>OX402586.1:24955435-27355435 GCA_948098905.1 Tiliacea aurago
TGAAGAATATCGAGTGGTATTTTATTATAACATTTTACACAATACGAGTACCCCATATAAGAAGTGTGTACTTTTGACAATCTGAAACGTGGCTGATCTAATTTGTTCCAATTTCTAGTATTAAAATTATGCCTGTCACTTATCTTACTGAAAAGATGTAGGTTTTTTATAACATACATAATATTTTCATAAATATATTGGCAAGGTACCGTCATGATGTTAATTTTTTTAAACAGTTCCCTTAGAGAGTCGCGTCTGCGGAGGTTGTAGATGGCTCTGATAGCCCTCTTTTGCAGAACAAAGATAGAAACAATATCTGCAGCCCGTCCCCACAGCAAAATACATCAGTACATGATGCTATGAAAGTAACTAAAATAGACCAGTCTCGCTGTATCTACGTCTGTTAATTGGCGGATTTTCCAAACAGCGTAGGCGGCTGAACTTAGCCGCCCTGCCAGTGATGTTAAGTGAGGACTCATCTCTTATTATTGACATGCAGAAAGGAAGAAAGGAAAACTTATCAATACATTCATAATCTACTAAATCGCAGCTAGGAAGCGAGATGAAAAATCCTTAAGATCTTCATTTGTTTGCCTTTATAAATTCTGCAAATAGACCAAGTTATTAATTTATTAAATGTATAGAATGTATATTTTTTATTAAGAAGTTTATTGCCCCCAACCCAATTTCTAAAGATCTACCGAACCTACAGCTTACTTCGACAAAGTTGTTTGTAGTACCTAACCGGGGTGGTCCAAGTTCGCGGTCACGTCGAAATCGTAACAGAGAACTTTGTCTAACCAACACGTGTAGCTGAAAACTTTCATTATGACGGGACACTGTAAACGTTGACGTACAATATACGAACACTTTAGTGTTTTCGTATAAAACTTGTACTAAGATCGGCTACAATGTTTGTGGGAGGAATGAGGACGAAGATTGTTGACGATAAGGATGGAGATTCGTTTAGCGCAAAGTACTTTTACTTAATTTATAGCACATTGACAGCCTGTCTTCAGTATCGTGTTTATAATCAGTAACTTGATTGTGGAAGTCAGATAAGCTGGATCTGGTTAGACTGGAAGCTGACCCCAATGTATCTAATTTGGAAAAAGCAGACAATGATTATACATGCCTTTATTTAAATACGGCCGGCTAAAGTCTCTCAGCAGGTTAAGACGCAGATATATGCCAGTGACCTTGAGTGGTTAGCTTGCGTGTTGTGTACTGAGCTCACGCAACGCGTCGTACGTTCAGCCAGTAATAGGACTCGCACATCAAGGAGCGCTGTCCCCAATTTGTCGCATTATTAATTTATTATACACAAACCAAAAGGTATTTTAATAAAACGCGTATATTAAAAGATCAGTAATTAAATTATCTTTAAATTCGTGAAGGTTTCAGAAAAATACGCTTGGTAGATTTTGCGCCATTCTCAGTTTTTTATCCGCGGACATAACCTTACAAATTAATTTCACTATGTAATATAAACATAATCTAAAATATTCACATATTAAGTTATTGAAAAAATGCTCTAATTTAACACATATTTTTTTCAATAACACTACTCGCTTAGACGTGATCTTCAGTATAAAATCATTAAAAGCCGGTTATCGTCGCCTTAAGGGACAGTTGTCGTCGATCATCATCATTTCAGCCGAAAGACGTCCACTGTTGGACATAGGCCTCCCCAAAAAAGGGGGTGATTTGCCATAATCACCGCGCTTGGCAGGCGGGTTGGCGATCGCAGTATGGTTTTAAAAATGCATAGAGAACGCTGCAGCTGCCCATTCTCTAGTAAATCCCTTAGTCGCCTTTCACGACACCCACGGGATGAAATGGGATGGTGCTATTCTTTACGTCTGGCACGAAACGGAGCAATGTCGTCCATATTGTGTACCATCTCAGAAACGTTCACTTTAAACTTTAACATCGAATGCTAAGATGACCCTCTGGCCAATGCTACTACTTGGTAGTAGCATTGGCCAGACCCAGAGGGACATCTTAGCATGTTGTTATCATTTCTATTATGACAATTTTTGCTGTCAATGTACTATAGTCAAAATTGATGCGACGATCCTTTTTAACCGACTTCAAAAAAGGAGGAGGATCTATGTTCGTCTGTATGTATTTTTTTGTTATTTTATTTCCCTCGGTATTTTCGTCAGTTGTGGACGGATTTTGGAAATTATGGTAGAGCTTGCGTGGTGGTTCCATATAAATTTTAATAACTTTGCTCGGGTAGTTTTTGATTTATCTACAATAATACGTATTTTACCCACTTAGCCTATTTGGATGATGTTATATAACTTCATGTCACTGTTATTTACATAGCAGGTATTCGAATTTATGTGGGGTAGGTAGGTTTACTGTATTAAGAACACCATAAAAATTACTGATATCAAAGTAGAAATTTACATAGGGTGCCACAATGGGCGGTCTTATCGCTAAAACAATAATAATCTTTCACCAAATAAACAATCATCACATATATATATATTCATTATCTGACTATAATCACCTAGGAACATGCTTAAGACGCCGACAACAGGTAAACCGCTGTCACTGTCAGATTGCATACAAAAGAAAGAGATGCGCGATGACACAACGTATGGCGTAAAAATGCAAAAAAATCGTATAAAATGAGATATTAACTAATTAATAAAAATTCATCCATCACCGGATGCAGTTTGGCATTTGTAATTTTATGGTTTACTTTTAATTATAATTATAACTGTTAACGAAGGGATAAACTGCTTTTAAAAATAATTAATAATTGTCTTTGTTTTTTTTTTTATGTATTAAATTATGTTTAGTTATGTTTTGAGTTCCATCACCGTATGCACAAAAGATTTGAAAATATCATACTGTTTTTGTTTTTGAAAAATTATTTACGGTTTAAAAGATACACTGCTTTAAATGTTTGACCATTTTCAGAAATCTCCGCCTTAAACCTAACCGAGTAATTATAATCACCTAGGTCTTCACTCAAGGCCGTCCTTCAGCTTCAGAAGCCGGGTGGTGCCTCAAGTGACATTCTAACCGGTGATTGATGAACCGTCATACAAAACCTAGCCTATGCCTAAATTACAAACTAGGTAATTGGCATTCACTCTGCCATTATACCTTTAGGATTTGAATAATTTGTAAAGTGGGTTAGCCTTCCAATCTAATGTCGGAATTTCATATCTTATGTTTGAGCTTGGAAATCTTGCTCTACACAGTATAAAATTAAACAAAACTCCACAGATGTGATGGGTATCAATAACTAATGACGAAAAAAAAAAAAAACAAACATTACATACTCTTCATTTCAATTAACTAAAGCTGACTACGGCCGCCGCTGGTAGTGTAATTTCTTGAAATGTTGAGTTTGAAAAACAGTTTGTTTTTTTTGTTTTGTCATATTTATATGACCTTTTCACATTTTTATTTAAAAATAGCAACATTTTTCCAAAAACAAAAGATATTCATAACAACACACGCCATAAAAATAGATTACATCTTCCACCCTCTCGGATCAAAATTCTTTACAATAGCACATATTTACATGGCAGTAAAAAATCTCAACAAATTACCGGAACAAATAAAAGAAAAAATCTAATTCAATACATTTAACAGAAAACTAAAAGAATAGCTAACACAAAAATGCTTTTACTCGGTCGCAGAATACCTTGAAAAAAATATTTTGAAAATATGATAGCTAGATAAATAATGACATAATAATATCTATACTTAACTAGCTGATCCGGCGAACTTCGTACCGCCTTATACCGACAGCAGCGCCATCTACCGGCTCCAATTGTGTGTTGAAACCATCCAGGAACCCGTTGAAATATAAATACAAAATTTCAACGAAATCGGTCCAGCCGTTTAGGAGGAGTTAGGTGACATCTCAAGTATGGGGTGCGAGGTATTACTCGCGCGTGGATTACTACGCGCCGCCACCTCGGGTCTCGTATGATAGGGGGCAGTGGACGTCCACGAGTCCGCCGTCCCTGGACCCATTTAGAGGGACCGGAAGAGGACATTATCTGCACTCTGCTGACTCCCGGTGTGCCTGCTGCGGGCCGGGAGCACCCCCGGCCCGCAGCAAGCACACTGGCCCCCCGGCCTTTCCGAAGCCTCCTTCTGCGACATGACTCCTCGCTGCCGACCATCGAAACGACCAGGGCCGACAGGAGTGAGGGCACGGCATGGCTCCTCCCAAGCGGCACACTTTGCCAGCTTTTGCCGGCGCCATGTCCTCCCGGCAGTCAACGCAGTGGTGACACCGGGCGTCAGGCTCCCTGTTTATGCGACACAGGTTTGAATTTTTTTTATTTCTTATTCAACAGGTTAACAAATAAGTCGTAGAGGCCTTCTTTTAAGTATATAGATACCTGTGACAGAAGACCTCACGGTACTTCCCGAAGCAACCATGCCCCGAGAGCACCTGCGTCACCCGAAACGACAGCGAGCCGTGCCTCCTCCCGAGAGAGCTCGAGTACCGGCCGGACCACACCAATGGTGACGAGGCCGGCAATAATACTAGGCCTGAATCAGTCGAATGTAACCGTTATCCTACCATCCAATTCAATTAAAATCGATTCCCAGCCACATTTCGTTGATTCATCAATCATAGAAAAGTGTCTTAGCTAGCGTTTCCCACCGGTAGCGTCTTCAATAAAAGCTGTGTAGAAGTGCAGCCGACGTGCGGGCGCCACTCGAGTGCAAATAAGTCAATGAGAGCGCCGAAGGGCCCTTAACAGGTGTTCGATCATCGATTTCAGTTTGGTTAGACGATTCTAGTGATGGGCTGGTATCGAAAAGAAGTCTGAATTGAAGATGACATGGTTGGAATTGGCTTCTACGCCACGAAGTCGTTTTCATCGTGGGGAAATATTTGTAGTCTTTTTTTTGCGTCATGTCCTCCATTCTGGGGTGGGCCGGGCGGTCTGTCAGACTCTTAATCTAGGGTTTTCTAAGACGGCCGTGGCCACCACATAGCGTCTGCAATTTACCGTTGAAAGACGTCACTAAAACATTATTTATGCAAATAAGTTGGTTTTCTCTATAGAGCGTTTTTTGACACCGTAAAGTCAAATCCCGGTGCTATCGTTTTCATGATGGCCGCCATTACGGCCTATGTGGCGGACACCGGTTTTTTAGAAAACCGTAGCTTTACTGACTAAAATCACACCAGCCTAGAAAGACAGAAATAAGAGTTAGTTTATTCCCACAGAAACACGTACAGAAAAAGATATTATAAGATTAACTTGAATAAACGAGTCCGGTGGAAGTGCATGTGAGACGAAACTACACTTACCGTCGAAAGTAAGTACCCAGAGCAACATTTTCATACAAACGAGGTAATTTTGAAGCCTTGGTTCTCCGCCAGGTCGCGATTGAGGAGGTCTAGAGCGCCTCAAACCGACATTTTTACCGGGGTTGTCCATGTAACAAAAAACCTCAAAAATAGCATCAAAATTTATAGAAATTCGAACACTTAGAGCGGGAACACACGATGCGTTGCGGCGGCGGTGCGGCGCCGGGGCGGCGCCGGAGCGGTGTCGCTGCGTCATCTTACATAGAAATATCTGTGGCATGTCACACGATGCGCTGCGGCGCCGGACCGGAGTTGCAACCACCGAGAGGGGTGAATGCGTTGCGACGTCGGAGTGACACCGCTCAGTTGTTTATGCGTCACAAGGAAGGGCACACGCTCGCTCGTTTCGTTTTTTTTTCTTAGTTTTTTGTTTATTGTGATTGAGGTTTTAAAAAATGAGTACCAACATAGAAGATATTGATATGGACTACCTCATAACATTAGTCCAAGAAAGGGATTAACAGACTGTCCAACGCTGTTACGGCGCCGCTGCGACATAACATCGTTGCGGCGCCGCACCGCTTGTGTGCCCGCTGATACGGTGAAATCTTTGCGGTGCGGCGCCGCAACGCATTGTGTGCCCCCGCCCGAACTCTACACATTCTCTGGTGTAAATGGCTTGTCTGATCAGTTGGGTGCCTTAGGCGCTCTAGAATTTCTCCATCCTTACTCTGGAGAGCTGCATCAGACCCCATCCGAATTGTTAACTGACGGAGAACCGAGGCTTCGAAATGACTTCGTTTGTATGAAATTGTTGCTCTGGGTACTTGTTGTGACGGTATGTGTAGTTGCACAAACTCGGTTATTCATTGACAGTTTTACGTGTAAATAGATAATTATTTACACGTGAAACTATCAATGATCCGGCTTTACGTAAACATACCCACGATTTCGTACTTAGTTTCGTCACACGTAAACGGTGCACTCCTTCTGAGGCAATCGGGTTAAAACAAGTCCACTAGCTGTGAACATGGCTCCTTCCACAAGTGAACCATGGCTACTCAGATGACGCCATCAGAGTATAACCATTTTGAAGATATCTCTAATCGTAAACTCGGGAAACTCCTCCTTAAAAAAAGTTAAAGAGGCGAGGAAAACTTTCAGATTATCTTTTCGTTCAGTTATATTCTTGGGAAACTTATGATCTGTTAAGATAATAAGATTTTAACTTTTATGATGACGTACTATTTTATCTTGCTTCGTGGTAAAATATAGCACTTTCATTTGAATCATTATCAACACACTGCTGGCTCGAAAAGTGATGATCCAAATTTTTCACAAATATTTGTCCAAAATGTTTATGTATATTTTTTTTCCTCGTTAGTGTGTTGAAAAACGTCGTTTGCTACGTATGAGCATTTGCACTTTGCCCACTTGTATCAAAATGTAGGTACCTAGTTACTATTTCTGTTTGTTGTTCAAAAGTGCCTTTTAAAGACTCGTACAGACTGGTGCGATATCGCGGGCTCGACTGGCACCGACAAAGAGATTGTGCTACTAGAGTCGCGTCGAGTCCGCGATATCGCACCAGTCTGTACAAGTTCTACGTGCCTATTTGAAATAAATAATTTGACTTTGACACTTTACATGAAAGATTTTCTTTATGGCATCAACAACGTTAGAACCTTCCTTATCGACAAAATGCACGTGTCGCATCTCTAGCACTCGAAGCGAAGACGCCACCGTCAGCCTCCCGATGTCGATGGACTCGTACCGAAGATTAAAACAGATCCTATTATTGTGGAGATTGCAACATCATGCTACATCGAATTGCATATTATTTTTAGGGTTCCTGACATCTTTATGATGTTTTCTAAAGTAGATCGTACGAGTTTTGCGAAACCTCAAAGTGTTCGTTGACTACTATTTGTCTATTTTTTTAAATGAAATGAAATGAAATGAAATGAAATGAAATCGTTTATTCTGTAAATAGGATATTAAAATCACTTTTACACGTCATATAAAAAATAAAAAAAAAATCTAGATGTAGCCGACATTTCCTATCTGACTACCCCTGAGAAGAAATGGCGAAACAAACTCAGGGGTCAAAGTCTCTTTTAAAGTCCAGACATAATCTTGGTCAGATCATGTGAGGACCATGTAGATCCGTGTCTGAAATGGTCTTTTGAGGAAAGAACCACGCAAATTTGAGCGGACCTGACCAATCAGTGTAAGCATTTGTCAGTAATCGTGCAGCTCAACTCAAAACTTAAGGAGCTCAACGACTCGACGAACAGTACCAAAAAAAGGACATTTGGGTAGGCCGCATAAAGCGCTCAAAATGTCAGACCATCATTAAAACTTAACTGAGAAAAGAAAGGAAAACATTTAAAGAAAAAAAAAAAAAAATGACCCACATAGTGCTCACATTCACAATAAATTAAAGTAGTAAATATAATACTTTTCAAAGTTAACATTCATGTAAAATTGTATACAATATTCTGCAATGTCAATATGTATATAAAATCATGCATAATAATTAAAATGTCAAGTTTTATCACAAGGCTAGCAGAGCGAGCAGCTCAATCCCAAGCTTTTTTGTCCTCTAAATAATCAGAAATCTTATAGTACCCTTTTTTACAAAGTTTAGTTTTAATACAGATTTTAAATCGTTTAATGGGTAAGTTCCGAATGTCAGTAGGAAGATGGTTGTAAAAGCGTATACATTGACCCATGAAAGAGTTGCCTACTCTGTGGAGGCGAGTGCGATGTACAGCAAGATTGTGTTTATTCCTGGTATTTAAACTATGAATATCGGACATTTTCTTAAAATTTGATTTATTTTTGTGTACATATAATAGATTTTCAAGTATATATTGAGAGGCTACAGTCAGAATATCTATTTCTTTGAATATTTCACGAAGTGAATCTCTTGGACCTAGATTGTAAATGGCTCGAACAGCCCTTTTCTGTAAAATAAAGATATTATTAATGTCCGCACATGTTCCCCAGAGAAGGATCCCATACGACATAAGACTATGAAAATAACTAAAATAAACAATTCTGGCAGTATCTACATCAGTAATCTGTCTAATTTTTTTAACAGCATAGGCGGCCGAACTAAGCCTTCCTGACAATTTTTCTACGTGTGGGCCCCATTGTAATTTACCGTCAATAGTTATTCCAAGAAAAACTGTCGACTCAACAGGGTCCAACTCTATTCCATTAAGTTGAACATTAGTAGTTAGCTGCCTGACATTTGGCATTGAAAATTTTATGAGTTTAGTCTTTTTCTCGTTCAGGAGAAGATTATTTACATTAAACCAATGGACAACTTTAGAGAGTGCATCGTTAACATGTTCAAAATTGACTAGCTGACGTTTGATTTTAAAAATGAGTGAAGTGTCATCTGCGAATAATACAATCTTGTGATTATCCCTTATGTGAAAAGGTAAGTCATTTATATAAATTAGAAACAAGAATGGACCTAGAATTGAACCCTGCGGAACGCCCATAGTGACCGCAGATCCTGCAGATCTCTTGCCATTAACATCAACCCTCTGAATTCTGTTGTTTAGATAAGAAGTCAGAAGGTCGAGAGCACTGTCCCTCAAACCATAATGGTGCAGTTTTCTGATGAGTGTATCATGATGAACGCAATCGAAGGCCTTAGACAAGTCGCAGAAAATGCCAAGAGCATCCCGCGACTCCTCCCAGGCCTCGAATATGCTCTTCAGTAATTCCACACCCGCGTCTGTAGTTGAACGACCCTTAGTAAAACCAAACTGTTTCAGATGTAGTAGATTATGTTTATTAAAATGTCCTAACATTTGTTTCAAAATTAATTTTTCAAAGATTTTGCTCAATGTAGGTAATATCGAAATAGGCCGAAAATTCGTAGGATCAGTTGTGCTGCCAGATTTGAACAGAGGAATCACTTTGCTAAGTTTCATCAGATCAGGAAATACACCAGATGCAATACAAGAATTAAAAACAATTGCTAAAAAGGATGAAATAACATTAATTATTGAAGACATGGTATGTACTGATAACCCCCAAAGGTCCGCAGTTTTTTTTATATCAAGGTCTTTAAAAGATTCTATAATGTCTTTAGCGGTAACGACCGTGAATTTAAGGTGTTTATCACATTCTGGTACACATTCTTTTAATATTGAGTAAGCAGAAGTGGAGGACGACGATGACAGAGTTTTGGTTGTTAAAATAGGAATATTAGTGAAAAAAAATTCAAACTCAGTTGCCACCTCCATGTCTGCCTTAATATCTACATCATTGATTTTTAGATGGAAGTCACGATTCCGTACTGTCGTTCTTCCCATTTCTGAATTAATAATATTCCAAGTTGTTTTAATTTTATTTCCAGAAGATTTTATTTTATTTTTAATGTGTATGGCTTTTGCCGAGGAACAGGCTCTTTTAAAAGTTTTAGAATATTTTTTAACAAATTCTTTAAAAGTTTCATCATGGTTATATGTTTTTTCATCATACAATTCATATAACCTCTGCCTACTTTTGTAAATACCTGGTGTTGCCCAATCACTAAATATTACGTGGTCACAAACAGGCAATGTTTTTGAGGTGAACACCTTCCTAAATTCACAATTAATGAGATTAAATAGTAAATTATATGCTTGATCTGGGTCGGTGTGATAAGGCAAACCCGGTAGTTTTTCCATTAAATTATTTTTAAATTGTTCTAAGCGACTTTTGTTTACAGGAATAAAAATAATAATAAATAATAGCGAAGGTTTGCCTATTCTATAACCAATCTTGGTGATTGGCCATCGAATACATTTCCTTAAGACCCTTAGTCAGGTCATGGTCCATGTTCACTATGATTGTTCAGACCAGGGCACCCCATAACTTCTGAAGTGGTAACCAGCCACTCTGTATCACAATATCTCAAACTCAAACTCAAAGCATTTATTTCAATTAAACCATTGACAGGCACTTTTAAATTGTCAAGAAGTCGGTCAGTTACAAATATGAAGCTAGTTGCCCATTCCAAATAGTAGGTTCCTATGGAGAAGAACGGGCAAGAAACTCCACGGACACTCTTTTAAATTAAAATATTGGTACAAAATATTGGTTACATCATTCATATTGAAGTTAAACATGTGAGAACGATGCAATACGTCAAAAGCGTCCGTGATAAAAAGATAACAATTCAAAACTAAAATAATTAAAAATAAGCCGTGGCAGCTAAGAGATGACCAGTCCCAACTGACAGCGCCCGTTCACGAACATGACGCATGGATCAGCACCATTCAGCTCAACCATTTTGAAGGGAGCTAAATGATCCAACACACACGCCACCATCAGCGAGACATCTGACTGAGCATGACATACTCTCAGCCGCCAGGGTACATTTAAGTCAATGAAAGACATAATTACTCGGTAAATGGTAGCTCTATTGTACATAGTACTCACACCTGTGATATGCAATTATATAATACAAAGGAGATTCGAGTTTATACAATGAAAAGATAGTCTTCCAATCTTCATCAGCTCCAACAGTATTTTCAAATGTTAATAAATTAGTTGTGGTTGTGGAGCTGGACCAGCATTGAGCCAAGCATTTCTATCAGCGATGTAATCCCCCAACCTATAATATGCCTGCTTGCATAGTGTGCGTTTTATACAAGATTTGAATTTCGTCTCATTCAGTTGAAGTATGACGGGAGGGATTTTATTATAACATTTTAAACAGTACCCCATGAAAGATGAGTCTACTTTTGCCAGTCTGAAACCTGGTTGAGCTAATAGATCCCTACTTCTAGTACTATAATTATGTCTTTCGCCTCTTTTACTAAAAAGATGTAAATTTTTTCTTACGTACATGATGTTTTCATAGATATATTGACAAGGCACCGTCATGATGTTAATATCCTTAAACAGTTCCCTAAGAGAATCGCGCCTGCAGAGATTATATACGGCTCTGATGGCTCTTTTCTGCAGAATAAAAATAGACTCGATGTCTGCAGCCCGTCCCCATAGTAAAATACCGTAAGACATGATACTATGAAAGTAACTAAAATAGACTAGCCTCGCGGTATCTACATCAGTAAATTGACGGATTTTTCTGACAGCATATGCTGCTGAACTTAGCCGTCCTGCAAGAGATGTTAAATGAGGACCCCATTGAAGCCTAGAGTCGAGCGTGATCTCCAGGAAAACAGTTTTATCGACGAATTCTAGTTTCTCTTGATTCAATACTATCTCATAATCACTACTTTTTACATTTGGTAAAGAAAATACACCAAAATACACTCATTAAATAAACCCAGATTTATTAAAAATAACACAATACACACACTATTTACACCTCGACTTACGACAGGCGTTTTACTTTGTGTAAATTATTTCATCACCACTGCTCTCAAAACTGTGAAGGAAAACATCGTCAGGAAACCAGCATGTCCTAAAACAGGCCCGCGTGGTGGTTTACTCCCTCTCACGCAGAGGAGGCCTGTGTCCCAGCAGTGGGAACATTATAATTTGATTTAGGCTCGGCGCAAACGGGCCACCGACCACAGCCACCGGTGGCTGTCGCGCGCTACCGCCACATTTGTAACAGTGGCAGAAGCGAGCGACAGCCACCGGTGTTCGGAAGCCGCCACATTTTATAACCCGCTCTCTGCTGCACAGTTCTTTTTTATTAAATTTTTTTTGGGTGGGAAATTATCAAATAACTTCTCCTGCTCTGGGCGGAGCGGGAGGGAGTGTCAGACTTTAACTTTAACTGCGCGGGGGGTGGAGTACTGCGACAGTGGCAGGTGTCGGCATCTGGTGTGGCCCGTAGTGACCACAAGTAGCGAGTCGCCGACACTGCTGTAGCGTGTGGCCGCCACCGGCTACACGTATGCGGCGCAAAATACAAAATACAATGTCTATACAAAATATATGCAAAAGTTTGTTAAGTTGCTGTCGCTGGCCACCAGTTGCTGTGGTCGGTGGCCCGTTTGCGCCGAGCCTATAATGTGCATGTAAACACTATGGTACGGTATGGGTATGGGGTTTTTATAATAGTATATTATTTAGAATACTCAAAATACGGCGACTTGAAAACTTTTTTTTTTTTTTAAGAAAACGTTGCCCCTCACTAGTAATTCTCCTGTATCGTGGGTGCGTTTACAAACATTTAAACTCACATACACAAACAGCCAGACCCGGAACAACTACTTGTAGGTCATATAAATATTTGTTCCGTGCGGGAATCGAACCTTCGACACGCAGCGCAGCAGTCGCTTAACCACTGCGCCAACAGTGCCGTCAAAACATATGTTACTAAAATATAAATTCTCTACTACCACCGTTTAAACTTTGTTTTTTAATTCCAGATAGTATTTGACATTTCAAATCTTTGATTGTATTTTAATTTCAATTTGGAGTTTGACATTTGCACCTGTCAAATTACTGTCTGTGATTAAAAAACAAATTTTAGTAGTAAACTACCTACATAAATGTAGACTACAGAAATAATCTATCACACAATTTATTATCTTAAATACGTACTTGCTAAACAAGCAAAATACTCAAGAAAAAATCCTTTCATTATCCAGACAGTTGCTGAATAGGTACTCCACCCAGTCTATTTCTATCCCCCCGGTGAATATAAACAACATCATACAACAATATTCACCATACGTTATCCAGGATTTACATAAAACACACATACAGAACCCACTTCTGTATTTACAATTCAGTAGAGTCGCAAATCTTAAGATTTCCTCCGGCTTTTTTGTCTATATTCATCTCGAATCTTCCATTGCATTGGCGAGCGATTCCAGATTTATTTGCAAAAACGAAAATGATTTTATATTTTCATTTTCCTACTTCATTACTTTGATTTGAAATTGCTAGTGGAATATTTGAACGGTTTATAGAATTTTCTTATATTATGTTTATAGCTAAATACGCTTTTGATTTGATGGAGTTACGGGTCAGCTCTTTATGTAACTGATGCAAGATCTTATACAACATGTTCCAGAATTAACGCACAACCTCTTAAGGGGTCATTGTACTCATCATTATGAACAACTTTTACTATGGGACTAAACCTAAAATCGCGAAAAAAAATCAGCTGTTCCCTACATTTATGTTCGAATAACTCGTCAAAATGTAGGGAACTGCTGATTTTTTTTAGACAGTACAATGACCCCTTAAGAGGTTGTGCGTTAATTTTGGGACATGTTATATAACTATACACACGCTCTCACTCAAATTATTTACTACTTACTAAACATTACACTTTTTTTTCTTTTTTCTGTTGCGTTTCATGAACTGTTGCCAAATAAATGTTATTTTTCTTTCTATGTTTATGATTATTTTCAGCACTTAACTAAAAACATTATCAATTACCTAAGTTAGGTAGGTAGGTACTGTTTTCATTTTGAGGTTAAGCTACGCTTACCGCGGTCCATTCGGGGATGGGTGACCATCTATTACATATCGAGATTTCCCTTTGTGCCTCGGAAAGCACGTTAAGCCGTTGGTCCCGACTGCCATTCGTAGATCTTTGACAGTTGTTACGGGTAGTTAGAAGCCCAAATGTCTGACAACTTCTTACCAAGGGTTATCGTACTGTTACCCAGTTACTGGGTTGTGAAGGTCAGATAGGCAGCCTCCATGTAAAATACTGGTATTCAGCAGCATCCGGTTACATTGGAGCCGACCCTAACATGTTTTTTTTTTTGTTTTACACGTGTGGGAAATCCTCATGGGCGCCCAGGGGGCCTAAAATGACGCTTTGGCAGAGAACTGATTATATCTTTAATTTTGTAGATTGTCTGATTTGATTGACTTCATTGCAATTTCAGACTTTTATTATTCCTCTATTATCTTGACTATAACGGTTTTTGTAAATTAACATGTCCTATCTATGAGAGCCGGGTGATCTGTAACTCAGGACCCTCCTACCTCAGACACCTTTCTCTATTTAAGATTGTACATTTTATTAACCAGTGCCTGTAATATGATGTTGAGATAAATAAAAATTATGATAATTCATACATCCCGCAATTCATCTGTTTGACAGTTTCATAATATGGAGTTTCGTAAAATGGTCCACAAATTATGAATTGGTATAGTGAAGTCTAATGTCAAATAGCAGCTGTCAAACAGATGAATTGCGGGATGTATGAATTGTACGCAGTTCATAGTATGATTCTGCCAAAGCGTCCATTTTAGGCCCCCTGACTGCCTCACTTAGGAGCCAGTCTGGGCAGCGCCTAACTCTTACCGGCTAAAACCCACTCCTGCCTTGCCAGTTACCTCTGACATGATCAGAGCCTTTTGCATTACCTACATTAAGTTTTTGTTTTTCTTGTGTAATTTGTTTGATTTAGTCTTCGGGTTTTTGGGATGATCGAGTTTATTAGCAGTCTGCGCTTTCCTGATGGATAAAGCCTCGGACTCGGACAAGCGGTTTTTGAAAAATCAACAAACATCTAAAAAAAATTCTACATTGTCTACATTAACGATCTTTTCGTTTACTCTGCATTACGTTTTTTGTTCGCGCATAACTCCGTCATTTACGAACCGATTTGGAGAATTCTTTTTCGACACTAAAAAGTGAAAAATAAAAAACTTACAAAAAAAATAACCGCCTTCCAAAAAAACACAAAGTGAAAAATAACTTTTAATTTCGGAAGTCGGTGGCATAAAACTAGACACAGACTACAGATCCAAAGACACCGACTTCCGACATTAAAAGTTATTTTTCACTTTGTGTTTTTTTGGAAGTCGGTTATTTTTTTTTGTATAAAGTTTTTTATTCTAGTCCTTTTTAGCTTCCACCTCCTTTTTAGATTACGTTTCGCTAAACTGCTCGAAATAAGTATATACATAGCACTAATCGCCACGACCTCCTCGGGCGACATTTCTATGAACACTGACTAGTGTGGCCTGCAAAATGTTCCGCAACACTCTCTCGGGACATTCACGTAGTTGTCGAGCGCCATGTTCAGCAACATGTCGCTCCATTTGTCCCCTAGTCTATTCGAGCCTTAACCCTAACGTAGTTGGGAAAAGGCTAGGCAGGCAGAGTTAGGTACTGTTTTCATTTTGACACCTAAACCCTTTTCAGTTTCATTTCCAAAAAAGGGAATGTAGATTGTAGATAATAAAGATCTGGATGCCACGGTATCCCGATATTATACATCGCCGTCACACCTGTGTTTTCCGACGGGCATCACCGGATATTATGTTTCTCTCTTGAGGTAATAAGCATAGCTTTTAGCTTAGCGTCTAGGGAGTAACAGAAAGCCTTGCCGCTAATCACCGCGTCTCCCAAATGGATTGTCATTAATCCCAGCACTTACATTGAGATAGGTAGGTACACTCAGTCTCAAAAAGATGTAGAGAGAATTCATTTAATTGTCTACAATCTTTGTTCTATAATTTTATATCAATGTGTAGCTACAATAGTAAGTATAGATTGTTGCACCGGGCGCAAAGTGAGTTATTAATGCACGACTGTTATGTTGGTGCCCCAGCGTAAGCGAGGGCACTAAATTAGCACGAGTGCATTCATTACTCACTTTTTGCAAGGTGCGTAATCTACTTTTCTTTCAACTACCAATATATCTAACATGACAAAATATACCTACTCAAAATAAAAACTCAAGTTAATGAAAACAAAGTTTTTCACCAAGTCGGTTTTATTCAGTCGATTTTTATTTTCAGCCAGTATCTTTTTGATCTAATGCATACATTTTATATTAAACTTAATGGGAGACATTAAACCTCTGTGGTAAATTCATATCTAAATAAAAAATAAAAACAGTGCAGAAATGTATGAAATCTTATTTTTGCACTGAAAAACAGTGGAACAATGAGATTTTATACAACATTTCTGCACTGTTTTGGTTCTAAGCAAAAAATACGTGCTTTGTGATCAGTTTTGTAGTGATTAATGATAACATTACTACGTAGTTGAAAGAAAAAAATAGTACCACCACATTGGCTACCTACTTTATTGTAGCTACACATTGCTGCAGTATTATGGAACACAAATTGTAGACAAATCTATCTGCCTAGCCTCTTCCCAACTATGTTGGGTTCGGCATAGAAGTAATAGGCTTAGAACCGCAGTACTCGTATGCAAAGTGAAGCCATTTCATGTTAGCCTTTAAAGGCTACATAGGACTTTCGGCACGTCAGTAATCAAGACCAAGTATTACAAGTAAAGAGCTCGCGCAATTTTACAAAAAAATTACGTACTGTGTAGTGAAAGGGTGTTACAACTCATCACTTAATCACGAGAAAAAGTTAAAGTTTCCATTTCACGGGTAAGTAAAGTACTGCCTAGCATCTTATATTTTTTTGTATAAAACATCTATCAAAACAGATTAATAAATCGTAAATTTGACGAATGCCATTACATTGAAAATGTTGCTAGGCAAAGGAAAATATTTTACACCATTTATTGTTATTATAATTTGTTATTATTTGTTGTTGTTATTTGTTATTGTTGTTACCAATTCACATAAAAGTATTTTTTTTATTTTGATTTGCCAAATATTATTAGTTCCCACGCACGTGTCATGAAAAAAAATGTGTTGATTTTATTTTGTTTTGATGAAGTTAAGGTGTTGGAACAGTTCCATTTTCCCCACTTTTTCGGGAAAATGCCATTTTATTGCAACATTACAGTTTGCTTGTGTGCGTGCCGGCAAACGTTGTTGCTTCAACTTTGAACGGAATTTTGAATGAAACTATCACTTTAAGTCTAATTACTCTAAGGGGTTCGGTTTTTACTCTACCCGGATGCAGCTGAATACCAGTATTTTACACGGAGCGACTGCCTATCTGACATCCACAACCCAGTTACTGGGTAACACGATACCCTTGTAAGACTGGCTGTCAGAATGCTCGGGCTTCTGACTACCCGTAAGGACTGTCAAGATCCACGAATGACAGCCGGGACCAACGGCTTAACGTGCTTTCCGAGGCACGGCGGGGACTCGATATTTAATGGATGGTCATGGTCACCCATCCACGAACCGACTGCGGCTAGCGTTGCTCAACCTTCGATCAACCCATGCGGACAATCCAATGAATTCTTATAGATGTAAACATTTTTTAAAGGCCGATCAATATAGCTAGGTACATAGGGCCCACCCTATTTATATTATAGATACAAATGTTTCTAAGTACTACAAACTCAAATCCCTGATACAAAACCTCGCATACCTTAAGACGCAGATATATGCCAGTGACCTTGAGTATTAGCTTGCGTGTTCTGTACTGAACTCACGCAACGCGTCGTACGTTCAGCCAGTAATTGGACTCGTAATTGTCCCCAATTTGACGCGTTATTAATTTATTATACACAAAACAAAAGGTATTTTAATAAAACGCGTATACTAAAAATCAATAATTAAATTGTCTTTAAATTGGTGAAGGTTTCAGAAAAATACGCTTGGTAGATTTTGCGCCATTCTCAGTTTTTTATCCGCGTTAGACATAACTTTACAAATTAATTTCACTATGTAATATAAACATGATCTAAAATATTAATATATTAAGTTATTGAGAAAATGCTCTAATTTATCATATATTTTCTTCAAATCACTAACACTACTCGTTTAGACGTGATCTTCAGTATTAAAATCGTTATAAGTCGGTTATCGTCCCCTTAAGTCCCGTTATTCTATGCCGAAAACAATGAGTACTATAAATAATTAACGAGTAATATTTAAGTAGGTTTGATTACCGTCCTGGGCCTTTGTCTTAGTTAAGTCCTACAAGGAAATCAACAAGAAGCAAACAAAGTTAGCATCGTATGCCCTGGATGGTGCGACTTGCGAGCTAGAACAAATACAGGCGCCGCTACACAGCCTCGTAATTAATTCATATCAAACTTGAACCAAGCCGCTGCCCAAGAGACTGGAAATTCTTAATTGTACTTCACAAACAAACGTTTATTCTTGCTTCGTTTAAATTATAATGCAGTTATAAATACTTGTATTATTTTCGTAAGTTTGAGAGATTTAAATTTTAGTCCCTTATCGTTGGTGATGCATAGGTCCCTAGATGATTATGTCAATGGCCAGAAGCCATTTTAAAGCTATAATTAAAAGTTGTACTCTGCCTAGCTACTTCGCACTGCAAGGCTTTGAAAGTGATTAGTCAGAGCTGTCTTTTCAACCTGGGGGCCTAAAATGGACGCTTTGGCAGAATCATAATATTTATGATCTGCGTGCAATTCATAATCCGCAATTCATCTGTTTGACAGTTTTATACGGAGTTTCGTAAAATAGTCCACAAAATAAGAATTGCTTTATTGAAGTCTAATGTCAAATAGCAGCTGTCAAACAGATGAATTGCGGGATGTATGAATTGTACGCAGATCATATTATGATTCTGCCAAAGCGTCCATTTTAGGCCCCCAGTAGTGTCATGACTTTCATTAATGAGATTCTGTAGTGGATTTTAAATGCTAAATATTTGGTGTGTGAAAGTCATGAATTAATAAATAAAAAAAAAAAAAAAAAAAAAATATTTTTGTATCAGAGTGAGTGAAGTTTAAAAGTATCTCATTTGACAGTTGTTTTAAAGGGTACGGGTTTTTTTAACGGAACGGGAGGGAAACATGACGTTTTGAGTGTCGCCTAGTTTCTAAGTTGATTCTCATCGAGCTCGGATCCTAAAGGTTGTCTTCAAGATGTCTAAAGCCTATACTTATTATTATATTGAGTACCTGTTAAATAGTTCGTTGAATATTGCTGTGTACCAAGTTTGTATGTGTTCAAGAGGTTAAATACAGAAATGTTCGTAATGAAAACATTGAAATGAAAAGGTGTTTATTTTCAGATAGGACGTATGCGGTAGGTACCTATGTATTATACTTAGTTATAAGTACCCTCGATCGTTATACCAATCTCAACCCTTGATAAGTAACCAAACTAAACGACCAAAAAAGGTAAACTCTGGTGTTGCCTTCTTCCGTCAGTAGTGGTCAGAACTGTAAATAGGGGGGGGGGGGGGGGTGAGGCGCCGATCTTTTCCTGTTTGCAGATTCGGAGTCCATTATGTCTTCTTGCATTGTCGTCGGGGAGATTGATCGTTAACACCGGAGTGTAATCAAATGGATCAGGAGGATCAGGGGTTTTTTTGGTATCCATAGTGGAAAAATCTTTAAAAATATGTGTAAAACCTACCTGGGGTGCTGAGGGTGGCTAATTATAAGAGCAGTGCAATTTTGTGCACTACGGTTACCATAGTCTCATATAATTTCTGCCTAGGACGAGTGCACTGCATATTACCATCAGTTCCGGGCACGATTGGAATACTGATTGTTTCCTTACATAAATCAAACTCAAAGCATTTATTTCAATTAATCCATTCACAGGCACTTTTGAATTGTCAAGGAGTCGGTCAGTTAGAAATATGAAGCTAGTTGTCCATTCCAAAACGTAGTAGGTACATATGGAGAAGAACAGGCAAGAAACTCCATCGACACTCTTTTATATTAAAATATTGATACAAAGTATGGGTTACATCATTCATGTTGAAACTGTACATGTGAGAACGATGCAAAACGTCAGAAGCGTCCGTGATAAAAAAAATTAAAATAAAACAATTCAAAATCAAATCAAAAATATTTTTATTTCACATAAGCCTACATGGGCACTTATGAAACGTCAGAAGCTAGGTGCACGGTTCCAATTGGTCGTTTCCTATGGAGAAGATCCGGCAAGAAACTCCACGGTTACTTAAAAAAAAAAAAAAAAATTGGCTTTTACAATATTTTCAAAGTATGAGAGGACAGCGTAGGCCCGTCAAAAGTACCAGGTACTTAACAAATAGAAAATGGTCTACAGATCTACAGTCTATTAAGCCTACAACGTCCTCACATTAACAAAAAAGCGATATAAAATATGATTAAAATAATAAAAGTTAGAACCTTGTTGAAATCAAAAAACATCGATTATGTCAAGGAAGTATGTAAAAAATAAATAACATAACATCGCAACTTGGGAGCAGTTAATAGACATTTACATATTTTTGCCGTTAATGAGGTACGAGTACCAGGGAAGCCACATGTGCAGAAGGAATTAATGCCAAACTTCCTTGTCTTCAACGTAGTCTTTAATCGTATAATATGCTTTTTTGATAAGGACACGTTTGATGTGGGTTTTGAATTTTCCATCGCTAAGTTCTGTAACAGACTTTGGCAACTTGTTATAAAAGCGGATACTGTTAATAAGAAATGACTTGCTTGTTTTTGTTAATTTAAATTTGGGTATCACAATTTCATGTTTACTACGTGTATTTATATTATGGAAATAGCTTCTTATTTTAAAAAGGCCTAAGTTTTTGCGAACATATAAAATACTTTCTAAGATATAAAGAGAAGGCAGAGTTAGTACATCAATTTCTTTGAATTTGTTTCTAAGGGACTCACGAGGACCCATTCTATAGACCACCCTTGGGATTGCCCTCTTTTGTAAAATAAAAATTGAATCCACGTCGGCTGCCGATCCCCACAGCAAAACGCCATAAGACATAATACTGTGGAAATAAGCAAAGTATACTAACCTAGCTGTGCCTATATCTCTCAACTGCCTTATTTTTCTTACTGCATAAGCAGCTGAACTTAATCTACCTGAAAGAGCTCTAATGTGGGCACCCCATTGCAATTTGGAATCTATAGTAATTCCTAGAAATACAGTTTCCGTAATAGCATCTAGTTTTTTGCCATCAAGTTTTAAATTTAGACCCACTTGGGGTACATTTGGTAATGAGAACTTAAGACATTTTGTTTTGTTCGCATTCAGTAAAAGATTATTAGCTGCGAACCATTTCGAAAGAACAGCTAGACTATCGTTGACGTGTAAGACATCCGAATCTTTTCTATCTATTTTAAAAATAAGAGAAGTGTCATCAGCGAATAGAATTATATCCGATAAGTTTGCCATCATATAAGGAAGATCATTTATATAAACTAGAAATAGGAAAGGGCCAAGAATTGAACCCTGAGGCACGCCCATATTTACTAGAGATCCCGAGGACGTCACCCCGTTAACGTTTACTTTTTGCTGCCTGTTTGATAGATAGGAAAGAACAAGATCAGCAGCTAGTCCACGAACTCCGTAGTGGTGTAATTTACAGATCAGTGTATTGTGGTCAACGCCGTCAAACGCTTTTGAGAGGTCACAGAAAATGCCAATGGCATCCTGAGATTTCTCCCAGGATTCCAAAATGTGACTGATGAGTTTCACACCTGCGTCAGTCGTCGACCTACCTTTCGTGAAACCAAACTGGCGACTATGTAAAATCCCATTTGAATTAAAATGTGACAACATCTGGTCTAGGATTATTTTTTCGTATATTTTGCTCAATGCTGGTAGCACAGATATACACCTATAATTAGAGGGATCACTCTTACTACCCGATTTGAAAATTGGTACTACTTTACTATGTTTCATTAAATCAGGAAACGTACCGCTGTCTAAACATTGATTAAATATGCCAGTTAGGACAGGGGCTATTGTGTCAATTATATCTCCAAGAACCTTAACGGAAATCCCCCATAAGTCTTCATGTTCTTTATGTTAAGACTTTTGAATGCTTTTTTAATCGTGACAATAGAAATGGGCTTGAATTCAAAACTTGGAATGTCCTTAGAGTAGTTTTCTTTTAGAAGAGATTCAGCTAATAAAGATGATGAGGAGAGAGATTTCGTAACCTCTATTGGGATGTTGGTAAAGAAATTTTCTAGTGTCTCAGCAACTTTTAACTTATCTGAAATGGTTTCATTATGAATTTTTAAAGACAATTCATTCTGATCTCGCTGTTTTGTGTTTCCAGTTTCTTTGTTAATTACCTGCCACACAGCTTTTATTTTATTATTAGAAATACTAATTTTGTTACTTATTAATTTAGATTTATCTTGAGCGCAGACTCTTTTAAATATCTTAGAATACTTTCTGACATAATTATGAAGGGCTTGATCAGAGGTCAATGATTTCTCGTAGTACAAATTATACAAAATATCTCTGCTTTTTCTAATGCCAGCAGTGGCCCATTCACTAAACTTTGATGTAGTATTGATTCTAACTTTTTTTATAGGACATGCTTTATTGTATTCTTGGCATACTGTAGAAAATAAGGTACCGTAGTTTATATTGGGGTCTTGTGAATCAAAACTAGCTGTTGAAAGATTGCTAAAAACATTATTATTAAACATATTCAATTTATTTTTTGTGATAGGTCTTAATTCTATGACTTTATCTACGGGTGACTTTTTATCTAAGTTAAATGATACAAGTTGACCAGTGTGATCAGAGCTGACGCCACTAATTAAGGACGAGTCTTTTATTTTACAATTAGTAAATACGTTGTCTATGCATGAAGCTGAGGTTGCTGTTATTCTAGTCGCTTCATTAAATATACATTTTAAATTGAATGATTTAAACAATGATACAAGCTTACATTTATCTGGTGAATTAAATAATAGATCAATATTTAGGTCACCACAAACAAAAACGAATTTATTATCTTTAAAAAGTTTGCTTAATATTTCTTCCATAATTATTAGAAATGATGACAAGTTTGACGCTGGGGGTCTATAAACACTTAAGAAAGTATGGCCTTCAACCTCCGCACATGCTACCTCACATAAGCGATCAACAGAGCAAGCAGTGATATCCTTCCTTTCCTTATGTTTGAAACAGCAATTACATAATATCAAGGTACCACCCCATATTTAGGACCTGTTGTACACACTGGCTACTGAAAAATTATTTACATTAAACAACATTCTATCCGGTCTTAACCAGGTTTCACAAAAACATAAGGTATCCAAATGATATTTATCTATTAACAATTCCACGTCTAGGATTTTGCCAGAGAAGCGATTTATATTTTGGTGATATAATAAAATATTATTATTATGCTTCTCTTTTGTCGAGTCTAAAAGTTTAAAGAATCTGTTACAGTATTATTAGAAATACTAGATAATACTGTTTCGTCACATAACCTAGTCTCAGTTAAATTATTAATAACTGCGTGTATATTGTAAGCTAACTGAGTAGCCAGTACATGATGACTTTTCTTGGGAAGAAACATATGTTCCCGATTAAAACAAAATCTCTAACAAAATTGTTAACAAAACTAAAATACTTAGTTTAAATAAGCTTTGGCAGCTAAGAGATGACCAGCCCCAACTGACAGCGTCCGTTCACGAACATGACGCATGGATCAGCACCATTCAGCTCAACCATTTTGAAGGGAGTTTTGCTATGCAACTGGTGTGACTACGAGTCGGTAACGAAATATACTTACAACATTATTTTTATTTTATGCGAAACCTGAATATAGTTTGTTCAGAATAAGGAACTGAATCGATTTCAATCATTTTTACACCATGTTATACTTATTTTGTCCCAAAAATATTTAAGTGTGATGGAAAATGTTATCACCATTTAATGACTATACTAGCTTGTTCTTTACTAGCGCCTCTGTGAATCGAACCTGTGATCCGTAGCACAAAGCCAATCGCTGTCACTGCGCCAATCGTGCTGTTATACCTATATGTTATAGTTATATGTTAAGAGTACTATCGTGTTTTGATTGTAGTTCTGGGTTTCTTATAAAATCGTCCATACATCAATAAAATTTATGTCGATTTTGCATAAATTTCCTAAGAAACCTATTCTGAAAACACTGCTTTTCAATCTCTTCTTAGCATGTCGATAGCAATCTAAATCGAGTCGTCCCAGGATTTGGCAACAGGAACTGATGGACGGTACTGAAGAGTTCGGCACCTTCAGTACCGTCCATCAATTCCTGTAACGTGCAGACGTGTGTGGGTGCGTGTCCCATCGTTTGTGGAACACTTTTTTGTGAACACAACATTTACACTCCAGAGCGGAGTCATCCGGGCACGCCACAATTGTGGCGATAAGTTCCCTCTTTGAGGAGTGGCTAGAGAGGCGCCACAGCGTCCTCACCTTCCGCCTAAAGCAGGTCCTCACCGGACATGGTTGTTTCGGGAGGTTCCTGTTCAGGATAAAGCGGGAGCAAACGCCCGGGTGTCACCACTGCGTGGATCGCCCGGAGGACACGGTGGAGCATACGGTGGAGGTCTGCCCGGCTTGGGCGGAGCACCGTCGTGTCCTCACGGAGGCGATCGGCGGCAGCGATCTCTCGCGTCCGGCCCTGGTTCGGAGCGAGAGTGCATAGGAGGCCGTCACCTCCTTCTGCGAAGCAGTAATGCTCGCGAAGGAGGCGGAACGCGTGAGGCGCTCGCCTCGCCGCTAGGTGCCGCAGAAGCCCCGGACATCAGGAGTCGCAGGCCGATTCCCGGCCACCGTAGGCGCGGGCTTGCGGACGGTGAACGATCGGTAGCTCATCGGCCAACCTGGATTCGGAGTCGGTTTAAAGACATCAAGGCAACTCATGTCCAGGTAGGAGATTTTAAGCAGGTGGTATTTGTATTGTATAGATAGGAGAACCTACAAATAAAACGAACATATTTTTTTACCATTTATTGTACATTGTTTTTGTAACACGATACATAATAAGCATTCCCTATAACAGCACGCATAGACACTTGCGTGCAAAGAAACTGACACATATATTTACAAAAATAATCTGATAAAATCACAATAAAAGAATACTGTTTATGTAAATAATATTTTAGTAACTCTCGCTATCCACAAACAATAGGGCATTTATTATCGTGCCCAGCTTGTCCTATTGCCTGAACTGTACAGGAACTGATGGACGCTACTGAAGGAGCCAAACTCGTTGCCAAATTCTGGGCTGACTCAGATTGCCATCGACACGCTAAGGAGAAGTTACTCTCGAAATATGGCCCACAGCAATTAGCCCGATGTCGTTTGGATTTTGAGATAGAATTATAATAACTTAGTGCTAATATGAAAAAAGAAGTTGTCCGATGGTAAAAAGTCGAGTTTCTTTGCACGCCAGCTTACATGAACAATTTCTAAACATTGTACCAGCTTTAGAAATATTAACTACGAATTCAAATTTTTGCCTTTCATTTGTAAATTCTAATGTTAGGGATCAAACACAAAATATGTGTGGATATTTTATTGGTCGTTAGGTTCATCTCTCAAAAAGGAGTTTATACTCATAGGGTACCCACCCACAAGAGCTATGTATAATTAGCACACATTGAAAGTTAGTGAAATAAGAATATGGTCATGAAAATGGGAGAGGTAGTTGAAAAGCAGGTTGTTTGGTAATGTCATAACGAAGGTATTTATGAATATTATTTCAACTATAAATGACAGTTACTAATCGCGCGAAAAAGCATTCGCCCTGCAGTAGCAAAGTTTATCTATGACTTATCGAGTGGAGAAAGTTTTTTCCAGTTTCTTTCTCGACTATTTCGCTAGAGAACTACGTAACATAATTTGTAGATGACCCCTTATCTAATTCTAATATTTAATACTATTGATTACCTAATATTACATAACTTCATATTATAGTGATATTCTAAATGTAGAATATATATTATTATATTATTTACTAAATATATATGTTCGAACAAAGCATTTAATGTCGAGGAATGGTAAAGTTAATCTTTTGCGCGCTGATTTATTTCAACAAAATATTGTATGAGTTCATTTAGATGAGCCATATTCTATGTAGTTTCTTGCTACTATTTTATTCAAAAATAAATAACAGTAAGTAAACAGACGTGCGATCTTTGAAAAAAAAACTGATTTCATTATGCTTTCATCCCCTATATCAACCCCTTTAGGAATATTTTTATGTGAAAAGGTTTCCTATGTCCTTCTCCAGGATGCCATCTATTTCCTTGCCAAATTTTATTAAAATCCGTTAAGTGGTTTACGCGTGAAAAGGTAACATACAGACAGACAGTTTCCCATTTTAATACGGACATCATTTCTTTTATTACATGTCGTACCCGATGTGGCTCCCCATCGAAAAAAAATACGAACTTCTTTATAAACTTTTATCCCCTATTTGACACCTATAGTCGATAAATTTTCAAATATCCTTCCTTAGTGTTCACCTTCGCTACATAAGCAACTCTTGCGCAATGTCATGCTTCTAGACCCACACCAGACTAAAATATAGATTTTTATTAAATAGATTCCATTAATAAAGCAGAAAAGTCGTCAGCACGCAAAAGTTCCGTTGGAAGGGGCGAATATTACAAGCGAAACAGTATTATAGTGATACACGAATGAGATTCGATAATTATATTTTACAAACATAAAAATATATTAAAAATGCAGCCTATTTGAGACTTAACAGTTTAATAATGTCACATAGTTCGATTATTAATTTATTATTTATGTTATATATAAAAAATATTAGACAAAAGGAATCCGAAACTTACCAAAAAAGGGTGCTGGAACCTTAGTTTTTAACATTTTTACGTAGTTTTTAATCTTAGTATGGATTCATTCCTTGCGTCCAGCATTTCTATAAAATAACCAGAAAATGAATTTCAAATGACGCGATAAAATTATCTTTTCCATAATTCTCATATTTTTATACAAAATATTGCAATTACTTAAAACCTCGTATTGTTTATGTAAGAATACATAACTGAGCGTAAAATATTCTATACTTAGCTGAAAAATAAAAAAATAGAACTCATTGAAGGAATCTCTGGAGTGATGTGAAATTATATACAAAATATATTATGTAACACGCCATTACTATGTCCGTAGAACCACTTAGCTCGTGCATTTCCTGAAAACATGAAATTCACATCTGTTATTTGTAAAATCAGGTGAATTACGAAAAGGAAATTAATTCAAAACTGTTTATCTCTTCAATAAATAATAATGTTATATACAACAGACGTAAAAATCAACATTTGGATAATACAAAATAAAATCGAAATGTCTACTTGAATGAATGACAATAATTTGTCTTGACTGCTGAAGAAGAAAGAAGAAAAATATTTTATTTGGGACACGCACAAGAAATACAAACGGTAAAAATACCGGTCAAGAGCGAGTCGGACTCGCGCACTGAGGGTTCCGTACGAATATATGATGTTGATGATTTCTGAAAAACTGTGCTATTTAGAGACATCGTTTTATTTTTCCTGTAATCTTTACAAAAGCTTCTATCATAAAGAATAATTTCAGATTTTTATCTCTGCAAACTTCGGAGATAAGGGGGGGGCGGTATTTTTTTTACATTTTTCATCAAAAGTCGGAAACTATGCTGCCTAAGAAAAATTTTTGAGAATGTGCAAACAACGTTCAAATTTCAAATTTTTAAGACCCCCTTTAGTCCCTTTTGCAAAAAAGATATATTTTTTTAATTTCTTTCTTGTTTGCAAAATAGTTGGGCAAACGTCATCTAAAACTATTCTAAATTTCAAGTTGATAGCATTAGTACTTCTTGAGATATTCAGGTGTGACAGACAGACAGACAGACTTAGTCTCACCATAAGGGTGCCTTTTTACCATTTTGGTTCGGAACCCTAAAAACAATAAAAAAAGACCTATGCGAGGCCAAAAAGGCTCATATCTCAGCATAATTCTGCGATTTTATTTGCTAAAGATATATAAAAAAAATAAAGATAATTTTAGCGGTCCTTGGATGGTATAGAAGTGCAATGATAATGTTATATCTACTCTACCCCTGAGTGGAATGTGAAGCAACGGGAGGTTTATGTTAGTGTAAAACAACTGACAAAGTTAATATTCGCACGTAGACGAAGTCCACAGCAAAGGCTGGTATTTCACTTTTAATTAATTCCACCATAAGGCAGACACGTTGTAGATACATTGTACTTACATTGTAACCGGTATTCGTTTAGCATCTCGTCTCGTAGAGTCCTGAGCGTCCGATGTAGCGCACCCATTTGATGACGTCGTGGTCCGAGTAGTTCAGCTTAGGCTCGAACACTTTTAAGTAGCGAACCTACAAACGAGACACGCTGTTAGCAAGGCCATCTTAGAGCAGGCTGGCGCCCTTGGGCACACAACAATTTGACGCCCATAAAGAAACTAAAAAAAAATAAGTGACTGACAAAAATAAACACTTTTCTGTTATGATTTTATATTTACTATCGGTACAAATTAAATACATGTTATTAACTGTTTTAAGAAATAAAACTTAGGTAGGTACGTTATTAAATAAAATGCTGCAAGTTTGGATTAACCTAAAAATAGAAAACAAAAATTCGCTTTTGAATGCAAGCGTTGAAACGGCCTTCCGGGGCCCCCGTGAGGACGGGGCCCTAGGTACGGGCCCCGTGTGCCCTTATGGTAAAGACGGTACTGGCTGTTAGAAATATATAATATCTTATAGTTATATTCCATAATATAAATAAGCGTCGACCCATCACTAGTGGTGGCCCAGTGATAACGGCCCTGACTTCCAAATTGTAGGTCGTGGGTTCGTACCCAAACAAGCGCTTTACTTAAGATGGCGTATCCACTAGCGCCACTCCTTTGAAAAAAAATTATCTCGTGACTGAGAAGGAATTTTGAATAACGGCTAGTAGGGACTCTCGGTAAATGTGTCTAGAATTTTCTAATACCTTTTATAATGTTTCATATTGTGAGACACGAAGCAACAATATGCGATCTAAGAAAAGCGGCCACATTCCTCTGTTGCTTCGTGTCTCAATATGAAAATTCCTTCTCAGTCACGAGATAATATTTTTTTAAAGGAGTGGCGCTAGTGGACCGTTGTACGCCCTCTTAATGTAAATAATTTAATCACCACTGCTCTCAAAACGGTGAAGAAAAACATCGTGAGGTTTCCTCACGGCACCGGCATGTCCTAGAACCAAAAAAATTCGAAGACAAGTGACATATACCGAAACCGCACTGGGTCCGCGTGGTAGATTACAGCCCACTCCCTCTCAAAAGAGGAGGCTTGTGTCCCAACAGTGGGAACATTATAGGCTGAATATGGTTATTATGCATCACAAAACTGCTTTTGAAAATTCTATTTCACGTTGCCTGATCCAGGGATTGATCCCAGGACCCCAGGGTTTCGTCTCTCCATCATAATTCGTCGGCCCACATTGTACGGTGTACACAAGGTGGAACTTGAACATTGATATGGGTCGGTCTTTTCTACCCGATTTTTTTAAGTAATACTTCGTTAGGTACGCTTGACTTGGGGAGTAAGCTGGTGAATGCATGACGAGAGCGTTACGGAAGTGAGCCAGCGGAAGTTGAGAGGGAGATATAAGTTAGTGAAGATGGAAAGAGAGAGAGTTACGTTTCGTAACGCTCCGTATATTACTGTAGGGGCAAGAGAGAGAGGTGTGAGCATACTCATAACATTTTCATTCTCTCTTTCTCTCAAAGCCAGTTGCGTTTCGTATATCTAAGACAAAGTGCAGGCCTATTGTTGTAAGTATAATTAATGTGGAGTCATTTTAATAGGTAACATTTGACAATTCATCAAAATTCAACAACGTAACCTTGTAACGGCGGGCATAAAATAATATATTTTTTCGTTTTGTTAGAACTGCACAATTGCTTAACTTTTTTCAATTACGATTACATATTTATTGTAATAATGACCGATACGAGTAATTTTACGATTTGCTTTCACTAATAAACCATTCTAAACATAATAAACAATTTCTGATCTAAAGAACTGAACGTCGTTACAATGTTGCGTCAGTTAACCCTTTTTCTTTTTAAACACTAGGGATGTTACTCTAAAAATCGAAAGCTAATAAGTAGAATCGAATGCAATGATTACTTGTGAAGAAATATCACCATAAATTAATAACCACGTTGTGATTATAATAAAACATAATTATATTTATTATTCTTTTAACTAACTATAAACATACAGTTTGAGTTCAACTGAATAAACGCAATTTTTTGTTAATTTATGTACTTGTCTTATTTTGCGCCTTAAATTTACGAAAGAAAAAATAATAATGGGACAGGGATTCGCCTGATGATTTTTAAAATTCACATAATTATGTTTCAAGTCCGTATCGATTCATTCACTTTAATCGATGTTTTTAAGCAGGTCACCTCACTATGAAGATAAAACTGACAGACGTCAAATGTTACCTATTAAATAGTATTACTATTGGTAAGTTTTACTTCAGTCGTGTGGTCACACTCGTTTTTTTTTTATACTCTGTAGAGGGGCTTGTGGCTAAGTGATAACAGTCGCACGGGTCGATCGATGAGGCGTTAAGTTACGCTTGCCGCGTTTGGTCCATGGATGGGTGACCATTTTTACATACAAAGACCCCTCCGTGCCTCGGAAAGCACGTTAAGCCGTGGGTCCCGGCTGTCATCTGTCATCTTTGATAGTCGTTACGGGTCGTCAGAAGCTCGAAAGTCTGACAACCAGTCTTCCCAGTATACCCAGTTACTGGGTTGCAGTGGCGAAAGCTCCGTATAACACAATTCGTACCGGCTTCCTTTCGGAAATTCGGAACACAACCACTCTATCGTCATTTAAAAATGGCACACAGTCAGTAGTGTTTAATAATGCCAAATAATATAATAATCACATTGTAGGTATTTAATACACCTTACAATTGAAACATTACTAAACGCCTACATTACATTTTTTGTCAGCCATCCTGAATCAGGTCGATGGACAATGGAGAGGTATCCTCTCCATTGTCCATCGACCTGATTCAGGATGGCTGACATTGGGGCGGATATCCCAACAACAAAACATTTTGCTCTAAAATAACTCAATATCTATACAAAATCGACGTCGTAGCGAGTTAATTTTCTATAGAAAATATTTTTTAGCTCTGGCTTAATTCTCTCATTATATCACCCTTCGCCACTGCTGGGTTGTGGAGGTCAGATAGGCAGTCGCTCCATGTAAAATACTGGTATACACCCAACTATGCAATATACCCAACATAGTAGGGAAAACGCTAGGCAGATGATGACTCTGTAGAAGGCATGTCCTAACGCTGGGTGTCTTGAATCATGTAGTACTGAACCCATGGTAAAAGTTTTTCGCAGTGTATAAGACTAACCTTAAAGCCTGATGGTGCGAATGGCACCTCGAATCCCATGGAGATGGGCGGCCTGGTCCACTTCTTCTTGGTGTCGGTCTCCAGCAGCTCGATCTCAGCGGACAGCTGGGTTTCCTTCATGCCTGCCATGCGTTTAATCCTGGGAGGGATAATTTATGTGACCTCTATCAAATAACATAACATCACGCCTGTAATCCACGAAGGATTAAGCAGACGTGGTGCTGCTTGTTGAACAAGACTTGTAGATCCACGTATACTCAGGCCGACGATACGAGATAAAATTGCCACTTATACAAATATCAACTTTAAACTCAAGTAATCTAAGTTGATTTTTAAATCAAAAAACTATTGCTAAACGTCATAAAATATTTTTTGTTGCAATGGAAACTGAACCATACGCAAGTACGTTAACGTTTTTAATCCCAAAGCATGAAATTTATCTCGCCTCGTTAGCTTTAGTATTGATTTTGTCGACCTGTCCCGATGGTTGCAAGCGTTTGTGTAGACTTCCCATTTCCGAATACAAATCTATCTCATAATTTTATTTACCAATTGAAAGACCAGTCCACTGCTGGTTTCGAGATTGGCCAGTCGAGATCTCACCCGGCAATTAGGCGAGATCTCGTTTTCGAGATTTTTGAGATCGAGATTTCGCCTAAACAACGAGCTTTTTTTTTATTAAAAATTAATAGTTCCCAAGATCCAGATCAGTTTGTGGAAATACAACTTACTTCCAAACAATAGCATTCTCCGAAGCCTTATACTTGGCCTTCCCCTTCAAACAGATGAGCTGCACTCCGCTGGTGTTCAGCGGTGTCGGGATCTTGACTTCGATTTTCTGACCGAGCAGGGAGGGCTTGAAGTTACTCTTCAGCACTACTTTGACCTCCATCTTGGTGCGGCCCACTTCACGGACTAGGGGAATCACGCGGAACGGTAGGGAAATGTCCTTCGTTGTGCGGTATCTGCCAATAAATTATTTGATTGTTCTTGACCATAGTTTTCTACTTATTGTTTACGTTTCACTCGCGTATTTATTACAGTTTTTACAGTTTTAACTGGAATAAAAGTATTTTTTCTAAATCAAATATGTTACTTTATTCGAATTTGAAACTAGTCAGGCCAACCTGAAATGTAACCTAAATCTATACAGGATGTTAAAGTCACTGCGTGGCATAGCTTAAGTTCAGTATTGATAAAGGAACCCAGGAAAAACAAAAATTAAATTAAAAAAATATATATAAATATATAAGTACAACATTTTTAATTTAAAAAAAAAAGAAGTCTTTTCGTAATTTAACGGGCATAGGACCGTCAAATAAAATCGTTTTAATTCTAAACGATTGCTATTTTAAGTTAGTAGGTACTAAATTAGGTTGATCTTGGAATATTTTTGTTTTTTTTTTTCTCTGGGTTCCTATATCGATACTGAACCTACCCCTAAGGTTTGGCACGCAGTCTCTTTAACACCCTGTATACTAATACTAATAAAGCTTTTACATGTTGTATAGGTTTTTTTTACATGTTGTATAATCGTTTTATGTTTCAGCAGACACATATTGCATACTGACCTCATAAGTTCAAACTCGCCATCAGGCGGTATGAAGGAGATGGAGTGCTCGGTCTCGAACTTGCTGAGCTTGACACACTGGTGGAACTGACAGTCGTCGATCACCACCACGGGCTTGCCGGAGCGCGCCGGGTCGCTGTCCGTATTGCCAGAAATACCTCCTGGTGGATAATAATATCATACAAATAATTACATCAGTTGAAATACATTCTAAAAAAAAATATTTTGAAAAAAAAAAATATAAAAAAAACTACTTAGTGAAAAATAACTATATTTTCGGAAGTCGGTAGCCAATAAAACCAAAGACACCGACTTCCGAAATTTTTGTAAAAAGTATTTTATTTTTAATTTTTTAGCTGTGTTACGTAGGTAACACAGCTAAAAAATTAAAAATAAACGGCCCACAAAAATTCGTATACAACTACTTGCTATGTAAATAACAGTGACAGAAAGTTATAACATCACAAAGTGAATTTAAATACGTATTGTAGTAGCTAACTCAAAAACTGCTCAAGCAAAGTGAATAAAATTTTAATAGGGCCACCGCGCGGGCTTTCTCTACCAAATGAAAAAGAATCACGTAAATTGGCCCAGTAATCACGGAAAAACCGGTGTAAATAAGTGAAAAAAAATATATACTTGCCGAATGAATAACCTCCTCCTTTTTCTAAAGTTGATCAAAAAATACAAATTCTTTTAATTTTATTTTATTATTATCAGTACCTTTTGTTATTATTAGTAACAAAAGGCACTAAAATCTATTTATTACCTTATTAAATAATGCATTGGTGAATGACTTTATTTTCATAAAAATATTGAAAAGATAAAGTTAAATAAAAATAAGTTATCGTTACGGCGAATAATCCGAGATTTACATAAACTTCTGGAAGAGAGATAAGGGGATAAAATGAAATAGACAAAGCGTATAGCTTATCAAATGCACAAATACATTGCTCAGATTATATTTTGTTATAGAACTCGAGTTAATCTGTGGTTCTTTTTCTTTATTGCCTGTTGCAATAATGCAATAAAGGCTAGAAAAGAAAATTATAATAATTTTGTAAAGACTGGACATACCATTGCCCTTTCCCTTAGCTTCCATGACGATCTTGTCATTGATACCAAACTTGCATTCTGGCATGCCAGAGAGGTAGGACTTCATCACCACCTTGCCTGCAACGTGGGCTGACAGCACCTGACCTGAGAAAAACACATTATTTTATGAACTCTTTATGTCACCGTATAATTATAAACTCAAACCCCCTTATTCCAAAACGAGGTTTATCTTTAGACCCAAGTTTAAAACATGGAGCCATTATTGAATTTCGAACTTTATTCCGACTATGGTAAAGTTCCTAAACACAAAACTGACAACTTAGTACCGAACTAAGTTTTCAGTTTTGTATAAAGAACGGTATTTCAATCACTGTTACGTTCTTATTACAAAAACTGGCTGCATGGTTTAAGCCATGTCAAAATATAAATCTTGTTTTGTAATAAGGCGGCATTAGTTTACAATCTATCGGTATTATTTCCGTTAGATTATAAAGTATCTAAAAATTGTGAACTGCAAAAAACCATTTACAATAAATTTATAGCATTATTTTAGGATAGTTTATAATCTATCCATGGGAAACTGATAAATTGTGAACTGGTATCAAACTTGCTTGCGACGTAACTGCACTAAATACTAAATAGCCTGCCTAGCTGCTAGCAACTTAGAAGTAGCGCTAGCCGGCCGCAGCCACGAAACCGCTCGCTTCGCTCGCTCGGCTCGCGCGCGGTATCCCATTTCACCCAGTTCACAATTTTTCGACAGTTTATAATCTAACGGAAATAATACGAGTACCTATCCTAACTAATATTATAAATCCGAAAGTAAATTTGTTTGTTACGTTTTCACGCCTAAACCACTGAACCGATCATCCTGAAATTTTGCATATACGCTGTCAGGTGTACAGAAACGGACATAGGGTACCTTTATCCCGAAAAAAGTACTGTTCCCGAGGAAAACAACAACAACGTTCTTATGATAATAGATGACGCCACGTGTCTTTCGAATCATGATTGAATTATATAAGTAGAAGCAGAGTACAACCCTAATTGATTGTCAAATTCTAAATTAACGCGAGCGAAGCCACGGGCATAAGCTAGTTGATTATAAACTAACAGTTCTACAATCTTACGGTGACTTATAGTATGTGAGGACGATGGTGCAGCAATCATTTAAAACTTGACGCTTATAAGCGGGATGGGTCTATATTGGCTCGGGACCGACTTGAGTGGGAAAGGGGAGGCCTTTGTCCTGCAGATCCTGCAGTTGGACAATACAAGCTGATTATTTTATATCTAAAAAGCCGTGCGCCCGATAGGATTTTGCATCGCCAAAAATTACGTAATTCCATACAACTTTCTTTCTCTTTTTGACCCCTTAAATTCATGAGTTTTCAAAAATCCTTCCTTGGTGCAAATACACTTTCGTTACAACAACTGGAACTTTTGTGCAAAATGTATGCTTCTAGACCCAGCGGTTTAGACTATGCGTTGTGTCAGACAGTCGGAATGAATTTAAGATTTTTATTAAGTAGATGACATGCCCAGCCTGTATACAACGTGTTTTTTTTTATATCCCATAACTCTAGGGTATGATTGAGGCCATATCAAAGAATCAAATGGCATATGAGTTATGTTCCAATCCTTCGTTATTTTTTTTTTTAATTTTTCATACAAAATAATTCGGCAGTCACGATTATTAATGTAAAACACCCTTACGTGAAATATTACATGTCGACAAGGTAGCTTTCCCTTCACTAGCTGCCGCCGGGAAGCCCCGATACCAACATACCTACATATTTTATTTTACTATTTATTTTACTACACTACTGCGAAGTTTGGCAACCTCGCAAAAGTAAAGATTCGTCATACTGGTGACAATTTTTGACCTAATTTAATTATGATTGATGATATCTCCGAAACGATGTATTTTTGGACCACCTATTCTAGGAGTTTTAGTATTATTTTTACCTACAGAATATAACCCTAGAGTTATGGGATATCAAAAAAAACAGGTTGTATAAAAATTCATTCAAATATAACCAATAGTTTATAGCTAGTCAAAGATCGGCTTAGCCCATAGTTGGCCCATCACTAATATTGAGATTGTTTAAAAAAAACATAACATCACGCCTTTAATCCCCGATGGGTAATGCACAGGAGGTGTAACACCCACATTAAAAAAAACATTTTATTTTTAATTTGATGTTATGATTTATTTTATAGTTTCAAAATATTCCTATATGCTAGTATTGCCAGTATTTCATTTTATTGTCGTTATCTCCAACTCATTATAAAATGCAAACAGAAACATGTCGATTGTTCGTTTTCTTCGTCATCAGCATAAAAACAAGGAATTGGTGAAAAGTGAACCTTTTCTTGGAGCTGCCTTTTATATGATGTTAAAAAAATACACCATTCAAACAACAAGATTATCCAACTTTACAAAAGTTAGTCAATGATTGGACAAATTGTTGATTACAAATCTAGCTTCTAATATTTTTTCATGGGCACAGGGGCATTTGTGGATAGAATTATTTATGTATGATGAGTGTTGTCCTTTGTAATTGTATTTTAAGTACTAACAATAGTTGTCTAAGTTTAAGTAAGTATACTAACTAACCTTTGGATCTAGTTGTTACAAAATAAATTATTTGGAATTTAATTTTTTTATTAAATTATATTTCGTAATATTCTTATAACACAGATGGCAATTGTATCCAATAACATTAATACTGCTGTACACATAATAGTATGAAACAATACCTAAATCTTTAATCATCTGCTTACCTTGTGGTGACATTAACAGGTTGACATACTCCAGTACATCTAGGAACAACTCATTGCGCCTGTATTTGATGCCCTCGCGACGCCAACCAATCTGTCCTGTCACCTGCACAAAAACGAAATTTAATTATTGTAACATTTTAAACAGGGCTTGAAACCAATTAATTTTTATTTCCGAAGATACGAATATCAAATATTTTTGATACAATTGATATTAGCTTCATAGATTGCTTCATCACATTAAGTTCAGCATTGATTTTGTAACAAAATATTAAATAATTAACGATATGTTCGAAAACCTTTATAATAACGGTTAAGGTTACATAGAAAATTAACCGGTTTCCGAGCTCTGATTTTAAAAACTATTTGGTGTTATTATTGTCACAAAATGCTTCCATTCAGTTGTGATTACTTTGGCTAGATCTTTACATTTTAATCTTAGACATACATAAACTCACGCCTTCTTTCCATGGGGGTAGGCAGAAATTATAGAATGCCACTTGCTACATTCCTTACATACTCCTTTTGCTTCGCCTACGTTCATACATCAGCCCCCGAATTGCGTAACACAGTTTGAATCGGAATCGGAATGATTTTGAAGTATATTGCTAATCCATTGCTTCATATGTTAGAAAAAATGTCTGCTCAACAACGTAAATAACGCAATGAATGTTGTTGAATTGTCAAATTGAAACCGATTCCTACTGATAGTATGTTACGCAATTAGCCTGCTGGTCATATACGCACGCAAGTTGCGAGTACTACGCATCTGACCTTTCTATTCTATTCTATAGATCTTTTAATCTTAAAGGTGCATTTAAAAAAAGCCCACACATGGCAATACCGAGGGGCTTGTGACTCAGTAATAGCCGCACGGGTCAATCGATCAGGTTATGCGACGGTAGCCGCGGTTCGTCCGTGGATGGGTGACCATCTTTACATACCGAGAACCCTCCGTGCCTCCAAATGCACGTTAAGCCGTTAGACTCGGCTGTTATTTGTAGATCTTTCAACTGTTGTTACTGGTCATCAGAAGACAGACATTCTGCCAACCAGTCTTACCAAGGGGTATTGTGTTACCCAGCAACTGGGTAAAGAAGGTCAGATAGGCTGTTGCTCCATGTAAAATATTGGTATTCAGCTGCATCCAGTAAGACTGGAAGCCGACCCCAACAAAGTTGGGAAAAGACTAGGTAGATGATGATGAAGTGATAATACCTAATAAATGTATGGCCCACACATGGTGGGTATTCAGCCTATCTTATTGACTTGTTAATATGTATTATCTATGGGAAAACAAGAAAAGGAAGAAAACTAACCTGTGAAGTGATTTGAGCTTGTTCCTCTTTGGAGGCAGACTTAATGCCTTGCTGCGTAATGAAAGTCTTCAGAACACCAGTGTCTGAGTTCTGAGGGTAGCCAAAGTCAAGGATTTCTGTAAGTAAATTAATGAACCAATCAGTCTATGCTGTCTTTTAAATAATATATTTTTAAAGAGTAACAGTGGTGTTTCTGACCGGCTCTTCTCCATAGGAAACAACCAATTGGAACCGTGCATCTAGCTTTGTTGAAGTTTCATAAGTACCCATGCAGGTTTATGTGAAATAAAATATTTTGAATTGGAATCCTTACTTATACCGATCCTGAATTCCCGATAAGGAAGAACATCGTAAGCAACATAAATTAAAATTTACAGCAGAGGGATTTTATTGATTATTTTATTTTATTATTTAGTGAAAAAGTGAAATCCTACATTACAATGTTCTTCCTTATCAGGCTCGATATGAAGTCATGTTAACAATATTCAGAAATACAAAAAATTATATTCAACAACTATAAAAACTGTTTTCTTCATTGTAATTCCTATTTCAATACTAAGCTAGCCTTAAAATCTGCTTTTGAGCAAAGAAACAGGGTATATGTAATCTAAAACTAAGCTTAGTATACATGGCTACATTAATTGATTACCTCTTTTATTTATTTATTAATCTTTCTGCACATTATAGGTACAAAGATGGACTTAATGCCCTAGGCATTCCCAACCAGTCAACCAAGGGTGGTGGAGAGATAGCATGACAGGAACATTGTTTGTAAGTGGCTTTTTATATAATTAAAAAGGTACTTGCAGGTATGCATGAAGTACCGGTGTCTGAATGAAGTAAATTATCATAATAATTACGCCATTCAAAAAATCACGAAAGCTGTTCACTTACCGTCAAGCAACTCATAGATAAGAACAAAATTGTTCTTGATGTTCTCCTCTGAGATCTTGCCAAAGTAAGACTGCATCACATCAATGATCTTGAGCAGAAACTCAAAGACCATAGCTGCATTCACATTCTGCTTGGTCACAGCTGCCAGCCAGATGTTGGCCCGCTGTTGAATAAATTATTGTGTATTAACAGATAGGTGTGGTGTGGTGCCTGATAGAGCATTACAATTATCTGAACAGGCCAAAATAGAATAGGAAAAACCATTTATAGTAAGGTAATCATGTTTTTTTTAATATTATTTTTAGAGATAATGTGTAAAATTTATAAATGAGATTAAAATACGCCCCTTTTTCTTAGCATTTCTTACTGTAGGCTATGAAATCTTAAATATTTCTTTCCAGCCATCTCTTGTTGTGGCTACATTATTTTTTATGTAATTGTAGTATTTACAAATCAATATTCTGACTTACCAAAGTGTATTTCTATCTTATACTTCAGTAGACCATGCTTGCATCACTTACCTTGATGTGAAAGAAGGAAGTTCTGGCGATGTTGGTGACGGGCGACCGCACTTGCTGCCTCGCATGGATAACATTCACTCGAAATGCGTCCACAGCATTCCGCCCTATATCGTCGCGGTACACCCGCGAGATCAGGACTTCGCCCTTGTGGTTGTACACGAACAGGCCCCCAATCATCTTGATTTAGACCTGGTAACATGCACAACCCCTTTTAAGACCCAGATCTACTTCTATCAATTATCGCTTGCCGAATAGCAACGTAATGATTTTTCGGTCTGGTGATCTGCCAAAATCTACCCGCAAATCATAGTTCGTAACACACGTCAAATCTCAGCCGTGCTAAGGCTGAGATAGTACTCGAAGAAATTGGGCTGATTATGAATCAATAGGACAGGATACGGCCAATAAAACACCAGATTTGATACCGACTAAAGAGAAACACAAACGTCAATTTAACTCACCTACGGTACTGCAGATAGTAACATTAGTTTTGAAAATTATTTTATTATACTCGAACTAACGTAAAATGCTAAATTATCTCATTTTGATTAAAATTCGCTACAATACTAAAGTGACGATAACCGCCCCCAAAATGAAACGTCAATAGAATTCTGCAAATCTGCACAGATAATGCATATTTTTATTTCCACAGCAACACAAGCGACGGATAGTGATGGAACATTTTAGTATTTATAAAACCGGTACAAGTATGTTCCATATGTACAAACGGCTACACATCAAGCTATTCAAATCCAGTTTACGCTGATCTCGCACTGTACGGAAATCTCACAATCACAATGCGAGACCAGCTTATACTGGAAATGTATAGCTTGATTTGTAGCCGTCTGTACATACACCAGTCACTATTTGAGGTTAACTTGCTTTTTTCCAAGCTTGGTGATCATGGTAAAAATTACAAACGTTTTTACTAGCGGCCTTTGAGAGGCCAAAGTTCAATTTTTTAATTTTTTTTTTCGGACATGGATGATAGGTATTGGTGGTATTCATGGTTAGGTAGAGGCGTAAAGGTAGTTCCATTATGAAACTACCTTTAGGCCTCTACCTAACCCTTTGCCGAATCCCATTTTTACAGTCAAACCGCATAGGATCTTGAAAACACTGTATCAGATTTCAAGCAAGAGATACATAGAAGCATACAAGCATACCTTAACGTGTGCTACTTGAATTTGACGTGCTCGGTATTTTTCAATATTCGTTGTCCAAATAGTGAAATGGCCCTTATTACCGTAACGCCACTATTACTCTCCCTCCGGAACTATTTTCAGATTCGTGGAGTAAAGCTTTGGTTTCCAACAACAACGGCTTTCGCTACATTACGGCTGTCATGAAAGGATGGCAGCGGGGTTTGACCACAGAACACTTATACTCAGGAGGGTTTGACTACGGTATCAAAAAACCTGAGCAAAAACGCTCTCTAGGAAAGCACACCAATTTACTTTCGTTTAGAACATTTCAATGACGTCATCCAACTGTAAATTGTGACGGCTACCGCAGTCTTAGGATCCGGCTCGTTTGACGGCTCGATTCTTAAACACAAATCTGCACTTTTCGTATCAAACGTGTTGCGAATACGGAGAAGAAGTAAATTATGTTGGGCCTTAACTATATGTCACAGTGGCTGTTAATGGACTACGAGTATGGTGAAATGACTATATTTTAATGATGATGTGGACGCCATGGCCCCATGGGCTTTGGTTGCGGTCCTTTGAAGGATCGTAACAAATGCCCATTTCGATATTGGGGTCAACAATTTAATAAGTAGGTACGTACGGCTACAGATCAAGCTATACATTTCCAGTATAAGCTGATCTCTCATTGTATAGGATTTCCGTACAATGAGAAGTCAGCGTAAACTGGAAATTATAGGTTGATGTGTAGCCGTGTGTACTAACCATAGAAATATAAAAAACACACTTCTTTCATAGATCTATGGTATTAACTACGTATTTACTTAGTATTTATAATTTATGAGTAATTCATAATTATTTAAAATTAACTGCAGCTACCACAAAATATGACTAAAGGCACTTGATAACTTGAGGAAGCTTGAATGCTTTGAATGTCTCTCCGATAGAAAATACATCAGTTTATCGGTCTTTTGCAAATTTTATTATCGGATTGTTTGTCCTTTTTTCTATTAGAAATGCAAATCCCATGGCATCTTCTCAGGAGCCTCAGAAGTTTACCTAGTTTCCAAAAACTGATGATACAATAACTTTTACATAAAAAATGAAGTATTTAACTCAAGTATCACGTTTCTAACTTCAAAAACGACGAACTTCCTTAAAAACTTTCAAGGTAATGCTTCTTTCTATAAGAGAGGTAACGTTAGATTTATTCCATTGAATTACTTTTTCATGAAATCATGACATTGGGGAACAAATCTAACTTAGAGAGATGTAATAAAGTCGCGAATGATTTTAATTCTGTAAATAAATATCTAATAAAGTCGCGAATCATATTTTGATCAAGATACTAGTACACATGAATTCATGACATTGGGGAACAAATCTAACTTAGAGAGATGTATTATAGTCGTGAATGATTCATAGTGCGTGGTCCGACGTGAACTTGGCCGGTTTTTTATCATACTTACCTATTGTGGGAGTGCATCATGAAAATGATGTCGTGAGGCATTCACGTTAGGTACCTTATAATTCTGTAAATAAATATCTAATAAAGTCGCGAATCATATTTTGATCAAGATACTCGTACAACCTGACACTGACAAAATTTGAATTCTCGGCGGTAAATCCCTGTTTTTTTTAAGTAAGTACCTATCGTACATATTTATTAAATTATGAAATAAACTTCTTGTAATTTTTTGCCACTGGACATTCGGATCGCCAAAAAACGGCGCTGAATTGTAGATGATGCATACCATACATATAAAACCTAGGTACCTACTTTTGTTCGCGACGTCACCCGTGTGGAGGGATAAAAAGTGGTTTACCTGTGTGCCAAATTTTACCGAAATCCGTTCACCGTTATTAAAGCGTGAAAGGTAACAGACTGGAATTACTTTCTTATTTTAATTTAAGTATTATTATACAAAGCAGAGGTGAGTGGAAACGCCGGGAGGGGACGCCCTAGGAGGACTTACATATTATTATATGACCTAATTGGTGATGTTCTTCAGAAAGGTCAGGTGCGTAGTATTCGCAACCTTGTATGAACTTGTATGGCGTAGCAAAAGGAGTATGTAAGGACCATATGTAGCAGTCGGCGTTCTATAGTGTCTGCCTACCCCCATGGGAAGAAGGCGTGAGTTTATGTTTTATGTATTAGTATGGAAGTATCACTGACCTCTATACAGTGAAATATATAGAGGTCAGTGGGAAGTATGAATAGTCAATGTAGACAAGACATTAAAAACTCGTTATGAGTAGGTAGGTATATAATTACCCAAATTTGACAGATGTTCAGGTAATGCACGGTCTATCAATTAGTGCACTAGGGAGCTGATAATGTATTTGGATTTTGCTATTGTCTTGGTGAGATTAAGCACGCGTTTCTTAACCTCACACTTTATTTTGATAACAAAATCTGTTTGTAGTGTTGTGTGGTGTTGTGATTGTTTTGTGTGGTCTGGTTTGGGTATAAGGTTTGTATTTTAAGCTTCTTGGCACTCATTTTCTAAGGAAATGAGTGCCGAGGAACCCCCTGATGGGGGTGGAGGGACTCCTCCAGATATTATGGAGGTTGTGGAGTGTTCCCAAAACACTGATCGCGTAAGATCCGAGATTAGAAAGCGTCCCGGAGGTCCTGAGATTTTTGTTGACGCGAAAAGAAATAAGCCGCCGTCTGACTCAATTCAGTCCGTATTTACTAAGCCAGGTTTTGAGAACGACTCCAAAATCCTCTATAGTGAGAATGACAGAGCTCCTTTCACTATATTTGTCTCTAGGGTGGAAATAGACCCTAAGCAAGGCCTAACTTTAAATTCTCTTAAGTTTGCCCAATTTATTTTTAACAAAGGTTTTAAAGGTGTTGTTCAAGGCAGTGTCAGGTCTTTGGGCCGTAACAGGATGTCTATTGATTTCATGACATTCAGTGATGCCAACAACTTTGTCAGCAACCCCATTTTGATTGAAAACAATTACTCGGCAACTATCCCACGCTTTCATATAAGTCGCATGGGAGTTGTTAGGGATATTCCTACTGACTGGACACTAGAGGAGTTAGTCTTTGGTATAGAAACCCCTCACAATTGTGGAGAAGTCATAAGGGCTAGAAGGCTTAATTTTAAAAACAAAAAAGAAGACTCCGTAACTTGGTCCCCATCATCGACTGTGGTGCTTACTTTCTCTGGTCAAATTCTTCCAGAGAAAGTCTTCTGTTACAATGTTTCTCTCCCTGTCTCCATCTATCAACTCCACACTATCCAATGCCGCAACTGCTTACGATTTGGCCATATAAGCTCTCAGTGCAGATCTCAGCCCCGCTGTTACCGTTGCGCTCAACCTCATCCCGGGGATAGCTGTAATGTTCCCGACTCACAGGTCTCATGTCTTTTGTGTGACGGTGGAAGCCATAAGGCCACTGATAATAAGTGCCCTGAACACTCAAGACAGAAGTCAATTAAAATGGTTGTCTCAAGAAAATTTAAGCTACCGAGAGGCCTCAGTAAGGTTTCCCCGTTCCCGTAAATTGCCATACAGTAATGTTACAGCAGGCCCTTCCCAATCTAAACTACCTCAAGCCTATCCTTCTCAACCCCTTTTCTCCTCCTTTTCCCCTCTTCCCCAACACTCCTACTTCTTCTCCATATTCAACCCCAGTTAAAACCTCCTACACCAAGACAGTTTATCGTTCCCCAAAACCTAGGCCAGAATTGGGCAAGTCATACGATACCCAAGCCCATAAGTCGATGGTCTATACCCCTAATTCTTCTCAGCCAAATGGCTGTGCCCTGAATTCCCCTTACATTGAAACCACTCCTCTTCCCACTCCTAATGACAATTTGATAGAGCTCCTGGCTTGCTCCCTTATAAACATGTTGTTGTTGTTGTTGTGTAATCCTGGACTCGCCAAAATGGAAAAAATCCTTCAGTGGAACTGTAGATCCATTCATAGGAAAAAACACGATGTAATCTATCTTATAAATAGATATAAACCTGTTGTCTTTGCCGTGTCGGAGACGTGGCTCAAGCCTGGATCTCTTTAGGGTTCCTGGTTATTCATGTCTTCGGGACGATAGAGATGACGGATGGGCGGGTTGCGCCCTATTGGTTAGCAGATCTATCACTTTTTCCCAGATTCCTCTTCCCCATCACGATCCTGGTTTACATGTAGTTGCCATTAGAGCCATGAACATATCCTTTGTATCTGCCTACATTCCCCATCCCAATGCTAATATTTTGTCTGAATTTAACTCTATCCTATCAGAAATTCCTGGCGCTTTGGTTGTGTTAGGTGACTTTAATTGCCGTCACACCCTTTTGGGCTCTCACTGTAATGACCCCTCCTCCAGCTTTTTGCTTGACCTTTTAGATGATCGCAACCTTTGTGTTCTCAATGATGGATCTGCTACCCGTCGGGTTTCACCTACCCAAAATATTAGTGTTCCTGATCTTACTTTCTCTTCGCCCTCCTTAGTATCAACTCTTTCATGGTCTGTTCTCCCTAACTCATATGGGAGTGATCATTTCCCTATCCTAATTTCTCTTCCAAGTACTCACCCACGTTCTCCTCTCATACAACCCCTACAAAAATATCGCCTACACCAAGCTGACTGGTCTAAGTTCTCGTCCAATTTGGACACAGAACTTCAAAATTTTCCCCAAATAAATCCATCCAACTCCCTAATTCACTACAGTAATTTTGTTGAATGTCTGTTGAGAGCGGCCAATTCTTCAATCCCCTTAAAAAACTCCGCCCGGCACCTAATACCTTCTCCTCCTTGGTGGGATGCTGAATGCACTGATGGCGTCCGTAAACGTAAAGAAGCAGAAAACTCATTTTCTTCTAGTATAAATATGCCCAACTATTTAAATTTTAAAAAGACTTCTGCAACCACTTGTAGGTTATTGGCAAGAAAGAAAATATGTGGTTGGCTCAAGTTTTGTGAATCACTATCTCCACGTTCTCCAGTGTCCCTTGTATGGAAAAAAATTAAAATCTACCGAAGAGCTACTGACAGCCAGTCTCCCGATATTTCTACCAATGATCACAGTACCTGGTTAGAAGACTTTATATCCAAATTAGCCCCCCCCTTTGTTCCTAGTTCCGAATGTCTTGCCACTATAGATCCTCCTCCTCCCACTTCCTGTGATAGATTTGATGACCTTTTCTCTTATTCAGAACTTATTTGTGCCTTAGATCATCTCCGGGATTCTGCTCCGGGGGTCGACGGAATACCCTATTCCTTTATTTCCAAATCTTCTTCTAATTGTAAACTAATCTTTCTGAACCTAATCAATTCATTTTTCGTTACTGGCAAAATCCCGGAGTCTTGGAAATCCCAAATAATCATCCCAATTTTGAAACCTGGGAAAGACCCAAAAGATTCTACTTCCTATCGTCCTATCGCCCTCTCTTCCGTCTTGGCTAAAATTATGGAGAATCTCATTAAGAACCGACTTGAGTGGATCTTAGAAACTAAAGGCATCTTATCCAGTTCTCAGTTCGGTTTTCGAAGAGGTATGGGAACTCTAGATAGTCTAAGTGTTTTCATGTCTGATGTTCGCATTGGCTTTTCCAACAATGAAAGTGTTCTCGGTATTTTCCTAGACATAGCTTCAGCCTATGATAATGTCCAACTTCCAATACTCAGGCAAAACAGCTGAGTATCCCTGTGAGGATGGTCAACATCATTTGTAGTCTCCTTATGTCCCGTTCTATTTCTGTTCGTCATCAAAACTTCCTCTCCCCATCTCGTCTAGTGTGGAAGGGCCTACCCCAGGGGTCGGTATTAAGCCCCATCCTTTATAATATATACACACATGATTTGGAGTCTTCAGTGAGTTGTTTCTGCAAAATCCTACAATATGCCGACGACATTGCTCTCTACTTTAGTTCAACTTCCCTTTCAGATGCCTCATCTCGCTTAAATTCTGCCCTTTACTACTTAAACCAGTGGCTGACCGATCACGGCTTAAGTTTATCAGTCTCCAAATGCAATGCAGTTGTCTTTTCTCGCAAGCGTAATATTCCCCCTATTAACCTTTATGTTCAAAATGAACCCATTTTGATCCGTGACAAAGTAAAATTTCTTGGCCTCATTCTTGACTCAAAATTATCTGGTCTCTATCATCTGGACTACATCTCAAAGAAATGCGAAAGAGGTGTTAATGTCTTACGTGCCCTTTCTGGAGTTCGCTGGGGAGCTCATCCAACTTCCCAAGAAAATCCTATATAACGCCATAGTTCGTAGTCACTTTGATTATGGAACCTTTCTGTTAGAACCATGCAACAAAATAGCCCTGGCCAAACTGGAAAGAATCCAATCTAAATGCTTGCGTATTATCACGGGTGCTATGAAATGCTCACCTATTAATGCCCTTCAGGTTGAATGTTTAGAACCCCCACTTCACTTACGTAGACAATATCTCTGTGACAGATTTTTTTATAAAGTCATCCAGATTAAATGTCATCCTCTTCTCCCTCTTCTTCGTACTCTTTCTCACTTAATCCCAACATCTCGCTATTGGTCTCATAAAAATCCTCCACTCCTCGTTAACAGCTTCAGTAAATTCAATAATTTACATATTTCCTTAGTCCAATTAAATAAAAACCCCTTATTTGAAGTAAATTTTGATTCCTTGCTCTTTCAACCAACAATTATTTTTAACTTTGGTATACCCAAACATGACCCTGTTGCTAATGCCAAATTCAATAGGATTCTGGCAGAGGACTGGCACGATTGGCTGACGATATTTACAGATGCTTCTAAGTTATCCGATAATGGTAATGTCGGATCAGCTGTGTGGATCCCAAAATACAAAATTATTCTTAATTTTCGTAGTCCTGCTTTTGGCACTATTTACACAGGGGAATCAATAGCTCTTTTGGAAGCAGTCTCATACATTGAATCACATGGTCTCAACAAAAGCCTTATTCTCTCGGATTCTCTTAGCTGCCTACAGGATTTAATAAAATCGCCTTTTCGCACTCGTCACAATTTTCCTCTTACCCTAAAGATAAAACATCTCCTGTATCGATGTCACTGCTTAGGCATAGAGATTGCACTGGCTTGGATCCCTAGTCACTCTGGAATTGTTGATAATGAAAATGCGGATTCGATTGCCAAGCTGGCAACTCGGAATGGGATTGAATCTCATCCGTCTTGTTATCCCCAAGATTTGCGCTGTCTTGTTAAACCCGAGATGATGAAGAATTGGAATGAGCATTGGCAAAAAACTCGATTATTGAAGGGAAGATTTTATGGCTCTATCCAACCATTCATTCCATCTAAATGTTGGTTCAGCAAACTAAAATTTTCTAATAAAACAGCCACCTCTGTCATAATTAGACTTCGACTTGGGTTCGTTTGCACTCCAGTTTTTTTGGCCAAAATACGCGTGAGGGACTCTTCTTTGTGTGAATGCGGTCTGGACGAGGGCACCCTAGAGCACTTGTTTTTTTCCTGTCCTCGTTTAACCACTCCTCTTTACGACATACTCCCTTCTGATATTCCCCGCCCAATTAACATTCCTTTCCTATTATCTTTAGCCCATACCCCTGCAGTTAAAATCCTTTATAAATTCATTAGCATTAATAAAATCCAGTTATAGTTGATATTTTCTATTTATTTATTATAGACCTACTGAATGTTCTAACATTTATTTTGTGTCGTTTTACATGTTCTAACCAAAAATGTTTTGTCCTTTTTTTAGCGTGGGGATCCATGGATGTCACCACTACAAACACTGATCAATAGTTATAACAATTTATAGTTTTTATAGTTTACTTTCTCATACCTGGACATTGGCAAAATCATCGAACGTCATCGATGGAGCCAGAACCTTCAAAAATTTAATTGAATTGATAATGTATTTTTAACCGACTTCCAAAAAGGAGGAGGGTATATTATGTTCGGCTGTATGTTTTAGGGTTTGCTCCCGAGGTGGTCCCATTGCCGCCAAGTCAGAATCTGATGAGGGGATCCTATGGAAATCGAGAGCAATCCTCAAACTTTATAGGCACACCTATTATTTTTATATATAGTAACTCATGCAGTTGCACTTGGAAAGCACCATTTGGTGAAGTGGAACTGATGATGAAGACCACAGATGGCCACATTTCACTGTTGCGATTCGATTAGACATATTAATATGGTTGCTAAGCAATTTATGCTCGTCACAATGATATGGTGAAGTCACCATCAGTCCTCCTGGTTCTTACCAGGAGAACTTCTCAACTATTAACGCCCCTGCATCGGGAAAAGCAATATTTTGTAAATTGCAAGCTGACCCACTAAAAAGTGAAAAATAAAAATCTTTTTACAAACAAAAAACACTACAAAGTGAAAAATAACCTTCATTTCGGAAGTCGGTGGCACAAAATTAAAATAGATCCAAAGATACCGACTTCCGAAATGAAGGTTATTTTTCACTTTGTAGTGTTTTTTTTGGAAGTCGGTTGTTTTTTTTTTGTAAAAAGTTTTTGATTGTTGTCTTTATTATGGGTACTCAAATCGATCAAGTATGATAAGACCTGTGACTGTACAAATATTATGCAGTCAGGTGAATGAAAATGAGATTCAGCAAGGGCGATTGTTATGTGCCGTTGTAAAATATATTTACATCGCATTATTTTCGAGGAGCGTGCTCACTATCCTCTTGAAATAGCGAACTGTTTAAAGCCCTTTTGCTAACCTCTATTGTAAAGCCATTAGGTATTGTTCCGTTGTGGAATATGACGAGTGATATTTGTTTCTTAGGCGACTGTAATCGACTTTTAATGATTTTATACTGAAGATCACGTCTAAACGAGTAGAGTTAATAATTATTTGAAAAAAATATATGTTAAATTAGAGCATTTTCTCAATAACTTAATATAATAAGTGAATATTTTAGATTATGAATTTGTAAAGTTATGTCTAACGCGGATAAAAAACAGAGAATGGCGAAAGGTTTCAGAAATATCCTAAGCGTATTTTTCTGAAACCTTCACCAATTTAAAGATAATTTAATTACTTATCTTTTTCGCGTTTATTAAATACTTTTTGTTTTGTGTTTAATAAATTAATAATGCGTCAAGTTGGGGACAGCGCTCCTTGATGAGCGAGTCCTATTACTGGCTGAACGTACGACGCGTTGCGTGAGCTCAGTACAGAACACGCAAGCTAACCACTCAAGGTCACATGGCATATATCTGCGTCTTACAACTCCATCTCTCTTCTCGCACTAAACCAATGATGGATCTTACAAGTCATAATATGGCCCCAGAAGCGAACCGTATGGGTGTGCTAGCTAAGCACACTGAGTGTGCTAGCTAAGCACACAGAGTGTGCTTTTCTCATTTCCTATCTTGATGCACCTATACTTAGTATGACAATTGGGAAGTAATGAGCTAACAATTTTTTTCATCAATCAGCTTTATATTACATATCTTCCAATAACACACATTACAAGACTATTATAGTGATTCTAGTTTCATTCAAACGATGCAAAATCCGGGTCCATTTGGTGGTTGAGCATGTATGCCGCGACGGTTCATGCGACACACATGTTCTTCGAGTCGGCAGCTGGCTTGATGTTTTCGGTCGCTATAGGACTGATACCTCTGGATCTGCATATGGCCCAACCTCGTTACATCGGTGTAGCCGCTCCATAGTGCTTCAGCAACTGCGCTTGCACGAGGCCATACCCTGATAATATTAAAATATGTTTTAAATTTGCATTATAGCATACAATATTCTTTACCGTATCTATTTATTTATTGAGCAAGGCACACCAACGACACGTTATTTACAACTATAATAACAGTAGGTAATTACGAGTCTTCTATTCTGTGCAAATACGTCACATGCACAGCATGCACAACATTCTTTTTAAAAATTTAAAAGATGACCAACTATTCAGTAAATTTAGAATTATTACAATATGGCCGTCAGTCGCATTTTCAATTTCTTAGTCTGTTTTGTTTAGCTGTAAGTCTTCAAAATGAAATAAATAAATAAATAAATACTTAAATAACAAACAAAATTTGATACTAAGTAAAATGACCCAAATAAGATTAGATTATAAAATTAAATTAAATTTCGAAATAATACATTTGTTCTCATTGCATGAGAGCAATACAACCATCCAAAATCACAATAAAATATTCACACAATAAGGCAACAAAATTAAATATGGAATAAAATAAAATAAAGCGTATTTCGCAAACGGGAGCAAAGTTAAAAGATCTAACAAAAAACAAAAACAAATATTGTACTAAGTCTAATGAAACTAAACTCAAATGAAATTATTATTAAGGTTTATTATTACAGTATTATAAGTAAAATTCAACACAATTAAATAACAATTACATTACTATCAAACTCAAACTCAAACTCAAAGCATTTATTTCAAATAAACCAATTACAGGCACTTTTGAATTGTCAAGGGGGTCGGTCAGTCATAAAGATGAAGCTAGTTGCCCATTCCAAAGCTTAGTAGGTACCTATGGAGAAGAACGGGCAAGAAACTCCACGGACACTCTTTTAAATTAACATAATTATGGTTACAAAATATTGGTTACATCATTCGTGTTGAAATTAAACATGTGAGAACGATGCAAACCGTCAAAGGCGTCCGTAACAAAAAGATTTAAAAAAATACAATTCAAAACTTAAATTAAAATAAGCCAAGGCCGCTAAGAGATGACCAGTCCCTACTGATGGCGCCCGTTCACGAACATGACGCATGGATTAGCACCATTCAACTCAACCATTTTGAAGGGAGCTAAATGATCCAACACACCCGCCACCATCAGCGAGACATTACAGTGAGCATGACATACTCTCAGCCGCCAGGGCACATTCAAGTCAATGAAAGAAGTACTCAGTAAATGGTAGCTTTATAGTAAGTACATAGTGCTCACACATGTGCTATGCAATTATATAATACTAAGAGATTGAATGTATACAAAGCAAAAATAGTTTTTGAAATCTTCAGCAGCTCCAACAGTATTTTCAAATGTTAATCAATTAGTTGAGGTTGTGGAGCTGGACCAGCATTGAGCCAAGCATTTTTATCAGCGATGTAATCCCCCAAATTATAGTATGCCTGCTTGCATAGTGTGCGACGTGTGCGTTTTATACAAGATTTGAATTTCGTCCCATTCAGTTGAAGTATGTGGGGAGGAATTTTATTATAACATTTTAAACAGTATCCCATGAAAGATGAGTCTACTTTTGCCAGTCTGAAACCTGGTTGAGCTAATAAATCCCTACTTCTAGTACTATAATTATGCATTATTGAATTAGCATTAGTAGGCAGCTGATTACAACTACAAGTCAATTATAATAATTTTAGATTTAAATATTGGCAGACTATCAAAGAAAATGTCGATAATGCTGTCACCTGAACAGGCTCTGTTGTAGAAGTAGAAAGTCAACATTCTGTTTAGGGGAGCATGGCTAGGTTTGTGCGACACGGTTTAGTGGCAATCGTCCTAGTGGTACGCTTGGACATGAAGTGAGAATGACGAGGTACGTCTAGGTTCATTTTGTTAAGGAGATCAGGGAGTTTATGTTATCTCGTTTACTATTTTATAAAGAGTTGACAGATCATTTAGAACCCTTCGGCGCTTCAATGAGTCTAATTTGTAGTGTAGTAGTTTAGTTTTAGCCGTTCTGCGTAATCGGCTCTATAAGGACATTTGTGGTCCTTAAACCGCAAGCACTTCGTAATTTTTATTTGAATGCGCTCAATTCGGTCTGAATGTTACTTATAAGTCGGACTCCAGAAGGGAGATGCAAGAGCACTTTCAATGAAAAGGTTCCGTTGATAAACCCAACCATTTTCATTGCTTTTGTTGATGATATTATTGATGTGTTTGATAAACGAGAGATCGCTGCTAAGTACTATACCTAGATCCCGTGTGTTTTTGACTTGTTGCAGTATGTCCCGTTGAGGGAGTACATTGATGGTATGGGGTGCTTTTTCCGCGTAAATGTTATGTGATAACATTTGCTGGCATTCAGAACCATCCCATTCACCACACACCACCAGCAACACCAGCTCTGTATTGAGTTCAGATCAGATTGAAGTAGAGCAATGTCTTGAGTTTTTAAGATCATCGGCAAATATGGAACATTGGCTATGTTTGATGCAGTATATTGTGTCATTAATGAATAAGTACAATAAAGAGAATTGGCCCGGTATGCGATCCTTGGGGCACACCAGAGGTTGCGATATACTCCGGAGATTGATAGCCGTTTAGCACAACTGTTTGTGTTCGCCAGCATAGATACGTTCTGAACCATTCCAGCAGGGGCCCGTGTATGCCAAGACCATGTAATTTCAGCAGCAGGATGTCATGGTCGACCTTATCAAATGCTCTGCTGAAGTCGGTATACAGAGCATCGATCAACTAGAGTCAACGCTCATACAGATGTCGTCAAGGTACGATACCAAATTGGTGACAGTGGATTTGTTGCTGCAGAAACCATGCTGTTGAGCGAAGAGTTGTGTTTTAACACGTGATGTTAATATAGGGCAGGTCCATGATTATTTCTTTTTTTGAGAATTTGGACTAGATAGCGATTGGTCGATAATTTTTAGCAACTGTGCAATCACCTTTTTTGAATATCGGAACCACGTTAGCTTTTTTCCATTCCATGGGAAATATAATGTTTCGAACGATTTATTAAAAATTAAGGTAAGGGGATACGTCAAATTAAGAGCACATTTTTTTACAAAAAGCGACGGTAACCCGTCAGAACCAGCGCCCTTGGTAACATCAATCCTGCTTAATGCTTTAAAAACTACCCTCTTAGTAAAAGCAATTTTATTGAGTACAAATTGTGGAAGTGATAGGGCATTTGTTGCTGCTCTAGTATTTCCGCTAGCGATCTGTATATAATATCTTACTAGAGAATGGATGTAATGAATTTAACACCATACTGCGATCGCCAACCCGCCTTCCAAGCGAGGCGATTATGGCAACCCCCATTGGGGGAGGCCTATGTCCAGCAGTGGACGTCTTTCGGTTGAAATTATGATGATTAATCTATACCGAGGTTATGATGATACCACCATCTTTGCATGAACAACCCACCTGCTTATCATATTATTATCGTCGACGACCTCGCCCCACATGCAAGCTTCGCCTCCCAGAACGTCGCTCTCTTTTGATTCAGGGACATATCCAGTGACTATTTCTCGCGGATCAACTTCGTAATATTTATACCAGTCTCCACCCCCACCAATGTGATCTAAGTACCACGAAGAAGAATAGATGACTTTGTGACCAGCTACTAGGATCTGTAAAAGCGATTTTCAGAACTGTTGGTAAAGTCAGAACTACGTATATGTATCACGAAGATTGATCTACCTACTAATATTGTGATTCTATTGGAATATTAAATTTATTAAAAAAAAAAAAAAAAAAATGTATTTAACTTACATCCCGCATTTCTCTGGCTTCTGTATTTTTCCACACTTGCACGATAGTGCCACTTGGCAGAGATACACCCTCATCAAAAACTTCCTGAAATTAAGTAAAATTGTTCAAACTAACAGCTTACATATTATAATAGGCTCAGATTATAGAAAGAAGAATAGGTTTTATGCTAGATTGTAATGTGAATAAAGTGGTGATACTTTACAAAGGAAAAAAAATAATTACAAAAAGCAAATAGAAGCCTAAATTAAAATATCCATTACAATTTGTTTCGTTCTATCGAAAAGTACACTCGATTGTGGTCTCCATGTAGGGTCTATCTAATTCGGTGATTGTCCGAGAAATCCCAACAACATCAAAAACTCGGGAGTAAAGGAGTGATCAAGTAGGTACGTAAAAGTAAGGTAAGCAACACTTACTTGCCACACGATAGGTTTCGACCTGTCACCTAGCAGGGGTATAACTTTGCTCATAAACAGCGAATGTAGCTCGCTAGTATGGGTCATATTATGCTCCGCCATAAATTTTGTAATCATCTCATTTGAGCTCCTGAAAAGATTACATAATTCATTACTGGCTAGGACGCTTCTTAGTGCGAACTCATTAAATTTAATACTGCACTACGCTTACCAGCAGTCCAGTTCGACCTCATCACCACCAACATGAAAATATTTATCGGGGAACCGTCCCTGCACCTCACGGAACAAATCATTAATAACTCTGTAAGTCATATCATTTGTTGGGTCCATCGGCCCCAAGCCTATACTTTGGCCAAACCTATAGCATGTTGTCAGGATACTCGGGTACGCAATTCCCCAGGAACTGGTGTGCCCTTAAAGAGTTTTATACACTTCAATCATCTCATAATAAAGGCTTCTACATACCGGGGCGACTTGTCGCGCGACGCGACACGACACAAAGGCACCGCTCGTCCCGCAACACGCGGGGCCTTTGTGCCGTGTCGCGTCGCGCGACAAGTCGCGCTGGTATGTAGAAGCCTTAAAACAAAACAAAAAAAAACCTGTCGATCCCAAAACCGGGTTGACAGTTTTTATTTTATTTACTACCCTATTTTTTTAAATTGGTTCTGTAGGGTAATCAAGGCAGTAAGGGTAATAAGGCCCACATAAATCACAATAGAGTTGGCCGCAATTGTGATTTATGTGGCCCTTAATACATAAAAAATACATGGATATTAAAAGTACCTGGCACGTCAAATTCAGGTAGGACGCGTATGCCTCTATCTCTCGCGTAGTTTACAATCTGATTGATGTCTGCTGCAGTGTATACCATTGTAGGATCGTATGCAGCTTGACTGTAAACCAAGTGCAATTAAAATTGTGTAGGCAGTGATAGAAATAAAACTTAGCAGTTATTCAAGCTGTTACTGAACTTTTTAGTATGGTGTTATTCGTATTAACTTTCTTCCTGAGGTAATTGTAAAAGGCGAACTGTGAGTGATTGTACACACGGCTACACATCAAGCTATACATTTCCAGTTTACGCTGATCTGGCACTGTACGGAAATCCTATACCAAGCGAGATCAGTTTATACTGGAAATGTATAACTTGATGTGTAGCCGTGTGTACCAAAAGGGTTTCATATAATTATGAGTTTTCATTTCAATCTCAGGTATGATACTGTATGAAACGACATTATTATACAGGTATGAAATGATATGATTATACAGGTATGAAACAATATCAGTACCTCAACTGAGGAAAGACTTCACTCTGATACGGGAAACTCTGATCATCGACGATGTGCCAGTGTAAGACATTCATCTTATTTATTTCCATGGCGTCCAACGTTTTGAGTATAGTTGATACATAGAGGTAATGTCTTGAGGTGTCCATAAGAAGTCCTCGGTGGGTGTATTTGGGGTAATCAACGATTTTTATTGTGTTGATGAGCACGCTCTGTAAGCCAGGTTTATTTAATTAGTGTTAGCTTTTGAGAATGAATTCAATGCACATCTACTTTTCTCTTGTTGACTACTTCTAAGAAAGATGCGGCTCCCAGTCTTACCCCGCATCCTAACCGAAAACGACCCTCGAGTGAGTACGCGATCGCCGCGATCGGTTTTGATGAATTATGATGTACAAACGCAACTTGATTGATCCTGTGAGTACGTCATCTATATATATAAAAGAGAAGTCCACTCACTGACCACGAAATCTCGGAAACTACTGGGCCATGAGGTCTAAAATTTGGCACAAGCACTCTCTATGGGGTGCAGGCGCGCACTAAGAAAGGATTTTTATAAATTCGCACCTTAAGCGGTTGAAAAGTGGTGTCAAAGTTTGTATGAAAGTCCTATGTTTTTAAAGTTAGAGACATGAATGTTGGCCTGATTGGTGCTCACTAAGAAAGGATTTTACGAAATTCGGCGCTAAGGGTGAAAATAAGGGTTTTTAATGTTTGTATGAAAAATGTACCAAATCCAGTTAAGATCCAAATTGAATCTTACAGCAACGAGTTATTGCATACTTTACATTGAAATTAGAATTCGGAGGCCGATAAAGATCTAAATTGAATTTTACGACAACGCGTTAATGCATATTTTACATTGAAATAAGAATTTTTGGAAGTTTCTTGAGGTTTATATTTAGTTTATTTCTAGGTGGCCAGTATGTTTCAGTGCGGGCGTGATAACGTTCTAAAGTTTTTATGCCAGTTCTAGGTGGCCAGTATTTTTCAGTATGCAGGCATCTGCTAAAAGATAATGAAATGAGGTTCTAATTGGTATTCAGATAATTCAGCCGATCGTAACAAAAAACGAAGTCATGTATCAATCACAGAATACAAACCTAAGCGATACACGTTCAAGCTATAGTTACCGAAATTTCTGTTCTGCGATATTTTGTTATTACTTACTACTAATTTGCTTTGAAATATTTTTCATCGTCGTTGTTTGGTTTTCGTTTTGGTTTCTTTCGCTTCCTAATTTTAAATTGGAGGATAATAATTGTGTTTTTACCTATTGCCGGGTTGGAATTTTGTTATTTCTATTTCTTTGCGAATTACTTATTGTGTAGGTATTTCACACTGTGGTATTACTATAATAGTTTTTAGTATTAGTCGTGCTTACTAGAAAAAGTGTCCTTGAATACCTACGTTCGTATTCGTAATTATATTGCTTAGTATCTTTGGTTTAGGCTGGTGTTGTAAGGGTTGGAAAAAGGCGGGAGAACTATTCCCATTTTAAATGGATGTCAGCACCAACTGACGGGGTCCGAAAGGGCCAATGCCTGCCAGGGTTATGAGCCTGTCCGAAAGGGATATCGTGGCCCTGGCACACACAGGCATTTGAAGGAACACGGGTGGGTTTTAGTCAGAAAAAGTCTGACACGCATCAAAATGACCTTCATTGAAATTTCCTGAGAATCAGATTATTTTTACTCCCTGTTGTGCGTCCCCAAAACCAGCAATAAAAATACCATCTTGAAACACCTGGAACTCAAATAGGAATAGTTCTCCCGCTGCCATGATAGTTCACAGGTGGTTCCGTAGGTACCATTACAAGACATTTCAGCGACGTATTCACGCTTTGAACCATAAACAGCTCCTCCTGACCGATCCTGGGTGAAAGGTTGGAATATTTCCCAGTTTTTAGACACGTGGCGCACAATGCTGTCTCGAATTTGATAAGACAATGACATGGCCACGTTACTGTTTACCAAATAGGAGAGAGATGAAAATAAGCATGCGCCATCGCTAGGGATATTTACTATTTGGCAAAGAATTTGCATGCCACAATTGTGGCGATAAGTCCCCTCTATGAGGAGTGGCTAGAGAGGCGCCACGGCTTCCTCACCTTCCGCCTGACGCACGTCCTCACCGGACACGGTTGTTTCGGGTGGTTCCTATTTAGAATAAAGCGGGAGGAAACGCCCGGCTGTCACCACTGTGTGGATCGTCTGGAGGACACGGTGGAGCATACGGTTGAGGTCTGCCCTGCTTGGGCGGAGCACCGCCATGTCCTCACGGAGGCAATCGGCGGCGGCGATCTCTCGCATCTGGCCCTGGTTCAGGCCATGGTTCGGAGCGAGAGTGCACGGGAGGCCGTCACCTCCTTCTGCAAAGCAGTAATGCATGCGAAGGAGGAGGCGGAACGCGTGAGGGTGAGGCAGGGTTCGCGCCCTCACGACCTTAGTCACCGCAGGAGACGCCCCGGGCGTCGGGAATCGCAGGCCGATTCCCGGCCACCATGGGCGCGGGCTTGCGGACGGTGAGCGATAGGTAGCTCGCCGTCCGATAAGGACCAGGCCCGGGTCGACGGCGCGTTGTGTTCCACGCGCGCCTCAAAGAGATGTCAGCACCAATTGACGGGGTCCGAAAGGGCTAATGCCTGCCAGGGTTACGAGCCTGTCCGAAAGGGATATCATGGCACACAGGCATTTGAAGGAACACGGGTGGGTTTTAGTCAGTAACAGTCTGACACGCCCTCCCCGCTCCGGCCAGAGCGGGAGAAGTTATTTGATAATTTACCACCAAAAAAAAAAAAAATGGCAGCGGCAAAACTATTCTTATTTGAGTTCCAGGTGTTTCAGGATGGTATTTTATTGCTGGTTTTGGGGAAGCACGGCAGGGAGTCAAAATAATTCGATTCTCAGGAAACTTTAATGAAGGTAATTTTGATGTTTTAATTCCGTTGGCTAATTTAAATAATAAAAAAACCGGCCAAGTGCGAGTTGGACTCGCCCACGAAGGGTTCCGTACCATTATCTATAAAAATGGCAAAAAAAACACGTATGTTGTATGGGAGCCCCCCTTAAATATTTGGTTTATTTAAATTTAATTATTTATTTTTAAAGTGAATATATAAGTTAATATTCTGTGAATATTTCAAGCATCTACCTGTTGCCGTTATCAATATGTACCAAAAACGAGCAAAAAAAAATCACGTTTGTTGTATGGGAACCCCCTTAAATATTTACTTTATTCTGTTTTTTAGTATTCGTTGTTATACCGGCAACAGAAATACATCATCTGTGAAAATATCAACTGTCTAACTATCACGGTTCATGAGATACAGCCTGGTGACAGACGGACAAACGGCAGAGCCGGTTCCCGTTTTACCCTTTGGGTACGGAACCCTAAAAATATCTTTGGACCCCTCACGCTGGCAAAATTGAAGAATCACCGACCGTCACCGACTCAGCGGTAAATGTGCAGTTGAATTCACAATCCCAGTCCCAATTCACTGCTATTGATTTTGTCGCAAGTCGCTTGCCTATAGTGAGCAAACGAAATGCGAGTAATTTTTTTTAAGGATATTACTAAACCGGTGCTTCATCTACTTATATTAAACATTTTATAGTTTGTGAGGTTGTAGAGGGGTAATCTCTGGATCTACTGAACCGATTTTGGAAAATCTTTTACCCATTGAAAGCCACGTTATTATTTTGTGAGTGTCATAACATAAGGTCATAATTTAATCCGAAAAATGAAAAGACGGTAAAATGTTTACCGCCCAACGAAGTGGGCACGGGTCAGCTAGTATTCATATATAAGAGCGCGACGATCGCGTATTCGCGCGACGACCACATTCGGTTAGAACACGGCCTTACTTTGTATCCAACAGAGATATAGAACAATTGTGCGAAACTCTCAAGTCCTCTCAGAACACCCCATATGGAGTCACTGTGTAGTGTCGACACCGCCGCGACATCAAGGCTGTCTGAAATCAAAAACTTATTATTTATCAAATACAAACTGTTGACCTTTTATGTTGATATAACCTTAGACAAGGTTGATTGTTTTGTAACTGGTTCAAATATCATATTTGAACCATTTACAAAACAATCGCATAGTTGAAATATGTAGAGATGATGCTAACTGCAGTTTGATACCTATCCATGTTTTGATTGTGTACGTGTGATCTATTGCAACGGCAAAAAAATCGAATTACATGATTTAATTCAGTTGACGTTTTCGATTTTTAAGTCCCGCTTTTGTTTACAACATTATGCTTTAAATACATAATATGAATTGCATATTGTTGTAAAGTTTATCTCTTGGGGTCACGATGCCATTTCTTATCAATGACCGCCAACAATATCTTTGCTCGGTTGTAAACAGATTTTTGGATACAATACGATTACACGGACGATGCTTTAACAATATTCATTGATTACAGCTCGTCTTAAATAAGATTATACTCAGCATCCTAAATAAAAACACACTTTGAATCACAATCCGAAAGTTTTGAAAGATATAGCTAATTCATTGCTTCAGGTTTGAAAAATTCGTCAGCTCAATAACGCAAATTACTCAATGAACGTGGGTAAACTGTCAAAATGAAACCCATTGCGATCAATTGTCATTTTATGTGTGTTACGAAATTACCTCGCAGGTTTGTTAGCCAGTTAGAAACTTTATTACCTACTGCCTGACTACCTAAACTAGGTGAACTGGACGGTGCCGGTGGTACATGCAGAACAGTATATGATTAGACGCTACAAAGGATGTTACGAGTCGACCAAGATAATAAGACATGAGCTGGGTCGTGGATAGAGTGTCTACCGACTTTGTTATAGTAAACGCATAACACAATACACAATCACGCAATATAGATTCTGAAAGTTCGGGCAACGTATTAAAAAAAAACTTTGTTCCTTAAAACTCACATTTCTCATGCATATCCAAGTGTGGGTAACTTTCGCATGGTGCACTCAGGTTAATTTGTAGTTCTTGTAACGTTCCCTTGTAGGTGACATCATTATCGATATCAATGGGATGATTCGTCAGCTTCTTTAAATGTCTCTCCGCTATAAGATACGTGTTCCTCAAAACATTAGTATAACGTTCTATTGCCTTTTTTAATATATCACATGATTGTCCTTTTTCCTGTTAGAAATAGATTTTTCATAATTTATTGCTAAGTATCGCATATATTTATTCAAATAAAGACAAACACTTCTCGTAACTTTTTTCCACCGGACCAAACCATCTGAAGGTCAACAAAAAAGGTGTTTGATCTGTGCATCATCTGACAAAATCATTTTTATGATTTATCCTGTTACAAGTATGACGGGGTTCATTAAATTAAAACCGGCCATGTGCGTGTCGGACCACGCACAATGAAGGGTTCCGTAGTTGGGATAAATATACCCCAAAAACCTGATGAACCATGAACCATGATGATGAAAAACCAACTTAACGTTATAGTTGAAAAACATGTTCTTCCATACATCGATATACGCCACGGTCAATTTTTCAACTGAAAATGTAAGTTTTTAATCGCAAAAAAAAGTATTCTTTTTTATGTGATTAAACTACAATTTAACAATTTTCGGACTTTTTCCTTTACTTCTGCTGTGAGTCCTTGCTTCTTGCCAAATTTCATGATTCTAGGTCAACGGGAAGTATACCCTATAGGTTTTGATTTATTTGCGTCGCGAGTATCAAAATATGTCGCATAAATCACCGTATTTTTTATTGCATGGACTTAGAAGCTTGATTTTTTTAGAGCTCTGAGGCACCGTTAACTTAATTTCAACTTAATGCGTTGCTGAGAAAAAGGGTCTTGACAGAAAGACGGACAACGAAGTGATCCTATAAAGGTTCCGTTTTTTCCGTTTAAGGTACGGGACCCTACGAAGAAGAACTGACCAAACTAAACCTAAACTAGTTGTGTTAGGGTCATTTTAGGGTTTAGCCAAGGATTGCGGAAGTAATAATAGATCCAAAGATCCCCCGGTGCAAGTGTGGGAGGGGAACACTGGGGTGGTTTTTAGTCAGCAAGAGTCTGACAGACCCCTCCACCCGCCCCAGGGCGAAGGACATCCATGAGGATTTTCCACCCCGTGAACAAAAAAAAAAAGGGTCATGTTAGGGTGAAGGTAAAGGACATTATCTGTGATAAAGGTAATTATTCCCTGGGACACATACTTTATATACTCATATCGGTATTGATATGTACAGAACAAACAAAACTTCTCTGACGCTAAATAAAGCTGTGATGTACGGAATTCAAATCCTAAAAACTACATTTACTAAAACTGCAAGCCTCGTAACGTCGTAACTACTAGTTAGTAAGGTACGAGCTAGTAAAATAAAACTTAACGATCGAAAATGTTATTATTATTAAAAAAATCGCACATTCACACATCACACAACAATCGCACAATAAACAATGAGACTCGCACAGACCCAGGGAAGCATGTGTGGGTGGAACAAGGTTGCCAATGATGATGATGACAAAAATCAACAAAAATGAGACTTCATTTTTTAAAACTTACCGTAATACTAAAAGAATCCGGCATGAATTTAAAATAATTATCCGATTTTATTTGTTCATGTGGTCTTGGCCATATTGCCCCCTTCGTGGGCGGATATTGAGGCCCAGGAATAACAACATTTAAACTTGCCGCGAAAAACACGCAAAAGGCATTTAAAAATAAAATTTGCCGCAGCATTCCTCTGGCCAATAAAACGATAGTGCCTCGTCAAAGGTGCCGCGCAAACTGTTTTCTCACTTGTGTTTTTATCATTTTATAAGTGTAAGGTCAACATAGATAAGACAATTTTATAATAATTATTAGTTTTTAATGATTCAAGTTTTACAAACATCGACGTGTAGGTTACGCACCTATCAATATTAGTAGTGCACTTGAGAGCTGATTCTTTATCACATAATTAATTTACTTCTCTTTGCTTTCATTTTTAATTCTTTTGTTCTATTGTGGTATAGTAATTTTATTCTATGCTTCTTCTGATGCATCGTCTTCACAATAATTATTTAATTAATGTATCTATACAAAACATTTTAAAAAGAGTAACGGTGGAGTTTCTTGCCCATTCTTCTCCTTTTCTACCTTTTGGAAGGGGCGACTAGAATCAATTCTTTTTTTTGTAAATTTAGACGTTCAAAAGTGCCCTTTGCTTATTTGAAATAAATAATTTGACTTTGAGTTTGAATAAGTTTATTTTTATTTATAATAAGTATTTTTATTTTATTTTACTTAGTTTCAACAAAAATATAATATTACTTACTTAATCTCAGATGAATGAAAAAAGGATTCTTCAAGGACCGCTGTCCCTCTCTTCGTCGTTCCCTCAACGCTAAGGATCGCGACCACAAACGACGCGCGGTGTTTTGTAGTGTGGACGGCTCGGTAAATGCTGCCTCCGACTGCCTTCTTGATCGCGTCTGACCATTTTTCCGGTGCTCTGCCTTGAGCGCGTTTTCCTTCCACCCGGCCAGAAAGCCCAATATCATAGTCCTTTCCAGACCATGCTTAGGTAAACGCATAATATGTCCGAAAAATCTGAGCGCACGCTCCTGGCATATTGTAGACAGTCGCTTGGTGATGTTGAGTTCATCCAGTTATGAACTATGAACGGTCGTAAATATTGCAGAGACTACCAAGTTTTGCACTACATTCTTATGGATCCTGCTATAACCTCCTGAAATTATGAAATGTGTAAAGTCATTGTGTTCCGCTGAAAAAAGGGGTAGGTACTGGTATTTGTACTTATACAACTCCATCTCTGTCCCTCACAAAAATAATAATGTTTCTACAAGTCATAATACCGCCCAGTATAAGACTTGACAGAGCAGAAAGGGTGTCAGATTTTAAGTACTTAGGGCACATGGTTACTGAGGACTTGAAAGATGACGCCGACATGGAAAGAGAACGGAGGGCGTTGGCTGTCCGATGCAATATGTTGGCCCGCAGGTTTGCTCCTTGTACACCAGAAGCAAAAATAACTAATTTTAAGGCGTTTTGCCAATCCTTGTACACGTGCACTCTGTGGGTTCGTTATACGCAAAGGGCATATAACGCCCCCTCAGACTTCAATATAATAATGCCTTCAGAATGTTGTTGGGGCTTCCACGTTACTGCAGTGCATCAGGGATGTTTGCCGAAGCACTTACCTACTGATTAGTACTGATGGTTTCAGTACCATCCTGCGAAAAAGGATTGCGTCCATGATGCGCAGAGTGCGTGGGTGCCTCAACGACATTCTGAAGGTCATCAGTGATAAGCCGTGTTGCACCATCATCGCACATTGGGTGCATGTACATGTACATGTACCCGGTGCGTCAAGTAAGTGCAACAGGTATTTGAATTAAAAATTTGAGTTGCATTTGTTACTAATATAGCATAAGTTTTGTGTATTACTAACATTTTAAGGATCAAGTTCCGAATTAAAGTTTTTTTTTTTATAGTAATTTTGGGTGTGCTTTTACTAATTTCCATATAAGTACCTAACTATCCATAGGAACATTGGGTGCTGCCAATCTTAAACTTTTTTTCCAAGTCAAAGAATAGGTACAAAGAATACATTTATCTTGAATGAAGATTGAAGGGCATTAAAAGACATTTTATAAGTACAGAGTACTTCTAGTGTCAGTCGTACGATGCGTTTGGAGGCTGAGAGTGTATGCCGCGACGATTCATGCGACAAACGATTAACTGCACGGTTGGCGCAGTGGTTAAAAGATTGACTGCTGCGCTGCGTGTCACGGGTTCGATTCCCGCACGGAACAAATATTTGTATGACCTACAAGTAGTTGTTCCGGGTCTGGCTGTTTGTGTATGTGAGTTTAAATGTTTGTAAACGCACCCACGATACAGGAGAAATTCCTAGTGTGGGGCAACGTTTTAGAAAAATGGGAAAAAGAAAGAAAAGAAAGAAACATGTTTTTCTAAACGATAGCTGTATAGGATGATACCATCTCTGAATTTGCTGATACCTTGTCAAATAGGTGTACTTAAGTACCTACTGATAGTACAGTTTTCACTAGCATGAGGCCATACCCTGATAACATTGAATATTGTTGAAATTTTTATTAATGGCATTCTTAGTCTAATTCCAAACGAATGTTCGTCGTAACGCCTCGTGTCGAGTTCAGGCTATCGTGTTACCAAGTAACTGTGTTGTGGAGGTCACCCATGCAGTCGCTCCATGTGAAATGCATTATGCTGACATATTGGAACCTTTTTGTCGTCGCACAGGTCTTGATTGTTTTTTGCAAATGCAAGCTTTGCCGCCCAGAACGATGCTTATGAGAGGCAAATAGGAACGTCAATATAAATAGTGTGTAAAAGACATAGGTTGGGCAAAACATAGGTACCCGCCTCACGATAGGTTTTGACCTATCACCGGAGCAAGTAGTACTTTGTTCATGAAGAGTGACAGAAGTTGCTAGATATTGTCTCTCCATGAATTTTCTTATCATAGAACTACACCCTAATTGTAATATTTATACCAGTTTGAATCCGAATCGGAATTATTTTGAAGTATATAGCTTCATAAGTTAGAAAAAATTGTCTGCTCAACAACTAAATAACGCAATGATGTTGTTGGACGGTCAAATTGAAACCGATTCCTACTGATAATGTGTTACGCAATTAGCTCACTGGTGCTCCTTAAAATATACATATTGTTCAATATGAGGAGGAAAACGTAAGATAAAATTTGAAGCACTGATCAAAATAATATTTGTAGCAAAGTCAAACACACAGTTACGAACATGACAATCAAAGTGGCACTAACCAGCATACCTATATATATATATACTTTAATGGCATAAACAAAAGTACAAACAAAATTAAGCCCTGACTCCTGCGCTAGGTAAAAACACCTGTGTTACAGGATCCAGTGTCTTCTCCCAAACGTAGGTGCTGGATTTTATGCAATACTAGCTGACCCGTGCCCACTTCGTTGGGCGGTAAACATTTTACCGTCTTTTCATTTTTCGGATTAAATTATGGCCTTATGTTATGATATGACACTCACAAAATAATAACGTGGCTTTCAATGGGTAAAAGATTTTTCACAATCGGTTCAGTAGATCCAGAGATTACCCCTATAACCTCACAAACTATAAAATATTAATATATGTAGATGAAGCAACGGTTTAGCAATATCCTTAAAAAAAAATGACTCGCATTCCGTTTGCTCACTATCTAATAGGCAAGCGACTTCTCGACAAAATCAATAGCAGTGAATTGGGACTGGGATTGTGAATTCAACTGCACATTTACCGCTGAGTCGGTGATGGTCGGTGATTCTTCAATTTTGTCGGCGTGAGGGGTCAAAAGATATTTTTAGAGTTCCGTACCCAAAGGGTAAAACGGGAACCCTATTACTAAGGCTCCGCTGTTTGTCCGTCTGTCACCAGGCTGTATCTCATGAACCGTGATAATTAGACAGTTGAAATTTTCACAGATGATGTATTTCTGTTGCCGGTATAACAACTAATACTAAAAAACAGAATAAAAAAAATATTTAAGGGGGCTCCCATACAACAAACGTGATTTTTTTTGCTCGTTTTTGCTAGATATTGATAACGGCAACAGGTAGATGCTTGAAATATTCACAGAATATTAAGTTATATGTATATTCACTTTAGAAATAAATAATTAAATTTAAATAAACCAAATATTTAAGGGGGGCTTCCATACAACATACGTGATTTTTTTTGCCATTTTTATAGATAATGGTACGGAACCCTTCGTGGGCGAGTCCGACTCGCACTTGGCCGGTTTTTTATTATTAAAATTAGCCAACGGAATTAAAACATCAAAATGACCTTCATTAAAGTTTCCTGAGAATCGGATTATTTTGACTCCCTGCCGTACTTCCCCAAAACCAGCAATAAAAATACCATCCTTAAACACCTGGAACTCAAATAAGAATAGTTCTGCCGCTGCCATTTTTTTTTTTTGGGTGGTTAATTATCAAATAACTTCTCCCGCTCTGGCCGGAGCGGGGAGGGCGTGTCAGACTGTTACTAACTAAAACCCACCCGTGTTCCTTCAAATGCCTGTGTGCCAGGGGCACGATCTCCCTTTCGGACAGGCTCGTAACCCTGGCAGGCATTGGCCCTTTCGGACCCCGTCAATTGGTGCTGATATCTCTTTGAGGCGCGCGTGGAACACAACGCGCCGTCGACCCGGGCCTGGTCCTTATCGGACGGCGAGCTACCCATCGCTCACCGTCCGCAAGCCCGCGACCACGGTGGCCGGGAATCGGCCTGCGATTCCCGACGCCCGGGGCGTCTCCTGCGGTGACTAAGGGCGTGAGGGCGCGAACCCTGCCTCACCCTCACGCGTTCCGCCTTCTCCTTCGCATGCATTACTGCTGTGCACTCTCGCTCCGAACCATGGCCTGAACCAGGGCCAGATGCGAGAGATCGCCGCTGCCGATCGCCTCCGTGAGGACATGGCGGTGCTCCGCCCAAGCAGGGCAGACCTCAACCGTATGCTCCACCGTGTCTTCCGGGCGATCCACACAGTGGGGACACCCGGGCGTTTCCTCCTGCTTTATTCTGAATAGGAACCTCCCGAAACAACCGTGTCCGGTGAGGACGTGCGTCAGGCGGAAGGTGAGGAAGCCGTCGCGCCTCTCTAGCCACTCCTCATAGAGGGGACTTATCGCCACAATTTTGGCATGCAAATTCTTTACCAAATAGTAAATATCCCTGGCGATGGCGCGTGCTTATTTTCATCTCTCTCCTATTTGGTGAACAGTAACGTGGCCATGTCATTGTCTTCTCAAATTCGAGACAGCATTGTGCGCCACGTGTCTAAAATCTGGGAAATATTCCTTCTATGGTTCAAAGCGTGAACACGTCGCTGAAATGTCTTCTAATGGCACCAAAGACTATATAACCACATGGCACCTACGGAACCACCTGTGAACTCATGGCAGCGGGAGAACTATTCCCATTTGAGTTCCAGGTGTTTCAAGATGGTATTTTATTGCTGGTTTTGGGGACGCACAACAGGGAGTAAAAATAATCTGATTCTCAGGAAATTTCAATGAAGGTCATTTTGATGCGTGTCAGACTTTTACTGACTAAAACCCACCCGTGTTCCTTCAAATGCCTGTGTGTGCCAGGGCCACGATATCCCTTTCGGACAGGCTCATAAATCTGGCAGGCATTGGCCCTTTCGGACCCCGTCAGTTGGTGCTGACATCCATTTAAAATGGGAATAGTTCTCCCGCCTTTTTCCAACCCTTACAACACCAGCCTAAACCAAAGGTACTAAGCAATAAAATTAAAATACGAACGTAGGTATTCAAGGACACTTTTTCTAGTAAGAACGACTAATACTAAAAACTATTATACGAGTAGTAATACCACAGTGTGAAATACCTACACAATAAGTAATTCGCAAAGAAATAGAAATAACAAAATTCCAACCCGGCAATAGGTAAAAACACATTTAACGACGATGAAAAATATTTCAAAGCAAATTAGTAGTAAGTAATAACAAAATATCGCAGAACAGAAATTTCGGTAACTATAGCTTGAACGTGTATCGCTTAGGTTTGTATTCTGTGATTGATACATGACTTCGTTTTTTAGGGTTCCGTAGTAAACAAGGAACCCTTATAGTTTCGCCATGTCCGTCTGTCTGTCTGTCTATCTGTCTGTCTGTCTGTCTGTCTGACTGTCTGTCCGTCCGTCCGTCTGTCGCCAGCTTAGCTCAGAGACGCTTAGTCCTAGAAAGCTGTAATTTGGCATGGGTATGGTGGCTATTCCATGGTGTGGGGTATCGTTGGATAGGCCGTTCAAAAATATTGTGGGTTTGGCCATTTTTCAATTAAGGGATCCGTTTGCGTAATATTAAGCTTTAAAGTGCTAGTTTTTGTTAGAGTCAAGTGTCCCCCCCCCTGCCAGCTAAATGGTTGGTTTTGGATATGTGAAAAAATTCATGGCAATAGTATATATAACGAAATTAAAAGGAAAACTATCACAGCTAAGTAGGCTTCACAAGTTAACGAGTAATAGTCGACCAACTTAAATTTGCAGTTGGAGAATTGACCGTAACGTATATCGATGTATGGGAGAGCATGTTTTTCAACTACAATGTTAAGTTTGTTTTTGGGATAAATTCATCCCAACTACGGAACCCTTCATTGTGCGTGGTCCGACATGCACTTAGCCAGTTTTTTTTGATACGATCGGCTTGCAAGCCGCGATTAAGGTTAAACATTGTGAAGTTTTCCCCTTGGCATTCTCGACTTTTAATGCTATAAATGCAACGGTCAAATTACCTGAATACCAATTAGAACCTCATTTCATTATCTTTTAGCAGATGCCTGCACACTGAAAAATACTGGCCACCTAGAACTGGCATAAAAACTTTAGAACGTTATCACGCCTGCACTGAAACATACTGGCCACCTAGAAAAAAACCTAAATATAAACCTCAAGAAACTTCCAAAAATTCTTATTTCAATGTAAAATATGCATTAACGCGTTATCGTAAAATTCAATTTAGATCTTTATCGGCCTCCGAATTCTAATTTCAATGTAAAGTATGCAATAACTCGTTGCCGTAAGATTCAATTTGGATCTTAACTGCATTTGGTACATTTTTCATACAAACATTAAAAACCCTTATTTTCACCCTTAAGCGCCGAATTTCGTAAAATCCTTTCTTAGTGAGCACCTAGAAGTCGAAAGGAACAATCAGGCCAACATTCATGTCTCTAACTTTAAAAACATAGGAGTTTCATACAAACTTTGACACCCCTTTTCAACCGCTTAAGGTGCGAATTTCTAAAAATCCTTTCTTAGTGCGCGCCTGCACCCCATAGAGAGTGCTTGTGCCAAATTTTAGACCTCACGGCCCAGTAGTTTCCGAGATTTCGTGATGAGTGGTCAGTGAGTGGACTTCTCTTTTATATATATAGATACACCGTGGCATTTTAATCGTCTTACAATATTTTTAATTGATTCATAAAAGTATTTTTTTTTTAATTAACATTTGAATAATTAAATAAAATATATAAATTATGACATCGTCTTAGGGGCGGAGTTGTAGGAGTTGGAGTATACCCTTAGGGGCACTATGAGCAGAAAAAAAAAACAAAAAAAAAAATAAGTTATAAAAAATTTTGGGACTTCCTGAAATACAGAATCAAAATAGTTTCGACTAGTAACATCTTATTGTAACTGACACGAGTGAGGACACAATTAGAATAATTGTCCTAAGCCAATCTGCTGAAAAATCTGCTGTTCCATACATTTTGTCGTTTTAAGTGAACGCAAATGTAGGGATCAGCAGATTTTTTTTTCGCGATCTAGATTGGTCCCATAGAAAAAAATGTTCAAAATGATGAGTACAATGACCCCTTTTCGGATTTAGTATAAACAAAAACTAATGTTGTATATCTTCGATGTTGCCAACTTTCTGAGATCCAATCTTGAATAAAATTATTTGAACGAAGGGATAATCTTCATAATCATAAATCTTTATTTATCTCAACATCATATATTACAGGCACTGGTTAATAAAATGTACAATCTTAAATAGAGAAAGGTGTCTGAGGTAGGAGGGTCCTGAGTTACAGATCACCCGTCTCTCATAGATAGGACATGTTAATTTACAAAAACAGTTAAGTCAAGATACTATGAGGAATAATAAAAGTCTGAAATTGCAATGAAGTATATGCAGAATCTATAAAATTAAAGATATAGTCAGTCAAAAATGTACATAATGTTTTTGATTATCATGAAATTGGGGAAAATTGCATATTATATTGTCTGTTATCTAATTTGACTTATACATAATTATTGTCTGTTTGTGAGAGTTTGTTTGAGTTTACAAAATTCAGAACATAAAATTAAAATTAAAAAAAAAATATATAAAATCAAAGAAAAGCAAATTAACTAAAAATTCAAGGAAATATACAAATTATGTATATTATTATTTACTAATACACACTTAAATTATAATAATAATAATGAGCATAACAAAGAATGAAGAATGGAAATGCAGAAAATTAAGAATGTTATGTGTATTGTATGTTTGTAAGTGTAGGTGTGTGAGTGTAAATATGGTATTAAGACACTGGTTTTAATAAGTTTTCAGTGGCATTGTATCCTAGATTTAATAGCCAAATGCGTAATTTTCTTTTACAAATAGCTTTTGTATGAGTGTAGATACATATTTTGTTATTAATTGAATTGTAAAGAAAAGTGCCAAGAAAACAGAAAAACTTTTGGGAGAAACTAGTGTTATAACGGATAATTGAACAAACATTTGTTGATCGTCTATTTTGTGTTAGTAAATCGTGATTTAAGGGAAGTTCAGTGTGTTTTTTTTTTTAATTTAATAATATAATTATAAGGATTGCTGCATGCACATTTAGATTTCGAGATACCTGTTCCTAAGTTGCAACTATTCCGAAAGAGTTTTATCTACTTGCCTCCCCTAATTTATAATACTTTGCCGCAGTCATAAATTACCCAAATAAACTTCCAAAAATTTTGTTCGGCACTACGGAAGTGGCTGTTGCAAGAATGCTTTTACTCAATTCACGAGTTTTTTGTAAAGTGTCCCTGTTTTATATTTTATCTCGATCTGGCATCAAAATAAAGGCATAAGTACTTAATTATTTAATTATGTGATACTTACTTATTGTTTTATTTAATGGCATGGTAAAAATAGAAGAATGTAGTTTATTTAGGATGGTATTTAAAAGTACTTCAATATATTCCCATTTAATTTACCTAATTTTGCCTGTGTTCCACCAAATATACTGAATGTGCACCAAAATATGTTAATTAAAATATGTCATAACGAGCATCTATTTAACAACTGTTGCATATTTGTAAAAATAGTAATACACCTAATTTTAAAAACAAGCATTTATTTTTTTAGTTTTACTTCAGATAATGCACTGCAAAATGTATTTGAATCAAACACCAATTAATGTCCAATGTTACCGGCCTAACCCGATTTCAGGACAAACTAGTTTAGCCTAGGCTAAACTAGTTCTTCCTATACGCGATAGGATTAACTAGTATAGCCTAGGCTAAACTAGTTTGTCCTAAGCCCGATAGGATAAACCAGTTTAGCCTAGGTCGAATTTCACTTAGTTTGTATCTTAGCAGCAGGCATGTTTTCTGTCACGGCTTCGGTGCTGCAGGGCTACAGTGGTCCCATGCGAGCTTATCGTCACAGATGTGTTTCACGCTCACCACCGAGGCTTCGGCTTGCTGGCCGGCTCAGCCGGCCAGCCCCAGCCGCGGCGGCTAGCGTTGAAACCACCTGCTCCTCAGCTCGCGGGCCGCCTCGCCCCTACGCGCCTACGCGAATTTAAATAACACTCTAAGGGTAGGGCAGACAAGACTACGTGGAGTCGGTTTTGCTGCGATTCGTTTCTGTCACGCCGCTCCCGCAGCACGCTCAATCAGATTTCAGATTAGGACGTACCATTTTATCCTAAAGCATGTAAATTCTAACTAGGATAAACCGATTCGACCTACGCTAAACTGGTTTATCCTATCGGGCTTAGGACAAACTAGTTTAGCCTAGGCTATACTAGTTAATCCTATCGCGTATAGGAAGAACTAGTTTAGCCTAGGCTAAACTAGTTTGTCCTGAAATCGGGTTTGGCCGGTAACAACCCAAAATTTTGTGTAACATTCAGGAATATTTGGTGCACGATCAGTATTTTTCGGGGAAGAATAAAATAGTTATTGTTACAATAGAATATTTGCAGCGCACTACAATAAAAAAGTGTTATATCTTGGTGTTAATTTGGAATTTGTTTGATGTAACATATTTTGTTGGCCGAGTAGTTTAATTATAGTAAAACAATTAAACGGGTTTAAGATCAATATTTAAGAAATGCATACATAGATGTACCTTAAGATTTTTGGTGAACACAAAAATATTATCCGTTTATTTATTATAATAATTGAAATAATATTTATAATTTTAAAATTAATATAATGTAAATTGAAAATTAATGCACTTCTATGATTTGATATTGCAAATTGATTTTGCATACTAACCGTTAAAACGGTGAGACATGTAGCACTGCAATAATACGAACACCTTTGTAAACATACCATGTTTCTTGCAAATAAATAATCTATTCTATTCTATTCTATAATACCTACTCCTTTACAATTTGAGCTGTATGAGGCTTGGCGTTGTCATGAATTTTGATGTTACACCCATATTAATTAAATATGCCCATATTTAATTAATACGCTCATTAAGAATTTCTTCCACATATCTTGCAAGTTGCACTAGTTAGCGTATACCATTTTCTATCAGCACTAACTCCGTGCGACTCTCTGAAGAGATTCCAGCCCAAACCATAACAGATCCACCGCCAAACGGCACTTTTTCCTCAAAATAACTTGGAATGAATCGTTCCCCTGGCCGTCGCTAGACTCTTCGCCGTCCATAATTTGTGCATACAGCATAAATCTGGATTCGTCAGAAAACATTACTCTTGCCCATTCTTCGTCTCACCATTGTGCGTGTTCGCGGGCCTAACGTAACCTTGCTACCCGATGTGCCCTTTCTACTTTTGGTCCATTTGCGGGTCTATGTGGAGTCAAATTAGCTTCAAGCAGCCGCCGCCTTATAGACCGCTCGCATATGCTCAGCGCAGACAGAGAGGAATAACCCCTGCGCGGTCTCGGGTATTTTCTTTACGGATCGCGTATGATTCCCGCGTATCTTCGAGGATGCGCGAGCATTTTTTGTCAGGTTAAAACATTTATGCACTTTATTATAATAATTTTAAAGTTTATTTTCAAGTGCGTTACTAAAATCCTCTCCGCTGCGCTCCGTTCTGTCTGCGCTGAGCCTTACGATGTCTTTACGGGTCTCCCGACGTTTATTTGTTACTTTACCTGCCGTGAGGTGCATCTCGGTCTTCCGGTTCCTGGTCTTCTTATTTTCTGCCCAGTTTCTCGGAAACTTTGGACAAGTCGCTGCACTGTAGAAAGTGACACGCCTATTGTTCTTGCTGTACTTCGCTAACTTCTGCCTTCTTCTAACATAGTGCTGATCTGATACGTGTACATTCCTGTGTGCGAAAACGCGTATACCTACTAAAAGATCAGTAATTAAATTATATTTAAATTGGTGAAGGTTTCAGAAAAATACGCTTGGTAGATTTTGCGCCATTCTCAGTTTTTTATCCGCGTTAGACATAACTTTACAAATTAATTTCAATACCTACCTTTTTGCGCGATTTTCTATTCGCGAAATCATCAATTAAATCATCGAATAAAATCTTGTTCATTATAGTTCTGACTCTATGCACAATAGAGTTAAGGCGTTTAGGTTTTCTTGGCTTAAAGATTGATCTTAAGTAATTTTTCACCCGAACTATTTTTCGCTGATATTTATTTATAATAGCATTACCACTTACATTTGTTTTTACAGCTACCCAATGCAACAATGTAGTCAATTTCATTTTATTATCGTTCACAAGATATAATAAACGAAAGTTATACCAACTGTTGATATAATTTCTTTGCATATAACATTTCTTTATTCGAAAACTTATTTCGTATAACGTTGTTTGTTACAACGTTTATGTAATCGAAAATCATAGGCCTATCGTTTAAAATATATAATATTGCGATTAATTTGGTTGAGCGTGCTGTGGGAGCGGCGTGACAGAAACGAATCGCTGCAAAACCGACTCCACGTAGTCTTGTCTGCCCTACCCCTAGAGTGTTATTTAAAATCGCGTAGGCGCGGAGGGGCGAGGCGTGAAACTCATCTGTGACGATAAGCTCGCATGGGACCGCTGTAGCTCTGCAGTACCGGAGCTGTGACAGAAAACATGCCTGCTGCATGTTGCATGCTTGCTGCATGCTTGCTTGCTGCATACTTGCTTGCTGCATGCTTGCTTGCTGCATGCTTGCTTGCTGCATGCTTGCTTGCTACATGCTTGCTTGCATGCTGCATGCTTGCTTGCACGTTTTATTATATTAGACTAAATAGGTTTTATGTCTTTTGAGTGGTATATCAAACGATTTTATATTCAATGTATGTTATGCTTATAAAAATTTGTTGCTTTAAAATTATATTAATTGTTTATTATATTTACTGATCATTATATCAAATAAAATTATAGATTCAGTTCTTATATCTTGTAAATATTAGAGATTTTGTTATTATATCAAATATTATTTACCCAAAAACCAATCAGACACCACCACCAACAAAAATAAACTATTTTTAAACTGTCCTATTTTGACTGACAATACGTCGTTAAAGCTACCTACGTACCCCATGCGAGCTGCATAAACGTTTTTCAAATTCTGTTGGAAGGAACGAAGATAGAATTTGCCATGATCCAGAATCTGGTTTTACCAAAACATAAATTCTTTTGAAAACTTGCCACAAATTTGCCGCCCCTAAGGTCTGCCGCCCTAGGCTGCAGCCTACTCAGCCTGCTGGTAATTCCGCCACTGGTGCTGGCGCTGCTGCTGCGGCTGTGGAGAACCTCAAGCGGCGTAAGTATAATAACCTAGTTCGCAATTATATTTTCGAGCCGTTTGGGGTTGAAACTCTCGGGCCGTGGGGTCCGAGTGCTGATGGTCTTTTTAATGAAATCTTGAAACGGTTGGCTGACACTTCCCGTGACCCAAGGGCTGGCTTATACCTTGCCCAGAGGCTAAGCATTGCCATACAACGTGGCAATGCCGCCAGTCTCTTGGGTACATTACCCGTCGACAGTGATGTGGATGAATTTTTTGACGCCATATTTTAGTTTGTGAATAGTTTTAGTTAGGAACTTAGGATATAATGTTGTTATTTGTATTCATTAATTAGGCAGCTATAAGTTGTTATTTATGTACATACTCGTACTAGCTTTCGCCCGCGGCTTCGCCCGCGTGGATGTCGAAAAAAAAAATACCAACTTTTGAGTTATTCAAGGTACTCAGTAAAATTCTCCCGAAAACTTATTTACTCGGTTATTTCTTATTTATTATTTTATAAGTTATAACCAAATTATTTACCGTAAACCAATCTTGGACCTGAAGAATAGAATTATTCACGTCGTCAAGGTTTTGTTACCGTCGGTCTATTTTAAAGATCAATGACGTGTCATCTGCAAACATCTCCGGTTGATTTTGAAGTAATTGGGGTAAATAGTTAATGTAAACTAAAAAGAGGAATGGACCCAATATTGAACCTTGAGGAACGCCCATTGCTTTTTCAGACCCCAAAGAGTTCACGCCGTTTACGTGAACTCTAACGTTTCTATCTTTCAGGTATGATCTAAGTAAATCAAGAGCTGTATTCCTAATCCCATAGTGTTCTAGTTTCAGCAGAAGTGTCTCATGGTTAACGCAATCGAAAGCCTTTGAGAAATCACAAAAAATTCCAATGGCATCTTGGGCTTTAAGCATTTTCGGTAGACAAGTTATTTCTGTTCTACAGTAGAGTAGGAATAGAAAAAGTCATGATAAGGCTGCTGGTCACTCTGTAGTTTCTACCTACCGACCTACCGTCATGGGAAAATGGCGTGAGTTTTAAATAAATATACACGATATTGCACAGACTATTCTACGGATTCTACGATTCTACATACACACCTTGTAAGGGGGACATGACACAATCAATCTGACATCAGTTCAAAAATGTACGGATAGTTTGCGTCAATCTAGCATTACGAGATCAATCTGGTCAATCTGGATCACAATTATGTATTGACTATTGAGATTATAAGGTCGGATGAATTATACAAAAACCGATAAGTTACTGAACTGAGTGCGTTGGTGCGTTGGAACTTCACTAGTGGCATAGACAAATATGAAAGGAAAAGTCTGTTTAGTCTATGGCACGCGAATTGGGTCGATTATGTCATGGCGGGTTAGATGTTTTCGGCAGTTGATTTTTATTGAATTTGTTTTGAATTACGCCGTCAATGATCTCGTTTGAAACGCTGTCGTTTAAAAATAAGCTTATTTGTATATTAGTGATCTTTTTATAAACAATTCAAATGCTGAAACGGTTGCAAATGGGCCTTCGCGCGTTCATGCTGCTCGCATCTAAAGTATGGAGTTGTTTTTGTTATATGTTTAAGAAGCAATATCGAGCGGTAAATATAAATAAAACTTTGTGCCTTGTTGTATACTATTATAATTTTACGCAGGTGTATAAAACTCTCACGTGGCATTTGATTTTCAGTTGGCTCAATATCAATCCGTCAAATATGAGATGTATCCACTTTCGCCCGTATCTAGACACAGGCTGAGTGAGTATTTACTATCTTTTTTTATCGCTAATAATATAAAGATATACCGTATGATTTGTGACCGTCGAACTTATCATATATATGTAAATATTATCATTTAATTTGTCCTCCACATTTATCTGAGATATTAATTTTCTATTATTAAAATGTAAACAAGTCTTCCTTAGGGTTTTATGTAAAAATATTAAATCAATGATCACTCTTCAAGATGATGCACAGTTGAGTTGAGTTATTTATAAAGAATATTAATAGAAAATATGCATTATCCTTATTAAAATATTCATTATTTTAAAGCTGTATCAGCTCTAATGCTCAGTTTACTGAGAAAAGTAAGTACTAAACGAGTGGAACATGTCATAGCAACAAAAAAAATACAATATTTATACCAGTTTAATTCCCATTTTTGGGCTGTTCCATTGCATTGATCACTAAAAATACTATACAAAATATTTCATATTTGTATTCTGGAATTATCAGCTTAATATAAAGTCTACTGTATAATACAGGGCTCACACAGACTACTCATTTACCTGAAAGATTATTCCAGTAATACTGTCACCAAACAATTTTGAATAGGTTACTTACATGATTTTAGGTTATAAATGCTCAGTCGGATGCTGGAACCCACTCTTTCGGGAGGTGTCATTAAGACTTGGAATTAAAGAGACAGCCTCTAGAGTCAATTAAACTTTTAACTCATTTAACTACTTATAACTTGTCTCCTTAGTAATTAACTCATTTTAAGGTTACTTATAGACTATGGAATTTAAATCAGTAAAACTCTGTTCCGACCCTCAGATACATTGTATCTGAGGGTCGGAACAAAGTTTTATTATAGTAGAAGTCATCTACTATATTAAAAGTAACCTATTGCTGAACAACTGATGATGTTCAGAATACAAGTTCATTACTATTGTGAGAGACTGGAGACGAAGCAGACATTTATTTTATTACAAGACTATTATTATTCTTCTTTCTTATTAGATCTTTATTAAATATCAGTATAACCATTACTTGTGTTCTTATTGGTAATTATCCAACATAATGTAAACTGTGCCATGATCCACACAGTAACATATTTCATCTATTTTATGCAGACAAAAACAAAAAAAAAATTATGTTGAATCATGCTTAACAAACCATTCAGTGTCAGTAATAATTGCATGGCTCTGATTGTAAGTTTAAAGTGCAGCGTCTGCCAAATAATAGCAAGATCTCAGTTACACACAGTGAAAATGAATCCTCTACATATGCTATATTTTACTCCAAAACTCTCAAAATATATATTCATAGCTTCAACCTTAACTTTAATTGCATGTGGTAGGTTATGTTATCAAATCATTCTTGACTTTTCAGTTAATATATTTGTCATCATTACTTGCAGGATTTTGATCATCAACAATATACATTTAAAAGTTTATCACAATACGATCTACTTCATTAAAATGTTAAAAGTTATACTATTACAATGTTGCCGAAAACGGCTTAGTTGATGAAGAGTAAATAATGTATAAATGCCCGGTGTGGTGCCGGACGTAATGGGCTAAATGCTAGAGAATGGTCAGCAGCATTCTCTATGCATTTTAACACCATACTGTGCGATCGCCAACCCGCCAGCCAACGATTATGGCGCACCCCTCCCCCCCTTTTGGGGGAGGCCTATGTCCAGCAGTAGACGTCTTTCGGCAGGAATGATGATGATGAAATAATGTATTGAAGAAAAACCATAAAATATGACAAATCTGTTTGTGGTTGATTACATAAATTCCTAGAATCTTTTCTTAGGTTTCCATGATAATTTCTGTATAATTATTGAGTCTATTGCAGTTGATTGTCCTCTGTTCTAAACTATAAGCTTCTCTCAAAGATGTATTTAAGTACCAGATTGGGCACACTGATTGCAGATCAAAACACTTCTTATCAGTTTCTAAACAGCATTTATATGTGTTTAAACAACTCTTTTTAATATAAAACCGTTGAAACCTGACAACAATACACAGCCACTGCACATTGTTATCATATTGATCAATCAAATCAGCTTATCAGCCCAAAGTTACAGACTACCTGTCTGCTCTTTATTAAAAGATTCTGTGGCCACTAAACATTATAATGAACTAAATAAACTTTTGTATTTTGAGATGAGGAAACTGTAACCAATGATAAGGTTATCTCATCCGTTTTAGGGCTTTGTTATCTTATCATATTTTCAATTGTGAATTTTAGTTGCAACAATCTTAGACTTGTGGTTGGTATACCAAACCATTCAGTGATTAACAGCATTGATACTTCACAGCTCACAACATCTAAAGAACGAAGCAGAGAATTGAAATGGCTTCCCTATTTCTATTACATGAATATTACACGTTATATTCCCTATCAAATTACCCAGCTACAAAGGCGGTAGTTAGGGGCTGAAAATAGCTCCCGTCATTAAATGATTATCGTCATGCTATACCGACGTACTTATAACCGCTCGTCGAAAGTTAAGCTGGTCGTACATTGGCTACTATCGCGCTGAAGTGAACATCCACCACCCGTTGGTCGAGCGCTGCGAAACGGTTGGCTACTATTCTGGCGCTCGACGTTCGGGCGACCGCATTGACAGCACTGTTGAATTTCCCTGACTGAAAAACACTTGTGACAAGGTCGATCGCAGTTGCGTTTTTATCTAGAGCGGCAAAGGCTATCAAGAATCTAAGGGCCTGTGCACACCACGTTTTTTAAACGCGCCGTTGACGCGATTCAGTCGCAGCCTGTAGATCTTCTATAATAGGGTAAAAGCACGCCGTCGACACGCACGGTTCTAAAACGCGCGTCAACGGCGTGTTTAAAAAACGCGGTGTGTTCAGGCCCTTAGGATCGCTAAGCCGCGTTCATGTGTCAGAGCAAATAAATTGCTCAAGCGATAGTAGCTCAATGTGCGGCTAACCTTAGGGCCTGTGCACACCACGTTTTTAAAACGCGCCGTTGACGCGCGTTTTAGAAACGTGCGTCGACGGCGCGCTTTTTTGCGTGTGCGTATCGCGTCTGTATCGCTACAAACGCGCGTCAACGGTGCGTTACAAAAAACGTGATTAGCACACGCCCTTACTGCATTGCATTAAACAAATTGTTTATTTACATACTTCGATTGCGACATTTAATTATTTAACACTATTACCTAACTCTATAATATTTTGTTTACCTATATTGTCCCACTGCTGGGTAAAGATCTCCCTCATATTTTTCCAGATTTTTATGTTTTGTCTTCTCCAGCCCTTCTGGCATGAATGAGTCTAGATTGTCACGCCAGGTTCCTATTTCCTAGGGTAACAATAAATAACAAGTTTTTAATTTTCAGGTCTAGTTAAAAGAAAAATGCTTGTCCTAGATCTAGACGAGACATTGATACACTCGCACCATGACGCGATGCTGCGGCCGACCGTGAAGCCAGGCACGCCACCAGACTTTGTGCTCAAAGTTACTATAGACAAACATCCTGTGCGATTCTTCGTGCATAAAAGGCCGCATGTTGATTACTTTTTGGATATAGTAAGTTGATTTTGATTATTTGAGCTAACTTTTCCTACTCTCGTATTTCGGCACGAACTTTCAAGGAATATTAACCTGTCAGCCGATGACACCCAGTCGCGCCAGACTTACCCTTCGTTTCATACCGTCATTCGTGGAATCACTTACTGCAACTGTCTTCTATTGGGTTACGTGTAAAAATACCCTGCAAAGGCGGTAACCAAATTACGTTGTTCCATGTAGCCAGCTTATAAGCTACCTTTCAAGGTCTCTTCATAACTAAGAGCATAATAAATAACATTAAGACGCTGACAACAGGCAAACCACTGTCAGACTGCATACAAAAGAAAGAGAAGTGCGATGACACAACGCTTGTAATATATTGCAAAATTAGAAGCAATTATTTAATTACTCAAAAATGAGTTGAGTAATCGAAATTATAAAACAACCAAGTTCTGCATACAAATAAGACGTTCTTGTTATTAATTAAATACCACCCGTGCGTTCATATTTAATACATATAGTAAAGGGTTAGTTTACCATTAATTTGTATCGAGGTTTTGGTAACAACCAAGTTCTGAGACATACGTTCAAGCATAACATATATTTTTTCTGCTACCACAAACTATATAGATTAAGACAAGCCTACTTTTATCATTTGCCTCTTGTCAGCGCCTTAAGCAGAGGCAATCTATGTTGGTATAGTTTTGATATCCTGGATGAATGACAGCCAATCAAAACCTTAATTGCATGGATACATAAACTCGCCCTTTTTCATTGAACATGCAGCAACTACGGAACGTCAAATGAAGTGCATGATCCCTACGTATGCAAAAGAATAAATATTTATTTAATTCGTGCAATCATTTTACTTGAAGGGTACCAAGGTCGATTGACGTTCTGAAAGTTGACTTTACAAGAAACAGATCAATGTGTCATCTATGCTTTTAATAACGCATCGGATGGGGAAACCTATCAGCGCCCTCGCGCCCCTAGTCGCCGCAGGAGACGCCCCGGGCTTCGGAAATCGCAAGCTGATTTCCGGGCACCGTAGGCGCTGACTTGCGGACGGTGAGCGATGGGTAGCTCGCCGTCAAATATCGCAGCATTATGCTGAGATAGGAGCTTTTTCCCGTTGGCCCTATTTCTTCCCGTGGGTGTCGTAAAAGTCGACTAAGGAAAGAAAAGAAAGAAAGAAAATACGTTTATTTGCGGTAAACATGACGCAACAAAGAACATAAACACAAAAATAAGAAAAGGTTGGGGGAAACATGCGTCACATCCACGCAAAACGGCTATCGCTCAGCATTATACTGCGACCCTATGCAAGACAGAGCCCCAGCGCTGGTTTTCAGCGACAGCCGGCGCCGACGTATGACGTCGTACGGTGCAGCAAACAATTAATAGGATCATAGATAAAGAAAAATAATATAATAATAAAAATAAGTGGTAGAATAAACTAAACAGAAATATTAATAAAAATAGACATACATGCTATGAGAATATCATCCTCCTTAAACGTTTTACGCTTTATGTAGTGGCAACATTTCGAAAGTTCACATCTCCGTTAGGAGTTTATGTGTTCTGTGCATTTGACGAGTACTACGTAATCTGTGATAGTGAAGGGACTTACTAGAGAATGGGCAGCAGCATTCTCTATGCATTTTAACACCATACTGCGATTGCCAACCCGCCTGCCAAGCTTGGCGATTATGGCAAACCCCCCCCCCTTTGGGGGAGGCCTATGTCCAGCAGTTGACGTCTTTCGGCTATGTTCATCGATATTTTCATTTGGTAGATGAAGCTTGCGTGGTGGTCCCGTATGAATTTTATTAACTTTGCTTGGGTAGTTTTTGAGTTAACTACAATAATATTACTTATTTTCCCCACTTAGTCTATTTATACGATGTTATAATATTACTTATTTTTCCCACTTAGTCTATTTATACGATGCTAAAATAACTTCCTGTCACTGTTATTTACAAAGCAGGTATTTACTGGTATGTGAATTTGTGCGGGGTAGGTGGTAACGCAAGTTAACACAACTAAATAGTGAAAAATAAAAACTTAAAAAATCATCGACTTCCAATGTTTTTGGAAGTCGGTTGTTTTTTTTACGTTTGTATAATCTTTTTGTTTGTAATGTTAAGTTTGTTCGTTTTAAATGCTGCTTTTATTACTGTTTGTATTTCCTGTTTGTGTCACAAATTAAATATTTTTCTTTCTGATTTATTTCTAATTCAGGTCGTAATTGGTCGGTAATCCAGTTTACTTTGTGTTGGGGATAACATAACGTAAATATAATACGGTGGAAATAATAATGTAAACAAATGCATTCCGTCCTGACCACATGTGACGCACGGAAACCACATGTTTACACCCTAATTTGTTCTGTGACTATGCCCGTGTTGGAATTCGCAGGGAGCAATGTTTAGTCACTAGTTATTATCGATAATTAAATTGATATTGGTATCTTGTTTGAGTAAAAGTTAATTGATCTGCCCAAAAACAATTATTTCAATAGAACACTTCTTGCCTGTTTAAAATCGAATCAGTTTTCAAGTTGTTCACACGGGTTTGAAACGGTTTACTGTTTAAGACGGAGATATATGCCAGTGAACTTGAGTAGTTAGCTTGCGTATTCTGTACTGAGCTCACGCAACGCGTCGTACGTTCAGCCAGTAATTGGACTCGTAATTGTCCCCAATTTGACGCATTATTAATTTATTATACACAAACCAAAACGAATTATAATAAAATGCGTATACTAAAAGATGGATAACTAAATTATATTTAAATTGGTGAAGGTTTCAGAAAAATACGCTTGGTAGATTTTGCGCCATTCTCAGTTTTTTATCCGCGTTAGACATAACTTTACAAATTAATTTCACTATGTAATATAAATGTAATCTAAAATATTCACATATTAAGTTATTGAGAAAATGCTCTTATTTAACATATTTTTTTTTCAAACGAGTAGTGTTAATGACACTACTCGTTTAGGCGTGATCTTCAGTATAAAATCATTAAAAGTCGGTTATCAAGCTTAAAAGAACTTGTTGGTATACCAAATTACCAATTTATATACCTATTCTTTATCAGCTGTAGTTAGTGATTAAAATTATGGGTTAAATGAACCCCCACTTTTTGTCCTTCACTCATATTATTATGATATTTTAATTCCTATAATAATTGATTACATAAAAAGCGTAGACATAAAAACATATTTCGTACACCACTTGACATAAAGATAGTGTGCCACCGCGCGAATATTTCCTTATCTTCATTGCTAACTTCCTGATTATTTGCATCAGATAATTACGGTATTAGCTTTTTACTCGAAACTGGACACGATAAATCGCTGGTCCCTATTAAGAATGTCGGAACTACATTTTGGCGCATTTTGACTTTTTTACATTATTAGGTTCTAAATAAGTACAAAGATCTTTGATAATCAATAAATTAACTCAAATGTCCTCAACAAAACAAACTTTAAACCACTCCCTTGAAAAGTTTTTTATTTGCAGTTCCTACTTTCTTACTAGGGACCAGCGAAATATTCATGTTACACGTATTATTGGAACTTGTGAGTTAAATGAAGATTGTTGATGAGTCATTTCTATAAATTATCGTAAACGTATCTGCGCCGCTCCTTCTAAATAAACCTGAATTTTATACATATACATACTAGTTATAAAAATAGTTCCGTGAGCGACAACAACCAAGCAATTAATCAACTCGGCCTACCCCAATCTACTGCTGATAGGCCTCTTCCAAGTTACGCCATAATACGTCGGTTCTCCGTCTTCCGCATCCGTCCAAACTGCTTGTTTGTTTAAGGCTGCGTGCACAAAAAAAACCGTTTTTCGTCAATGTCTTATCTAATTGTGAGAAAGCTTGAAATAATTAAAACAGTAACTATAAAAGTACAGTTTTCGTGGTCCTAAACCATTCGGGTCAGTCTCAGCACCTGTTTATAGTTTCATCACTTTTGCGCTCTCGAAAATATAGTTTATTTCGCCGTTGATTTACTTAATGAAGATATTGTATAATCATATTTTTTTTTTATCATGGATAGCTAAAGCCCAGTGTGTGATTTTTAAATTACTGGATCATCATCATCATCATCATCTGCCCGATCGGCTTCCAGTCTAACCGGATGCAGCTGAATACCAGTATTTTACATGGAGCGACTGCCTATCTGACCTCCACAACCCAGTTACTGGGTAATACGATACCACTTGGTAAAACTAAATTTCTTGATGGTTTGTAATAGGAAAAAAAAACATTACCGGCTGGGTTTAAAAAAAAATAGGTTTTGTTCAAAATCGAAGTAATTTCTTTTAAAAAGATGATCAAACGTCAGTCCCGTGTCATTTTTCGGAAAACTTGTTGCTTAATATTAGTGATTTTCCATGAATACTTTTTTTTTAAATCTTTTTAACCCACATTCAAAACAAAGAACTCATCTTTGCAAATCACAAATAATTTTGTTTTTTCCTATCTCACAACCAATGAACAAAATTGATCAAAATCACCCGATTTCGTGCACGGCCCCTTAAGGTCAAGTGTCAGACAGCGCACACTTTAAACTGAAGATAACAAACATTGTATTAGGAGGACATTATTCTTTGATGATATAGAGTTAACATAAATGAGCTAGATGCAAGGTTCCAATTGATCATTTTCTATGGTGAAACTCCTTGGATACTCAGAAAGAGTATCCATGGATTTTCTTGCCGGCGTTCATCTAAGAAAGGACGTCGTTCGTATTATTTACGCGAACCACATTTAATCTCCTTTCAATAATCGCGAGAAACTCTCCTCGTGTAAGAGACCCACTAGGATCGATGGATTTCATGCCATCATTCGAAAGCGGTGCGCCTCGATCCTCCGCAGAATGCAGTCCAGCTCCCACAGCATCTTGAGCACGTTGTGCGGTATGTGGGATTATCCAATGTTACGTCACTGGGTCGGACTTCACACGTATTAGAGTACGTACTACATACTACGTGGATTTTGACTGAGACTTTACGTAGCATAAGATTATTATCTGGCTAACATTGGTTTTATTTAAGTTTTTTTTACTAACTATTGTATGGATTCTCTGTGTTCAAAAAATAAAGGTTTATTATTATTAGTCTTGTACAATATTGCTTGTTATTGTAGGTATCACAATGGTACGAGCTGGTGGTGTTCACGGCGTCGATGGAGATCTACGGGGCCGCGGTCGCCGACAAGCTCGACAATGGCCGGGGCATACTGCGGCGGCGGTTCTATAGGTAACACTTATTTACCTTTATCATTTACATAATTGGTTTTGGGGTCCTGGGTTATATTTCCAGGTCGGATAAAGTGTGATTGAGTTTTTCCATCAGGAATTTCTTGAATAACTCGAAATCTAAGTTTGTGCTCAGTTAATGTCAGGCTCGACCACTTTTTTTTTTGGTGGGAAATTATCAAATAATTTCTCCCGCTCTGGGTGGAGCGGAAGGGCGTGTCAGACTGTTACTGACTAAAACCCACCCGTGTTCCTTCCATTGCCTGTGTGCCAGGGCCACGATATCCCTTTCGGACAAACTCGCAACCCTGGCAGGCATTGGTCTTAACGGACCCCGTCAGTTGGTGCTGACATCTCTATGAGGCGCGCGTAGAACTCAACACGCCGTCGACCCGGGCCTGCCTGGGCCTGGGCCTTGTCGGACGGCGAGCTACCCATCGCTCACCGTCCGCAAGCCCATCGCCTACGGTGGCCGGATACGGACCTACGGTGGCCGGAAATCGGCTTGCGACGCCCGGGGAGTCTCCTGCGGCGACTAGGGCTCTGGGGACGGGCATGTCATTAATCGGGCACAAACCGGCCTTAAAACATAACTGGCAAAAAGAAAATGTACTTACCTCTGCCTAACGCTTCCAGGAATAATGTCTAATGCAATGTTTGACAGCTAACACGTCAGTTTGCGAAAAGGTCAATCCTTGCATACCTTCATAAATATAGCAACTTTAGTCCACACAGCGAACGTTGGTAGTATTATTTGTGGTAATTACTACCTCACGCGAGCTGTAATGGCTTCCACTCACCGACACGGTACGCTAATATCACGAGCGAGATCGTATGTAAGTACGGCACTGATAGTAAATCATTGAGTACGAGAGAAATGGAGTGTTCATGCGTGGGAATAGAAGTCCTACAAACTCCGTAAAATGTACGAGACTCGTAAGTGACAGACTATCCAAAGTTGTAAGACAACGAAAGTGGCAACGTTCTATAGAAACATCTAGCAAAGAGCAGATTAGTCAGCACTGTTTTCGAGACAAAATTATTGTTGATCAAACTGTCTTAAATAATAGTACATTACTGCAGCGGCCAGCAAAAGAGGCACGAACGTGTAAATGTGGGCCGAGGCACACATACTTGAGTCCATCAATGCCTGGTTGCGGCCAAGGTTTGTATAGTGCTTTTCTCAAATAATGCGCGGAAATTCAAATTAAGTAAATTATTTATAAATTCCAGATTCAATGACGAACAACGATCATTTTTCACGCGCCAATGTGTTCATGTTTTTTTGATTTTCAATAAACAGCTCTCTATTTGCAAGCCAGTTAGAAATTTAAATAAAACCTTTGATAAGTTACCTGCTTGGTTGCCATGTTTCGGAGTAAAAGATCGTTCCATTTTTAAATTACACGATAGATATGAGTTTACCATGTAATTTATTTGGCCGCTAAACCACGACAGATATGGATTTTCATACAACTTTTGGTGGCCGCTGCTCGCATGTTTGCCAGTACAGCAATTTCAATTTATGTCGAAGAAGGTTGTCATGTTTGAGAAAATATTATAAAGGCAATTCGTCTATAAATAATCCGTTAGATATATAATATGTGTTTTTTTGTGTGTTGACAGACAACACTGCACAGCAGAAAACGGTTCCTACACAAAGAATTTGTCGTCTATATGCGACGACCTCAACAGAGTGTTCATATTGGACAACTCACCCGGAGCCTACCGGGACTTTCCAGGTGAGATACATACACTTATTATGAACTAGCTGCGCCCCGCAGTTACACCCGCACAAGTCTTGATCCCGTGGGAATACCGGGATAAAAGTATCCTATGTCCTAATCTAGGTCATGGTCTACCCATGTGCCAAATTTCATCTAAATCCGTTCAGCCGTTTTACCGTGAAAGCGAAAAAAAAATCCCGCTTTCGCATTTATCATATTAGTTAGGATTAAGATTTCCATGACAAAAAAACGTTATTGGTCAAAATTTTCCTTGAGGACATCTTCTTAAAACTTTTATTCAAGTTGAAATTATTTGATGATAAGATTTGGGTTTAGGCGAACGGTTTCAAACAATCTTCACCGTTTATCGAGTCGTGCCGCGCAAGTTGGGTGTGTATACCAGGGTTGTTGCGAACATCAGCATCAGCATCCGCGGAACTTCAGCATCATTTTCAACATCAGCATCAGCATCCGCATTGATCGATGCTGATTATTAACGCTGAAGTTCGAGGAGTGACATGACCGCAAAGGGGGCGGGGCTAATAGCACGTGTTGTTTTCGTTTGCTAGTTTTGATCAATAATGCAATGGACTTGCTCTTTGGAAATTTTCCATTCATTTAACATTGTCTCGTATTTCCCGGCAATAACATCACATTGCCCAGAAATACAGGAAACCTGTGCAAGGAAAACTGTGCAACTTTTAGGTATAAATTCATATAAATGGTCACTACTTTTTCCTTGTATTTTTAAGAAAATAATTAAAATTAACATCTGCTGATGTCAATGATAAAAAATCAGCATCAGCATCCGCTGATGTGAAAAAAATATGCATCAGCAACAACCCTGGTTAATACTTCATTGGTTAGCTTATCTGTTGTTCTAGATAATCCCGTTTATACTCCTTGCTGAATAATTTCCAATGATTTATTAGACTGTTTGGAGTAATAAGTTGAACGTATGTCCCCAGATAACGCGATACCAATAAAGTCGTGGTTCTCGGAGCCGCTGGACGTGGCGCTGCTGAACCTGCTGCCGCTGCTGGACGCGCTGCGCTTCACGCACGACGTGCGCTCCGTGCTGTCGCGCAACCTGCACCTGCACCGCCTGTGGTAGTACACAACTCGTGAGTTATACATACACCTACAATTTTAATTTCAACAAGTTTTTCAATTTTTATAATATTTTATATCGTTTTTTTAATATTTTGTGAATGTGATATCGTTGTAAGCATAATAGACTAGATTTGTAGACCATTTTCTATTTTGTTAAGTGTTCTCTCATACCTATTAACACTGCAATTTGAAAACCTTGTAAAAGCCAATTATCTTGCCGGCTCTTCTCCATACAAAATGACCAATTGGAACCGTGTACCTAACTTCTGACGTTTCATAAGTGCCCATGTAGGCTTATGTGAAATAAAAACCCCCCACGAGTATAGGCCTCCTCCAGTAATTTCCAGTTTTTTCGGTTTTTTGCTTTCATTAGCCATGATTTACCAACCTATTCCTGCTAATGTTCTGCTGGTCTGCTTCTTCTTCTCTTTCCGTTTGGGCGTTTTCAAGCGGTGATTCTAAAAGTCCATCTGGATCGCACCACATGGCCCGCCCATCTTCATTTCAGTGCTTGAGCATGTTGAAGAGCATCTATGACTTGTGTCTTGCTGTGTTTCGCGACACACGAGTGTACCCAACAGTTTTATAAGTACTGGAACTACTTATAAAAGAGCTTAACAAGGGAATTACTAAGATACTTAAATCATTATTATTTCCGCCACGAAGCGGCTTGGCTGTGGTCCAGTCTGAAGCTAATGCTAGGAAGGATATCAGATTACATACATAAATCAGTACTTAATAAAAATCTAGTTTTTTTTTAAACAGTGTTTAAAGGCTATTTCTTTGTTCTCACAATGATTTGAGGCTACCTGCCATGGTAATGAGAAGATCTTTCCTGCAGGCTTAGCACGAGAACCGTAGAGAAGCGTTTTATCGACGGAAGAGTAGACAAAAATTACGTTTCCGTGTAGACAGTTGACAGTTTTCTACCGAGAAGGGTAGACAAGCGATTTCTATTCTATACTATAGTAGAAATAGAAAGGGTCATGCTAAGTCTGCTGGTAGTTTTTGGTTAATTGAGACAATTTGTTCCTCCCTCTTATAAAATTATAGTAGATTGTTGCACCAAGCGCAAAGTGAGTTATTAAAGCATGAGTGCATTAATTACTCACTTTAGCAAGGTACGTAATCTACTTTTCTTTCAACTAGCAATCTACCTACCGTGATAAAATATAACTACTCAAAATAAAAACAGTTTTGCACCAAGTCGGTTTTATTCAGCCGATTTTTATTTTCAGCCAGTATCGTTTTGATCTAATGCACACATTTTATATTAAATTTAATGGGAGACATTTAAACCTCTGTGGTAATTTATATCTAAATAATAAAATAAAAACAGTGCAGAAATGGCAGAAATGTTGTATGAAATCTCATTGTCGCTTTTAGATAGCTGTAAACCTTTATTTCAAAAGCTTACTCTACCATGTCTTTATAATTATTTTAAATATGCACTTTTGTAAAGAAAATACTAATTTATTCCAAAAAAGCAGTTACAAAATAAATAGTAGAACACGGCACAAAGACAAATTGAAATTACCCCAAATAAAACTAATGCTATTTAAAAAAAATACTTACTGCATGGCAATTATTATATTAAACCATTTGCCAAATAGTACTCAAGATTTGCCATTGCCGTTGTCCAGAAGGGTATTGTTCAGACTGATAATAGAAAAAAAATATTACAGTGTTCAAGAATACTTAGAGGATAAATCATTAATAATAAATAATATAATAAAGTAATAAAATAGCCTTTAAAATCCATGACATGCAAAAACTACATAAATCTCAATTGGTATCAAGCAACTATTAATCATATTTTATTCTCTAATTCATTATTATTTATAATTGTAAATAGGTTAGTAAATTATGGGCTTTGTTTTTATATAGAAATATTTGTACGCCATACTATGGCAGGGTATGCTGGAACCAATATTGTAACATCTATTGTACCATATCCTCACAAAAAAAACATATTTGATTTGCACTGAAAACAGTGCAACAATGAGATTTCATACAACATTTCTGCACTGTTTTGGTTCTAAGCAAAAAATACGTGCTTTGTGATCGGTTTTGTAGTGATTAATGATAACATTACTACGTATAGTTGAAAAAAAATACTTTGTATAACTTCTGATGTTTGCTTTTTTGTATAAACCTCTAAAACCTTTATTTTTCTATTATTTCCAGATAAAATACCGGCTTTTGTACAAATGATGGACGCCACAGGCCTCCTGAACTTATTTATTATTTTGTCACTCGTTAGGCGGTTCAGCTTATATTCATATAGATTTAATATAGTTGAATATTTTTTTTAAGTTTTGTTTTTACGTAAATAAAAGTGATTATCCGGTGTAATGTACACAGACATTGTGTATGTTAGTAAGTTACCTACGTGTGTAGGGCGGAACGGAAGCGTTTCTAAAACGCTGTCTTTGTTATTTGAACATAAATTTAAGTGCAAGAATGAGGGTGCGGTCTCACTGCGAGCGGTAGGAAATACGTTTTTCATGTTCCTAAATTGAGCTTCTGTGTCGTAGTGCTTTACCCTTGAACATTAAAAAAAAAATCGCGAACATTCTTCGGTCTGTTATTTAGCTACTGAAATATACTATATTATGTTATTTAAATATATATATGAATTCTATAATCTAGTTACGGTTTGTTTACAAGTCCCATTGAGTCTTTCCATGACATTTATTTATTCTGAACCTTGCATTGACTCGAGTCTCTCTTAGGTCCCTTTAAACTATTAAAAACATGGTACCTAATCTATGGTGTGTTCATAACATCCGCCTTAGATGGCACGAATTAAAAATTATGTATTACTGATGTCCTGAATTGATTTGTGTAACTTGAAACTTGCAATTTTTTAATGCAACATTATGTCTTTATTTTATAAGCTTCCTAACTTGCCTTATGCCAGTTGTCAACGAAAATCAGGGATAGTTGAATAAATTTTACAACTTCCTTGCTTACAGTGGGGCCACATCTCTTTCTAACATAGTGCTGTCTCTTCGCTAGTATAGCAAAATGTGAGACAGATACTATCGTCAAAGAGCGTCATTGTTGCACTTTTGCGGGCTGTCTCGAAATCTTGACAATTTTGTTCCCAAAAAGAAATTATGTTTTTAAAAAGTGAATGTTTGGTAGTTCATTTCGTATGGTGTATGTACTGATAATATACTTAAAATGTGTGACAGCTATTGTAATAAGAATTGTGTTGAGAGTTTTTGATGAATAAGATTTTGAGTTAATTGTATTAAAAGTTATCAAAAACACATTCACAGAAATTGACGCTTTTGTGTTTTAATCCGTTGTGTATGATATAAACGACTTCAGCAGTGAATGTGTTTGAAAAAGAATCTTTAATCTTAACCGCTGATATTGGCAACCAGCAGTTAAGATCAAAGATTTTAGCCAAATATTAAACAGTACCTACTGTATAAATATCTTTAAAAAAATGTGTATCGTTCAATTTAATTATGTTTTTCTACATTTCCAGACAGCCCTGAAATCAAATCATATCCTTTTTTTTTTGACTTATTTGAAGGGTTTAAAAGATACGGCTTTAATTTTTATCACTGCTTTTTGTATACTATAGATCTTGAAACCGTTATGGTTCCTGCAATTCAATTTACTTTAAAATTACAATAACTTTTGTTTTAATATGTACATATTTTTAGCAAAGATACAATCCTTAATCCAATCAAGATAAATGGAAATAGTAAATTACGGCCGTATCTATTAAATCTGCAAATCTTACAACCCACCAAAATCTAAGCTTGCAAATTAAGAACCACTTTTGTTTATGTCGCCTCACTTTCGTGAATCAAATAAAATCAAAATAAATAAAAAACACGGAATCTTAACTTCACTTTGACATTAGCAATCTGATGGTTTCTCTGATCTGAGTATTAAATCTGAGGTTTAAAAAGTAATGGAAACCTTTTTATTATTTTGGTAATCAAAAGTGGGGTGGTTTGCTCAACAGTAATTTTTAAAATTATTTGTACCAATTTTTTAATTCTTTAGTTTATGAATTATTGTGAATTCTACAATTTAATCTCTACAAGAAACATTAATACTTATGAAGTATTAAAAGGATTCTTTTAATAACATAAGATAACATCACGCCTGTAATTCCCCGAAGAGTTAGGCAGAGATGTACAGACTGGAGCAGGTCAACCTACCCGAAACTGTAAAATTTTCCCAATCAACCTTGAACCTTATGCTATAGAGATAAAGTTGAAAATCTATTGAAGAAATTTGACAGATTGTAGTAGCTTGATGTGCTGGCGTCTGTACACCCACCTTTCGCCAGTTATGTGTAAGGCCCTTGTAATATGGGGCGAGCCTATTGCCATCAACCGGGTACACTAAATATTACTCAACTAATTATTATTACTGTTAGTATCTAGTGTTCTTTTTTTTATAAAAAAAAAATCTACTAATACTATGAGTGTTATGATTTATACCACTGTCTTCTTTCATTTAAATTATAATCAGTTTACAAAATTCCACTTCCTGACAACACCAGATTATCCGCTTCCCGCGTCTCCACTCAATTATAACCATTATAATCCCAATAGATTAAAGTTGGAACAAATAATCGTATAATTTCTTCCAGTGGAAAAACTAATGTATGTAAATATAATTTTTTAATGGACAGTCTTGCGTGATTTGCCTATTTTTGAAAGCGCAACGTTGATCTCTTAGGTATAATTTTCATTTTACTTTGCTTCTTGGAAGCCCCTTTTTTATTAAACGCCGAATTATGTTTAAACTATAGTCATTACTTTGCCAAAAGTAACAGGTATTCTTTTGCAACATTGACTTGGGATAATTTGAAACAAATAAATGTATGGTTTCACTGAAAAGTATGAAGTAATAGGCAATTTAGTTTTGATTTGAAATAAACGTTTTTATTCCGTGTGAAATCTTAGAAAAACGTTTTTTCTAAAAAATAATTTAAAAATCGGCAAATCACTAAGGGTGCGTTTACACCAGCTGTATCTACGTTATACTCTATGCAGTGTAACGCATCCTAACTCTTTTGTACGTCACACGCGCTGTGAACCTCTTAATGACAATAGAATAGTGTATGTTACATAAACTATCTGGTACAAATGTATGCCGAATCAGTTACGATAACATTTTTGTTTTTGTAAGCGCTTCATGAAGTTTTCAAAGCTCTAAATCACTATGATATGAATAGTCGTTCACATGGCATTACGCCGCACGTTTTTACAGTATTCGAATTTAACCGTATCAACGTCGGAATGTTGACCTATGATCCCAGATTCCCAGCATTATACTAAAAAAAACTTGCAGCTAAATACCATGTGATCGATCGCATACTGAAAACTGAAAAAAGATTTGGCTGGCGACTTTTTCACTTTAAAATTCAAGTTTTTGTATTTTTTTGTGAACAATGTAGTTCATTTTTTTTTTTACGAAGCGGTTATGGAAAGCAAAAGTTAAAGAGTTTTTAAACATGTTATGATTGTACGTCGAGACTCGGCAAGTCTTCTTAGTTTAATCCCATTTTATAATGATTAGTTTATATCGAATTGTTTCTATAAAGAAATAAAAGTTCTTTTTAAAACCAAATAGTTGAGCTAAATAGTTTTTAGTAATAATCTGTTAGGACTCATTTACTGGTGGTGTGTTTTTGCAAAAACTTTGTATGCATTAGTAAAATTTATTAAAAACAATTTTTCACTTTTATTAAAAAATACATAAAATATTCAAATTATGCGCCTAACTATACACAAGAGAAAAAATACAATTCAGATGAGACAGATTATAATGAAAAATAATTATACCTTTGACTTTTTGTTTGTTTTTGCAAAAATCACATGTCTGCCTTGAAACCGGACTGTTTACTAAATTGTCATTATATTTACTTTATCAGTTAAATCGTGATGCGTTCCAACGCAGCAAGGTTGCTAGATCTTCAGCTATGCCTTATTTTAGTTTATAAGGTTGATTTATTCATTGATTGTGTAATTTTAGAAAGGGTGTAATAAAGTTTTGAAGGGTCTCGCCACGTCGGCAAATAATGTATGGGGGTAAACTCATGTTACAATGGTCCTGGGATCTCCTGAGAATAACATCTATGTACAATATTTTAAGCCTGTTTCACTGAGATACCTAACACATGAAGTAATAACTAGTGATGGATTAATTCGCATTCATTGTTAGCGTGTGAATGATCTTTAGCATTTAGCAAATTAAATGTAGTCGCGAAATTCTGTGAATTGCGAAGCGGTGTACTTTTCTAAATAGTCAGAGCGTCGCGCAATGGCGCATGCGCGTGCAGCGCGGTAGCGTGGTGTGCTATAAATATATTTAATTATCGGCGAGTAAAAAAACGCGAACGCGATTTTTAATTCGTTTAATTGACATACTTCATTATTATCAATTATCGTTATTAGCAAATAGCATAGCAATAGCAATTAACACGCTAAGACTCAAGAGTTCACACGCTAATGAAATTAATTCGAAATCGCATTAATTGCCATTACTAGTAATAACAGCACCTGAAAATGAAATTTTCTCGTCTACCTACGCCATAGACAAGTCGACTGGGCAGTAAGCCAATGTGTGTTGCCAAAGTTTGACAAAGTAAGAACGATCAAATCAGTGCATTCGTTGCGCTCGAGTCCCCGTGCATTTTGCTCTCAACAAGCAACTACACTAATCAGGATATATTTTAAATTAAGGTTATAATAAATAGTGTGCCCTAATACAGGGGCAATTTAATGCAATTTAGTTTTCATGTACATAATATACTTTATCTGTAGCATATCATAGATCCATTTTGAAATTCACAGGGTCATTCGTTTTACAGTGAGATTAAAAGTAATTTTCTGTTCGACAACCCAGTAAGAGGTGTTGCAAATGTTTTGTACGAAAAGAGCTTATACATAGTGAAGCACATGCACTTACAATATTAATATATCCACAGCGAATATAAACTACTGAATGTACTTACTTAGTAACTTACTTTATACCAATAGGTAGTATTTGTATGAACCAGCAAAAGTATTAATCCAACCAAAAATATATTAACTAGCTACTCATACAAAACATTTGAAACGTTGAACTATCGAATATTGTATTTACAAACCCCAAAGCACAATTCATAACTGTATCGAACATAATTCAAAATTTGCTGTTATTTTTTCTAAAAATATTCCCAAATCATCCTTTATTTGTAAAAATCGGAATGGCGAAGGCGCAAGGACACCTTATTACAACCAATCATAGAGATTTGCGTGTAAAATTGTAATGTATGAATCTAAAGTCGTTTTTAAATGTTTTGGCTACTGTGGCATCTTATCTAACAGTATTCTAGAAGTATTTTTCACCATTTAGAATTAAATGTGAGGTCAGGGGGCCTAAAATGGACGCTTTGGCAGAATCATAATATGATCTGCGTACAATTCATACATCCCGCAATTCATTTGTTTGACAGCTGCTATTTGACATTAGACTTCAATAAATCAATTCTTATTTTGTGGACCATTTTACGAAACTCCTTTTAAAACTGTCAAACAGATGAATTGCGGGATATGAATTGTACGCAGATCATTATTATGATTCTGCCAAAGCGTCCATTTTAGACCCCCAGTTTATGTGACACTTATACATTTTTTTTTTTTTTTCTTTTCCTTCTGGCTTTGCACGGTTTGTGCATTTAGCCAATGTCAAGTTTTAGTTCTTGTCTAATATTGATGAAATGAATTATAAATGCATGATGATGATATCCCCGCCCACTCCCCTTGAGTTTCAGTAAAGATGTGGCACTTTACTGAGTCCTCACGCGGACTTCTTGAGAGAACTTGAACCGAAGTTGCACTGTTTTGTTTCATTTGCCTACACTAATGCACGTTCACAAACACTTAATGGTTAATAATCCACCATTATTACACATTAGTATTCGGCTAAACACAAATTTTGGAAAATAAAACAAACTGCTGAACATGACGCTTCACTTTCCCGCCAAGAAGTCCACTTATACATTTTTATAAGAACGTGTTTTGGAAAGAATACTTTGAATTTTCTTAAATGACTTACTACCATGAACAAATTATTATTTCAATTTTATTATCATCCATTGCTACTTTCATGTGAGTACTTACTAAGTGTCACTGTAGTTAAAATATGTTAATACGGCTGTAAAGTTTGATAAATGTTTACTGTTTAAATAGAAAACATGGACACGCCAAAGTTGGCGATTAAAAAAATATTGAAAATGTAATATTGCGGTCTCAACTGGTTGTTCAAAGTTCAAAAGCGATTTGTAATATAGCAATATTAAATCGATTTCAACAATGTTATTTGTTTTACTTATGATCCTGTTTCACCTCGCTCTAGCAGCAGCAAGTTTTTGCTTGACAGTAATCAAGCTTTGTGCACTCAAATTCTCATCAAAACTACATTGTCGCACATCCACATCCAACCAAAAAGCAGACTCTCCGTCGCACACAGTATGCACTCCTTGTAACTTTATACTTGTAGCGGCATCAACATCGCCACATGCGAACAACGCGTCACACTGACGTCACGCAAATCCTGCATCGCGCGAGACAAGAATATATACAACATCCCGACATCAACCGTCGGGCAGTTGCCCACCAGACACAACACCTGTCTGGTCGGAGGATCCTCCCTTTTCTATCTATGGAGGATGAGTGAACTTTACACCCTGTTCCTCATCCCTCTTAAACTGGTGACCCCGAGTATTAACGTCAGGCAGCCTTCGTGCAACTAATTCAGCGTGACGTCATCATCATCATCACTTCCTCAAGCTTTCGAGCGGCGAGTCACAGCCAGCCAGCACCAACGGCTTCAACGGGTATCCTGACCACCAGCATGCAGCGGAAGCGCATTCCTGGTCATCACCCAAAGCCTCATCAGCAACCTTGGCACAGCACACTGCACTTTCGGCCGGTCCACAAGCAGAGAACATTATACCTCTCCTGGTCGACGCCAGCAGTCAGCCTCAACCCGGCGCTGTACCACATCCGACTCACTGGAGCACAATGTAGCAGCACCCCGACTCACTGGGGATTCACCGCAGACAGTTCCGACTCACCGAAAACTATGCGGCACCCGGTTCCGACTCACTGGAACCCTCTACTGGCACTGGCAAGTATCGCAAGATACACGACTCAGCCCACTATCGACCTCCGGTCTCCGCAGGGGAGTGATGTAGCGGCATCAACATCGCCACATGCGAACGACGCGTCACACTGACGTCACGCAAATCTTGCATCGCGCCAGCAGACTTTACCGCGCGACTAGAATTTAAACAACATCCCGACATCAACCGTCGGGCACTTGCCCACCAGACACAACACCCGTCTGGTCGGAGGATCCTCCCTTTTCTATGGAGTATGAGTGAACTTTACACCATGTTCCTCATCCCGCATCAAAAAATAAGTATTTATATACTTATTTTTTGGTTTGTGGGTAGCGCCATTAATTGAAAAACTACTTTCAATGCAGTTACCACACGACATAGGTACACTTCTGTATACCCCAAGGAGTAGTTCTCAAATTATGGTATTTAGTTTCAATGGCGCTAAAAGAAAGCCTGGTGCACTTCTGTAATCTGTTGCCTACAGAACCGATCCCAGAAATTGCGAGGAACGGCAAATCTTCGCCACTGAGCCACGAACCGAACGTCTTCGACCTAAATTATAGTGAATTGCTTATGATGTAGAATGTTCACAATCCCATAGCCTTTTAAGACCCCCTTTAGTAACATCGAACCACTGGATCAGACTCAAGATGCGCAAGTTACCGATGGGTAACTTATGAATACCTGTTATGGATAGGTACCTATCAGGTATTCATACCATAAAAAAACCGACTTCTAAGGGGGTATGCACAAGCTCTAGAAGGCCGATATTGCCAACATACCTAGGTTTGTTATTAGGCCTCCTATGTGTTTTTCTCCATCTTGAAAAGCAGTAAGTATGTGGGAATGGTCGTCAAATAAAAGAAAGTTTTTACTTCGATGAACCCTTTAATTTGAGACTATTTTTACGATAACATTGTACCTAAAAATTGACAAAAACTATTATCGCCAGAACTAAGTTTACAAAATATTTGACAGGATTGTGGGAGCATTTCAAAAGTAACACGGTTTCTTAATCAAACTTATTATAATTATGTACAGGATCAATGTTATGTAGGCCAAAATTAGTTTTCGTCAAAACATTCTGCTCCCATAGAGAAATGAGACATAACAAAAAATATCTCCACACAACATTAATTATTAGCTGTTCATAATTTTCTTAAAGATAACAGTTCTAACATCATTTTTAGCATAGCTTATGAGATGTAAAAGCACTTAGATGGTTTATAATTTTATAGATGTTTTCTAAAGAGTTAACATTTTTTTTGTCTTATTCCTGTTTTATGATTTACAATAAACGCAATGGTCTTCGATTTAATTCGACCATATTGAAAGGTGATTTTCAATAGTTTGGCAAAGTACATAATCCATTTCAAATTTGAAATGGTGACTTTTAAACGGGGGTATTAATGTTAGATCCCCTTGGAAGTTTCGAGAAAACTTCCTAGTAATTGAAATTATATATTTGTCAGTGTGCCTAGCACAGTAGCACAACACACCATCCTTAGAAAGTTGATTCTTAGGAGAAATATAACTTACGAAATTATTTACTCTCCCTAAACAAGTGACTAAATTTTACATCTTTAAAGAAATATATTTTTAACCAATATTATCATTTGATTTCCCCTGTATCTAATGTATAATTAAGTCTTCTGTTTTGTATAACATTCAATACACATACTAATATTTTACTGAAAAATGAGTTATAAAAAGAAAATAGGGACAAATCTTACTAATAACTACTGACAAAATTTTACATGAAATAAAAACATTTAACATACAATAAAACCTAAAAAATCTGATGCCTATGCTGTAACTGGTAAGAATAATTCTTGTATAGATATAGCAAATTTTTGCAGTCCTTTTATTATTTTAAGAGGTTTTTTTTATCTCAAAATTATGGAAGTTTTAATGCAGCACATCATGTCAATAAAAATATCTCATAGAAAAGCGTATTTGTCAACATAGTCATAGTATTGTCTTTTAAAATGTACATAATATAATATTGCAAAGAACTTAGTTACAACCTAAATTGAAGGTACTTATCGTTCAAATATATTGGATTTTGAATGCAACCTTAAGCTGGGGCCAATATAAATATCACAAGTAGCTGCTTAAGGGACCTTCTCAACATCTGTCCAAACTAAGAGAAGAGTAGTCACTAAAATTCATTCTCTGTACAGGTTACAGTCAAAGGTTTAAAACTTATTTAAAAATACTCCAAACTATGAGTCACTACAAAACTAGAGGGTCTACACAACATTTTTAAGAAGATTCAGTTTATACTGTTTCAGTTTACATTCAAATTACGGCTGTACATTTTATACTTTATATGACTGCAACTGTTTTAAGCAGCCACTTAATAGAGAATCAATTTTATGACACAGAGAATGCCTTTTCTGAAAAGGATTTAACATAAGCCTCATGCAATTTGTTTACAAAGTCAGCATCATGTTTTAGCAGATAATTGAAAGCTTGAAGCAGTTGGTTCCTAGTGAGAGGCTCAGGGGAAGGCTGGACATCTCCACCCGTGCTAGCAGTAAACATCGTGGGCGGCATCAGTGCTGGCTTCTGCTGAGTTGACACAGTGTCAATCAAAGGGTATATTCCAATTTCTTCCAATTTGCTACCATTAAAAGAGCTTACCGTATGGTTGATGTCCTGTGACTGATTCAAGTATGTGGCCAGGGGGGATGTTGGCTTTGGTGATGACATATGCATCAGATTCAATTCATTCTCAAGTGGTATAATACCATTGGTGTCATTTGAATCCAACTGCCCCTTCTTCAGACTAGATATCCTCTGCTGATTGGGCTTGTCAATAGGAGTTGACTTTAACGGAAACACACAGTTTTGTCTCATTGCCGAATCCATGTTCATATTGCCGTTTGAACTTTGACCCTCTTGAGGTGTCACAGAGCGTTGTTGTTTCTCTATATGTTCAACAGAATGTGCTGGATTGCTCATGAGCCTCTGCAGCAGCTGCGGCACCTCCCGCGCGTCTGTTGAACGTGGCCCGAAAATACCCGGCGACGGTAGCGAGGAGACTGCCGGCATCTGCGAAGCGGCACCGCTCCCAGCTTTCGCGAAGAAGTCCATCACGCTTTGCGAAGTCATGTCCGGCGCACGCGACGGTGTCGAGTCACACTTGTTAGCGACGAGCCCCTTATTGGAATTGAAATCATCCTGGGCCTTACTCAACATGCTGAATATATCGACGGGCGCACTAGAAGGTGTAGACGTACTATATACAGCGTTCTGCGGCATGTTCTCGCCGCCAGGAACTTGCTTGATTGGGTCTTTGATCAGAGAATTTAACTTTGTCGCAACTCTTACGCACTCGTCTTTATCATAAAACCATATGCCGTAAATGCGACACTTGGCGTTCCGATACAAAAGGAAAGGTTCCTTCAATTGCAATTCTATTCCTTTCGATACTGGTTCGATTAAATTATTCGTATTCAATCTGTTCATAATCACTAAACTATGGTACGGTTCACCATTTCTACTGTACACAAACAAAGCACCCTCGATGTTAGTTTTCTCCCATTCGTTCTCTTCGAATGTATAAAGCGCAACGTGGGTAGCACTGTCGATTATTTCTCTAGCGTATGGATCTGCCCTCTTTAGGGCAGCGAAATTCATACGTAGTCCGGTGTCAGCCATTTTATAGCAACAAAATACAAGTTTTTAAACAGCGAGCAAGCATCACAGCAAAATGACAAGAACGAATAAATTCGCCATTTTCGAACCGTTCCATACACTCATTCGCTGAATTTTACTACCTCTAAACATAACTTATAAAGTTAAAAAAAATATTACTATGATTTCTGGAATTTATTATTGAATCTACCCGAATCCCAGTTAATTTCTAAAGCTAAGACACACGTTAAAATTTAAATACTTGATTTTTTTATTGTTCCAACGTTACTGGTTCTAAGTGAAAAGAAACGTTCTGTTCTATCATTGAATGAACTGTGCGGTGGTGGAAGGGTAGCGTAGCGGCAGTTTAGAAAAAAACATTTTGAAATTATATGATTTATTATAATTTTGCTTCACTTTACAGTTTTACACATATATTTTAAAACTATAAAACGTGGTTTGTAAATAAAGCTAGTAGTTCTCAAGTGAAAAACGAGTTTTTAAGTTGAAACAAAAATGGGTTTAGAAACCATTGAGCTCAGATTATAGAAAAGAAGCAGATAGACCGCGCGGAACACCGAGAGTGCGGCCAAAAAAGCAAATACAAATTCAAAAGCGAATACACTCTCGATTCAGTACAGCACGAAGCGTCGCATCGTTAGTACGTCACGGGCTCTAACAGATAATTTCAGAATGATGCCGCCTTGTATTTTTAAACATTGTAAAAACTGTTCCCAAAAACAAAAGAAATAAGATGGAGTATCTTTCATAAGTAAAATATTGATTATTTGTCTATTTGGATTTATTTTACGTGTTTATTGTTAGTGAAATCTTGAAACACAAAACCTTAACAAAAATCATTCGGTGTTGCTAGTTTATATTGAAACATTTACCCCTAAGTTAGGAAATAAGTATAGGATACAGGAGTATCGATTTACAAAAATATTTATGTCGATAATAGTGTTTTATTTATCGCCTTTTCTGGTTAGTATGTTTATAAACAAATAAGTATGTATGTGTCTTCGTAAGTGTAACTAGTTAATGGATTTTATAATACTTATTACATCAGTCGATTTGCTATATCATGGGTTTTTTCATTTCATTAAATAGCTACCAAAAACAATAAAATGTTGGTGTCTCAAAATAAAAATATATCGCAAATGTATCGTTTATATGGGTATTGTTAATTTGACGTATACTGTTAATAAAAACAACTGATTTAAGAAAAAAAAAAATTTTTTTTTCATGTAATGAAATATTATGGCTAATTTTTTTATTCTCCTGGCAACCGTACACACACATAGAGGCACCTGTTCTTATAGTGCTGTCACGTGGCTGTAACGCACACACGTCTACAAACGGGCCTCACTTTATTGTTCCGCGCTGTCTATCTGCTTCTTTTCTATAATCTGAGCCATTGAGTTATAATTACCAATAGAACTCAATGTTAGAAACTAATAATTTCCACTTTGTTTGATTTGATTGTAGCATTGATTAGACCATTTAACCTGAATGGTCTAATCGAATCTTCATCAATCAAAAGATTGGAGAGTGTAGAACACTTACTTACAGGTTACTGGTAAATATCGCCGATTAGCCAACGGACAGGTAGGAGTGACCCTGAGTCCCTGAGCCCTGACCACCGCATGATCTCGTACATTTACGAATTGTTATTGTTTCAATATTTTAGGGCAATGATTAGGGTAGATATTATGCTACAAATAGTATAATAAAAAGTTTAAAATAACTGGCCAGGGTCCAGGATAGCATTAGGTAAACGTTCTTTATCTATCATGATTTTCGAGGGGCATGACTATCGTGGGACACTCGTGCCCGATGCCCCAATTCATTTTCAGGCCTAAGGCCAGCGGGGTAATGAATGGGGTTAAAAACCGAAAGCTCGTAACAGGTGGAAGCACAGTAGTCAAACCGCCATTGTTTTGTTTGTTTTACTTTTGTATCGATGACAAATTAAACGGAAACTAGATATATATGTATGCCTTATTTAATGATGCGTAAAAAACTCGCTTGTTTACAAAAAATGAATGGATAGTGATGACTAGGGCTTTCAGTCTCGATGCATCACTGAGTCCCGGGAAAAAAAAAACGAGACTCGATGTGGTCTCGAAAGTCCCGAGGAAAACGAGACTTTCGAGACTATTTCAAAACTAGGTTTCTTACATACATGATATGCAATTAGGCAATCAAAACAAGATATTTCAATCAAGTCGTTTATTAAACAAACGCTAATATAAAAAAAAAAATATTGAATGAAGTTTTTTAATTTTTGTAGTGAGCACGTAAAAACAAAGGGCATTTAATGTGGTTTCAGACAGAGGACCTAATTTTAATACAAAAGTAACCCGCGTTAGAAAAAACAGCGCAAAAAGAAAAAGCTCTCTGCTTCTATACTAGTGGGGGGAATAGATATTAAATAATTGTAGCAATCATTTAGGTATTTCTCTCTGTCGCCCTCATTTTCAAAGAGAGCTTTTTCTACGTGCAAGGATGTTTGGATGTCATGGATAGACATGGAAGTTATTATGTCCTTTGTCTTCTTGGGGGTTTTACAAATTATAATCTCACATTCCAGCTGTTCTTCTGTAGATAAACTTGTGAGCTCCGCAATCGTCGCATCATTTGAATAACTGGTATTTGTGGTATACCTAATTGTCAGTTGTGGATTTATTAAATAAATCCACAACTGACAATTAGGTATACCCCTTTCGTTCGTACAATTCTTTTAGAGGCACTGTAATTTTGTCGTTGCTTAATATTTAAAAGGCGGTTGTATCAAGCTTCTTTTCAAAAAACTAAGAAAGGCATGTGCAAGTACTGTAAGATACTTGCCTCAATCAGTCTATTTTCCTTAATACGGTAATTTAATCTCCACAGATAATACTAAGCTTTACTCCCATGATAAAAAATACTATTGGTTTAGTAGATTATTTAATACTATTAAAGTATGTGACTCAAGTCTCAAAAGTCTCGTTATTCCCGAGACCGAAAATGTCAGTCTCAAAAATACCAAAAAATCGTTGAGACTCGAAATTTTCGAGACCGAGATTCCCGGGACGATAGCCTTAATAGTGACAGCTAGCTGCATTCTTAGACGTTGCATAGTAGCGACACCTGAAGCGAGCAAGTGGCAGTTTTTCTTTAGTTATTATTCTAAGGTTTTTAACCTCATTCCGTATCATTGTAACCTCATTAATCATTTTGACAGCAAAACATTTTGACATTGTTACAACGTATTGTAAATTTGTAACCACTATGTCTTTGTAACATTACTATGTAAGAGTGTCCGTGGAGTTTCTTGCCCGTTCTTCTCCATAATAATATCAACCTACTACGATTTGGATAGGGCAACTAGCTTCATCTCTCTGACCTCTGACTGAACGACCCCATTGACAATATTCAAAAGTGCCTGTTATTTGGTTTATTTGAAATGAATGCTTTGAGTTTGATAGTCCAACAACACTCATTGCGTTATATATTTTTAGAACATAGGAAGCGATGGATTAACAATATACTTCAAAATCATTCAGATTCTGATTGATATTGTGTTGCGCAATCAAGTGCCTTTATTTGGTTTATTTGAAATAAATGCTTTGAGTTTGAGTTTGACTTGACAGTCCAACAACACACTCATTGCGTTAAGTTGTTGAGCAGACAATTTTTTGGAACATACGAAGCAATGGAATAAACAATAAATTTCAAAATCATGCACATTGTGATTGATAGTGTGTTGCGCAAATTAGCATTAATAATTAGATAATCAATTATTAATTAGTGCTGATTGATCTTGAGCACGATGAATATGGATACATGCAAAGACGAAAAATAAACTTTATTATTTGACGAATTCGATCTTGTAAAAATCCTACTATTGGATTCATTAGAGTTCATTATTTTATTTCAACAAAATGATGTAACTTTATCACACTGTACAGAAAAGTTTGACCTCTGTCATTTTGCACTTGTAGGAATAGGAATTGAGTAAGCTATTGATAATATTTTATCGAATAAGACTACGACAAATGTACGACATTTCCATAGCCAAAGTACTTCAACTTAGTGATGTGTCTACAATCGAATTAATTAATCGATAACGTTAGTCATTAAAAAAGAAACGAGTGGGCTTTAGACCACACGACTGAAGTAAAACAGAAATCACCGTTCGCGTAACGCTATCAAAAGAAGTTTTACTTCAAATTTCCCTTTCAACTTCAATTCGTCTCGTCCGATCACCCTTTTCGTAACGCTCTCGGCACGCATTTCACCAGCTTACTCCCCAAGTCAAGCGTGAGTAAAGAAGTTTTACTTAAAAAAAAATTGCCAAATTAAGCTATGGTTTCCTAGAAGAGCGGTGGCAGCCACAAAATGGCCGCAGTGACGGCCATCACGATAACGATAGCACCGGGGTTTGACTTTACGGTCACACCAACTTACTGTGGTGTATAACGTTTCAGTGACGTCATTCGACGCTAAATTAAGGATGCAATGTGGCGACCATGGCTTGACTTGACTTAGGAAACCCTAGCTTTAGGCATGATTGGTCACTAGTAGCGTGATTATTAAAGCAAACAAAGTTGTTTATATATATTGCATATTCCAATTTCCTTTTTAGCACGTTGAATTTTTTTTTTTGAAACATTTTGGCACATCAACCATAAACTTAAAAAAAAATAGCTTAAAAAATTGAGCCGTGACAAGATGGCAGATGTGATGTGAAACATCGTACTAGGTATATAAGGTGTATCTATTCATACACGAAATCTCTTAAGAGGTCATTGTACTCATCATTATGAACAACTTTTACTATGGGACCATACCTGAAATCACGAAAAAAATAATCAGCTGTTACCTACATTTATGTTCGCTTATCTCTTCACAATGTAGGGAACAGCTGACTTATTTTCGCGATTTCAAGTTTGGTCCTATAGTAAAAGTTGTTAATAATGATGAGTACAATGACCCCTTAAGAGATTTCATGTATGAATAGATACACCTTATATACACTTTACACACTACTACATATTAGACTGTATAAGTGTATAGTGGCCGATCACCACGCAGCATGCGCCGCCCCGCCAGCAATCGGTTTTACGTGCGCCTATTATAGATGTTTCTCATAAAAAAAACCATTGGTTGATTGGTTGGGACAGAAGGTATTTATTCCATCGACATTTTACTTAGTCCATCACTAGTTTCCGCATCACAAGTTCACAACTAAACGAAACGTCAACAACGTCATTCATTTAAAAGTTTGCGCGTGTCGGAGACGGCAGTTTACAAAAAAAATAAATAATTTTAGTTAATTAAACATAACTGCGTCTTGGTATAATACAGTTAACTGTAATCAGCTCTAGCTTAAACTAGTAAATGTTAGCTAGAAGTTGTTTTTATTGTTTGTAATTTGGACACGTGACATAGAGGCTAAGTTTTAGTAAACAACAAGGTAGAATAATGTCTGGTGGTAAAGTTCTGGTGATTGGAGGCGGCGGGCGGGAGCATGCTCTCTGCTGGAAGCTGGCGGACTCTCCCTTTGTGCGCCAAGTATACTGTGCACCCGGCAGTGTCGGCATCGCGACCACCAACAAAGTTGAGTGCGTCGAACTCGACATCAAGGACTATCCCGTAAGTTTCTTGTTAGAAAAGTATGTTCTATTAGTTTGCGCATATTATAATCTCAGGAAGTTTGAAGGCTACACCTCATCTTCTAGAAATTATTGATTGGGGCCAGTTTGTTATTCCATTTGTTTTAATAGTAAAACAAAATTGATTACTTATTAATTTCTTACGTAAAACATAAGTAACTACATAATTGGGGGCTATGGGTATTTTATTATCCTGTTAAACTATCTCATACTAACGTAAACTTAATATTTTATAAAGCATAAAAACATATTTTTTTTCATACATTACTTATCAAATAATACTAAACATATAATACTATCAACTAAGGCAGTTCAGTTATTATATATTTATTTAACAGTTTACGTAAATATTTAAACAGACAAGAAAAAATAAACAGAAAAATACATACAAAGGTGATGCTTATTTCTAGAAATCCAATTATATTATCCATCCTATTATATATATAGGAAATAAATATTGATTTGGTGGTTCCCCGTACTTAGAACTGAAACTCAAATTTTTTTTTTCATCAAACCCATACGTGTAGGGTATCTATGGATAGGTCTTCAAAAATGATATTAAGGTTTCTAATATAATTTTTTTCTATACTGAATAGTTCACACACACACTTCCAAAGTGGTAAAATGTGTGTCCCCTCCCCTGTAACTTCTAAAATAAGAGAATGATAAAACTAAAAAAAATATATGATGTACATTACCATGTAAACTTCCACCGAAAATTGGCTTCGGTCGCAAACGACATCTAGTAAGTAGTTTTTTTTTAATACGTCATATATCGTAAACCGCAATTTACATTAGATAATAATTGTACAGAACCCTTCGTGCGCAAGTCCGACTCGCACTTGGCCGGTTTTTTTTTAAGAATGTTTTTTAGTATTTATTCATTTTCATTCATCATAGTTTTATTATCTTTTGATGAATTCTATTTGGGTTTTATATTTTACCAAAATTGTCTGTCTACCTAGAAAATCATCAACATATTATTACTGTCAGACAAGCCTTTCGTGTCAAGTTCAAATATACCTTACTCTCAAAGGCCCAAAGCTTGTGTATTGTGTTAAGTTGCGGACATTTGATAATTTTACTTGTTATTCTATGTCTGTTTCACTCCCAGTATCAAAGCCCATGGTGCTCTAACAAGTACATTTTATCTTATCAATAGCCCAGTAAGGAGCATGCAGCGTTACATAATTTGTTTTGAGTTCATATGAAACTTTTTTCAGAATCATTTAAATGTTTTTTGAAAAATAGGAAACAAAATTCTAAAAGCCATTCGAAGACCGAAAAACAATTTGAAACATTGTATGACAAAATATTTTTATAAAGGCACATAAAATACTGCTCTAGTTGAAGTGAAAACTTATAGGGCCGATGGCGACTGGAGCCGAGTATACGCGATTCAGCGCCGAGTATTTGCGATTCAGTGCCGAGTATACGCGATTCAGCGCCGAGTATACGCGATTTAGCTTTACAGACCGACTGGAGCCGAGTACCCCCGTTTCAGTGTCATAAAAACAAAGAGTTTTTTTTTTTTTCTTTTCCTTCTGGCTTCGCACGGTTTGTGCAATTAGCCAATGTCAAGTTTTAGTTCTTGTATAATATTGATGAAATGAATTATAAATGCATGATGATGATATCCCCGCCCACTCCCCTTGAGTTTCAGTAAAGATGTGGCACTTTACTGAGTCCTCACGCGGACTTCTTGAGAGAACTTGAAGCGAAGTTGCACTGTTTTGTTTCATTTGCCTACACTAATGCACGTTCACAAACACTTAATGGTTAATAATCCACCATTATTACACATTAATATTCGGCTAAATACAAATTTTGGAAAATTAAACAAACTGCTGAACATGACGCTTCACTTTCCCGCCAAGAAGTCAAAACAAAGAGTTACTAAAAATATTGGTCTGCATGCCTTCAAAATATATATTTGGGAACATAGATATTCTGTAATCCAATCGAAATAAATACACACTACCTTAAGGATATGTTTGATTTACAAATTATTTTGGTATTACGTTTGTATGAACTACGCCGGCCCCTTAAGCTATGGCCATAAAAGGTTATCAATTTCTTCAATCGTTCCTGTAAAAGGGTTTAAAGTTTTCACACACTCGCCATAAGAAAATCTCTATAGTATTGCGAAAAACCATTAAAGATACCCAATTCCAGAAAAAGCTTAGACTTGAGAGAACTTAGACTCAGGAAATTATAATAATTTAATAAGTACTATTTTCTGTACTGCTTCTTGTCGGCCTTACTATGATTTAAGGTGCTATACGCTCATCTGAGGCTATACGTATCTAAAGCCGCGTCGGCGGCACCATGTTTTCGTGTTATAAAAACACCTAACATCGTTACCTAACCGATTTGCCGAATATTCACAGGATGAATGCCCTTTGTCTCACACAGGATTGATATTATTGTCTTCATGTCTTTCGTCTGTAATAGAAGTTAAGGTAAAGTTGTAAATTTCAGTACCTACTGTTAAGGTGGAAAGCAACTCGAAAAAAAGTAAATCGTGCTCCCTAACCTTCTCCGACTATCTACTGGATAGATATGAAGTCGATGACCTTAGATTACTGTCGCATGTATGATTTACGAAATGTGTGATGGCCATTATCAGCCGGTTGCTATTCTGTTCGGTTAGAAACAGAGAAGTACCTACTGCGATAAAAAGTTGGGAGATGTTGTTAAGAAATTGGGAGTGAGATAAATAATAATAAATAAATAAACAGTAGGTACCTAGTAACCATACATAACTAGCTGACCCGTGCCCACTCCGTTGGGCGGTAAACATTTTTACTCTATGACACTCACAAATAACGTGGCTTTCTATGGGTAAAAGAATACCTACCCTACCTGCCTACCTTACCTACCTACCTACATTACCTACCCTACCTACCTAAAAAAAAAAAAAACTTCACATAAACCATCTACTAAATAGTCCGAACTCCGAACAAAGCCTAAACCTTTTTTTTTTGATAGGTGAGCTCCTTCTTGAGTTATAAAATTACAACCAAAAGTGGCATTGATTTTTATAGATATACCCTTGCTTAGAGTTATAAATAGTAGTTGGTGTTGCTACACTGAAAAGTACACAGTACCTATCTACTTAGGCTTTGAACGTATTTGTGGATTCCTGCTTCCATCGTCGGTGTTCATTATTGTCTATAGTGTCTACTGCCTAGTTCCCTTTTGCAAGTCAGCGGGACGATCTAACAACTGCAACCCTTCGTTGTTTAGTGAAAAAGTGCGTAAAATTGAAAGTAGGACTCACAGTCATCACTCAATTGACTCAATTGACAATTTTCTGTTAAGGCTTAAGGCCGGGGATGCGCTAAGGTAACCCGCGAAATTCAAAATTTGTTACGTTTTTTGCAATTAGCTGGTCAGTAACAGGTTGTATGTTGATCTAAATATGATTTGCAGCCAAAACAATTATGGCTTTACAGAATTATAATCATTCGAATCAGCGTTACAACTCTTCAAAAAATCCTACTGAATGAATATTTCAGAAATAATCATTCAGTAGGATTTTCCTCATCAAGGTGATACGTAAAAAATAAATCATAGTGAACTGGGCGGGCATAAGAAAGTGACAGAGTCAATTACTTCCCCATGCGAAAAAAGACAGCGCAACAAAGCGCTGGAACCAAATTAAAGCAACGAAAGAGCGCCAAACCAAATAAAAATAGTTTAAAAATAAATTAAGCTATATATCAAAAATATGTTGAGTTTTAAATTACCTGATAATGGCAATTTTCAATGAAATTATTTATGATGTTGGAATTACAGAAAAAAATCTAAAAAGTAGAGGTCGGAATTAAATTCTATCGAGGAAATTGAACCAATTCCGTTTTCTTTCATTCAGAGTATTAATCAAATACTCAATAAACATATATCCAAAAATTCAATCCATACATGCTGTAATTGTGAAATAAATGGTTACGAAAAAGTCCCCAATTTATTTTGGTATCGCCTTAATAACAATAGGTAAAATAGCTTAACTGGCATGAACATGTGCATGGTGGAATAGCAGCCTTTACCAGAGAGGGGAGGGCTTTAAAAATAAAATATCAAAATTAAAATATTTTATTTCACATAAACCTACTTGGTCTCATAAGAAACTTCAGAAGCTCCTATGGAGAAGAGCTGGAAAGAAACTCCACGGTTACTCTTTTGAAAAAATAATGAGTTTTTACAATGTTTTCAAATTACAGTGTTAATAGGTATCTGAGGACAGTGTAGGCCCGTCAACAAGTACCAGGTACTCGTACTTAACAAAATAGAAAATGGTCTACAAATCTACACTCTATTAAGCCTTTGAAAGCTTGGGGCTTTGAAGGTGAAAGGGGAAGTTTTAACCGAGTCTAGGGCAAAAAATGAGGCTATCGCAATGAACTCTAATTGAATAACCCATAGCTTATACGTATTTATTTTAAAATCTTGGATCTCTATTTTTCGTTAACCCAGCTGAAACTTTGCAAACCCACGCGCCGGGTCTGCTCAATTTGGATCCATTATATCATTTGTCGGACTCTCGCTTACCGAATCGGGTCAATCACGCGGGCGATGCCCTTCTCAATGTTTCGTAATCAAATATTTCGGTTTTGTCGTCCCTTGCTCTTGTTGTTTTTACTACCCTCATTAGAAAAATAAGACGGTGAAGTTACCATTTACTGTTTTATACCATTGCTGGGCAAAGGTGTCTCCTATAGACTTCCACATCACTCTCTAAGACGCCTTTTCTGGTCAATTTATTGTGAACATTTTATCCAAGTCAACACTCCTGTTTCTGAGGCCTGCCTCAACGATGACGCTCGTCTTCATACACACGGTGCATTCCCTGAAAGTAAGCACTTACAAAGCAGTTTAGGAGCAATAAATTGAAAATTTCTTTGGAATTCTTATTTTCAGTTTGCGATGCAACGCTAGTTTTGACCCAACTGCCCTGATAAGGCTTCCCAGCTACAGACCACTGCCATACTTTCGATTATCATATTACACGACAAAGTATGCATACTTCTGGGTCAATGATGCAAACGGTCTGAAAACGGCACGAAGCTTACGTAAAATCTGAATATTATCACTTATTATGATTATTTTAATTGGATGGACAAACATGCAATATCGCCTATATGTTAAATACAATAGTACTCTGTAGTGACAGAGGGGCCTTACGAATTGCGCGAGTCGATAACAACCTACATACATTATGTTTTTCTTCAGTTATCAACGTCGTATAGAAAAATATGATGTTTTACTTTTAACGTCGATCTTGGGCATTTAATTCTTGATTACCTACCATGTTTTGACTGTTCGAACAACTTCTGGATGGACGAATTCTCACAGAAATAGGAGTAGTTTGTCAACACATTTGCATTGATAGAATTTTACACTATCAGCATCGTTTTGTCGCCGATCGGTAGATCTGCTAACAATCTAACAGGGAATCATTACGGAAGGTCGGAAGAGTAGGGAGGGTAAATTTCCCTCACTTCTTTCGCTTTTAAACAGATGAGATAAACTATGGTCAGCCAAGATGATTACACACGACACATTACAATACTCATACCTTGTCATCAAAAACAACTGTTTATAGATTTTAATAGACGCTCGTGTATGTGCGATAACCTCGTTCCTTTCATATCGTGAAGTTCAGTAGGTACTTCTCGGGGCAAGTTCACTTGTCACTCGAAATGCTGCGTTAAGAATACGTGGCCTATAGGTATAATTAATATGTGTCACAGGTTTGAGTAAGCAGATGTCTACGTTGTTTTTAAATTCTGCTAAGAACAACGTAGACATCTGCTTACCCCTCAAACCCGTGTCAGTAAATGGAAAGGGCCTTAGGAACCATTCCCTCCGGCATATTGTGCGATGATAATGTGTCTTTATTTTGAAGTATTCTACTGAGAAATTCGGGGGAGAGACAAGAGCGCTAACACACACACTGGGACGCCATGGTGACGTCGCCAGGTCGCGCTGCCAACTAAATGTATACAGCTCTATAGTGGATGGTTCACTTGGCGTCCGCTTGGTTACGCAGTAGGCATGGACGAAATAGCTCACTGAAAAGAAAAAGAGCGACTGGCTCTTTCACTTTATTTATTTTAAATTTAGGTTAGCACGGTTACACTTTAAAGACCTATATCACTCTTCTGGCTCACTAGCTCTTCTATAGCTCAGTGACTCAGACGCAGACTGTTAGCTCATTTGACTCACGCCGCACGCACGTCGAAGGAGACTGCTCGGCTTACTCAATAATCATTGTCAATAGATCTTTGGAAGTTGGGACTTACGGTTCTCTATCTCATTTGAGCTACCTGAGCTAGTGAGCTATTTAGCGGGCGAGTGAGTGAGCGAGAGCGACGTCAACCGAAACGAGCTAGCTCTGTTCTATCACTCGCTCACGAGCTACCCATGTCTATTACGCAGCCAACCATACATTTTGTTGGCTGCGCCGCCATGGCGTCACGGTGTCTTAGCGCTCTAAGATTCTGAATCAGATACAAATTCATGGGCCCATACGGATACGCAGCATACGAAATCGTGTTTTACAGAAATAGAGAGTTTCGGTTTGCAGATCCTTACAAGGCCAGCTCAAAACCTTACAGTTGCCGTTAAATAAAGCGAACTACTTACAGTACTTACACATTTTCCACTTCATGACACAGATGGCACTTCAAACATTTCCGCAGTATTAGTTATCCTAACTCTGCAAACTCACTGTAATTACCACTTCTATTGCAGGCAACAGCAAAATGGTGCAAAGACAACGATATAGACATCGTGGTGGTCGGGCCAGAGGATCCCCTTGCCAACGGCATCGTGGACAACCTCACACCCTTAGGCGTCAAGTGCTTCGGACCCACGAAGGCGGGAGCTCGCATCGAGGCTGACAAAGACTGGTCGAAGACCTTCATGAACAAGTACCAGATTCCTACAGCGAGGCACAAGTCTTTCACTGATGCTGCTGCTGCTAAGGAGTTTATAAATACGTGAGTTTTGGTTGTTTTTTTTGTTTTGTAAGAAAATGAGGGAAGTAATTGGATAACTGGTGGTCTTGTGATATGCCTAGATAACATAGAACAAAAGTAGAAGTTAATACGAACTTAGAAGAGCTCCATAGGTTTCCTAAAATCTCCAGTATTTGAGCAAGCTGTATTCTAGAACGAGGACGAGTGTTCTGAATCAAGGGTAATCCTTCGTCTTATTCAGGGATGCACAGACTTATTGAGGCAATGGGCCACTTGGGCAAATGATGAACTAATGGCGGGCCACCAGCACAAATTAAAAACATAAAAATAGCCAAAAATTTAATTTAAAAAAGAATATACTAGTTTGAAGCGTGGCACTGCATTGTGCTTACAATCTTTTTAACATTTGGCTCGAATATACTTGTACTACACGTAAAATTGCTTCCAAACTTTCATTTGCAAGGCGGTTTCGATTTTTAGTTTAATTATTATTCAATACCGAAAAAGTTTCCGAGTACGCATCATGCACCGCACAGCAAGCGCACTTAGTAACGCGTGCACTTATTTTATATCGAAAGACCAAAAATAAGTCTAAAAAGTAAGTCTTCAAAAAATGAAGTCTTTTCTATCCGAGACCATACATAGCTAGGATACGAGTATATAGATCTAGACGTCTAGACAAGTCCTTCCTGGACTCGCGAAGTCGTGACTTAAATCGTCCTTTGTTGAATGCACTTTGGAACTGCAATATGTCACTGATAAAGTTAATAACTGATATACCTACTCGTATTAATCATTTTGACAAGGAGCGACAACAAATGAACTATGATTGTTCGCTTCAACTTCGAATCAATTTGTTAAAATCACTCCGTATTCGCCTTTTCTCAAGTATTTGGCTCAATGTTCTTTAAAGCAAGATATGTACATTTTTGCCTGTGTTTTTGACGACTTTACTGCTTTGATTGGTCGTAATTGGATGACCATAGCGAATCGAACAGCCTTGTATTCATTTAAAGAACAAGGCTCACGGTCCATACAAAATTAACCCACGTCTTACAGTAAAGAGAAGTATCTCAAAAAAATTATATCATCATCATCATTTCAGCCGAAAAAACTTCCACAGCTGGACATAGGCCTCCCCTAAAGGGGGTTTGCCATAATCGCCACGCTTGGCAGGCGGTTGCTGCCCACTCTCTAGTAAGTCCTTTAGTCGCCTTTTACGACACCCACGGTAAGAAATGGGATGGTGCTATTCTTTACGTCCGGCACCAAACGGACAAAAAATGATAAAAATGAGTATAAAAAGAAGGCATACTTCCGATCGCCATCCTAAGAGTAGACTGTAAGGATGGCGATCGGAAATATGCCTTCTTCTTTAGGCATCGTTTAGGTAACTGACGCTCAAAAAGTTGGTCATTCATAATCCGATAATTTGTATACCCAACTTATAAAACGTGTAAAGCATTGATAGTTAAGTCTTCCATTATTTAACCATTTATACATTTGTTGCCTCAGCGTGTAATACGTCATAGGAGTATGTCATTAGGACCTGCAATGTACAATCAGTCTTAATAAGTCTATATACACACTTTTCTATCGCTACACGAGAAATGTCGATCACTGCACTCTGTCTGCACGAGCCCCTCTCGTTTAATAAACACTAGATTATTCTTAATCAACCCTACATTATAATAAATACCTACTTTCGATATAATAACCTTACATAATTAAGATTACGGCCAGTTAACCTGTGCCTATCGGCTATGAACCGTTGTTTAGTTAGGTTAGACAGTCAGCATCAAATATATCGGAACGAATAGACTGTTCAACAAATAGATCTGAATAAATAAGAAAAAACCGGCCAAGTGCGTGTCGGACCACCTACAATGAAGGGTTCCGTAGTTAGGATGAATTTATTCTAAAAGCAAACTTAACATTGTAGTTGAAAAACATGTTCTCCCATACATCGATATACGTCACAGTCAATTCTCCAACTGTAATCGCAAAAAAACAATTTTTTAACTGATAAAACTACACATTTACAATTTTAGGACGTTTATATATTCCTATACTTGTGCTGTGAGACCTTGCTTCTTGCCAAATTTTATGATTCTAGGTCACCGGAAAGTACCCTATCCGCCTTATTACAAAACAAGATTTATATTTTGACATGGCTTAAACCATGCAGCCAGTTTTTGTAATAAGAACGTAACAGTGATTGAAATACCGTTCTTTATACAAAACTGAAAACTTAGTTCGGTACTAAGTTGTAAGTTTTGTTTTTAGGAACTTTACCATATAAATTAAAGAATAAAGTTCGAAATTCAATAATGGCTCCATGTTTTAACCCTGGGTCTGAAGATAAACCTTGTTTTGGAATAAGGGGCTATAGGTTTTGATTTATTTGCGAGTATCGAAATATGTCTCAATAATGTGGCTTAAATCGCCGTATTTTTTTCTTGCGTTGACTTAGAAGCTTGATTTTTTTAGAGCTCCAAGGGACCATAGACTTACGTTTTGATATTAATTTCAACTTGATACCTATACGCGTTCCTGAGAAAAAGGGTCTTGACAGACTCACAGACAGACAGACGGACAACGAAGTGATCCTATAAGGGTTCCGTTTTTTCCTCTTGAGGTACGGAACCCTAAAAATTAACTGTATCTGAATGAGGGTGTTCAGTATGAACACAGTACAGGACAAATTGTCGTTCTGCCAAGAGTTTTATTCACTTGACATAAAGTTTAATTTTCTAAGTTGTCCTAGGTTGTCCTGGTAATTTTGACCAGTCTGTTCGTATGGATATTTTTGGCGCTGGCTGTACTAAGAGCTTGCTGGCCGGTATCTATGTTTATAATGCGGGTACATTGAGGGCGATAAGGGACAATGTAGATAGGTCTAGTTAATTCTAGTTATCGTATCCGTATTTAAATGAAACTACCTGGGCTCACGACTTCACTTGCGGGAGAACCCTAGCTAAAGAACATAAATATGTCATCCTCATCTGCCAAGGCATTTCTTTTCCCAACTACCTAGGTTGTGGTCGAGTTTTAGACTACCCGGATGCAGGCGAATGCCAGTATTTTACATGGAGCGACTGCCTATCTGACCACATTTCCACAACCCAATTACTTGGGTAGCACGTTACCGTTTGGTAAGACTGGTAGTCAGAAAGAACACAATAGACAAAGACGTTTTATTTTTTATAATAAGAGTGTGGCGATGAATGAATTGTCCATACAAACGTAATACCAAAATCATTTGAAATTTGAGCATATTTCCACCATATTATGTTGATATTCGGATTTAGACAGTAATTGTCTAGGTTCCTACATCTTTAAAAAAAAAAAAAACTTACCTAAAATGAAGTTATAGCGAATTGTCTTTCGCACATTTTTACAGCGTAAAAGACATGTTTTCATATATTTTTTTCTGTATTATAAACAACAGTGTTTGAAATATTCTTTATGCAGGAACATAGCTTATATTATCAAGTTACAAATTAGCGAAAAAATATTGGAAACATGTAATATTTTCTCATAGATTACACAGCTAATTATTTACACTAAGAAGGTACTAACTACTAAACAAAAAATTACAACATAAAAAAAGACACTTATGCGTCGAAGTACTCGTCCGCATCGCTGTCATCCGGAAACGTGCCCAGAAGACTGGCAGCATTGCCACGTTGAATGGCAATGCTAATTCTTTGGCCAAAGAACGAGCCAGCCCTCTGGTCACGTGAAGTGTCGATCAGTCGGCGAGAAATTTCCTTAAAAAGGAGACGCGCACTCGGGCCCCATGAACCGAGCGTTTCGACCCCAAACGGCTCAAAACTGTAGTTACCCATAAGATTACAGTATTTGCGCCGCTTGAGGGTAAAAAAAGACAAATAAATACGGATTGAAATCAAAATCGGGGGAATGGTGGTTTTTACAGCACCGAAGGCCTAAGTGCCGTTAGGTATACCAATTACTGTGCTCACACGGGTTAGGTTCGGGGACTGGGGTAGGTTAGGTGTACATCTGACTAGAAATCTGAACTGTGTCTATGTTGTTCAGAAAATTCGAGCTGTAAACTATCTATTCGAAGCGTGAAGTAATTTCATCATGAAGATACCCTTAATTAAGTCAAAGGACACGATCACAAGGATGTCTACAACATACTCGTATTATTTATGTAAACAATATAAAAATAACGTCTCGTCACCAGCATTGGCCTACATAATGCGATTATAGGGACTGAGAAAGATAATAAGTTAATAACTCTTTTATAATTAATAGCCGGATGAAGTCATATTCAGGGATGATTTTATTTGATAGAGGTCAAACAGTCTAGTGATTACCAGTGCCTTTGCCGAACAGTTCTCAAAATTAAGAGAAATTGAAATACCTTCGTAAATGATTGTAGTTTTTTTTCACCTGCATCCTCAATAACTTAATGTTGTGGCTTTGCAGCAGAAATGTCTACCTATTTTGCTGTAGTGGAACTGTCCGTCGTGGAATACAATTTTATTAGGAGCTTTTACAGCAAACTTCTCACTGTAACAAAACCAAAATTCTAATTATATTGTTCAGACCCTTCAGCACCATTTCAGCCAAAAAACCCACTGCTGGAATGGATATAAGACGCCCTTAACTTAGATTTTTTTTTTCTTTCTAGCGCTACATACCCAGCCTTAGTAGTGAAGGCTTCAGGTCTTGCTGCTGGCAAGGGCGTGGTGGTCGCAGCCACCAAGGAAGAGGCTTGTCATGCAGTTGATGAGATCCTGACCGATGCCAAGTATGGGTCAGCTGGAGAGACAGTCGTCATTGAGGAGCTGCTTGAGGGAGATGAAGTTTCAGTGAGTATAAGTTTTTTTTTTTAATTCAAGAGTGTTAAAGTAGTCTGAGGAGTTTCGTTCTTTAAAAATTTACATCAGAACGCAACATGAAGTCGTTCTAAATCTACCTACCAACTAAATCACTTAATCTGTAGGTCATTGTAAGTATAGTCGACTAGTATAGTGACTAGTTTTAAGTCACTTGCATAAAATGACAAGGTCCTTTTCTTAGGGTTCCGTACCCAAAGGGTAAAACGGGAACCCTATTACTAAGGCTCCGCTGTCCGTCCGTCTGTCTGTCTGTCACCAGGCTGTATCATGAACCGTGATAGTTAGACAGTGGAAATTATCACAGATGATGTATTTTTGTAGCCGCTATAACAACAAATACAAAAAAACAGAATAAAATAAATATTTAAGGGGGCTCCCATAATATTTGGGGCTCATAATCTCCCATTTTATACAACAAACGTGTTTTTTTTTTTTCTCGTTTTTGCTCTGTATAGATAACGGCAACAGGTAGACGTTTGAAATATTCACAGAACAGACACACGACAGTGTCCATAATTGATTCGATGTTTTAACGTACTAACTGTTTTATGTACACATTATGGATTGCAATAAAGTAGTAGTAGTATTGAGTATTAATATTTAGTTATACAGGCTGTTAAACAAATTGCGTGCCGTAACTTAGGGGTAGCTTCAGTATCGATAAAGGAACACAGAAAAAAAAAAAAACTAAACTTAGTAATTGAAGCATTTAAACAAATAAAATCTTGGTTGATCTTGCAATCTTATTTTTTTTTTTTTTTTCCGGGCTCCTTTATCGATACTGAACCTATCCCTAAGCTATTGCACGCAATTTCTTTAACACCCTGTATATTCACTTTAAAAATAAATAAATAAATTAAAATAAAACAAATATTAAAGGGGGGTTCCCATACAACAAACGTGGTTTTTTTTTGCCATTTTTATAGATACTTAAAGTACGGAACCCTTCGTGCCCGAGTCCGACTAGCACTTGGCCGGTTTTTGCTTTCAGACCTATGGCGATTAACACACGGCACCGCGCACCGCCGCGGTTTCATATGGTGAGAGCACCGCTCAACCGCGCGGTCGGGCGGTGTACGTGTGTTAGGCATCAACGGATTTATTAGAGGCCAAAGCGACATTGAGATCCGCTTCACCGCCTACCGCGGCGGTGCGCGGTGCCGTGTATTAATCGCCTAAGTGACTGTTAGATAGTTTCAACCTTATTGTAGTTTCAATTTACTGGGAGCTTTTGTCTAAAGTGATAGTAGATAAACATAACTTTTCATGATTCGAACTGACCAAAATGCAAGTATGTCTGTGAAAAATATCGTCATCGCCGTCGTACTCATCGCTTATGCTTGACACGATGCAAATGAATTAAGCACACTTAATGCACATGTCACGATACTGTGAAAACGTATGTCCCTAAACAATGGCGTATTTTATTGTATAATTATCAATTGCTTAAAAAACGGTGAAGGAAAACATCAGAAAACAGAGGAAACCGGCCATGCCTGAGAGAAATTTCTCGACTGCCGGCATGTGAAGCCAAGTCAGAGGCCCAAGGGCGGCTTAAAAAATCTGACACCAGGTTAGTCACTAACCACACAAAAATGAAAGAAAGATTGTCCAAATGTATTTTGTAGCTCGTGGCAACACAGGCTACAAATTTTGTGGCTCGTGGCAACACAGGCTAAACATTTTGTAGCTCGTGGCAGCACAGGCTAAAAATGTTGTAGCTCGTGGCAACACAGGCTAAAAAATTTGTAGCTCGTGGCAACACAGGCTAAAATTTTTGTAGCTCGTGGCAACACAGGCTACAAATTTTGTAGCTCGTGCAACACAGGCTAACATTTTTGTAGCTCGTGGCAAAAGGCTAAAAATAATACACATCATCTAAAAATAATACATCATGTCATGCCCCTAAGAACACTTACGGCAAAATTAATTGCGCTAGCCTATTTTGAATTTTTGATACAGACAAATTTTACCCATACCTTGTCACAAATACCCAGAAATGGTGTTGCTTATTATTTATGGAGCAAAAATTAAAGTATCTTGAACAACAACACAAGATAACGGAGGTCAATTCTTCACATATTTTTAAGCACCCATTGGGGTTCTGATAACGAATGAGTTAAGTACCAATTGTAATTAGTTAGTAAAACAGAGTTGTTTGTCATTCGATGTTTTTAGAGGTCACAGAATTAAGTTAGAACACATGATTTTTGTTGATAGTTATGTAACTGATAGTGAGATTCACGAGAATTTTGCACGTGGAAATTTGTAATCTGTAGGGGCGCCTTTCTGCATTTTTCTGCGACTGTAGTTATTTTCTCCAGGATTTATAGTGAGGCAAAAATACCCAAATAACTCAAAAACATTACTGTTATATCCATACTAATGTTAACCGTCTGTCTGCCTGTTGCCTTTTTAGGGATCCGTACCCAAAGGATAAAACGGGAACCCTTTTACTAAGGCTCTCACAGATGACGTATTTCTGTTGCCGCTATAACAACAAACAAAAAAACAGAATAAAATAAATATTTAAGGGGGCTCCCATACAACGAACGTGATTTTTTTTGCTCGTTTTTGCTCTTATTGATAACGGCAACAGGTATACGCTTGAAATATTCACAGAAAATTTAGTTATATATTCACTTTAAAAAGAAATAATTAAATTAAAATAAAAAAAATATTTAAGGGGGGCTCCCATACAACAAAAGTGATTTTTTTGGCATTTTTATAGATTATGGTACGGAAGTCCGACTCGCACTTGGTCGGTTTTTACGCTTTAACTACTGAACGGATTTCGACGAAATTGGACACACAGGTAGACCGTGGCCTGGGCTATGAAATCTATCAACTACGTTTTGAGCCGGTAGTAGGTACTTTCTCGTGGGATAATTTCCGACATCCACCCGGCCAACCCCGGGCAAAAGCTAATCTATATATATAAAAGAAAGTTGTTAGTTACACCATTTATATGTCAAGAACGGCAGCACCGATTTGGCTGGTGGGGAGGTGGCTTAGAACCAGCAGACGGACATAGGATATTTTTTACTTTTTTTTTTCATACTTTTTACTAGGGTAGGTAGGGTAGGGTAGGTAGGGTAAGGTAGAGTAGGTAGGGTAGGTAGGTAGGTAGGGTTGGTAGGTAGGTAGGGTAGGTAGGTAGGGTAGGGTAGGTGGGTAGGTAGGTAGGTTAGGTTATTATAGATACTTAGTGCTACCCGTGCGAAGCCGGGTCGGGTAAAGCTAGTTTACTATAAAGGATACAGACAGATCGTTGACAGCCGTATGACACCGACGATCGTTGATACAATGACCTTTTCTTTGTAATAAAAAACAATGCTTTAAAATCCTTCCTTTTCCATACAAACGTTTTCAAATTCTTCCTCCTGTCCAGGTCCTAGCCTTCACAGACGGCGAGACGGTCTCCATGATGCCGCCAGCCCAGGACCACAAACGCGTGGGTAACGGCGACACAGGTCCCAATACCGGTGGCATGGGAGCCTACTGTCCTTGCCCACTGATCACGCCAGACCAGCTGTTGGATGTCAAGGAACAGGTGCTGCAGAGAGCTGTCGATGGTTTGAAGGCTGAGGGGATTAAGTATGTTGGTGAGTGTGTTTTGAGTACTTAATTTAGTCAAAGGACCTTTGTGTTAGGGATTCATATGTAATGGCGAAAATTGTACAGCAGCACAAAATTGTTGTCTAAACTTCAGAAATTAGAGAGGCACCAATATACAGCTTTTTGGACTTGACGAACCCGATTTTAGGATAAAGTATTTGCCCACACATAGAACATAGTTCGGAAAAAAATTATAGACGAGAAGCGGAGTGCGACGATTTGGTTAGGAAGCGTTCCTCGTTTGGCTAAGTTAGAACTGTGACAATCTCGGACATACAGACTGAGCGCAGCGAGCGTGCCACATAGGTAAACGATCGACAAAGTACCAGAGAACCCACTAAAGATTGTTGAATCTAGGTTAGCGAATCCTTTGTCATGTCAAAGCCTGACATTTAAATAAGCCTTTTTTACAGTCCGTTCAACCGATTTTGACTTCTATTCCGCCGTAGGCTTAGGGATGGCATTAAAAGCAAAAACGTGGTTACAATACCAACTATTTATTACAGCATTTACAGCTGCCATTTGTCATGCCACCAACGCAATAGAAGTCAAGATCGGTTGAACGGACTGTAAAAAAGGTTTATTTAAATTTCTAATCTTATTTCAAATGGAGTACTTATAGTTAAAGCTCAAATTGTCAGTACGTACTTTCGACAACCCGGTGTGCTTAGACTAAACTCGTTAGTGTTTTCGGGCTTGCTTTCCCTACTTAAACAAAAATGCCTTGTTCTATTCGAAGAACAACTATTATATATAATACCATATCAGCATCCTATCTACCGCACACTTGTATTATGCATATGAGCCGATAATAACGGGTTCTCACTGCTTTGATGCACCACTTGGTGCACTCTGCCATCTTTGAATCGTTATCTATGTTTTATAAACTATGCCGATGCATCGCGTGTTATTAAGTATCGCTTTTATTTCATGTTATGTGTTAAGAGCTATGAATAAACAGAATTATAATACATAAGTACAGGTATATAAAAATAATCTAAAATATTAAAGTACTTTTGCAGATAAAATAATACATAAATAATAGTGCGAAATGTTATTATTTATTTCGCGATCTTGTGACTATGAATATAGGTGAATTAAAACTTAATTAAAACAATAACAAGTTAATGATCTCCTAAAACAGGGCTTCTCAAGTCTCGTACCCTTTTGCTGTGCCCTACAGGGTCCCTATTGATCTAAATTGTATAGTTACCACCTAAATACTCATTATGGTAAAGCAATAAAGTTATTGAGTATTGAGTAGGTATGTTATAACTAATATGATAAAAACATATTTGACTAACTTAAGTGTTGCCTTGATTGCGTGATTTTGGTGATATTGCCTAACTAATTGTGGTCCTTTCGCGAAGAGCCGGGCTCAGTCCCAGCAGTGAGATCATTGTAGGCTATTAATTATTAATGTTATGTGTATTGCGGTACGGAGAAGCCCCAAATAATGTTGTAGGCTGTTAAAGTTCCAATGTCAAGTACTGAATATCTAAGAAAACGCAAGGCATGTTTGCAAAAAAAATGCACGAAACGATAATGTCACTACGGCCTTTTTATAGCAAATCGAATGAAAAATTATTTTACACGCGAATTTCTGCGAGTATTTAAGAAAAATTATTTTACGCGAGAATTTATATATTATTAGCACTATCGACTTTATGAATAATAAGCGTATTGTTAGGAAAATTCCTATGTTTTAAACATAAGTCATAGGTTATCCGTAAGGGCGATAGCAGACAATTTTGGAACTTAATCCTTAGATATAGGGTTTCTATTTGCAGTGCTTATGATAAGTTCTAGATAAAGGTAGTTTTCTTTTGAATGGTCTAAACATATATTTCGAATAAAGATGGAGACCAATTACAGCAGTATTATTTTAGGCTGTAGCCTAGTACTCTCTCTTCCTTGGTATTTTTAGATAAAAGATTAATGAAAAATGTGTCCAGCATAATTACTGCTTATTTTAGACATCATTTTATTAGTCACCCTTGAATTAGATATCATACTTATCCTAAATTAGGTAAAGTGCCCCACCTTGAATTAAGTAAAGGAATCTACCCCGAATTAAGTAAAAGGATCTACTCTGAATTAGGCAAAGGGATATACTCTGAATTAGGTAAACGGATCCACTATGAATTGGGTAAATTTATATATAAAGATCCATGAAACAATCGATACATGATTACTTGCATCATCGCGGACGGTGGGTTTCACTAAGAACTTTTTTTTTTTAAACCTTGCCCCACACTAGGAATTGTTCCTGTATTGTGGGTGCGTTTATAAACATTTAAAATCACATACACAAACAGCCAGACCCGGAACAACTACTTGTAGGTCATACAAATATTTGTTACGTGCGGGAATCGAACCCGCGACACGCAGCGCAACAGTTGACTGTTGCGCTGCGTGTCGCACCACTGCACCAACCGTGCCCTCAAAACTCACGCACAGTAAATAAATAGTAGATAATATTATTGTTCTAATTATAGACTAACCATATAACGGCTTATACAATTCTCCTGTATCTATGTTTGTTATACCTTGTGGTCTGTTCTTTAAATATTTTACGTCACTTTATTTTATTATTTATAATAATGGAAATTATTTTATGATTCTTCTTTCATTTTGCTTTTCCCTATTTAACCCCATTAGGGGATGAATCTTCAAAAATCCTTTCTTAGTGCTCATTTTCAATATAAAAGGAACTCTTGTGCAAAATTTCATGCTGCTTCTAATTCTAACCGGGTTAGGCTGTGGGTTGTCTCTCACTGAATTTAAGATTTCTATGAAGTAGATATTTATGCCACTAGTTTGAGATAAGGTATCTACATGGTCCTCACATGAACTGACCAAGATTACGTCTGGACTTTAAAAGAGAAAGAGACTGACCCCTGAGTTTGTTTCACAATATTTTCTCAGGCGTTCAACGGTCCTAAAGAAGTTGTACCATCAATAAAAAAAATAAGCTAGATGGAGTCGATAGATGGAGTCGATTTCCTATCTGACTACAGGTACAACTTCATTAGGCGCGTTGAGAGATTTTTGGTAGGGGAAAAAGTTATCGGTTTGGGTCACCGACATGCTGTAGTAGCAGTAAGTGAGGTTAAATTGACCACGAGAAAAGGTTCGATCATAGAAAATGTAGGTCTTTATCGGGCACAGCAGCACAGTTTCGTAAAAAAAAGAAGAAGATTTTTATTATCTTCAATTGTACAAAAACACTTAAAGTGTGTTCGTGTGTGAGTGTTTTCGATGAACTCTGGCACCCAGGTAAGATTTAACTTGTATTTAGGGTGCCAGTAAGAGAGACATACAGTAGTACCCAATTGATATGGCTTACCGATGTACCTGCGCAGAAGGTGAATTTTAAAAGTGCGGGAAATGCTATTGACCAATCGGCACGCTCCACGCACCGCGGTTCTTTTTCCTGTACCGCTATTGGTCGGCAGCTGCCGCCATATTAGCGCGCGCCGCGTGGCATGTTTGTCAGCCGCCGTACTTCTGATCGAGTGCACGCTAGCAGCTCCAGTGTATTATGAACCTTATAATAGTGACCTAAGGTTGATTGTAAGTTTTAAGCATTCTTTCGCTAATCTTCGGGGCCATACTTTCTTTTCTGTGCGAACGAAGATTCAAGACGCGCCTTATCAATTGGGTACCACTGTACCTATACTCCATTTGAAATAAGATTAGACATTTGAATACACTTGTTTACAGTCCGTTCAACCAATTTTGAGTTCTATTCCTTAGGGATAAGGATGGCATTAAAAGCAAAAACGTAGTTACAATACCAACTGTTTATTACAGCTGCCATTTGTCATGCCACCAACGCAATAGAAGTCAAAATCCGTTGAACGGACTGTAAAAAAGATTTATTTAAATGTCTAATCTTGTTTCAAACGGAGTACTTATAAGTAATTCGGATGTTTTATGACCATATAAAGCGCGCATCATTAATATTGCCAACAACACAATTTAGCCGTAACAACAAATCTTATCAAAACATATCAGACAAAACACTTTTGCCTTAAAACTGAACACTTTTTACGTCACATAAACCGTATTACGTATGTCAATGGCATTTGACCCATCATTGTTTACAACAACCACGGACGCACAATTACCGCTAGATAAAATACTCAATAAACAAGATTTCATCTAAATTAACAACTACATTAAACGATAATACACCCTGTTGTTGTATAGATATGGTCGCTTTTTAATTGGGCAAACGAGGGATAGCAATTGTTTTTTAGTATTGCGTTTGTTTGTTTGCCTGTTTTCCAGTTGCCAAGGCGCTCCATTATAGATAAATGTATGGAAGAGATTTTTTTATGTTGTTCTGTGAATGAAATTCAGTCTTGAGTTACATAATGAAATGCTTGTTTTTGATGATAAAGGTCAAACAGAAATTGCAGATAAAATTAATTATTTCGTATTTTCGTCAAAACGTTCTTTTGGCTGAGCTTAAAATGGGGAATAATACTATATTGAAATGCATTAGACTCGGGAAGTATCAAAAACCACCATTTTTAACTGCATGAGCAGCTGGATGATGACTGTGGAGTGAGAAAACGGATTTCTCTGAAAAAAAAAATTACAAGGTACGCGAAAATTTGAAAAAGAACGGTTTCAAGATCTCCAGTCATCAGAATGAGTTTCATATTTATTTCTAAGCTCTTATTTTATGTAAGCAATTAGGCTTAAAAGAAACAGAAGAATAATGGAAAGTGCTACTGTTTGTATATATTCCTGAACCTAGGATAAGAACAAACTGCTTAGTTATCATGATGTTAATTAAGATTTTCAAAGGTACATTATGACTGGCATTTGAAAGCGTTGAGGTTGTGCTCTACTCTCGACATTTCAAAAAAAGCTGTTTTCTGGAAACTGAAATCGATTTTTTTTTATTTATATCGCACTTACAGGTTAATATGAGTACATACTAATATCAAGTCAAATAATTAGTCAGACACATAAATTATAATTCAATAACAATTATTTTGTTTAACATAGGAAATAATATCATTAAAAATTATCTTTCCTAGACGTCCGGGTGTCTGTATTTATAGATTGGTGTATGTGGCAGGGAAATTGGTCGAAAAAATTATCGTATCGGAATAATTTTTTTTTATTATCTAAAGTATACACTATGGACTAATATATATATAAAATATAATTTTTATTCATAAATAACTAATATACGACTGTGTATTTTTTTGTATATCTATCTATTTATTATAGTATTTTTTTTCCTCATCTTATGATTATGGCACCACTAAACCATAGCAGAGTTATCTGTTTTTTTTATACTTAATTGTTTTTTGTATTTTTTTATTAATATTTATAATTGTTTTTTATTTTATTTAATTTGATTAATTATCTTATTGATAAGAAAAAAACGACGTGAACGTTATGAGGCGTGCACTTTTGGATTTTCCAATTTTTTCTGATATTACCTTATAAAACCTCAGCTGACCACCCGTGTTATTTCTAGGTATCCTATACGCCGGAATGATGGTGACCAAGTCGGGCCCAGCGACGCTGGAGTTCAACTGTCGGTTTGGCGACCCGGAGACACAGGTGCTCATGACATTATTGGAGACTGACCTGTACAAGGTTATGAAGGTGAGTTCAAACATACGAATAATATTATAGACGAGAAAATGAATCCCCGTTTGTCATTCCCGTGAGACTGAATTTGATCAAATTCACAAGATAGGTAGATTGGTATAGTATATTAAATATGGTAAATGGTACAATGCCTGTCATAATTTCTCTAATTTGTGTTCAAAAAGGGTTGGTTATGTTTTCTCTGCAAATAGTGAAAGCATTTTAGTTGTCAACTGTTTTCTTGGCGGACATAATACCCTCATCGCCGCTATTTTTGAGAAAACACAAAGATATATACTATAGAGAGGCTATCGGAAGTAATGTCAGAGAAAAATTGTGAGCCCACGTCTCAGTAATGTGTCTCTCATCTAGCGTAATATAGCAAAATTCAATAAAAGCTAAGTTTGACACCAACCTTTGATTACGAACCGTCAATTAGTTTAAAACATCTTAGAAAATTATTTATTTTCTCTAAATTCTGGGAAAATTACAAAATATTAACGATAATAAACCGTGGTTAAGTCTAGTCGTATTATCACTACGAGATTTGCAATACCCTATTCCACAATTAGGCAAATACTTCGAAATAATTTTCTTTTTGTGGACATGAATTCGACTTGACTGACATGCAGGCGTACCACACTAGACTGAGCGATTTTTGCCCACTAGGACAAATGTATCGGATTACGATTTTGTTTGCTATGTCCCGTCTATTGTTAAGTAAATAATTTAATGTCTTTGAGAAAACACCATTTTGATATTGGTAAAATTACGAGAGAAATGATAAATTATTTCAATGATGGTCGTAAATACGAGGCTCTTGCATAAGACTCAATTTCTTTTTATTATTATTTTACTAGGCATGTGTGGAGGGTACGTTAAAGCAGATCCAAGTGACGTGGAACACCAAACTGTCCGCTGTTGGTGTCGTCATCGCATCCAAAGGATACCCTGAGACTTCCACCAAGGGCTGCGTCATTAGCGGTACGTAGTGTAGATAAGATTAGATGGTTTTTGTGATGGTAATCCTAAGATTTTAGGGTAAATGATATATGATATGTTCAGCAATTATGCTCTGCTCTAAGATAGCGTTGTCTGTGAATGATTTATAGATTTTATATATTTTGTAAGAAGAAGTTGTGGACGAGTATGTTTGCCTCGGACAAACTGTCCAGTTAGATAGGTCCAACTTCGAGAAAGAGGTTAATCGTCGAATCCAACTCGGCTGGGCAGCGTTCGGGAAGCTACGCAATATCTTTTCGTCCCACATACCGCAGTGTCTCAAGACGAAAGTCTGACCAGTGCGTGTTGCCAGTGATGACCTATGGCACTGAAACGTGGTCGCTCACAATGGGCCTTATCAGAAGGCTAAAAGTCACCCAAAGGGCAATGGAGAGGGCTATGCTTGGAGTTTCCCTACGTGATCGAATCAGAAATGAAGAGGTCCACAGGCGAACCAAGGTAACCGACATAGCCCGAAGAATTGCCAAGCTTAAGTGGCAGTGGGCAGGGCACATTGGTCGCAGAACTGATGGCCGATGGGGCTGAAAGGTTCTGGATTGGCGACCGCGTACCGGAAGACGTAGCGTTGGAAGGCCTCCTACAAGGTGGACCGCTGACCTTGTGAAGGCCGCAGGTATCCGCTGGATGCGGGAAGCACAACCGGTTGAAGTGGCGGTGCTTGGTGGAGGCCTATGTCCAGCAGTGGACGTTTTTCGGCTGAAATGATGATGATATATTTTGTGCTTTACCCCGCCTATTTATTATTATTATCAACACCCTAATCGCATAACACACTTTCGATCACATTCCGAAAGATTTCGAAGGAATTGAAATGGGAAATGCTTATCAATGCGTCATGATCGTATGTCGGATTTGAAAAAAGTACGAAAATCATTTTTTACTATTATACACTGTGGCTTTTTAATCGTCTTACAACGACAGCCCACTTCATATCCAATGACTACTAATCAATCATGAAAGTAAATTTTTTAATATATTATTCATTATGACGCATGATGTAGTTTGAAACACCCTGATAGGAGCGTGGTGCAAGACTTGCGCTCCATTCCGCGCCGCCCTTGGAACGCAAAGCCCGCACCGCGCTTGTGACAGGGTGTTTCAAACTACGTCATCCGTTATTATAATGAATAATATTTTGTTTTTAATTATTACGAACTTTATTCGCTTTTCCAGGGGTCCAGTTTTGTTATGTCATAATTATGAGCTGTGTCTTACGCATAGTAATAGTACATTTTGATACAAGTGGAGAATGTACGTAGGCGAGGTTGTTTTTGAGCCGAGAACTGCAATAACAAATGTCCACGTGTATCGAACGACGTTTTTCAATACATTTATGTAGGAATAAAATAAAATAACGAAAAATATTGTTGTCATGCATTATTATAGGAAACTATGATTTAATTTTCTTTTTATTTTCGTGCTTTGTTTTCGCCAGGTTGAAGAAGAAGCAAAGGTATAAAGCCGATAAACAGCCTAATATGAAAAATAGAAAATTTAAATATTTTTGAGTTTAGAACACAAATAAATGTTAAAAGTTTTTTTTTATTGTAATAAAATAATCATGGTATTATATAAAAAAAAACATTATTTAAATATTCCAAAAATATTAACGCCGCAAAGATGCATCTTTACCGAGATAAAAAAAAATCACCTCCAAATAGAGAGAACCGTCTCTGGCGCGAGACGGTGTGAATAGAGGCATTGAACCAATTTGGACTAAGTATAGGTTAGGTATAAGTTATCTGTGGCATTTTTATTCCCGTACACGTGTTGGAAAATAAAAAAATCGTACGCGTGTGAAATACATTGCATTGTGAACCTAATCGTAGTGCGATATGAACCAGTTTTCGTGGAAGTGTATTGAAAAATATTTTCAATTAGTGTTCTGTCGCCACAGGTCTTACCCAAGTCCAGTCCACGCCCGGCATGGTAGTGTTCCACAGCGGCGTGGCTCGCGGCGCCAACGGCTCGCTGGTGACGTGGGGCGGCCGCGTGCTGCTGCTGTGCGCGCGCGCCGCGTCGCTGCGGGCTGCGGCGGCCGCTGCCACTTCTGCAGCTGCGTTGGTAGACTTCCCCGGAGCTCACTATAGGAAGGATATCGCGCATAGAGCTTTCACCAAGTAAGTATAATATTTTGGACACGACACATAGCTATGTTGTAAAACTTAGTCCGCCTTATTACAAAAAAAGATTTATATTTTGACATGACTTAAACCATGCAGCCAGTTTTTGTAATAAGAACGTAACAGTGATTGAAATACCGTTCTTTATACAAAACTATACACTTAGTTCGGTACTAAGTTGTCAGTTTTGTGTTTAGAAACTTTACCATAGTCGGAATAAAGTTCGAAATTCAATAATGGCTCCATGTTTTAAACCTGGGTCTGAAGATAAACCTTTGTTTTGTAATAAGGGGGAGTTTGTCTACTTTTTAATGGAAAGAATCTGTTGTTCTTTACACTTCCTGAAATAAAATGATCTCGTTTATGAAGTATTAAAACTGATAAATTAATAATATCTGTAACCAATTCTTGTCTCTGATTCCTTTCACAATTTAATATTTCGTTTTGACTTTGCACATAAGTGATTACATAATAACAGCACGTAAGTAAACACATAACTAACGTTTATTCAACGAATATTACACTCAGTATTAAAACAAATCTTCGCATGTTATCAAAGAAGCGCATAAAAATGAAATGTATTTTGTTTCAGCATGTATGCCTCCGACAAAGAGCGCGTCATATAAATACATTCCTGATTCAATAAATAAATTAATCAAACATTCCTAATTAACGGTTGCATTTATCTTAGCTCGCATTTATAATGGGATTATGTGGGTAAGAATCATTTACGTAAAACCTCATTTTGTATAGTTGTTTGAGCAACCATTTTTGTATTTTTTTTATATTTTTCTAATAAACTTGTGGTTTTTATTTTGCTTGTTTGTTTTTTCATCCTGGTTTTTCACTTAAATCGCATGCTCAGAAATGATTATTTTCGAATAAGGAGTTTTTTCATTTGGACATCCTGAGTCAAATTATCAAGAAGGCAATCAGCTCTCATACACAATTGACTTCACAACATCATAACAGGGGTCAGGCATGAAAGACATGAATACTTTTGGAACGAAGTTCTTTAACGTTTTTGGTAGGTGTTGACTGATAGAAGTCGCTTATAGGAAGCATAACGCTTTTTCATTAAAAAGCGTTATGCTTCCTCCATGCGACTTCTTTCTTTCTGTCAAAAATAAAGTGTGAATTTAATACGCGTGTTTAATACAGAGCCATCTATACTCCATTTGAAATAAGATTAGATATTTAAATAAACTTGTTTACAGTCCGTTCAACCAATTTTGAGTTCTATTCCTAAGGCACAAGGATGGCGTTAAAAGCAAAAACGTAGTTACAATACCAACTGTTTATTACAGCTGCCACTTGTCATGCCGCCAACGCAATAGAAGTCAAAATCGGTTGAACGGACTGTAAAAAAGGTTTATTTAAATGTCTAATCTTATTTCTAACGGAGTATAGTATAAGTTTTTAGAAGATCTCAAAAAGTTACCACACCCTTGAGCTTCTAAAGACTTACTTGATGGTTCTATATTAAAAACGTGTCTGTGTGGGTAAAACAGCCTATACGAGCTAAGAGAAACTTCGAAAAAAAGAAGTCAGTTTCAATTATAAAAGTAAAAAAAAAAAAAATATTTACTCTCATACGTTATTTCATTGTGCCTGTTATTTAATACATAATATAGCGTGAAAGGAACTAGTTAGTAGCTATAGTTTTAAAGTATATTCAATTTGTTCGGGATTTGTAAGTAGTACAGACAAACTAGGCATGGTATATCGGAGATATAATATACATTCAGACTACTTTCAGCCCCAAAAAGTGACGTAGTGACTGCTATACTCGTAATGGTACAAGCAATGTTCACCAAAAGCTAGTATCAGGTAGTTTTACACACAACATAAAATCACGCTTGTAATCTCCTAAGGGTTAGACAGAGATGTTCCCGTAAGGCAGATTCGGGGCGTAGGTAAGAAAGAAATAGTACATTTTGATACAAGTGGAGAATGTTTGTTATTACATTCTTACTTACGTACGCACTTTTGAAGAAATAAAATAACGAAAAATATTTTTGTCATGAATTATTATGAAACTATGATTTAATTTTCTTTTTTTTCCGCGCTTTGCTTTCGCCAGGTTGAAGGAGAAGCAAAGGTATAAAGCCGATATACAGCCTAATATGAAAAATAGAAAATTCAAATATTTTTGAGTTTAGAACAGAAATAAATGTTACAATGTTCATAAACGTTTTTTTTTTATTGTAATAACCATGGTATTCTATTTATAAACATTATTTAAATATTCCAAAAATATAAACTCCGTAAAGACGCATCTTTGCCGAGATAAAAAAAAAAAACATCTCCGAATAGAGAGGACCGTCTCGTTTATAAAACGGTGTGCATAGGCCCTAACAACATAATATCACGCGTGTATTCATCGAAGGGTTAGGCAGAGGCACCTAACAACAAGTAGAAAAGATATGGACCATGAATCATGTATGACCATAGGCGTTCAGTGGCCATAGTCACCTGCAGCCTGCAGGGGCAGTCAAAGAAATTCTTTGGTATTTTTTTTTATTATTGGGTATTTATTACATCTATAGGTTATATTGCGGCCCAATATGAGATAACTGCTTTCGAATCACAAAATATCTTCAGCAACACAAACATTCTAACAATACTTCACCACTTGCGTTGTGTGAGTGTGTGTGTGATCCACACGTTTTCCAATCACACACACACTCACACAACGCAAGCATAAACATACGATTCCCAATCACACATACAGAATTAACCACACAGTCATTTTACTTCTTAATTTTAATCTTAATTTAATTTTTTAATTTAATATTTTTTATTTCTCCTACTGATTTTCAAAAAAAAATATTTTCTCTTAAAATTACAACCTAATAATATATTATTACCAAGCCAAGCCAAGTGCCAAGTGGCAGTAGAACACTGACTCCTAAGTCACAGGTATTCCTAGTTTAGGAGTCAGGGTTTCAGCTTCTGAGCGAGAGTGCATGGGAGGCCGTCACCTCCTTCTGCGAAGCAGTAATGCTTGCGAAGGAGGAGGCGGAACGCGTGAGGGAGAGGCAAGGTTCACGCCCTTGCGCACCTAGTCGCCGCAGGAGACGCCCCGGGCGTTGGAAATCGCAAGCCGATTTCCGGCCACCGTAGACGCGGGCCAGCGGACGGTGAGCGATGGGTAGCTCGCCGTCCGATAAGGACCAGGCCCGGGTGAACGGCGCGTTGTATTCCACGCGTGCCTCAAAGAGATGTCAGCACCAACTGACGGGGTCTGTTAGGGCCAATGCCTGCCAGGGTTGCGAGTTTGTCCGAAAGGGATATCGTGGCCCTGGCACACAGGCAAATGAAGGAATACGGGTGGGTTTTAGTCAGTAAAAGTCTGACACGCCCTCCCGCTCCGCCCAGAGCGGGAGAAGTTATTTGATAATTTCCCACCCAAAAAAAAAAAGAAAAAAAAAGGGTTTCAGCTTTAGTGCGTCTTTAATTATTGTGAACTTTAGCTAGATTTAAGCATATTGTAAGGACCTGTATCAATAAAGTATATATTATTATTATTACTTCTTACCCAGAATCAACGGGCTCTCATACCTGCAAAGCGGCGTGGACATTGACGCGGCCGCGACCTTAGTCCGGCAGATAGAGCCTATCGCTACAGCCACACATAGAAGAGGGGTGTTGGGCAGACTGGGCTGCTACAGTGGCCTGTTCCAATTGTCGGCCATGGACCCTAGTCTGAAGGATCCAGTGCTGGTGCAGGGGACTGACGGTGTGGGCACTAAGCTTAAGGTGAGCTGATTGAAAAGGCAGACAATACTATAACACATATTTTCCAAATTCTTCATTGAAACGGAGAACTCCGCCTAAACTACTAACTATCTAAACTAGGAGGTGAAATTGTTTGTTGACCGAGCGAGCGAAGCGTCTCTGCTTCAAGTCTGGCAAAAGTTGCTTTTTTCGGTCAGTTTGTTGGTACTCCTCTTTGGGTCGTATTTTATTTATTATTACAACCGATCTAGACAAAACTTGGTATAAGTACAGGATTTACGACTTTATAGAATTTTTTGTTGTCAATTGGACTACTTCCTCCAAAAAAGATGGATATCTCCGCCTTATGAGGTCCGACTTCGATGGTTCTTTTTTTATTTGATAGGTAGTAACTTTAAGTTGGTCTCTTAGTAACTTTAATTTGGTGAAGATCTGATGAGGATCTGCGGCGTGATGAGCAGAATAGCTCCCCAAAATGTAGTAAATAGCTCACTTTTAATTTTCTACTAATTTCTACCAGTGGAATCGGCTGGTATATTAATTGTTACAAAACAGTTTTCGCTCGCGAGGTCTACTGTTCGCAGTTCTACTAGTTCATATGTTTGAAAAAAGTAATCTCTGGAAGTACTGAGCCGATCTTCTTTCACTGGTAGAAAGCAACACAGCGAAAGCCATAGGATATGTTTTATGTTAAAACATGCGGACGAAGTCGCTAACACAAGCTATACTCCATTTGAAATAAGATTAGATATTTAAATAAACTTGTTTACAGTCCGTTCAACCAATTTTGAGTTCTAATCCTTAGGCATAGGGATGGCATTAAAAGCAAAAACGTAGTTACAATACCAACTGTTTATTACAGCTGCCATATGTCATGCTACCAACGCAGTAGAAGTCAAAATCGGTTGAACGGACTGTAAAAAAGGTTTATTTAAATTTCTAATCTTATTTCAAACGGAGTATAGTAAATTATAATAGCGTAACAAAATCGCAATCCCTTTCATTTTAACAATACAATAATATACATACAATAAAAAAAAAAATAGCATGGATTCTGCTGTATTCAGAATCCTAACTACATGAAACGTAACCCAACCACAATGACCTAACCCCAATCCTCATCCTAACTACAATGAGCAAAACAAAATACTGTGATGTATAAACTCATTTGTGTTTATGTAGGATCACTGTCTGTCATCACCTTTTCCTTTTTTTTGCCAATTTTTTTTTTGTTGTACATTATATAAATGCGAAAGTGAGTTTGTTTGTTTCTTTCGCTTTTACGATAAAACGGCTGAATGGATTTGGATGAAATTTGGCACATGGATAGACCATGACATGGGTTAGGATACTTTTTATCCCGATATACCTACAGGATCGAGACTTACGCGGGTGGGTGAAACCGCGGGGCGCAGATAGTAACTAATATTTTTATTAGGCAAATTTCCCAATATAATTATTTATTTATTCAACATCACATACATTTGTTTTAACAGGTAATACCCAAGCTAACAAAAGTAGTCATCATTTCTAATTGTTCGGTCCCTAATGACGGGTCCGGGTAAAGCACAAGTTACACAGTGGACAACACACTAAGTGTCACCCTCTGGAATTCCGCCAAAGAGCAAGAAAATATGTCCATCCGACGAGAGACACTATTAAGTATTTTTATTGCACGAATCACTGGTGCAAACTTGAATAAGTTTGTACGGGTATTATGTAAATCAATCTTCTAACGTAAAACATTTATATTCCAGATAGCAGAACTAATGAATAAATACGACACATTAGGCCAGGACCTAGTCGCGATGTGTGTGAACGACATCCTATGCGCAGGCGCCGAACCTTTCGCGTTCCTCGACTACATGGCGTGCGGCCGCCTGCAGGTCGACGTGGCCACTACTATAGTGAAGGGCATCGCCGATGCTTGTCTACTGTCGGGCTGCGCTTTGTTGGGTAGGTAAACTCTAAACTCACGCCCTTTTCCCATTAAATGTTTAATAAAAATAAAACATTTATTCAAATTATGTCTTTATGTATATACGTGAAAGTCAAAGTCACAAATAGGCACATAAAAGGCACTTTTGAACGTCACAATTCACAAAAAAAAAATTTTGGTGATTCTAGTCGCCCCTCAATACTCAATCCTTTATTGCATTCCATAATGTACATTTTACATAAAACAGTTGGTATGTTAAAACATAGAATCAATTATGGACCCTGTCGGGCGCAGCAAAGTTAATTTTTAATAGGAGAGAGAGGATGAAGGAGCTTCCTGCTAAAAAAAAAATTATAATAATAAAAATATTAAATTAAAATTGTATCATTAAAATAGTATCATTTGCTTTTATGGTATTTCCCCTTCCAAAATGTAGTTTCGTATGGAAAAGAATGGGCAAGAAACTCCACCGTTACTCTTTTTTTATTTGTTTGCACCACACTAGGAATTTCTCCTGTATTGTGGGTGCGTTTACAAACATTTAAACTCACATACACAAACAGCCAGACCCGGAACAACTACTTGTAGGTCATACAAATATTTGTTCCGTGCGGGAATCGAACCCGCGACACGCAGCGCAGCAGTCAATCGCTTAACCACTGCGCCAACCGTGTCGTCAAAATGTTTTACAATATTTTGTATAGGTACATTAATTATATAATTATATGTGAAGACGATGCACCTAGAATAAAATCATTATATCAGAATAGGTAAAAATAATTAAAAATGAAGCAATGACAGAAAAATTAATTATGTGATAGATACATGGTGCTCACATATTTACAAACATGTGAGGATTTGTAATTGGCTTTCTGGTCACTATGGTTTCCTTTTTTGTCTGTTTTTATTAGCTGTAAGACCTCCATGTACTAAAATAAATAAATAAATTGGGTTCTGGGAAAGAGCATATTTTGGACGTGAAAAGGTACAAGAGACATCTTTTAAAACGCCCACCTTTCAATGGTATTGCGTATGTACTTGGGAACATAACCTGAGCTTTGAAAGTAAAGAATAACATTATTAGTAAATAGCTGTGACCACTGCAGTTGCCATTAATGCCTTTACAGCCAGATTGGTGATAGCATATTTCCCAAATAGATATAGAAATGAAATGTTTGTGAGTCGTTTTTCACACAAGATGAATTTCTTAAAACTTTCCCTAGGTGCCGCCTTTAACACCTTAGTTTGAATGATCAAATTTTATGATAAATGTTTCTGCCTCTAAAAGCCAAATACTACAATTTCTAATCCCTTCTTTTTACCACCCTAGGAGGCGAAACAGCGGAAATGCCTTCGATGTACGAGATCGGTAAGTACGACCTCGCCGGCTTTGCAGTCGGAGTAGTGGACAACAAGAAGCAACTGCCGCGCTCCCGGGAGATCCGCGCCGGCGACGTGGTGCTGGCGCTGCCGTCCACGGGCGTGCACAGCAACGGGTACAGCCTCGTGCAGAAGATCATGGCGGAGACGGGACACAGGTAATCAAATGTTTTTTTTTTTTAAACTGAGAGTTTTTCTACACTGGCAAAAGCCTTATATTATCAAAATACCAGCCATAATAATTAATTAATTAGTTTATTTATTTTCTCTTACAATGGTTTGTAGCACTTAACAATTTTGACAGTTTTGAACTATAAAAATTTACACTGTGAGAGCTGGTGCCTGAAGTAGGTTTTAGAAAAAACCTGTATTACAGGTCACCAGGCCCCACTTAGTGGCATCATACAAATAAACAGGCAGGTTATATGTATTCCTACTAAACAATTAAAACAAAAAATAAATCAATGAAAAGGAAAATTAAAATTACACAACAAAAGTAGTCAAAGGGTGAATGGTTGCTGCTGGTTGGTGCTGGATAAATGGGTAGTTGAATGGAGTTGAATGTGTAGGTGAATGGTGGTGAATGTGTAGGTGAATGTGTAGGTGAATGGTGGTGAATGTGTAGGTGAAAGGTGGTGAATGTGTAGGTGAATGGTGGTGACTGTGTAGGTGAATGGTGGTGAATGTGTAGGTGAATGGTGGTGAATGTGTAGGTGAATGGTGGTGAATGTGTAGGTGAATGGATGTGGAAGTGTCGACAATTGTTTGAATACAAGTGTTATTTAATTGAGTGGAGCAGTTTCTCTGTGTCATCATAGGAAAGAGTTTTCAAGAAGTCGTAATAGCCATCTGAAATGAAATCCTAGGTAAAGCGTCCATTTGTCTTATTGTTTTTCTCACGTAACATAGAGAATCAATACTTACTTGTAACCCTGACCAAAAGTATATCGGCGATCAGATTTAAGAAATCAATTTTATTTTTTCCCTTCGAACTAAGTTAAGGATTCTTATTGCTAATATCCAAAATCAAAGTCAAAGATTTATTTGCAAAACTAAGTGTACATTTTGGTGTTATTTTATAATGTAGGTACTTAACTTAGCGGCCTTTTCCAGGCATCGCAAATTTGAGGGTAATATGTGTAAATTCTTTTTTAATCCCCACGCCTAACTGACCACGACTTCAATTTTACACCATCAATCATGTTCCAGATACAACGAGCCAGCAGCTTTCAGCACCACAAACAAATCCTACGGCGAGGAGTTCCTAGAACCCACAGGCATTTACGTGCGCGCCCTAATGCCGGCCATCAAGAAACAGCTGCTCAAAGGGCTGGCCCATATTACCGGCGGAGGCCTGCTGGAGAATATTCCTAGGATATTACCTCCAGGGATCAAAGTGAAGTTGGATGCTACTAAGTTTAATATTAAGCCTGTGTTTGGATGGCTACAGGCTAAAGGTGAGTTTTTAGTATGTATTTACAAGGTCTAAACGTCAGAATTTTATTTACAGTCTGATCATGAAATCGCCAGTTAAATCAGCTGAGACATGTCTGAAATACAACGTCAAAAACTATAAATTGAATAAGCTTTCAACAACTGATTAGGTACTGTTAATGCAGTTCAATACATTTATTTTCCAAAAACACTCTAATCGTTTCTAAAAACTTGTAATCTAAAGTGTTCTCCACTACTATTGATTGTCAATATTTCGATATAGCTTAAGTTACATAAACCAGGAAATATTGGCACAATCTAACACATTTGTCAGCCTAAAACACTTCCATGAACTTGCACTCTATAGCTACTAACATAAGGTCCATTTCTCCAGGTGTTTAGAAAAACTCCTAAAACTCACAACCAACCAAGATTACTCTTAATTTTTTTTTGTTCCCGGTGTGGACAATACCCATGTATGTCCTCCGCCCTGGGACGGGCGGAGGGGTCTGTCAGACTCTTACTGACTAAAAACCACCCCGGTGTTTCCTTCCCACACTTGCACCGCGGATCATGTGTGACTTCCGCGCTCCCCGGCTGGTGCCGGCCCGCCTCTTCGTCCACCTCAAGTCTGGGGGGTGAGGTGTTTGACTCCCCTGTGACGTCAAAAAGAAGCGCGCGTGGAACACTACGCGCCGCCACCTCGGGTCCTGTATGATAGGGGGCGGCGGACGTCCCCGAGTCCACCGTCCCTGGACCCATTTAGGGGGGCCGGAAGAGGGCATTGTCCGCGTCCCGGGTCGGGCCGCGTCCCAGGACTCCTCGCTGCCGACCATCGACTCCACCACGGCCGGGAGCGACAGGTCGCTGCCTACTCCTAAGATGAGGGCACGGCGTGGCTCTTCCCAAGCGGCATACTGTCGCGCCGTGTTGTCCTGGCAGAAATTATACTCTACTCCAACTAACATAGCGTCCATTATCCCCAGGTGTGGTATCCGACTTCGAAATGCTCCGCACATTCAATTGCGGCGTGGGCATGCTGATCATCGTGGACCCCGTGTGTGTGAAGGAGCTGCTGGCTCTGGTGCATGGGGAGATCGCCATCGTCGGCACTGTGGAGCAGATGGGGAAGGAAGGTATGTTAAAGAAATAATAAGTCAATTATAAATTATAAAGCAACCTCTTCTCAGCACAACATGACTTGTTTCACTCTGGATATTTATACGGAATTTATGTGAAAGTCTAGTTATTAAGTAATTTCATATAAAGCAGTGTTCAATTTTTGAATCATCTAGCTGGTAGTGCCCTGGAGACTGCAAAATAGTGCAACAGAAGCTCATATTCTTGTATATCAAGGGAAAAAGAGTTGCTTTTCAGAAGAACGCCTGATATCGATTAGTCTAACCGTTAATAGAATCGTATTTTTCTAAAATAATCAGTATATTCAAATACATGTTATCAATAATATCTTTAATATCTTCCACCAGGAGGCCACCAGGTTGTAGTAGAGAATTTCAAGGAAGCGATGCATCCGCTAACATCTCCGTACGTGAGCGCGCGCACGTCTCCTCAGAAGTCTCTCTCTTACAAGGACAGCGGAGTGGACATCGAGGCGGGAGACTCTCTCGTGTCCATGATCAAGCCTTTGGCGAGGTATGTGTTATAACATGCTGTAGTGAGAGTAGAGATGCCGAACAACTTTATGATATCTACAAAATTAATTCATAAAAAAACAAAATCATTTGTACCTGTATGATTAAACGTCGGGATAAAAGCTGTGTTAAAAGCTCAGTTTCATTGGCCATTTTAACCAGAAGCTGTATTAAAACTTCCTGTGGGTTAATTTAATTTCACACGAAACCCTTACAATGTTGTTTTGTCGGTAGATCGACATCACGGTTAGGCGTGCTCGGTGGTTTGGGCGGATTCGGAGGCTGCTTCCAACTGAAAGCCGTTGAAGAAGAATACAAGGTAAGAATAGATTACTACCATTCACATTGTGTAAAATGGAGAGACTGAGAAGATTTTTATAACTTAAAACAAACAATAATCTTGATAACGTAAGAAAATCCGGCAAAAAAACTATGACGACCGCGTCTCATGTGTCGTTTGTGGATATTGACATAGTACACACAAGTATTACTATTCTTCTGTACGTAAAAACGACATTAACCGAACATCTTTTTTACAGGACCCCGTCCTCGTCCTAGCCGCAGACGGCGTAGGCACAAAGCTCAAGATCGCCCAAAAAATCAACCAGCACAGCACCATCGGCATCGACCTCGTGGCCATGTGCGTGAACGACATCCTGTGCAACGGCGCCGCGCCGCTGACGTTCCTGGACTACTTCGCGTGCGGCGCGCTGGACGTGCCCGTGGCGCGCAGCGTCGTGTCGGGCGTGGCGGAGGGCTGCAGGCAGTCTTCTGCGGCTTTGATTGGTGAGTTCAAGATAAAATCGGTAGAAACTAGTTCTCGACTAGCAGCTTGCATCTTTTTAGTTTTGTAGTCAGCAAGGAACCTTTATAGTTTCGCCATGTCCGTCTGTCTGTCCGAGGTTTAGCTCAGAGACTCTTAGTACTAGAAAGCTGTAATTTGGCATGGGTATACGTATTAATCACGCTACTATAGAGGAAAAATATAATCTTGAAAAAAAGAAATGTAGGGTACCTCTTGCACGTAAAGTGTAGATGAGATTTTTTTTTTCTCGTCTATCCCATGGTGTGGGTTATCGTTGGATAGGTCATTCAAAAATATTGTCGGTTTGTGAAAACCATTTTTCGATTCAGGGCGTTAAATTAAGCTATAAAGTGCAAATTTTTGTTAGAGGCAAGTGTCTTGCCAGCTAAATTATTGTTTTTGGATATGATTGTGAAAAAAATCACGACACTAATATATGAAGTTAGAAGGAAAGCTAACACAGCTAAGTAGGATTTACAAGTTAACGAGTAATAGTCGACTAACTTACATTTGCAGTTGGAATATCATCATCATTTATTTTTTGCCAACATGGGTAGGGGTACAGATGTAATACAAGTTTTGCTAGTGGTCTCCATGCTCTACCGTCAGTGGGGCATGCAAAATTTACACATAAATTATAATCTACTATCAAAATACAATGACATGTTTTTCAATTACAATGTTAAACTACGGAACCCTTCATTGTGCGTGGTCCAACACGGACATGGCCAGTTTTTGTTTTAATTATGTGCAATTTTCTCTAAAATGATTCAAACGCCTGCTGACGGACATCTCGGTTCATTGAGAATGTACTTAAAGCACATGGAACAGATACCAATTAATATAAGTTAAAGAATTATGTTTTCTTAGTATAGCGATGAAAACATTGGACCCAACCCTGTTCATGATCTGCAACCTTCTTTCCTGGGGGTCTTCCGGACTATCGGCCGAATGTTCGGCCGTTTTATAACTTCCATAGTTTCCTTTTTTGACTTTGAATCCTTAACCGACCTAAAGTCACATTTTTTACTTTGGCTTATCTCGATGACTGTCGCTTATTTTTCGCAGTAGTCGGCCGTTGTTAGCCGTCTACTCAAGCAACGGCCGAACATTCGGCCGATACTTCAGAATTATGTTCAAAGTAGACCCCCAGGCTTAAAACAGGATTAAATGACATACATATTTGACTATTACTAAAGTTCCATTATTTTGTCCTACTTAGGTGGGGAGACAGCTGAAATGCCCGGCATGTACGAGGCGGGAGTATACGACATCGCCGGCTTCGCGCTCGGAGTGGTCGAGAGGTCGCAGATACTGCCCAAGATCAATGACATCGCGGTAAGTTAAAACCATACACTTATATTGAATGGAAATTGTTATTATAAGTGAAGTATACAATGGACGTATTCAACAGACGATTAAAAAAAAACACAAATATCGCAAAAATAGTTGATTCGATTTCTAGGTAAGCTTTGTCAAAATAAAATCTCAAACCAGTTATTTCAAATAAACCAATTACAGGCACTTTTGAATTTCAAAGGGTTGGTCAGTCAGAAAGATGAAGCTAGTAGCCCATTCCAACGCTTCGTAGGTACAGTCGAGTTCACTAATATATTGGCAGTGACAATGTTTCAAAATATTGTAAGCGTTAAAATTATCCTATAGTTCTATACAAACTTAGACATCAATAAAATGTTATCATATAAACTGTTCTTATGTATGTTACGTTAGTGCATTCAAAAATATCTGACTACGCTTCGGATCAAAAATATCTAAATACTCTAGATTTCAATATATTTGGTGCAACCTAGGATTCGTAAATATCCATACAGCTTTGAATATTCAACTAAATGGCCTTTACTATTAAATTTATTTTTGCTTGCCGGAGCAGAAGTACGAGTAATAATGCAATGTTGCCGTTCGTAATAGGACTATATCAATCTGACAACGTTGCGTAGTACTTAACTGTAATAATTGAAAAACCTAATAACAAACAACAAAGCGAAGAGGAAGGGAGTGATGCTTGGTCGGAGTCCGACGCCGCATCTGGTGCGAAGGTCTTATTTAAGAGCCCGGAGTCCGTCGAAGTGGGGGCTGGGAAGAACTCCAAAAAGTTGAGGAAGCGCCCCACGCCATGGGACGGCCAGGGGTCGTCCACTGATGGCCGGTTTAAGCTCGGCCCGGAGAAAACTTGCAGGGGGGGTTCAAGGACGGGGTGTGGGTAGAGGGCACCACTCAGGAGGCCAGCGAGCCCAGCCGAGCCAGCCCAGCCGAACTGGCCCAGCGAGCCGAGAGGCTCGTCACGGAGGGGCTCGATCTCGGAGAGACTAGCCGCAGGGTGGCTCTCTCTCCGGCGGGATCTCATGGCGGCATGGAGAGTGCGATTGTTGCAACCCAGCGCTGGGCACGCTACAATTGAGGCGATAAGCCCCTCTTTGAGGAGTGGCTGGAGAGGCGCCACGGCGTCTTCACCTTCCGCCTGACTCAGGTCCTCACCGGACACGGTTGTTTCGGGGGGTTCCTGTTCAGGATAAAGCGGGAGGAAATGCCCGGGTGCCACCACTGTGTGGATCGCTTGGAGCACACGGTGGAGCATACGGTGGAGATCTGCCCGGCTTAGGCGGAGCACCGCCGTGTCCTCACAGAGGCTATCGGCGGCGGCGATCTCTCACGTCCGGTACCGGTTCAGACCATGGTTCGGAGCGAGAGTGCATGGGAGGCCGTCACCTCCTTCTGCGAAGCAGTAATGCTCGCGAAGGAGGAGGCGGAACGTGGTAGGCAGAGGCAAGGTTCGCGCCCTCGCGCCGCCTGTGGTCGCCGCAGAAGACGCCCCGGGCGTCGAGAGTTGCAAGCCGATTTCCGGCCACCGTAGGCGCGGGCTTGCGGACGGAGAGCGATGGGTAGCTCACCGTCCGATAAGGACCAGGCCCGGGTCGACGGCGCGTTGTGTTTCACGCGCGCCTCAAAGAGATGTCAGCACCAACTGACGGGGTCCGTCAGGACCAATGCCTGCCAGGGTTGCAAGTTTGTCCGAAAGGATATACCTTTGCCCTGTCACACAGGCAAATGAAGGAACACGGGTGGGTTTTAGTCAGTAAAAGTCTGACACGCCCTCCCGCTCCGCCCAGAGCGGGAGAAAGTATTTGATAATTTCCCACTCAAAAAAAAAAAAGGGCGACTCCCTCTGAGTCCTCGGGTGGTGAGCCGGACGTCGCTGGCAGGTCCAAGGCGAAAGGAGTGGCCAGCAGCTTTAAGGAGGTCGTGGTAGCCGCAATCAGGGGTGTGGCCTTGAAGAGAATTCAGTCCTCTAAAGACAAGATCGTACACGCTGCCACGGTCTCCATTATGGCGGCAGCGAGGGCCCTTCAGGTCGGGCCTCCGTTGGACGCAATATCCAAGATGCGGGCGGAGGACGGCCGCTTGACAGCCGCCATGGAGCTTTTCCGAAAGGAGAATGTAGAGTTCCGGGTGGACCTGGCCCGGCTTCGAGGAGCTGGCCCCAGGGGGGAGCGCAGCATGGGCAGGACCTGCCCTTGTCGGCGGAAGACCGGGTTTTGACCCTGGTGCGGCAGGAGCTGCCTGTTTTTAACAGCCGGTTTTCCGTACTGGAAGGTATTGTCCTGCGCCCCCCGCTAGCGGCGAGTAAATGTGACCACTTACAATACGATACAAGATTACAATAGGATATACTTCTGTAAAGAGATTGTTCAAAGAATTTAAGACAGCAATTCGAGTCATGTCAAATTGTCAAGATATTTTTCATCTAAAAATTGCATAGTTATTTGTGATCCTAATTTTGCGCTAAATAATATGAACAAGGGATTGCGCACAATTTTTAGAGTATGTACACATTTATGATGTCACAGATTGTTTACAATTTATTGTAAGGCAAAGCTGTTTAGTGTTTTATGAAACTTACCATTGCTTATATATTTTTGATTAATGAACATGCTAATATATTAAAGAACTCGACTTTACCTATAGAAAAGAATGGGCAGGAAACTCCACGGACTCTCTTTTAAATTAACATAATTATGGTTACATCATTCATGTTGAAATTATACATGTGAGAACGATGCAAAACGTCAAAAGCGTCCCTTATAAAAAAAAAAACGTAAATTAAATTAAAATATGGCAGCTTAGAGATGGCCAGTCTCTACTGACGGCGCCCTTTCACTAACATGATAAAAAAATATGTTACAATTTTCTCCGTAATCAAGAGTATGGTTCCTTTAGAAGATTGTTTGGTATGTTCGATGGGTTTCGGGTATCTCCTTAAGACTCGCCTCTAAGTCCCGTATTACAGGACGTCACTCAATACTCAGGCATTACTTAAAACAAGATGCAAGCCATTTGATTGGTTGAAACTAGTTTTAAGTAATGCTCGAGTATTGAGTGACGTTCTGTGATACGGGCCTAAGTCCCGTATTTATACAGAGTTACTCAGTACTCAAACATTACTTAAGACTGGTTTCCACCAATCCAATGGCTTGAATCTAGTCTTCAGTAATGCTAGAGTACTGAGTAACACTCTATAAATACGGGCCTTAAACTCTACCGGTGTGTTGATCACAAGAAAACATATTAAAGTTATATTTTTTTTCAACAGGTGGGCGACATAATCATCGGTCTCCCATCCAACGGCTTGCACAGCAATGGTTTCAGTTTGGTCCACAAACTGATGAAGAAGACTGGACTCGCGCTCAACGATAGAGCTCCCTTTAGCAAAGAGGGATTGACACTCGGTAAGCCATTTTATTTTTATACGTCTCTGTAATTTCTCGGAACCCTGGGGTCCCGGACCTTTGGAAGGCTTACGAGTGGCCGAAGCCAACTCGCAAAGGTCCGTTTTTAATTAAATGAGGCACAGACTTTCCATAAAAAAAGTAAGTTGGAGTCTTATCTCTTATGTAATCTATGGGAAAAGTTTTTGTGATTTCTGACTTTTCTAGTACTCACTCATAGACTTTTTTGATACATACAAATGTTTTGCAAACTGTACCGTGTGACATAATTATTAGCTTGTTGTGAGGTGCTCAAACAATATTTTTATAATTTTGAAATATATAGTTGTAGGGTACATACCTTTTTTTTTCTTTTTTTTTGGGTGGGAAATTATCAAATGACTTCTCCCGCTCTGGGCGGAGCGGGAGGGCGTGTCAGACTTTTACTGACTAAAACCCACCCGTATTCCTTCATTTGCCTGTGTGCCAGGGCCACGATATCCCTTTCGGACAAACTCGCAACCCTGGCAGGAGGGTACAACCTTTACACACCATTTAGGGCGGCCGTACATGGACTGCTTCAAGCAGTTGAGACCGACTGCTTAAAGCCGCGACCGCGCGGTGAACTATAGTCATTCATTCGCTGCCGTACACACGACTGCTGGAGCAGTCGCGACGCGACCGCTTCAAGCCGTCAACTGCATGAGGAAATTCCATCGTGCCGTCGACCGCTCGCAAGCGGTCGCGAGGCATACACCGACTGCTCGAGCCGTTGACTGCGCTAGAGCAGCCGACAGCTCTCCGACCTTGGTTGGATACTTCCTCTCATAATTGTGTCTTCACGTTTAATTTGAGACGTTATATTATTCAATTCATCAAACGAAGACATTGACATTCTAAAATAGTTGAAAAATTTTTCTTCATCACTTCTAAGTTCCATAAAAAAATGATGGAATTGTCCATGTTGTTCTCTTAATTCCAAAATTGGATGAACCCAAAATTTTCTCTTTTGACATCGCCGTCGTCGTCTCCGCTTGAGCAGAAGCACCAAAAGCAGTGCTTCCTCGTCAGAATCCATGACTCGACTGTTGTAGAAAATCAACTGCTCGAGCGGTTGGTAGCGACAGCTCGAGCAGTCAATAACCGACCGCTCGAGCAGTCGACGCCGACCGCTCGAGCGGTCCGTGTACGTCGCTCAACCGCTAACTGCTCGAGCAGTCCGTGTACGGCCGCCCTTATTCATTTACATTATAAACTTACACAACGCAACACATTTAAATACAAACACAATCATAATATTCATTTACATTTATTTATATTAATTATTAAATCAAAAAGGAAAACAGAAAGGTCAGGTGCGTAGTACTCGCAACCGGCGTGCGTGTATGACTAGATGTATGAACGTAGGCGAAGCAAAAGGAGTATGTAAGGAGCGTAGCAAGTGGCTTTCTATTGTTTCTGCCTACCCCCATGGGAAGAAGGCGTGAGTTTATGTATGTATGTATGTATTAAATATAAGTATCAAAACAACTAACACATCATTCACATTCACGAGCATCAATTAATATTGTTTGCATCAAACATGAGCCGTGTGACGGTGCATTATATTGATGCTATGTCGGTTGGTGACGGGCCACCGGTAACGTATACGTACTAGACCCGCGCACACCGCGCTACGTCACCGTGACGTAGCCGGTGTGCGGTGCATGGTGCCGGTGTGCATGGTTAGGTAAATTCGTGTCTCATATCTGTATCTTTCGTGGGATTTACTTGAAATAAAAAAACAAAATTGCATTTTTAACATTTATTTAATCATATTTGAATGTAAAATTTGGGTCGTTTTTTTGGAAAACAATAAAAAGTCGATAAAAAAAAATCCACAGAGCATGAGGGGTGTTAAAGGGTCTAAAAGGCTAGCGGATGACTCCTTCAGTCGACCATTTCAATTTGGCACACGATGCACCAAACACCCTGTATATACTACTGCCATGAATTTTTTCACATATCCAAAACCAACCATTTAGCTGGCAGGGGGACGACGACACTTGACTCTAACAAAAAATGCCACTTTAAAGCTTAATATTACGCAAACGGATCTCAGAATTGAAAAATGGCTTTAAGCGGCCTATCCAACGATACCCCACACCATGTATTAGACGAGAAAAAAAAAATATCATACCCGTTTTACGTGCAAGGGAGGTACCCTAAAAAAAATGTTTTTCATGGTTTTATTTTACGAATTTTTCGACGTGATTAATATGTATACCCATGCCAAATTACAGCTTTCTAGGACTAAGCGTCTCTGAGCTAAGCCGGGGACAGACGGACGGACGGACAGACAGACAGACAGACGGACATGGCGAAACTATAAGGGTTCCTTGTTTACTATGGAACCCTAAAAAGGATAAGTATTACTTGTTTAATTATTGATTTATTTATTCAAACATTATTCAAATTTACACTCTCTGTGGTGCAAGCGTTAAATCGACATTTTTCTGTCTGACTATACATCGACGTTTTTACGCCTATCAAAACAGAATTATCCGGGTATTATTCTTCGGGTCGAGTCTTAAGCGGGTCCAGTGGGCGCGGACCCATGTCCGAAACTACCAGTAATGGCAATTAATGCGATTTCGAATTAATTTCATTAGCGTGTGAACCATAGAAATATAAAAAACAGGAGAAGTGGCAAGGGGGCGTGGCTGTGTCCGCGCGACATGATCGCAACGCTCATGTACCAGGCAAATCGTCGTATCTGCGAACTAGTGCGCTTTCAACCGCGGTCGTGACAACATATACGAATGCCGCGTTGTTCAATGGTTTCTTGTAAAAACCAAAGTCAAACTAAGTACTTTAAAAATCATGGAATCACATAAAATATTTATGTAAAAGTATTTTACTATATTTGTCTTTAAAATCATGAAAAACATCAAATCGTAAAATATTCCTTGCTTGTACTACGTCACTCTTGTTTTCATATATCACAGCGACTGTACTATCTTTGCATGAAATACATTGCTTCTTAACCACTACCTAAATATGTCGTCAACTGACTGGACAATCAGTGTAAATATCACAAAACGATACTTTGTTTATGCGGATGCATCGCGTAGTACGGGCGCAGTATCTTGCGACGAGTTAGTGATGTCCTTGTACAGATCCACTAACGTAGGCTATCGACAACAATGTCGATTGCCTAATGAATATATTGCTATTATAGTTTATTCTTCAATATGTCAACCGCGTTGTAACCCGATTGGAAGACCCATGAGGAAATAATGTTTTTTACTCATTTTGATTTGCTTATATTGTTTTATTTTTTAAATCATTCGCATTTCACAGAATTTCGCGACTACATTTAATTTGTTAAATGCTAAATGATCGTTCACACGCTAACAATGATTGCGAATGCTAACTAATCCATCACTAGAAACTACTGAGCCTAAAATTTTAAAAAGATAAAATTCATGTTAGATACTAGTTAACATATTCATTGTACGGAACCCTCACCATGCGAGTTCAACTCGCACTTGTCCGGTTTTTCGTTTTTAACATCGTTGTATGAAGCAAACATTCATAACAACGAAACCATGCATGCAGTGTAGAAAAACCAAAACCAAGGTTGTCTCTGTTCACTAGATAATCCCTAGAGATATGATTCTCAACTTTTCGGGTGGCTTTTGGGGGTTATGTTAAAGCAGTTTTGTGATGAAAATGTTTCAGTCACAGCATTGCATACTTTACCGTTAATCATCGTGAAAACTCATAGTTTGTGTTTGACAGTCAAATCTTTATCATCAACGTTACTTTAAATAAATAGTTTCTTTGAAGAAAATTAACTTAACTGGTCAAAAATACATAGTGGAAGATGGCCAAGGATTCTGCCAAGCAACGTTACCACTTTCATTTTGCAATTGAAGCGGGACAAAATAAAACAAACAAATATTCATCAGTGGCTTCATTACTGGAGAATTTGTAAGTGCTGTGACCGGAACTGCCATCACTAGGCCACTTGCTAATAAGAGTGAATGAGTGTTTGACGACACGGTTGGCGCAGTGGTTAAGCGATTGACTGCTGCGCTGCGTGTCGCAGGTTCGATTCCCGCACGGAAAAAATATTTGTATGACCTACAAGTAGTTGTTCCGGGTCTGGCTGTTTGTGTATGTGAGTTTAAATGTTTGTAAATGCACCCACAATACTGGAGAAATTCCTAGTGCGGGGCGAAGTTTAAAAAAAAGAATGATGCCCAAAGAGATGCACATTTGGAATATCATGCTGCGCGATAAAACAGCTTGAAGTTTAATTTCATAATCATAATTTCATAATTCGTGAAGTCTTAACTCGCGAACGAAGTCACGGTCACGTGAAACCGATAGATTTAGTATTCCCGACTTCCCGTGGGTGCGACGGAGAGCACACCACGCTACCGCACTGCACGCGCATGCGCGATTGCGCGACGCTATGGCGTACATTTAGAAAAGTAAATGGCATACTTGCAGCATTGTATAAAACCTACTTTCCTATTTCTAGGCGAGGAACTAATAAAACCAACACGCATATACGTGCGCTCCGTGCTGCCGGCGCTGCGCAGTAACCGCGTGAAGGCGGTGGCGCACATCACGGGCGGCGGCCTGCTGGAGAACATCCCGCGCGTCATGCCCGACGCCGTGCGCGCGCGCCTCAACGCGCACTGGTGGCACGTGCACCCGGTATGTTGTACACAACATTCGTTTTAGTTTATGCGAAACCCGAAACACGTGTCTAGTATTTTTATGTACAAAATTTCAAAACTGTATCATGAAAAATCACAAAGTTATAAGGTTGATAAGTTACCGGGTTGTCCGTACAAAAACACTCACGACGCTCACCACGCGGCGCGGCGCCCCGCGCCCCCAGGCTCGTCTTGCACTCATTGATAATAATTTGGCAGTAGGTACCACCGCGAAAGTTCGCGGTCGACCACTTTTCAACCTTATTACTATGGGTATAAGGGCGAAAAGTGGTCTACCGGGAACTAAATAGCCGCAATAAAGCTCTTAAGTACTATTCAGGTAACACTCAAGATTTTTTAATGACCACAGAAACATGACTCGTCATGAAATAGGTTGGTTTATAATCTCAGAACGCATCAACCGCGCTAGGAATGGAAGGTCACACACAGCACAGAGCTTTGACCCACCAGTTGCGATATTTTGCTCGCCGCCATTTCATTGAATGCTTCTGTTTAAGGGTGCTATCACAAAAAAAAACGTTTTTCGTCAATTTCTTATCTAATTGTGAGAAAGCGTGAAATAATCGAAACTTTAAGTCTGTGTTACTATAAAATTACAGTTTTGGTGGTGATAAACCATTCGTGTCAGTCTCAGCACCCGTTAATAGTTTCATCACTTTTGCGCTCTCAAAAATATAGCTTATTTCGCCGTTGATTTAGCCCATTATTTTACTTTTAAAAAGACTATTTTTTTTTTCGAGCAAGGTAGCATAGTTACCTTAGTTATTAAATAGTTTTTGTTTGAATTTGGATTATATATTCGTAGATAAAAATAAAATTTCGGACGAAAAATGATCAGTAACTCTCTGTTTTACAGAATTATTTTTGGTGTATTACTGTATGAAATATAATAAATTGATTAAAGCGCTCCCAAGTATAAGATACAGTAGTACCATGGACATTTTTATAAATTTTTAATTTATGTTATCTTCGGTGTAACAAAGCATCAAAAGATACCCAAAAGTAAAATTTTATGAAACATCCTTTGCCGAGACAAAGTTTTTACTGATTTATGTAAACAAATTGAAATATTTATGTAAAGCGCTCCCAAGATAAATAATCAAACTTACTCGGGCATATTTTATTTTTTGTCTATATCTAAACCATAAACACATCAAAACTCGAGTAAAACGCTCAAATTCAAGAAAAAATGTGGTAGCCCTCTTAAGTAAAATAGGCTGCTAAACATTCATTATGAAGCCTAACTCCCCGTTTCTGATATCTGGACCAGGAGATCTACTCTCTAAGACCGTCAACGAAAGTAGAACCGAATGTAGTTGATCCGTCAAAACAAGTGTCAAATTCAATGTTTTGGACGGGCAAAAATCTGCAAAAACAAATTGGGTGTACGGCCAACTGTCAAATCGTTTTGTAAGTCATTCTTAGTTCGGGCCCCGATATAATCGTGTGTCCGGCAGTGATACGGAGTAGGAAAAGTCCGTACCTTCGGCCGACATTTCGGATAGTAAAAATTCCTCCGTTTTTCTTGGTAGCCTCCCCATATAGGCCTCCTTTTGCACAAAATCTTAATAAAAGTCTTCAGTCCTGTAATACTTCATTTATACAAAATAAATAAAATTGATGTGTCTGTTTGTAATGTCAAAAAATAACAACTTTTTACGAAATGAAAAAAGTATAAACTGTACTTGTATTAAAAAAAAACAAATTTTAAAATTTTTGTCTCGTCTGTGTGTCTGTTTGTTCCGGCTAATCTCCGAAACGGATGGGCCGATTTTGACGGGAGTTTCATTGGCAGATAGCTGATGCTGATGTACTTTTATGTACAAGACACACGGGCGAAGCCGCGGGCAGCCGCTAGTTGACTGATAAATGTTCTGTGAATATACTTTAACCATAATTATTATCTTTCAATTAGGTGTTCTCGTGGATCGCGGACGCCGGCGCAGTCGAAGACGAAGAGATGTTGAGGACATTCAACTGCGGCATTGGCATGGTGCTGATCGTGTCGCCTGAGGATCAGGCCGAGGTGAGTTAGACTTGACTTTGCGGGTAAATTATTGACTGGTAGAGTCTGATTGATTTTCTACCTGCAGGATGCACAGCGGCGAGGTGTCAATTTTTGTATGAGAGAAGCCGAAGCGAAGCCAATTTTATTTTAACTTACTTTCTTTTTAATAGTAAAAAATAATTAATTTACTTAAAAGTAAGTCTTTCCTTTACTGAATTTAACACCATCTATCGTCAAGTAGCAGAACCAAAAAGACTCATCACTACACAGACAAAACTTTCGTGTTTGTTATTTCAATTCAAAGCTAATAAAATAGGCGTATCTGCTGTTTGAATGTTATGGTGAATTAAATACCCGTAGTGTAACTATATTTTTTGGCAATAGTAGACACTATCGACTGTGTCATTTTCAATTACGGTAGAATTGTTGATGCGAACTTCCGAAGGGAAGCCGGTAGGAATCGTGTTATATGGTGCTTTCGCCACTGCTTTGCATGATGCTTTTTGTTTCTACTCTTCTGTAAAATAGAAATCGCTTGTCTACCGCAAATGTTCTACTGTCTACACGGAAACGTCATTTTTGTCTACTCTTCCGTCGACAAAACGCTTCTCTACGGTTGAAGTGCTAAGTCTGCTGCACGTACACACGGCTACACATCAAGCTATACATTTCCAGTATACGCTGACCTCTCATTGTACGGAAATCCTACATAATGCGAGATCAGCTTGTACATTCTTCTTTCTTTCTTTTTTTATAAAACGTTGCCCCACACTAGGAATTTCTCCGGTATTGTGGGTGCTTTTACAAACATTTAAACTCACATGTCACAAACAGCCTGGAAATGTATAGCTAGATGTGTAGCCGTGTGTACAATCCGTTACTAATACTATTTTTTTTTTTCAGAAATCTGTTCTCTCTTTAGCTTTAATTTAGTATGCTTATGCGCACTCCATTAAATAGTTTTTTTATAGAATGCGACTTAACTGTAACAATACGAAGAATGATGCTCATCCACCTTTTTTTTTAAAGTAAAAGCTACTTTAGGCGCGTTGAGTGATTTTTGGTAGGGAAAAACATGTGGGATCGCGTCACCGACATGCTAATGGCGTGTATTCCCGTTGTCCCCGTTCGCCGTGTCCCCGTTCTACGGGGTCAGCGGTACTTCAATTAAATATTTAAAAATACTTCCCGTTGTCCCCGTGGTTTGGTTTTACATTCAAAAATATGTTTCTGGCACTCGCCGGCCGCTGCCGCGGCACCGCCCGCTTCGCTCGCTCGGCTCGTGCGTTGTGTGGTCACAGTTCTAACCTAACCTAACCGTTTCGATTTAAAAAAGGTTTACTTCGTACGATAAGGGGACAACGGGAAATAAATTTAATCACGTCCCGCTGTCCCCGTGACGGGGATATGGCGAACGGGGACAACGGGAATACAGTGCTAATGGGACGTGTTGCGCCAGACTGGCGACGCGAATTGGCCTGTATGTGTATAGGCATATACAATATTTATGTTATTCCCAAGTTTTAAGTTTTGACTTGTGTCGCCAGCCTCCATGACTGCCTATTTTTTTTTTTGCTAAACTTTCTGCTGGTTTGAATTTCTCAACATTTTAATAAATAATTGTCACCCAGATAGGAGCACTAACTCTTCACTGACTCCCAGTTTTGTAACGTCTGTGTAAAAACCGGGATTATACAACTTGTCCCGGAATTAACGCACAACCTCATAAGGGGTCACTGTACTCATCATCATGAACAACTTTTACTATGGGACCAAACCTGAATTCGCGAAAAAAAAATCTGCTGTTCCCTACATTTATGTTCGAATAACTCGTCAAAATGTAAGGAACAGTTGATTTTTCTTCGCGATTTCAGGTTTGGTCCTATAGTAAGAGTTTTTCATAATGATGAGTACAATGACCCCTTAAGAGGATGTGCGTTAATTCTGGGACATGTATACAAAACTTGACCATAGAATTCGTGATCGCGAAAATTTAGTTTTTGACTTACGAGAATTCCTGAAATTCATACAGATATAATATATAATCTGTGTGACCTTTTTTAACAGAGGATGATAATCGTTAACGCTTTGCCTATAAATTGACTGACTCATTATTCTCTTGCCCTATCTCAATTTATTTGATGGCAGCGCAACATGTTTTAAAATGATTTCGCTAGACAATCGCCGACGCACTAATGACGCAATCTATGTGTGCAAAGTTATGAAACATAAAATTGACTGTCCACAAATATTGCACACCTTTAATTTCCGTGCTCCCTTAAGAATTCCTCGCAGTCCCATAACACCACTCTGCCCACCGCAGAGAAGAACGGTTCTAGGCGCCAATTCCCCCTATGCTAGATTATGCAAGATCGTAAATAGCTGCAGCGATCAAATCGATGTGCACTTTGAAAGTTTGGGCAAGTTAAAAATCAAATTTCTTAAATACCTTTTTAAATAGATGTGTTTTTTACATATGATCATACTAATATTTTATTATGTCATTGCGTGTCATATTGCTATATTCAATAACTACACTTTTAGATAAGTAATTTAATTTAAAAAAAAATTGTACAAATTCTTTATGCATGCGGAGTTTGCCTGTAAGTGATTGTTGCACTGTTGCATACACACTTTCGCATGTTACCTTAAGCACGTATCCTGTGTAAACAATTGTTGGTGAACCAATAAAATAAATAAATAATTGTCCTTTCCATCCATACTTCTCCCCCCCCCCCTCCCCTCACCTCTCTTTCTTCTTTACTTTTATGGTGTTCATAATAAAGAGTATTCCATTCTTCTCTATTAGTCATCTCGGGACTTACTAACAGAACAATTGTATTTTTCTTTCGCAGGTAATGAACACAACCCGTGCGTTCGGCGCGATGGTGATCGGTAGCATACAGAAGCGTCCGGCGGGCGGCGCGCGCGTCCTTGTCGATAACTTCCCGTCGGCCATGGACTTCACTAGGAGAATGCCGATGTTACCTAGTAAGAAGGTAAAATAAGCATAAACTGGTTTAATACGAGTACACATACATTTACTTGCATCTAATTTTCAAATATAGGCTAGAAATAAACAGTAGGTATGAATCCCAAAACAGGCTGAAAACAGTCCGTCTGTCGTAGTCTGTAGATTTGATAGGTAATAGGTAATACGGGCTGGTGTCCGCAACTCCACTTCAGTGCGCGTATTTTGCGTACGGGTGGGAAAATCGATTATTCGATCCACCCCAGCTCCTCAAGGAAGGCCAGCAACGCTTTGGTGTTATTGACAATCTCACGTATTTCGCCCTTTACCGAAGTACTTTGCCCTGGATGTGGCGACCACAAGGCAGTTAAAAAAAAAAAACATGATGATTTTATTTGGATAACGACCACGTATTGTTGATGTGAGTCTGGGTGTGTGTGTTGTGTGTGAGTATGGATTGAGAAAAATATGTTTTTTCTTTGTTTTATCTGTGATTAGATATTGATACCCAACACGTCATATGTGAAGATTACACAAAAAAAAATATAGATTTTTTATAGTGATATTTCACGTGCCTACTCAACCTGCTGTTGAAAACACCACAAATTGTTTGTTCATGTTTTGATATCGATACCTATCACGTCTGCGGAGTTTCGCTAGCTGATTTAATTTTACCCTGTATATTATGCGTAGAGATCATGAATCTATATTCCGTTGGTTTAGGTAGTTAACAACAAAAACCACGTGACGAGAGAGCTGTCAGGTAACCGACTAAACGTAATACCTGTCACTTCAGTACGTCATTGTTGTACTCTTCAATTTAGCAACGTTTTATTTCGTTGACGTTTAGAGAACTGCATTTTTGGGCTCTTTACAATAGACCGATTACAAAATATTATTATTGTTATAAACCTACCAAAAAAAATTTGCTCAAGCAGTTACGTATACGAAGAGTAGTTTATGAATATAATGATAAAGTTTAACATACAGTAATAAAAGGAGAAACTATCGTAAAAATCAAAAATAAATTTAATTTGGTTATAAGTTACAACGTATTTTTAAACAAGAAATTGTCATCTATAAAAACCCTTTTTATGATTTGTTTACCTTTATTTAACTAACTAAACCAATGCAGTATAGTTTAAAATTATCATGATTTTGTCATTTTATTTTTTGTAGTTTCATTAATGAAATAATCTTTCTTTCGTCTCCCAGGTGGCAGTGCTAGTGTCAGGCAACGGCAGCAACCTGCAGGCCCTCGTGGACACGTCGCGCGAGGCGGCGCAGTGCATGTGCGCGGACGTCTGCCTCGTCGTCAGCAACAAGAAGGACGCGTACGCGCTGCAGCGGGCTGAGAAGGCAGGAGTGCCTTCACTGGTAAGTTCACATGGTGGAAACCATAACCCTTCTTTGCAGTTGGGTAAAAAAACCAACCAAATTTTTTGAACATTAGAAACTCAAACTCAAAGCATTTATTTCAAATAAACCAATTACAGGCACTTTTGAATTGTCAAGGGATCGGTCAGTCAGAGAGATATTATGAAGCGAGTTGCCCATTCTAAATATACTGTGATACATTTCATTTGATTTTTCTTGTATCGAGAGTGCGTTTGCAAAGACAAGCCTTCCACGTAGAAATGCTTAAAAAAAAATCTACCTACATATTTTGATCGGAAGAGTTAAATTTAGTATCAATTTGACATTGATTCGAACCAAACCGATTCAGAACTCGTAGAAGTTCGGAATCAGCCTGATGTATACCAAATAAATAATGGTTACGTGCCGTGTTTTTCTGACTTCTCACTAAAACGCGTTTCTTCTTTTTCTTTCTTTATAATTGAAGTCTTCTTCTTAACTTCAAGCATTACGTTACTAATTAACCATTTTAAAAACGTAGAAATAACAATCATCCTCTTATTTCCAGGTGTTTAACTACAAAGACTACGCGTCTCGGGAAGAATTTGACCGCGCGGTGTCGGAAGCTTTAGAAGCGCACAAGATCGACATCGTATGTCTAGCTGGGTACATGAGGATCCTGTCTGCTGAGTTTGTTAAAAAGTAAGTTAACTTTATTTACTACTTTTTGAATTTTTTATTGATGTGAAACATCTACAATACCTGTGTAACAAAAACCCTGTTGTTCCTTCTAAGTTCTAGCTACGTTTTAAGAATCGGTATACATTCGTAATAATGCAAGTCATTTATAAAAACTGCATAACGAATTAAAATAAATATTTAATTATTAATACTTGTAAATGTTTAACTGATTTCTTACCTCTTTACTTCTTTGATTCAATGCTTAATTTATTTAAATTATAATTTCACCAATGTTGTGCTTGTAGGTTAATGTATATGTTACCGGCCAAACCCGATTTCAGGACAAACTAGTTTAGCCTAGGCTAAACTAGTTCTGCCTATACGCGATAGGATTAACTAGTATAGCCTAGGCTAAACTAGATTGTCCTAAGCCCGATAGGATAAACTAGTTTAGCCTAGGTCGAATCGGTTTATCCTAGTTAGAATTTACATGCTTTAGGATAAACTGGTACGTTCTAATCTGAAATCTGATTGAGCGTGCTGCGGGAGCGGCGTGACCGAAACGAATCGCAGCAAAACCGACTCCACGTAGTCTTGTCTGCCCTACCCCTAGAGTGTTATTTAAAATCGCGTAGGCGCGTAGGGGCGAGGCGGCCCGCGAGCTGAGGAGCAGGTGGTCTCAACGCTTCCCACCGCGGCTGAGGCGCAAGCCGAAGCCTCGGTGGTGAGCGTGAAACACATCTGTGACGATAAGCTCGCATGGGACCGCTGGAGCCCTGCAGCGCCGGAGCCGTGACAGAAAACATGCCTGCTGCATGCTTGCTTGCACGTTTATCATATTAGACTAAATAGGTTTTATGTCCGATTCGACCTAGGCTAAACTGGTTTATCCTATCGGGCTTAGGACAAACTAGTTTAGCCTAGGCTATACTAGTTAATCCTATCGCGTATAGGCAGAACTAGTTTAGCCTAGGCTAAACTAGTTTGTCCTGAAATCGGGTTTGGCCGGTATACATACATATACATCCCTAAAAGAAAGAACAGGGTTTTTGTTACATACTGTATAGGCGCACGTAAACCCGATTGCTGGCGGGGCGACGCATGCCGCGTGGCGATTCACCGCTCCCTCCGCGCGCGCGGCCCCCCCGCTACGCGACTCTGACCTTTTTTCGATGTTTTTTCTGTTTGATTACGATGTTTCACATCTTTTTTTTTTTTTTTGTGGTGGGAAATTATCAAATAACTTCTCCCGCTCTGGGCGGAGCGGGAGGGCGTGTCAGACTTTTACTGACTAAAACCCACCCGTATTCCTTCATTTGCCTGTGTGCCAGGGCCACGATATCCCTTTCGGACAAACTCGCAACCCTGGCAGGCATTGGCCCTATCGGACCCCGTCAGTTGGCGCTGACATCTCTTTGAGGCGCGCGTTGAATACGACGCGCCGTCGACCCAGGCCTGGTCCTTATCGGACGGTGAGCTACCCATCGCTCACCGTCCGCAGGCCCGTGCCTACGGTGGCCGAAAATCGGCTTGCGACGCCCGGGGCGTCTCCTGCGGCGACTAGGGGCGCGTGGGCGTTAACCTTGCCTCTCCCTCACACGTTCCGCCTCCTCCTTCGCAAGCATTACTGCATTGCAGAAGGAGGTGACGGCCACTCATGCACTCTCGCTCCGAACCATGGCCCGAAGCAGGGCCGGACGCGAGAGATCGCCGCCGCCGATCGCCTCCGTGAGGACACGGCGGTGATCCGCCCAATGTTTCACATCTGACAGGCGTCCCGTGACGACTCATATTTTTTTTAATAATTATTTATCTACACAGTAAAATACACAGAGTTACGACATAATTATAATTTTAGTATAAAGGTACTTACTGCTTATTACTTAAGAAATTACTTCCAGCAGACTTGCGAAAGGTCAAATGTAGACCTTAGTGTGTGAAAATATGAATATGCGAACTCCTTAACCGGTCAGACCCTACTGGCACCTAAAAGGTGCCGGAAGTAGTTTCCCGAAAAAACGCTCACCCTTAACGGAAAGTGCCGTTGACAGCTGTCAGTTGACTTGACGTAATTAAATGCTGCTTCAGTTGGACTTCTTGGCGGGAAAGTGAAGCGTCATGTTCAGCAGTTTGTTTAATTTTCCAAAATTAGTGTTTAGCCGAATATTAATGTGTAATAATGGTGGATTATTAACCATTAAGTGTTTGTGAACGTGCATTAGTGTAGGCAAATGAAACAAAACAGTGCAACTTAGCTTCAAGTTCTCTCAAGAAGTCCGCGTGAGGACTCAGTAAAGTGCCACATCTTTACTGAAACTCAAGGGGAGTGGGCGGGGATATCATCATCATGCATTTATAATTCATTTCATCAATATTTTAAACAAGAACTAAAACTTGACATTGGCTAAATGCACAAACCGTGCGAAGCCAGAAGGAAAAAAAAAAAAAAAAAAAAAAAAATGCTGTCCACTCGTATCGATAGATGATATCGATGATGTGATTTAAAAATATGAAATAGGTTTTTCAGGTTTGCGAACCTCTCGATCGATGTGTCTTGATTAGTGAAACCCCTTTGTGAAAGCCCCAAAAAATGTTATTTTTGCTCTATCTCGCTTCCTTCACAAGATATAGCGGTTTTTGTGTTTTTTTTGAGCAACCTTGATACAAATTTTTTATTTTGAAATTGAAACATCGTTTTATCGATATCATTGTTTTATTGATACGACAGGACAGCATGTATAAATGTCAAAGCAACTGTCACCTGTCAACGGGGCTGACGTTAAGGAGGAGCACTTTAACAGACTTTATCCGGATTAACAGGCCAGGGTCTGAGTGGAACTAAAATGTTAAATATAACTACGTTTCATTCAGTTTCATTGGTGAAATTCGCCCTTAGTAACGTAAGGTTTGCTAAGCTACTGTATTCTTCTCTTATAGATGGCACGGTCGGTTACTGAACATCCACCCATCGCTACTGCCTCGTCACCCCGGCCTCAACGCTCAGAAACAGTGCCTCGATTCCGGTGACCGGGAAAGTGGCTGCACAGTGCATTTCGTTGATGTAAGTATTGAAAACCTACACACAAAATGAAACCCTCTATCCATGGGGGTAGGCAGAAACTGCGGAACGCCATGTGCTATGATCCAAAAGGACGCAAGGCCGGTAACTGAAGAAATAGTGGGGATTCCCAAGCTCTTATAACGATATGAATTTCAAATCCATCTAATTTGCGTTGCTGTTACGCGTGTCGGTCTTTGGTTAAATACACTTGTAATCTGTGGTAAAATATGATCGCAGGTCGTATAAATTGTCTCTTATTTTTGTCTACCGATCCCAGCAACTAAATCACAGATAGTTCTTGCTATCACCAGAAGGCCAATTCTCGTAGGTACTCAAAAAATTATGAATTTCAAGTTAAAATCTCAATTTTCAAAAATTGATTGTATTTTTGACAGATTGAGGTTCGCATTAGATTTTTTTTTATATGGCATCTCGTAGTTGACCTTGCGAGGTCGTAATTACTTAACCGGACTATCCTGCGGCTGCCTTAAGTTAGCTTAAAGCCTCCAGTCAGGGGCGAGTTTCTTATATATTACTAAACGACTGCACACTAAGGGCACCCCCTGTGAGGTACGAACCTCGGCTTAGGGCGTCGCTGGGGGGAGGACAGCAAGTTGGGACAGGCTGGATCATTTCTGGATGATGGTTATTATCGGGGGTTGCTGAGATTAAAATGCGAACGTTCTTATAAATACGGGAATTGCCCCCCTGCAGGGCGAGCACGGCCTACTGTGACAAGACTTGAGTCACACATTTTATCGCAGTTTGAGCCATAAAACTTTTTTGTCATAAAATGCTAGTACAAATTGACATGACATAATTTATCATGTCTTGTCACAAACGTCTTGGCACGCCCGTGGTCGGCCCGCTGATATCACACTATGTCTTGTGACACTTGCAAGGCAAATAGACAGCCAAGTTCTCATTATTTCTTCCTTCTCCAGGAGGGCATGGACACCGGCCCAATTATTATCCAGGAACGCGTCCCAGTCCACCAAAAAGACACGATTCAAACCCTCACAGACCGCATCCACGAAGCGGAACACCGCGCGTACCCACGAGCTCTGCGTCTTGTGGCCACTGGTAGGGTAAGACTCAACCACCAGGGTACCCTTATGTGGTACTCTTAGGGTGTATGGAATATGTGACGTGATGCAGTGAGGAACAAACTAAACTAAGCAGGGAATGTAGAAAAAACAGAAAAATGCTAAGTTGAATAGACAATCTGAGATAATTTACGTGAATTGCCACTAAACAAGCTATCTACTTTAGCATTAAAGTTGATTTTTGATTGACCGTTTGTAATAAAAAGGTCCTAAACACAGTTGCAATGGAATTTGAACTTTTGTGTTCCCGAAACTTGATAATTACCTATCTGAGATTCTGAATTTAACATAAGGTTTTGCTATAAAAATCTAATAGCTTCCTACAAATCCTACCATGTGCAGTTTCTTCTTACTGCACCCTACACTCCATACTTAAGATGGAAGTCATATCTTAGTGAAAACCGTCACTTATATTATTGCACCGTTTGTGTTTACATATTGTATTTTTTATTTCCATAATGTCTTCCAACGAAATATTGATAAATTATTATCAATGTTTAATTTTAATTACGTGCTAAGATTGCTTCCATCTTGCCTACAATGAAATGGAATATGACTAGTGTAAGATCCTTAGGTATCTATTATCAAATAATTCGAATATGTATATGAATGAAGACTTGAACATTTTAATCTCAATATTATGGGACCAAGTGTATGTAAATGTACATATATACCTATAAACATTCCTATTCTGCAGTAAAAAGTACTGTTTAAATTCCTATTAAATCTATAGGAAAGGTATAAGAGTGAGTTTAATCATTATGTAAGACTATCGTATCATGATATTACTTGGAAATAAACAATCTTGTGAAGGAACTAAATATATAAAGTATAGGAAAGTCTCGAATTTGATATGAATTTGTATATAAGATTAACGTTATCACATTATTAGGTAAGTATATTATATATTGTTCTGTTACTCACAGTTTCGAATGTTGAACAAAATATTAAAAAGTTTAATTAAAATCGTTGGCGAATTTTGCGTTTTTTTTTGTTAAAATGTCAAAAAAACAAAAAAAGTAAACATACAATAGGTTTTATGGCACTTATTTTTGTTGCTATGTACTGTTCTATGCATTTATATTTTGTGTAGTCAGTACATAGATTCACTGAAATGTTTCTACAGTTAAAATGCATGTTTATGAAATGCAATTTAAAATGTAAGTATGTTAAGTTTTACAGTGTTTGAAATAAAACTTTTGTATATATTTCAAGTGTTTTATTATCCTGTTCGGTATTTAAAATATCTACATAATATCACAGATACGCCTCTACAAAAATAAAAGTAAAAATATTTACCTACTCTGTATGGTCTTTTTTTTCAATCTTTATCTTTTTCGTGTGGTTAGGGACCTGGTGTCAGAGTTTTTATGCGCCATTTTTTTGTCAATGAAACTTTTATTATTTGCTGCTTGTTATGTATTTTTCCATCTTACAAAAAAACAGAAAATAAAATGAAAGTTCTAAATAAGTGCGCACCGCAGGGCAGTCGTTCGCTGTCCATCTTGTAGACTGGCAGGTGCGTCTGTAGTCCCCGGCACGTAAGTTGGCAAGAGTAGTTAGATGCGCAAGAAGTCATTTTTTAGGATTTTTTGGTGGTCAAACGGGACGCGGGGAATTAGGGAGCACCGTTCTGAGCACGCGATTGGTGCGTCCGTCGACACCCTCCCGCACCTCGACCCGCGTTCCGTTCGCTCCCGATTACACTTGCGTGCACTAAAATTATACCCATTGTTTTTGTTAAGTTTTTGATACGAATTGTTGTTACTATTTTTACGAGTGTATTTTTGCGGCAGCTACTAATGAAGCTTGTTGACCTTTAGTTCTCGTTAACATTGTTTTTTGAAAGGCCACAATAACTATAAATATGTTATTATTATATTTTATTTATAACACCTAATAAACTTCACGAATTCCTCTCCTTTCTTTAACTTTCTTCTAAACAGACATTTTTAAAATAAATGATGGCAATAACGATAGAATAATGACAAACAATAAAAGTGAAAAAAAAAATTGTTGCATAAGTGTACTATGCGCGAACTTACCCCCACTACCCCAAAACCTTGCCAAGTTACGTGCCAACGATTGTACCTCCCACAGCAACCTTATTGTAACGAGAAAGATAAGATCTCTGTGATGCAAAAGAAAATAATTGTGAAAGTACTGTAATGTCCTTGACGCGGCGTACAAAGTGCGTCCACACGCCATAGCTTTATTGCGGCGGCAACAACTTTTTTATGGCTTTGCAATAAAAAAAAAGCTGTTTCATACATTTATGTTCTCATATCTCGTCAAAATGTAGGGAACAGCAATTTTTTTTCGCGATTTCAGATTTGGTGCCATAGTAAAACTTGTTCATAATTATGAGTACAATGATCCCTTAAAGAGGTTGTGCGTTATTTATGTTACACCTTGTATATGTGGGCGTCCAAGCAAAAAGCGTCCGGCATTCCGTTTCCGAGATATACGCAGTTTTGTAAATTTTAATTGATTATTCATTAATGCTCAATTATCTACAAGTTCATATAGTTTTTCTCAAATAGAGCTTTTTCAGTTGTGCCCGTTTTTTGAATATTTTTTTAGTCCTTATTATCAATTGACTATTCTAGATACCGGATCTAGTCTTAACTCAATACACCACTACTGGACCCTTTTTGCTTGGACGCCCAAATATTATTTCTTCAATAAATCTGAGTAATGTGTCATTCTAAAATATGCAAATGGGTATTCAATTTACTAAACCATTTACTGGAACAGTTATTTCAAGAATTTTTCTTTTCTTTAAAAGTTATTAAATCACCTAAAGCTTTAAAAAACACCCCAAATAAGTCTACACCATCACTAGTACTAACATATTCTGTTTTTACTACATTAACATTTTCTTTCTTAGCCTTTATAACAGAATGGACACCATTCTTCAAAATATCTTCAGATATTTTATCAAATTCGACATGAAACTTCTGTTTGTTTAACAAAGGAACTATAAGATTATATTTATTTATTTTCATGTTAATTGACGATGCTAATTCTCTATTCATTTGGCATATGCTCTCCCATTTTGATACTTCTTCCTCGGTCAATGGGTAAGGACCAAGTGGCATTCGGTCAGAGCGGATTTCTTCTTTTAAGTTGTCAATCTCTTGTTCTATTTCTTTGGCTAAGGTTATCCATTCTGGTGTAAAACCATTGTTGATGAGAACCTGCAATATAAAAAAAAAAAAATATTCATGGTATGGTCCTAGAAGCAAGCCTTGAGGAATTCGACACTTCCAGTAAGCTATATTGCCGAATGTTTCGTATCCCATTTCGAATAATTTCGTATCCCAGACGACAAAATATTTCAAGGGAAGTGCAAGTGAGTATTTAAACCAGTCAATGCTTACCTCATTCAATTTATGTGTAGTAAAATCCACATAGGGATTACTAGTCTGACTCTTCAAAGGCTTTCCTTTGCCGCTCAAATTTTCAAACTCTCCCTTAGACATGGACTCCTGTATTAAATCCTCAACAAGCCTATCAAAACCATACTTTGTTTTAATATCGTGTTTCTTGCCATATCCTTGTCCTTTCTTCATCAGGGTTTTGTCAGAAGCAACAGCTTTTTCAAGGCGGTGTTCCATGACGTTGATGGCGGCTTTCTGGGCTCGAGCCTGGGTGTGTTGCTTTTCTCTTTGGAAGATAGTTCCATGACCATAGCCCTCATAGCTTAGGTATTGTCTATGTTGTGGTGCTGTGTGCTGGAATCAACATCATTAAATACATTTAAGGTTATTTATTTCATAAAAAGAGGTACAGTCTGTTACAAAGTAGGATGACAACTTAGAAATAGTTTACATCTGAGATGAGTAGGTAACAATATAATTTTACGATCTGATGTCCTAGCTAGGTTACTTAGTAGCCTGTATTAAGGACAATCAGCCTCATTCCCGAAAAATAGGACACAAGTATTGAAACTAGTGATATAGTACACTTTAGAAGTAAAGTTTGACTATTTTTAAACGAAAAATTAGGGCTATTATAAGTTTAAATTGTGTATCTGTGTGTCTATCTGTGGTATCGTAGCTCCGAAATGGATGAACCAATTTTGTTTTTTTTTTAGCTTGTTTGAAAGGTGACTTAATCGAGCTATGGTTCAAGACAATCAGTTCAGTCGTTTGAAGATTATCAGCTCTTTTCTAGTTGATAATTGGATGTGAACAGGTCCACAGGTCTGATCGAGTCGAAATTTGGTATACTGTTACTACAATGATATTAGAACATGTAACCTTGAACAGATGCTGCAGCATCACCTGGAATTTGCAGGATACCCAACTCCCTCACCAACTTACAGGCAGCAGAGGTATTGTGTTTGGGCTCATTGGAATGGTTTCAATAAATAGGTAGATAGATGGTGATTAGGTTCTGATGATGGAATAGGAAAGAGAAATGAAGATAAATTAGTAACTACCTTCACTATGGGAAAAATACCTACAGCTGCGCAGATTTCGGCAAGGCACGTGTCGATCGTAGCGTGTCTACAGTATCCGGCACGTAACTTGGCAAGGTTTTGGCGTAGTGGGGGTAAGTTCGCGCATTGTACACTTAGTGCAACAAAAAATGGTAAATTTTATTGATGGCCATTATATGTTATGTTCATATTAAATTGTTATTGCCATGCTTTTTTTAAACATGTCTGTTTAGAAGAAAGGATTGAAATTCGTGCAGTATATTAGCTGTAATCAGTTAAAGACATTTATTATAAATCAAAATAATGTAATAAATTGTGCGTTAACAATCATATGCCGTCGTCGTCACTATCGCTAGTCTTCGTATACTATGCTTTTTTTTCGCCAACCACCTTTGCATTTCCGCTTTCTTGGCATTCGAGATAGGCGCAGGGTCAAATTGTTTACTATTATACGATGCGTTGTCAATTAGTAACCCCACATTTGGCGGAAGATTCAATATGAAAATTCTAAACCAAACAATAACCAAAACTCGTAACAAAAACAAAGGGTAGAATTTCAGTGCACGCAAGTGTACTCAGGAGCGAACGGAACGTGGACGCGTTGCGAGAGATAAGGGTCGACTGACCAACCAATCGCGCGCTCGGATCGATGCTACCTCGATCCCCGCGTCCCGCTTGATAACCAAAGAGGCCTGAAAAACGAATTCTGCGCATCTAACGACTCTTGCCAAGTTATATGCCGGGTACTGTACTAGTCTAGACTCGTCTGTGTGTGCCGGACGTAAAGAGTAGCACTCCCCTATTTATTCCCGTGGGTGTCGTAAAAGGCGACTAAGGGACTTACTAGAGAATGGGCAGCAGCGTTCTCTATGCATTTTAACACCATACTGCAATCGTCAACCCGCCTGCCAAGCGTGGCGATTATGGCATACCCCCTCTTTGGGGGAGGCGTATGTCCAGTCCAGCAGTGGAAGTCTTTCGGCTGAAATGATGATGATGATGATGTACTAGTAATATAGAAAGTTTTAAAGCAGGTAATAAAAATAAATTTAAGAAAATTAAAAACCCTCGACACAAACCAAAACATCTAGAAAGTAAAAAAAAAAAAATGTATAATTGGGCACTGTAATACTTTGGTCTTTGATACAAGCGTCGTCGATCCGGGGGGACTGCCGATCCAAACGTCAAACGTCGGCTTATACCTAGTAATAATGAATGTATGTTATTGTAAAAAGGATAGCCGCTGTTAACTTCCTATTTTCTTTAGCTGTCCCCCGACCCGACGCGCGACGCTTGGTTCAAAATATTACCTACAACTTATATTAAACCTAAACCGCCTTATTACAAAACAAGATTTATATTTTGACATGGCTTAAACCATGGAGCTAGTTTTTGTAATAAGAACGTAAAAGTGATTGGAATACCGTTCTTTAAACAAAACTGAAAACTTAGTTCGGTACTAAGTTGACAGTTTTGTGTTTAGGAACTTTACCATAGTCGGAATAAAGTTCGAAATTCAATAATGGCTCCATGTTTTAAACCTGGGTCTGAAGATAAACCTTGTTTTGTAATAAGGGGGAAAGGGCCCAATACATATATTTTTTTTACTTTTTAGATGTTTTTACTTTTTAGATGTTTTTACTTTTTAGATGTTTATGTATGTCAGGGTTTTTGTTTTATTATTTAGCTTTTATATATTAAAATAGCCATTTATTTATGCCGAAATAAAACAAGAATATAGAGAACAGCAGAGTGAGTACAGGGGTACTAGTTATTTCAACAAAAAATTCTACTAGAAACTAGCAACAGGAGATTAGGAATAAAAAGAAAAGTAGGAGTAGGAACATGATAATAGGCAGAATCTTGGTGTTCCGTGCAGGGACCGCACAACTCCAAATAAGAGTTCAGCCATTTATGAGGTGACCTTTATCATGAAGTATCTCTTTGAATGGGTTTTTACTTGAAACCCAGTAAAAACCCTTATTGTATGAGTTTTTGATTAACCACTTAAAAAAACCCTTTCAATGGGTTCTGTGATTTTTTTTATTTTTTTATTCCTTACATTTAAAATATTGTTTTTTTTAACTTAAATTGACGTTAGCATAATGCTTGCACGTGGGTGACACAGGGGTGCAATTTTCGAGATAATTGAATTTCTATTTTTTTTATTAGTTAATAAAAAAAAACAATCATTATTGCATGTACTAATCATGGTCCCTGGTTCCATGTGGAAAGGGATACAAGTCTAATCCAAGAAGCGAACATGTCAATACTCTACCCAGAAAATACTCACCCTAATATCATACACAATGTTCTCCACCTCCTCCTTATTGCTAACTCCAGTATTATGTTTAGTGATGGTCCTGAAGGCAGTCTCTACAGCAACAAACTTGTCAATATCAGCTTCTGGTGACCCTGAGTCTGGGTGGTACTTCTTGGCAAGATCCAGGAACGATTTGCGGACTGAATCTTGCTTGGAGTTTGGTGGTATGTTCAGAACATAGTAGCATTCCTGGAATAAAATTTTGGATTGTTTGAAAGGTTAGTTTAAGGTGGATCGGCAACTGTAGACCGCCAAAATTCAAAATTTCTTACGTTTTTTGCTTTTTGCAGGTCAGGTCAGTGTCAGGTTGTATTTTGATCAAAATATGATTTGCGACTAATGTATTTACAGAATTATAATCATTATGACCCTGCGACACTATGTTCCTCGCGCTGGTTATCACTCTGCTCCTCGCGCTACCGCGATGTTGCCCTCAATTGCCCACACACTGCTCTACTCGCGCAATTTGAATTAATTGCTTCTCCCTTTGCAGCACAAATCTATTTTTATTTTAGTCTAAGCTACTTCTATCTATTTGCAATCATTCTAACTTTAGTAAAAAAAAGCTATCACAGAAGTAAACATTATTGATAGACTTACTGCGATATTTTTCTCTTCTGCTGTCGAGCTTATCGTTTTAATGGGTATAAAAGTAGGACGAAAGTAAGGAGCCGCTTGGTCTAGGTGTCTTAAGCTAATAGTTAATACTGCCTTGTTCATTTTATTTTATTTTCAACACATTTTATTTCATAATTGTTACGTAAAAATAAACGGATAAATATTGTGATATATTCCAAAATCCATCATCTGTCAATTTTCAATTTGTCATGTTAATTTTCCCGTAATTTTTCATGATTTATGTTTACGAAGACGCTATCCTACGTAGAAAAAATAAAGTTTTTGAAGATTATTGTGTTGTTAAAATATAAAAAAAACCATTGTTATGTATGAATTTTTGTTAAGAAACATCTGTAGCCGCACCTAAAACCGATGGCTGGTGGGGCGACGCTTGCCACGTCGCGGCACTCGTCGGTACACTTTATTTATGTAGTAGTGTGTAAATAATTTCGATGTTTCACGCCTGCCAGGGTAATTTTTTAATAGGTTTACTCTCATTTGGTATATTTACAAATACGTAGGTGTTATAACTTTAACAGAATTAAAGCCATCTTTGCAAAATTTTTCCCAACTCGATTCAAGTTCAATTTAAAAATAGTCGATAAAATAGTTAGCTATTTTATCGACTGGTAGAAAGTATCTAAAAAAAAAACTGCGTTAAGAGTCTCACAGTTATGAGTAGCTTTATGAATTAAAAACTGTTTGTATTATCTCTATGTATTTAGAGTGTTGCCTCCACTTTTATCTATACCTTCATGTATGATCTACGTATAATTTCACCTAGCGGTCTAATGTCGTTTTTTTTATTTTTAGTAATCGAGATTATCGATGTTTCTCTACGAGCTCATCACATCACCAAAGGCCAAATGGTCAGCCAGAGTTGCCAGAACGTCCCAAAAAGGACGATTTTTGTCCGTTTAGACATCTTTACGTCCCTTCGATGTCCGTTCTATATTCAGTCCCTTTTCCGTCCCTTTTCAAATAGTCAACTACAATAATTTACTTTCTTAATACAAAAAATGCAAATAACAAAACGCAGTTTTAAAAATAACTAAGATGCGTAAAACTTATAAACGGGGGTTGGGGGCGAGGGTTACAGTTGTCCCCCACCTTTTCCGCCCGCCGTAGTTGCATAGTTTTTTTATAATAAATGTCAAAGGTTCAAATTTTTATCGAATGTTTTACAATAAAAAATCTCAATCTCTCTTTACCAACAATACAGGAAATATTTTTTTTTTTCGTATACCATTTATTTCTGCATATTTTATAATGTTCCGTCGCCACAAGTACTCCACTATCGCATCACCAAAATTGTATTTTTACAAAATCGTGGTTGGTGGCCTACCTACTGATTCATTTATAGGGGGATGCGCTAAGATAGCGAAACAAATATGGCTTTACTGAATTATAATCATTAGAATCAGGATTACAACTCTGTAAGTTCAAAAAATCCTACTGAATGTTTTTTTCTGAAATAATCATTCAGTAGGATTTTTCGAAGAGAGTTAGTTGTATTGCCGATTATATTATATTCTGTAAAGCCATATTTGTTATGGCCGCGAATCATATTTAGATCAACATACAACCTGTTACTGACCTGCAAATTGCAAAAAACGTAATCAAATTTGAATTTCGCGGGCTACCCTAAGCATTTTGACATAATTTTGCCAGACGCAACTTAAAAACGTCAACATTTTGTGACATTTAAGTTTCGTTTCAAGGAATAATAGTTAGTGATTTACCAATATTTTTAGAAAATAATTTTAAATATTTCGTTCGACGCAGCTCCGGTAGCTAAAATTGCTTGAGATAAACCCCCTCAAAAAAAAATCTAATCATTTCGACCCCCCACAGTGACAGACAGACTCCTCAAATTCAGGCGACTTGATAAAAGACCCAACCCGATGGATGGGTTGGTGGGTCAAGTTTTTGCCTGTATTCATAACATGATAACAAGAAAAGTGCCTTGTCTAGTCTTAAACCTAATTCACTTCTTCATTCTCTGGTACTCATATAACAGTAGTATGAGAAAAAAGTATACTTATTTCCCATTCAATCGTAACAATTTTTTATCCAGCCGTCCTTTTTGTCCAAAAATCGTCCCATTTCAAGTAGTGAATCGTCCGAAAGTCGACGCAGGTACTGGCAACACTGTGGTCAGCACTAATTCGTTGACATTTTCGGTGGAGAGCGTAAATTGGCGTATTTATATGTTTTAATTGCAATTAATTAACGCGCTCAGTGTGACTACGCGTAATTAGGTAGTGATATGTGTATAGAGTAGACTGTGTGCTATATATTTGTGTAAGATAATTATATGTGCTGACATTATGGCATTTACCGCGGACGATGTCGCGAGACGCTATCCAATTCACTGGTTAGTGTGGAACAATCAGTTTGAGGAGCTAAAGGCCCAGTTGGACGCTAATAAGGTATGGTTCGACTGTTTATTATGCGTTTAAAATTATAATATTCGTATAAATCGGCGGCATTTGAGGTTATACCAGGGACTCACGGGCCCCGGCTATTGAACTTCAGTGGGTGTTCCGCGAACGTAGGTGTTATCAATCATTATTATCGAGCTCGCTTTAATTAGAACACTAAACGAACGCTGTCTGCTGCTGTATTTGAGTAGGTTTGCTACCATGGCCTACTTATTTTCAGGATTTAATTTGTACCTAAACTTTTGAGACGTTATTTGAAAACTTGCATACAATGTTTATATTATGCTTGTGTTACATATAATTATTATAACAATTAACATAATGTATAGTATTTATTATTTATGGAAAACCTCATTTTTATGTATATCACAATAAGTTCCAAGTTCACACAATCTTATCAGATAGGAATCATAATATACTAAAGTGACTCATTCACTCTGCAATTCTTAAACAAACCTCTTTTGTACCAAATTCTCATCTCATACCTACATCATCATCAAAACTGAATGTTTCCTAATTAATAATTATATTAATTCCAAGATACGAAAATTACCTAAACTGCTGCTCAAGGTGATATGAAGCCAAACAGGACAAAAACAATCTCATTATGTGGAAGCCTTATGACTTAAATTGAAGGTTGAAAACTGATAATGATTGAGTTTATACATAATATCAATATTGACTTCTACTACCAATAGCTTGCTTTAAAAATACACATGCTTACTCAAAATTGGATTATGAAAGCCAACTATCATATTTTGAACCTTATGTTCTTATTAATAAGATTGAAAGTAGATTGGCAGTTTGGGTTGCCTTGTTTACACAATCATAAAATATTTTTAGGTTCTTTTAAAGAGTTTGCAAGTGTAGTAAAAGTTAGATGTTGGATTACATAAAATATGTTTACATTCTAATTAGGTTTAGAAAGAGTTGAGTTTTGTAAACTGCACGGTCATTTTAAATTATTATTGTTATTATATTAGTGTGGCGAATCTTTCCTATTATTGACATGATTATTATTGACATTTATGATTATAATTTTTTTCATTGATAAATTGACATTTATTTAATTCAATAATACAATGTTTTTAATGGGATTATCTGTATTAAACAGATAATCCCATTAACTGCATGATTATGGTAAGTTAATTTAAATAAAATATGTAGCTTTATTTTATATTTGCACGCCGAAATTAAAGGCAGAATAAGAGAACAATCATGTTTTACCAACCTTCTGTATCTTATTTATGCAAATAAATTATTTTGATTTTGTTATTACAACTGTTTTTGCCCTCCATTGGGGGAATGATTTATTCAATTAATTACGACTAAATCTATACATCTGGTACCCAAGTGTACCTACTGCATATGTTTACAAAAAAAATTTCTTCATGTTTACAAAAAGAATTTCAGACTGAAGAAGAATGTCTGAAATTCTATGCCCAATCTGAGAATCTAATTGTTTATAAAATTCCTAGTATTAGATACTACTATGATTAATCTTCTAGTAACTGCTAATCATATGTAAGGATTTTTCCTTATGATAGTAATGTTATTCAAATTTAAAATAAATTTGCATTCATGTGGTAAAAAGTATAGTTAACAGTATTTATTGAGTTTTAGAATAATTATGTAACAAGTACAAACTTTAGTTAGATTAAAATTGCTTATTATTCTTATATTGTGTGAGGAATGAGACGGAAATGAATGATAGAGTTGCCAGGGGTGAATGGAAGAAGAAAACATGTTGCGCCAACCCCAAGAAAGATGATTATTAGTCTATGCTAGATTAAAATTAATTATTACGTATCTGGGTCTTTATAATAGAGCAAAGGTCTTCAACCCGCTGCCCCCAGGCCGCCTCCGATCCGCGGTGGCATTCTTGGTGGCCCGGCAATAGCTGGGCAAAACTAAATTTATTTATTACTATTCATGTCTAGATATTAATACAAAATAGACAGGGACTTACACTAACAAGCAAAAACAGATATTGATTAGTTAAAGAGTAAACAATGTCAACATCTCATTGATTGAATTAATTCTCATTGACTGCTGCGCTGCGTGTCGCGGGTTCGATTCCCGCACGGAACGAATATTTGTATGACCTACAAGTAGTAGTTCCGGGTCTGGCTGTTTGTATATGTGAGTTTAAATGTTTGTAAACGCTCCTTCGATACAGGAGAAATTCCCTGTGTGCGCCTTATGTTGTTATGAGTATCCTTTCCTATTTCTAGCCTTGTTAAATTGTATAATAAATAACTGCAATGATTGTTGTTTTTTAATTTACTTACCAAATTAGAAGTCTAAAATGGAATTTGATTAATATTGCTTGTCTGTCTGTGTTGCCTAACTTTAAATAAAAAAAAAATAGTATTCTTGGCCCTTGACTTCAAAAAGGTTGTTGTAATAGAGGATAAAAAAAAAACAAAGTAAAAAACAAGTCTTTTATTTCTATTGTAAAATTGATAATCAAAGGTGTTTTTATGAATGCAGCATTGTTATGTTATCAAGAGACACATTTATGAATCACAATACTAATCTAATCTGACAGCTTATCAATTTAACATTACTATTATCTCCTGCACCTTGACATTTGAATACACTCATTCAGACTTTGCTATGGTTACATATAAATAAACAGAAAGATGAAAACTATAAAAAAAATTGAAGTAATAAATGTTCTGTTGTATATTTGACTATTTCTATGTGCCTAATCAAAAAAGTTATCAGTCTAAGGGTCGATTTTAAAATTTCAGATTACCATTATCTGAGGAACAAATAATATTATTGGTTCAACATAATTATTTTCTATAGAAAAGGCTCTGTCAAACTATAGTTTTTTTCCACAGAGAAAAGTTAACTTAGTTTATAATACTGATAAGGAAGAACATCGTAAGCGACATAAATTAATATTTACAGGAGAGGTATTTTATTGATTATTTTATTCATTTTATTTTATTATTTTTTGATAAACTGAAATACCTACATTATGTCGCTTACGATGTTCTGCTTTATCAGGCTCGATACATACTCAGACTGATCAACTTTTTAATGTAAGTATAGGGTAATATTGCACTAGCATTTGTCTGGCTTCATGGTTTTTGCTGCAAAAGCAAGATTGTGCCCTTAGTCACGAGTCCTTTGTCCTTTAAGTCGACTACAGACTTAGTGAATATACAGTGTGTCTGTATACGGTGTGGCGAAAGTAAAGGGTACAACTACGTAATGTGAAAATACAATCAGTTGTCCCATACAAAATTTCAATACAAAGATCAAACGATGGGACGTGTCGTGATTACGATGTTGGTCCCCGGGAGAAAGTTGTTCAGTTTGATGGTCTGTATCATATAACCTTTAATTTTCGCCACACTGTATTCAGACAAATTGTATAATGTAGATAGATCTTTAGAAGCATGAGGAACAGGGTGTAAAGTTCACTCATCCTCTATAGAAAACGGAGGATCCTCCGAACAGACGGGTGTTGTGTCTGGTGCAGCGGCGAGGCGTCATTTTTTGTATGAGAGAAGCCGAAGCGAAGCCGGTTTTAACTTCTTAATTATCAATAAATATTAACTTAAAAAGAAGTCTTTCCTTTACTGATTTTAACACTATCTATCGTGAAGTAGCAGAACCAAAAAGACGCATCACTACACAAACAAAACTTTATTTGTTGTTGTTCTCAAAGCTAATAAAAATAGACGTTATTTTTGCCTTAGTGTTATGGTGAATTAAATACCCGTAGTGTAACTATATTTTTTGGCAATAGTAGACACTATAGACTGTGCCATTTTTCAATAGCGGTAGATTTGTTGATGCGAACCTCCGAAGGGAAGCCGATAGGAATCGTGTTATATGGTGCTTTCGCCACTGGTCTGGTGGGCAACTGCCCGACGGTTGATGTCGGGATGTTGTATATATGCTAGTCGCGCGGAAAACTCTCCTTGCGCGATGCAGGATTTTGCGTGACGTCAGGATTTTGCGTTCACGCGTAGTTCGCATGTGGCGATGTTGATGCCGCTACAGATCCAACAACTTTAAAATTTAAATTTTTGGCCTAGACAACTTCATAAAATGGTAAACAAAGGTTTCAATTCTTAGCCAGAATGATCATGTTGCTTCACACTACAGAATTTAGACGACTCTTTTGTAACCCACCGGCTTCGATCAACAATATTGTTGATCGAAGCTCACCGGTCGTGAAACGCTTTGCATAACAATTTTAATTAATTTTCAGGTGACACAGGAAGAGCTAGAATCCAAAGATTGCAGGGGACGTACCCCTCTGCTACTAGCGGTGACACTCGGCCACTTGGAGACGACGCGAGTTCTCATAGAAGCTGGTGCTGATGTTAACTGCGAGAAGGATGGGTGGACAGGTAAAGGAAGCTTCCATTTTTTTTTTAATACTTTTGTTGAAATACTTTTTTTTTCTTGTCTACTCTGTTCCACTCTTCCGTAAAGGTCTCCCTCCACTCCTTCCATCTTTCGCGAGCCCACTCGTCCTCCTTTTAGTTTTGATGGAACCTATGCTGACGTGGCTCAAAAGGCTGCCCAACTTAAATGGGGCTTGGCAGGGCATGTGTGCCGCATGCCGGACAAACTGTGGGCCCAAAAAGCACAGAATTCGTGCCCTGAGACAGTGAGACAAAAAATACTAAATAAAAAAAAAAACCCACCATTTCTCCTATGCCGCCGGGCGGGAACCCAACCTGCGACACGAAGCGCGGCAGCCAATGGCTCGGCCACTGCACCAAAAGTACCGTAGATCTTAACACTTACAAATGTCAAGGGAGGGGGTAGGATGTGGCCACTCCATTTGTAGGTGCTAGAAAAAATGATTAAAAGATAATGTTAAGAGAGCATTCTTTTTCGGCTGTTGATAACAAAATGCCACCCTGAATGTCAAATGTGGTGGGCCTATATTATGTAACGTATCAGTCGTTGAGAAGCCCATAACAAACAGACAAAATCATCATAAGGCGGTACTTCCGGGCTGATAGTAATCACGAATGAATACAATGCTCACTAAGATTACATTTTCCGATAGTGGAATGATCAAAATCGTACGACTGTAGCATACAAATGAGATATTTACAACATGCAATGTGTGTTGTTGAAAATTATACTTATACAATATGTCCCAGAATTAATGCACAACCTCTTAAGGGGTCTTTGTACTCATCATTATGAACATCTTTTACTATGGGACCAAACCTGAAAGATCGAAAAAAAGTCTGCTGTTCCCTACGTTGATGTTCGAATAATTCGTCAAAAAGTAGGGGGGAACAGCAGATTTTTTTTTTCGTGATTTGCAAAATTAATGTCTATTCTATTCTATTCTATCCATAATGATGAGTACAATGACCCCTTAAGAGTTTGTCCGTTAATTCTGGGACATGTTGTCTCTAGAAACGCAATTTATTTATTCACTAGCTTCTTCGCGCGACTTAGTCCACGTTTAAGATACGTATCCTATATGGTACAAAGCAATAGTTTCGCTATCTATCAGTGAAATAATTATTAATGAGTACTAACAAGAAATACTACAAGAACAATATTGTTGACGAGTACTTACAGAGATTACCTCTTACAAACAAACAAAACATTTTTACCTCTTTATAATATTACTAATCCTTGGCTATTCATGGAACTGCCGATTGACGATTTCACTCAAATGATTTCATTGCAGCGGTCCAAGAAGCAACGGCGACGGGGAACCCTGAGCTGTTATCACTGGTGCTATCGCGGAGAGACTACCAGCGTCATGTACTCCGGTCTGGAGGTATACCTGACCTGCTGCGACGGTTGAGTCTGGCACCTGACTTCTATGTGGAAATGAAGTGGGAGTTCACTAGTTGGGGTAAGTTAAATGCAAATTAGAAAAACCCACCTTTAAGACGCTGAGAACAGGTAAACCGCTGTCACTATCAGACTGCATACAAAAGAAAGAGAAACGCGATGACACAACGCTTGTAATTTGTTGCAAAATATGAAGCAATTATTTATTTACTCAAAAATTTGTTGAGTAATCGAAAATACAAAACCACCAAGTTCTGCATACGAGTACAAATAAGACGTTCTTGTTATTAATTAAATACCAACCGTACGTTAATATTTAATACAGATATTTTGGATTGAAACCTAAAAGTAAAGGGTTAGTTTAACGTTAATTTTTATCGAGATTTTTTTCTATATGTGTTTTGTTAACAACCAAGTTCTGAGAAATATGTTCAAGAATAACGTATATTTTTTTCGCTACCACAAACTATATAGATTTGGCAATTTTTTTAACACAACTTCTTTTATCATTTGCCTCTTGTCAGCGCCTTAACTGTAATACAAGAACGGGAAAAAGGCGGAGTTCCATGTAGTATGCTGTGTAGCATAGATTACTCCTTTTCTTTCTATGTTTGAGATAAGTATTAAGCGTCCTGTTTTGTGCTTGAAAAAGCATATTTCAACAAATTAATTTGCTTAGCTCGATCTTGAAAAGTCACTTTTTTAGGATTCCGTGCCCAAAGGGTAAAACGGGAACCCTATTACTAAGGCTCCGCCGTCTGTCTGTCCGTCTGTCACCAGGCTGTATCTCATGAACCGTGACAGTTTAAATTTTCACAGATGATGTATTTTTGTTGCCGCTATAACAATAAATAGGTACTAAAAAACAGAATAAAATAAATATTTATGGGGGCTCCCATACAACTAACGTAATTTTTTGTGCTCGTTTTAGCTCTATATTGATAACGGCAACAGGTAGACGCTTGAAATATTCACAGAATATTGAGTTATATATTCACTTTAAAAATAAATAATTAAATTAAAATAAAACAAATATTTAAGGGGGCTTCCATACAACAAACGTGTTTTTTTTGCCATTTTTATAGATAATGGTACGGAATCCTTCGTGCGCGAGTCGAAGCATTTGGCCGGTTTTTCCTTTGATCTTTTGTAGACCTGTATGACTATTATTTGGCCAAATGTTCGTATTACCCAGTAACTGGGTTGTGGAGGCCTGATAGGTAGTTGCTTCAAGTGATCCACTGGTATTCCGCAGCATCTGGTTAGACTGGAAGCCAACCCCAACGTGGCTGGGAAAAGGCTGGGCAGATATATTCTACTTCTTATTTGTCAAAGCAAATAAGTAATTTGGCTGTAATTCCATAATTGTAATACAAAAAAGCGTTCGCATAAATCTTCGCTTGCAGCAACTATTTTCAATAAAAAAAAAATACGACATACAATACAATACAAAAAAAAAATACAAAAATGTTTATTTCAATATTACACGATGTACATACGTTATACAGTTGGTGGCGTCCCTTTTTAAGCATATAGATGCCTGTGCCAGGAGGCGCCGCTGCTTTATATCTTACTATTAGCGTAACATGTTATTAAACAAAAGTTAAACAAAGGTTATTAAACAAAAGTTAAAAGTTAATTAATTTATTATTTTTACTTTTATTTAGTCTGTTAGTGTGTGTGTGTACAACAAACAAAACATATAAACTCACGCCTTCTTCCCATGGGGGTAAGCTGAAACTATAGAACACCACTAGCTACGCTCTTTACATACTCCTTTTACTTAGTTTACGTTCATACATCTCTACCCCAAGTGTAAGTTTGCAAGAGAGTAAACGTAACTATTTCGTTTGCGTTAAAATTTGACCGATAGATCATAATGCTAAGATTATAAGGGTGAGAATAAAAATTTTAACGTAAACGCGCTAGTTACGTTTACTCACTTGTAAACTTACACTCGGGGTACTGGTCATACACGCACGCCGGTTGCGAGTACTACGCACCTGATCTTTCTGAAGAACAATAACATGAAATCTATTTTATCCACAGTGCCCCTAGTATCCCGGATGTGTCCATTCGACACGTACAAGGTGTACAAACGCGGCGGTAACGTGCGCGTGGACACGACGCTCGTCGGCTTCGATAACAACCGCTGGCAGAGAGGAGATAGGACATATATATTTAGAGGACAGGGTAAGTTGGTGTACCTCAGGGTGGCGTTTTATCTCCTTTACTCTTCGCAATATTTATAAACTATATTTCCAAAAAACTTCTTTCTTCCTACCACCTTTATGCAGATGATTTACAAATATATAAACAAGCTGCCCTTGCGGATTTGGCTGATGCAATAAATACCATAAACAAGGATTTGGGTTCGATCTGCGAATGGAGTGAGGCACATGGGTTGCAGGTTAATCCATCGAAGACTCAGGTCATTGTTGTTGGCAGTTCAAGGATGACCCCCAAGATAAACTGGTCGCAGCTTCCCCAAGTTCAATTAAACGGAACTCCTATTCCAGTAAGCGAAAAGGTTAAGAAACTTGGCGTTTGGATCGATAAGCATCTTTCTTGGGGTCCCCAGCTATAGGAAAGTCGCAAAATTTTTGCATCCGGGAAGTCCCTGAGACGATTGCGGAACTTTCTTCCAACTGCCACTAAAACTGCGCTTGCACAATCCCTTTTACTACCCATCCTTGACTACGCTGATGTCAGTTATCTCGATCTCACTGATGCACAACTGGATAAACTTGAGCGACTTCAAAACTTTTGCATAAGATTTATATTTGGCCTGCGCAAATATGATCACATTTCCGAATTCCGTACAAAGCGCAAGTGGTTACCCATACGTCTTCGCCGGAATTCTCATATCTTATTTCAGCTCTACAGTATTCTGTTCAATCCTACAACCCCCTCTTATCTTAAAGAACGTTTCAAATTCCTTCATGACACACATAATAGATATCTGAGGTCATCGGAAAACTTGAGACTAGAGATGCCGATGCATTCCACTAGCTTTTATGACAAGTCTTTTACAGTTCAAGCAGTGCGGTTATGGAATGCCTTGCCCGTGTCGGTAAGGCGTGCTCAATCTTTGTGCACTTTTAAGTTTCAGGTAAAAAAACACTTCCTCTCTCCTTAAACATCATCATTACATAATACAGTTCCCTGCTTTTGTTTCATGTGTATTATTGTATATATTTATTAGATAAGTGTATGCTTTGTGTATGTATGTATTTATTGTATATGTTAATTGGTACACCACTGACTACCTGCAGTATTGTCACTCCTGCTCCCTTTAATCCATCCAAAGGTTGTCTGTAAAAGATCGCTTTTAGCGATAAGACCGCCCATTGTGTCACCCTATGTAAAATTTAAACATTTTTATCTGTAACTTTTATGGTGTACATAATAAAGAGTATTCTATTCTATTCTAAGTTGGAAATATACAGCATGTACCAGAATTAACGCACAACCTCTTAAAGCGTCATTTTACTCATCATTATGAACAACTTTTACTATTGGACCACCTTTTACTATGAGACCACCTTTACTATGAGATCATAACAACCTTCCTCGGACATCTCTGAATATTTGAAAAAAAAAAAACCGAATTGGTCCTGCCGTTCTCGAGTTTTGCGCTCAGCAACACGTTTAACTCTTTATTTTTATTTTATACTCGTAGATAGGTAGATGATTCCCGACGACTATCTGTCGCCGCATAATTCTCCATTCATGCAAAAAGTACATAATCACACACATACACACTAATTGCGCAATAACACCTAGAAGCATTAGCATGATACTAATTACTAATCTGATTAACATCTTCCGAGTTCCTTGTTTATTGTACACAGTTCTTTGCAGAAGCAGTTTTCTTACGAATATTTCTAGCAACTTCTGAATTTACACAATTCTTCTTGCAGGCCGCACAGCAAGTTTAATGGAGTTAGACCACGAGTTAGGGACCTCATGGTGTGAATACCTCGAGCCTATGTCCGGAGATAGGGAGTGGCCCGCGCCGCCACCTCACGTCATAGAACAGCGATTAGCATCACCGCTGGCCATCAACTATTTAGACACAGACAAGATTAGTTTTGAGAGGTAAGGATTATATCTATTGTAACTTGTACTATCCAATGACGTATAATATTATAGACACGTCATACACGATCATTTGTGCACTCAAAAACAGCGTAAGCCATGAATGTAGCTACATACTTGCGTACAATCATGCAGTGCGCGAAGAAAAGGAAAGACCTATACCCTTCCTATACCGATAACTGTTTTTAGAAAGAGATAAACATACATATTTAGTTACGTCACTAGCTGCTGCATGTTCATTGGCGCGTACGTGTCGGTCGCAGCAGTCAGGAAAAAAGGCTGACTGGCTGTACAAGTACAACACAAAACAACGTTTTCTTATAATAAAAAAATACAACAAGTACTTATGCATGAAATGAAACTTTTTTCTGTACTCCCACAGTAACAGTGTGATATGTACATCGTGTATAGACACGGGAAGGCATTTTCTTCACAAATAATTGCTGAGAATTGCGAATGATTGAGACTTGTAGCCGCCTCACTGGATGGCGCGCGACTAATGCCTCTCTGGGCAATTGCCTTGCATTTACCTTGCTATTATTGAGCGCATCTAATGGTAATACATCATTGGTACTGTCCCACTAATGGACAAAGGCCTCGCTGCATTCTTTTCATCAGTCCCGGTTCTGCGCTAGTACGTGCTTATTCCCAAATATAATTAATTATTTTTAGCACAGCGCTTTAATTGTGCTGACACTAATGGTCAGGATACGGAAAGGGGATATACATAACGATAGTTTTGATGTGACATTACTCAAGTATGCTGACTTATCCGAACGTCACAAATAAAAAGCCAGTCAAAACTTTATAATAGTCGTTAAAATCGGCGCGAATGATGTTCAAAAAGTATTTAGAATTTGCAAGAAGACAGTGTCCTATGTTGTGTGTAACTGTGATACGATATCATTTGTGTTGGCATTGAACTGAATTACAATTACCTCTTGTACTGTATAATCAGTAAAGATTATCCCAGATCGATCTTGTAAAATGGAAAAAATGAATCTGTTTTAGAGCTTATTTCAGTTGATGTTACTATTTTGTGTTTGAAACCAGTAAGTACTACTCTTTACAGAAATAAAAGCGGTATCTGGGGCTGGCGCCAAGACAAGACCGAAGCGGTTAACGGGTATGAATGCAAAGTGTTCGGTGCCAACAATGTGGAGCTCGTGTCCAAGACAAGGACAGAGCACGTACCGAAGGGAGAGAGAGAGAAGCGTGCGGCGGCGCGCGCGCCGCTGGCGGGCCTGCTGGCGCTAGCTGACGCCGACGTGCAGGCGCCCACACCGCTCTTGGCGCCTGACAAGGTACGATGAGCTCGAATCTTTTCTAGGCTTGGCCAGTGACCGTGAGTGGTTAGCTTGCGTGTTCTGTACTGAGCTCACGCAACGCGTCGTACGTTCAGCCAGTAATAGGACTCGCCCATCAAGGAGCGCTGTCCCCAATTTGACGCATTATTAATTTATTATACACAAACCAAAAGGTATTTTAATAAAACGCGTATACTTAAAGATCAATAATTAGATTATCTTTAAATTTGTGAAGGTTTCAGAAAAATACGCTTGGTAGATTTTGCGCCATTCCCAGTTTTTTATCCGCGTTAGACATAACTTTACAAATTAATCTCACTATGTAATATAAACATAATCTAAAATATTCACATATTAAGTTATTGAGAAAATGCTCTAATTTAACATATATTTTCTTCAAATCATTAACACTGCTCGTTTAGACGTGATCTTCAGTATAAAATCATTAAAAGTCTGTTATCGTCGCCTTAAGACATCACCTTCTAGTCATATAATATACATCAACTCCGTTACTATCAACAAATAAAGAATCTTGTATTCAATTATAGTGAAGAATATGAAAAAAAAAACAATTATATTATTCTATTTTGTATGTCAGTGACATAATCGATACATAGACACACAATTACAACAATCGCAGATGATTTGCGGCATCTATGGAAGAGATCCATTATCTGTTTCAGATTTATTTCATGAGATCTTTACCTAAATTATAGGAGATCCACTATTTTAACAGATTTTCTGTTAAAATGTTAAAATATGGACTACAAATTATATTTTTCGAAAAACCTCCTTATTATTACAGATATATGTGATTAATAAACCCCGTATGCTGACAGGCATTACAGGACGACTCCCCCAGCCCTCGCAGCAGTAGATCCGCTGAAGACCTTACACACGTTCCAGTGACGTGGGAGGAATACTTCTCCGACGAGGAGTTGGACAGAGACATCGGCAAGCCGCGCGAGGTGTCCACTAAGGTGCAGAAGTTCAGAGCGACGCTGTGGCTCTGTGAGGACTATCCGCTAGAAGTAAGCATACATATTGCAGTATAATTCCTGCTGATTAAATTATAAAACTTTTTACACCATTATTGGGCAATTTATTTTTATCGATAGATTGTTTAAATTTCAATTTTTCGACTCTTCCAAACAAGCTTGTCAAAAATCTACACAGCAAGAGAGTCGATTGATTATTTGAACCGAAGACATTGAAATTTATTATAAAGATTATGTTGTAGAAAGCAAGATTGTTTACCTGTAAAAACCATCTTGATACATCGAACCCAGTGTACAAAAAAATACTATAAAGTATTTCTTTAATGGTTTGCCCATCTCTGTTGCATTTTTTTTTTCCTCAAACAGAATTATTTTTATGTTTTGAAACCGGTACCGGGGGCCAATCATTTGGCCTTTTTGACTGGTCTTTGACCTTAAAAAACTATACATATACATACAGATTTCTCGCGGCACAGAGTAACTAACCCCCACGGAGGCAAAGCTTCTAAGTTTTGTACTGTCGCGCTTTGTGACTTTTGTGTTTTTTGGTATTGAGTAGAGCGGTTACTCTTTAATTTTGTAATCATGGTAATTCAAAATAGGCAAGTAATTCCCGCCTGCCAAGCGTAGCGATTACCGTCAGTAGTGGACGTCTTTCGCCTGAAATGATGATGATGATGAAGTAATTCCATGATTGTAACAGCTCTTTATTAGATCTCTTTATCGCACGTTCGTATATCCGAACATAGATGATGATTCCCGAAGCGGATAGTTAGATAATTCTTCTTGCACTTGGTGCAAATTCTCCAATACGTAGATTGTGTAGAATCCTTAATGGCCGCAGTGACTTAGAAGATGTGCACCACGATACTGTAAATAAATTTCTACGAGTTTTTGTAAACAATCCAACAGCGATTTAATATTATTTTAATTATTTTAATTTTAAATCTGTTATCATTTATTTATTTATTTTAACTTTAATTGACACGGTTAAACCAATTACGTTAATTAAAGGCACATACACATTGAAACGAAAATACAAAATACAATTTTAAACTTCTGTTAAAAACAAAAACAACATACTTAACATAAAAAACAAAAAGTACTTAATTAAAAACAACAAAAAAAAAAGACAATACTTTCATGAATCCCTCTCACAGTATCTCAGGCATGCCAATAAAATCTTCGTCCATTCATCCGCAAACAGATCGTTTGTTGGATTAGAATCCAAGAGATCATTAAGTGCGACCAGAGTGCGAGGTACTTAGCATAATTTATCTTTATTTTTGTTTTGAATTACTTATTCATTATATGTAAAATTTCTAATTTCAATAATTTATCAATAATATAATATGTTATGTAAAGCCGTTTTCTGTGCATGTGGTGTTAACCTGTAATTAATTGTTGCACTTGCAAATAGTCTTAAATCAGAAATGTATATAGTGTAAACAATTGTTGGTTAACCTAAAAATAAATAAATAAATAATGGTGGAATGCGCATGGTGAGAGATATGCCTTCGTTACGGTGTGTGATGTCGATGGGCTTGACTGTTTTTCCGTTGGGCAGGGATTCGGCATCTTGAAATGGGATGATTCTTGGGCGGTTGAATACTTTCCTTCAGGTCAGGTGTGTTTGGTTCGGGGTCATCACTTTGGAGGAGTGTCGTAGGTTGATAGAAATAATACTCGGACTCCCTTAAAATGTGCCCGCTTAAATACTATTTACAATTATTAGCTAACCAGTACTAGAATAGAATAGAATACTCTTTATTATGTACACCATCAAAGTTACAGATAAAATGTTGAAATTTTACATAGGGTGACACAATGGGCGGTCTTATCGCTAAAAGCGATCTTTTACAGACAACCTTTGGATGGATTAAAGGGAGAAGGAGAGACAATACTGCAGGTAGTCAGTGGTTTACCATTTACATATACAATAAATACATACATACACAAAGCATACACACTACAGAATATTAACAAAAGTTTTGGCCGATCAGATCACAGCACATTTTTGTCCGTTTATTCCGCACGGTGTCGCTATAGACGCGCGCTCGCGCACATCACCGCACGTTAATAATTATAGATGACACACGTTGTGTCACAAAATACCAGACAAATCACTCCATACAAAATGTTCAATACCTACTGCTATAATAGCGTACACCTTAGAGTCGCTAGACGCTGCGAACGAAAATGCACCTAACCTTACAAGCGTAAAGTGAGTTTTGCTTTGTAGCTGCGCGCTGTCGAAACGCCGCGCGCTCCTTGCGGTCGTCGGCAACTGATCGTGATTTATCTGGTAATCTGTGGTTGTGCACGAGCGTTCATCGGGGCGGCAGTGTCCAGTGAAGATGTGTAGTGTTGTGCTCGCGCGCGGCAGGACTTTGGGGCGAAGACTGACGGCGGCGTGTGGCAGTTCCTATCTATTTCTTTAACAGAATGGTCGAGCTCTTTTGAGAACTGTTAGTTTTCGTGTTTCTTGTAAACAGAGCGTCAAAACGTGCTGGATGAGTGGTGGCTACAATTTCGACATGCAGCTGGACAAAATCTCCCTCCGAGCCACACCTTTTATGCTTGTCAATCAAATCATTCTTCTTATGGCATAAGAATGGTCGTACGACCGTCTTATTTATTGATTGGATTCATTATCATATTAAGTCATCAATAATAATCATCATAAATACATACATAATCATCAATAAGTAATAATAATTAATTGCTAGTAGTAATTGGGGGGGCTGGACCTGTGTCCATGTATGTTTCTGAGATCGATGTTCATGCTTCACGAGATGTACGAGTATGTATGTGATGTTAATGCACATCCAACAGTTTATGTCACCGAATTAGTGCAGTTTAATAAAAAAAAATGTATCAGTTTCCTACCGTATTTTAATTCAATGTTAATAATAAGTCTGTTAATAAAATGTATACTTATAATGTTACAGTTACAAGAACAAATAATGCCGATCCTGGATCTAATGGCAGCGATATCGTCGCCACACTTCGCCAAACTAAAGGATTTCGTTCAAATGCAGCTACCGGCTGGTTTCCCTGTCAAAATTGGTGAGTATCATACACATATACAGGGTCAAATTAAATTAGCTAGCGAAACTCCGCAGGCGTGATGGGTAGATATCGATATCTAAGAGAAAAATAAAATTAAAGTATTTTTTGGGGTCAACGACTTTTGTTAGTGTTGTTACTGGAAGTATGAGTTGAGAGAAAAATCTGTTTATTTTTTATTTTATCGTGTTTGTTTTCGAGTTTTGCGCAGACATTTAGCCATTCTTTTTGATGTGAAACATCTATAGGCGCACGTAAAACCGATTGCGGCCCGGGCGACGCATGCCGCGTGGCGATTCACCGCTCACTCCGCGCACGCGCCCCCCCCGCTACGCGTCCCTGATGTTTTTTTTTTTTCGATGTTTGTTTGTTTGATTTCGATGGCTTACAATTTTGTTTATTTAGATTACCTAAAAAATTACCGACTAATTATTAAAATGTCAACTTTAATTTTCAGAAATCCCCCTCTTCCACGTGCTAAACGCGCGCATAACATTCGGCAACATATTCGCCACCGAAACTCCCGTCCCTTACATCGACGTGATCCCGGAAGGCGACCGGCTGGCGTGCCTAGTTGACGACCAGTGCTTCGCCGTCGGGCGCGGCTACCGGGACTCGGCCGGGCCCGACGAGCGGCTCGGCTGCGGCGTGGACGACGAGGAGGGCCTGCTGCAGTACGCGATACAGCAGAGTCTCATGGAGACCGGTACGCAGGACGATCAGGTCAGTTACTATAGATAACTCTAGTTTTCGTGGCAACCTTTTCCTCCTTCCTATCCAAGACATCCTTGTGTCACGCAGTACCTAGATATAAGAAGGCTCTATAATTCAATGTCCATGGTTATAATCTTCACAAACGTTATTCATAATTATTCCCCGCTTATATTTTGCGACATCTGTGTCGGCTTTTTATTCGAACATGTGTCCAAGCACTAGCTAACGAAGTGTTGGTCGGCAGGTGGACGTGTGGGAGGCCCTGCGCGGCGCGCGGCCCGCGTCGCCGCCCGGCGAGGACACGCAGCTGCAGAGGTGAGCAGAGCGGTTTCAGCTGTAAATAATTACTTACCTTTACTTACGTCCTTTGTCCGAAAACTATATTTCGTATCATATGGAAATATCGAAGAAGAAACTTGGTGGAATAGGGTATTTGACTATTTTTTATTTATTTAGATTTTTCGGAACTATCAAAAAAATTAAGTCACAGTAAAAAATATTGTTTTAAAGTACAGAATAAAAAAATAAAAATACAGAAGTTGTATGCGTTTTAAAGTATATTGTAGACAGAGACATCACTGCTGCGATCTGACGTCACAACCAGGGACCATTTTGTTTACCCATTGAAAGGGTTTGCGATAGGGTTTTTCTAAGCGGTTAAACAAAAACCCATACGATATGGGTAACCCTTATGAACGGCTTAAATTAAATTTTGGTAACCCATTGTAAGGGTTTTCGATAAAAATCCATATGGTGTGGGTAACCCTTTTGAACGGATTAATTTAAGCCATTCAAAATTACCTACCCCATATGGGTTTTTGATTAACTGCTTAGAAAAACCCTATCGAAGACCCTTTCCATTGAAAGGGTTTTCGATAGGGTTTTTCTAAAATGGTAACCAAAATGGTCCCTGGGTAGAATGGGTTACCCCTTTGAAAGGCTTAACTCTTGGTTGTACGGTCCCTGGTCACAACACAGGAACGCCATAGTAACTTCAGTACAGTGTTTTTTTTTGTAACTTCTATAAAAATAAGCATTGATTCATATACATTTTTGATAGCAGTCAAATACCATTATTGTACGATCCGATTGATTTGACATTTTTCCTTTTAACAATTTTATTCTGGAAATTTTTTACTGCTTATTTTGCAAAAAATGCAATAATAATAAGACTAGATTGATAATTGGACGTTTGTTTGTAGAAAATGATAGGGAAAATATCGATACTTGTACTTCTTCCGAGCTAAAACTATAGGACGTGGTGAAAGGCAGAAATTTTCGGGGACGGACTTTATACATCATTAGTTTTTTTTTTATACTAAACCCGAAAAGGGGTCATTGTACTTTTATTTTTTTTTGTGTTTACTTAAATCGACAAAATGTATGGAACAGGTGATTTTTATTTCGTGATTTCAAGGTTGGTCCCATAGAAAAAAATGTTCAAAATGATGAGTACAATGACCCCTTTATGTTTAGTATAAACAAAAACTAATGGTGTATAGTTTTGGCGTTCAAAAAGTGCTGATTCCCAGCCTATTGAATTGAGGTTGTTTGAGCTGAATGGTGCTGACCATGCGGCATGCTCGTGAACGGCCGCTGTCAGTTGGGGCTGGTCATCTCTTAGCTGCCACGGCTGATATTTCATTATTTTAGTTTTGAATTGTATTTTTTAAATCTTTTTATCACGGACGCTTCTGACGTTTTGCATCGTTCTCACATGTATAATTCCAATATGAAACATGTAACCAATACCTGTATCAATATTTTAATTTAAAAGTGTCCGTGGAGAGTTTCTTACCCGTTCTTCTCCATAGGAACCTACTACTCTTTGGAATGAGCAACCAGCTTCATATTTCTAACTGACCGACTTCTTGACAATTCAAAAGTCCCTGTTTGAGTTTGAATACAACTTTTGATTTTTGATATACTATTTTAGAAAAAGTAATGAGCACTAACTGAAATATTCCCAGCATAATGAAAGCAGTAACTCTGATAAGATACGGGGAGGTTGGGAGACGGTTGAATTTTTAATAAACGTATTTTCTTTTCTTTTTACAACAAAACAATGCAATGGTCCAATGTAATCAGTCAGAAATTCCTAATCATTAAATGAAACAATATTATTTACAGGCGTTGGCGTTTCCATTGGTAGAACTATCTTAGTGTGTGCTTATAGATATAGAATAAGCTGTTATTTTTAATTATTATTTAAGTATTATGTAGGTACAGCGGTGTGATTTTGTTATTGCTTAAAGTAAATGGCACATAATAACTATACCAATAAGTATAACTGTAGGACTTCTTGGCGGGAAAGTGAAGCGTCATGTTCAGCAGTTTGTTTAAATTTTCCAAAATTAGTGTTTAGCCGAATATTAATGTGTAATAATGGTGGATTATTAACCATTAAGTGTTTGTGAACGTGCATTAGTGTAGGCAAATGAAACAAAACAGTGCAACTTCGCTTCAAGTTCTCTCAAGAAGTCCGCGTGAGGACTCAGTAAAGTGCCACATCTTTACTGAAACTCAAGGGGAGTGGGCGGGGATATCATCATCATGCATTTATAATTCATTTCATCAATACACAAGAACACACACAAGAACTAAAACTTGACATTGGCTAAATGCACAAACCGTGCGAAGCCAGAAGGAAAAAAAAAAAAAAGAAAAAAGTATAACTGTAAGTGACCATAGGATTTCAAGCCCAATTTCTACTTTGTTTATCTATAAGTAGCTTCTGCCCGAGACTTCGTCCGCGTGAAATTTCTTGTTCTAACATAAAATACTTATATCCTATGACACCCGGCAATACTGTAGCATCCTATTAGTGAATGAATTTTCAAAATCGGTTCAGTAGATCCAGAGATTACCCCCTACAACCTCACAAACTTTACCTCTTTACAATATTAGTATCGATAATACTAGTAGCTCTGCGAACAGTAGACCTCGCGAGCTCAAACTTTTTTGCAACAATTAATATACCAGCCAAATCCAAATCTAAAATTGAGCAATTTATTGCATTTTGAAGAGCTATTCTGCTGCTGGGGAGTTTGTTGCGCCATTTCTTCTTCCCAGCTAAAGCACTAGGAAGTGGTGAAGGGTGGGCGTTTTTGGGGGACTGTCTCATGTAATTTTTGACGTTCGAAAAGTGCTGATTCTCAGCCTAGTTTGAATAAATGACTTTTGATTTTGATTTTGATTTTTTTGCTCATCACGCCGAAGACCCTTATCAGATATTTACCAAATTTCTAAGAGACCAACTTAAAGTTACTACCTTTCAAATAAAAAATATCCATCGAAATCGGATCTCATAAAGCGGAGATATCCAGTACCCCCCTTTTGTCCCTTTTTGGAGGAAGTACCTATCCCTCCAATCAATGATATTTTATTAAACAGATATGTTATACACTCACAAAACAACCGAAAAAAGTGAGCCGCGCAGCAGCGGCAGCACACATACCCACTTTTCATTCATTTTACATTTCACTACAAGTAAAAATGATAGAAAAGAGATGGCTTGATAAAAGTAAAAAGAAAAAAAGAGACAGCTAGTGTTGTCAATTGCGCGTGAATGTAAACAAAAAATATTCTGGCCACCAATCACCGAATGTTGGCATCACAGACTAACAAATTGTGAATGGAGTGAATACGTTTTTTTCGTTCTCACGACAAAAAAATGTATTTCCATTTCTTTCTGTTTTCTAACCTCCAAATATGAGAAAATTAGGAAAATAATTGAAATATATTAATAAATCGAAGTATATTGCGATTGTCGCAACCCAGCGCTGGGCACGCCACAATCGTGGCGATAAGTCCCCTCTTTGAGGAGTGGCTAGAGAGGCACCACGGCGTCCTCACCTTCCGCCTGACGCAGGTCCTCACCGGACATGGTTGTTTCGGGAGGTTCCTGTTCAGGATAAAGCGGGAGGAAACGGCCGGGTGTCACCACTGTGTGGATCGCCCGGAGGACACGGTGGAGCATACGGTGGAGGTCTGCCCGGCTTGGGCGGAGCACCGCCGTGTGCTCACGGAGGCGGCGATCTCTCGCGTCCGGCCTTGGTTCAGGCCATGGTTCGGAGCGAGAGTGCATGGGAGGCCGTCACCTCCTTCTGCGAATTAGTAATGCTTGCGAAGGAGGAGGCGGAACACGTGAGGGAGAGGCAAGGTTCGCGCCCTCGCGCCCCTAGTCGCTGCAGGAGACGCCCCGGGCGTCGGGAGTCGCAAGCCGATTTCCGGCCACCGTAGGCGCAGGCCTGCGGACAGTGAGCGATGGGTAGCTCACCATCCGATAAGGACCAGGCCCGGGTCAACGGCGCGTCGTATTCCACGCGCGCCTCAAAGAGTTGTCAGCACCAACTGACGGGGTCCGCTATATAGGGCCAATGCCTGCCAGGGTTGCGAGTTTGTCCGAAAGGGACATCGTGGCCCTGGCACACAGGCAAATGAAGGAATGCGGGTGGGTTTTAGTCAGTAAAAGTCTGACACGCCCTCCCGCTCCGCCCAGAGCGGGAGAAGTTGATAATTTCCCTCCCAAAAAAAAAAATGCTTGTCTAACTCTGTAACGGACTTTGATGAAATTTGGTATATAGATAGATCTCTTACATGTCTTGACTTGTAAATTACACTTGCTCGATTAACCTTTTCTCTATTAGAATATTACGAATAGATTACCTATATCCATGTTTTACTTATTTCAAACTTGGATAAAATATAAAAAAGGTTGGAACAATTCATGGAAATGTTTTATTACTAACACTGAATCATCAAAAAAAAAGTGTTTAAAATATCGATAGCTAATCATCGATAACGGTAATCTCTAATTGAGTAGCTGACTATGATATTTGCCTAGTTGGAGTCTTCTCGAATAATATTCTTGAGTTTAAACGAAAGTAGACCCTATATTTTACAACATAAAGTAAATTTTTACTTGTCTTGTTTATTAAAGTATTGTTTTTCAAATTTTAATCGAAATACAATAAATTAGGACTGACCGATGGTATGATATACCACCGAATGATACATTTTTGGTTCTGCTGTCGTGTTTACACTCTAAAACAGCACAATAAGGCATTTAAGTATTTTTTTTCAAGTTTGTTATCACCGTGACGTTTGTAACAAGACTGATGTGCGAGTTGTGTGCGCGGAGCAGACATTTGCGGAACTCCGCAAAACTCGGGGTACGCGGGCCCCGCCTACTTGCGACTTCTACTGTTTTTTCTGTTCTGTGTTCGACAGATTAGAGCTGTGGGCCTAAAATAGACGCTTTGGCAGAATCATAATACGATCTGCGTACAATTCATATCCTGCAATTCATCTGTTTGACAGTTTTGTATGGAGTTTCGTAAAATGGTCCACAAATTATGAATTGCTATACTGAAGTCTAATGTCAAATACTGCTGTCAAACAGATGAATTGCGGGATGTATGAATTGTACGCAGATGATATTATGATTCTACGAAAGCGTCCATTTTAGGCCCCCTGTTTTGATAGCTAGGCCTCATGTTTGATTCACTTGTAGAACAAAAAGGTTAAGCACTTTATGATTTACTTTTGCGTGCTAGATACTCGATATTTTTTAATATAGAAAACCCACAACAACCAGCGAGGCAAAATTAAAAAAAAAGGAAAGAAAAAAGAAATGTATGTACAATAAAAATTAAATGCTGTTTGTTGGTAAGCGCATCACTTCAGAACGGCTGATCCGATTTCTCATTTTTTTTTTAATATTCGTAATAAGTAGTCCGAATCTTACTGAAAGAAAAATTTGAAAAGTTGCTCAGAAAATTAAATTATCAGCATCTCCAACATTACAAAACTAGAAAGGCAACACAACCCGCGATTTGAAATAAGAACGCTCAAAAAACTTGCAAAACCTTTTTGTCCCCAACCTATTTTTGCGCACATAGTGTAGCTGCTTCGCTAGATGCTAACTCGCTAGTTATCCGCAGAGCGATAGAGGCGTCGCTGGCGACGGTATCGCTGACCACGACGACGCCCGAAGAGCCAGTGGAGGAACATATAGCTGATGTGGATGCTGACGCGGACCTGCAAGCGGCTTTAGCGCTGTCGGCGAGAGAGCAGGCGTCGCGCGAACAGCAGCTTGCAGCGGAACAGCGAGCTTTTGATGAAGCGCTGCGGTTGTCGCTGTTAGACAAGTAATCGGTGGGTTTTCATTTTCAATGTTGAGATTATGATTTTTTCGTCAGGCATGTTTATTACGTTTACAGTCGAAAAGGCAAAATAAAAAAAATCTGGTCTACATATTTATAATTGTCATAAAATAATAGGCCCGTTTTGACATTTAACTTTGCGCGATTGACCATCGCGACGTAACTTGTGAAGTAACCATACCTACTACTCGGTACTCACGATAAATCGGTTCAAGTTAAATGTCAAAACGGGCCTATTATTTTTTGACAACTTTAGGAATGAGTTCGATTTGAGAAAGGACCTTGTTTATACTCATACATAAATATATATATTTTTCCAGCCATTAATAGTTGTGTGGCGGAGCGCATCTTGTTGAAAATACAACTTGGATAAAAACTAACTTGGAGTCTCATTTCCTACGAAATGTATGGGAAAAGTTTTTTGCGATTTCTGACTTTTCTAGTACTCATACCTCAGTTGGTCTAATAGAGGTTTTTGATCCTTATAAGAAACCGGATCGATTGGCATAATAAAAAGTTTTTGTGAAAACTGCCCATTTTCCTGCTGACTGTAAATTTTTTTCAAAATCTGTGAATGCAGATCAATATATCTCAAAAAGTTAAGGACAGTCTCCTAAGACCGTTTTCCTGTAGCTACAACGGTTAAGGTAGCTGCCCTTACTGCCCCATCTCAAAAATCCACCCTGTATATATTTCATGAAAATATTCCCTGGTTATTATTATTTACAGTTTTTAGGGTTCCGTATCTCAAAAGGCAAAAACGGAACCCTTATAGTTGTAGGATCATTTGTGTGTCTGTCACAGCCGATTTGCTCCGAATCTACTGTACTGATTAAGTTGAAATTTTATACACATAAGAATTTCTGTGACCCAAACACGAACGTGTAACGTAAAAAAAAAATCAATTGAAAGGAGTTGTTATTATTTCAAATATTTTTTTTAATAATTTTAAAATAATTCGTTGTAAAGTTATTAAAGAAAATAGATGACAATTGACCAGCCGCCATCTTATCTCCGAAACTGCGGGATCTGAAATTTTGAAAAAAATACAGTGAATATTTCTTTACTTATAGATTACAGGAAAATCTATAAGAAGTCTATGGTCTTAAAATAACATGGTTTACCACTCAATATTGTGCGTGCTAACTTACATTTGCAGTTCGAATGTATGAGGGTTCCGTTTTTGCCTTTTGAGATACGGAACCCTTATAGTTGTAGGATCATTTGTGTGTCTGTCACAGCCGATTTGCTCCGAATCTACTGTACCGATTAAGTTGAAATTTTATACACATAAGAATTTCTGTGACCCAAACACGAACGTGTAACGTAAATAAATTAATTTTAAATATGGCGTCACTTTTGGGAGAAAATTAGAAAAAAAAAAAAACTGTTGTAAACTGTACCGTGTGATATATCAAATGAAAGGGGACTTCTTGGCGGAAAAATGAAGCGTCATGTTCAGCAGTTTTGTTTCATATTCTAAAATTAGTGTTTATCCGAATATGAATGTGTAATAATGGTGGATTATTAACCATTAAGTGTTTGTGAACGTGCATTAGTGTAGACAAATGAAACAAAACAGTGCAGTACAGTTTCTTGCCTGTTCTTCTCCATAGAGATCTACGTTTTGGAATGGGCAAATATCTTCAACTTTCTGACTAACTGACCGACTCTGTTAATTCAAAAGTGCCTGTAATAGGTTTAATTGAAATAAATGTTTTGAGTTTGAGTTTTGCAACATCGCTTCAAGTTCTTTCAAGAAGTCCGCGTGAGGTCTCAGTAAAGTGCCACATCTTTACTGAAACCGGGGAGCGGGCGAGGATATCATCATCATGCATTGATTAAAATTCATTTCATCAATAGTTAAACAAGTTTTGTAACTAAATAAAGACTTGGCTAAAAGGTCCCATTAAAATATTATATAAAAAAAAATCAAATGAAAGGAGTTGTTATGATTTCAAATATTTTTTTTAATAATTTTAAAATAATTCGTTGTAAAGTTATTAAAGAAAATAGATGACAATTGACCAGCCGCCATCTTATCTCCGAAACTGCGGGATCTGAAATTTTTAAAAAAATACAGTGAATATTTCTTTACTTATAGATTACAGGAAAATCTATAAGAAGTCTATGGTCTTAAAATAACATGGTTTACCACTCAATATTGTGCGTGCTAACTTACATTAGCAGTTCGAATGTATGAGGGAACATGTTTTTCAACTAGAATGTTAAGTTTGTTCTTGGGATAAATTCATCCCAACTGTGGAACTCTACATTGTGCGTGGTCGGACATGCACTTCGCCGGTTTTTTTTCGAGTAAACCACCTTGAAGCATGTTAGTAAAAATGTAACTAACACAGTTATTCTTTTACTTTCAGATCTCAATTCCACAAAAGTATGAATGAAGCGTCCAACCAAAATAAGACTTACGCCTAATGTACTTCTAGTAAGTAGCTAAAATTTATACTTCACGGGCCGGTCTTCATATTGAGTGTCTCGTCCATAATAGGCTACACAAAGTTCATAATATATCCAACGCAAAATTTATATAAATGAGATCATAAACTATATACTCGTTGTCCTGATAATCCAGGTCAAAAATTTAACAAAAAAAAAAAAACTATTTTTTTATGTGGCATGCATTGTTTATGTTGTATGCATGTTACACATCATATTATGATGTGTAACATCTGACCTTGCCTTGGTAATAAGCAACTGAAGACAGACTAACACGAACAGACTGCCAGACTGAACTAACAACAAAATTTTAAAAAGAAATATGTATTCGAATACCTTTTCATTACTAGTAGTCGCCCACTGGTCGAAATTAGACCCCCTCTACTTACAATCTATATAGTACTTACTAATTCCATGCTATTATAAAGTACTTACAAATTCCATGCTATTCAAAAGTACTTACTTATTCCATGCTAAAGCTGTCACTTCCTGCTACACATTTCCGTCCCTTTTCACGAAATCACTCCCACTGAAAGCGGGAGCAAAAAAAAACACAAAAAACAACAACACAAACAACAACAACAAAAAAACAACAACACACAATACAACAACAAACTAAAACACGAAAAAAAAACAAAACACAACTCAAACAAAAAAAAAATCTCATGATGACACGTCAGACATAAGTTAGGTTCAGGCAATAACAAGTTAGATTAATGGCATTTAAAGTCCTGACAGGATCTTGAGCCTCACCTAGAATAATTCAATCATCTAAACTAACTTCCTATCAACTCAATCAATCAAATCAGCCTATCGTAGCCCTCTGCTAGACATAGGCCTCTCCCAGGCTGCGCCACAACACCCTGTCCTCCGCCTTCCGCATCCAGTCTGACCCAGCCACCTTCTTAAGGTCGTCAGTCCATCTAGCTGGGGGGCGTCCCACACTACGCTTGCCGCGCGGTCTCCACTCCAGGGGTTCTACTCCGAAGCGTTAATACGAAGTATCGGCCGAATGTTCGGCCGTTTTATAACTTCCATAGTTTCCTTTTTTGACTTTGAATCCTTAACCGACCTAAAGTCACATTTTTTACTTTGGCTTATCTCGATGACTGTCGTTTTTTTAGTTTTTTTCACTGTATTTAGCCGTCGTCAAGCAACGGCCGAACAATCGGCCGCTACTTCGGATTTATGTTCGGATTAGACCCCCAGGACTCGTCTGCTCCATCAGCCATCGGTCCTTCGACAAACATGGCCAGCCCAGTGCCACTTCAGGGTTATGCGCTATGGAGCGGGCTATGCTTGGTGTGTCTCTTTGAAGGATAAAGTTAGGAATTAAATTATCCGGAAAAGAACCGGAGTTACCGACATAGCTTGCAGAGTAAGCAAACTTCCTATAAAAATAGTAAATTATAATAATATGTACCACCGCGAACGTTCCCGGTCGACCACTTTTCGCCCTTATGCCCATAGTAATAAGGTTGAAAATTGGTCGACAGGGGCCTCTCGCGGTGGCACCTGTTGTCTTTTTGTATTTCTACTATGGATGGGACATTTAATTTTAGTTATACAGAAGAGCGACTAAAACGAGAAACTATCAAATACTACTAGTATAATTTTGTATAAATAATAGTACTTACGTATATTTTTTACGTAGTGTTAAAAATGAAAAAAAAAAGAAATATGACTTCCAATCAATGTTTATTTGTTCCATAGACATACGATGCGTAGTCGCTAATCTGTAGCACTAGCCGTCGATTTTAAATCTGATCAAGTCTCTGATTGCCAATTTAGCTGTCAAATCTCACGCTCGCTATAATTGGTTGACCGAATTAACAACGGGCAATATTTAACTGATCCTCTAAAAACTTTTTTACCTTCTAATGATGTACGCTTTTATAAATTAATGAACTGTTAAAACAATTTAGGCTTCTAATGATGCACACTTTTTTAAAATAAATGAGCTTCTTTTTAACTTTCTCAGTAACTATAACCCCGACCAAATGGGTTGGGATACAGTTACTCGAGGTTCACAAAAAGAGAGTTACTCGAGGTTCACAAAAAGAGGCATAATCAGCCTATAATGTTCCCTCCAACTGCTGGGACTCAGGGCTCCTGTGGGTGAGAGGGAGTGGGCCGTAATCCACCACGCGGGCCCAGTGCGGGTTGGTAGATGTCACATGTCTTCAAATTTTGGCGCCTCGCTGGGTTCGAACCCACGATCTACAAATCGTAAGTCGGGGCCGTTATAACTGGGCCACCACTACTCCAAAAAGAGAGATATTTTAAATTAGTGTTCAATCATATTTTTAGGAGAGCAAAATGCGAATTTGAGGTTTGATTAAATACATATGCCATTAACAACAAGTAATCCTATGAGTTGACAAGAGATTTGGCAGTATAGGTTTTGAAAACCGGTGGTGTATAAGATTCGGCCCTTAGATTTTTGACTGTAGAATACTTATTCATCGTTATAAAATAATTATGATAATGTATATTATTATATTGTGTACATTGGGTGCATATACACAAAGTATATAATAATATTGTACGTTTGTGTTTAGTATCGCTATACGAGTGAGGTGTAATTATTAGTTAATAATATGATTTATTCATGTATTCAAAAGGAATTGTTTTGACAGGTACATATTTATGAAAGTGTTGAGTGGTTTAATTAGTTACAAAACAAGAAAACGATGATTATTTAATGTTGTGTTAACTTGCGACCTAAAATAATTCGATTTTATGAGAATAACAATCAGCTTCTTTACTGGCGTTGGCGTCGCGTCGGTTATAAAAGTATAGAAAACCCTTACCCCCGATTCTCTGAAAAAGTCTCAGATAAATAAATCTGCTATCAATTCTTAAATAATGTAATTTTTTTATCTTATTCTATGAATAAAATATATTCATATTGATAGAAATTTTATTCAAATAAAAAATAAAATAAAGTTCTACTTTTATTAAAAGCGTAGCATGTTGTTTGTTGTTACCTGTTATCAATAAAGCTAAAAGTTTATTTACATAAGCTAAGGGTATACAGGGAAACCTTAATACAACAAACTTTGTTTTACCTTTAGCATGATTTAGATCTCGGTCACAAAATGGTTTTGGTCACGAACTGACTCTGGTCACATATGGACTATGGTCACAAAATGGCCCTGGTCAAAGATTGACCATGGTTGCAGACTGGCCCCTGTCACATATTGACCCTGGTCACATTTTGACCTCATACTAGCTTATTTGTGACGAAAAAGTAGAACTTTATATTTGTATAAATTAAACAAGTATTTGTACTGTCTCAATTATTATTATTACTATTTACTATATGTTAGTTAAACGTCTAGACTTGGCAATACTTTGCCTAGGATTAGTGTCCAGTGCAATAATTCTATTATGTAATATTTAAATGTTTATATTTTACACTATATTGATTCCTATACGTCTGCGTCCCTGCAGTTAGATGAAATATGACCTTTATTGTGAATGATCGAAGGTAGATAGTTGATAAATAAGTTCACAAAATCTCTTTCACAACTGAATATTTAGATTTTTGATGTGAATAGCATAATCTGAATTAATCTTTGTATATTCTCCTCGACTATTATGGAATATATGAGATTTTGTGATACAAATAATTGTAATTATTTATACCTATAATAATAATATAGAATCTGACTGCCAAGCAAAAATAACCCTTCATATAAAATATTTTATCTTACAATCTTGAAACTTTAAAGTTGATTTTTGCTTGGCCATGTTATTTTTACACACTATGTTGAGTATTAGATGAATGAACATTACCCTAAAGGAATTGTGATTGTATTGTAATAATAATATTTGCTGTTTTCATATTATGTAACATAGTAATTAATAGCATTTGTTACGACTCTTCACACTAGTAAATTGCACCATAGAGAACCGACACGAACTTTTTAATTTTATGATTTGTTACACTTGAAAGCAGACCCTTATTATTGCTTTATGTAATGTTTAAAACATCACAACTTTATAAAAAAAGATCTCTTTTTATTTTTTCGCGACTAAATTACATAATAATTGAAGGGTTGGTTGGTTTGTATCTGTTATCTTTGGCAACCATCACATTGCTCAGAAGACAGCTGTTTGAATAAATGATGGTCAACCCAAAATAATATATCTTAGACATACTGAGGAAACGCCTAAACTGATGCTAACCTAACCGTGGAACGAAGTTAGCCTTGAAAGCCGTTTCAAAGGTGCTTAGAGAGATAAGAGATAAAGATTTTATTTCTCAACACAATATATAGTACATTTTCAAAATATTAGAGATGGCATATTATCATGTGTCACTTGATAATACCATTTCAAATCAAGTTTGTCATTACAAATATAGCCTGGAGTTGTGCTCGTCTCCTCAATATGAAATATGGTAAAATTAAATTTTAAGGGGTAATATTTAAGCGCAGAACACATTTTACTGAAAGATATATAAAATTATATTCAAAATCTGTTTCTTCTATGACGACCTCTGATCATCAAAAAACTTAAACCTTAGACTCGTTTGGTACTGATACAAAAATCTGAGCTTAATATTACCCAATAACTTATCTTATTATTATATACATAAGCTATACTTTCCTACCAATGTAACGTACTAGGTATACCCAGTAGGACACTGTAAAGGCGTGTGTTGTATATTTGGCGCTACTTCGCAACTGTGATTTTATATTTAATAATGTATTGAATATTTTGTATTGTCTCCAAACATGTGATGTACTGCTGTAGTCTGAAGTTGCTTGAGGGATGTCCTTTTAGGTGGCTGACGCACGATATACCGAATCTGACGTGAAAATGTACCGTGGTTTGGTGTTCAGTGCGTTTAGATCCTCAATGTCAATAGCTTTTACCTAAATTTGATCTCAAGTAGTATTATATTGTATCAAAGAGCATAATAGCAAAGTATTATTGATGTTGAAACACGCATCGCAGGATTTGTAACACTGCCATCTATTGCGTGCCATTTGAACCAAGTAGTGAAAAATTGTATTAGCGCCATCTCTTGGTGGGTAGGAAAATCAAGCTATTGACGATGTCTATTCAATTAGTGATGCTTAGTTTTTGTAATAAGAAATGTTTACAAAATATTTAATACATGTTCACACGTATTTATATGACTGTATACATACTGTACAAAGCTATTTCAATTCTATACATTTCCGATTCCAGTTAACATTGTACAACCCTGTCGAATTGTGTAAAATAATGTGTTATTATAATTATATTTTATGTATATTGATTTTTAATCATTGTTTCATTCGATTCCTTATCAGAAACGACTGTTATGCATACCGCATTTTTCAGCGTCGAATGTTTCATACCGTGATGGCGGGTTACTTTAGCTACTTTTTTCAAATCATATTGGAATTTGATCTGTAGTTTTTATTGGTATTATCTGTTTAATGTTCCTGTATGTTCTATAGAAGCTCAAGGATGTAATCAACAAGATCTGAAGTGTATTTTAGAAATATGTTATGCGTAATTTGTTTTCTTTTTAATTAAAGTTTGGGCCAAAGTTGTTCTTAGGCTACTTTAACCCCATGAACTTTATCAGTGAAAAATGTGTACTTGCAGCTATGAGTTGCCAAAGAAACCATCAAGGGCGGTAAGATTGAATATCCAGGCGGGGTTTAATGTAAGAAAAAGGTTCGAAATAAATTAAAATACGATGTAAAATTAACATTCTATAATTTCGAAAATTTTGGAAAGTTTTCAGCAGTAAAATACGCCAGTGTTACTGTCTAAACCTCAAATGGCGCGAACATGGAGTGACGTTCAATGAGTCAGTAAAACAGTTCCGCGAGAACGCGTCTATATCGCCATCTATTAGTTGCCGAAGGAACTACGACGATCGGTTGTATGGTCGCGACACGGCGGGCATTTTCTCGATTTGGGCCAAAGTTCTGCCCTAGGGTCAAAGTAACCCGCCTCTACCGGTAGTCATTTTATAACCGGCTATTTCATACATTACCACTTTCCCTGATAAACTCTCTTCTGTGCCTTCAACGTTGTAGGTTGCTTTCATTGCTTCATAATATTGGGATAAGGAAAGGAAGTATTTTTTGGAGAATAATAAAAGAAATAAATACGCACAATGTTATCTATGTATTTAAAATTTAATTTTCATTACTTATATACAAATTACAACATTCACTATCAATAATAGGTATTAGTTTGTCCTATATTTACATACGTAATACACTTTAGAAGCGTAATTTCATTATTCAAGTCAATAAATTACATCAGGAAACTTTTGGAATAGTGAGTAGTCACGAACAAGAATAACCAACAACACTGCGTCTTCCGAACGGGGATGGAACCGGACAATGCCGGCAGTAACCGGCTAATACGGGCACACACAATGCTAGTGACACCGGAATAGAAAAAATGGAATTGTACATTAGAAAAGTAGGTTTTATATCAATAATAATTTTCTTATACTTACACCGGCATTCGATCCCCGTTGTTACATACTGCGCGAGAATTGTACTTACTAGATACTACAAATTGATAAAGATTCCCAAGGAAAGTAACGAGAACAATTAAAATCATCGAAAACTTAAAAAATAACGAAATAAATAGATTTTTTTTAATAAAAAGGTATTATTTTATAATTTCTAACATCGAGTTTGTGTTCTTATAACTTTTTTGAGGACGAATACTGCTTTATTTATAAGCAATTCAATTCTCAAACATAATAAAATACTAGAATAAATTGCACAGTGAATTATACAGTAAATAGTTGTAAAAAATAAACTGGTTTATTGCATATTGCTAATCAATAAATTCCTTAATCTTACACATATTAGTTAGGTACATTGTTACAGGGCTTACCAAAAATCCTAATTACTTTAAATTCATTCATAGACCATTACAATATTTTTACAGAGTCATCAATGAGTGCAAAACTGCAACGGAAAGTACAATTTAAAGTTTACAATATTCAGTGGTCACAAAGTTGGTATTATTAAGATTATTTCCATACAATCATAGTGAAAGTTCAATAAGTCATAAGAACACGAATCGACATCAATATTACGACGCTAACACAGACTTACACTGGCTAAAATGAGAATAATCCTTGGACACTACAGATATTTATTATATTATAATTATTATATTCGGATTATTATGAAATTCTTGAAGCAAAACATCACATTGATTGACACAAACGGACATTGAGATATTGAAATGCTACAACTGCTTAATGTCCACACTGACTAAATTGTGGTTTACGTGCAACAGTAAGATTGTTGATGCAATTATATTATTTGTCCGCAATCAAAGATGCGTTGCGGACACCTAAACTTAAATTATGTGAAATCATTTGCATTTCTACTATTACTTATTAAAACACTGAATTATAATTTAAACATGTTACAGCACTGTCTACTTTAACCCATGTAGGTAAATGTTATTTCTATAATAACCATATTTGACAAATTACATGTCTTCAAATATTCATAGCCAACAAAAGTAATCGCCTCTACTCATCTCGTTTCTGGAACTATGTATTTTGCCTACTCTCATTTTAACCAGATTTAGACGCCATGCCGACTACTGCTAGCTCAATTATCTGATCAATGCTAACAGTAGTCACCTTGAGGTTCTGTCTAATAATAAATGAAGCTGATGCAGGTCGAACTGTTACTTACAACTAAAATACTGAATTTAATATTACCGTCAATAGATGGCGTTGGTATAGGGAGATCGAGATCACTTTACATCTCAAAGAGATGTGCACATCGTCGGTGCATCGGGTAGATACGCGTAACATTAAACAATGATTTGAATAACAAATCCGACCCACACAAGCCCCTACACATAAATTAAATGCATCGTACCTCCGCTTAACTTTTCTAACTACGATATACATACAGTCCGACTTGGATTGCACTTATTTGGAACTAACGCCGCACCTCGGCGCATGTTGTATCATATCACAACTAAACATAAAGTATTATGCACTACACACGTATTCTGTAACTGTACTTTTTGACGCACCATCTTATAATATACGGATATGGTTGGTTGAGCATCCACAATTTACTGTATATATCATTCGTAAGTAACGAAACATATCGGGTTAATGAGGGCCATGGGTGAAGAAGGCCGTTACCTTTTCTTACATACAAAAATAAAAAAAGGGGAATATATGTTATAAAACCAACATTTTGTAAGCTAAACGTAGGGAACGCATGAGAAAATGGCGAGATGACCGAAGCATGGGTAATCGATTTGATCAAATGTCAGAATAATCTGCGCTGACTGGGAACATCCCTACGCTCGGATTTAACAGCTTTAAATGGTTGTCATGGCAGCCGCCGGATATCTATAGCTATACCTACACGTAATATGTAGCTTTTAATTTGATGAAGCACCCACCATGCAGAAGCATGCAGACACGTAGGTATTTACGGGAAAGTGCGCCTGACTGGACACGGTCGACGAATTTCGACGAATTTTTTTGGCTGCTTGTTTATCCTGCAACTTTATTTTATGTATAGTGCGTTTTTACATGAAATTATTTATGAGAAAAGTTTCTAAAGATGAAAAAAATCAAGAAATAGGTATACCTACAGCCAACTTCCACCCATCCAGCCTTGTCCTTTTATAGTAAAATATTTTAACGTAAATTGTAGATGCTCTTAAGAGGTGGGTTTGCAATTCCGTTCCAATGAACACATAGATAATGTGAACTTATCTGCATTAGACAAAATGATAAACAAGTTTAAGGCAATTAGGTGTACGCACGCCGCTTTGTCATGTAATTGAGAGCAATTTGTCACTTCCGGTTATGTTTAGAAATATTCCTAGGCACGAGTAATTTTGCTAGTAGGTACCTAAATAAATAAGTTATCTACCTAGGCATTAATAGAGATAAACCTTTATTTAGGTATGTACCATTAGCACTTTTGTTGTTGGCCTTCTTGGCCATATGGATGTTGCTAGTACTGCGGGCCTTATTATCTTTAAGGCTGCCCAAAACGGGCATAGGTGCAGGTCTCATGTAAGGTACTTGTGTGTACGTGTGCTTGCGGTTAGAATTACGTTTTAAGTACCTATTATTTCAATATTGACCTAGAATACTCATAAAATAAGTCGATCATGTTCCCTGAATACAATCCAGTAATTGCGTCATGACATCAGAATTAATATTTCAGTTGTAATTGCCTGTAGTGGTGTAGAGGAGGGTCTCGGTCCCGCTCTCAATTGCCTGGCCCTGCCGCGGACACCTAAATGACATCAACGTCACCGCCACGTCGCTGAGTCAATTTATGCAGATGTACCCACTCCAATTATGTACCACTCTGATGTATAAATTAAATGTAAGTATATTTTCGAGATCTTTTAAATTTAAAATGTCACAAAGTGCCTCAGCTAAGTGACGCGTTATTAACACTAAAAATTAAAGCTTTATACATAATCGGAACGAGCTAACCGTTCCCTTGGCATCATCATAAGAAAGTTCCTGTACTAGGTATACAGATCAGTTCACAGGTTATGTTGCCGCATTCCCATTCGCGAAAAATCGTGCATTGACGATATACATCGCCAGCTCTATGCACATGTGCATTAACGATTAAGTTATTGAGACGTCGATGTAGATGAAAGTGCGCGATTTGTCGTGAAATAACGTGGCATAAAAGAGACAGTCCACGGTACGGGACTACCGCACCGAGCGACGACACGGGGGTTTCACAACATCGGACGGATCAATTCGTTCACCATTCGGGCTCAGGGGTCTCCTTTAAAATTGCACCTTAAATCACTTATATAAAGTTCGCTATCGTCTGGCTGATGCCACGTGGCTGTGAAGGGAATTTATTTCTACAAACTGTAACGCTAGATGATCTAAAAGAAAAGAAAAACTTAATGGCGTGGCTCTAATAGTTTCTTACTGTGAATGAAATTGAATGTTTTCGCTGTACAGACATATACAGGTGTCGCATCAAAAGAAAACTTAGAAAGACGTTAGTGCTAGTAATTAAGCACTATGTTCAGCAAAAACATTAGTAAATTTAAAATACTATTTTTATGATAAAACTCGTCTATTTTATTTACAGAAATAATCATTACTCTGTCTGTGTACCGTTTAAATAAAATTATTTTACATTAGAATTGTGGCCATCATAAAATATATTAAAAAAAAATGTGAAATTGTATTTGTTACGGTTTGTCATGGGTTTAGTTCCGGTAAAGGAAACATCATCAAAGTAGTAGGTATAAAAAAGAGCGTGCAACAATCAACCGTGGATGTGAAATAGTATTTTATATTTTACTTTGAATTTATGTATTATTTTAACAAATCAATTATGTACTGTGACCGTGGATATGGATGTTAGAAGAACTTGAAATTAAGGTAAGGGCCTATACACACGGTGGTAATTTTACGCGCTGTCGACGCGCGTCAAACGCAACTAGCGCTGCTTTTTCAAGACAGAAAACGGGCCCATGTAACGCGCAGACGACGTGCGTTACAAGGAACATGCGTATAAAAAACGCCGTGTGCATAGGATCTAAGAAATGTTACAGGCAGGAAACGCACGAACAGCTCATAAAAGAAATTATGTAGTCGTGAAACATTAAAGTGTTAAAGTAGTTAACTACACGTTGCCCCGATTTTGAATTCTATTTCGTAGATAGAAAGGATGGCATTAAAAGCAAAAACGTGGTTACAATACCAACTGTATATTACAGCTGCCATTTGTCATGCCACCAACGCAATAGAAGTCAAAATCGGTTGAAAGGACTGTAAAAAAGGTTTATTTAAATTTCTAATTTATTTCAAATGGAGTATAGGTAGGTGTAACCCAACCTTATGTCACTACTGCCCTAAACTTGCTAATACCCAAAATTATCTCTTTCAAGATTAGGTAGTCCTTTTTAAACAAATTGATGATGTTTTCTCACAAAAATCTAAAAGACAGCTCACGTAAACGATGACAATGACAATTTACTTATAATGATTTAGGTAGGAGCGGTTGTGATTATCTTAAAAAATATTTAACAACTTTTTTCGATTTGAGTCTGACACCTGTCTGACAATATCAATCTGACTAAAAAAACCATTATGTGAAGATTAAAAAAATCTAGTTTCAGTTTTAAGATTATAATTTTAATTAAAAATATGTGGTGATAACGAAGTCAGAAGTCGGACAAAGTAAAATGACCAAACTATTTAACTTTATAGAACTAGAATATAACTTGGTCATGGTAAGAATATTCTCTGCCAAAGTCTGACAATAAAACTATACACTTATAGAAATAAATAGTATCGGTTTGTGAATATAATTTAACAGTTTAATATTGGTTTCATATTGAAGACTTGGCTATGCTGCTCAACATTTTGTTAGCAGATAGAACTGCATCCTTATTGTGTAACACGATCGCAATCGCAAGGGCATTTTGACAGCTCATGTTGATTGCAATGATATAGTTCGCAATGGATATGAACTGCCAAAATAAAAGCGATTGTGAGAGTGTTTCTCAATAATTAAATAGCAATGCGAAGACACCAATAAGGAGCCAACGAAGAACTAATTTACATACTACACTGTATCAGATGTGATAAGTCCGAAATACAACACATCCATAGTCTTTACAACTAAATAGTGTCATTCATAAACTAAACTGTACCAGCTGCTGATTTAGGTCGTCCAACTCTAGAGCTAAGTGTCTTTAGGTGCGTTCCCCCGGCCACTGTTCCCCAAGTCCCCCAAGTTCCCCCGGTTCCCCCTCTAGCCACTAGTTCCCCGTCCCCGTGCGCGCTTAGCGCGGGTGCGCGGGCGGCGGCGGCGGCCCGCGCTGGTACCTCGGTCAGTCGCCGGTCGCCGTCACCGTCGGCGTCGTCCAAGGGCCGCTCCAAGGGCTGTAGCCCGTGTGGCTGGAAATAAAGAAAAAGACATGTTAGAGAATATGCTTAGGTAGGTATTGGAAATATTGGAGGGTCATGGCGAAGGTTAAGAAAGAGAGAAAGGATCCTCTCGTTCGTTTAGAGCGACATACTGTGATTTGCACTTGTACATGGTCAGACAATTGCAACAAGACTCGTGATCTCCAAAAGAGAGGACATCACTACATAATTTAAAGTGTTTACTACATACAAGTGTTACTACATACCTAAGTTATACACATTTGTACCCCAAGTGTAAGTTCGCAAGAGAGTAAACGTAACTATTTCGTTTGCGTTAAAATTTGACCGATAGATCATAATGCTAAGAGTATAAGAGTGAGAATAAAAATCTTAACGCAAACGCGCTAGTTACGTTTAGGTACTCACTTGCAAACACACTCGAGGTACAGAATAAAAATATCATGTCGGAGGCAAAAACCTCTGACAAAACGTGTCTGTCCATTAGACCGCGAGTGTGTAACACAGCCGTAGTTCTATGGCAGAATAATTTTGCTATAGAATTATCTTGGCATACCTACGTTGGCAGGCACGTGCCAGTATGAAGTTTGACCATCGTTAGTAGGTAGGTACTTGTTACTTATGCAAATGCACTTAATGGCACGTTTTTTAAAAGACTCCACTTTGCCACATTACTCTGAACACGTTATTTTTACATCCGAGGAATCTGACATTCTACTGTGTTAAATGTTACATCAAAATACCTTGTAATATATTGCAACTAAATGACAGAAAATTTAAAACTCATATCAAAAGAACACTTTGTAAACAAGCATATTACAAATTAGAGGATAAAAACATGCTGGTCCATCTCCCTAGGACAATCTAGAGTCTAGACAAAATCAAACAGGTTGCTGTTTTAATTGTATACTTAATTTATTATTTTTATGACATTTATTTTAAATTCTGTGATTACCTTAACTCACACTGATATTGTTATTTTTTAGGAAAACGTATATATTTTTTATTTTTTTACAATTTTTGTAAATATGTTAGCACCACGTATCTATCACATAATTAATTTGTCTGTCATTGCTTCATTCTTAACTCTTTTTATTATCTACCTATTGTGGTATAGTAATTTTATTCTAGGTGCATCGTCTTCACATATAATTATATAATTAATGTAGGTACTACCTACCTATGAAAAATATTGTACAATTTTTTAAAAGAGTAACGGTGGAGTTTCTTGCCCATTCTTCTCCATACGAAACTACCTTTTGGAAGGGGCGACTAGAATCAATTCAATTTTTTTTGCAAATATTGACGTTCAAATGTGCCTATTTGAAATAAACAAATTTTGTTTGACTTTGGCTTTACTAAAATGCCTACTTATTGCCATGAAAAAGAAAACAAATACTCAATACTTAATATAAATTTTAAAAAGATAATAACGCCCGCCTGGTAAGTTGGCCACGGTGGCAGGCAGACACAAAAACAGGCGCAAACGCATCAGACTGCACAAGAAGCATTGTGTTAATGAATTCAAACAAAAAGTTTTATCTGATCACTTGATATGTTAGTAAGGTATGATAAAGAAGCGTTGTAAGAAATCACGCTACTGTGAGCCCCGATCAGAATGTTAGATTTTGTTTATGTGGCGCCTATCGGGTCTACAAGCCTATGTTTTTCATAATTAAGACTCAGATATATGCTAGTGACCTTGAATGGTTAGCTTGCGTGTTCTGTACTAAGCTCACGCAAAGCATCGTAGATACGTTCAGCCAGTAATAAGACTCGCCCATCAAGGAGCGCTGTCCCCAATTTGACGCAATATTAATTTATTATACACAAAACAAAAGGTATTTTAATAAAACGCATATAGTAAAAGATCAATAATTAAATTATCTTTAAATTGGTGAAGGTTTCAGAAAAATACGCTTGGTAGATTTTACGCCATTCTCAGTTTTTTATCCGCGTTAGACATAACTTTACAAATTAATTTCACTATGTAATATAAACTTATTCTAAAATATTCACATATTAAATTATTGAGAAAATGCTCTAATTTAACATATATTTTTTTTCAAATCATTAACACTACTCGTTTAGACGTGATCTTCAGTATAAAATCAATAAAAGTCGGTTATCGTCGCCATAAGTGCATTTACTTTTGGATATCTTGGTAAACATCTTGCCTAGACTACGGTATGGAAGGTGCTCTATATCCTGAATATTAATGAGTAGGTATAGTGGTTATGCTTCGGTGTAAGTACATGCTGCTACACATTTTCGAAACAGATATTCCTGATTCCTGCGAGTTCGCAGAAAACTCATTGCATTATTTACCCAAACATTAGATAGAGGTAGGTACTTATCTTAGGTCCATAAAATATGCTGAAACTACTTGATAATTATATCATTTAAAAACAAACGTATTTAAATGATATAATAATCAAGTCTTAGTACCGGTGGTAAAATTAATAGATTCATAAAAGTGAAAAGCAGTTGTGGCTACTGCACTGTTTAACAGACCATGGTATCTAGGTTATTATCTCATAAATTATCCAAATTCCTAGATAACTTGACTTCTTTACCCAAGAATCTGTATTTCTCGGGCGATCTCTCTCACTGTACGACCAAATAACAGGGGGCCTAAAATGGACGCTTTGGCAGAATCATAATATGATATGCGTACAATTCATATCCCGCAATTCATCTGTTTGACAGCTGCTATTTGACGTTAGACTTCAGTATAGCAATTCATAATTTGTGGACCATTTTACGAAACTCCATACAAAACTGTCAAACAGATGAATTGCGGGATATGAATTGTACGCATATCATATTATGATTCTGCCAAAGCGTCCATTTTAGGCCCCCAGGACTACCACGCCTGGCATAGAGTTTGCAAGTACCTACTGAGCGTGATATACAGTGTGTCTTGATAATGTGCACATATCGAAATGAGGGAAACTTAGCTTAATTTTACCGACGGAAAAAATATTTATAAAAATCTAAAAAGACAATATTTTTTATTTTCTTGTTCACTGATGTGATCCCTGTGTAAACAAATCGGTATAACTTTTAAACTAAACGATCTACGAGTATCGCGATGAAACCAATTCAGTAATGACTGGAAATAATAGGGCGTCTTCATATAAAAAAAAAAAACTAAAGAAAAACTCGCCCTCAATTGAGAATTAAGGGTGATTTTATATAAATTTTTACAATAATTGTAAAATATCCCGATTACCCTTTTATTACTTTAAATAAATTCTCCATCGTATCAGCTTTCTAAAATTAAAAATACAATTTTTATAACTCAATCACAACGTTTCCTGTCAACTGTTAAAGAAAGGCCTTGCACTCGGCTACATACTTTACTTTATCAGGATTTTTTTAAATATATTTTCTGTCGATAAGGTTTAGCTTAGTTTCCCTCATTTCGATAAGTGCATATGAAGACTCACACTGTATATTCCCCGGGTTGGGAGTGCCGTTGTCAGGTTCCCATTGGGATTTTTTAGTAGCAGCCAAAGTCTGTTATTGCCAGGTTCCCTGTAGGCTGTAGGCAATGATATTTTATTAAACAGATCTGTTGTGAGCGCGCAATCGTGAAGACCCGAAAACGTCCTAATTGGGACGTATTCGTTAGTCTGTGATGCCAACATTCGGTGATTGGTGGCCAGAATAATGTTTGTTAACATTCACGCGCAATTGACCACACTAGCTGTCTCTTTTTTTCTTGTTGTTTTTATCAAGCCATCATTTTTACATGTCGTGAAATGTAAAATGAATGAAAAGTGGGTATGTGTGCTGCCGCTGTGCGGAATACTTTTTTCGGTTGTTTTGTGAGTGTCTACGTATCTGTGTAATATAATATTATTGGCTGTAGGTAAAGCCTATTGCTAAAATAGTGGTCTGTTATAGGTAGTGGGTAGTAGTCTGGGTTAAGAGTATGTAAGGAGCGTAGCAAGTGGCGTTCTATAGTTATAGACTTATGATAAACTAGCGAAATGCTAGTGTAGGTACTAACCTTTTCAAATAACATCAATAAACAGTAAATCCACACCGATGACCGCTGCTCAAACAGTCGGTACTGCACTACAAAGGAGGGTACCTACCTACATATTTGAATCAATAAGCCGTTACCGTCTTTGCTTGTCATCTCGCAAGAACTCTCGTTTCAGCGTTGCAGAATGTTCGATGCATAATGTAATTTGTGGTAGTTGAATATGAAGTGTGGCTACTGTACGAGCGGAGAGCGATTACCTATATACAGCAATGTAGGTAATAAGTACCTACTTATTTCCTAACCGTCCACGATTTGCAGTTCATCATCACCTATAATTTCTATAATTTTTATTTGATATTTTGAAATAATTAAAACTCATGCTAACATTTTTTACGCCTAATGGCAAAGCATAGACAACATACGAAAATGTAACATCTCACACACCTGTGTAAGTGTATCTGGGGGCCTAAAATGGACGCTTTGTCAGAATCATATTATGATCTGCGTACAATTCATACATCCCGCAATTCATCTGTTTGACAGCTGCTATTTGACATTAGACTTCAATATAGCAATTCATCATTTGTGGACCATTTTACGAAATTCCATACAAAACTGTCAAACAGATGAATGAATTGTACGCAGATCATATTATGATTCTGCCAAAGCGTCCATTTTAGGCTCCCTGTAACCTATGTTTACAAATAAATAATATGAATCTAATTTATTAGGGGTCCGGCACAACATGTCTTATTCTTTCATTCTGCAGTTCTCTATGAGATATTTAGACAAATCGTTCAAGTTTCAGGGGGGCTACCCCAAAGCGATAATCCGAAGTATCGCACGAATGTTCAGCCGTTTTTTGACTTCCAAAGTTTCCTTTTTTGACTTTGAGTCCTAACCCGACTTCAAGTCACATGTTTCACTTTCACTTATCTCTTTGACCGTCGTTTTATTTTTTTTATTCGCCGTAGTCAGGAAACGGCAGAACATTCGGCCGTTACTTCGGATTTATCTTCGGAGTAGACTCCCTGGCCTTGATCTTTCCTGGTCTGAAACTTGTGTCTTGAGTTAAGCTATACCTAAGGTTTAATAAGTAGGTAGATCTTGAAGAAATAAAATTAACGATAATGATCTTTTTAGGGCATTCAAAATGCCGAAACAATGTCGCTGTCTCCCGATTAAGCCCTGTGACTGAGCCCTGTGACATAGTCAAGTACCTGTCCTTATCTTAATGGCCGCCAGATTTATTGCCCGTGCTGCCAATGTAAACAAAGAAAGTCTCAAGTGATTTCTAAGAGCATAAACATCCTCCCCCTTATTACAAAACAAGTTTTATCTTCAGACCCAGGTTTAAAACATGGAGCCATTATTGAATTTTGAACTTTATTCCGGGTATGGTAAAGTTCCTAAACACAAAACTGTCAACTTAGTACCGAACTAAGTTTTCAGTTTTGTATAAAGAACGGTATTTCAATCACTGTTACGTTCTTATTACAAAAACTGGCTCCATGGTTTAAGCCATGTCAAAATATAAATCTTGTTTTGTAATAAGGCGGCCTTTGTTTAAGCTGTTTGGGCCGTCGTCGGTGGGACTTGACGGTTGGGGACACTGACGCACTGATGCGTCGGCGGGCCTTAACCGGTTAAACATCAAATTGATTAATTTGGACTTAGTTAAAGTAAGAAAAAGTATTGCTTAGCAGCTTATTAATCATCATCATGATCATTCTCCTGCCCTTATCTCAATAAGAATTTATTTATTTGTAAGAATGTAGTTTTACATTGTCATCATCATCATCATTTCAGCCGAAAGACGTTTTAGAGGTATCTAATGTGCTGTCGTAAATAAACACATTTTCTTGCTCTTACATTGCAAACGCTGGCTGAATACTATATAATTGTACACCTTAAAAAGGTCTACAAAAAAGTCCGCGATGGTATATGTCTATCTCTTAGGGATAACCCACAATAACCATTTTTATCCTTTACTTTTAAGACATTCTGTAGAATATGAATTAGTATCAGCATTGCACGCCAAATATTATCATAATCAAAAGTCATTTATTCAAACTAGGCTGAGAATCAGCACTTTTCGAACGTTAAAAATTACATGAGACAGCCACTGCTGTCTCATGTAATTTTTAACGTTCGAAAAGTGCTGAAGTGATAAAATCACCCTTCGCCACTGCGAAGGGTGATTTTATGAGAAAGCTAAGCCGGAGCAAAAAAAAATCCTTTTGTTTACAAAATAAACTCGTCATGACGTCGAAGAAATTGAACTCACGGCAAGCCGGACACACGTACGAGTTATTTTAGAGCAAAATCTTTTGTTGTTGCGATATAAAGACAATAATGTAATGTATTCGTTTTGTAATATTTTAATTTTACGGTGTATTAAATACCTATAGTGTGATGATATTATTTGGCATTATTAAACCATCATCATTTCGACTATGACATTTTCAAATGACGGTAGTGTGTTCCGAAGGGAAGCCGGTGGGAATCGTGTTATACGGTGCTTTCGCCCCTGTGAGACAGTCCCCCAAAAACGCCCACCCTTAACCACCTTTATGACCCACTTACTAGTCCCCTTTATAAGAGTTGGTACCAGAAGGGCGGCAGCGCAGTACCTACGTATTGCTCTACTAACGCTAAAGGACCCTGAACCCTATAACGTCGTGTAATGAAAAATAAGAATACAACCCTCTACCCGCCACCATGACCACCTCACCCGCGCGCATAATGACTGAATTTAAACACCGCCAACAACACGTTGCGTGCCAACTTATACGGTAAATAATTCATAACTTCCAACAAGTGGGTCAAGTTCGTGCGCGTGCGCATCTCTTCACGCCGTCTGCGATCGTCGGGGAAAAAATGGGTTCCAGGAAATATTGCAGATTGATGCATCATTACAGACTGATGGAGATGTGGGCTGCATTTATTTGAAAAGAAAATGTGTACGTCAATGCGATGTCTCTTGGTTTTCATTCATGTTTTGAAGGACACTAGTTGAGTTGTTTGTGCTTCATGTTTCTAGGAAGGAAGCGGTGAAGTGTGGGCGGATTTGGTAACTGTCTTTTGTTATTATGGCGTTTCAAAAGCTGGATTTAAAAGCAATTTTGAATGAATAATTTCTTTGCCTAGTACGTAAGGCAGCTTTTCGGGTAGATCGAAGTAGGTTTATATATGTAATTGTTGTAAAGAGGAATGCGGAATTTACTTTGATAAATTAACGTAACAGTAAAGTAACCGCTTCAGACCTAGTGGAAGCATAGCGTGGTCAACAGCTCGGCTACAGTTTCCTAACAGCAAAACGTCACAGAGAAAACTAAAACCTTATGAAGAAAAATTATTGATATTTACGACTCTATCTTTCCCTAACTCTCATTAAATATCCTAAGTTACAACGTCACAGGTCCTCTTTCCTCTACATCTACCTACATAGGTAGGAACAGATACTTAACTAAGAACGACGTTGATTCTCTAATGCCATTAGGATCTATCCATCTATCCTAAAATAAATCCACGTGTTCAACCGGCCTTGATCTACCTACGCAGCAACGGTAAAAGAAGAAAAATTAAGGAAAATCGGGAATAGACAACATGTCCCGGAATTAACGCACAACCTCTTAAGGGGTCATTGTACTCGTCATTATGAGCAACTTTTACTATGGTGCCAAACCAGAAATCGCGAAAAAAAAATCAGCTGTTCCTTACATTTGGGCGAGATATTCGAACATAAATGTAGGGAACAGCTGATTTTTTTTCGCGATTCCGGGAAATGTTGTATTTATGTATGGACGTCGTAAAAATAGGAAGTAACTTTAGACACCAGAACAACACTTTAATGATTTTATACTGAAGATCACGTCTAAACGAGTAGTGTTAATGATTTGAAAAAAAAAATGTTAAATAAGAGCATTTTCGCAAAAACTTAATATGTGAATATTTTAGATTATGTTTATATTACATAGTGAAATTAATTTGTAAAGTTACGTCTAACGCGGATAAAAAAATGAGAATGGCGCAAAATCGACCAAGCGTATTTTTCTGAAACCTTCACCAATTTAAAGGTAATTTAATTATTGATCTTTTAGTATACGCGTTTTCTTAGAATACCTTTTTTTTTGTGTATAATAAATTAATAATGCGTCAAATTGGGACAGCGCTCCTTGATGGGCGGGTCCTATTACTGGCTGAACGTACGACGCGTTGCGTGAGCTCAGTACAGAACACGCAAGCTAACCACTCAAGGTCACTGGCATATATCTCCGTCTTAAATATTAATAATCAGCCTATAATGTTCCCACTGCTGGGACACAGGTATCTCTGTAAGAGGGAGTGGGTCGTAATCCATCGCGCGGGCCTAGTGCGGGTTGGTGGATGCCACGTCTTCGAAATTCAAATTTTTAGTTCTACGAACCAGCCTGTCCTAGCACAGGCCGGTTTCCTCACGATGTTTTCCTTCACCGTGCTGTGCTTGCCTGGGTTCGAACCTAGACCTACAACTCGTAAGTCACGGCCATTTCTACTGGGCCACAGTGCTCTCTACACACAACACTTATCAATAGCAAATTGTGTTGTAAGCGAAATATAAGATATCAAGGACTACTTCAAAAGAGATTAGCAATTTGCTATGAGTATTGAGATTGCCAATTCATCTACGTGGCATCTTCGTAACGTCAACGCCGGGTTTGACCAACGACTACGCGGCTTCTACGCAACGACTACGGGACTTCTACGGCATCTTTGTACTAGGTGCAAATACACTCATGTTACGGCAGCCACAAGATGAACAGTGGTTGCATTCAATCACCGGTATGTTGTCAACTTAACAATTTTTTGTTTGTTGATAATATTGACAAGGAGCTGTACATCACTGCCGTTTATATTTGACTAGATACTACAGCTTTACTTTTATCAATATGAGGTTGGAAATATAGACAGAAAAAAAGAGAATCTATGTGCCATTAGACGAATTGCTGTAGAAACTGCCACACAGAGAGAGCTACATAGGTATTTATATTTTATATCGAAATATCTTTCCTTCCATACAAATAAATAGTTGAAGTTGTCAATACAAAACATATCACATTCTTTTACAAATAAGGAAATGTATACCTACAAATAACGCACGCGATTTTCACTAATCGGGAAAAAAACGGTATTTGCGAGCGACATTTATAATCGATTACGTTTCGCATGCGACATCGAGAAACGATTTATGGCTATTAGTATCGATTTTGTTTTATTGCTGTTTTAATTGTGAATTGTTATTCAGCTTGTAATTAGACATGTTTGTCGTAAAAACGTTGTAAAACACGCTATCTTAATTGGAGTATCAAAAAGGCTATATCCATTATTCTGTGTTTAGAAATAATAGTTAGCCAGCTATTGCTAAAAGAGGAACAAATTAACTATGTATACTCGTAGTATAAAGAAGAAATCTTGTATACTATGTATTTACTTATATACTTATGATGTTATTATAGTCATGTTCGTGAACGGGCGCCATCAGTAGGGACTGGTCATCTCTTAGCGGCCTTGGCTTATTTTAATTTAATTTTTGAATTGTTTTTTTTTTGTCTTTTTGTTACGGACGCCTTTGACGTTTTGCATCGTTCTCACATGTTTAATTTCAACACGAATGATGTAACCAATATTTTGTAACCTTATGTTAATTTAAAAGAGTGTCCGTGGAGTTTCTTGCCCGTTCTTCTCCATAGGTACCTACTAAGCTTTGGAATGGGCAACTAGCTTCATCTTTATGACTGACCGACCCCTTGACAATTCAAAAGTGCCTGTAATTGGTTTATTTGAAATAAATGCTTTGAGTTTGAGTTTGAATTTGAAAGGTATGTATCTAATAACATCGTAGAGTCCAACCAAAGACTCATGCAGCATAAGGATGCTACATGTGTTTTTTTTTTACAAGAGCTAGCATAGGACATCCACAATTTTGTATATTTTATATATCTAACAAAAATCTATTTAACCCGTAATGACCCTCTGCTGGGCACATACCTCCATTTTCCACACACATAAATATCTAGAAAAAATAACCACCCCGCCCCAAAAAGTTTTTATGAAACACAGAGAAACAAACAATGCCAGACCTTGACCGTTTACGACGTATGGCATTTCATACAAACTTTCAAGCCCTTGTTTTTCGAAATGACTGAACTGATTTTGAAACTTCATACGCCTAAGCAGGATACAAAGGTCTAAAAAGTTAGTTAAGAACATTTTCGAAATGTCTTATTTAAAAACAGATAACTGGAAATATCTGTTTCTATGTAAGACAGAGATTTCCAGTTATCTGTTTTTTATTATATTTTGCTTAAGCGTATGAAGTTTCATTAAAATCGGTTCAGTCATTTCGAAAAACAAGGGCTTGAAAGTTTGTATGAAATGCCGTACATCGTAAACGCTGTTAACGAGCTTCCGTCTTTCAGGAAATCCATTACAGCTCTTGTATGCGACGTTCTCCTCAAAATACTAAGTGATGGAGCGATGGACGTAATCCCATAGACGGCTAACGTGCTAGCTGAGTAAAGTCTGCTGTGTGACAAGGATTAGGTCTGAGTGATGGGACGTAAACGGGTTAGTCTGGGACGCCATAGTGCAGGGGGAATTATTGGGACTCTCACTCTTCATTTAGGGATAGGTTTCAGACTCAGAACGTAGATGGGATCTGTGTCGAATTGAATTATGTCAGTCTGAGTTGGTAGTGCGAGTTTTACACGGTGAATGATGATCTTTTAATCAAATTAGTCACACTATGTGTTGTGAGATAATTCAAATAGGTGACCATAATTATAGTATGTTTGCATCGGAGTTTGTATTTAAATTCGAAATAAACGTAGTGTTAATTTTGCATTATTTAATGTTATTTGACATAAACATTTTATTTTACCTCCATAAATGTTGTATAACATTTCTCCCACCATCTTTTATATAACCAGCAATTCTTAAATAATTGTTTTGAATAAAAACTGTTTTATCGTCTCGGCTATTAATATTTTATCGGCTATTGCTGCTACCGTCACTGTATTTATGGGTATGACTCAGTTCACGCAAATACCACGCTAGGTGTGTGTGTCGCACCTTCGATAGAATAAAGTCGTAAGTTGAGATATCACCTATTTAACAGTAAAATTATATGTCTTTTCTCTAAAGAGTCTAAACTATGATGGTTTGTCGTGAAAATTTTTGAGTTGATTATATATTTATTTTATTACTGGAGCGGAAAATCGTACTTGTGGTTTGTCTGTTATTGCAGTCAATAACCTGAGTTTGCGTAGAATAATGACCGCATAGTGAACGTTTTGTAAGTTTTCCGCAATGTTATTTTGAAATAACAATATTTTATAGAAAAAAAGAAACTGATAAAACATATTTTTTATTAAATTATTACAATGTTATAAAACTTAGGACTTTATTCTCCCGGGAATGCGTGACTCGTGAGTGTGTGATGTCCATAGGGACAGGACGTGGTCATGCAGACAATAAATCCATTTGTTATATAGATATCTGATGGAATTATTGTCTGCACGTCCAAGTCAATTAATTTATATATTATTATATTTATAACTACTTTCTGTGTAGGTACATTATTGCGTACTTTATACTTAATAACGCAAGATTACTGATATTTAGTTGTTGCATGAAGTAAGATGCATTTGACATGCTTCATCGCCAACATAATACCGGCTTGTGCACGTAGGGGCCTCTTTAGAAACACATGGTGCTCAATCATCAATCATAACGATACTCAAGTCATCAAACATGCGTGATGTGGTGGTGAAGGGTTTAGGGCGCGTCTAGGTCGAACGATCAAGAAGCAAAGACTGCTACAGCTAAAGCATTTTAGTTCGGAATCTAAAGACATAACATTCAAACTCAAAGCATTTATTGCAATTAAAGTATTTACAGGAACTTTTGAATTGTCAAAGAGTCGGCCAGTTAGTCGAAAATTGAAGCCCGTTACAAAACACAGATCGCTATGGACAAGATCAGGGGGCCTAAAATAGACGCTTTGGCAGAATCATAATATGATCTGCGTACAATTCATATCCCGCAATTCATCTGTTTGACAGCTGCTATTTGACGTTAGACTTCATTATATCAATTCATAATTTGTGGACCATTTTACGATACTCCTTACAAAACTGTCAAACAGATGAATTGCGGGATATGAATTGTACGCAGATCATATTATGATTCTGCCAAAGCGGCCATTTTAGGCCTCCAGGCAAGAAACTGCACGGACACTGTTTTATATCAAAATATTACAAAATCCTTATCCATTACGGAATAAAAGATGGGTGTACCATGTGACAGATGGTGTAGCCGTGGATGATGACGACTTTATAGAAGTATGGCAGAAGGTATGTTCCGCCGACTCCAAGTAAATGGGGATAACGGTACGTGAATGATGATGGTGGCATAAATTATAAGTTTAAAAATATTTTCATTCCCATCATTGTATAGATTTATGAACTAGTATTACACATTAAAAATAATATACCTAAAAAAATTGAACCGTCACGGGACGACTGGAAGATGTGAAACATCGCACTACACACACATTTACACACTACTACATATATACTGTATAGTGGCGAGGCCGCCGATCGCCACGCGGCATGCGTCGCCCCGCCAGCAATCGGATTTACGTGCGCCCAAATGTTTCACATCAAAAATATGAAACGTTAAAGTGTACCAGGCTTGCCAGTACACTTTGTGCAATACGCCATAGAACAGCTATGTTTGACAAGCGTGCATTTTGTATGGACCCTGGAATATATAATAAATTACTCATATAAAATCTTTATTTTATTTTATATCATTTAAAAATAAATTAAAGACTTATCTGATCAATAAAGCCCATTGAAAAGTTATTGATTATTTAAATGATAAATGTAATTAAATTTTTAAGTTAAGTAATAATAATAAAATTATATAATTAATACATTTTATAAATAGTTTAATATTAATATTTGTAAATGAATGAATAATGTAAGAAATATTTCTATTATAGTAGATATTTTCACACCTGTTTAGGTAGGATATGGTTTAAAGAACTTTTTTGTAAGTATCGTATCACCTCATGTACCCATATTCAAGCAAATAAATGATTTGATGTGATTTATTCTGCTCTTGCCCGCTGCTTGATAAATATTGTGATAAAGCAGCTAAAAGCCAAAAAAAAATCAGAAGAATTTATCTGTACTCGTTCAATAAAAACAACGTAAAACTCGAAACTAAAGTCGTGCTAGTTTAAATTAAATGCTTAACTTTAAATCATCAATTCAATGAGAGTTTACAAGAACTAAGAGGTTTATTAATCATTCCTGTTAGGCTCTGCACGTTCGAGAAGTCATGGACGGCATTAGTCTGTTATCTCTAAAGTTGTAAGATTCGACTGGCAATATAGGTTAATGCAAACTTCGTGAGCCATCGACTAGTGCCGGTGCTTCGTCAATCCGTGCTGTTACTAATATTACTATAAAGTGAAACGTTATGCTGTGAAAATAATCTTGGGACGTAAAAATGTACCTACAGCCAAGCACACGACTGTAGTGTACTCTTCGAACCAGTATTAGTATTTTACCTTCAGTCTGTCTGTCTGTGTGTCCGCCTGTCACCAGGCTGTATCTCATGAACCGTGATAGTTAGACAGTTGAAATTTTCGCACATGATGTATTTCTGTTGCCGCTATAGCAACAAATACTAAAAAACAGAATAAAATAAATATTTAAGGGGGCTCCCATACAACAAACGTGATTTTTTAGCTCGTTTTTGCTCTACATATAATATTGAAAACGGCAACAGGTAGACGCTTGAAATATTCACAGGATATTTAGATAAATAATATTCACTTTAAAAATAAATAATTAAATTAAAATAAAACATATAACTAAGGGGGCTCCCATACAACAAAGGTGATTTTTTATGCCATTTTTATAGTACGGAACCCTTCGTGCGCGAGTACGACTCGCACTTAGCCGGTTTCTCCATATTGAACTCTCAATCTAAGTACATAATCACCTACGATAAAAATGTATTCTCAGAATGCCTCTTTTACATGAATCATGTTACCGGTCCGCTGGCGGGAACCGCGCGTGCCTCCGCGACGGGTTCCGTCGCACGGAGGCGGGCCCCGTTGCGTGGGTGCGGGGCGCGCCTCCCCGTGACGGACGCCCGCGCGGGTCCCCGCGACGGAGCACTTTTGTATGAAACCGCGCGGGTACCCGCTTAACGCAGTTTCAGGCCTTAGCATGTTTTTGTACGGACAGTACAACCCGGTAACATAACAACCTTATAACTTTGTGATTTTTCATGATACAGTTTTGAAATTTTGAACATATATTCTTTACATCAAAATACTCGACACGTGTTTCGGGTTTCGCATATACTAAAAATAATGTTGTATAGTGCTCTCACTATGCTCCCGAACTACGAGAACCGCGGCGTAACCGACATCGACAGCGCCTTACTGTGGCGAAATGAATGCGCTGTCGAATTAGAACAGTTAATATTGATGTGAGGTTGATTGTACCGAATAATTAAAGTAAAAGTAAAGTTATTAATTATATTCTTCTCATTCATTCAATTTTATACCTAAAGCAATGAATAGGTGGAGCAGAAAATAGGTCCTTTTTCCTTGTAAAATAATTAACTAAGTAGTTCGTGGTGAAGCCACAAAAGGCAAAATTAAGGATCAAAAATAAAAGATACCATAATTAATTAGGGTCGACTTAGGATACCTGTACCTACCCATTATATTTAGGGTCAAATAAACTTACAAATATCAACTATCGGGTCAAATAAACCGACATCGAGTAATTTATGACTACCTAATGTAAAATTAACGAAGTACCTAGCTAATTCCTTGTATGAAAATACCTACATTTTCATACGAGGATTTAGCTATTTGCGGACAAAATGTTTCGTTCATAGCAATAAAAGCTAAAGGTTATTCTTTAGAAACAGTAGGTACTATTAAAAGATTGCGGTTTACCATAACTATTGATTTTATGATGCTTGTTAGGGCACATATTATATTATGTAGGCTCGATCAACTGCGTGTCAGATAATGAACAAAGGCTAAGTAACTATGCGGATTATTTATTAAATATTGATTAAACTCGTTAATATCTGAGCGTAGAGCTGTGCTTGCTTGATCAGTAGATACTGACATGTCATGTCTATGTTGTTGTCAAACTAATCGAATTGCATATTGAATAGTTCACGCGCGTAGCATCGAGCGCAAATTGATGAATTCATTCATTTATCGTCGTCGCTGCAGATCAACTTCATTTGGTGCAAAATATGAGTTTTGGGCGGGAAATTATCAAATAACTTCTCCCGCTCTGGGCGGAGCGGGAGGGCGTGTCAGACTTTTACTGACTAAACCCACCCGTATTCCTTCATTTGCCTGTGTGCCAGGGCCACGATATCCCTTTCGGACAAACTCGCAACCCTGGCAGGCATCAGCCCTTTATAGCGGACCCCGTCAGTTGGTGCTGACAACTCTTTGAGGCGCGCGTGGAATACGACGCGCCGTCGACCCGGGCCTGGTCCTTATCGGATGGTGAGCTACCCATCGCTCACCGTCCGCAGGCCCGCGCCTACGGTGGCCGGAAATCGGCTTGCGACTCCCGACGCCCGGGGCGTCTCCTGCGGCGATAGGGCGCGAGGGCGCGAACCTTGCCTCTCCCTCACGCGTTCCGCCTCCACCTTCGCAAGCATTACTAATTCGCAGAAGGAGGTGACGGTCTCCCATGCACTCTCGCTCCGAACCATGGCCTGAACCAGGGCCGGACTCGAGAGATCGCCGCCGCCGATCACCTCCGTGAGTACACGGCGGTGCTCCGCCCAAGCTGGGCAGACCTCCACCGTATGCTCCACCGTGTCCTCCGGGCGATCTACACAGTGGTGACACCCGGACGTTTCCTCCCGCTTTATCCTGAACAGGAACCTCCCAAAACAACCATGTCCGGTGAGGACCTGCGTCAGGCGGAAGATGAGGACGCCGTGGCGCCTCTCTAGCCACTCCTCAAAGAGGGGACTTATCGCCCCAATTGTGGCGTGCCCAGCGCTGGGTTGCGACAATCGCACTCTCCATGCCAAAAATATGAGCTGCTGTTTGGAAAAACTAAAATAAAAAATAAATAATTTCTTTATTTCAAAAAGCCAAATACAAATTGTCCATCCCCATCGAACATAATACAAAAAGAAAAAAAAGAAATACTACAGTACCTACCTACCTAGGTATATGATTTTTGTTTAATTTATCTAGTAATGCCTCTCATTTTAAATCATCACTACGAATAATTATTTATTTACCTATTACCTACTTACTTATGTTAGGTACTCTTGCAACTTGGACAATAATTTTACCAATAGTTTTAATAATAAAAACTTCACTATGAATCATTTTAATTATTTATTTAAGTACTCCATAAACAGTCTCTTTTACGTGCCAGGTGTTATAATTTAATTTCCATTGCTGGCATATTGTATCGAGTTGAATAATGTCGCAAGATGAATGATAGTGAAAACCGATGTCTCCCTTCATACTTGAAGAATTATGTATCTGTGACTTATGTAAATATAACCGCTTTTCAATATGCAAACCTTAAGCATTATTGATACTTGTAATAATAAAATTCTCGTTGACTATTAATATAAACCGCAATACAATCTCGTTGATTAAAACTTGTAGAAATCTGTGTCGATTGTCGTGTTTGAATATTACGAGTATAATGTCTTAAGGATTATTGTGATGTTAATATTGTCACACTTTGCCCACTCCCTCTCGAAGAGGAGGAGGACAGGAGGCCTGTGTCCCGACAGTGGGAACATTATAGGTTGATTATGATTGCAACAATTTGAAGTTCTTTTGATTGTTCACACTTCATTAAATACTATACAGCGTGTTACGGAAAGGGTATATACATATCAAAGGCACGGATTCTTTTGGTGATAATAAACCATATGGCAATTTTTTTTTTATAATACCTACATAATTATAGAGTTAAGAAACATTTTAACTAATAAAAACCAAATATTTCCAATTTAATTCTACACATCACTAGACCAAGTCGCTGATCGGTACACGTTTTAATCCATTCGTTTGATCCCACCGCCAATCGTGGCAGCCCGCGCCGCGCCGCCGCGTGTCGGTGCGGCGCCGTGTCGCAGAGCTGTGGCAGGTGTGTGTGTGTACTAGGCGCACAGACACAGATAATAAATAATGACCCTTGTAGTGCGGTGACACGTTTATTAATATTTAAAATTAATAAACAATTTTTTAAGTTATTCTTTTTGAACTGAAATTTTGTACAGAGATTCTGAACCAGATGCACTCTTCACCCTGTTTGTGTAGATATACCCTTTCCGTAACACGCTGTATACATATAGAAATGAATAAAACACAAAACTTGGTGAAAAGTATTTAAAATCACATAGCGATACCGCAAACCAGCTAACTCCATATGAGCAAATTTTTCAGGAGACACTTAAAACTTTATAATATTTTGTTTAGACTACATAAGAAAAAATCTAAAATACCGTTGGTGGATAATATCTTAAGCTGTTAAAAAGTTAAACAAAAAAAAACATTAAAAAAAAATCAAAATCAACATCTTAAAATGTGTTTGACGAAATGTGGAGTTGGCTCGTTTAAATGCGAATTAAGGTATCGTTAGCGAAAGCATTTGTTAGCGAATTATTAGTTATTTTCCAATGTATCCTTAAGACTTAAACAGGGAAGTAGAAAACAGCTGTACCTAAGTGGTAACAAGGTTATACAACATCAGACTTAAAGGTCCAGCTATAATCATTAAAGGGGAATTATTTATAAACATCTGTAACATGAACTTAAATACCGACATTGTAACAATATCGAATTATAACATAATGTTAAGTGAAACCGTCCCATAATTTAACAGTTACCCGTAAGGTCGGCTAACGATCGTGTACGGTGGTATTTCACGCGAATGTCATAATAAAGTCATAGGCGGGGTGAGGCTACTCAAATGCCAGCTCTTTGTCTCTTGACTTTTGTGAAACTATGTAGAAATAGGGCCTAAAAGTTAATGGGCTGAGTTTTGAGATGAATTTTCATTATAATATGCTATCGTCAAATGTCGATGGAGAACTTATGTTTTCTATTGACATCTGTATCGATGCTTTCCTGAAAATAATGTTTAGTATAACGTGAAATGCCTTATGTAAAAATAACCTCGTTAAAACATGAATGATTGTCATCCAACAATACTATCTGAACTTACGACCTTATTCTTCTAGAGCCGATAAAAGTGTTTTATAGTTTTTATACAATACTACTATCTTCACGAACGACTTACACGCCTACATTTTTAGCCGTTTAGAGGAATGAGAAACAGGGTGTAAATTTCACTCATCCTCTATAGAAAAGGGAGGATCCTCCGACCAGACGGGTGTTGTGTCTGGTGGGCAACTGTCCGACGGTTGATGTCGGGACGTTGTATATATGATAGTTGCGCGGTAAACTCTGCTTGCGCGATGCAGGATTTTGCGTGACGTCAGTGTGACGCGTAGTTCGCATGTGGCGATGTTGATGCCGCTACAGCCTTTAGGAGCAAATTTCACCAATTAAATTGAACGCGGTTTAGATGTGCTGAACGCGTTCACTTTTATCGGTGAAATTCATATGTGACAATAACTGTAATCCATCACTTTACTGACACAAAAAATAATGGCCATTTTTCTCTTACCTCAAATTGTGACAAATTGCTGTGTAACAAAAATGAGTAATTTCCTACAATTTGCTTTGACAAACGGAATACCGCGGTCGCTCCCATCTCCCATGCCAATTGGAAGCAATTGGGCCTCAACCCTGAGGTCGGGACCCGCGCGCGCGCCTCTGCGGTTAATGTCAATCGTGCTATTAGCCATCGCCATTTTATTGATATAAAACGATGATTATAATCGTTTATGTTGGGTAACGTAAGATTTTTTTTTATTCGAACTTAGTCATCTTTAAATCTCAGAAAAAAATGTTAAGGCAGATAAGTTGACGTATTCCACATTTTACAACATTATATTTTGCTATAGGTACCTAGAGCCCGTGTTCCGTTTGGTGCAGGACATAAAGAATAGCACCATCCCATTTCTTCCCGTGGGTGTCGTAAAAGGCGACTAAGGGACTTACTAGAGAATGGGCAGCAGCGTTCTCTATGCATTTTTAAAACCATACGATCGCGAACCCGCCTGCCAAGTGTGGCGATTATGACAAATCCCCCCCTTTTTGGGGGAGGCCTATGTCCCGCAGTGGACGTCTTTCGGCTGAAATTATGATGATCATGACCTAGAGCCGAGTCAAGAGAGTTGATATCTTGATTGATTCTGGGCAAACTACTTTTAGGGTTGTACTTTCATTATCATTTCAGCCGAAATACGTCCACTGCTGGACATAGGCCTCCCCCAAGCACCGCCACTTCGACCGGTTCTGTGCTTCCCGCATCCAGCGGATACCTGCGGCCTTGACAAGGTCATCGGTCCACCTTGTAGGAGCCCTACCAACGCTACGTCTTCCAGTACGCGGTCACAACTCCAGAGCCTTTCGGCCCCATCGGCCATCTGTTCTGCGAGCAATGTGCCCTGTCCCACTGCCACTTAAGTTTGGCAATTCTTCGGGCTATGTCAGTTACCTTGGTTCGCCTGCGGATCTCGTAATTTCTGATTCGATCACGTAGGGAAACTCGAAGCATAGCCCTCTCTATTGCCCTTTTGGTGACTTTTAGCCTTCTGATAAGGCCCATTGTAAGCGACCATAGTGCCATAGGTCTGGTCAAAGACTTTCATCTTGAGACACGGGGTTTTCGACTTTCGTCTTGGGTTGTACTGTACAATACTAAAACTATCGTTGTTTATCAAGACGACCACCTTTCGGTGTAGTTAAAGTTAAACAGATATAATTTTGAACTTCTATTTAAATTTAAAATGAAATGATTAATGACAGTGCGGTATTAAAATAGAGGCAGTGACTGCCTCTATTTTAGACTTGCATAGAGCTAAAAGCGCATTTCATGAGATCATTTACGGCGTCGGCACTTGGTCAACTACATTGACAATCTGTACAATAATTTGAGTTTAAATACCAACATAAAATAATGTCTTATACCAAAGGGGTCAAGCCAGTTTTAATAACCCATACCTTTAGTCAAGAACTAGCCTTTGATGATAAAAAGGGTAGGTATACCGCTATTCGGTACACAACAACCAAAAGTTTTTATACAATGTATTTTATTCCGCAACGTAACAGAGGAATCACAACCCAAATTGTAACTTCGCTAACAACGCAATAATGAACGTCACTGTCGGATAAAAGCCGCCCGAACCGCCTCGCATCGCTCCGCAACGCACCGTTTCGTACCGCACCGCACCGGAATCCGTCAAATTACGGAAAGTAAAAACGCGGCGAGTTTCGCTTTAGCCGGAGTGCTCGGAAAATGGATGGGGTACGGAGCAGGGATGCCACCTGGTGCTTTTAATAAATTAACTATTAGTTACTGTATGTTATGTGAACATGCGACTTTCTAGGTGGATGTGTGCTATTTATATTTAGGTTTTTTTTAATGTTTACTTGCTCGAGTTTATGTTTTCCTAAGCACGTGTTTCTGTGACGAATAAAATTATTTTTCTTTCTTTCTTTCTATTTTGACGGAGTTGGAGAGGAAATGGTGATGGTATAGAAATTTTGGGATGGAAGTGGATAAAATATTTGGCGTATTTGGGTTATAAGGTTACTTGGAAGGTGTGTTGTCTGCAGGGACCGTACAACCCCGGTTAAGAGTTAAGCCTTTCGAAGGGGTAACCTATTCAATGGATTACCTTTATCATGATGTAACCCGATGAAAGGGTTTTATACTAGAAACCCATTGAAAGGGTTACATGATAACCCATTGAATGGGTTTTATACTTGAACCCCAGTGAAATGGTTACATAATAACCCATTCAATGGGTTCTATACCTACTTGAAACCCAGTAACATGAAAAAATCATATCCGCGATATCCGCCCAGCACGCGTAGCATGACCAATTCTATCTCTATTCTACCCAGGGACCATTTTGGTTACCATTTTAGAAAAATCCTATCGAAAACCCTTTCAATGGGTAACCAAAATGGCCCCTAGTTGTATGACGAATGCTTGCTTCTCTGTTTCAATTTATCATCAACACCGCACCACTCGTAGGTACTTTTCGATTTCACAATCCTTGACTAACCAGCCAAATAGACCTAATTATAGTTAGTAAACGGCTATAAAGTTATAGGCACCTAACTTAATTATTTATCCTATCAACATTATATGTTTAACTGCGAAGAAAATATAAACAACACTAACAAACAACTAACAAACAGATTTTGCGTTTTAAATTCCAATTCATTATGTTTTATCCCTCCCCATCTCACCCAACCATGTAAAAGCGTATCAGTATTCGAACAACAAACTTAACACAAAGTTAAAGCAAAGTTAAGTTAATGAGAAAGTTAAGAACACAACTACGGAGACAACCCTAAGGCTGGGTGAGGAAGGGCGTGTGAAACTTTAGGCCCATGAATTGTATTGTTGACGTAACTTTCAAAGTCTGTGGGTGTATGTGAGTGTGTGTTCAGTATTGATTCACTGATAAGTGTTGGTTAAGCTGTCTTTGTGCTGCTTTTATCGCTTCGTTAGTACTTACGTAAAATATAGTAATAATGATGTTAATTTTAAAATGTGTGGGTGTATGAGAGTGTGCGTTGTGTGTCAGTATTGATTAATTGATAAGAATGTGTTAAGACGTCATTCAGCTGCTTTGATTGCTTCGTTAATAGGTACGGTAATATAGAATCGTTAAAGTTATTTTTAAATGAGTGGGTGTGTGAGGGTGTGTGTTGTATGTGTCAGTATTGATTCACTGATAAGAATGTATTAAGAGCGTTTACACCTTACGGCATTTCATACAAACTTTCAAGCCCTTGTTTTACGAAATGACTGAACCGATTTTAATGAAACTTCATACGCAGGATACAAAGGTCTAAAAAGTTAATTAAGAACATATTTGACGATCAATATTGTATTATTGTCGTTATTTTTTATATAATATGGGTGTGGGTGTGCGTCGTCAGTATCGATTGGTTGGATATCTTTGAGCTGCCGTGATGACTTCGAGTGTACAACTGTGCGTCAGAAGGTAGAGTCTGTAACGTATTTTGCTAAAACATTCAGTAAGTTATTGAAGCATACAATCTATATAGAACTAACGAACGAACGAACGAACTGTATTGTGTATCTAAATCTTCCCCCACTCGTTACCAAGTTAGTACTGGCACCAGATAACAGTAGGACTTTAACAAAACCTTATAGCCAGTGGCGTAGCTACCGGAGGGCTAGACGCGGCAGTGCCCCGGGCCCCCATGCTTAGGGGGGCCCCTCGGACTCTGACTTACTAACTAATAATATAAATTGAATTAGTGAAAATTTCTCCCACATTTGGAATATAAATAAACCAGATTCCAGGAACGCGACTTTAATAATGGCAACTTATTTGAAAAAATACAGGGGAATTCCCAACAAGTCTCGAACATCTTTGTTTCAAAATTGCGGGGAACTCCCCTGTATTCTTAGGTTTTTAGGTTAATTTGTTCATTAAAATAAGTTACAATTTGTATTTGGTTTTTAATCAATATGGAGTGCACTGTATTACGACGAATCTGGATTACGACAAATCTGGAGTACGTTGAATTCGGAAAACGACGAATACGGAACAAACGATTATAAATAGTTTAGTTGGGGCCCTAGTTTATTTGCACCACTGCTTATAGCAGTAAAGGCTGCTTTTGTAGTTCAAGTGTTACTATGTAACTGACGTGCGGTGGATTTTTGGCTTTAAACCTATGTAGGTCTGCTGTAATAACCACAACAATCAAAGGTCCTGAACGTCACTGTAATTAGCTCGTTTGACTCGTGTGTCGGGTTGAGGACCGCAGGATAAAGTAATTAGTAACATAGGTACATTAGGTACTGGTACATTGGTGATTAGGTGGTCGCGTCATGGAGCTAATTGCCTAATATGGGTGTCGGGTACCTATGAGTGCGATGGTGTTTGTTGTGGAAATGGCAGCTAATCAATGCGCCATTGCAAGTGTAAGGATGTTGATGAAGTCGTTTACTTGTGTATGAAATTGAAATCAATCAAAAACGATATAATCAATGGATTTCCGATCTATCGCCTCATTTTTCAGTGACTTTTGTTATAGGCACAGAGCATGGTCGACGACACATCAGTCATCTTTAAAAAATATCCAGAAATTGGTATGCTCTACTACGCTGTATGTTTTGTAGGGTTCCGTACCCAAAGAGTAAAACGGGAACCCTATTACTAAGGCTCCGCTGTCTGTCTGTCTGTCTGTCCGTCTGTCACCAGGCTGTATCTCATGAACCGTGATAGATAGACATTTGAAATTTTCACAGATAATGTATTTCTGTTGCCGCTATAACAAAAAATATTAAAAAACAATAAAATAAATATTTAAGGGGGCTCCCATACATTTTTTTGCTCGTTTTTGCTCTATATTGACAATGGCAACAGGTAGACGATTGAAATGTTCACAGGATATTTAGTTGTTGATTCACTTTAAAAATAAATAATTAAATTAAAATAAAACAAATATTTAAGGGGGGCTCCCATGCAAAAAACGTGTTTTTTTTGTTGCCATTTTTATATATAATGGTACGGAACCCTTCGTGCGCGAGTCCGACTCGCACTTGGCCAGTTTTTTCAACATGATAAGTAGCAGCAAAGTCTTTATACTGCCTAGAATATAAGTAAATCGATTATTCAAGAGGATCTCAATCTAAACAAAACTAACTTAGAAGACTAAACTTGTTCAAAAAAGAATTCCATTAGTAGTTAAAACAGCCTTCATTACTACTTAAAACTTAAAGTCGTATGTTTATAAAATACTTAAGTGAGACGCACTTAGCAGAAAACAGTCGTTTGGCAACTTAGACTTAACGAAGCTAATTAGTACGCCCAATTTAAAATCAAATCCTTGATCTTAGTCCAAAATTAGGATTGAAATACCTATTGAATATTATTGTTCGTAGAGTAAACTACATGAATGTACACTGTTTATTTTATAGACTATTTTAAGTAAAAATCAGTCTCGACGCGTCGTTTGGCAGAAACTCAGAACAAACAAAACTAATTAGACAACTGTATAGCGCAAGACTTTTATTTAATTCCAAAATTAGAATCAAAATGGCATTTTATTTATTTATTTATTCTGAAAACGATCGCTGCCAGAGCGGACTGTCCCTTTCAGGGACACTGGGTGGGGACAGTCATAGGTCTGATAAATAAGTAGTTTGTAAAACTAACAATACTAACCTTTATGCCTAAGCACTTTTGTTACTAACACCAAAATACTAAAATAAAATTATGGACCTTCTTAGTCTGAAATAAAGTTTAATTTCTTTATTTATTTTATTGTAGAAAGCATAAATAAAAAAGAAAAGAAGAATAATAATCAAATAGGGAAGTATGGAAGAAAGGGACAAGTTGGGCTGACCCCAAATAAATTGGGATCAGGGGGGGAGAGTGATGATTGAATACGCGAATCTTCGTTCATAATATAAAAGTACCAATTGTGTACTTTATACTTATTTAAAAGAGTTGACACAAAAATAATGAGTTTTTTTTGCTTTTTGTGCTTTATTAAAAAGAACAGGTTCAATCTAGCCTTTAAGACTAATAAGCAATTTGAATCTAACCAAATTTTTATGGGAAACAATGAGAATGCTAGGCCGGTTTTTTTATTAATTTATATTCAAATAATTGAATATAAATTAATAAAAAAACCGGCCAAGTGCGAGTCGGACTCGCGCACGAAGGGTTCCGTACCATTATCTCAAAAAATCACGTTTGTTGTATGGAAGCCCCCCTCAAATATTTATTTTATTTCGTTTTTTAGTATTTGTTGTTATAGAGGCAACAGAAATACATCATATGTGAAAATTTCAACTGTCTAACTATCAGAGTTCATGAGATACAGCCTGGTGACAGACGGACAGACAGACAGACAGACAGACGGCGGAGCCTTAGTAATAGGGTTCCCGTTTTACCCTTTGGGTACGGAACCCAAAAAATTTGCACTCATGGGAACTGCCGACACAAGTGAAAACTTTAAAACTTTGGAATAACTTAATTTTATATGCGTATATTGCATAAACATATACACAGGCCGCGTCGCCAGTGTGGCGCAACACGTCCCATTACCATGTCGCGGCTGGCATGTCGGTGACGTGAACCCGAAAGTTTTTCTCCTACCAAAAATCGCTCAAAGCGCCTAAAGGTTTCTTAAAAAAAAAAATGTTTAGTTATTTTTGTACAGACGCCAGCACATCAAGCTACTACAATCTGTCAAATTTCTTTAATAGATTTTCAACTTTATCACTACAGCGTAAGGTTCAAGGTTAATTGAGAAAATTTGACAGTTTCGGGTAGCTTGACCTGCTGGCGTCTGTACCTAGTCCTAGTGTCATATTAACATTAAGAGGCCGGCGATGGATGCGTAGTTCATACGGTTAAAGATATTTATTTTCTCAAAAGAATTACAAATTCACTTATAGAAAAAACATAAATTGGTTTAAACAATAATTTGTGCCATCAAGCGTAGCTTAAAATAATATTTTGCTCCACATACTTACTACGAATCTTAAAACTAACATTATAATGGCATTTTGACCAAAAAGTTTCGTCGTAACATTCGAAACAAATCAGAAGTAGGTAGTTCTACACAAGGAACAGCGATGCGGGTAGGGTACATTTCAACGGTTGTAGCGTGTTTACTAAGGCCTACACCACAGTGCAAAACAACAACAAGAAACGAGAAAGAATAAATTATATTTTATTTTAATTACTTTTGTAAACTAACGTGCAGGGATTTTTTGTAGACTTTAGGAATTTGTATATTTTGATTAGTTATTATTAGTTTATTTTATGTTGATTTTGATGTTACCGCTGATTTGTTTAATAGTACTCTCACGGTTAGTCCAAGTTTATTAATTATTTTAGATATATATTTTATATAATTTTATATATTTTTTTTTATTTTTATTTACTTACTTATTAATTTAGTCATTCAGTAGGTTGGGAAAGATCTTTTAGTATATAGTTTCTTAAAGTTTTTTTGAAAATGTTAAACGATTTGAATTCTTTTATGTCCTTAGGCAGTTTATTATAAAAGTTGGCCCCTTCATACATAATGTTCCTTTTTCCATATTTAGTCCTAGGCTGGGCTAAGCAGATATCGTTAGCCTGTCTTGTTAGGATTTTGAAGGTTTGTACCCTTTTTGTAAATATTATCTGCGAGTGTATGTCTCTAGTTAGTATTTTCCAGACAAGTATACATGTATTATACTTATATATTTGAAACAGGTTCATAAGTTTTGTTTCTCTGTAAATTTTTTCAGTAGGTGTTAAGTAGTTGTATCTAAATAGTGTTTTAATTATTTTATTTTGGGCTACTTGTAGTACTTTTTGGTTTGTTTTGGCAGCTGTTCCCCAAACCTCAATCAAATAGTCTATGTGAGACTTAACCATGGAGTTATATATACTGTAACGTACCTGTCTAGGCAGAAATCGCACTATACCCCGTACTGCACCTGTTAGTGATGTGAGCTTATTCTTGATATATTCTATATGTGGTTTCCACGTTAATTGATCGTCAAGTATAAGACCAAGATATTTTTCTTGATGCACTCTATTCAGTATTTGACCATCGCTGAGTAAGTTATTATGCTGACCAATCTTTTTATTTTTAGCAGTGAATATAATATAATTTGTTTTAGCTATGTTGATTGTAAGCAAGTTTGATTTAAGCCAAGTGTGCAAAAGGTTTAGATCATGTTGGGCTTGTTGTATAATTGAGCAAATTGAGGCACCTGAGTAAAACAGACTCGTATTGTCAGCGTACAATGCAATATCCCCCTTTAGGCCAATTTCATGAATGTTGTTTATGTAGATTAGGAACAATAATGGGCCAAGGATTGAGCCCTGAGGAACGCCGTAGGTAATCAATTGAGGTTCACTTTGGGTTTCACCGATTTTCACAACTTGATATCTGTTAGTGAGGTATGATTTTAAAATTTTATAAGCGGAACCTGTGACACCAAGGTGATTTATATTGGTAATACAAAAGTAATACCAAAATAATTTGTAAATCAAACATATTCATAAGGTAGTGTGTTACAGAATATCTAGGTTCCCAAATATATATTTTGAATGGACAATGATTTAAAGACAAGATATGAGGAATTTAAAATTTCTATAGAAAACTTATTCTTCTCAGGGGGTTGATTTAAACTCTTGTTTAAATCAACCCCCCCTTAAAACGAGCACTCTACGTAACCCACCTCAAAAATTTGCCTACGAGGGTCTGAACCAGAATAGTACTGTCTTTAGCAGACACCGAATCTAAACAAATGTAATAGCGCTAGACAGAAACGAAAATACTTTTATCTCATTCCCAAATTAGAAGGGATATCGAATATTCAATACTACCGTCTGCTAGGCATATACAGCTTTTAGCAGATTCTCGTCGTTTGGCAGCAAACGTATAGCTAACCTAATTAGTCGTCTAGGGTTTCAGCCAACGACTGCTCACACGTGCCTAGGCAGAACATAGGGTGTGGCTTTTTACGTAGGTCTTTCGTTTTTATTGTAAAACGGGTTTTTTTGATTGAGGCCATTTTGAAAGAAAATAATTAATTGAAATTGGAACTCATTTCTTTTCTAGATTGTCTTTTGTTTGAAGATTGGCTTGGATTGGGATTATGACTGCCTCGTTGGTCGGTGTGTGATAGTAAGCTCTTCTGCTGAGTATGTGGTCCGGGGTTCGATTCCTGGGTCGTGCAAAGTGTTATTCGGTTTTCTACAGGATCAAATTAAATAAGCTAGCAAAACTCCGCAGACGTGTTGGGTACTCATCGATTTCTAAAAACGAAAAAAAAAACCATTGTATTTTTTTGGGGTCAACGACTAGTTACTTGAAATATGAGTTTAAAAATCAGTTTTTTTCTGTGTAAACTTCACAGATGTGATGGGTATCGATAACTAAACACGATAAAAAAAACTTAACTAAGTACTTCAAGTAACTTCACTGCCAGTGGTCATTGAAAACAGAAAAAAAAACATCAACTCTTATTTTCTTTCGTTTTATTGTATTTAGATAACCCAACACGTTCACGGAATTTCGCTAGGTAATTCAATTTGACCCTGTATATGGTATTTCTTCGTAGCAGCCCAGATTCTGGATCGGTGCCCGGTTGATGGCAATAGGCTCGCCCCCTATTACATTGACGAAATGTGGGTGTACTATAGGTACACCTCTGCACAACCCTACGGGGAATTATGGCGTGATGTTACGTGTTATGTTAGTGGCTTCACAAAAAATAGATACAAACGGATGGAAAATTATTGAATTATTTTCCTTCACAGTACAAATAGAACATTTATTTTCCGAAATCGATCAATTATCTTCATAGATAGAGTTAGAGTTAGGTAGGTACGTAACGATGATCGTGGAGTTTCTCTGATCGATTTCGGAAAATAAATGTTCTATTTGTACTGTGAAGGAAAATAATTAATAAGATTTATGACTTCATAGTCATAAATCTCATCTGCTCCGTGTGGTGCCGGACGTAAATAATAGCATCACCCCATTTCTTCCCGCGGGTGTCGTAAAGGCGACTAAGGGACTTACTAGAGAATGGGCAGCAGCACTCTCTATGCATTTTAAAACCATACTGCGATCGCCAACCCGCCTGCCAAGCGTGGCGATTATGGCATACCCCCCTCTGGGAGGCTTATGTCCAGCAGTGGACGTCTTTCGGCTGAAGTGATTGATGATGATGATGATGAGCCATAAATCGAAATGAGTGTAATAACAACCTGCCATCTATAATTCTAAATGAGTGTAATAACAACCTGCCATCTATAATTCAACCAACATTTAGGGCAGTAGCACAATCGGTTAACTTAAAAAAAATCCTTCTTAAATTACTAATATTCTATACTAGCTTCCGCCCGCGACTTTGTCCGCGTGAAATTTTTGTCACCCCAACCCACCTCATCGCATCCGACTGGTAGTTCCAGAGATTAGCGCGTTCAAACAAACAAACAAACTTTTCAGTTTTAATATATTACTAGCTTTTGCCCGCGGCTTCGCTCGCGTTAATGTTGATTTTGTTAATAATTTCTCTATCCCTCGAGAACAGTACTTTTTTTCTGGTTAAAATGTACCCTCTGTCTTTTTCTGTATCCCTGACAACGTTTATGCAAAATTTCATGATTATCGGTTGAGCAGTTAAGACGTGAAAGCGTAACAAACAAACTCACTGTCGCATTTATAATATTAGTTAGGATAGTACAGAATATACATGAATATGTACATTGACTGTGGCTGCATGTGTACGATTGTGTTGCTGTAATCACTTTATCCTACTTCAAATAAGCGTGGTAATACGCGTTTAGGTAATTAGGAAAGGTAAATATTTTCTGCAAACAGTGAGGACTTTACTCTTACTGCTTTCTTCTTCTTATTAATACGTCACGTCTGCGGAGTTTCGCTAGCTAATTTAATTTGACCCTGTATAGTACTTACTAATTCCATGCTATTAAGTACTTACTTATTCCATGCTCAAGCTGTCACTTCCTGTTACTCCTTTTTTACGAAATCACAGAAATTGAGAGGAAAGATGTTGTTATCAATCTTCTGAACTAAATCTAATATTATTATATTAGGGATGTATTATTACAGTTAACACTTGTTGCATCGAAGCAATTACTATAATGCGCGATTTAGCTATCGCCACCGAATGCACGGAGTTGCTAAAACGCAATCCAGCATTGTGACGGTCGCAAGATCACGAATTCTAAAAATATTATGTCTGCTAAAGTCCTTAGAACCTATGTCTTCGACCGCAGCCATAAAAACATTCTGTAAATAAAAGCTACCTATATTAAAGCAATGTAAAACATTGTTATTCCCAAATAAATAATAAACAATCATTCAATAATAATAAACAATCATTCATTCATTCATTCAATAATATTTAATTAGCTCAAGACTTTACTGCTTACATGTTTTTTTTTACCATACGACGTTGCCCAGTGCTCACCCAATTTTCAAAAGTGGCATGCTATCTGGGGGCCTAAAATGGACGCTTTGGCAGAATCATGCGTGCAATTCATATAACCCGCAATTCATCTGTTGGACAGCTGCTATTTGACATTAGACTTCACTATATTAATTTTTAATTTGTGGACCATTTTACGAAACTCCTTATACAACTGTCAAACAGATGAATTGCGGGATATAAATTGTACGCAGATCGTATTATGATTCTGCCAAAGCGTCCATTTTAGGCCCTCTGGACAAACTAACTATTAATTTATCACCAATTCGAAATATAAGAAACTTATGTTACAAATCCTATTGTTACGGTAATGCAACGAATCAATAGTATAATAAATCAACGAATAACATATTTCTGACGACCTGCCGATCTGCCTCTTTGCTAAAAATGAAATATAAGTAGGTAATTTAAATTACCTGTCTTTTATTGGATTAATCGTGGAGAAACTTTTATTATCCAGACAGATGTGGGACGTTAGGGGCTTAGCCATAATTGTTTCTGAAATAATAAACTAGAAAGAAAATAATACAATTGGGTTTTTCTTCTTCTACCACATCAAGTTTGTAGCGAGTCTCATCTTGAGATAAAACTGTCGGACACTTATCTAATAAAAGACGGTAATAAATGTGAGACAGACAGACATTACGACTTATTTTTTTCTTCTTGAACTGGGTAAGTACTCTAAAGAATATTTGAAATTGAAATAAAAAAAGATAATTCAAACTTAAGATTTTAACTGCAAGTGTAAGTTTGTACGCACAATATTGAGTGATTTACCATGTTATTTTAAGATCTTATAGGTTTCTTATAGGTTTTCCGGTAATCGATAAGTAAAGAACAATTTTCTGTATTTTTATCAAAATTTTAAGCTCAGTAATTTCGGAGATAAGGGGGTGGGAATGGAATTTTTCATGTATTTTCTTAAATAATTTCAAAAGCATTTATTTTAAAATTATTAAAAAATATATGTAAAATCCTTAAAACAAACCCTTTCATTTGATATGTCACACGGATCAGTCATCAAAACTTTTTTTTTAAATTTTCTGATTTTGCCCCCAAAAGTGACCTCCATAGTGAAAATTAATTTATTTACGTAACATGTCCTTGTTTGGGTCACAGAAGTTCATATGTATACCAAATTTCAACTTAATCGGTCTAGTAGATTCGGAACAAATCAGCTGTGACAGACGGACACAAACAGGAAGTCTCCCATGTATCTACTAAAAACAAGTCAATTAGTAACAAACCATCCTCGTATTTAAGATCCAAACGAAATATTGTCCTTCATTCTAAATAAAAGAAACAAAAAACAGAAAAAAAATACAAAAACATCCATGAATGGGAATCCCTAAATAAAAAAAGCTAGGCCCAAAAGTAGCTCTATTGGTACACACACAGGGTGTTACCCTCTCACTGGGGGTGGTTAGGGTGGCCCCACCCCCTGTGACCCAGAAACCACCCGGTGCGTACCCCGCCTTACGCCTAGTGCAGACCGTAAACAAAAATCTCGCGGGTTTTATCAGAACCCGACCCTTTTTGAGATGTTGACTGGTGATTGTATTGTTTTAGGGTTTTTTTTACGAGTTGTAGCTTTATTATTTTAAGCTTCTAAGTTTTATAAAAAAAGTTTCCTGGTTCCGCGTTTATTTGTATACATTTTCCAGGATAAAAGTGTGCTACGGTAGAAGATAATTATGTTGAGCCCGTTCCATCTAAATCAGTGCATCTGATGGAGTGCTTGAGTGAAAAATATACAAAAAACATTCGCTTTTGTTGTCAAATAAAAATGGTTCGTCACTTCCTTATCCCTCCTACTAATAAAATTAGATTTTATTTTTAGATTGTGACGCCAAATGTATATTTTGTACGTAGGTAATTATTTGTTTGAAAATGTTGAAATGTGTTAATAATAATTAATTATTAACGAAGTCATTAACGTTTCAGATTACCGCCCACAGATGGCGCTTATTGTACGTTTAGTTAATTAGCCAATTTGTTCGTACATTCAAAGTGAAATTTCAATTAGCAATTAATAGCAATATCATTTATAGACTCTTTAAAGTTGAACTGGCTATTAAAAGGTAATTTCTTCTAAGCAATTTAATTAATTTCTTCAAAGCTATAAAATAAATGTACCCGAATTACATACAAAAATTAGATATTCTTTAATCAATCGCTGTAATAAATGATGCATTTTCATCATCATCCTAAAGTCTTCCTAACTATGTTGTCGGCTTCCAGTATAAATGAAGTTATGAAGCAGAAATTTCAAAAGTTTCGTTGCTCATGCACATGTTTTAGTGCTCTGGCAACGTGCTACTTACGTATACCTACCTATACCCTATAAAAACCTCAGTTAACGCAAGGTATCCCTCTTTATAGAAACACCTTGGTATGTAAATATACCACCTAAGGGCCTATGCACACCACGTTTTTTAAACGCACGGCAACGGCGCGTTTAAAAACGTGGTGTGCACAGGCCCAACCTAACCTACTCATAAATACACAGTCCTCATCGGTCTAGCATTTTACAAGTATGTCGGGGTCGGCTTCCAGTGTAACTGGATGCAGCTCCCAAGTATGTTGGGGTCGGCTTCCAGTGTAACTGGATGCAGCTCCCAAGTATGTCGGGGTCGGCTTCCAGTGTAACTGGATGCAGCTCCCAAGTATGTTGGGGTCGGCTTCCAGTGTAACTGGATGCAGCTCCCAAGTATGTCGGGGTCGGCTTCCAGTGTAACTGGATGCAGCTCCCAAGTATGTTGGGGTCGGCTTCCAGTGTAACTGGATGCAGCTGCCAAGTATGTCGGGGTCGGCTTCCAGTGTAACTGGATGCAGCTGCCAAGTATGTCGGGGTCGGCTTCCAGTGTAACTGGATGCAGCTGCCAAGTATGTCGGGGTCGGCTTCCAGTGTAACTGGATGCAGCTGCCAAGTATGTCGGGGTCGGCTTCCAGTGTAACTGGATGCAGCTGCCAAGTATGTTGGGGTCGGCTTCCAGTGTAACTGGATGCAGCTGCCAAGTATGTCGGGGTCGGCTTCCAGTGTAACTGGATGCAGCTCCCAAGTATGTTGGGGTCGGCTTCCAGTGTAACTGGATGCAGCTGCCAAGTATGTCGGGGTCGGCTTCCAGTGTAACTGGATGCAGCTCCCAAGTATGTTGGGGTCGGCTTCCAGTGTAACTGGATGCAGCTGCCAAGTATGTCGGGGTCGGCTTCCAGTGTAACTGGATGCAGCTCCCAAGTATGTTGGGGTCGGCTTCCAGTGTAACTGGATGCAGCTGCCAAGTATGTCGGGGTCGGCTTCCAGTGTAACTGGATGCAGCTGCCAAGTATGTCGGGGTCGGCTTCCAGTGTAACTGGATGCAGCTGCCAAGTATGTCGGGGTCGGCTTCCAGTGTAACTGGATGCAGCTGCCAAGTATGTCGGGGTCGGCTTCCAGTGTAACTGGATGCAGCTCCCAAGTATGTTGGGGTCGGCTTCCAGTGTAACTGGATGCAGCTGCCAAGTATGTCGGGGTCGGCTTCCAGTGTAACTGGATGCAGCTGCCAAGTATGTCGGGGTCGGCTTCCAGTGTAACTGGATGCAGCTGCCAAGTATGTTGGGGTCGGCTTCCAGTGTAACTGGATGCAGCTGCCAAGTATGTCGGGGTCGGCTTCCAGTGTAACTGGATGCAGCTGCCAAGTATGTCGGGGTCGGCTTCCAGTGTAACTGGATGCAGCTGCCAAGTATGTTGGGGTCGGCTTCCAGTGTAACTGGATGCAGCTCCCAATTATGTTGGGGTCGGCTTCCAGTGTAACTGGATGCAGCTGAATACCAGTATTTACATGGAGCGACTACCTATCTGACCTCCACAACCCAGTTACTGGGTAAAGGCGGAAGCACATTACTGTGTTATGTCGTGTCGTGACGCCTTCTGACGCAGTGTTAGCCAATCAAGACTCGTTGTGATTTGACGTAGTCCTGAATAGATTCGTTTGATTGGTTCTCCCACGACACGACGCAACACGACACAGTAATGTGCCGGTGGCTTAACACGATACCCGTTGGTAAGACTGGTTGTCAGACTTTCGGGCTTCTATCTTAACTGTCAAAAGTCCAAAAATGACCACCGGGACCAACGCTTTTCGAGGCACGGAAAAAAATACGCCTGGCAGTATGATTAAAATACACATGGCAGTATGATTAAAATACACATGGCAGTATGATTAAAATACACATGGCAGTATGATTAAAATAATTCATTTCTGAAAAACAAATGCGGGAATTATTTGTGGCACAACTTCAAATATAGCTCGTACTCGTACAAGATGTTAATGCCATAATACCCGAGAGCCGTCAATGTCGCGTTTCTAACAGGATTACTTGTAAACCCGCACAGCTGTGGTTTAATTAATTATGTACTGCGCCCTATTTATTTTAGTACCGTTATTTATGCAGGAATCTGAGATTTGTGCTACATCATACATGTTTCTGGTGCTGTGCCACTAATTCTGAACACAAACTTGGAACATCCATATCATTAATATCGATTGACCATTTGCTTCTAGGCGACTAAAGGACTTACTAGAGAATGGGCAGCAGCGTTCTCTATGCATTTTTAAAACTGCGATCGCCAACCCGCCTGCCAAGCGAGGCGATTATGGCAAATCCCCCCTCTTTGAGGGAGGCCTATGTCCAGCAGTGGACGTCTTTCGGCTGAAATGATGATGATCATGATGATTTGCTTGCCAAGATCATCGATTTTGTTTCAAGGCAATCAATATCGATTCGAATGTAAAGAAAAATGAATGAATTTCGAATCTGTTTGCACCTCTATGCTTGTTTTGTGGGTGATCTGCCAATTAAAAAAAAAACGAATGGATCCTCAAGTATCAGTACCCCGAGTGTAAGTTTGCAAGTGAGTAAACGTAACTAGCGCGTTTGCGTTAAAAAAAATCTACTCACTCCTAAACTCTTAGTATTATGGTCTATCGGTCAAATTTTAACGCAAACGAAATAGTTACGTTTACTCACTTGCAAACTTACACTTGGGGTACTGTACCTAACTAACATAAACTCACACGACGATAACGAGTCATCATTATTGAAAAGTGAAGAACTCTTCTGCCGGACAGCCTCAAGTAAGATTCATTTGATTCGAAATTGAGATGCTGCTCCTCTTGACAATATGCCATAGTCAGCTTTAACAGTATCCACAAAAATATTCATTTTATGTGAAAAACAAGACAAGATTCCTTTTATCACTCACCTGATCTTTGTTATACCAGTAGTATGGTGCATCGCGTGTTTTTTAGCAGCCCTCATACTTAATTATTAATGTCTCACTAATTATAATTACAGCAATGGGAGAGTGATGAGGTCTGCAAGAAAATGGAAAGGTGTCTATACTCTATGGGCCACAATTTTGTATCACGAGTAATTACGAGGTGCTACTGAACAATATCTTACAGGAAACGGAATATAAGCAAAAGGTACCACGAACATTTTTATAAATAAATTGTTTATAGAAATGGAAACAGCGCTACAAACAACACGTTTGTGTATTTGGAACTAAACAAGTTAGGACGTGCAGCAAACTGGACTATTGAATTGGTAGCAAAAACCTTGTTTTTCTCACACTGCACTGTATCGAGTTTTACAAAACCTGGCTAAATACACGTCACTATAACTTTACGTGAATCTATTTATTCGTGCTATAGATATTAAAGACTGATGGCAGCCGTCAAAAGACAAGAGATTCAATAAAGTATTTATTCATGCATCAATGAACTGTAGTCTGTAAGTGCAGTATAGTATCTAGTACCTACATCTCTGCCCTTCCCCTTGGAACTGAAAGGCGTGACGGTTATGGACTGGAAGTGTCTCTATTGTTACGACGGCCATTATGACTCTGTAGCTACTTATATTGGAGTATTAATATACAGCTAAGGCTGAGGTTACACTGCCGGATTTCGTTTCGATTTGGAACATAGTAGAGCGTTGAAATTTCCAAACTTACAATAATTTACACTGAGAGAATGCCATCTGACCTACACAACATAATTTGTGGTCAATATCGCCCCCAGTCAAGAGTCTCTTAAATATTCATTCTATAATCTTTATACCTAGGTCTCTAGCATGAGAGAGTTTAAAGAACATATTCATACTGAAAATTTTCCAATGCTACTGGTACCAGCTTCGCTACAAGCCTTTTTAGCTGTCAAACGTCAGAGGATATGCACAAACAAGACACTTTCGGGAAAGCAGGTTAGTAAGAGGCAAGATACAGGAAAATATCGTGATTATAATACTTTTAAAGGTTCACGTTGTTCAGGAGGTTTTTAGAAAACACTTTATTATGTGTTGAGTTTGGGTGGAAAAAAGGAATGTCTTTAACCAGCAGCAACAACATCCCTTCATCATGATCTGTGTGCCCTGTGCCCTGATACCTGGTTACAGGAACTTAAGGACACTACCTACTGCCTATCCTAACTTAATATTATAAATTCGAAAGTAAGTTTGTTGGTTTGTTTGTTACCTTTTCACGGCTAAACCACTGAACCGATCATCCTGAAATTTTGCATATACGTTGTCAGGTGTACAGAAACGGACATAGGGTACCTTTCATCCCGAAAAAAATTACTGTTCCCGAGGAAAACAACAATAACGTTCTTATGATAATAGATGGCGCCACGTGTCTTTCGAATCATGATTGAATTATATTAATACAGAAACTTGAATAGTGTGTTAAGAGTTTTTTGCCGCCAAACACCAAACGACAAGCAGTGCACAACCCGAATTGATTGTCAAAATCTAAATTAACGCGAGCAAAGCCGCGGGCAAAAGCTAGTAAGTAATAAATAATACAATGCACAATTTAGATTTGCATCGAGGCGCTAAGAAGAAAACACAGAGCCCTGTAATTTGGATGGTGCTACAATATTCCGAATTTACCTTTTCAGACGGTAAATGCTCCTGACTATAGGTGTACAAAACAACACACGTTCGACACGCAAACGATACTATAGTACCAAAGGGACGTGTAAACCGCACGATATTAGGACCTCACAGCCTGGCGGCCTATCTAAATAACGCCTTTGTTCGGCCACGTCACGTCCGCACTAACAGGATTACGTGAGTGACGCGCCACGGATAGTGTGGACCTAGCTTTATATTGTAATTAATTTTCCTGCGCAGTACGCAGCGAGAATGATGATTTTGATTTTGTGTAATGTAATTGGATTACTTGCGATAATTAATAAAAATTGCAGCAAGCCGCGGAAAATCTAGACAGCGTGAGACACTGACTTACTAGAAAACAAAACGTGACTGAAAATGTTATGAAAATCCAGGCATATTCACCACTTTCGAAGAAATGCGAGACTTACAATAGGACAAGAGTAGTAACACTTAGCATAGTAACATTCCAATCTCGCCATGCACAGACACAAACAAGAAAACATAAACATGGCAAAAATGTTAAAGTTCCTATTCATCTGCACAAGTTGTGTTGACCCTATTAATCTTCCTGCTTTTCCTTTCCTACATTTTATAAAGTACACATAAATATTGAATGGACATATAAAAATATTTACCCTAAATAAGGAAAAAGGTTCCATTCAACAAAGTACACATCTGGGAGAGAGAAAACTGAGTCTCTACATATGTATAAATATTGTTGGAAATGTCTTGCGAAATCCTACCAAATATGTCAAACGCAGTTCCCAAGTTCGGCGCAAAACTTATTAAATTAATGACGTCACGACACGTCATCCGAAAACCGTTTCGCCCGAGTGCGGCCCTGTGGCGAATTAATCCGACATGTTTTGTAGGTCATAGCTTGTTACGCAAAAAGCGGTCATACGTCACACGTCATAAGAATTGTTTTCCAATGTGTCGGGTGTTACAGTGATGTATGAGGTATATATATTTTATAGTATATCTTGTTGGGATCGATATGACCGTTAGTAGGGATGTGACTATGTTTGCGGAGCAAGTGCGAATTTTAAGTAGAAAACATACATGAGGCATGGAACATCAGGAACAGATCGTTCCTGTTTACGATGCTGGAAAAGCGTGGTAAACAGGGTAGGCTTTGATGAATGAATTTGAATCTAGCCTATAGATTCAATAGTTTCCTTTTGACTGAAGCAGAATGTGAAATCGTTCTTTGATGTAATTTCAAAAGGTTTTCTTTTGCTTTTCAGAGACTCGTTGTTGTTAAATTAATTAGGCTTTGCCCTGGTTTTTGATGTATAACATCTTTCCTCACACTTTCTCTGGGAGTGATTTCGTGAAAAGGGACGGAAGTGTGTAACAGGAAGTGACAGCTTGAGCATGGAATAAGTAAGTTCTTTTTAATAGCATGTAATTAGTAAGTACTATATAGATTGTAAACAGAGGGGGTAATTTCTGTGGCTGCTCAGTTGCTTATTACCAAGGTGAGATGTCAGATGTTACACATCTTAAGGTGGAGATTGACTTATAAAATTTTGGTGTAATGTATCGCGTTCGCGTAACAGAAACCAAAGACTGACATGTAACATTAGTTTGTAATGTATCATTCGCAGCAAGCGCCGCGTGCTCCACGCGACTGTCGGTTTTCTCGCGAATCCCTTTGAGTGTTACATTACAAGTCAGTGCACGTCACGTCACCGTTGTCGGGAGAGCAAGTCCAAGATGATCCAAAATGGATGGAGCACACTTGAGCCAAGAGTTCGAATGATACATTACAAACACACGTTACAAGTCAGTCTGTGTCGCCGTATTGTAACAAGATCGCCTCGAATGATACATTACAAACAAACGGTAGAAGTCAATCTCCACCTTTAGGGGACTGCTGTAAGGCTCACTGGTTTTTCTTTAAATAAAGGGACCATTAATAGAACAATATGCGTCTCTAACATAATAATATGATGAATCAAACTAAATACCAAGCCCAAACAAACAGTCCTCCAATCTAAAAGATCACAACCCATATTTACTTTACTTGTGTCCTCAGATTACCACAAGAAGATAACAAGATGAATCACTACAGTTTTTCTTTCTTTCCAAATGACTAATACTGTTATCTAGTTAATTACATTTTCCATTAGCTCTTCGTTTTCTCTAATAATTACTCACTGGTCGTTATTTTTGCTGACTCATGATTAAATAAACGTAGAGACGTAAAAGTTTCTGCGATTCGTATCGGAGTGTGTACAATTAGTACTTAAATCTGGAGATAATGTACTGCTGTTTAATGTTCAATTTTACAATGTGTTTCAGCCGGTTTATTCTGTAGCTCACATCACCTAAGTTTACACGGTGAGTTTCTTTATAGAATAGATCACCTGATGTATTAAAAGAGCGTCCAAGAGGGGCCATTCCTACTTAGAACGCGAGTCGGACTCTGGGCAGTCAGTTCATGACACAAACTTTGCTCGCTGACTGATATTTTCAACACGACTCCATTTCTCGCAAAAATCGATTCGACTCTGTATTCCTAAGTTGTTGGTTTTTTTTTTTTTTGTTTGTTTGGGAAATTATCATATAACTTCTCCCGGGCGGAGCGGGAGGGCGAGTCAAACTTTTACTGACTAAAACCCACCCGTGTTCCTTCCGTTGCCTGTGTGCCGGGGCCACGATATCCCTTTCGGACAAACTCGCAACCCTGGCAGGAGTTGTTGGGTTGACTTCTGAATTTGTATCTCGGAACTTATTCCGCAAAGCAATTTATTGGATTCAATTTCGAAAGGAATTAAATCAAAGTCTAATTCAAATGCGAAAATCAGATTCGTAAATTCGTAATTCGTTTTGCCACATCACTAGTTATGGCACGCTGCGTATATCTGTTTATGTACTAATATACGAGAATATATACGTATTGTACCTAAATATATATACGGGAAGTGGATGTCGTTAGAGATATGTTAAAGGAAGATGTTTGGATGATTAATTGAACGATTATGTAGGTCGGTTTTGGCACGAGATAAATGTTCTTTTGTTTCATCTTTGTGGTTAATAACTAATATTTGCTTCGTTTTAAACTTTGTGGGACTATTGCCAGTGCCATGTAAGTTTATAATAATGTTTATTTTTATTTTGTACACAAAACCCAAAATATTAGTCTTAAGATTAATATTGTACCTAAAACAGTGGCATAGTTTAAAGACGAACGTTTGGCTTCTAAATTAGGCAAGAGTCAGGGACTTAGAAGCCAATGTTTCCCAAAACTGCAGAAGAATATAGTTCACAAAATGTTGTCTTAGAACGACAGCTTTTAGCTTGAAGACGTGCATATTAAGACAGAGCGGCCAGGCTCTGTGGCTGAAACAAGTGACGATCGTTAGGTGCTGACAGAGTCGCAATCAACCACATTTATAGGCTACAAGCTGTGCACCTGTCCCAAGGGTTTCCCATCGGCAAAAATTACGAATTTACATACAGTTTCATCAAGTATTAAACCCCTTTTTTAATTTAACTAATTTTTAAAATCCCTTCCTTAGTGCTAACTTTCGTTAAAGAAGGAGTTCTTGTGCTAAGCTTGCTTCTAGAGCCAGCGGTTAAGACTGCGGTATTGTTTGTCAGTGAATTTAAGAATTTTATTAAGGGGACGATAACCGACTTTTAATTATTTTATACTGAAGATCACGTCCAAAAGAGTAGTGTTAATGATTTGAAAAAAATATATGATAAATTAGAGCATTTTCTCAATAATTTAACATGTGAATATTATAGATTATGTTTATATTACATAGTGACATTAATTTGTAAAGATATATATATATCTAACGCGGATAAATAACTGAGAATGGCGCAAAATCTACCAAGCGTATTTTTCTGAAACTTTCACCAATTTAAAGATAATTTAATTATTGATCTTTTAATAAACGGGTTTTTTTTTAAATACCTTTTGTTTTGTGTATAATAAATTAATAATGCAGCAAATTGGGGACAGCGCTCCTTGATGGGCGAGTCCTACTAGGTACTGGCTGAACGTACGACGCGTTGCTGAACACGCAAGCTAACCACTCAAGGTCACTGGCATATATCTGGGTCTTAAGTAGACAAGCTATGTGCCCGGTGGGATGTCCTATCGGTAAAAATGACAAAATTCCATACAATCTTTCATTTTCAAAAATCCTTCCTTAGTGCTCACTTTCGTTGCATCGCAAAACTTCATGTTTCTAGACCCAGCAGTTTAGGCTGAGCGTTTTCTGTAAGTAAATTTAAGATTTTTATAAAGTACATTAACACGAGCACAATATGAGCTTCTTATACCTACTGTCGTAAAGCAGGTACAACTTTTGTATTCTCTCATAAGCTAACACGATCTGATATAAGCTATATGTGGTCGGAGTCGTGGGGAAATTTTCTACAGAAATTTAGAACTCACCATGTTCTTCCTAGATTTCTTTGCTTCTAGGTCACCTTTAAACATATATGCATAAATTAACTCTGTCTTACGGAGGTAGCCAGAATCTATAGAAGGTCACATGTCACAATCTTAACATACTCCTTATGCATTGTTCACGTACCGTCCATACTCGTATGTCTGGTCATACCTTCCTTATATGTATTTGCTAATCACTTTATCAAAGCTTAGCTAAAGTAATTAAGGACGTAGTGTGGTCGGTGCGGTCTGTTAGATTAATAAGATCATCACACAACCTTGTGTGGGTGACTTCAATGTTGAATGTATGATGTGTGTTTGTCATACAAGGATCTTTGTCTTTATCATCTTATGCCATAATAAACTAGACGGCATCTGGACTTCTGAACTAATATGTGTCGAGAGCCTTGCCTTCAGGACCAGTTGAAAACCAGTGACAGGCACTAAGTAGTTGTTTGGCGTTTTGCTGAACTGGGTCTGTTTGGCGCATCTGTGAGACACACTTTCCTGCAAATTTGTTACATTGCACTTTACACTTTTTACATGTTTTTTTTTTAACAAAAAAAAAATGTTGTGTATTATATTATGCGCCTTTTGCCCTGTGCTAAATAAATAAAAAGTATTTCTTCATTCATTCATTTCATTTCATTTTATTCAATAACAATTTACATTGCTTCGTTTTGCGCCGTCTTATCTTCCAAGCATGGCTGGTTGTCCTGGTGCCGCTGCTGCGGCTGCTGAGACCCTCAAGTGGCGCAAATACTGTAACCTTATGGGTAACTACAGTTTTGAGCCGTTGAGATCGAAACGTTCGGGTCATGGGGCCCGAGTGCGCGTCTCCTTTTAAGGAAATTTCTCGTCAACTGATCGACACTTCACGTGACCAGAGGGCTGGCTCGTTCTTTGGCCAAAGAATTAGCATTGCCATTCAACGTGGCAATGCTGACAGTCTTCTGGGCACGTTTCCGGATGACAGGAATGCGGACTATCTATTTGTATATTTAGTTAATTAGTGATTTAATTTAGTATCAACTGTAAATAGTTAGTTGCGTCATTATTGAATAATAATTTATATAAAGAGGTAAAATTGTTTACTTGTAAGAGGTAATCTCCGTTTGGTGCCGGACGTAAAGAACAGCACCATCCCATTTCTTTCCGTGGCTGTCGTAAAAGGCGACTAAGGGACTTACTAGAGAATGGGCAGCAGCGTTCTCTATGCATTTTTAAAACCATACTGAGATCGCGAACCCGTCTGCCAAGCGTGGCGATTATGACAAATCCCCCCCTTTTTTGGGGGAGGCCTATGTCCAGCAATGGACGTCTCTCGGGTGAAATGATGATGATGAAGAGGTAATCTCTCAAAGTGCTGCCGATCCGATATCAAAAATTCTTTCAATGATAGAAAGGCGCACTATTGCTGACTGCCATAGTATATTTTTAATGGTACAGTTGACTACGGCGAAATCGTGGGCAGAATATCAAATCAAATCAAATCAAATAATTTTTATTTCAGGTATAAGTACACCCTATTACAAATAACACATTATTATTAAATTATACAAAACAATCAAACAATCATTATCAACACTATTACAATAAATTACACGCAGTATTATTTTAGCTGGAATATTAATTGCCATATACGAAGAAATAGTTTACCTCGTATATGGCCCTCAATATTCCATTGTCAGATTTATGTATTCGGTACATAAAAGACGCCTGCGACTTTCTCATGACAGCGTAAAAGTCATCTACCCTGTTTTCGGCAAACATGCCGGAAGCACTACACCGCCACGGCAAACCCCGTATGCATCTAAATGCGTTATTATATTGAACACGCAGCGTGTTGTAAGCACGCTGCGTGTATTTGTACCAAAGGGCACAGGTGTAAAGATTCCGGCAGTATGCGTTAAACAGGGTGATTTTCACTTGATTTGAACATTTCGCAAATCTTCGTGCCAGCATATTACTTTTGGCGGCGAGCGAACGTCTTTGTCTTTCAATGTCCTCGTCATCTTTAAGTTTCTCAGTCAGAATATGGCCTAAATATGTGAAACATTTAACAGATTCCAACTTAGCGTTGCATAGAAATATGTCCGGTATATGTAATGTGCTGTTGTCGTAACGAAAACACATTGTTTGGCTCTTTTTAGCATTATACTTAAGACCATGCTTATCTGCATATACCTCACATATTCCTATCAACTTTTGCATTGCCGTGACAGACGGACTGAGCAGAACCATATCGTCGGCGTAACTAAGATTATTTACAGGTACGTTGTTAACTGAACAGCCTACCCCGGCTCTGCTCAGCTCCTCTATCAGGTCATTCACATATAGATTAAATAATATGGGTGATGTTAATCCGCCCTGTCTTACGCCCGTTCTAAGAGAATATTCGCTAGACAAGGCCTCCCCCCATTTTACTGCGTTAGCTTGGCCCTCATACCAATACTTCATGACGTAAACAATGTCATGTGGTATACCTGTTTTGAACATTTTATCCCATAACGTGTTATAATTAATTGTATCAAATGCGCGACTTAAATCTAGGAAACATGCGTATACATTTGTTTTTCTGTCTAGATAATATTTAACAGTTTTCTTTAGGGCAAATATAGCTGTGTCAGTTGCATGCTCAGCACGGAAACCAAATTGAGCGTTATTAAGGTTTATATATTTTTGTATTTGAGGTTCTACCAACCTTTCAAATATTTTTGACAACACCGTCGCTAGTGTTATGGGCCTATAATTAGACGTATCTGAAATATCACCTTTCCTATTTTTAACTAATGGCACTACTACTGACTTCATAAAATCTTTAGGTAAAAAAGCATGAGACAAGCAGGCATTATAAAGTATCACTTGTTTTTCTGCTAAACGAGGACCACCCCGGATAACGTGCGTTAAAGTGAGACCATCGTGCCCCGGAGACTTCCCACGTTTCATTTTATGAACACAATCAAGTAACATGTCTAAAGTTATCGTAAAGCAAAGTTCACTCGCCTGGACACGATGACCATGCACAAATCCGCCTTCCGCAGTACACAAGCCTCCGGCAGAACCTGTCAATTTAAATTGCGTTGCAAACGCCTCAGCTATCTTTTTGGGGTCCTGTATATTCTTGACACTCGCTGCACGACTCGGTTTATATGATAAGTTATTAGTAGATTTCCAGAATCGCCCAAAATCACCAGAGGCCCTTTGTTTGGCAATAATATCCATTTTTATTTGATTTTGGTTTTGTTGACACCACTTAAGTTTATTTTTAAAGGTCTTTCTAGTAAAACACATATTGTCATAAACGTATCCCTGTGAAGGTCTTCCGTACAGTAACCAGCTCTGAAAGGCGTTCCTCGCGACTTCGTGAAGCGGTTTAATATGGTAGTTCCAACCGGTAACATAATTACACTTTTTGGTTATACGCCTTTCTTCGTCCGTGTTATTGGCAGCTTGTCTCATGGCTTGTATGTGGTTTAACTATATAACTAAACAACAAAAAAACTTTGATTCAATATCATAAATAGGATATCGAATCAAACGTTTTTATAGCTAAGCATTCGAGAACCCTTTTGTACTTGGGTAGGTTTATTTGAGAAATTGCTATTACAGTCTATCCAAAGTTTTAGTTTCAGCATTCCTAACATCTACTACTATCTGATAGCTCCAAAAAGGGGACGAAAAGGTATCTTCGTCCCCTTTTTGGAGCTATCAGATATTTATTTTTGTTCTAAATGTAGGTTCTACAATTAGGCTTAGCCCTGAAGCCTTTAACTAATGTACCTGTCCTGAACTACAACACAGTGGGTACTCTTGTTATATAATATTTTATTTTATTTTACAGAAAGCTTACAGACTAATAACACAATTAAAAATCATTCGTAGGTAGGAAAAATGCTAATTACAATCCTTCACATGTATAATGTTTAGTAGTTTTTCATCTGTGTTTTGGTTATGGCTGATTCTAAATAAAAAAATAAAAAATACTGTCCTAATTTTGGTTCATGTTTTGTTAGTATTACAATAATATCTTAAAACTATATTAGTCAGGAGGTCATGATACGTTCATTTAATGCGCTAATAACATAAAATCCAAATAAATAATTGAAAACAAATTAAAATGAAAATACAATTGAAATAAATAATAAAAATTTAAAATAAAAAAACAACAATCAAAACAAAACGAAAACGAACGAAGCAATGCAATACTGACTTAATTATTGGTTTCAAGGGCTACTGCATAGTTTGAAATCATAGTATTTACATCCTAGACCGGACAAAGGTTACCAATAAAATAATAATTACATAAGGTTAACTTCTAATCACATTGCCTATACGTGTTTCCCTTCACTTTCAAACAAGCAACTACAAGTTTAGTACAAAACAAGATTAACATTTGAACATAAAATCACACTTTGTAACGGACAAGTTATTTAAAACTACAATTAGTGAGGACCGATCCCTTGTAGAGATTAGCCTGCCCCTCCTCCCAAGGGTGTCGTGAAGGGCGATCAAAAGATTATGCTGTTTGATTGACTGTAATATCCTTTTATCGGGATAACGTTTGACTTTAGAAACTGGGCTACAAAAGGGTTATCAAAACACCGTAATTTTTTATTCTATCAACTATGTCAGGAGAAATATAATATGTAAGTAAACCTATTTAAATGTCTTTGGTCAAGAAGTTGAATAATAACATAAACATAAATTATTAGAACTTTTATGTTACACTAGCTGCGCCCCGCGGTTTCACCCGCCATAAGTCTCGATCCCGTGGGAATATCGGGATAAAACGTTCTATGTCTAAAACCAAGACATAACTATATTTTATCAGATACTAAAAAATCAAATCTTTTCTCTTTATATTAGTTTAGATTGACATAATATAATATGGAAATTATTTGGTCATTATTAACTTAACCGCTATAGGTAACCAAAAGTGATGGGGGAAGACAGTCGTGTCAAAACCACTATACATAGAATAGCAAAATATTTCGTGTAACTTACAAATTAATAGTACAAATAATTTGTACGTTTCGTTATGAAACATTTTGATCGCAACGCTTGCAAAACGAATTGTCGATCTCAAATATGTCTACTATGGCTATATTCATCAATCTGCTAGAAACTACAATATTCCAAGATAAATGAAACACAAAAGGAAAATAATTTCCTATTAGATCAAATAAGAAAATATATTTTCGCTCATTTCTTGTGTCCCGTTCGACATGGAAAGTAATTAGCTTGATTACCGGGAATAATGCAACAACGTGCTCGCTACACGACTCTATGAGAACATACTAATTAATATAAAACAAAGGAAGCTCTTCATGTATTACACTTTTTATTATTTACGAGATTAATACAACTAAAAGGTATTTTATGGTCATCATTGTTATCAAAGAAAAGACATACTTGCTGATAGCCTTTTAATTTGATCTATCGACAACTTTATAATCATCATATTTTCTGCATTTTTTAAACAAAAGAAACAACAAATAGCTATAATATAAAACATAGAATCAAGAAAAACACAAAACTTATAGACAATATTGCAGCCCCCAAAGCTGTTCACAGATTAGCTAAAAAAAAAAACAAAAAAAATTTATTTTTTTACTCTGATCAGAGACTTGATCAGCTTTTCAAAATCAGGCAAAGACTATTTCTACTTTTCCCTACCTGTGTAATTCGGAACAGATGAATGGGGGAACAGCAGTAAAGTTTCTATCTGCTAATGACGAAAAACTTGATTCCCATCGCATGTGCCATTGCGCACGTTCATGAACCCAAAAGATAGATACTTTGTCAAGAGTAGTGATTTTTATAAGGAAAATTATGGTTTATGTACTTTATTCCAGACAGGAAAATCACTACATAGTATAAAACAAAGTCGCTTCCCGCTTCCTGTCTGTCCCTATGTATGCTTAGATCTTTAAAACTACGCAACGGATTTTGATGCGGTTTTTTTAATAGATAGAGTGATTCAAGAGGAAGGTTTATATGTTTAGAAAAAGCCACGCGGGCGTAGCCGCGGGCAGCAGCTAGTTTATTATAAAGCAAATTGACACCCTACGTCAATTTGCCGTGATACAACCATTTCATACTACTGTCAAAAATGAGTTGTGATTTGAATATGTCAATTTGCTTGACATTAATTTCCCTGACTTTACACCATAATTAAAAAGATGTATAAGGGCAGATACGTAAATTATGTTAATAGTATTCCCAACTAACGTTTGGTAATTGGTTGTAAGAAAAATATAACCTACAAAAGCATCTCTTTTGAGCTGCATTGTTAAAAGAAAATTGCTCAGCTATCCGTACCCTCCCTTGCAAGGAGTGTAGTTATATAAATCCAATTCTTATAGAACTACGACAGCACAACAGATTGTGGTTGATCCCAGCCAATTGAAAACTATCCCTTCTTATCCCGGGACGATCGATCCCCCGGGATCGCGGAGCCCACACGGGATCTCAATAACCCGTGGTTGCACGACGTGTATTGTAAGGCCTGGATTAAGTTCAGCACTTTCATTTATTTTGGGATTGATAGAATTGAAAGTGGTATTCTAGGAAAATCGTTGATATTAGTGAAATTATTTCAGAAAGAACAGACAGATGAAAATAAATTGAAGTTTTAGAGGAATGAGGAACAGGGTGTAATGTTCACTCATCCTCTATAGAAAAGGGAGGGTCCTCCGACCAGACGGGTGTTGTGTCTGATGGGCAACTGCCCGACGATTGATGTCGGGACGTTGTTTACAACATTAGTTTTTGTTTATACTAAACCTCTTAAGGGGTCTTTGTATTCATCATTATGAACAACTTTTACTATGGGACCAAAGTTGAAATCGCGAAAAAAATATCAGCTGTTCCGTACATTTTGACTTGTTTAGCGAACTTAAATGTAGGGAACAGCTGATTTTTTATCGCGATTTCACGTTTGGTCCCATAGTAAAAGTTGTTCATAATGATGAATATAATGACCCCTTAAGAGGTTTAGTATAAACAAAAACTAATGTTGTATACGCTAGTTGCGCGATAAACTTTGCTTGCGCGATGAAGGATTTTGCGTGACGTCAGTGTGCCGCGTAGTTCGCATGTGGCGATGTTGATGCCGCTACAAAGTGATCATATGGAATTTCGAAAAAGTTTCAGTGGTACGCACGGCTACAGATCAAGCTATACATTTCCAGTATAAGCTGATCTCGCTGTATAGGATTTCCTTACAATGAGAAGTCAGCGTAAACTGGAAATGTATAGCTTGATGTGTAGCCGTGTGTACAGAAGACAGGATGATTCCTTTATGAATGTGAGAGCTTCTCGCGGCTGATAATTTCCCTGGATTTGATCACGATTTCTCCTGATGGTAAGCAATGAGCCGGTCGACGATGGTACACGCTTGCCTACAACCTAACCTATGCAGCTGACGCCTAGGCTACAGCTATACAGAACCCGACTATGGGCATAATCCTAACGTTTCACACACGGATCGCTGTACGTTTTTATTGGTAAGTAGTAAGGAGGCCACCTGGTACAGTCAACCTCTCGTTTATGGTAACAGTTTGAATTTGACCGCATCTTTATTTCGTGGCAATACGAGTGGTTTAGGTAGTCCAAGTACCATTGACGTGCGGCTGACCGTACATTCTTTCATCATTTCAGCCGAAAGACGTCCACTGCTGGACATAGGCCTCCCACAAGGAGGGTTTGGCATAATCGCCATGCTTGGCAGGCGGGTTGGCGATCGCAGTGTGGTGTTAAAATGCATAGAGAACGCTGCTGTCCATTCTCTAGTAAGTCCTTTAGTCGGTTTTTACGACACCCACGGGATGAAATAGGATGGTGCTATTCCGGCACCACACGTCCGTACATTCTTGACCAGTGACCAAACATTGGAAAAAATGTTTGTCTTTGAACTCTTCTATCATTGTAAAGAAACCAGAGACCATCCAATGCTAGTTTAGTATCTCTTAACCCCAATCGCTAATCGCACGTCGGTACGTAAGTGCTCTTATGATTACAGTTATAATAACCGACTGCTGGTATACAGTTACTGTGAAATGAACGCCGAGTTACCAACTTTGAAATGTGGTAGTGACAGTGACTGGCTACTTGTGTGTTTACAATGTCAGCTTCTGCTGGCTAAAGGTCTTTTCATACAGAGAAAGAACGAGCATCGATCTTCACAATTGTTCACTGAATGAGAGTAAGTTCAGACCACAAAGTGGAGTTGTTTTATCACGATCCTTTCCTTGGATTTCCTTCGGTGGCTTATAACCATGTGCTCCAAAATTAAAGAGCGCATAGTAATAAGCCAATGGAGTAAAAACAATTGAAATCGTTTCCATAAGCTCCAAAGATTTAAGACGCAGATATATGCCAGTGACCTTGAGTGGTTAGCTTGCGTGTTATGCACTGAGCTCACGCAACGCGTCGTACGTTCAGCCAGTAATAGGACTCGCCCATCAAGGAGCGCTGTCCCCAATTTGACGCATTATTAATTTATTATACACAAAACAAAAGGTATTTTAATAAAACGCGTATATTAAAAGATCAATAATTAAACTATCTTTAAATTGGTGAAGGTTTCAGAAAAATACGCTTGGTAGATTTTGCGCCATTCTCAGTTTTTTATCCGCGTTAGACATAACTTTACAAATTAATTTCACTATGTAATATAAACATAATCTTAACATATTAAGTTATTGAAAAAATTCTCTAATTTATCATATATTTTTATCAAATCATTAACACTACTCGTTTAGACGTGATCAGTATAAAATCATTAAAAGTTGGTTATCGTCCCCTTAAATGTAGAATTGGATAAAAGTATAATGCTGTTGATTCTAGGTGCTGGTTCAATAAAATGTAAAATTCCATTAACTTTAGACCCTTATGATATGAATATGATAATTAAGTACTGCTGTTCATATTATTGTAATTCCGTTCTATCCCAGGGATCAGGCTTGTAATTACATGCAAGAATGTAAATGTATCTTTCACCTTTTCACTTTTTTTCGTGACGTCATCCCCTTTGTAACATTATGCAGGGTCCCTTCCGGCATGATAAGTAACTTTGGCATCATTAATATTAATTGCGAAAAACGAATATAAGTTCAGAATATTATAAAAGGAATTATGATCCTTAATACCCGATTACAACGACGAGACGGGGGGGTAATGTTTTCCACGTTTATTCATGAGTAGGTAGGTAGGTACCTATGTAGGGTTGGCGAAAGATAAATGAAACGGTGAAGGTCAAATAGCTGAGATGGCGGACATTCCGTAGATTTTTTGATGGCTACGCAGTGCTACGAACCTTTTTTTGCGTAGCGCTACGCTTTCTCTGGTATTAACAAGACACACAAACATCACACCTGCAATCCTCGAAGGGTTAGGCAGAGGTGTACCACCCACGTATCGCCAGTAGTGGTTTAAAAAGAAAAACTTTTTTAACTCGGTTCTGACTAGTACTTCTGTAGTCATTGCAATCCAATGCCGAATGAAATCACGTCTTTGACAAAATTACGACATTTTTAAAATTGCGTTTCGTGATTTGAATCAAAAGAAGTATGGAAGGATTGTAGCAGGTGGCGTTCTGTAGGTTCTGCTTACCCCCATGGGCGGGAAGAACGCGTGAGTTTAGATGTGTATGTATTCTAATACAAGTTTATTTGAAAATTCTAACTTAGGGTCTAGAATGTTTGCCAAGAATCTCGTTTGACAGCCCTAACTCCAAAGCCTCGACTGGATTAGGCAAATGAGATGTCATTAGATTCGTATTGTCGGTGTCATATACTAACATCCAAAATGGCGGCGTTGTTAGCGATACCATCGATGTTGCTGTTATACACTTTAATGTCTTTACACGTTGGAACTGACTTGGCGTGTATGTTGACCAGTTCCAATCTGCCTGGTACCAGTATTTCACATGGAGCGACTGCCTCTCTGACTTCCACAACCACGTTACTGGGTAACAAGATACTCCTTGGTAAGACTGGTTGTCAGACATTCGGGCTTCTGGCAACCTATGGGACAGCTGTCAAAGATCTAAAAATATCTAACGCACGCACGCACACACACAAACACACACATACCTACTATTTTAGGATATATCTCTAAGTTTTTTATTTTTATTTTTATTTAGTTATAGTTCAAGGCTTGTCTTGTTTAATTTGGGATTTACTTGTTTTATTTTTTCTTTTTGTTGTTTAAATTCTATTTTCTTATTGTACACGACTTTTACCAATTCATTATTTTGTCATTGGAGAGCGGGATCTCCTAGCACAGGTCTATCTATTACTTAAAAGGAGGTCCCTCCCTATGTAAGATTTACTGTAAACGTTGTACAAGTTTCTGAAATAACCTTTTTATTTATTATTATCTAAGAATGACAGCTGGGACCAGCGGCTTACCGTGGTTTCCGAGGCACGGAGGGGTCTCGAATGGATGGTCACCCATCCACGCACCGACCGCGGCAAGCGTACCTTAACCTTCGATAGACACGCTGTTATTACCTATACGGGTTTAACGACAAGAAATAGTAAGGTACTCGTATCTATGGTATAGCAGATATTTTATAAGAAATGTCTCTATGGTAATAATTAGATAAAAGTAAGCTAATAAAGAGTGGCGACCGCGTACTGGAAGACGTAGTGTTGGAAGGCCTCCTACAAGGTGGACTGATGACCTTGTGAAGGCTGCAGGTATCCGCTGGATGCGGGAAGCACAGAACCGGTCGAAGTGGCGGTGCTTGGGGGGGGGGGTCTATGTCCAGCAGTGGACGTCTTTCGGCTTAAATGATGATGAATAATGAAACTAATAATAAACTAGACTAAAAGGCGAAATTTAAGTGTAATTTAAGAGCAAAGGTTTTTTATCTGCCTAAGCATTTATTTTCAGGATTTGATCTTTATTGAAATCCTTTTGATAGCTTAGTTTTTCAGGATTACATCCTATATTTATCACACCACATTGACTTAAGTATGTTATGACATTTAATTTTTTGTAGATTCTGACATTTTATATTTGATTTAGGCAATTTTTTTTAATGATTTGTTGATGGGTTAAATTTAATTTATCACAATTTTATTTTGGGTTTATGTCTGTTTGGAATTTGAGATAGTTTGTAATGAATGATTTGTGGGATGTGTGAGTGTAGGTAGGGCTATGTACTATTTATATTATTTTATGTTTGGCATTGAGTGTTACATAACTGAAATAAATGAATTTATTATAATTATAATCCTTTTGTTGTGTTTTTTTATTGATATTCGTTTTGTTTTAATCCTCAGTCTACTTTGGATGATTGAATTTCAATAAAAGACGTTTTAAACTCGGCCAAATAACGTACATTTTTTAATTTTACTTCATTGATTTAATTTCCCTTATTTCTATTTTATCAATCAAATGCGCAGTTAAGAACGTAAACGAAAAAAAGGATAATGTGAGGATCGTAGTAAGTGGCGTTCTATAGTTTCTGCCTACCCCCATGGGAAGAACGCGTGAGTTTATATATGTGTGTATGCGTAGATATTTAATCGTGCCGCTGCCTCACCCTTAAAATTCCACTAACACTGTATCTGCATACCTAAGTTAAATCATATTTTAAGTAAATGTAAGTTAATAACGAAGTCAGTCGTGCATGCAGTCCCCTTGACCTAGTGGCTTTGTGGTTCACATGTCACTCGCTAGCTCGGGGTCGCGGGTTCAAAGCGTTGCTATACTGGGAGTTATGCCATTATGGAAAGATATTCATGAAAGTTGCATAGTAAAAGTAGACTTACATAGAGTATTATAGCTAACTGGTTCTTCTGAAAAGATCAATGAGCTCGACATACTCTGAGTCTCCAAAATGTATTTTATTAAACATGGCAGTAACAGAAATAAACATGAACAAAAATATATTTACACGAAAACCTTCGTGAAAACAACGGAATAGAACGAACAACGTTCTAAAACAATATATTTAACGTAACAACGAATTTCGCCGACACCTTAGCGCGAAGAAAATCAATACTCGCCGGGAAGACGAATGAGGGCTCGTGTTCGCAAGATAAGAAAATACGGAAGCAAAGAAACCCCTTAAAACTACACATAAGAGGCTTTCAAAGTCTTTGAAAGTTTCGCACAATAATAATACGAAAAGTTTATTACTTTATGTAGAATCCCTAAGTACGATGAATCGGCTCTGCGGCCGTGCGCAGGAGGTCAATGACCGCGCTCGGAGACGGCTTGTCTCCATTGACGCGGTACGAGATGACGTGTCATGTTTTTTTTTTTTGGTTTTGTTGTTGAGGAAATTAGGTTGAACTAGTTTGTGTTCGTGGTATTGGGTGTGACGCAATGTTAGGTTCGGCGTTAACGTAACCATTGTTTGTGCAGAAAATATTTTTTTTTTTGTGGGAATCGTTTGGTGTAGAATGTATTAGTTACCCGATACCCTTATTTCTGGAATTTTCCATTTTTACTTTGCAAATTGTTTTGTGTACCGTAAAAAATGTGTTTTCTGAAATATTTGTCCGTAGTTTTGGAACAAAGTTCCTTATGGCCCGCTATAACTCTGCAGACTTGGCGAACGAGAGCTGGACCCAAAAAAAGTGTAACATTTTGGCCGTCACGACACTTTCGTTACGTAACGCCAAGTGTGCAAAAGCGAAAGGAACTTCGTTCCAACCAGGTGTCCCACACCTCTCTAGGAATACTACGAACAAACTATTTTGATACTTTAAGTATATTAAACAAAAAAATAAACAAAATTAACAATAGTTGCAAGTAACATTTTTGCTAAACCAAAAACAATCTCTATAATAAACTTATTTTCATATATTATATGCTAAGTGTGATCAGTTACTTATAGTAAGTAAGTATTCACTTTGTCAAGTAGGTATCGAAGGCCAGTAAATATTTATATACGTGTACACTATAATTACTGTTTTCTAATTAAGAGAGGATCTCCTATGTATGTGGTAATAAAATTAAATAGGTTACGGTAATTAATTCCCAGCAGGCTTTCAGGGAAGCCTCTGAAAGGGAACGTTCCTATTGTGCTCATGAATTTTATTGGGTACATAAATGTACCCAGGGAAATACATAGGTATTATGTAAAAGGAGAGCGAATTTACTATGAATACGGTCTACGTTGGTAAACTTTTCATTCATATTTTTGCCCAGAACATTAAAAAAAAAGTGTATTCGTGCAATATAATATATGGTCTTCAACCTGATGAATCTTGCAGGCCAATATTTAAAGAACTTGGTTTATTACCGCTACCCTCTCTATATATTTATGAAGTATGCATGTTTGTTAAGAAGCATAAAAACTTATTTAAAAAGGCAGAGAATGTATATCCTCGAAACCGGCGAGATCCTCACAGGCTTATATTAAATGACTTACCAATATTGGCTAAATATAATAAAGGCTGTTTAGCCATGTGCGTTCGAATTTATAATAAAATTCTAAGTGATTTAAAAACTTTAGATTTTAAATTGTTTAAAAAAATATTACTCAAATGGTTAAACAACAATATTTTTTACAGTATGAAAGAATTTACTGACGGGAACAATGACGTATTATAAATAGACGCGTCATACACGAACATTAGTGCACTAAAAAACAGCGTAAGCCATGATTGTAGCTACATACTTGTATACAATCATACAGCGCGTGAAGAAAAGGTAAGACCTATACCGATATCTGTTGTTAGAAAGAGATGAACATACATATTTAGTTACGTCACTAGCTGCTGCATGTTCATTGGCGCGTAAGTTATAATAATAATTATTATTGTAAATGTCAGGCAATTGCCTGGCATTTACTTGCCATTTTGAGCGCAGGTAACGCATCTAAAGGTAATAACATCATTGGACGGGAAACATTTTGTAATGTAACCAATAATATTTGCATGCTATGATATAAGCAAAACATGTATGCTCTTTAGTGTATTTTTAAAATAACTTTATACACTATATTTAATGCAAATAAATATTATTTCTATTTCTATTTCAAAAGCGTTAACAAAAATATGAAATGGAATGGAAAAACACATTTAGTAAATAAGATATAAAGTATTAACTTGTTTCAGTGCCACCAGAGGCCTCATTATCCGCTGTTTAACGTTAAAAAGTAGCAGAAAATAGTTTCGAAATCATTACTGTGGAAGCCTCACTTCCTTTTACAACTATGTAGTGATTATGGCCCATAAACTACAGTGTTCGCCACCGCACTAGTGTATTATTTAGTGGAACATTTCTGTCTGTAACCGCAACGGGTGTCCGCTGCCCATTGCGCGGTCGGCACTGCCCGACCCTCTGCGGTCACCGTCGGGAGGCGCAATGGATGTCTCGGTTTTATGGACAAACCGACGCGTGTTTTATTATTTTGTTGCATGTCTTCACATGTTGTTATGGGATGTGAATATGATGGGGTTTAATGTTAAGTGTGTTTTATGAATGGCAATTTTAAATGGTTAGGTTTTGCAACGTCTACTTCGTTTTTCAGTTATTTTTTATTAAATAAAGACATAAACAACATAATATAGAGCCAGTTTATAGTTTTATATAGAGCAGTTTATATAGTTACAAAATTTAATCTTAAATCCAAAAAAAATACTTATATAATATTAATAATATTAGGCAATCAATAAACACATCTGGTCAATAAAAGAAAATTAAGCTGTTACCAAATAAACACCATGTTACCCATAATAGTGCAGATGTGAGCATTACTATTCAATATGAAGATCCAAACGTGTGATACATACAAAACTATTAACATAAATTGGTTTTATGGGCAAATTTTATAACCCCAGCCGACATTCAATTTAAATAAATACAATTGAAAATTGTCATCATTTTATATTATGATCTTGTTCTGTACTTGTACATGGATATGATAATGAATTGAGATGCTGTTATAGTTAAACTAAATAGACTAAATTGTCGTTGGTGGACTAAATAATTTAAAACATTACTTGTAAGTCTTGTAACTATCCCGCCAACCTTGTTGTGTATAAATATTTTATACCCCAGAGAAGACATAAAACATCGCTCATAACTACTTATAGTTAGAACATTAATTTTGTTTATTAGTCTCATTTCCTTTCGGTAATATAAATTTATGATACCCTTTCCCCGATGCCCGGTTTCTAGCTCATGTGATACGTGAAATGAGGTAGTATTATTAATTGAATTATATAATCGAATAGGTAAAAACAAGACTACTTCAAAACATTATTTTCTTTACTTATTTTTTCTACAAAAGAACTTAAAATAACTAAAAGAACCCAATGACGTCAAAAGAAAAAACAATCAAGTTTTGTAGAACTTCCAAATAAACCAAACAAATCTGAACTTATGAAACGTGCCGTGCGAACAAATGGAAACCATACGAAAAATCTTTACGATCAAGCAAAGACCTTTAACGTTATGCAAGCAAGGAATATTATGTCTGCAGCTACTCAACCACCCCATAGCTGCGACTAATAACATCAATCGCCCACTATCTGGGTTACTCGCCATATATAATAAAATATTCAGAATACTCCACAGCACCGCCATAAAATATTTATAAGAAACATATATTTTTGATGACTCACTTGTTCAGACCTCGTGCTGCGAAAATAACAGTGATAAATGATTGAAAGTTTCCAGTTTGAATTTGCTGTAAAAGAAAATGACAGGGAAGACAAATGAGAAACTAGAAATTGTGTTTTGTCTTAAGAAAATGGTTATTCACTATCATTAAGTTTATAGTTTATTGCAGAGTAAGAAAGGCTATGATGGTCATTGAGATAAGTGTGCAGTTTAGATGGTTGATGTATCAATCAGTCTCGGTCGTAGTATAACATAGATTTATGTATATAAATATAATTTTAATATTGTTCTATATGTCTGTCGCTCTGAAGCATGTTTCCGAGTTTAATGAAGACACATTTGCCTGAGGAAATCCCGCGAGGCGGAAAGACGCACTTCGACATATCCGTTAACGAGCTCATTACTCTTGAATATATTTTATGCTTATATTCTGGCTACATTTTCGTACCCTGTGAGCAGAAATTCAAATACTCACATATAAATTCTACGTATTTATGAGCCGAGTAAAACGGCAATTCGTACTGTTTAATTTGACAGCGTGACAGGGTAATGACGGGTTGTTAGCCTAAATATCTCCCCTGGGTCGCTCCACATGTCCCCTGTACATAACAGTCAATTTGAGCTACACTTTAACGGCTGTTAGCTACGAAATACGGACAGGCAGGGCTGTCGGACACGCATCGAGTAATGGGCAATGTCAAAGAGGGTCGTCTTCCTCAGCAACCATCACTTAAACGGGATATTAAACAGACATCCAATATCTTTGATGACAATAATAAACACACTATATCACAATGATTTTCAAAGAAAACAAAAACTGTCAGTGACGAAGCGCGAATAAGCAAAATCTGTTTTAAATTGCTGGACATGTCACTTTGTCATACGCGGCCCCTGTCCACGTGTGCTAATGCCTTCGCAGTTAGCAACAACTAACAACCTTGGGGCGTTGCGTTGAACTTAATGCACAACTAAATAAATATGTATGAATTCGGACGACTTGACTAAGATCGTGCGAAGAAGGATAATATGTTAAAAGCGAGCTTTTAATGTCAGTTGGAATAAAAAAATGGCGGACCTATTGTTTTTTTACGAGTAATGCTGATTCATATGGAATAAGCTCTTATAGGTAAGTGCTTTTGCGAAAAGTCGCTTTGAGACAGCGAGTTGTTGAGGAAATCAGGTATAGGTGCTTACTTTCCAGGGTATTTTTCACCTTGTTAAAATGGTTTTCTTAAAACCAAGACTTGTTTTAACTGCGCCGTAGCAGGGAAATTATGCGAAAATGTAAATGTGCTAATTGTGCACTGGATCATAAAATACATAGCAAATAAAAAGTAAGTTAAGTGTTAGATAAGATAATACAATATGTAGCTAGTAGACACTAAATGAAGTTAGTATTTCAACTTCATTTCCATTATATACAAAAAAAAAGCAAAAAGTACCATAAACCGTTATTATGTCATGCATTTAATTCAAGATGCCAACATAATAATGAAATTCAATAAAATGTTAATGGCTATGTCCGCAGCAAAATTCTTAATTGATATGCAAAGTTAAATTAAGGATAAAAACGTTCAAAATATTGACAAAACACTTTGCTCTGCAAACACATTTAGTTTACGCCGTCCATTTTTTTTATAGATTAGTTGTCCCGTTTTAAATTACTTTTTCATCAAAAAGGGTTCTACTTGATGGATCGCTTTTTCAAAATGTTACACTGAAATTATGTTGATAAAAACCCGCAATAAAATTGATAATTCCCTTGTTTCATTTTTTATAGCAAAATAACAGGGTTTGCTCTATCTAGCCTGTTTTCCACAATGCTTTTACAAGCTCGCATTCTAAAGCCTAATTTAATATTAAGGGGCCGGGCGGCGTAGCATGCTTAGTTCATCTTCATACACACGTAATACCAAAATAATTTGTATAAATCAATAACTCTTGTTTAAATCAGTATCTATTCAAAATATATATTTGGGAACCTAGATATTCTGTATTCCAATTGGAATAAATACACATGATCTTAAGAATATGTTTGATTTACAAATTATTTTGGTATTACGTTTGTATGAACTACGCATCCATCGCCGGCCTCTTAAACTCATAAATAATTTGACTCCGATATTATTATTGCATTATGCTTTTAATAAAGAAGTGTTGCCGCCTGCGGATTTACAGTTTTTATTCATTCCCTCGCTCTCGCCAAGAAAAAATAAATTATATTAATATAAATGGGGAAGGTCTTACCGGCCTTACTTACGCTCGTAATTTTCGATTTAAATGCTGGCACACGTATTTTACACTTTTGCTTTTTTAGAACGACTGGCCACAGTAAATTTCTAAGCTGATCTTGGAATGAATGAAAGACTGTGTTTCCGGTTGCTGCAAGATAAAAGTGAACGATTCACCACGGTGCACGGTGCTCATAGGAAAAGAGCTAGTAATTTTCTACGTGTGCAGTATTATTAAATCCGACGTGTTGGAGCTGCTTGTTCCGTAAAGTTCTTCCACACAATGGGCCACGTTGGACACACTTCAGCGTCCATCACTCCATTTGTTAACAAAAGAGCCATTAAAGTAGTTAGTCGTCCGGTAATGGATGTTGAAACGTGTCCAACAAACGAGCCATTATGTACAGAAGTCCTGAGAGAACAGCGAGCCTAACTACCCTATACTGAATAATACATACTGTATAATCTCTACATAGACAATATTAATCTAAGATAAAAGAAAAATATATACCAAACAGCCTGCCGCAAGTAAGTAGCTGTCTGTATCCTAAATTCATAACCAATTTCTTAAGTAGAATATTTACGTAAGCAAACATTTTTTATCGTCAATAACAAAAAGAAAGAAAAAGAAATATCAAAGAAACAGAGAGCCACTAAAACCAACAAACTGAGCATAAAGTAAAAATAACTTTTTTTAGTGGAGCCGCCATCAAAGAGATTACAGAACAAAAAAATGTGCGGCGTCATGACATGACTGTTGGTAAAAATGTGCTGTGATGTTAATCTTCTGGGCTTCGTTAGCTCTGCTGTGGCCACAGGTTCTTGCGCAAGCTTTTAAATAAGTACTACTTATCGGGAATCAGCTATTTTCGATTATGTTGTTTTTTATGTACTTACGCAGGTCTTTGTGTACTTAAGCAGAGCTTTTACGTTCTGTTAAAGAATTTTCAATGTTAAAATCACTGTAAAGTTCACCTACTCAGTAATGATCGTGAATTAGAACAGTTAATTGTTTCTTTAAAATTCAAAGTGCAATTACTACAGTAGCTATTTACTTAATAACAGTATAGTGTCGTGATTTCTTTGATGCAAATAATACATTTTTTTTTAATTAAATAAAAAAAAATCTATTATTTTAATACCGAATAAACAGTAAATATTATAATTCGGTATTAAAATAATACATTTTTTTAAATTAAATCAAAGAAATCACGACACTATACTCTTCGACAATCGTTTCTTCAGAACGAAAACGAGATTATATAATTATTCGGTCTAATCTTTAGTTTTAGTAAAAGTAAACTTGTGGGTAGCAAAATTTCAAATTCTAAAATAAATCATAACGACTGTCTAACAATTTAAAGCGCGACAAAAACTCATTCAAGCCACGAGAAAGTGCTATTCGACTCCTGTCGCACTGTACAATGGACACGCGCATCCCCTTACTACAAAACACTACAAATTACTCATTAATTGCTGCCCATTTAAACTTTAACACCTTGATGTAACGTTTAAATTCCTTTGACACGATGATAAATTGAATTTTGTTTTGTTTCTTAACTTTGCATGCAGTTCACATAGTCGTTATGCCTTGAAATTAAGGTAGAAAATTTATTGTTTTTTGGTGTTTGAAGTTCGTTGCATTCCTATAGAGTTTGAAAGGGGGAGTCTCGGTTTAATTGATAAACACATAGGGTGAGTGCTCCAGTAGTGCGGGACACTTGTTCGTGTTATTCCTTAGTGCTGGAGTGTTCACCTGTTATCGGCTTTCAAGGTCGGAATTAAAAATAAAGCTGGTGATATAAAATGTTGCAAATAGAGACAGCTGTTTTTATTTATTTATTCAAGTAGCAATTATTTTATAGACGTTCTTGGAAATAGTCAATTGTTAAGTCGTTAGCCTAATAAGGAAGTACTTAAATAACTAATTGTTTTTGGAAATACTTGGCTAGAAGAAGTTGTTAGGTACCTAGTAATTTAATAGATCCATCTTGGCTTGACATCAGTTTTTCATTCGACCACAATACAATAAATTGGCACGCGCATCCCCTGCGTTTTGTTTTATTTTGTCCGTGTGGTGCCGGACGTAAAGAATAGCACCATCCCATTTCTTCCCGTGGGTGTCGTAAAAAGCGACTAAGGGAGTTACTAGAGAATGTGCAGCAGCGTTCTTTACATTTTAACATCATACTGCGATCGCCAACCCGCCTGCCAAGCGTGGCGATTATGGCAAACCCCCCGTTTAGGGGAGGCCTATGTCCAGCAGTGGACGTCTTTCGGCTGAAATGATGATGATGACAATTGGCACAGTGTTTAATTATTTTTCTTGTGAATAACAGTTCAGATAGCTTTGCCCTGTCAACTAAACTCTACCATTGCGTGGGAAGTGTGGGAACCGATGCTTTTAAAATGATTTAAATAAAATGAGCATCATGTAAACAGCATCCACCTTATAAGTCTAATAAGATTACATGAGATAAACTATAAATTCCCCTGCCAGCATAGTGTTTTTCTTGCCAAGCACAGTGTTAAGGGGACGATAACCGACTTTTAATGATTTTATACTGAAGATCACGTCTAAACGAGTAGTGTTAATGATTTGAAAAAAATATATGTTAAATTAGAGCATTTTCTCAATAACTTAATATGTGAATATTTTAGATTATGTTTATATTACATAGTGAAATTAATTTGTAAAGTTATGTCTAACGCGGATAAAACACTGAGAATGGCGCCAAATCTACCAAGCGTATTTTTCTGAAACCTTCACCAATTTAAGGATAATTTCATTATTGATCTTTTAATATACGCGTTTTATTAAAATACCTTTTGTTTTATGTATAATAAATTAATAATGCGTCAAATTGGGGACAGCGCTCCTTGATGGGCGAGTCCTATTACTGGCTGAAAGTACGACGCGTTGCGTGAGCTCAGTACAGAACACGCAAGCTAACCACTCAAGGTCACTGGCATATATCTGCGTCTTAAGTATAGCATCAGCTTACACTTTGTTTGACACATCAACTGCTAAGTAATCAGTTTTTCATCTGCAGTTTATTAAATCTATTAATTCCTTACTGCTATCTACATAACATAGGACACTCCAACCCATCACATTCAGAAATTTTTCGATCCAATAAAAAATGAACAAAACATTTTCCTTCATACAATTTTTTTAAATTTTAATCTTTGCATGCCCGCCATTCGCGTCACCCTACGAATTTCATTAAAAAATATCTCTACATGCAGCATGTATTTGTATGGATGTAGGTATGTTATGTACGGAATCCTCTCTTTGTTAGTACAGACAAACAATTGAAGTAAAACCCGCTCTGCTGGCTTTTGTGTGTGACGTTAGATATATTAAATGAACTTACATACGAGTAGAGATTTATTATTGGAAGCATTTAAATGTTTTTTTATTCTTCTGGTTACTGGGATTTTACTTTAAGATTTATCTTCATACCCTATAAATAAATTGTTACTTTGTAGTACCTATATTATAGATAATAAGTATAAAAATAATTTCCAAACTCACTAGCCATGTATAAGCCATCTAAGGCTTCTGTGGGGGTGGTGGTGGCATAGGTATAATTGTAAAAATCCTGAAACTCAAATGCAAGATAAAAAGTAAAAATCGATCCAAATTTCTTACAGAATATTAGACAATTTAAGTTTTTATCGGAAAATCTTGTGACAATTCGGAATTATCTAACTTAGACCGGATGTGAGACAGACTATTCTCCAGAAACACATTCAATAATAAATGAAAAACAAATTGTTTTTAACCAACAAAGCGAAAATAAGAACTGGGTCAACCAGTGACATAAGATTGACACCATTAATACATTATTTATTCGCCCCACTTCTAGAAATAACAGTCGGTAAGTGACAGCGCCAAAGACAACATTTAGGTTGGTGATCCCCGACAAACTGGAGTGTCATTTTATGTGTACGGAGGCTCTAGCACGAACGTGCGAAGTTAACATAAGTATATTCAAACAATTTTTGGATCGAAAATACAACTACTTTATAAAGCGTTTTGGTTTAAAATGCAGAATATCGTTATCACGAATGAAGTCTTAAAAATAAATAAATATTATGTGAGAAACAAATAATTTCAAATCTAAACTCGTTCTAAATTACGTTACGTTTACTGTTCGCGTTCGTGCAAGGCCGGTCGTTTTGGTAATAATCGTTATAGGTAGTCAAACTCAAACTTAAACTCTTCCCCCTTATTACAAAACAAGGTTTGTCTTCAGACCCAGGTTTAAAACATGGAGTCATTATTGAATTTCGAACTTTATTCCCACTATGGTAAAGATCCTAAACACAAAACTGACAACTTAGTACCGAACTAAGTTTTCAGTTTTGTATAAAGAACGGTATTTCAATCACTGTTACATTCTTATTACAAAAACTGACTCCATGGTTTAAGCCATGTCAAAATATAAATCTTGTTTTGTAATAAGGCGGAAAGCATTTATTTCAATTAAACCATTGACAGGCACTTTTGAATTGTCAAGAAGTCGGTCAGTTACAAATATGAAGCTAGTTGCCCATTCCAAATAGTAGGTTCCTATGGAGAAGAACGGGCAAGAAACTCCACGGACACTCTTTTAAATTAAAATATTGATACTAAATATTGGTTACATCATTCATATTGAAGTTAAAGTGGAAAGTTTGTTGCGGTTTGGTGTAGTATGTTGAGTAAAATAATTTGTCTCGTCCATCTACATCTTCTCTGCAAGCATCGAATTTGTTTACAAAACACCTTTTATTCACGTTGTTTTAGTGTGTATTCAGATGTTTAACAAACTTTTTACAAAAGAAAAAACAATCAACTTCCAAAAAAAACACTATCAAGTGAAAAACAACTTTAATTTCGAAAAAAACAAGAATTTTCAAAATCTTTCCACAATTGACGCAGATATCGGTGAACTTAGACAAAAAGAAATTATCACAAATATACAGACGATCATTAGAACCTCCTCCTTTTTGGAAGTCGCTTGCTTAAAAATAGAATGACGGCATGTCAATCTCCCAAAAAGTATATTGTTTAGAGATGAATTATAGCACAGCTAGCCTCCGTTTTCCGAGAACCCAGTGTTTCGTCCTATAAATAGGTATGACTAGGAAGAAAAACTTTCTTTTTTTTTCTAACATTTTCATGTTTCCAGCTACATTGCTTAGACAAACGAGTAAGTACTCAGCTAAGTGCTGAAGTGAACTTAAGTAGGCTTATGTTCTACTTAAACATTTTTGGCGAGTATACAGCGACAAGGGATTTATCTAAAAATTCCCGGTAAAATGTAAACGAAAATAAAAAACCCGGAAAGGTAATTCTATAAAAAATATTACGGAGAATTCGAACGAGGATTTTTAAGCAAAGTTGGGTTCATCATCATCATTCCAGCCGAAAGACGTCCAGTGCTGGACATAGGCCTCCCACAAAGGGAGGGGGGGGTTTGCTATAATCGCCACGCTTGGCAGGCGGATTGGCGATCGCAGTATGGTGTTAAAATGCATAGAGAACGCTGCTGCCCATTCTCTAGTTAGTCCCTTAGTCGCCTTTTACGACACCCACGGGAAGAAATAGGGAGGTGCTATTCTTTACGTCCGGCACCACACGGGACGGGTGTTGGAAAACAAAACAGTTTTTGTTGTGTTGGAAAGTTGGGTTAGAAGGATAAAACCGTGAAAATAAAATATTTAGAACCAAAATAGACGCAGAAAATGTTAAAGAGATATGAAATCTGGGTTCGCATAGAGTGGCCAGATTGTCATAGGATATAATAAAATCATAACAACCAGGGGGAAGAAACCCCATGGGTTCCGTGGTAGCAATAAAGATGTTGATCGTAATACTATCTTATATCGCAATCTATAAACGCTACATTTTATTAGATTTCACACCTCTCTAACTACACCTACGGGAAAACACCGATTTTACCAACTCAAAATGCAGTAACTGATATTCTCATTGATTAACATTGAACCTTAAAACATTTACAATAAGGTTCAAAACGCAACTACCCAGTTCCGGAACTTAAAGCTGTGTATTGTAATGTACTTGGTGGGGTCCGTTTACTATATTATATTATCGGATATCGGAATTATATCACATGGATGGGCAGTAGCCTCTGCCTACACACTGATAAGATAACATCATAACAACCGTAAAACTTTCCGTCTAAGGGTGCTCGCCCATGAGCGATTTTTTCGGCGATTTTTGTGTGAATGTATTTCTTTCTGACAAAATCGCCGAAAAAATCGCTCGTGGGCGAGCACCCGAAATGTCAACAAGAATGTTATTTATTATAGGTATGTAGGTTTAATGAAAATATTGGCCAATCGCTCCAGGAAAAAGAAGAAAAAAAAAAACAAAATGAGAAACACGTAATACAAAAAATAAACCACAAACAAGTTAATAAATAAATAAATTAGTTTGGGAGCGATCCTACAGATAGACAGGCAAATGTAGATACGATCCTTTTTGCGACAGAAGTCACTGGGAAAATATGGAAATAACGCTTTAAACATGTAAAAAAAAAATACACCTTTCCAATATACGGATACTACACAGAGGGCCTAAAATGGGCGCTTTGGTAGAATCATAATATGATCTGCGTACAATTCATACATCCCGCAATTCATCTGTTTGACAGCTGCTATTTGACATCATAATTTGTGGACCATTTTACTAAACTCCATACAAAACTGTCAAACAGATGAATTGCGGGGTATGAATTGTACGCAGATCATAATATGATTCTGCCCAAGCGTCAATTTTAGGGGCCCAGATATCTGAAATGTTACCAATGTCCGATACCCTTCAAATTGGAACAGAGAAATATGTACTTAGCGCCAAAAATAGACACTACGACACTACTACCCCGGGGTAAACTTACACAAGGAGCGGAGCCCAACTAAAGGTTATAAATAAACCAAGCACACAGCCCCTACAACTTCATCCCATTAGTATAGTTACAATACAAAACAACGCGATAACATACGTAGGTATAATAGGTAATAATATCTAACGATAAGAAAGGCCTTGGAGTAGTTTAAACTATAAACAAAATTACATAATGGTGGTATTTGCGACTGTAAAGGGTAACTTCGGAACTATCATGTCACGGTTTTAATGTTTGTAAAGCTGGCTATTCATGTGGAGACAAATATTAAGGAATATTAAATTTCATCAACTAAATGAAAGAAGAAAAGATTTATTGAAAACCAAGCCGTGCGCCCAACACGATTTCCCATCGGCAATAATTACGATCTTCCATACAAACTTTTGGTTCCGTTTGGTGCCGGACGTAAAGAATAGCACCATCCCATGTCTTCCCGTGGGTGTCGACTAAGGGACTTACTAGAGAATGGGCAGCAGCGTTCTCTATGCATTTTAAAAACCATTCTGCGATCGCCAACCCGACTGCCAAGCGTGGCGATTATGGCAAATCCCGTCCCCCTTTTTAGGAGAGGCCTATGTCCAGCAGTGGACGTCTTTCGGCTGAAATGATGGTGATGAAGATACAAACTTTCATACAATATTTAACCCCTTTAGGGGATGAATTTAAGAAAATCCTTCCTTTGTGCTCACATTCGTTAAAAAACGAACTCTTGTGCAAAATTTCATGTTTCTAGAAGATTTTTATTAATTAGGTCATAGATGACTGTCAGTAAATGTAAGATTTTTATTAAGACAGACAGACTAAAGTTATTTGTCTAGCTTTCAACACTAATCTACATAATAGTGCTTTAGTAAGGATAAATACCTCGAAAATGTCTCTCTCACGGCCTCGGTCTCCAAAAGTCTGAAAGCGTCTTAGTCCAATAAAGTTGCTGAATGTCTTGTGTTAGAATTTTTTGAATGAGAGTAGGTATAGAGTTTTCTTTTATTGTTTCATTTACAGCGTTTATTGATGAAATCACGTCTTTTCTGTGAGAGATATCGACATGCGACTCTGTTGTTTGTCGTCTGCGATTCGTCGTATAGTGAATGCTCATCTTTAGCTCCATGCTATTTTGATATACGACTGGCGTGTTATAACATTTTATATTGTAATATGACTTTATGAAAAGCCACTATTTTTGGGACATTTCAGTGCGGTTAACATCGTAAAATATTAGCTTGATTTGTGGTCCTACTTTTTATAGGATAATGAAAATAAATGGTTTACTCTGCCTCAGTTTAATGGTTTCATTTTAGCTTTTTTATGGGTTAGGTAAATTTGGGAAAAATCTAGATTTATACGGTGTTAATAATTTTACCCTAGCTTTGGTAGATTTTGACTATACAGATGGTTTATTCCTGGGAGATTCTATCTTGGTAGATTCTGACTATTGGGTGATTTATTAGTACATAATATTTTTCCCGTCCTGTTAGTTTCTGACTATAGAGGTTGATGAATTTAGTGCAAAATAACTGGTTAGTTTTAACTTGTCACTTCAGTTTAATGCTAATAGTTTTTCCTGGCTTTAACTCACAAGGCCGGAAAAAGGGTGGCGGCACGTAATTGGATTGTACTGTCAAAAAATCTCAGTGATATGGGGGATTCGATTTGCGCTGCCCCTTATATGGCCGTGGGCTCACCCTCTGTCCCAAAGGACCACTTCGATGACAAGGTGATTCATAAACATTTTTGTACATCCTTTTTTTTTGGATATATATTTTATACGGATATGAAAACCTACTGGTAGAGTTTTTTCTGTTTTTTTTCTTTTGGTGTTAGCCTACTGAGATTGCAAACATTATTATGTTACAAATGTCTAAAATACACATTTAAATACCACGTATTCCATCCTACTTTTAGAAAACCAATACTCACCCTACCATTCAACAAAATCACAAAGCTCTATTTGTTATTTCATACAAAAAAAGCAAAAATTTACAATTGTTCACAGTTTCATATTCGTATTGAAACAAACAGATTAGTTCGTTAAAACTTTGCCGGTACGGTTGGCAACAAAAAGAAGTACCTAGACTACAATGTAACAACGTCCGCTGTTTTTGCTATCCGTACGTAACAGTATTATTCTGTAATGATCGTCTAAGGGCAATCTCGAGGGATGGATGATTTTTTCGCATGAAATTGCATAAGAAAATGTAATGCGTTTTTATCTGACGCCACGTCTACATTGGCTAGAGAATGCAGTTCGTTGTTAGGGATTACGTCAGTGTTTTCTTTATAAAATGAAGCTTTTCGAGCGATCAAACAAGATATTGCGAAGATGGCGGGATCTCATGAGGCACTTGGACAAGAAGCGATTTCAGCTTGTCGTTTATGCAAAAGAGTTGACTGCTCTGGACCTATCCCCTTAAGCAAGTTCGTATACTTAATGAAAAAAGTCCCTTCCCCCAACTGCACTGAGTGTGGAAAACTGGAAGACGTTCTTCACATCATGGCGGAGTGTGCCCGGAACGAAGATCTCAGAGCTGAGTTACTATTACAATTTAGTGATGATGTTAAGGAGAGAGGGAAGATGCAATAACATTCTAGCATTCCCCTTGTCAGAACCAGCGAGGCTACTATATAAACTTGTGCGCATTGGTATCCGTAGAAGATAACTAAATGGTGTAATATATTATAAGAAAGCCTTACGGAGCGACTTAGTCTTGTTGAACAAGCTCCTTAAATAAAGATTATAAAAAAAAAGAGTTGACTGCTGATCCGAGTTAGGTATTTCAGTTTTACTCATTCACTTGTTCACATCACTCATTCACAGATTTTAATGATTTATTCCGTTCTAATACCAATAACTTATACCACTGGTATTTGTTTCAACTCATAAAACTATTTTCTATTCCGAACGGATACCATTGTTTAAACTAATACAAAAACAAGTTCAAAGGTATAAGGTACAGACAGTAAAAATGCTTTGTATGTAATTATAATATAAGACCTACTCGTAGAATTGAAAAATAAATCAGTTAAATCATCAAAAAACATAAAAATATCAGAAAACAAATTTATTTTGACTAGTTTTGACTGAGCTGACTGTACCAAATTCAAGTTGTTAGTATTCGTTCGCACATTACATTTAATTATTTAAAGACTGGTATCCGTTCGGAATAGAAAATAAATATAAGTTGAAACAAATACCAGTGGTATTAGTTGTTAAATTAGAAAATCTATGTGCATCTGAATAGCATGTTCGACTATGATCATAGCTATGGTGAAAATTAAGTTTTGTTGCAACTCCTGCGCAGTCAGCTCCGGTACAACCTTTCTGTCTGTCTCACATTTTTGCCAGGACATGAGCAACTAAAATTATTTACGTACGTCATCATCATTATTCATTATTTCAGCCGAAAGACGTCCACTGCTGGACATAGGCCTCCCCCAAAAAGGGGGGGGGGTTTGCCATAATCGCCCCGCTTGGCAGGCGGGTCGGCGATCGGTTTTAAAAATGCATAGAGAACGCTGCTGCCCATTCTCTAGGAAATCCCTTAGTCGCCTTTTACGACACCCACGGGAAGAAATGGGATGGTGCTATTGTTTACGTCCGGCACCAAACGGAACCCACGTACGTATCATCAATCAATTTGCCTAGCCTTGCCCCCCCTCCACCTTTCCCCCTACCCCTTGGTAAGACTGGTTGTCAGACTTTCGGGCTTCTGACGACCCGTAACGATTGTCAACGATCCACGAACGACAGCCGGGACCAACGGCTTTACCATATTATGTAATTATGTACTTAGATCTGTTTTGTGTAATGTTTACCTTCCAGTTTATTACATATTATGTTTTCCAATATTGTACTTGCACGTTTTTCTGTGACAAATAAAATTATTTTTCTTTCTTATAGATAAAAGAATTATTAAAAAAACATTAAGTAAGTACCTACATTCATTCATGTTCCTCGTTATAAACACATTTACGTAACGAACATCACAAATCACAATAAATTGCACGAATAATGTCCTTCGCACGTTTGTGTAGCATCTTCAAAGGATAGCGCGGAGGATGTTACGTCACAGCTTGTATTGCGCTTTTTACGCCGCACCGGATGGGCAGGACTGCAGGACCCGTGGGAGGCGGCATGATAAATGTATTGTGCTTGTTGGGACTTGCTGGTTATGAAATTACGAGTATTGTGAAGTACCTATGTGATCTGATAAGGGTTGGTTTGATTACGGTGATAAGATTGGGTTTGTTTGCGATTTTATTGAGTTCCAGAGCCTACATAGTCGGGCTAGTATTACTATGAAGTAATAGAAGATATAACCATAAAGGCTTCTACTTACTGGCGCGATACGCGACGAGACACAAAGGCACCGCTCGCCGCGCGACACGCGGGGCCGTTGTGTCACGTGGCGTGTCACGCCAGTATGTAGAAGCCTTAATGACCTACTAGTAATTAGGTGACTTACTTTACTATAATAATAACTAAAACCGCAAGAAGAAATAACTATTCATTATTTTGGAATCCTGCTATATGCCATCATTCATCAACAATTACTTACAAACTACTTATCTAGGTGCCCAATGAGCTCTTCACCCCCTTTATATACTTGTACATAATGTAGGTATATATTTTAGTGTTGCCTTGTAAATACAAGGCAATTACATAAACAAATATTCAATTAAGCTGGTCATCTTAAATAAGATGACCAGCTTAATTGAATATTTAAATTAATTTAACATGCTTTTAAAAAAAGGTGTAAGTATTAGGGTTGTGTCTTTTAGAGAAGTAGGTATTTGTGTATATTTTAAGAAGAAAATCTTTTTTCTTAAAGATACAAATACAATACAACCACACCATGCAAATGTTTACCTACTACTCCTGAAACCCATGAACCCTGTACAATTTACATATGTAGGAATAAGAATAACAAATAAACCCTTTCCTTATTTATACAATGAATACCTTATCTCAACAGTACCTCCCATCCCCTTCTTATGAAGCAAGAAAACTTTAATAAGAAATAAGAATGCTGAGTGAAACGGAAATGAAGAGAATATATCTTTTTATCTTTTGTCGTCGACGTCAAGCCACTTCTATTCATAAAGATGAACAATATGAAGGAACCTGCACTGTTCTAGGCCATTGGAGCTCTGTACTGAACAATAGGGGTGTGTATTTGTATCTTTTTAAAGTTAAAATTAGCGCAATATTCAATGAATTCATGCCTTTAGGATCATTTTAGTAAAACACTCTTTTTGTTGAAGATTTCATTTTATTACACAGAAACCTTCGCTGCCCCATAGTAGGCATGTTATGTGAATATGACATGTACTCCCCATTGATTCCCTTTTCGGCACATTCCTTTTTGGACATATTCCTTTTTCGGCATATTCTTGTTTCGGCACATTTTAGTAAATAAATTATACTATGAAATAATTGTGACTTTGCTTGCGTAATAAAATAAAATAATATTTATTAGTAAAATATTAAATTTCAGAATAATGATGCTTTGTTGTATTATAATGATTTATGCCGAAAACAGAATGTGCCGAAACAAGAATATGCCGAAAACGGAATATGTCCAAAAAGGAATGTGCCGAAAAAGGAATCAATCGACATGTAATGTTGTACGTTATCTGTGTTATTAATTATTATAATTATTATTATGCCTATGCATTTGTTTGAAGTTGGATGTATAAAGGGTGGATTTTTGAGACGAGGTAGTAGGGACATGAGTACCTTTAATCGGTGGAGCTACATTTAAACGGTCTTAGGAGACTGTCATTAACTTTTGAGCCATTTTGAGCATTCACGTATTTTGAAAAAAAAAAATAACAGTCAGCAAAAAAATTGGCAATTTCCACAAAAATTATTTGTTTTTGTTTGTTCCAGGATCATAAAACTCTATTGGACCAACTGAAGTTTGAGTACTAGAAAAGTAGTAATTTAGGGCAATTCAGTAGCTAACCTGATTAAATATAGTTTTCAACACATTTGCTCAAAAATGCCTTTACGAAGCCTGTATACATTGTTCGAAAGTTAAAAATTACGCACCATACAACGGAATGTGCGGTAAAATAAGTACTCTCACCTAAGTAGGTACATGTTTTACCGCATACTCCGTTGTATAGCGCCATGCGTATCGAGTTTCACGTTACGAGAATAAATAAGCTGAATGATCGAACACTTTATTATTAAAGAGAAAATGAGATGAAAGTTGTAGTACTCATTTTTACCACAAGCACGTGGCGCCATTTTCATATTAGAAACGTCAGAGATTGTTGCGACTTTCCGACTGATATTTATAAACAAAAAATAATAATACGAGTTCAAGCGAGGTGGTTCGATATTAATATGGAATCTACTTCACCTGATATCTTGAATGGGGAGAAAAAATTGCAGAAAGTGGTCTTCTCTTGCCGCCAAAATCATTTAATGATTTACAATAATTTTATATCGTGGAAGACTCGAAGAAATACTTAATGTTTCTCTGAAAATGTTTTGATGGCTTGTTTCAGTAACTATTGTACTCGTACTGTTTTCTCGCAAATGTGTTGAAAAACGGTGTATAACACACGTGCAAAAATTGGTATTTACAAACTCGTGACTATGGTTAGCCCTCAAGCCCGTCTCGAACTTAAATTCGTCTACTCATTTGTAAAAACCAACTTACCGCACTAGTATCATAAATAACCATTATGTAATGCCAAAAGGCAAAAAGTTTTTATCAACAAGCGCAAAATGACACTGGCCACAAACTTTTGTAGAACATCTACAAAAAAAAGAAAGAATCTATCCAGCTGTAGTAAGTCCTACCTAGGATACCTTTCCCCATTTACTCACTATCTAGCACCGAACGAGCATCTTCCTGCAGGTCTGCTTGGTCCAATTGGAAGTCCCATCTCCGAACCCAAGGAAGGTGTAAATCCAACCTCGTTAAGTCGACGGAACAGCAGCAGGGTATGGATGTGTGGCTGTTTCCATATGCTCCACCTCCTATCCTGCCCTCTGTGTCCCAAAACATGCAGCCAAAGTGACCTCTGCGCTGCCACCGACGACGCCGTGGTAGTGGCGAAGTTTAGGGCCAGCAAGATTTGCAATACTGTCGTGTTGGCGACACGAAGAAGAAGAAGAAGAGCCTACTCACAACTTCTTCACAAAGCTCAAATAAATTAGATATTTTTTATCAGCTCATTGAATCACGCAAGAAAATAATTATAAATTACAAAACCATCTCAGTTTCTCAACTTCACGTCCCTCCTCCACTCCATTGAATCGAAACAGGTCAACAAATAAATTAAGATCTGAACGGTATTCGCTAATGAAATCAATTAACTGTGAGTAGTAAACAGTGCTTCGATAGTGCACTTTCCTTGTAATTAATTATTTAATGAGTATCGTGTTACATAGCGGGCTTTTAGCCGACTATGACGGGAGATAGGTGAGTTATGGTTGTGGTACATGGATGGGTAATGTGCGATGTGTATGTGATGGGAATATTTGATCATAATTCCGAAATTGATGTTGCTGGTGTCTCTGGACGTTAAAATAACTGGCGAAATGTGCGTCTGGGTTAACTATTATACAGGGTTATTTTTAAAACATCAATAACCTTTTAAAGGGTCATTGTACTCATCATTATGAACAACTTTTACTATGGGACCAACCCTGAAATCGCGAAAAAAAATCAGCTGTTCCCTACATTTTAACGAATTATTCGAACATAAATGTAGGGAACAGCTGGTTTCTTTTCGGTTTTGGTCCCATAGTAAAAGTTGTTCATAATGATGAGTACAATGGCCCCTTAAGAAGTTATTGACGTTTTAAAAATAACCCCGTATACACCTATATCCTCTGTCCGAAATGTTATGTTATCATGTTGTGTTAATGTCTCCATAATTATGAAATGTAGATTTACCAAATTGGGAATATTGCAATTGACTACGTGTGGTTTTGAGTGTCAATTTTTTTCCTGAAAATGTACTTGATTAGATATTGTTTTCATGTAGAATGTGAAAATTAAGTCCCTCTTTTATTAAGGAGGTGCATCATCATCATTAGGTATGTATCTAACTATGTCATCCTGTAAATGTGTCTCGAATCTTTGTGTGTCTAAATGGTAGTAAGTAGCCTCGACATAATACCTAATATCTACTTACTTGCAGCTAATTAGTTAAAGTTAAAAAAAATGTTAGTTTAATTTGCTCTAAAAGTTTGTTTTAAGTAAATACGTAATGGGCACTTACAAGACAACTACTTAAAATAACTATTTTAGGTAACTATTTAAGATTGGTAAATAGAGAGGTACTTTATTCCTGTCATTCATCAATTACCTATTATCAAGGAAGCATCATACAATGGAGTCCATTTTGCAACCACCGCCGCCACTGTTCGTTTTTGAAAATGACATACCTACTTTGTTGAACAATTTTAATCTAAATAGAAGTTTTTACGCTCTGTACATTATATTTATTCATACTTAATACACTTTATCGAATAATCATAACAATAAAATTATCAGAATAAATAATCTTGACGGTATGATTGGATCAATACATCCATTTTTAATTGCACAATTATATGTTAATGTCCAATTTAAATTAATGGCAAATTATGAATTAATTAGTCGTAAAAAATATTTTCTATTGTTTTATTATTCATGAACAATAATATTATAACGGGTGCCAACAATGTGTGATATTAAAAAAAAAGTGTTCTGGTAACGCCTGAATAAAAGACAGATGGAAAAAACCATTGTTTTTCTGATTTTAGGTACCTACTGAGAAGTATCGACAAAGCCCTTTGTGTGGTCCTTAACTCAAAAAACTCAAACTCAGCCTGATTGTATCATAATAATATGTTTTTAATCATCATTGGACAGTCTGAAACGAAACCCATTTGAAAAATGGGTCACTTCTGTCAGAAGTAATCCGTCTAGCTTAACAATTTTCAATGAATTATCGCGAGCTGTCGATACCATGAAGTGTCCAATTTGTTCGGATATTGGAAATTTATTATTTATAATTAATTGGGTCAGGCAGGACAAAAGCAATTTTTTTTTTTTTCGAGCTGTGGGTGGATTGTGTTGTGTGTTATTGCTTCATATTTTTGAAAACATGGTCTGCTCAACAACGTAATTATCGCATTTAATATTATTGAACTCTCAAAATGAATGGCATTGTGTGTTCACTTACAATGCCATTCATTTCGACAGTTAAATAGGAATGTTCTTAAAAATCCGTCCGATTGTGATTGAAAGTATGTAACGCAATTGGGGTGCTAGCTTGCTATCACTGACCACTAGAAAATTGCTAAAGATCCTCCTCTTTAGAGCTTTTCGGAATATACCTAGCTATTCCAGACGAAATTCTCGGACAGAATTGGCACTTATGTCCGGCGTAATGCGATAGGCTGATAGATGGTGTGGTTTTAATACCACCCCTGCACATAATGATCAATATTGGCCAGTTGGCCTCACTACATCAACAATTCGACGAGTTCACTTTGATGGATCTTGAGTACGAAAAGAGCGATAAGTGGGTCGTTGAATATAAGGGGCCGATATCCAAACAGGGAAGAGGAAGTCCACGGCTGTACTCATATATCACCCTAAGTAATATTATAAATGCGAAAGTAAGTTTGTTTGTTACCTTTTCACGCCTAAATCACTGAACCGATCATCCTGAAGTTTTGTATATACGTTGGCAGGTGTACAGCAACGGACATAGGGTACCTTAGATCCCGAAAAAAAGTACTGTTCCCGAGGAAAACAACAATAAAGTTCATATGAGAATAGATGGCGCCACGTGTGTTAAAAATCATGATTGATTTATAATATGGGACAAGCAGAGTACAACCCAAAGCATAAGCATAAGCATAATCAGCCTATAATGTTCCCACTGCTGGGACACAGGCCTCCTCTCTTCGAGAGGGAGTGGGCTGTAATCCACCACGCGGGCCCAGTGCGGGTTGGTAGATGTCACATGTCTTTGAATTGTTGGTTCTAGGACATGCCGGTTTCCTCACGATGTTTTTCTTCACCGTTTTGAGAGCAGTGGTGATGAAATTATTTACACAAAGTAAAGCGCCTGCCTGGGTTCGAACCCACGACCTATGACTCGTAAGTCGGGGCCGTTACCACTGGGCCACCACTGCTACAACCCAAAATAATTGTCAAATTCTAAATTAACGCGTGCGAAGCCGCGATCAAAAGCTAGTCTTTTATAAATGAAAAAAGAAAGAAATGTGCACCTAGCTTCTGACGTTTCATAAGTGCCCATGTAGGTTTAGGTTTACCTAAGTATGTGAAATAAAATATTTTGAATTTGAATTAAATTTGGATCTCCAAAATAAAGACTAAGATAGTCGGTTTAAACCAGGAGTGCCCGCCCTATACAGGTCACTCCTCTGAAACAAAAGTATCCTACAACTTTTCAGGATTAAGTTACCTAAGCCAAAGTCATATTGATTGGGACTAGTTTTAAGTAATGCTCGAGAACTTTTTCACGACAAAGCCTAAGTAATGCGAAACGTCATAATCATGTTAACTTTAAATTTATGAATGCGTAATTGTTGGATTTTTTTTGCCAAAATTAAAGCTGTTAATAGTACCTATTTATTTAATATATTTTGCAACTTAGTGCAAAACAGTTTCATTGTACTCGCAACACTAAAAGATTCAAAATGAAAAATGGCGCGTTATCGTGCCCTTCTTGAGTTCTTGTTCGAGCGTTGACAGGCCGACGTTCCTAGTGGCAGTGTCGATTAAAATATGAATTGGTATAGAATTCTTGGAAATGTACTGTAAATTAAGGTACAGACGCCAGCACATCAACCTACTACAATCTGTCAAATTTCTTTAATAGATTTTCAACTTTATCCGTACAGCATATGGTTCAAAGTTGATTGGGAAAATTTGGCAGTTTCGGGTAGCTTGACCTGCTGGCGTCTGTACCTACTAAACCTTTTAGTTTTTATTTTAAATATTAGAATACTAAGTAATATATAAGTGAGATATTATGTGGAGAATAGGAGACGTGATGTTAAGGTGTAGAATATTTAATTTGATGTTGACAAAGAAATATGTATAAATAAAAGATAAAAATATCTTGGTGCTTTTTCTTATCCTAAAAAAAATTGTTCTTTTTCTTAACCGAAATTGTCTATTAAGACGCAGATATATGCCAGTGACCTTGAGTGGTTAGCTTGCGTGTTCCGTACTGAGCTCACGCAACGCGTCATACGTTCAGCCAGTAATAGGACTCGCCCATCAAGGAGCGCTGTCCCCAATTTGACGCATTATTAATTTATTATACACAAAATAAAAGGTATTTTATTAAAAGGTGTATACTAAAAGATCAATAATTAAATTATCTTTAAATTGGTGAAGGTTTCAGAAAAATACGCTAGGTAGTTTTTGCGCCATTCTCAGTTTTTTATCCGCGTTAGACATAACTTTACAAATTAATTGCACTATGTAATATAAACATAATCTAAAATATTCACATATTAAGTTATTTAAAAAATGCTCTTATTTATCATATATTTTTTTCAAATCATTAACACTACTCGTTTAGACGTGCTCTTCAGTATAAAATCATTAAAAGTCGGTTATCGTCCCCTTAATACAGTTTATAGTTTGTGATATAATTAGGACAACGACTTAAAGACACGTTTCTTTTACATCATTCGCGCCCAAAGTCTCATGATTCTCTGAAGATTATGGTTAACATTTGAAATAAACACATTTTTTTTTAATATCTATAAGTTTACAGTAAAAAAATATTTGCCTAGGATAGCACATGTACTCGGAAAATAATGTTTTTTGTTGAAATTAGAGCCAAATTAGTAACGCGAAGATTAAATTAAAAAAAAAAATATATATATATTCTGAGACCTATGGTAAAAAATAAAAACAAATTGTGGTATGTGATAGCTGAATATATCTCGTGTCGATCCCTTAACGTTGGACCACTATTTACGCCACAACCTGTATATAGAATTGGTAAATTAGCCAAGAAAACGTACCAGACTGAACTCACTTTAGCATTTAAGTATAAAACATCACTTTGGTAGATGTATGGCCTTATTACACGTTCGCTGTAGAGAATATTTTAACTTCAATCGCTTTATTAGACTTCAAAAGATCCGTTTAAGTCACCACTAGCTACTAATTCATCAACAGACACTGAAGTGTGTCCATCCAACATGAGTTACTAAGGATGGGAACCATTAAAAATCGAGCAGTGTTGTCAAAAGTGGCATCTAATTGGCGACCATTTTGTGTTTTTTCAAAGGCAATGACAGTAACTGCTCATACAGCTAAGTTACTACCTTTCCCGTCCTATTCCGCCATATACGGCATTTTTGAATTACGCTCAATTATCTTGATGTACTACATCTATTAAGGCACAAATACAGAAGTAGCACATGTCATTTATTCTTTATTGTAAACTAGGCATAATGCAGCAAAGTATTCTTGCCCTCAAGTCATTATTCTGCACGATTATTTCGCTATTGGATGTGCACACATAATTTTGACAAAAACGTCGCCATATTTAAACGTTGTTTTTGCGTAATTAACGAAGTTGAAATAACTTGTGAAATAACATATTCCTATAAAAGCCTCCCCGTTGACTTCCTTACATATTCTACGTGGCAGTTTTTTTACGTTTTAAATTGCGAGCGAAATATTTCGCAAAATACTTTATAAGTAAGGAATGTTGGACAATTTTTATACAGCCAATTAAACTTTTTTGTTATTGCAACAATTTTGTGATGTAAAAGGTTATTGTTCTTAAATACATAAACTCACGCCTTCTTCCCATGGGTGTAGGCAGAAACTACAGAACGCCACTTGCTACGCTCCTTACATACTCCTTTTGCTTCGCCTACGTTCATACATCTGGTCATACACGCACGCCGGTTGCTAGTAGGTACTACGCACCTGACCTTTCGGAAGCACATCACCCCTCCCGGCGATTCCACTCACCTCTGCTTTATAAATACCTTTTGTTAGGTCGCCTTTCACTCATCCTCTCCACATGACCAAACCATCTAAGCATACTCTTTTCAATCTTTGTCACTACATCTTCTTTTAAATTGCACCGTTGCCTTATCAACTCGTTCTTATCTCTTATCTTATCCTTCAAATATCAATTTGAAAAAGTATGCAGCTACATAACATAATATCTTGCCTGCATTTCCCGAAGGGTTACGCAGAGATGTACGTGTACTGTACCTACATAGTTCACCCATAAGATATAATAAATATGTCTAGATTGACAGTCAAAGCTGTGAACTCGTTGAAAAAAATTGCGTCCAACTGTTGGTCGCGATGAAATGGTGCAAGTGTAAGACGTAGCTGTCACGCACGCTTATCAAAGTTGGCCTGTTCGTTCTTTTGCAGCGCGACACTATCTAGACATAATATACAGAATGTCCCAGAAGTCGACGTCAAGCCGGAAACGGGTTATCACCCGATTTCAGAAGTTTTCAAAGATTTCAACAGTTTTCAGAAGCATTATTCAGGATTACATAATAAAAAGAAAATTAAATAAAAGTTAAAATTTGTAGCAACAGGAGTTAAAGGACCGTCTCAGGACTTTCTCGATTTTTTATAAATAAGTACCCGTCATTTTTAAAAACAGCAAAGATTTATTTTTTATTTTTACTATTATGACTTGTACTTCCACCCGATTCCGGCTTGACGTCGACTTCTGGGACAGCCTATATAAATAATTAAAGGTCCACCCACATTTCACCAGTTATTTTTAAGTCCCATACGAGTATTACGTGTAAATGTGTTATAGATGTGTATACAGGTCAAACAAAGTTTAATTTCTAAGTGTCGCCTACAACAGGGGAAGAGCGCTGATGTCTGAAATACAAATATTTATATCTAGTTCGGACACAGATGTTTAATATCAGATCATAGTGTACCAAGTGTAATATAGTGTACCACCTTAATATTTAAATGTCTAAATGTGTTTGAACAAATAAAATTATTCTTTCATATTGTGTCTTGTAACAGGGGCAAGCCTACGCCGTACGTAGCCTCGAGCTACATAATACATGTATATAAAATGGTTGTACCTACCAATTCTCCATTTGAAATAAGATTAGACATTTAAATTAACTGGTTTACAGTCCGTTCAACCAATTTTGAATTCTATTCCTTAAGCATAAGGATGGCATTAAAAGCAAAAACGTAGTTACAATACCAACTGTTTATTACAGCTGCCATTTGTCATGCTACCAACGCAATAGAAGTCGAAATCGGTTGAACGGACTGTAAAGAAGGTTTATTTAAATGTATAATCTTATTTCAAACGGAGTATAGATAGACGTTTATAAAATTAATCTCTCATTTCAAAAAGCAAACTATTTTCAGCTTCCATCCAAGAAATTTCACGATGTACTTTATAAAAGATTTTTCACAAAACAATTTAAAAAGAAATTGCTAATCCTCACGTTTTATACAAAAAGCGAAGAAGACAGAAAAAAAAAACGTTTTCCCGCTCCGTAACGTTGAAAGCACTTTTAGTGAACCATGGAGATTATTTTTCCAGCGTAGATAAGTAAGAAAATAAAACACAAGAAAGTTAGCAGGACGGATACTCAATAGAAAGTCCGACAACGCTTTTCCATCTCGAAGCTAGGTGGAAAGTTACAGTGTCTTACGTATTTACTTCGCTATACATCATGTGTACCGCCGGTACCACCTCAGTTTTGCCGGTACAGTACCGGCAAAAATGATGTACTTAATAGGTTTTACCTATGTATAAATAGATATTGGGTCCTATTCTGTATCCCGATATAACTTTATAAACATAACATATAATGATATAATAAGTTTATTTCAGTAATTGTTTACAATGTTACATATGCCCTCTAGGCTCTCTTTTCCTGTTACAAATTAATTAGACATCTGTAGCCGAACTAGACGAAAGCCTGTATTTCGGCTATCAGCGCCAAACCCCTAAAATAATTATTAACAATAAAAAATAGCCATCAAGTAGAGATGTTAACATTTTGTAGCTATACAAAAAAACCAGTCAAGAGCGAGTCGGACTCGCGCACCGAGGGTTCCGTACGTATATATGGTGTTGATGATTTCTGAAAAACTGTGCTATTTAGAGACATAGTTTTATTTTTCCTGTTATCTTTACATAAACATCTATCACATATAATAATTTCAGATTTTTATCTATGTAAACTTCGGAGATAAGGGGGGAGAACGGTAGGTATTTTTTTTTTAATTTTTCATCAAAAGTCGGAAACTATGCTGCCAAAAAAATAAACAAAAAAATGTTTGAGAATGTGCAAACAGCCCTCTTTCATATGATATCCCACATGCCCTAGTAGCCCCACTTCAAATTTCTAGGACCCCCTTTCAGTCCCTTTTGCAAAAAAAAAAATATATTTCTTATTTGAAAAATAGTTGGGCAAACGTCATCTAAAACTATTCTAAATTTCAAGTTGATAGCATTAGTAGTTCTTGAGATATCCAGGTGTGACAGAAAGACAGACAGACAGACAAACTTAGTCTCACCATAAGGGTTCCTTTTTTACCATTTTGGTACGGAACCCTAAAAAGTGATGATAAATAAAATAATAATTCGATGCAATAAAATAATGTAATCATTAAAGGCAATATTTACAGAATTGACAAAAAAATATATAAATTAACATCATGCCTGTATTCCCCGAAGGGCTAGGCAGATGTGTACCCACATTTCGCCATATTACTTTATCTTAAGGCTCGTACAGACCGGAGCGATGCCGCGGGCGCGACAGGCAGCGCGACCCTTGTCACGCCCACGATATCTTCTAGTCTGAACGAGCCTTTACTCGAAAAAAAAATATACAAGGTTAATTTGTGACTTTCAGAACTGTAATTTCTTTTAGATTACAGGTCCTGAAAGTTAGTTAAAGTAAAGAGACTGGTATAGAACTTTATTAATATTAGTCACAAGTCATTATTAATCTGAATACGGCCGAACTATCGTGGTTCTATAATATCTAAAACCGGCCAAGTGCATGTCGGACCACGCACAATGAAGAGTTCCGTAGTTGGAATGAATTAATCCCAAAAATAAACTTAACATTGTAGTTGAAAAACATGCTCTCTCATAATTCGATATGCGTTACGGTCAATTCTCCAACTGCAAATTTAAGTTGGCCGACTATTACTCGTTAACTTGTGAAGCCTACTTAGTACTTAGCTGTGATAGTTTTCCTTTTAATTTCGTTATATATACTATTGCCATGAATTTTTTCACATATCCAAAACCAATGCATTTAGCTGGCAGGGGGGGGGGACACTTGACTCTAACAAAAAATAGCACTTTAAAGCTTAATGTTATGAAAACGGATCCCTTAATTGAAAAATGGTTCTGACAAAGCTACAATAGTTTTGAACGGCTTATCCAACGATACCCCACACCATGGAATAGACGAGAAAAAAAAATATCACCCCTATTTCACGTGTAAGGGAGAGGTACCCTAAAAAAATATGTTTTTCATGGTTATATTTGACGACTTTTTCGGCATAATTAATATGTATACCCCATGCCAAATAACAGCTTTCTAGTACTAAGTGTCTCTGAGCTAATCCGGGGACAGACGGACGGACGTACAGACAGACAAACAGACGGACATGGCGAAACTATAAGGGTTCCTTGTTGACTACGGAACCCTAACAATTGAAAGTTAATAAAGAGCCTAGTTTATTTTTGGAGGCAGAAAAACAGGAATCTAGTTAGAAATATACTGAATTTTATTTAATATCTAAATTTTTCTTTGCCACAAAGAGCGCCCTCCAGTTACATTGAAAACCGGTCACCCCATAATTTGAATCACGGCATATTGCATGCAAATGTTAATTATAATAAGAACACACCTTTACATTTCTTCACCACCGTAATACAGCTGTATTGTAATAGTAATTAATTAGTTTAATCGTTAATTAGTCTGTTGATAGGTAATTTGATGAGATTACTTGTAATTAGCAATAGCAATGCTATGTTGTTTGCTGAATTTAGCGGCCATTTTAATTGGTAAGATGACACTTTAATAAATAATTAACTGTTTCCTTAGTAATTACATATCAGTTTAATGAATACTATGTGTATACGTGAAGTATTATTACTAGATGTGTTAGTGATAATAAAACGGATAGGTTTTTGGCCGGATATCCGGTTTGCGGGCGAAAATAATCAGATCTGGTGGTGTAGTCTTAAGTTCGTAAACGAAGATACGAGCCCGACCGAAAGTAGTAGATCCGCCAAAATAAGTGACAAATTCAATTTTTGAACGGGAAAAAACATCGCGAGGTTAAGGCTTCTACATACCAGCGCGACTTGTCGCGCGACGCGACACGGCACAAAGGCCCCGCGTGTCGCGGGACGAGCGGTGCCTTTGTGTCCTGTCGCGTCGCGCGAAAATCGCCCCGGTATGTAGAAGCCTTTAGGGACAACTGTCAAATCGTGTTGTCATTTATTCTTAGTTCGGGCTCCGAACTAATCAAATGTCCGCATGTAATACGGAGTAGGAAACTCCCGTAATTCCGGCTGAAACTACGGATTTCATACTTAGCCTACAGAGGTGAAGCACCAAAAGATCGGTTTCAAATTTTGATATATGTAAGTCGATTTTATGAATATTCAACGATAATCACCTACTATCGAGTATCAACCGGATAGTAAAATAAGGCTGGATCCCGGATAGTTACTCACGAAGTCATGACTGTGATTAAATTGTTAAATACCAATTGTTTTTTTTTACAATTAAAAACCATAAATACTTAATTAATTTCTGTGTAAAACTGCATCGTAAGAATTAATTAATCATTTCCTACAATAGCCGCTTGAGCAACAGTTTCTCATGTCAAACGAATTAACATTGTTGAAAAATTTAAAAAAAAACTGTAAAATATGTGTAATTACACTCTCGCTATCTTTTTGTGTTGTGTGGAAGCCCCTTACATCTTTCAGGCGGAACGATTTATGTAAATATAGTGTACAATAGGGAACTAAATAAAATTAATGTATTGAGTTCAGATATTAATGAAGGTACTAGTATTTTCTTCTGTAAAAAAAAAAAAACACTTCGTTAAAAGACTGACCGACAGACAACACACAATCTGAACCACTAGAGATGCAAACATGAAGCCATAGAGTGGAACAAATTATTTCAACAAAAAAAAACTAAGAGGGTGAAATGGGGTGTAAACTTAAATCATATTTCCTGCGTGTTTCTATGAAATAATTGTCAATACAAATAATAAATTCTACATACTTTATTATATTTCAAAACTACCCCAAAGTAGGGGTGTATACAATATGTAACAAAAACACTGTTGTTCCTCTACCTCTACCTACGTTTTAAGAATCGGTATACATACATAATAAAGCAAGTCATTTATAAAAACTGTTCAACAAAAATAATTAAAATAAATATTTAATTATTAATATTTGTAATGTTTAACTGATTTCTAACCTCCTTTCTCGACTAGCCAATGCTTAATTTGTTTAAATTATAATTCCACCAATGTTGTGCTTGTAGGTTAATGTATATGTCCCTAAAAGGAACAACAGGGTTTTTGTTACATACTGTATAATACCTAATTTGGACAAATACATGTCTTTATTTAAAATCAACTAACGTTCCTAGTCGAATATAATATTGACTTTGCCTTTGAAAACATTACCGCCGTGACCTCGGTATGTTCCGGGCATCCTTTTAATTAACCCGTACGCTGCGAACGGGATATAAATTATTGTTATTAAAGATAATAATATGATATCAAACGTTTCTGTTTTATTATAAAGTTTTATTGAGGGGTCCTGGGATATGTTATTAATACTTTTTATATTACTTGCGCTTTTAATTAAAAAGTAATATGAGGTTCATTTTCATAGTCGTATCATATTATTTTTAGGTTGAGCTTTAGCGACGCTACTTTTGTTCAAGACTTCGTGAATTATCCTTTAATTGCAGATCAAGAACATAAGTGCAGTCAAAGTTGGTTCACTAAATTTCCTTAAAATAAAAATAAGTTAATTAATGGATATCTGCATGAATGCATGTGAAATAGTTTCAAACTACCTATCCCTACCTCTGGTTTTTGTCTGCTAGTAGGGAAACCCAACATCATTCCCACTCGAACCGCAGAAACATAAACGTCCATCTCAAACGCCAAAACAAACATTTCATAACCCATGAGCACAAACTCAACACGTATGGAAAATCAAAAATGGTACCTAATTGTGGATCATGAATGGAGTCGCGTGAACATCGGCAGTGACCTTGTGGACTAGTCGGCTGCCCGGGCAGGCTATTGCACTGCACGCGGTCCCCTGGCCCGCTCACCCCGCCAGTACCCCCCGCTCTGCCCCGCACGCAAATTATTGAGCCACCTCGCTTGTCCCCCCCCCCCTTCCCGCCTGCATTTCCTTCCGCGTGCCCCGCCCGGGATTTTAGTTTCACTAGGATGCCTCGGATTGCGTTAGGTGTTATGATTTTCGTGTTTATTTATTAGATCATGGCGCTCGCTGTTCTATTTTTGAAAGTGAATATTTAATAATTATTTTGTTTTTGATTGAATAAAATGGAACCGTGGTTTCTCTATGCATATGTACATAATAAGCCTTTGAGAAAAGAGCGTGTTTTTTGATGACTTTTGTAAGCTTCTGTGTATATTTTCGATAGGTTTTGGACTCTATGTAAAACTCAAGTGGCTTTTTCCGAAAGAGTAGGTACGTTCCCAATTAAGTGAATGTATTAATCGATTTCCCCAACGATAATTGTATTTTAATTCTAAATGTAATTTACTTTTCTAATAGGAATTATTTATGTAGGTATGTACCAGCAAAAGTTACCCACTTCGATGTTATCAACGGCTCGCCCCGAGCGATCCTTCTGAGCTAAAATGTGATGAATAAATGCATAAATCTACATTTTTATCCATTACATTTTATATATCTAATGCAATGTTATCCAGGCAATGCTAAACACTCGCTATTTCCAATTAAATAATGATTTAAATTACGTGGTCGTGAAGTTTGTTGACCCTAGTCGCAGAGCTTTTATAAAATGAGATGAGAATTTCCTTTAAAACGTGGTGGAAGTATATTTCTTTATCATTTTTCTACAGATAGGATCCGGTCGCCGACAGATGTATAAGAAAAGCAAAGGTTTTCTTATAGGAAAACTTCCTATCGGAAAATATAGGCGTCCGCCAAGCAACCTGTTGAGATCATAAAATAATAAGGTGGTCGGTATCTCGGTATCCCTCCAATGTTTTGATCTGTCCCACATCGGGGCCGCGCGAAACACCGTCACGTTTTTGCCGCCTGTTTTGAATTTATAAAGTGGTCCGGCCAACAGCTGATCGAGCGGTGTTGCCAGCGCTCCCCGCTCTCAAAGGCGCGGTGTTGCCGCACCGTGCGCTCGGCCGGTGAGCCAAGTCTCTGAGGCAATCGACCGACCACCGCCCCCTCCCCTCCCCACACATAAAGCACAATTTCCCCAACACTGTGCCTTCTGAAATAGTTACCTTTTTAGACTATACCCTTTTTTGGTGGTGAAATTTTCCGTACTTTGTTTAGGGTTGGGCTCGCATCGGGGTTAGCCGGTCGATTGCTGTTATACTGATGTGTTAGGTAAGCTTTCTAGTCTGGCGAGATCAGAATCCGTCAGTGTTCCCTACGTCAGCGTCGGAAACAATCCGCTAAAAGGATTGTGACAGCCTTGATTTAGGGAGTATTTTGGTAAGCTTTCAGGGGTTGATGTAACTTTAAGAGCATTGAACTGAAATGTTACCGATATAAATCTTTGTATTTACAAAGTTCAGAAGTTTTTAAGCAAAATTGTCCTATATTTTCAAGTTGATTGAAGGACGACTCCGCTAAATCGATGATGGTTAAGATGCCGCAAACCAGTCAACTAAACGAAACAGGTTACTGACTGGCTCCATGGCACAGAGTCTACGACCAGTTATGCATTATTACGATCTTCACACAATGCCTTATTGCTACTTACGTGGCATTGTCATTTCGCGTTGATATTGCTATAAATACACACTTCAATTTAGTTGGTTTTTTCGCTCTTTTTCCTGGGGACCCGACGTAATAAAGTTACATCGGGCTCGCTTGGGGTCATGTAGCAGTTAAGGGTTTAATAGCATAGCATTAGCGTCACGTACTTAATGGCTGATGGGACAGGATTAGGTCCTGAGGTGCACTTAACTTCGTCCAAAGTTGAAGGTATTATGTTTCAAACATCGGAAAAGCCTTCATTCGCATTTCAGGAACTTACCATATTGATATTTCTTTCCAATACGCTCTTTGCCTGGCCTGAATATAAATTCAGGTCAAGTTCCAAAGCAATTGGGTTCATATTGAATCTAATTGGTTAGACCTCAATTCAATCATAAAGGTTAACAGAAATATAATTAGTGGCAGAGCACCACTTTAGTTTCGAGCGCGAGAGGAATAAGATTATAGGTTCCTTTTATAACCTACTAGCTGCGCCCCGCGGCAGTCTCGATCCCGTGGGAATATAGGGATAAAAAGTAGCCTATATGTTAATCCAGGGTGTCAGCTACCTCGATACAAAATTTTATCCAAATTGGTCCAGCAGTTTTTACGTGAAAGAGTAACAAACATCCATCCATCCATCCATACTTACAAACTTCCGCGTTTATAATATTAGTAGGATGTTGATTCAGAAGGATTAAAAGCTCTGGTTTGAGAAATTCCATTTTACACCATGTAAGGTTTTTGAGTAGTGATTGGGTCGCGGTTGAACCGATATCTCATCTGATGATAGGCTATGAAGCGGAAGACGATGGTACACGCTTGCCTATAAATTGACTTAAAATTCTATAACTTCTCTTCTGTTCTCAAATCAAACTACCGAATTTAACATTTCCATCTATAAAAAGATACGAGAGTATAAAAAGAATAGAAACGGTATAGTTGAACGAAATAGTGCACTCTAGAGAGGTCAAAGTCCTCGGAGTGCTGACGTCAAAGAAATCTGAGAGGGGGTGGATATACTGTAACCTTCGTTTCGAGGCTTCCAGTATCTGAAATGGCTTTATTTCTGTGTGATGTAACGAATTATTCAAAGGTCACCAACCCGAGATATTATTAGAGCAATATCTTTTTAAGGTCGTTCATTTTAGCAGTGGGCGTTTTACGGGTTAATATTATGATGGAACCGCTATTATGATGTAGATTATCGGGAGTGACCTATTTTCAGCAGTAGGTATAGCATGATTTTTTTACTTTGATTCCATTGATTTTGCTTTAAATATAAGGCCATCTCTGTATTTCAAGATACGTAAGTAAAGCTTTCTGTGATCATATTTCTGTTTGAAAAAAAAAACCTATAGTCTCTGCATCCTTATTAATGATAGATGGCTTCCCTAAGGCTCATACCAATTATAAAATTGACTGCGGGTAGCCCAAGGGAGAGAAGTATGGCATATAATTTTGTATTTCATATTTATGCCAACTACACTCCTCCGATTCAAGTTGGTCCACAACATGTTATAATGCAGAAATAAGCATGCAGCGGTTGCAGAGGTTTCTCGGAAAATCCTTTTTTACCAAGGGTTGAAATGCTATTAAAGTGCTTAAAATTTTTTTTTTTTTACACTAACCATTTGAAGTAATGTACATGTTACTTATCGCCCTATTTCCGTACAGGGGCGCACTATCTGATCGAACGCCACTGTAGTGAATATTCGGTGCTCCATATACGTTCTCACGAACATATATATCGTGGTATCAAATAGTTCTTGCCACGAGCCATTAGGCATAATAAGTGTGATTTTATGTATGATTGTAGTCACCTATCACGCTGTTTCTTGGAGGGTGAGATATCTGATCAAATGGCGGTTTGCCGAATATTCAAACTAATATTCGGCGTCATAGCTATTTTATGTTGGTTTTCTTATCAATGGTTATTGACGTCTTCTTAATGTATCTGCTTTGTACTATTAAGTCTTATGTAGAACATGGCTAGGTTTTGTAATTTCCTTCTAAAAAGAACAAGTAAGCAAGTAACTTAGTTGGAATCAACAATTTTTAACATAAATATTGGTAATGTTTTAATTAGAGTTCAGAAGGAAGTTGGAAGTTACCTTAGTCAGACTCAAAACCAGACATGAAATTTTTGTCGCCAGAAATTAAGCCTGTCAAATTTTTGTGACGGATATTCGTCACAAATATCCGGCGACGTCGTAGCTATTCGTAACATTATGCATGCGTTCGTAATTAATGTAAAACACCACAGGTGGCGTAAAGTATCGCGCTTCTAAAGGTATTACAAGTATTTAGTTAGTAGTTATTCGGACCACAGGTGGTCTTAACTAGCGGGTTTTTATATACCTTACTTACGTATATGTACATGGAATTCATAATAATTAAGATGTGTTTTTTAAACGAGTGAGTTTATCGTTCGGATCTGACGAACAAATTGGCTATTGCGCAAAGGTGCGTTCTGATCAAGCGAATTTTATGTGAACAGCATAATCAGTGTATTCTTATTATTAATAAAACGAATGGAAAGCAACCTTAACTTGACTTCTTGATATATTCGAAGACTCAGTAGATCAAACGGTTATGAAAATGACGGGGAATATCATCTTATTTATTTATTTGTTACACCAATAGCAGTACATACGAGTACTAAACTATTAACAGTAAACAATAATAAAATAAAAGTGCTGGTATGTATGACTATTACAGGTATACCCAAACAGTCTGAGAAAACATAAAAAAAATTGTTAATTGTCTGAGAAAAAATAATAAGTAATAAATAGGTCATAATAAAGGTCTTTATGTCTATGATAGTCTAGTTGATTCGATAATAGTGGCGATAGAGTGGAAATAGCAGTAATACCTCATAACCAAGGAGGTACTACCAAGTAGGTGGCTAGTAATGAGGTTGATATAATGGCATGGATAATGGTGGTGGTTGGATAGATGTAAGTATGGGAGAAAAAGACAAGCAACGCTTCGACCCCTAATGAATTGGGATAAGGACAGGAGGAAGCTGATAGTTGGTAATAACTACCAGTCTCATTTACCGAGAGATTATTTCAACAATTTACAGTATAGCAGACTCTGAAATAGTAGATGCCTCATCTGCTCTATATCCAGATAACATCATAAATTATTTCACATATTTGACACCTGACTGGAATTAATCAGTACGTTTGACGTCATTACTGTTCATGCTTTAAAATTAACAACAAAAATATTAGTTATATCCTCAAGCTACAGGCATGCATAAGATTGCATATTACAGATAAATTATATAGTCTTTGTCCTTGTCAAGTTAGAAATACCTCTGGGATGTAAAAATAAATATGATTCCCATTTGCCTTTTATTTTACTCCCGTAGGAAGAATGGAAGAATAAACCTAAAGTATAGTAGGTTAATCACTTATTAGGGTCACCGGTAAAGTGTATTGTACCTGCGGGTAACTTCCACGTAGGTTGTGTTCCAGCTAGAATATGAAGCCTTCATACATTATTACCTACTTGTTACCGCAAAAATGAATGGCCTAAGGCGAAATATTATGATCACCAAACTTAGTGTGCGCAGTTTGTTGAAAGTTTTAAGTGTCTGTCATTTCAGTGGCAACTATACCCTTGGAAGTGGAGATAATAATACTGTTTGGTATTAGAAATAATTAGGTACATACGGCAGTACATTTTTGGGACTAAATTGCTTCTCTCTTGCTGAACTCCACTACTATTATTTTTACATACTTGTCTTTTGATTTTTCATTATCTCACGATATATATATGTTAATCTTATACATTACACGTTGTCGCGCCCTTTTGGAATTTTACGATTTTTTTATCCCACCTCGACCTCGTTGGTTTACCTCACAATAAAACTGAGAGTACACTTATAATAAACCAAATGAACTCAAATGTCATAAACGACATAAACTCTAGTTCCACAAGCACTCAAGCTGAAGTACCCGCGATGGTAATAAAAGCACTAGATAGAAGCCAGATAAGCATCTACACAAGGGTGCAGTGACCGACATGACGGGAAGCTTTCACACGTTTGAAGATCGGCACCAGGATTGCCATTGTATAGCCTGGGAGCGAAGATATACTGATAGCATAAAGATATTAATCCAGGTTGATGTATAAAACAAGTATACTTGGCTATAGGTACAGTCAACACTGGTAATACTTGCACCAGAAAATCACCCTAATTGCTACGACCGTAAGGTGCTGTCAATGTCAAATGGGTACCACACTGATGTGCGGCTGACTATACCATGAGGCAGAAGTCCTTTCCCGTAATATTGCAAAAGCCGTGGGGCGTGGTACCACGGGATTCGAGCAATCACAGCAAATTGCATGCCCTGGTATTGGCTTACAAGGAAGGAATTTGGGGCTAAGAGCACTAACAGTAGCCATTAGACCACTTGGAATCTTAAAAGACGTGGTTTCGAGAATTCTAATCGCGCCTTCGGCAGCGTTTGAATCGTCTGAGGCGTTTGAGTCTTTCGCACATGTTTAGGCTTAAATTCAGTGTGTAATTGGCTGCACTAATGAAAAACTACATTTATCATAAATATCGTTAGTTTGGATGAAAATATTTTTCATTGCAAGAGTTCTAAGAAGTCATGCTTTCGAATGAAACCTTTCAAACATTCCAAACACGCTGCAAGAAAACTCAGATAGGTACCTAGGCACCGACGTAACTGCAACATTTTACAAAGATAAGAATGTACCGCTCCGAGCAACTCAAAGGAACGGAGCGAGACCCAAGCCTTTCACACAGATCAATCAATACCTTGCCTTCTCCCAAGAGGAACACACAGCAACACTGTGCGTTACAACCGACACGCCCGTGCTTCAGTCAGTACAACACATCAGAAGGATCGAACGCGTGTTCACGTAGGAGGAGGAACACGCCTCTTCCGTGTTGCGCTACGTTAGCGCCGCAACGAATATGTTGAGGAATTGACAATAGACGAACGTGTTATGTCAATTTTTTTGTTATTTTTCTACAAATGTACAGAGAGTTTAAAAACACATGGGCTTGTGACATGGCTGATATAACATAAGATTATATGTCTAAGACGTATTAAATTGCAAGATATAGTAATTATCTTCTCTAGAAAATTCAAACTGTTGTAAAACATTGTACATAACCATCTAGGTAAATCTATCTACGGATCTAAGCACCTGCATCCAAAGTTCAAAATCTTGTCAAACATGTACATTCTTATACAACAGTACCTACAGCATGACTTGCACTTAGACCTGGCCATTGTCAAGTGTTCTTACGTTAATATTCAACGAAGTACATTTGACATTTGAGACTACTTTCCATATTTTTCTAAAGATGTTTGACCTTTGTTGATTGTCCTCAAATGAAACAGACATCTGTAGACTTTTATTTTATTTTTTCTATTATCTTCACCTAAAATAGTTTTACTGAGAACTCGTCAAGATCATTCAAATAGATTTTTCTCATTAGTACAGCGGGAGCTAAGTCCTACTTGGTTTTAATATTTTTATTTATTTTCGCGATAAGATCTTTGGTTTGTTTTTCACCTTCATTATTTTCAGTTTTTGCGACTATTGCCACACAGTCTGTGCCAATATTATGTTACAGACCAAGCCTTGTTTCTCTGCCAATGTTTATTTTTGTTTATTCTATTATAACTATAGTGTTCCTATGGTGTAACCTAACGTTCTCCTTAACAAAATTATTAATTACTTTTTTGATCATTTGATCCAAAACATATAGTATAGCATATATACTTTTAAAACGCTTTTATCAAGAAACAGACGATTATTTTTAACCGTGAGCAAGACATTATCAAGAAAATCTCAGTTTAAAACACTGGGTGCATTGAGGGCGTTAGAACCACTTAAGCTCAGCCGCGCAATAACACGCTGAGTGCAAAGAGAGCTACAGACAGACTGGTAATGCACTGCCTACGGGCATCGACGGGTATACGATACACTGTAGTACATGCATCAATGTACAGTCAAACAAGTTATTTGAGTTGGTATACAAGCATCTTGCAACTACTTTTGAACAATGTGATTTCTTTGAAAATAAGCATCACCTTTGTACTTATTTTTCTGTTCCTTTCCTCTTGTCTGTTTATATGTCTGTTATATAAACTGTTAAATAAATAAAGTTTGTGATGGTGCTGCGTGGTCAAGTCTTATACATCCCTCTTTTAAATATGCCATAAGTTTACAAAGCTGCTACGTAGTACGTACACCATAAACATGAATATTGACAGTGTAGTCGAAAGAAGAATATTTTTGCCTGTATACCAAATCGCTTGTTCGGCTGTACATATAGATACACTGGTATAGTATGGTTATCGAGATATCGTCGTACATACGTAGGTTTATTAGTAGTTATCGGAAGATTTTACGTGCATGCAATAAAGTCAAAGTCAAAGTCAAATTGTTTATTTCAAATAGGCACATAAAAGGCACTTTTGAACGTCAATATTAATACATAAGGATTACGCCCTTTGTTGTTGTTTTTTATTCTTTGATTAGTCGCGTGTCCTCGGGCTTTGTCCCTATCCCTATTGATGTTCGATTGTGTAATTTATTTTTCATCATCATCAATATTCTATTGTTCGTAAGACACTACGAATTTAATTAATTACGGGATTGCTATCTCGTAATTAATTAAATTCGTAGTGTCTATTTCAATGTAGATACTTTCAGCATCCTCTTGAGCAGATGTTTGAAATATGAAGATTTCTTTTTTTAATTTTAAAGCAGGTATATCATCACACCTCACAACGTACGTTGTAAATCACGTTACGAGGAACATTATACAACCTGTTACATTGTCTTCAAAAACAGAACATCAATGTTAGATTGTTTCGCTACGCAACGTCTTCTGTGACATTGTACATGTTGCGATACCATCTAACATTACGGGCGGGGTTCGTAGCTAAAGTTATAACAACTAAGTTTTCTTTCGTTTTGTTTTAAGGAGTGAATGGAAGTTTGTGCTACAGAGTGACCTAGTACAAGATAGAAATGGGATGAGCTTTGGATTACTTTCTGACTGAAAACCAGCTTCAGAAATAGATTCATGAAAGTATTGTAAATTTTGTATTGTTTTATGTTTTACCTGAATTTGATAATTTTATTTTTTCTTTTCTGTGTATGTGTATGTGTCTCCTTTAATTATTGTAATTGATTTAACCATGTTAATAAAAGTTAAAAATAAATTAATAACTAGAGATGATTAAGAAAATAAAGAAGCCAGTAAACTTAGCTGTTCATAGAGTAATTGAATTAATTGATTTAAGTGCCAATCCGTAAAGACCACTTCGAACCTCAAATAAGTGACCGCGTAACTATCTCTACGAATTTACTACTCGGCAACATTCGAACTTCAGAGTGATGTTTGAACAATAACACTCTCCAAGAAGAAAAGGTGACTGCAACAGGACTAACAAACTAAATTTTGACAAACCGTAATATGACAAGATTTTATTTCGACTAGTTGGAATTACTACTGTACTCTGATAAAGCGTTTTTTCGACATTACTTAAGACTGAGATATATGCCAGTGACCTTGAGTGGTTAGCTTGCTTGTTCTGTACTAAGCTCACGCAACACGTCGTACGTTCAGCCAGTAATAGGACTCGCCCATCAAGGAGCGCTGTCCCCAATTTGACGCATTATTAATTTATTATACACAAAACAAAAGGTATTTTAATAAAACGCGTATATTAAACGATAAATAATTAAATTATCTTTAAATTGGTGAAGGTTTCAGAAAAATACGCTTGGTAGATTTTGCGCCCTTCACAGTTTTTTATCCGCGTCAGACATAACTTTACAAATTAATTTCACTATGTAATATAAACATAATCTAAAATATTCACATATTAAGTTATTGAGAAAATGCTCTAATTTTACATATACTTTTTTCAAATCATTAACACTACTCGTTTAGACGTGATCTTCAGTATAAAATCATTAAAGGTCGGTTATCGTCGCCTTAACTAGGAACCGATGCTAGTTCGACATGAGTAAACCTTAGACGTACTCTACTCGTGTATGTTGTACTTTGACAATATCAACATTGTTGTGAAAAAGTTAGATAATAATGTCGTCACCAAGTCTAAGCAAAGCTAACTATAACTATGGGTCAATCCCAGTTCCTTAACCACATGGTCATGTAGGTAGTAATAGTGTGGTCACATTTTACTGTCTAGTGCATTTATGTAAGTATTGTTTTATTTTATGGTCAGTCGTGAACGTGTACTAAAATGACTGGAATAACCCGTTTGCCTTCATTTGACATTTGTAACAAGTAGATAGAATAGCTGAGTTTACTTCGATAACTGAACTATTTTACTCTAGTAATCAGAAATTATTAAAAGAAGCCAAACCCCTTTATAGGCTACCTAGTAATTTATGTCTGGAAGATATTATCACGGAAAACGGAGGTCTAATAGCAAAGCTGCATGGACTGTACAGTCATTAAAATAGTTACATCAGTGATCATCGTGGTCAGTTAGTTGCATCTGGCAAGACTCAAATTCACAAATTTAACCCAATATTCTTTCTCAGTCAAAGTCTTTTTTTGAATTTGTTCCCCATTCATAGCTTTAAAATGTTCGGAAGATTAAATTAAATTGATTCTTGAGTAATAGTTAACCATTAATCGTTGTAAGCCTTCTTAAGATTGCTAATTTCTAGCTTAACTGATACGTGCTAATTTGATTAAAATGCAACTTACTACGTTCCTACATTCCTAACCTAAACAGATTTTTTGTGTCAATCAAGGTAGGCAACACGAGTTTTGGTCAAAGGGGTTAACCGTGTGCTGATTGGCGGACACGACACTATTGCTAATTGGCAAATTGAATGTCTGAGTCTGAACTGAGTTCGAAAACTGGAGTCTTCGGACCCTCTCCGAACGTATAGTCTGTTCCAAAAGTATCTGATGAAGATGGAGCACACAACAGGGGTACCAAATTAAGAGCCATTTAAAAAATTGACTGCTCTGACTTGATTAATTGAATACGCAAAATCCCAAATTAAAATCTTAAATCACCTTAAAGATGATTTCATTTGAGTTAATTTTATAACCTGATGATTTTTCTATTAAATAATGATTTTTGAACAATATTATTTGTTGGAAAAAGTGGTGAGATATAAAGTTGAAACCTAAATAGAGATGAATGTGTTGCAGATGCTGTGATTTAACCTGCACAGGGTTGGGTTACACTTTTATCGCAGTAGACATCAATTTTGACACGATGATCTGAAGAAGACAGCTAAAGCAGACTGGTTGGGCTTTGAACCAGGCCTTTTGACACAAATGATCAAAGACAAACCATTACCTAAGTACATCAAAGTAATAGATCAATAATGATGGGAATTACAATTGAAACGCAATGAACAAATTAGTACCTACAATAAAATAAACACATGTTATTGTTTCTACTGCGCAAATACCAGGTGCAGTAGTTCACATGCGTCAATCAACCTACAATTATTAGTACCACAAAGAATGACGGCGCAGTTGATTAAAAATTTAAATGTCATACGACCTGCCTCAACCAGAACGTAGGTAGTGTATGAATAGCACCGATCGATATAATTGATACGGTAGCGATGAAAAATTCATTACGCGACGTCGTAAGTAGGACAGCAATAGGTCACCGAAGTGCGGAGACCTATGGAATAATGGACCCTATCGATCAATTGTGAGACGTGTGCTGGATGTCCAATGGCTGACAGATGCTAGCGATATGGAGTATTTAGTTGATGATGCGTTTTTGTCGCTTGAAAGGTGGGTGTAAGAATGATGCGTGAGATTGTTTTTTCGGAAAATTAGATCAACTTGAAATGTCTTAAAACTCTACATAGTAGATATTTGTAAGAGATAATGCAATAAGTGTTCGTAAATTATTATCTTTTGGGGTGCAAATCGATTGGTCGATTTGGAGATTCGCTTCTTGAACCAATAACATTCGGTAAGACATGATATAAAAGCTGAACGAAATCTACGTTCAGGAGGATAATTATGTATATCGTCTTGCGTAGCTCTTGTTAGCCATACATCGTCAATCACTGGAAGGCTTACCCACGTTGAACTGAATACAAAGTAGGCTAAGGTTGCAGCATTTATCACTAATCATAATTTATTAGATACCGACCATATAAGTATAATGTATGAACTTTAATGGACGTAGTTTAAATGTACATTTTATAGCACTCCTGTTGGAATTGCTACTGTTCTGTGATGTTGTAGCTAAAAGTTTAGTCTGGTTTTTGTTTAACATTTGTTAAATCCAATTTGTTTGTTTTTAGCGTAGTTAAACCTTTATGAATGTTGGATGAAAGCAAGAATATATCTGGGTATATAATAAAGCTGGGTTATATTATATCTGAAGGGGTCAGATATAAAATTTTTTGAATATCTATACAATATGTAACAAAAACCCTGTTGTTCCTTCTACCTACGTTTTAAGAATCGGTATACATACTTAATAAAGCAAGTTATAAACACTGTTCAACAAAAATAATTAAAATAAATATTTAAGTATTAATATTTGTAATGTTTAACTGATTTCTTACCTCTTTAGTTCTTTGATTTTGACTTCTCGACTAGCCAATTCTTATTTTTTTTTTAAATTATAATTTCACCAATGTTGTTGCTTGTAGGTTAATGTATATGTCCCTAAAAGGAACAACAGGGTTTTTGTTACATAGGTACTGTATAATATGGCTTTTATCGGCGCATTTTCAAGCATTTTGCTTGTTTCATAAAAATACCGTACCATGGACTTTAAAAGGATAAAAGAGTCCGTTCGATGTTTGTCACGTCGAAAACGATATATACGATGATATTCTGGAACCACACGGTAATAGGGACGAAATCTAAATGATAAGTGTAAATATCGGTTGCTTCCCATTCGCCTCGCCTTAAGTTCTAACTACTAAAATAATACAAACTACATTTACTTTTAGTTGCTGGTCTTTGCGGGGTTTACCTTGGAGTTTACCTTCGAACAATAAGAAAATATTATATAAAAAATTGTAACTACGAAAACATGGGGCACAAAGGAGAAGCATCACAAATACACAAACAATTTTTAAACCTAAGTAAATGCGATCAATTTTCAAACAAACATAAGTCTATTAATACCTTACGAAAGCTGAGAACCAAAACTTAGCAAAACTTTAACATAAAAAGAAATTTCAAAGAAAATTCGTGGCATTGTAGATAGAAAAAAAATATTCAGAAACTCTCGAAGTGCGCATAACAAAGTTTGAAGAGAAAAAGGTTGCCGCAGCTAGACTCCATTGGGGAGATGGAAATCCATCTGATTACAATTCTATTTTGGAAACAAGAGGAATTTTAGTGACGGGTTTTGTTGAATTAGATTATGGTGATGAATTAGGAACTTTGTGTAGTGATGGTAGCTAATTCTTGTATAGATTCTTACATTGTCACATGATGTAGCAAAGTAGACATATAAAAGAGATAACATATATAGATAAAGATATTAAAGAGTATAATAACAATAGCATCATCAGTGTACGAGTAAACGGACGCAAAAAATGAATTTGCATGATTTTGCTTACAAATAAAAATGGCGCTTGTATGTTCTCCTGTGGATTGAGGAATTGTTTGGTATGTTCCCTTTTGAATTGACAGAGTCGGTCGGTTAGTCTGAAAGTTGAAGCTGGTTGCCCATTCCAAAACGTAGATCTCTATGGAGAAGAACAGACAAGTAACTATTTTACTGCAAAAGATTTCTTCCTCAAGTCTCATCTGAGAGGTTTAGTGAATATGGCACGATTTTTTGAGACTATCACACAGCTATGAGTGACAGATACGATGCTTTATAAAAAAAATATAAACACATAAAAGATAATTTATTTGTAAAAACATGAGTGAGTTATAGTACAAATTGGGTTTTATGGTAAGGTGAACTGTTTTAAATAATGACCTACATGAATTACCATAGATAATGGCGTACAAAGTAACTACCAAGACGAACTTTTTCTAATACTCAAAGTGAAAATGTGTAAAAATATTAACGGCCGCATTTACAGGGTTATTTTTAAAACGTCAATAACCTCTTAAGGGGTCATTGTACTCATCATTATGAACAACTTTTACTATGGGACCAAACCTGAAATCGCGAAAAAAAAATCTGCTGTTCCCTACATTTATGTTCGAATAATTCGTTAAAATGTAGGGAATAGCTGATTTTTTGTTCGCGATTTCAGCTTTGGTCCCGTAGTAAAAGTTGTTCATAATAATGAGTACAATGATCCCTTAAGAGGTTATTGACGTATTAAAAATAACCCTGTAAACTATATAATACCTACTGTGGCCCATGATTTTAGTCCTTCCAGTCTACTCATAGTATGCCGTTATTTAATGCGTAATGTAACAGGTGGCGCTAACCTGATACCAATGTATACCACGTTGACTCTATCGCGGTTAAGTACAGCAAGAATGCCGCATTCATTAACGTTTTTATCAACGGTTTCCTTGGACAAGCCTTAGGCGCCACCTACATGTATTTCGACCTGGTAAATTTAGTATACGACGCGACTTACTAACGCGTTATTAACTATAAGTTTGTGATTGGTCGCGTCGTGTACGGTCTGCCATTGAATTACTAGTGCTGTGACATTCTTGCTACTCATTGGTGATTTGAGTTTGTACTTTTCAGTGGCGTGGTCGAGGGACATAAGTTTTCAATTTAGCCAGTAGCCTCTTTACGTTATTCAATCACATACCTTAACACACTTCCATGTTTAGAAGGAAAATTAAATGAAAACAATTAGCTAAAGCAATAATTTAGATTGTAAAAGATATAAAGTAATAGCTATTGTGATAAGAAGAAATGCAACAGCCAGAGTCAAAACAGTTTTGTCTGTTATAGGCAGAACAGTTCTGACTGCCAAAACATAACAGTTTTGTCGGGAGTGTGTACGCCATCATTGTTTTCATGGAACCTGGGCCTCAAGTCTGCTATTACAATAGTGTCAGAATGGTCGATCATTGATTTCATAATTGTTGATTTTGACAAGTTTAGTAATTTACTATTATAATGGCGTCATTATGACTTTCCAATGGTCGGCCACTGACATTACATTGAAAGAAATTGCATTTATTGGTAATCTCGTACATAATGACAAATGAATGACATTTCTACTAATGGGTTTTATAATAATGGCAATACGACAATGCCATTGTGAGTAACACAATTCTATTACGAAAACATTGACCGACCAATGATTGACCATTATGAATTTAGCAGATTACGAACTTTTAGCAAAATGACAATGGGATCGCGTTGGAATGACTGAATTAATAAAAATAGCAGGCTTGGGGCACTGGTACTTGCGGGAGGAAACGCCCGGGTGTCACCACTGTGTGGATTGCCCAGAGGACACGGTGGAGCATACGATAGAGATCTGCCCGGCTTGGGCGGAGCACCGCCGTGTCCTCACGGAGGCGATCGGCGGCGGCGATATCTCGCGTCCGGCACTGGTTCAGGCCATGGTTCGGAGCGAGAGTGCATGGGAGGCCGTCACCTCCTTCTGCGAAGCAGTAATGCTCGCGAAGGAGGAGGCGGAACGCGTGAGGGAAAGGCAAGGTTCGCGCCTCTAGTCGCCGCAGGAGACGCTTCGGGCGTCGGGAGTTGCAAGCCGATTTCCGGCCACCGTAGGCGCGGGCTTGCGAACGGAGAGCGATGGGTAGCTCGCCGTCCGATAAGAACCAAGCCCGGGTCGACGGCGCGTTATGCTCCACGCGCACCTCAAAGAGATGTCAGCACCAACTGACGGGGTCCGTCAGGACCAATGCCTGCCAGGGTTGCGAGTTTGTCCGAAAGGGATATCGTGGCCCTGGCACACAGGCAAATGAAGGAACACGGGTGGGTTTTAGTTAGTAAAAGTCTGACACGCGCTCCCGCTCCGCCCAGAGCGGGAGAAGTTATTTGATAATTTCCCACCCAGAAAAAAAAAGAAAAAAAAAGGGGCCCTGGTACTTGGCGTGTAGTTTGGCTAAGCGTTATTCTTGTCACTGTCGCACAAATTTCAAGCTAGGAATGCAAGATAGAGACAGGAACATGTCTTAGTCAAAACACGAGCTTAGTAATGTCTACAGATCTCTGCCTGAGTCCGATTCAAGACAGTCTTAACTTAGGTCTGTGCACAACCTTAGTGTTGATGTCTACAAAGGGACGATCTTTACCATTGAGAAGCGTTGCAGTTCAGTCATCTTAGTCAAAATCTCGGAATTTGAGATACCCAGCTATAAACTCGTATATACTTGTATTTTGACATCCTAAAAGTTGTCTCAAAACCTAATTATGGTAGGGTGTACGCGTAAAATCGTTTTTTTGTAAATATCTCGTTTCCTATGGGTTTTTCGCTATTTGTATTTATCATCAATATTGTAGAGGATTAAATTCCCTACAACCTTTGTCTCCATTTTTGTTATACGTTGAATCGTATTCGAGATAGAGGGTAGAGAGTGCGCGGTTAGAGCATCATTTAAGGTCAACCGGTTAAGGTTTTAAGGTAAAAAACAAGCCATATAAAGTTTATGAATTATTGATAAATATTACATAATTATTAATAATTTTAATTTCTTCTCTTTTAAAAATAATTAGCTTTTACAATGTTTTCAAATTACAGTGTTAATAGGTATGGGATAACATAAAATCACGCCTGGATTCCCCGAAGAGTAAGGCAGAGGTGTACCTATAGTGCACCTACATTTCGCCAGTTATATTTAAGTCCCATATAATAGGGGGCGAGCCTATTGCCATCAACCGAGCACAAATCCAGACTTCGGGCTGCTACTGAGAAATTCCTGATGGAAATACCCAATAACACTTTGCCCGACCTGGGAATTGAACGCATGCCGCCTTATTACAAAACAAGATTTATATTTTGACATGGCTTAAACCATGGAGCCAGTTTTTGTAATAAGAACGTAACAGTGATTGAAATACCGTTCTTTATACAAAACTGAAAACTTAGTTCGGTTCTAAGTTGTCAGTTTTGTGTTTAGGAACTTTATCATAGTCGGAATAAAGTTCGAAATTCAATAATGGCTCCATGTTTTAAACCTGGGTCTGAAGATAAACCTTGTTTTGTAATAAGGGGGAGGGGGTCTACTCCGAAGCGCAAAACCGAACATTCGGCCGATAGTTCAGATTTATGTTCGGAGCAGACTCCCTGGACTTCATGCTCAGCCGTCGCGCTTGCGAGCAATAGACCAACGAGGTAGGCAAGAAGATGGTAAATAAAGCGTAAATGGAATACTTCATCATCATCATTTCAGCCGAAAGACGTCCACTGCTGGACATAGGCCTCCCCCAAGCACCTCCACTTCGACCGGTTCTGTGCTTCCCGCATCCAGCGGATACCTGCGGCCTTCACAAGGTCATCGGCCCACCTTGTAGGAGGCCTTCCAACGCTACGTCTTCTTCTTAAAAGAATACTAACTTAACCTTCAGTATTTGCTTTCTTTTAGGGTGGCAGTGTAACCGATATATTAACAAAGTGTTGGCTTCATTCCAAATCGTGTAGTCGTAAGTGCTGGGCTAAAGCCTTGGTTCTACAGAGTGTGGTGTTAAATTGCTTTTTACCACGGAATAGAAAATTGTGAGGATATTTTTCTTCCTGTACTACTATAGAGTATCGGAAATTATATAGTGCCTCGGTCACGATATAAAACATCTAGCTGCGCCCCGCGGTTTCACCCGCATAAGTGTTAATCCCGTGGGAATATCTGGATAAAAAGGAACCGTTTTAGCGTGAAAGCGTAACAAACAAATAAACAAAATAACCCATTGCACCTTCGCATTTATATATATATATATTTTTTTTTTTATATTATAGTTAGGATAAAGATACAGAACCTCAGTGTTAGTCTAGCGTAGATTTAATACGAGTGCATTTATGCTGTACGTATGGAGTGATTTATTTACGTGGTACACAAGGTAGATTGCTCTACGTGAAAAACTTGAGTGGAAGAAGCACAAACATCTACAAACTTCGTAACGTTTAGAAAAACATTTGAATGCAAATTCGAGACGATTTTTCACACAAAATCAAAACATAATTAAAAAAATATCTATACAGGGGGTCTGGAGGAGTCAATGTAAGGGGCATCGACCCGCAAACTGTTATTATATTTTTCATTTTTACGGTGTGTGGTTTTGTATGAAATACCTGTTTTTTTTTTTAATAACTGACTGAACGTTTCTTTGCTGGGGGTCTATAATCAAGTGCTGAGTTCATGGTGACAACTTGCGCGGAGGTGTCCCTTACACTGTGTACATTTGAAATAATTAACCCAAGTGCGTATTTTTCGGGTGACCACTGAAAATCAGCGCTGTGCTGTGGGTCTCCCGTAGCACACCATCATGCTGAGTGCAAGCCTTCTTGTGACAGTCATGACGTGCTGCTGCCGACTATTTGTTTCTTGTGCTCGTAATTATACAGGGTGTTTGGAAGCTGGGTACAAAGCCTTAAGGGCACCATGTTGCACTTCATCATTCAAATCAATCAATCAATCAAAAATATTTTTATTTCACATAAGCCTACATGGGCACTTATGAAACGTCAGAAGCTAAGTGCACGGTTCCAATTGGTCGTTTCCTATGGAACAGAGCCGGCAAGAAACTCCACGGTTACTCTTTTAAAAAAAATTGGCTTTTACAATGTTTTCAAATTACAGTGTTAATAAGTAGGAGAGGACAGCGTAGGCCTGTCAAGAGTACCAAGTACTTAACAAAATAGAAAATGGTCTACAGATCTACAGTCTATTATGCCTACAACGTCCTCACATTAACAAAAAAAAACAATATAAAATATGATTAAAATAATAAAAGTTAAAACCTTCTTGAAATTAAAATTGTCAAAAAAAAAAAACATCGATTATGTCAAGGAAGTATGTAAAAAATAAATAACATAGACATCGCAACTTGGGAGCAGTTAATAGACATTTACATATTTTTGCCGCTAATGAGGTACCAGGGAAGCCACATGTGCAGAAGGAATTAATGCCAAAATTCCTTGTCTTCAATGTAGTCTTTAATCTTATAATATGCTTTTTTGATAAGGACACGTTTGATGTGGGTTTTGAATTTTCCATCGCTAAGTTCTGTAACAGACTTTGGCAACTTGTTATAAAAGCGGATACTGTTTGTGACATTCGAGCCGAAAGACGTCCACTGCTGGACATAGGCCTCCCCCAAAGGGGGTATCGCAGTATGGTGTTAAAATGCATAGAGAACGCTGCTGCCCATTCTCTAGTAAGTCCCATAGTTGTCTTTTACGACACCCACGGGAAGAAATGGGATGATGCTATTCTTTACGTCCGGCACGGCACCACACGGAGCATGTTGCACTTAGTTGGCACCATTTAGAACATTTTGATTTGACCATACATGTCTTAGACGAAGTACGATTTTTTTGTCATCTGCTATTTTTATTTAATTGCCAACATGGCAGTCTCCCAGTTAAAGCCCGTATGTTTTATTTTTCTTTTTCGTGGTTTATCTGATGTGCATCATATCTAAAAAACCAAGTTCCAAGCATCTGTGCTATTAAAAAAAAAACTAGATACTTGATGTCGTAGAATAATTTTAAAATGTGAAAAATAAAATAGCCTCAATGGTTCAAAATCATGCACAAAATGCTCTAAATGGTGTCAACTGTCACCCCTTAAGGCTTTGTACCTAGAGCTTCCAGCTTTGTATGCACGTGTTTCTGTGACAAATAAACTTATTTTTCTTTTATTTTCTTTCTGTGAGTCGTTTTTGTTCGCACCCACTTAACAACTCTTTCTCTGATGTAATCAAACAATTCCACTAACAATTTAATCAAGATTAAAACTATCGCTTGTTGTAACACTGACGTCAGTAAACTTAGCGTGACGCAATTGTGACGTCAGTATCCGCTGACGACGGGATAAAGCGCGTAATAGACTATCAGCTTATCTCGACTGAGATTATGTAAAGACTACCTACGTTTATGGAAAACTCGCGATCTGCCCATGCTTCGCATGGTTTGGTTTCTGTGCTATACAGTATGTAACAAAAACCCTGTTGTTCCTTTTAGGGACGTATACATTAACCTACAAGCACAACATTGGTGGATTTATAATTTAAAAAAATTAGGCATTGGCTAGTCGAGAAGTCAAAATCAAAGAACTAAAGAGGTTAGAAATCAGTTAAACATTACAAATATTAATAATTAAATATTTATTTTAATTATTATTGTTGAGCAGTTTTTATAAATGACTTGCTTTATTACGTATGTATACCGATTCTTAAAACGTAGGTAGAAGGAACAACAGGGTTTTTGTTACATACTGTATAACATAACATCACGTGTATTCCCCGAAGGGTTAAGCAGAGGTGTACCTATAGCCCACATTTCACCATTTATGTTTAAGTCCCATTTAATAGGGGGCGAGCCTATTGCCATCAACCGGGTACAAATGCAAACTTCGGGTTGCTACTGACCAATTCCAGATGGAAAAACGCAATAACATAGGCCCGACCTGGGAATCGAACCCAGGACCTCATGCTCGACAGTACTTTTACGTTACTGTCGAGCCTGTCTGTAATTAATACTTAACTTAGTTAAAGCAATATCTAAGTTAAGTATTAATATATTATACAAATAAACCATCCGGATATAAATTCCCTATATGATGGTGAAAACCGCATCAAAATGCATTTGCAAAGTTTAGAGAAGAACAACGCGGTCACACAGCCAGACACAATAATTTTTACAAACACGCGATTTTGTTTTAGATATACAGCGTGTCAATTTAATGGCGACATTAATTTAATACACCTATACGGTTTCGCGTTTGTTTTATTGGATGATATAAAAAAAAAAATATTTAATGATTTATTAACAATTGTTTATAATATCATTTTGGTGCAACCTGTACATATAGAACTGTAGCGCAGATGTCATTGGCCGGGGTCACGGATCATAACATCGCATCAATGAAATTAACACGAATAACGTGCAAAGAGTAGGCGAATTGAAGGAAAGAGAGAGCTATATTATTTAGTTTGTTTGAAAATTGTAATTTGTCTTTGTACGAATTATTTTATCTTATTAAGGCTTCTACATACCGGGGCGACTTGTCGCGCGACGCGACGCGACACAAAGGCACCGCCCGTCCCGCGACGCGCGGGGCCTTTGTGCCGTGTCGCGTCGCGCGACAAGTCGCGCTGGTATGTAGAAGCCTTTACTAGCTGCGCCCCACGGTTTCACCCGCGTAAGTCTCGATCCCGTGGGAAAGCCACCCTTAACACTTAGGGGTATAAAAAATAGATAGTAACCGATTCTCAGACCTACTGAACATGCATATAAAATTTCATAAAAAATTTTAGTTACCATACTCCTCCGTTAGTATGATAACTAACATTGTGACACGAGAATTTTATATATAAGAAGATATGTTGTATGATTACTGGCCACTAGCCCTACCCGTGTGTTAAATTAATGTCGCCATTGTAGCGGCACGTTATAAAGTCCATTTCACGAAAGAAGTCCCGCGGAATTAAGTGGAACTAATTATTATTATACAAGTTAGCAATGCCTGCAGCGCCACGTCGCGCCTCGTCTGCGGGACTTCTTTCGTGAAATGGACTTTACATGACGACAATCTAACTTTTAGAGTCTGTATTTTCCGATAGCTAACACCAGGTAGTGTTCAAATCGAGAGTAAATAGATTACTTCTACGCAAACGTGCACCATCATAGACCGCATCATGGCATACCTTGAAGGCTCCCGCAGACAGCGCGACGAGACACTGTAGCACAATTTCTATAAAAACTTCATGGAAAGTGTCACGCTGCCTGTCGTGCCCGCGTATCCCGCTCGTCTGCACGAGCCTTCAGGCGATATAGTGGCCAAACGCGAGCCTTTTTTTCCAATAAATAAAACAAGAAAGACAGCCACATTGCGCAGTGGTGATGATTGCATAGCATTTAGATCGTCTTAAGGCTGCCGTAGACAGGCGCGACGCGACAGTGCGATGCGACTCTAGTAGAACAATTTCTATGAAAACTTCATGGATATTTTTCCATCAGAATCGCGACGCATGGTCTCTGGTCTCGTCAAGCCTGCTTGGGTAGCCTTAAGGCTGCGTTCGGACGAAACGCGCATATCCCGCGCCGACCACGCGCATACCCGCACACGCGTTGTGCTCGCCTTGTGCCCGCGTTCACCACGCGCAAAATCCGCGCCCGCCCCGCGCCCGCCTCGCACCCGCTTATACTACTTATTATTTAATAAAAAAACGCCCTTGATCACAGTCAATACGGCACTAGCCAAAGCGTGGGCACAAGGCGGTCACGGGGCGGTCACGGGGCGGGCGCGGAGTGGACGCGGATTGGACGCGGAGCGAGCGCGGGTCGACTTCGATAAATGCAATTTGAGATATATTGATGTGTCTTATGACTCAAATTATTTACAACTTTCAAAGCGAGCGGGCCGGGCGTGGGGTGGACGTGGAGCGGGCGCGTGTCGTCTGTACGCAGCCTTATTTTGGCCAATTGCTCTACAAGTGTTTAGTAGATATAATAGGCAGTGCCATGTTGTGCCCATTCACGTAACAGTGCCTTAGTTTATCTAGACATCAAACCTTGCTTGAAGATTCTATCTTTTTGCATTGCATGTGAACTAAGGTGGTTGAAACTTGAATCTAAAGTTGTTCACCGGTGCGAGTCCTAATTTTAATTAGGGAAGTAGGTGCTTTAGTGTCTCTTAAACATAAGAAAACTGTGACGAAACTTTAAATTAAAGTGAGTAGTCTGCTCACCCCAAATATGCGTGCAAAGCGTGAATATAATTATAAAGAACTCACATATCAATACTCTGTACATTCATGCAGACCTGGAATTTAAAACAAAATAAAACTTTAGAACTACTGACTAGCGACAACAAGCTAGGAATGTTTGCATTGAGTCATGCATTTTTCAGCATTCATGAAATGAGGAAAATATTAGACGATACTTGTATTTACGAGATATTGTAGCTGAGCGGTACTTAAGTATCTATTTTTGTGATGATTGAAGAGTGTTAATCAGAGGTAGTTCAGATAGATTAGATATTCAGTCAGCCTCAAAAATAATCTCGCGTCCGGCCCTGGTTCAGGCCATGGTTCGGAGCGAGAGTGCATAGGAGGCCGTCACCTCCTGCTGCGAAGCAGTAATGCTCGCGAAGGAGGAGGCCGAAAGCGTGAGGGAGAGGCAAAATTCGCGCCCTCACGCCCCTAGTCACCGCAAGAGACGCCCCGGGCGGCGGGAGTCGCAGGCCGATTCCCGGCCACCATAGGCGCGGGCTTGCGGATGGTGAGCGATGGGTAGCTTACCGTCCGATAAGGACCAGGCCCGGGTCGACGGCGCGTTGTGTTCCACGCGCGCTTCAAAGAGATGTCAGCACCAACTGACGGGGTCCGTTAGGGCCAATCCCTGCCAGGGTTGCGAGGTTGTCCGAAAGGGATATCGTGGCCCTGGCACACAGGCAACGGAAGGAACACGGGTGGGTTTTAGTCAGTACAAGTCTGACACGCCTTGACGGCAGCAGATTGAAAATTATTTATTTTCCTTTCTCTTCCATCTGCAAATACGGGTCTCCATTCTCAATAGATGATGACATTTTCACTGTTGTAAAATAAATTACGGTCACCAATTCAATTTTTAATTAGAGAAAAAAAATCTAAAGATTTCGCGCCAATGCCTTTTTTTAATTTCTTCCAAAAACTCTTATTCAGTACTACTCACTAACGACAGATGCAAAACATTTATCTAATATCAGGCAATTAGAGCCATGTAGGGAGCAACTGGGGGTAGCGACTGCTGAGCGTGGGGTGGGTTTGACTCCCGCGTCGAGCAAAGTGTTATTGGGTTTTACCATTAAGAATTTCTTAGTAACAGCTCGGAGTTTGGAAGTTGGTGGTATGATACCAACGTGGCTCGGTGCGTACGTTAAGGCGACGATAACCGACTATTAATGATTTTATACTGAAGAGCACGTCTAAATGAAGAGTGTTAATGATTTGAAAAAAAAATATGTTAAATTAGAGTATTTTCTCAATAACTTAATATGTGAATATTTAAGATTATATTTATATTACATAGTGAAATTAATTTAAAAAGTTATGTCTAACGCGGATAATAAACTGAGAATGGCGCAAAATCTACCAAGCGTATTTTCTGAAACCTTCACCAATTTAAAGATAATTTAAATATTGATCTTTTAGTATACGCGTTTTATTAAAATACCTTTTGTTTTGTGTATAATGAATTAATAATGCGTCAAATTGGGACAGCGCTCTTGATGGGCGAGTCTTATTACTGGCTGAACGTACGACGCGTTGCGTGTGCTCAGTACAGAACACGCAAGCTAACCACTCAAGGTCACCAGCATATATCTGCGTCTTGAGCCGTTGGCCCTGCGCCTGATCTCTCTTCGGTCGTATCGGATTGCCATCCCATCGGACTATGAGAGTGCGGGAAGAAAGAGTGTACCTGTGCTGTTTGCCTGTGTCCGCGCACACACACATGTGCACTATAATATCTCCCGCGCGGACGGTCTCCGCTGAGATTGGTTGCCATGGCCGAAATTCGGTCTGGAGTACTATATTTAAACATTAAAAACAAAATAAACATTAATTTTTAATTTAAACATTTATATCTGTAACTTTTATGGTGTACATAATAAAGAGTATTCCATTCTGTTCTATTTTTTTATAGGTAGCAGCTTGATGAGAGTTGCTGAAAACCGAGATGAATGGCGTCCGATTGGATAGGCCTGTGTACAGCAGTCGACTGCTGAAGGCTGTTGAAGTGTTGATGATAAGGCAGTACAGGGTAAGTGCCATATGAATCAAATTCAAATAATTTTAATTCATATAGACCTTTATGGGCACTTATGAACCGTAAGAAGCTTTTTTTTTAATTAGGATGGGTTTGCTCTTGACCTTAGTCTAGGGCAGAGGTGACAGAGACAAAGTCGACGATGGAGTGAGCTTACCCAGAAGAAGCCTGTTCACTCTAACTTTGAAGAGATTAGGGTTGTATGCGTTCGGAAACACAGGCGCAGGTAGAGAGTTCCACTTTTTTGCGCATTATAAAAGACATTTGGAAACGCTTAGTGCGAATTGGTGAAATAGCAACAAGGAAGGGATGGTAACCTGCAGTGCTTCTAGATGTCCGATAATAGAAGGGGGCCGGTGGAATGAGGGCGAGGAGTTCTTGGGTACCCTCACCGAAGTACAATCTGTAGAAGACCGACAAGCAGGCAACCTTGCGGCGATGGGCCAAGCTGTGAAGATTGGCATCCACCAGTTTTACGTCGCCAATGAGTCTCTTAGCTCTGCGTTCCACCGAGTCAAGCGCGGCAAGTTGGTAAGCTAGGTGCACGACTCCAATTGCTCGTTTCCTATGGAGACGGGCCAGCATGAAACTGCACAGTTACTCTTTTAAAATCAGTTTTCTTGACCTACATACTTGCAACTTTTCTAAAAGTTATCACATCCAGTTAAACTGTCGGTCTTTTTCAGTAGCAATCTTTTAATAATTCGACCAGACTTATCCGTGCCGAGCCAAATCTACGTGCCAACGTAATTATGTGAGTCCTATTCATTATTAAAACAACGGAGTCTCCACGCATACTGTTTGTCTACAGGTAAACGAACCATTAATCGATTCTTAAAACTCACACCTCTACACTTCGTTCATTACCAAGTCGTTTTCCTATGTTATTAGCCCCAGTCAACAGTTACAAAAAGCACATTTAACAATTAAAAGTATAACATTGAGGCAATTTTATCAAATTGGATAATAGCTGAAATTGTTTGTAAGACCCCTTTTTAATTGTCGACTGAGAGCGAGAAACTGAATGAAAAAACCGGTCAAGAGCGAGTCGGACTCGCGCACGAAGGGTTCCGTTCGATTATTTATAAAAATGGCAAAAAAATCACGTTTTTTGTATGGGAGCCCCCCCCCCCCCCCCCCTTAAATATTTGTTTTATTTTAATTTAATTATTTATTTTTAAAGTGAATATACAACTAAGTATTCTGTGAATATTTCAAGCGTCTACCTGTTGCCGTTATCAATATAGAGCAAAAACGAGCAAAAAAAATCACGTTTGTTGTATGGGAGCCTCCTTAAATATTTATTTATTCTGTTTTTTAGTATTTGTTGTTATAGCGGCAACAGAAATACATCATCTGTGAAAATTTCAACTGTCTAACTATCACGATTCATGAGATACAGCCTGGTGATAGACGGACAGACAGACAGACAGACGGCGGAGCCTTAGTAATAGGGTTCCCGTTTTACCCTTTGGGTACGGAACCCTAAAAAGACGTTAGTACCGTACTTTCTTTACAATAATTACAAGTACTAGTATATAATTTAATTTCATTGTTTCTTTTTTACTCAGTTTTGTGCTCCAATTGTTTTTTTACGCGATTCGATTCGTCTGATATAAAAGGTTTCGCAGTTACGATCATGCCGATCGATGTAGTTTCAATTGGATTGTTTTAAAGCCTTTTATTTTGGGCTAGACCGGTGAAGTACTGTTTTCCCAATGTTTAAGAATAGGTCAAACTTTTTAGTAGAAGTTTGAATTAGGGGTAAAACCAATATCAATCAGCACTACTCGTAATTAAGGGAATATAATGTTTGATAATATGTTTTATGAATGTTTGATAATTAGACCAACATATTTGAAACCAAATAAACCAAAGAAGTTTGAAGAAAAACCCCTCTTTTCCTCTTTTAAAAGTTTTCATCTCTTTTCTTGTCTTTTTGTATAAATGCGCGTAGCATAACTCATGCGTAAATCAGACTCTCCCAACTGTGAGGTGTGTGGTAAAATAGAGAGGATGCACAGCATGTGTTGGTGGAATGTGTCCGATATACTAACAAAAGAAACGCACTTCTCAATTCGTTGAAATTGTCGGTAATGGATGTTGGAATTTTCCATGGTATTTTAGCTAAACCTACTTCTGAAACAGCAAAAATATTATAAACTTTTTTGGGTAATAAATTAGAGTAAGTTAAGTTTTGTGTGACTATGATTAGTTAATTTAGTTTAGGAGTAAGTTGTTATTTGTAAAAGCACGATGGGATTGGCATCGTCGCATAAGTGTACAAAAATCCTATAAATAAATAAAGATTTAAAAAACAAATGCGCGTAATGCGGTCTCAATTTTTTTGCCATCATTTGCATTGTGCAACTAAATAGGTATGTTACTATTTTCAACTATGATATTCATCAATGTCACCTAGAGGGTAAACTACTACCAGCACTATACAAATAAAGCAAATATCAAAGAGTTTTGTTATTCACTTCTAACATTAAAACATCGTATGCATTCTATTAATAAATTGTTAAAATCAAAGACTCTTTTAAAGAACAGAATGTTGAAAAATGTTTGCCTTTGAACAGTATTCCAGTCCACAGTATTTCAGTTGCTTGTCATATCAAACGAAAAGCAGACATTTTGTCGTCAGACGACATTGATTGAAACCACGTGTCTAATAAAGATTGAGAGTTAAAAACTTGGCATCAAGTGTATTTTTTTAAGTGATGGATGATTAATCGATGTGCACTTTCAAGATTTTATATTTAAATCAGAATAGTGTACTAAATAAAGTATATAGGTAAAACCCATTTACACGGTGCAAGTTTCTGGAACGATCATGCAAGAGCACGTTCAATTCTTGCCATTCAAGAATTGCATGCAAGTGTTTACACGCGTGCGTTTTCCATAAAATGGCATACAATAATTGAATACAAGTTTTGCCATTCAATAATTGCATGCGACATCTGTTTACACCAAGACAATAATTATAACATGCAAGTTTTGCCTCGTCTAAACACAGATTTTCCCATCCTTGTACAATTGATTCAAGGATTGTCTGCATTTGCGCTGCCAAAAATTTCATAAAATTTTATTGAGCATACTCTCAAGATTTTTTTAAACTTGTTTCATTTGCTCATGTTTGAATGATAAAAAAATTTCATGCCAGAATTGAATGCGATTTTATTGCACGTGCGATACGTGATGTTTACACCTTTACCAGCTTTGGACGGCAACTAACTTGCACGTATCGTACAACAATTGTACGTGTTGTTTAGACGATGCCAGTCAATTGTTGGTATGTCACAAGCAATAACTTGCACCATGTGTAAATGGAGCTTTAGTATGTAATGGATTGGGTAAAGCAAGTTAAAATTGCAAAAACAACTGACAGCTGAGAAATGCAGGAATGTTAAGTTTGTGATTATTGTTATGTTTAACAAATGTTTAACAAAATAAATGATTGATTGATTGAAGGAGTGGAGTGCAGTAATATGAAAATTTAACTGCGGAGACCATGTAATCCTCTGACAAGTATCAACTAAGTACGAAGGAAAATTCACAATGCCTGATGTTTCAAGAAAGTCTGATTATCAGCGAATATTTGGTGACACAAGAACTGCTGAAGATTATGAGACAGTGAGCAGTGTTTTGATAAAAACAGAACCTTTTGCGACCACACATCTTTTCAATATCAATCCCAACCAAACACTACACACAAACAACAATAGAAAACACAATTTCCAATCCCGTTAGAAAAATAAGTCCGTTCCTATGATCACAAAAGATGATAAATACAATTTTCCATATAATACCGAACAACATAGATATAGTACAGTTGTCCATAAGCGGTTTATAGTATTAAAAACGAAACAAAAGATACATATCGGGTTGTTCTCGTAACTTTCCATTGTAACAATGGAGGATAGACAAACGGACACAAAGCCCGAAACAATAGCGGTAGCTGTTGTAGCTGATTCATGGTCTAGTACCGTACGTGTGGCGGCAGAAATTGAAGACGAATTATGTACTCGTATGTGTGATGGAACGGCTGGAATTTGTTTAAAGAGACCTGATTTTAAGTTCCGAAAATCTGATTAAAGTACTTTTGAAGAATGTCGACGGGATTTTGACAATGTCTTTTTCAGTAGGTGATCAAAGCCACCGGGATGTTTGGTGACGGAAAATATCAAACAGAAACTTGGACGCTATACATCTACAACGTGCCGTTACAATGGCGACATTAGTCTATCACACGAGTTGGGATAAGATATAATAATTTGTACATTAAAAAATAAAACTTTTTAAACTAATTAATAAAGCTCTCTCTTTCCTTCAATTCGCCTACTTCATGCACGTTATTCGTTTAAACATAATGGCGCGACACCGGTAGAACAGTTTCAAGAAAATTGTTCTACCGGTGTCGCGTCGCGTGACAAGTCGCGCCAGTATGTAGAAGCCTTTAATTTGATTGATGCGATGTTATGATCCATGACCCCGGTAAATGAACGCTGCGCTACAGTTCTTTAAGTACAGATTGCTCCAAAGTGCTATTTTAGAAAATTAATAAAACAACAAAATAACATTTAATGAAATTAAAAAGTAGTGTGAACGCCCCCTCAGCTAAATGGACCGACGGGGTGCGCCAAAGTTCACCTAAATTTTCAACTCCGATAATTGGAAATCCGAAAATGTTCTTCCTAACATTTTTTATCCTAACAATCACAATTCCTAACTACTCTGTCTCTAATGTTCATAATTCCGAAGCATTTAACTTCATAATGTCAGTAGCAATAAACATCTAATAGACTTTTATTTGTTTTCCTATATTTTCTCAACATAACCATCTTTTACAATATTATTCAAAGTCATATTTTAATTTTATTTATAGCGGTGTGTACCTGCAAAGATATCCATAGGTTAGGTTAGGTTAGAACTGTGACCAACTACGCGCGAGCCGAGCGAGCGAAGCGAGCGGTGCCGCGGCAGCAGCCGGCGAGCGCTACCTCGAAATTGGTCGCGAAATTTTTATAAGTATTTTTTTATAGTGCCCCCAAGACGACATTCTGACCTGAATTTCATTCATTTAAGACAAAAATCTGTGAAACGACCTTAAATCATTCTAAACAGTTGGTTTTTTAGACATAATTATCTCATGTATAGTTATAGTTTTAGGGATAAAAGCGTTATGATAAAAAACAGTAGGAGTTTAAATATATTTACATTAATGATATTATTAATTACAATTTTCGGAAACATGAGTGTTATGAACATCGCCGGTAGCACTACAAATAGTATGAATGAAAACTTTAGGATGAAAAATTTTAGGAAGAGTGATCATTCGGATTACAAATCGTTAGGAAGAACAATTTCGGGTAAAGAACTTTAGTTGAGCCAATATGGACCCGGACCGACGACCTTAAAAAGGTGGCTGGGACAGACTGGATGCGGAAGGCGGAGGACAGGGTGTTGGGGCGCAGCCTGGGAGGGGCCTATGTCCAGCAGTGGACTGCTATAGGCCGAGTTGATTGAATGAAATTAAAACATCTTCATAAAAAGAAAACGTGAAAACCGCTTAGGTGTCTTAAATTAATGTCAGCATTAAAGCGGTACCCTGTATAGTGGTAATCAATGTTGGCTCCTTCTCTGCATGACAGAAGGTTTCTGATGTTGAATGTTTGCTAAAACAAAGAGTTAAGCTGATAAGAGGCGCTAAGAACTAAGTGGTATTTGGACGAGGGTTTTACCCAGCAATAGATTGTAAAACGTTGAGGGGCTTGTGGCTATAATGGTCGATCGATAAGTGTTAATGTGAGAATCAATGAATGGACTGTATATATAATAAATTATTAAAAGAAAGGCGCTTTTTAAAATGGTAGTAATTTTTACTTCCTGGACTCTTTTAACTGGTAAAACAAAAGATAAAGCAAAAATCATAAAAATCAATAGACAAAATAATATCAAAAACATAGACAAAACTCAAGAAGGTGCGTTATGCACAATAAGTTTAAGCTACGCTTGCCGCGGTTGGTCCGTGGATGGGTGACCATCTTTTACATACCATACCTTTTTTCCATGCCTCGGAAAGCACGTTAAGCCGTTGGTCCCGGCTGTAATTTCTAGATCTTTGACAGTTGTTACGGCTCGTCAGAAAGCCGAATGTCTGACAACCAATATTACCAAGGGGTATCGTGTTACCCAGTAACTGGGTTGTGGAGGTGAGATAGGCAGTCACTCCATGTAAAATACTGGTATTCTGCTGTATCCGGTAAGACTGGGAGCCAACCTCAACATAGCTGGGCAGATTATAAGACTGCAAAACGTTGAGTTGAATAGGTACTTGAATATAGAGTGGCGGCCTCCCATACCTTGGAAGTAAAGAAAATACGTTTATTTGCGGTAAACATAACGCAAAGAAAAAAAACACACAAACACGAAAGAACAAGTTGAGGGAAAATATGCGTCACATTCACGCAAAACGGCCATCGCTCAGCATAATGCTGCGACCCTATGCGAGACAGAGCCCCAGCGCCGGTTTTCAGCGACAGCCGGCGTTGATGTGATGACGTCAAACCGGTGCAAGTGGTGCAAGTATAAAAAAACTGACCCACTAAAAAGTGAAAAATAAAAATCTTTTTACAAAAAAAAAAATAACCGACTCCCAAAAATAACACTACGAAGTGAAAAATAACTTTAATTTCGGAAGTCGGTGTCTTTGGATCTGTATTTTAGTTTATTGCTGTATTTTGGGAGTCGGTTATTTTTTTTTGTAAAAAGTTTTTTATTTTTCACCTTTTAGTGGGTCAGTTTTTAATTTATCTAAGTTACAATACCACCCCAGGAGTATACCCTTTCCAACAAAAAAAAAAAAATCATCAAAATCGGTTCAAAAACGACGAAGTTAGGCGCGAACAAACATAAAAAAAGCATATATACGGTCGAATTGAGTAACCTCCTTTTTTAGAAGTCGGTTAAAAATCACTAATTATGTTGTTGCGTCCTTACCGAAACAATTATGCAAGCTAGAGGACGAACTATACCGCTAGGAATAGTAAGTATAAGTAATGTTAGTGGAATAATTACTTACTATGCAAATTTGTAAAACCGCGAATAGCTGCCGGAAAATTATAATTTTATGATGGAGGTCGGCTGCCGTTCTCATGTTTCTAGAACGTTCTTATTATATGGTTACGTGTAATATATTTGTGTACGTTGTTCAATGTATTATACTGAACGTCTAAAGGATGGCTATGGCTATAGCAGAATATGCAACATTTTAGGAAACTCATCTTGAAGAAAATTTTCATGAAAAATACCCAGTGAAAATGCTGTTTTCAGATTTCAAGTTGACAAAAGAAAATCCATGATAAACTAGACTACATTACAGTAACTTTAGCTAAAGTTAACCTTTTTACCAGACTGCGGTGAAGCCAAAAAAGGAGGGTTATTGATTACTTAAATCTTTTGCTAAAAAAACCGGCCAAGTGCGTGTCGGACCACGCACAATAAAGGCTTCCGTAGTTGCGATGATTTATCCCAAGAACAAACTCAACATTACAGTTGATAAACATGTTCTCTCATACATTCCAACTGCAAATGTAAGTTGGTCGGTTGGTTGGTTGGGCGAATAATCATTACTTGTAAAGCCTACTTAGCTGTGATAGTTTTCTTTTCAACTTTGTTATAATAGGTACTACTGACGTGAAATTTTTTAAAGATCCAAAAACAACCATTTAGCTGGCAGGAGGGGGGGGCACCCGAGAGGCGAGTTTGTCCGAAAGGGATATCGTGGCCCTGGCACACAGGCAAATGAAGGAATACGGGTGGGTTTTAGTCAGTAAAAGTCTGACACGCCCTCCCGCTCCGCCCAGAGCGGGAGAAGTTATTTGATAATTTCCCACCCAAAAAAAAAATAAAAGGGGGGGGCACTTTACTCTAACAAAAATTTGCAAATTATAGCTTAGTATTTCGCAAACGCATCCCTGAATTAAAATGTTTCTGCAATATTTCTGAACGGTCCATCCAACGATACCTCACATCAAGGATAGGTGAGAAAAAAAAAACCCCTACTTTACGTGCAAGGTTTATGGTTTTAATTTACCATTTTGTCGGCGTGATTAATATGTAAGCCCCATATTTATTTTGATTATTACCCATGCCAAATTACAGCTTTCTAGTATCTATTAGGAGTCCGAGCTAAGCCGCGGACAGGCAGACGGACATTGCGAAACTATTGTACGGGTTCCTTGTTGACTACGGGACCCTAAAATAAGGAATAAGGCAACACTTATCCAAACACGAGTTTGGATAAGTGTTGCCTTATTTCCTTATCCCTATTTTTTCATTATAACTTTATTTCATTTGAACGATCAAATGAAATAAAGTTATAATGAAAAATAACTACATTTTCCACAACAAAGTTTCAGTTGCTGGCTACATCTCTGTGAACAATTCAGCGAACAAATATCCAGTTTCAAAAACTACCACATGGATTTCAGCACGGACTTCACCTGCTCTTCAAATATTTTCTGGAATTCATGATGCCACTGTAAATCTGGCTGTTCGCAATTCTATACTCCCCGGAATCATTCATCGGCTCTCGACTTTTCCCAATTAGTGATGGCTTTTAGTAAAATACTGATTCGGGTGAATTTTAGCAGGCATTTGTACGGTGTAACCTCTGTAACTATAAGGTCATCTAGAATTTCACGATGCTGCCTGAATATAATCAGGGACCGTACAACCCCGGTTAAGGGTTAAGCCTTTCGAAGGGGTAACCCATTCAATGGGTTACCTTTATCATGATGTAACCCATTGAAAGGGTTTTATACTAGAAACCCAGTGAAAGGGTTACATGATAACCCATTGAATGGGTTTTATACTTGAAACCCAGTGAAAGGGTTACATGATAACCCGTTCAATGGGTTCTATACCTAATTGAAAACCAGTGGCATGAACAAATCATAATATTATGTTATTACGATATCGGCCCAGCACGCGTAGCATGACCAATTATATCTCTATTCTACCCAGGGACCATTTTGGTTACCATTTTAGAAAAACCCAATTGAAAACCTTTTCAATGGAAAGGGTTTTCGATAGGGTTTTCTAAGCAGTTAATCAAAAACCCATACGGTGTAGGTAATAATTTTGAATGGCTTAAATTAAGCCGTTCATCAACCCATATCGTATAGGTTTTTGATTAACCGCTTAGAAAAACCCTATCGAAAACCTTTTCAATGGGTTACCAAAATGGTCCAAAGAAGCAATAACGCCTGTAGTCCTCGAAGGGAAAGGCAAAAGTACCCACATAGGGGGGGCGAGTCTATTGTTATTAACCAGGCACTACAGGAAAGACCCCGGGCTGCTACTGAGAAATTCCTAATGGAGAACCCAATAACACTTAGCACTTAATAGAAGGAAACAAACGGGCTGCTAATGGACAAAAGAGAAACTGTATTGTATATGTCGCAGGCAATTAATATGATTCCGCTTTTTACAAACGGCATCGTCCATTTAAAAACGCTCGCAGTGCATAAGGCGCTAATGCATATGGCGTTCACCGAGAGCTGCTGCTGTTTCTCGCTTCGCTCGCTCGGGTCGCGTGCGGTTGGTCACAGTTTCAACCTTACCAAACCCATTTGGTCGGGGTATAACCCTGGATGTCGAAATAATAACAATTGACGAGTTGCCAATATGCCTTCGGCATATTTCACAACTGCGAGCGTTTTTAAATGGAATACGCCGTATTTATGACAAATCATGATTATAATCTGCCTGACAGTCGGGCTGGTCCACAAATTCAAGGTCACTCAGCGTGCTATGGAGCGGGCTATGCTCGGAGTTTCTCTGAAGGATAAGATCAGAAATGAAGTTATCCGGAAGAGAACCGCAGTTACCGACATAGCTTGCAGAGTAAGCAAGTTGAAGTGGCAGTGGGCTGGCCATGTTTGTCGAAGGACCGATGGCCGGTGGAGTAGAAGAGCAGGCAAGCGTAGTGTGGGACGCCCAGCTAGATGGACCGACGACCTTAAAAAGGTGACTGGGACAGACTGGATGCGGAAGGCAGAGGACAGGGTGTTGTGGCGCAGTCTGGGAGAGGCCTATGTCCAGCAGTGGACTGCTATAGGCTGAGTTGATTGATACAATCTGCCTGCGACATATAGACTACATATAAAAATACAGTTCACACAACAATTCCGACTTACAAATTAAAAAAGAAAAAGAATTCCCTCAAATATTATCATTTAACTTAAAACAATTGAGTTTATCAGTGTTGGTCGTTAGCTGCACTTTGTAAGTGAAATAAGCTAAATGTAGAGGCCCTAAAGTGCCCTCTTGTGAATTTCATTAATATTCATTGCAGTGCAAAAGGTCGGCTGCTATTATTGAAGGGCGTTGCACCGTTTTAGTATGGCAACAGTCACCTAGATTGTTTTATGTGCCTTTGCATTAAAACCTTGTTGTATCGTTCTCTTGAGTCTGTGGTTTTAGTTTAAATTGTGTGATGCCTCAAGATTTAATTTAGCTGTTTATTTTATTATAACTAAGTTTATGATTTTATTGAATTTAGCGTAGTATTAAGTTGGTTTGGTTGGTTGGGGACTTGATTTATATAAAGATCAAATCCCATTCAATTTTTGTATAGGTATTGGAACTGATTCTTGGAAATTGAAATATTCTATTCTAAGAAAATGTTTGATTGATTAACGTGTTTTTCTTATCAGAGCGACTTCTGTCGAACTTGAGAAATTATCGATGAAAAACATTGCTGTCATATTTTTAAACTTAGGAAAATAAGTACCTTCAGAAATAATTAGTAGCTGCCCACGTTGACACGTGGATGCTGCCTCTTCAATGAAATATTGAGTTTCAAGATAGAGACGCCTTATTAACTTTCAAGACATTTATAATACCTACTCACTTACTCGTGTCAGTTTTAACCATCAGATATCTAAAAATAATTTAAAACAACTTACGTTTTTAGAATTAAACCAGGAAATCAGATAAGTGGTTCTCTAGCTTTAATGAAATAAAGGACAGATGGCGAAACTGTCATTTAATGTTTTTGCCACGGCTTATTTTAGCTTAGGTATTTTAGTTGTTTTTTATATTTTTATTACGTGCACTTCTTTCTACATTGTTCTCACATGTATAATTTCAACATAAATGATGTAAGCAATACTATGTAACAATATTTTGATTTAAAAGAGTGTCCGTGGAGTTTCTTGCCCGTTCTTCTCCATAGGAACCTACTACGCTTTGGAATGTGCAACTAGCTTCATCTCTCTGACTGACCGACCCCTTGACAATTCAAAAGTGCCTGTAAAATGTTTATTTGAAATAAATGCTTTGAGTTTGAGTTTTGGGAAGATCTTTGAAATATAGCGCTGAAATAACTCAAAGTTTATGGCTCATTACACACCCCTAGATAAGTTCTTGTTTACATAATTATCTGAACGATAATTTAATAAAACAAACATTTCAGATTTTTTTTGTTACATTTTCTAATTCTTCTGAAAGAGATTGCCATTCTAGAGACTGTGAAACAGGGTCTTAAAATTCTCTTCTACAATCGCGACACAAAAAGGAGAATACTCATATGAAACTAATATCACAAAACTGAAAACACTCTCACATATAGGGGAATGTATTTCCATGGAACTATCGACCTCAACCATATACAGGGCGTCCCACGGATATGCCACATGGAGGGAAAGTACCTTGAATATTGTAGATGGAACATTTTATCATGGTCTTCCTTTTATTTGTGACACTATGTTATTTAGCAAAAAATTATCCTTATGATGAAGCCTTTCGATCGGTATGATAAAGCTACAGGTTGGTTATTTTTCTCGTGTAACGGGTTCGATTTCCGGTTCAACCATGTAATTATTTAAATATCTATGAATGCAGTTTAAATTGTTTTTTAAATTCAAATAATGTCTTCTTTCAGTAAAATGTTCCATCTACAATATTCAAGGTACTTTCCCTCCATGTGGCATATCCGTGGGACGCCCAGTATAACAATAACCCTTTTTCAATGCTACCATAGATAATTCTCTTCGGTTTGCCGACTAATTCTACGGACACCTACCTACTATAAATCTGTAGTGACCCCACGTGAAAGCGTGACCTAAATTAGTTAAAAGCCTTTTTAGGTTAGCCTGGAACATGAGTAGATACGTGTAGGAAGATATATAGAATTATATAAGTTCTAGCAGAGTACTGTGCCGAAAGTGTTTCGAGAGGCAGCTAAATACGGCACTGCGTAGGAACATAAATCAATTTAGTTCCGCGTTCTGGTTGAATAATATTTTTGTTTACGTGGAGAGTGATTATTTTATTGATCGTTACTACGAAAACATTTGAAAACATAATAATAGAATATATGAGAATGACAATAGCTTCCATTAGTGACGGGACTTCTTCAATGTACCACCGCGAACGTTCCCCGTCGAACAATTTTTGCCCTTATGAACATAGTAATAAGGTTGAAAAGTAGTCGACCGGGAACTTTCGCGGTGGTACATGGTAGTCACGAGCACCAATATGTAAACACTCAACAACTTTTAAAAGTGATTTCCTCCAAATACATTGACTGAAATATTTTTTTACTACGAACATAGTATTTTGGAACCCAAAATATTATGAAATACTTAGATCTTTTTTCAAAGTTGCAATCCACGAGAAATTCAAAAAATTCTGCTAAGCGTTCACATATTAGTGCTCATGACTATACCTATCCCTTTTCTACCCATGGGTAAAAGGCGACTAAGGGACTTACTAGAGAATGGGCAGCAGCGTTCTCTAAGCATTTTTAAAACCATACTGAGATCGCCAACCCGCCTGCCAAGCGTGGCGATTATGGCAAATCCCCCCCCTTTTTTGGGGGAGGCCTATGTCCATCAGATATCTAAAAATAATTTAAAAGAACTTGCGTTTTTAGAATTAAACCAGGAAATCAGATAAGTGGTTCTCTAGTTTTAATGAAACAAAGGACAGATCAAACTGTCATTTAAATTTTTTGGGAAGATTTCAGTGATCTTTGAGATGTAGTGGTGAAATAACTCAAAGTTTATTACTCATTAACCACCCCTAGATAAGTTCTTGTTTACATAATTATCTGCAAACACTTCCTCTCTCCATAAACATCATCATTACATAATACAGTTCCCGACTCTTGTTTCATGTGTATTATTGTATATATGTATATATTTATTAGATAAGTGTATGCTTTGTGTATGTGTGTATTTATTGTATATGTTAATGGTACACCACTGACTACCTGCAGTATTGTCACTCCTGCTCCCTTTAATCCATCCAAAGGTTGTTTGTAAAAGATCGCTTTTAGCGATAAGACCGCCCATTGTGTCACCCTATGTAAAATTTAAGCATTTATATCTGTAACTTTTATGGTGTACATAATAAAGAGTCTTCTATTCTATTCTGCGGCTGAAATGATGAATGATGACTGTACCTACGTCTAACGCAACCGGTTTATATGTAACCACATTCAACCATGACAAGAGACATGGGAGAAGAAGGAACCTGCGACAGCCAACTCAAGCCACCACGGTTGCCACGATGGAATACTCTTTGCAAATGTTCTTTACACATCGGGATATCTCTATGCCTCGGAAAGCACGCTTCGCCGTCGATCCCTGATCAAAAGATGGCCTTTGAAAATCTTTACCAGTAGTCAGAAGTGCCGTTGTCTGTCTGGTGCTGGACGTAAAGAATAGCACCGCCCTATTTCTTCCCGTGGGTGTCGTAAAAGGCGACTAAGGGACTTACTAGAGAATGGGCAGCAGTGTTCTCTATGCATTTTAACACCATACTGCGATCGCCAACCCGGCTGCCAAGCGTGGCGATTATGGCAACCCACATTTTGATCTCCCCCTAAATATCGGGGGAGGACTATGTCCAGCAGTGGAGGTCTTTCGGCTGAAATGATGATGATGAATGATGAGTCAGAAGAACCTAACTGCTTACTTCAAGTAAGCAGTTCAGTTCTTCTTATTCATACGCGCAATTAACTTTTAGTTATCTTGCTGTGTTTAATCAAAGATGCCACCAAAAAGACCGCTATAATACTAGAGTCTGGCAAACGAAAGCGTGACATGAGAAAACGCGGCAAATTCAAAAAATCTGTGGTAATTAACTGATCCTTGTTGGCTGATTATTTGATATATTAAGGGGACGATAACCGACTTTTAATGATTTTATACTGAAGATCACGTCTAAACGAGTAGTTTTAATGATTTGAAAAAAATATATGATAAATTAGAGCATTTTCTCAATAACTTAATATGTGAATATTTTAGATTATGTTTATATAACATAGTGAAATTAATTTGTAAAGTTATGTCTAACGCGGATAAAAAACTGAGAATAGCGCAAAATCTACCAAGCGTACTTTTCTGAAACCTTCACCAATTTAAAGATAATTTAATTATTGATCTTTTAGTATACGGGTTTTATTAAAATACTGTTTTTTTTGTGTATAATAAATTAATAATGCGTCAAATTGGGCACAGCGCTTCTTGATGGGCGAGTCCTATTACTGGCTGAACGTACGACGCGTTGCGTGAGCTCAGTACAGAACACGCAAGCTAACCACTCAAGGTCACTGGCATATATCTGCGTCTTAACGATATGATGATACCTTTTCTTATGTGTCTGGATAGTCCGGATTACTTTCTAGATAACTAGAGAGACTAGAGACTAGGTATGGTTTTTGCTGAAAATCAGCGTTGTTGACGTTAGGTTTGTCCGAAGTCACAGCATTTAGCTGAGCAAAGACCTGTTCTTGCACAGATACGACGCACGGTTATTGTAATTGTTCATATTATAGTTTGTTTGGTATAAAAGTAGTTATTTTTCCACTCGGCAATCAGCATTTTGTTTTTGTTTTGATTCAAGTTTGTTTGTTTGTTTGTTGAATGTTGACTTTGTTGTCATCACTGGTTGTCATTTTGGGTTTGCCAGTACCACTACCACAACAACAACAGATTAGAAACATAGACATTTTATTCTAGTAAACGCAATGTAAATTGTCTTTGGTCCCTGGCCCTGACTTCAACCAATCGCAACCAAGATTGTCAAAAAAATGTTGTGTATTGGATACGAGGGTTTTGGCTACTTTGTATGTGTGTAATTGTGTAGATTTGTTGAAATGTGCGTTTTGTTTGTGCAGAATAAACTATTTTTCTTTCTTTTAGGTGTAGTTAGTAATGCCACATAAATATTTTTTGAATTTGCCGCCTTTTATCAGGTCACGCTTTCGTTTGCCAGACTCTAATGCTATGCGCTTATGTCATAGTGTATTCTACATCGATTTACTTAGGTAAATGGCAGGACAATTTTGTATTCAAAGAACAGAAATTGCTTCAAAACATAGCCTAAATAGGCTAAATTACCAATCCATCATACTTAAAGAATGACGCAACAAAATGACCTAGCTTATCACTAAATGAAGGAAATTGCTATTTCTAATGCTCGTAAACTACCTATCTGCAATAATTTATGTATGGCCACGTCTGTGTTGCATGTTGCCGTAAAAGGCACCGAATGACTGCTGATACAAAATGTATGGCATGACCTGTTCAAGAGTTTACCGACTGCACTGGCTTAGACGATGGACAGTAATTTCAGGGTTTCAGTGTAACTTACATTTGTCTGCTTAAATATATGATTAAATCATCTTGTTTGTGGCATCGGTATTCCTGAATTGGGAATGAAACATTGTATAGGTATTATGGCTTATTAAAACCTACTTGTTCTAAGCAAAAGTGATATTTGTGCATGTGAAGGTGAAAGAATTTCCTGGCTTGGAGTAATGAGTCGATAACAGTGTACTGCTTAATTAACGAACAATTAGCGTTCAGCTCTCAGTCATTCGTCAAAAATTGACATATGAACTGATTAACCCAGATTCAAGATTATTTATCCAAAGTTCATCACTACAAACGCACTCTGCACAACGCTACGCCGACGCTACGAAGACGCTACGAAGACTACGAAGACGCTAGAAGACTACGAAGACGCTACGAAGACTACGAAGACGCTACGAAACTGCTACAAAGTCACTACGTCTGTCAACGGTATGAAGACGTTATGCACACGTTTCGAAAACGTTACGGAGTTGCCACGAAAATGATGAAAATGTGTCGCTAACAAAACAATGCATAATGAACCACTAAGGTCTGACAATTATCGAAGTTACACACACCTTAAGTTCAATGTGCAGCCATAGCAACCAGTCATAGTTTTGGTGCGGAACCCAAATAATGATGTAAGAAGAGGTGAACGAACCGGCCATTGTCGGGACTTGAACCCGTGACCTCGAAGTCACAGCTCAGTAATCACGAAGTTTGAGACTGTAATCTTTTGAGCTTATGTTTTGATGTATTGTGTGATCGGGTTGAGTCGGATTACAATTGATTGGTGCATTGTTAAGGATAACTTTTGACTGTAAAAAAGGTCACAGGCCTAGTTAGTAAGCAGTAAACGGAATGGAAAATTGGTTGTAGAAAAAATTGTAATGTTTTGAATAAACCGCTTGATAAAAGCTGAATAGCCAAAAAAATTTAAAAACCTGCCAAACGATTTGATTCAGTTAAGTTTTTTCAAATGGTGTAACTGTAATTTTAGACTTGGACAGTTCTGTACCCCAAGTGTAAGTTTGCAAGAGAGTAAACGTAACTATTTCGTTTGCGTTAAAATTTGACCGATAGGAATGTTAAGAGTATAAGAGTGAGAATAAAAGTCTTAACGCAAACGCGCTAGTTACGTTTACTCACTTACAAACTTACACTCGGGGTACTGAGTGTATTTAAAACTCCTAAGTATGGATTTCTATGAACATATTGCGGTCTGCCCATTATAATTACGGCCCAATTTTTCAATATCAAAACAAATACAGTCCCGTGCAAATAAAATGAAGTCGGAATAAATATACATGATAGGACGTAGAAACACTGATCCTCTTAAAGATTTGTATAAACAAACAAATCTGGACAGTGAGCCAGATTAAGGAAGTCTTTGAACTAAATATAGACAGTTTTAATGACCAGGGGGTCTACTCCGAACATAAAGCCAAAGTCAAAGTCAAATTGTTTATTTCAAATAGGCACATAAAAGGCACTTTTGAACGTCAATATTTACAAAAAAATAGAATTGATTCTAGTCGCCCCTTCCAAAAGGTAGTTTCGTATGGAGAAGAATGGGCAAGAAACTCCACCGGTACTCTTTTAAAATCTAGTACAATATTTTTATAGGTACATTAATTATATAATTATATGTGAAGACAATGCACCTAGAATAAAATTACTATACCACAATAGGTAATAAAAAGAGTTACGAATGAAGCAATGACAGATAAATTAATTATGTGATAGATACATAGTGCTCACATATTTACAAAAATAGTAAAAAATATATAGGTACGATTTCATAAAAAATAACAATATCAGTGTGAGTTAAGGTAATCACAGAATTTAAAATAAATGTCATAAAAATAATAAATTATACAATTAACATAAATCTGAAGTATCGGCCAAATGTTCGGCCGTTGCTTGACTACCGCTAACTAAGGAGAAAAAAAAAACGACAGACAAAGAGATAAGCCAAAGTCAAAAATGTGACTTGAAGTCGAGTAAGGATTCAAAGTCAAAAAAGAACGTTCGGCCGATACTTCGGATTAACAGAGAGAGGCCTCGGAGTAGGCCCCAGAGCCCTAGCTCGGACATCCTGTTCTGACTTTGAATAGATTTTCATCTTTCCCATCAATCTTGCTTTGAGATTGTGATCTAGAAAAAGGTGTAGATATTATTACAATCTTAATAAAAGAATCTTGGAGGAGGTAATCTTAAGAATAAAATGGGCTGTGTCAGTTTTATCACAGACGACAGAACAGAAGGATATAACAAGTTTTCACATAGTACGGTTGCTAATGGCTTGTGGATAAAAAAATGCGGGTTCAAATATTTGGAATCCACGTTTTGTATCTCTCCTATGCATGTCATGTGCCTTAAAGCCTCGTATTCAGCCATGAACTTGTTATACTCGGACTTAAGCTGTGGTTCTCGATTCAGTCTTCGTGTCTCTAAGTTGACCAGGCAACGCACTGCGCCTTTTCTGGATTCGCCGTGATCATGGTCGGGTCGGAGCGGGTATTTCACCACGAACCTTCCCGTCTCGTCATGACGACAATCTTTGGCGAACAACTCTTCAGCTAAGGCTTCGTCCGGTTTCATGGGTTTTTTTGACGGTATGTTCTCAGTATCCCAGAATGCGTTCATGATCTGATCGAGGTTAGTTGAACTTGTGAAACCGCAGGAAGAATTGTCCAAGCTGGCAGTGGTGGCTGACGTCATCAAGTGCCATCATCTCTATTCCTCTGATTCTCTTAACTTCCATTTTATGATAAAATCATATAACTATTTAACTAAAGCCGATATCAGACGCTCCACTCGAGAGGAGGCTCATTTTTTTTTCATTCCACGTTCACATGCATGACACAAAGTTAAACAGGATCAAATTAGACGTGATGGGCTATGGGTATCAATTATTTGTTTTCATTAGATAGATAGCCTTTATCAATGATTATGAGACGCCATCCAAAGATAGATAGAATTATACTGTCTATCATCAATAGCGATCTGTCTTTCACTGAAAATAGGTTATTGGGTTCGGCCGTTAATAGACTGTAGATCTGTAGACCATTTTCTATTTTGTTAAGTACTTTTGACGGGCCTACGCTGTCCTCTCATACCTATTAACACTGTAATTTGAAAACATTGTAAAAGTTAATTTTATTTAAAAGAGTAACCGTGGAGTTTCTTGCCGGCTCTTCTCCATAGGAAACAACCAAGTGGAACCGGCACCTAGCTTCTGACGTTTCATAAGTGCCCATAAAGGCTTATTAATATGTGAAATAAAAATATTTTTGATTTGATTTGATTTGCAACCAATTATTTGCCACGTCCCCAAAAGTAGATATCCAGACACGTCAGGTCTGAGGACCATGCGGACCAAGGAATAGTCCTAATCATCTAACAGTCTTTTCTTAACTCCGACTCTTCTAACTAGTATTTTGACTACATAATGAATTGTTTTCTATGACATGTAGCATACACTTAGAAAGGGTATAAGCTAAAGAATATTAAAAAAAAAACTAGGTTCAAAATGGTTTTTAGTTTTTTTTATAATGAATTTACAAGTTATAATTTTTCACAGATTTAAAAACAAAATTGACTTTGGAAGCACAGATTTTTTTTTTTCAGATCAATTGCATCAAATAATGATTTATTTAGAATAAGAATACATTGCAGAATACAATAAATTAATGTTAAATCGTGCAATTACAACCATGAATAAAAAAGTAATGACGATTTAAATGCGAGAAAAAAAACATATCTTAATAACCGTGAAACTTAGGACATGGGGTCTTTGGGTGAAACCTTGAAAATTACCATCCCAACCCCCAAAGAAATTCTGTCGGTCCATGTGCCAAACACCCTGTATATAGTGCTTACTAATTCCATGAGTATACTAATTCCATGCTATTAAAAAGTACTTACTTATACCATGCTCAAGCTTTCACTTCCTGTTACACACTTCCGTCCCCTCTTCACGAAATCACTCCCACAGAATGCGAGAGGAAATAATTATGTTACACATCAATAATAACAGAGGAGCTGATAAATCTACCAACGTCATAGCAGAGCAGGTCGGTAACGTGTGGAGTGTTGTGATTGCAGCGATTTGCGGCCGTAGGGGAGCCCGGTGGGATTGTGAGCGACGGGCTGATTGGCTAACGAGATTCGCTGGAGCACGTTGTGGTGGACATGACTATTTGGTGTTATTGGCTTTTGCGGCACTGTGGAAGATTACCACAAGTTTTCTTAAACCAGTGTGTAATTCATCATCATCATCATTTCAGCAGAAAGATGTCCACTGCTGGACTTAGGCCTCCCCCAAACAGGGGGGGATTTGGCATAATCGCCACGCTTGGCAGGCGACTTGGCGATCGCAGTATAATGTTAAAATGCATAGAGAACGCTGCTGCCCATTCACTAGTAAGTCCCTTAGTCGCCTTTTACGACACCCATGGGAAGAAATGGGATGGTGCTATTCTTTACGTCCGGCACCAAACGGAACCCGTGTGTAATTGGTGTGGAGAACTGGCAAGCGTTTTATGGAAAGCTTGAAATATAATATGTCTAAATCAGCGGTTTTGGTATAAATTAGTTTTTTTTTATTAGCTTATTCAATACTTGCGCTAGGTCAGCTTCCAAATTGGTGTGGCGTTCTGAACATCACATTGCATTGATGAGGTTAATGCGCTATAGCTTTTTGCAACCATTCATTTCTTTCGTCTTTTCGTTCTACTGTCATACTATTATTGCACACCAAGTATTTACCCACTTAACTTTGGTTTAAAACGAGTAACATTCATAATGACGCACAATCTTCAAGGCTATGAATAAAACACAGCGAAAAAAGTCCTCATTTTTCTTACTAGAGAGCCCACGGCATAAATGAATCCTCAAAGGCGACATCATTAAGAAAAAAACCCATTTAACGGAGGGTAAGCCATCCCTTTGGGGTGTTCCTCCATGAACTTACGACAAATTAGGATCGGGAGGGCTAAGTGATTCGAAAAGTACGGGAAAAAAAACACTCTCGGGAACAAAATGAACACCATAATATAGGTAAGTGCTACATACAATGAAGAAGAAAAAAAACCGGCCACGTGCGTATCGGACCACTCACAATAAAGGGTTCCGTAGTTGGGATGAATTTAACCAAAAAACAAATTTAGCATACATACATAAACTACTTTCCATGAGGGTAGGCAGAAACTATAGAACGCTACGCTCCTTACATACTCCTTTTGCTTCGCCTACGTTCATACATCTGGTCATACACGCACGCCCGGTTGCGAGTGCTACGCACCTGACCTTTCTGAAGAACTTATACAATACTGAACACACAACACTGAACTTGCAACATTGTAGTAAGTTGAAAAACATGTTCTTCCATACCTCGCATGTGTCACGGTCAATTCTCCAACTGAAAATTAATGTAAGTTGGACGATTATTACTCGTTAACTTGAAAGCCTACTTAGCTGTGATAGTTTTCCTTTTAACTTCGTTATACTATACATACAGGGTTATTTTTGAAACGTCAATAACCTCTTAAGGGGTCATTGTACTCATCATTATGAACAACTTTTACTATGGGACCAACCTGAAATCGCGAAAAAAAAATCAGCTGTTCCCTACATTTTAACGAATTATTCGAACATAAATGTAGGGAACAGCTGGGTTTTTTTTCGCGATTTCAGTTGAATAAAATTACTATACCACAATAGATAATAAAAAGAGTTAAGAATGAAGCAATGACAGATAAATTAATTATGTGATAGACACATGGTACTCACATATTTACAAAAATTGTAAAAAAACAAAAAATATACGGTTTCCTAAAAAGTAACAATATCAGTGTGAGTTAAGGTAATCACAGAATAAAATAAATGTCATAAAAATAATAAATTAAACATTTGAATGGTGCTTGAAACTTGACTCATTGATTGTAGATGATGATGGGAAATCAGACACAACGTTATCATTACAACACAAAGCCGGTATTCCCCGAAGGGGTAGGGGAAGGCGGGGGGGGTCAGAGGTGCACCTAAGGTACACCCACATTTCGCCAGTTATGTTTAAGTCTCATGTAACAGGGGGCGAGCCTATTGCCATCAACCGGGCACAAATCCAGACTCCGGGCTGCTACCGTGAAATTCCAGATGGAATAACCATAATTATTTATTATGAAATACCATATTTTATAATACACGGTGTTTGGCAGAACGTTGAACATACGAAAATGGTAGATAGGTGGGGCCATCTGCTACTTACTGAGCCCTAATTTATTTGGCCCTGGCCCGCTGGAAATGAAAAAAAAAAATGGTTTTCGATTTCTTCTAGTTTCACCACTTACTTAACTTTGAAGTGTAATTTTTATTAAAAATGGGTAAACAGGCAATATTTTTGTGTTTTTTTAATTTTTAATGTTGGCAGATTCTCATAAAATTATTGCTTTATTCAGATGTTAGCTAGAAAAAAGTTATGAGTCCTCAAACTTACAGAAAGATGTAAAAAATACTAAAATCTTAATTTAAACGCATTAAAAAAATACAAAAAAAATATTGAGGAGTTCCAATTCTAGCAAAACACCCCTAGTGTGTGACCTTTCTAATGGTATGTAATTTGCTTTTATAAAAAATACCTTTAAGAGTTATTTCATAATTTTATCAAGTAGGAAATTTTCGACGAAACTCTACCTTTACGGAAAGTGAAATGTTTTGCGAAATTTAATACTGCAAGGTTGGTAAAAATTAAATGATCAAAAAATATTGCCTGTTTAACTCATTTTTAATAAAAATTACACTTTAAAGTTAAAAAAGTGGTGAAACTAGAAGAGAGATCTTTTCTTTTTTTTTTAAATATCCAGGGCACGGGTCAAATAAATTAGGGCTGAGTAAGTAGCAGATGACCGCACCTATCCACCATTTTCGTATGTTCAACGTTCTGCCAAACACCCTGAATATCTAATTTCATAAAAGCTTTTATTATTTGTGAACTAAACTGAATTCAGTGTAACTTTTGTAACAGGATTGCAACGTCAGAATAACTTTCAAACAAACCAGTGTTCTAATTTAACCAACTGTCAAAAGTGTTTTGGACAATTTACGTGTTGTTCGAGCAGAGCTGTGGTGCTGCGGTCCACATCAATAATTAGTTGGAACACATTTTTCACCAAAACGGCGTGAGTTTACGAGTTAAGGTATGTATTTTTTATTTTCCATGTAACTGTGGCGCTTATCACATTTCTTCCCGTGGTTGTCGTAAAAGGCGACTAAGGGACTTACTAGAGAATGGGCAGCAGCGTTCTCTTTGCTTTTTTAAAACCATTCTGCGATCGCCAACCCGCCTGCCAAGCGTGGCGATTATGGCAAATCTTCCCATTTTTGGGGGAGGCCTATGTCCAGCAGTGGACGTCTTTCGGCTGAAATGACGATGATTATGATGTGGCGCTTATGTTGCTGGAAGGTAATTAATTACAGCCGAATGGGGCCCGAGTGCGCGTCTCCTTTTTAAGGAAATTTCTCGCCGACTGATCGACACTTCACGTGACCAGAGGGCTGGCTCGTTCTTCGGCCAAAGAATTAGCATTGCCATTCAACGTGGCAATGCTGCCAGTCTTCTGGGCACGTTTCCGGATGACAGTGATGCGGACGAGTACTTCGACACTTAAGTGTCTTTTTTATATTTTTCATGTTGTAATTTTTTTTGTAATTACAGCCTGTTTTTGTATGTGTGTGAGACTGCACTTTGTTGTCTCGTACAGCCTAAACTTACTACACGATTTCGAGACATGTGGTAAATTTTAGGGAACCGTACCACAAAAGAAAAAAATGGAACCCTGATAGGATCACTCGTGTGTCTGTCTGTCTGCCCGTCTGTCACAGCCAATTTGCTACGAAGCTGCTAGACCGATCAAGTTCAAATTTGGTACACATATGAATTTCTGTGACCCAAACACGAACGTGTAACGTAAATAAATGAATTATGTAATTTTCACTTTTGGGGGATGATTTAGAAAGTTAAAAAAAAGTTTCGTAAACTGTACTGTGTTTCGTAAAATGAAAGGATATGTTATGAGGATTTCAAATTATATATTTTTTTTATAATTTTAAAATAATCCGTTTTAAAGTTATTAAAGAAAATGGATGAAAATTGACAATTCCCCCTCTTATCTCCGAAACTGCTAAGCCTACAAAAAAATAGAGATAATATTTGTATATGTGGTCTTAAAATAACATGATAAATCACTCAATATTGTGCATACAAATTAACTAACATTTGCAGTTGGAATGTTTGGGGAACACGTTTTTCAACTACAATGTTAAGTTTTTTCTTGCGATAAATTCATCCCGTAGTCCGACTCTTTTTCGTAGTTCTCATTTATTATGTTGTTATTAACAACTAAATTTATAGTAAAATGTAAAACACCAACATCACCATTTCACATAATCCCCGCAGAACCGCCGCGTAATCGCCGCAGATTGCTTCGGTATTTGCGAAATAAGACTGGAACGGTAAACCGCGGTTATGAACGATTATTTCAATATGGTCGCCGATATTTACAGCATTTCGCTGAAAAACTAACGAGTTATGGTTTTAATCGGTTAGTTGTGCGGTCTCTTTAAAAATAACTGTTAGTTGCGTGTGTGTCGTAAGAAGTGACTGAGAAAATATTATAGGCATCGATATCATATAACATAACCTGCCTTAAACAGCATTTTATAAAGAAGAACAAAAAAAAGTTTTGCGTTTCCTAACTTGATAGACGCTTTTGTGTTGTTTTGAATTTGAATGAACCATATTAACAGCAGAAATTTTACCGCCAAAAGCCATTATATAATAGACAATTACGTCCCTTGTTAACCTTTCTTCAACTGAACCGAGCTCTGGCATAAATCCAGGAAATATCCCACCAAAAAAGCAAAACTTCCATGCCATAACCGACCTCATACATCACTTGCCAATTCTCAACGAGCCAATCACATCAATCATACAACTAACGAGGGAACTATTGCAGCTACATACGTCAATAGAAACGCACTCCCCGCAGGAAACAGCCTATTGGCGCTGCAGCCTAGCCTTGACCTGCTTCGAGACAGCTCGCCCGGGAACGCAAGGTCGCCGGGAACAGCCAAAACCGAGGATGCAACGGGTGGAGGACGCCCGGGTGAACTCAAGGTTGTAACAGCTGAATCCGGGGAGAGGGGAAAACCTTGGGATGTAACAATAATTAGGGAGTGTGTGTGACAGGTACCGTGTTTAGCATGTAACGATAATTTTATTAATATGCAATGGCAAAATTGGGATACAAAGAGAATTTGAAATTATGATGGTTGGTTGGTCGATGTTGGTTGGTAATATGATTGTGGTTGTTTCGATGTACACGAATATAAAGTATATTTAGGAGTACACAAAGAAATTGGTATGAATGTTACAGATTTGTAAGATGTAAGAGATCAAGACAAGAGAGTAGTGATATTCAATATTTGATGTTGATGCTTTTTTCGCATTTCGGTTATGTTTCATCAATGTTCAAATTCTATGTGTTCATGTTACCTTAACGGAAGGTACATTCCTTTAGCAAAACATAGTACACGAGAAGATGGAAATTAGATTCTATCAATCTTTAATGTAGGTACGAAAAGTCACAGTACTGTTATATAACCAATAAAATTCAACCATATTTTGCATGTAGAATAAATACAAACGTAACAACATGCACAGGATGCACCCAGTAAGGGTGATGCTGTGATAGGATAATAGACCAACCTACTAGGTCAGGATGCAGTGTGACAAGTGTGTTGATAGTCACGTGGAGTTCTGTGAGAAACCAATTTGCCAATAGATGCACTGTAAGGATGCGTTAGTGTAGCAGAGAGCACTGATTGACCATTCGATTTGATTTGTGTGGGAATTGAGAACAGTGAGAGCTATATACAGGTAGATAGAGATATAGATAAGAAGAAGGATTGGTATTCCCCACCGGAGTATGTTTCCTGATAGCATAAAAATTCTATCTTAATTATATCTCACTATTATTACTCATTTATTGCATACTTTAAGTAAATGAAACTGTTTCTGATCTGATTTGGTTTTGTAGCTATAGATAGCTTTATAGTAAGTTATTTATTTATTTCAAAATATTTATAATGCTCGTCTAGTGGCAACCACTGATCTTTAAATATGTCTTAGCTGCGGATAATGCAGAGCGCAATAGCATTTTGGAGCAACCTGTACTTAAAGAACTGTGGCGCAGAGGTCATATGCCGGGGATCGGATCATACGAGTAACAGCATCAATGAAATTAAAACGAATAACGTGCAAAGAGTAGGCGAATTGAAGGAAAGAGAGAGCTGTATTATTTAGTTTGTTTGAAAATTTTAATTTGTCTTTGTACGAATTATTTTATCTTACTGGGGGCCTACTCCAAATCGATAATCAGAAGTATCGGCCGAATTTTCGGTGTTTTTTTTACTTCCAAAGTTTCCTTATTTGGCTTTGAATCCTTACCCGACTTCAAGTCAAGTTTTTGACCTTGACTTATCTCTTTCACAGTCGTTTTTTTTTTCTTTCACCGTAGTCAGCCATAGTCAGCGGTAGGCAGGAAACGGCCGAACATTCGGCCGATACTTCTAATTCATCTTCGGAGTAGTCCCTCTGGCCGCTAGCCCTACCCGTGTCTTAAATTAATGTCGCCGTTGTAGCGGCACGTAATACATAATATTGTAAATGTTAACATTTACCGCTCTGTTTTTATATCCGATCATTAATTGCAATAAATCTTTAAAACAAGTCAATGTTTGTACAGAGCAAATGCAAAATCAACAGAACTGCACAGAGCAAGCAGAATAAACAAAATTAATAATAATTATGTAAATAAGATTTGTGATGCAACATGTTGGTTGAGTTGGTTCATGGTAACAAATGATAATGTGAATGCTCTGAATGTTACAGGATATGGAGTATCGAATATATGTGAATTTAGAGCTAAGAGTGATTCTGATGAAGTTGGAGATTCGGGTGATGTAGCAAAAGACTTGGATAAAGATGTTTGAAAGAGAATTCAGTTTAAAAAGTACCAGTAATTGAATAGCAATCAATCGCATCTCTGATTACTTGTCCCTAATGTTCATGAAAATATCACTATAGTTAATAATACAATTTCAATGCTGCCAGCTTTTTGGGCAGTTTTCCTGTTTACAGCGATGCGGAAGAATTTTTTAATGCTCTATGATTATATGCCCGCCCGCCTTTTTTATATACATGTACATATTATTATTATTATTTTAAGTCTGTTAGTTTTTAAATGATGTCATGATTTTATTAGGAAAATTTATTCAATAATTGAAAAAGAAAAGTCGATAACTAGATTAGTTAGGTAGGTCAGGACCTAGGTCAGAGAAGACGTCCTAAAAAGGAAATAACTTCTTATTGAATTACTACAGAAGATGAATTTGTTGCGAAACTTGATAAATTGAAAGTCGTTTGGAGCAAGTCTCCAAAATTGGAACTACCCAATTTAGGAAGGCTTGTAATAAATTCGTTCTATTATGGACCCAGACGGCAAAGATAAAAGACTGTATAAAAAAATTGAGATCTATTCACCCTTTATACGAAGCCAGCGAAGCACAGACACTAAAATAACAAAAGCCAAGAAGACATACAAAAGCCGAGCCTGTTCCTCCAAGTTTTCTGAAAGCCGAAACTGACAGCAGTTGCCGCTCCGAAGCCGCCACGTCCAATAACCAAACATCGCAGTATCGAACATACTCGAATCACAATAAAATCAATGTAGCTTGCCCCTTGCCGAAGCCTGTCCAGGCCCAGTGACGTACGTGTGAGCGAGACATCAACATCCACCACCAACAAGCAAGACAAAGACAGAAAACACACCACCCGATTTTATAGACACATAACACATTTTACTGCACACTGCAATAATGTTCGTTTTAATTAAAATTGAGTAATCAGTCTTTCTTTATTCCATTTTCCTCTGACTTTGTTGAGTTATTTCCATGGATGAACTCGTGAATGTTAATATAAATGAGTAGGATAAAATTGAAAAAGTAATAAGCCATTTTTATAAAGTATCTACCTTTGTCACTTTTGACTGCCACATATCCTTTATTGATGTTGACATATTTCCTCTCGCTTTGGAATTCGCTTCGGGAATGATTTCGTGAAGGAAGTGGCAGCTCGAGTATGGAATAAGTACTTTTTAGGATTCCGAACCAAAATGGTAAAAAGGAACCCTTATGGTGAGACTAAGTCTGTCTGTCTGTGCTGTCTGTCACACCTGGATATCTCAAGAACTACTAATGCTATCAACTTGAAATTTAGAATAGTTTTATGTGACGATTGCCCAACTATTTTGCAAGTAAGAAAGAAATTTAAAAAAGTTTATTTTTTGGGCAAAAGGGACTGGAAGGGTCTTAAAAAATTGAAGTGGGGCTACTAGAGCATGTGGGGTATCATATGAAAGAACGCTGTTTGCACATTCTTAGAGATATTTTTGTTTTTTTTTTGGCAGCATAGTTTCCGACTTTTGATGAAAAATGTGAAAAAAAATACCGTTCCGGGCCTTATCTCCGAAGTTTGCAGAGATAAAAATCTGAAATTATTCTATATAATAGAAGCGTATGTAAAAATTACAGGAAAAATAAAACGATGTCTCTAAATAGCACAGTTTTTCAGAAATCATCAACATCATATATTCGTACGGAACCCTCGGTGCGCGAGTCCGACTCGCTCTTGACCGGTTTTTAATAGCATGGAATTAGTAAGTACAAGGTGGATTTTTGAGACGGGGCAGTAAAGGAAGGTACACACAGCTCCATTAAGTGGTTACCCCCCCCCCCCCCCCAAAAGACATGTGAGTTCAAATCCAAGATAGGCCCAAGTTGGTTTTTGTATTTTGCAAAACATTTTATTAAGTATAATTAATGTATTGTTTTAGTGAATAAATAAGTTTACGTAAGTATTTTTTTAAGTCTGGTTTTTATATTGTTTTTTTTTTCAATAATACGCTTAAAACACACCGGTTGGGTAAACTTTTATTTTTGCGTACACCGGCTAGCACTATTACGGTTAACATTTACGAAAAGCTATTCAGCGTCCAAATAGACAGGAGGTTTTAAGACCGCTTGCTGTGCATAAGATCGGAGGTTCAAATGCTAGGCACGAAATGAGCTTTTTGTCATGGATTATATTTTAATTTTATTAATATAAAGTATTTTTCTATTTTGTTTTATTTAGAAATATTTATAAAGAATTTAAAAATCAAGAAAAAAAAATATTTTAATAATGGTTTAATAATATTTATTATTGCTATTTAAATTTTTTTTCGAAAACTCGCAATTCCTTTTATGCTCACATTTTGTTCATAAAGAACAAGTATTTTTACCCTCATAAATTTAGAAATAATTTTACAAAAACATAATAATAACTCTTCTTTGTTTTAAGTGAACGTATACATGAAACATTGTAGTTATAACTTGAGGGGTGTTAATCTTTTAAAAAAGAAACGTAAAATGGATACCCTCAAATTATAACATCTTTCGATTAGACAGAGACCTAAAGATGAAGTGACTCGCACGATACTAGATAACAATTTCATCACAATTCATAAAGGCTCGCTGGCTAGTTCGTTCAACTTACGTAAAATGCGTATGAATATGACGACGTTCGGTGATGCGATGGTTCAAATCCAAGTCAAAACAATGAACTCTTATTGAACTATTCTTTAGATTATTCGTAACGAATTCCATGTTGTAGCAGTGTAATATTTTAAAACTTGAGGGGTTAGCATATAGTGACGCAGACAGTACCTTAATCGTTATAGCTACAGAAAAATGGTCTTAGGAGATTGTCCTTAACTTTTTGAGACATGATCTGCAACACAGATTTTGAAACATAAAATACAGTCAGCAAGAAAATGGGCAGTTTTCACAAAAACTTTTTTTGATGCCAATCTTATAAGTCTCAGATCAGGATAATCTTATAAGTTTCTCATAAGGATCAAAAACTCTATTGGACCAAATGAGGTTTGAGTACCAGAAAGGACTGAAATCGCAAAAACAAAAAAAAAACCACCACTAATGAATAATTCGAAATTTGAAAAAAATGAAATTCTTTTTATTTATTTATTTTTCCTTCTGGCTTCGCACGGTTTGTGCATTTAGCCAATGTCACGTTTTAGTTCTTGTATAGTATTGATGAAATAAATTATAAATGCATGATGATGATATCCCCGCCCACTCCCCTTGAGTTTCAGTAAAGATGTGGCACTTTACTGAGCCCTCACGCGGACTTCTTGAGAGAACTTGAAGCGAAGTTGCACTGTTTTGTTTCATTTGCCTACACTAATGCACGTTCTCAAACACTTAATGGTTAATAATCCACCATTATTACACATTAATATTCGGCTAAACACAAATTTTGGAAAATTAAAGAAACTGCTGAACATGACGCTTCACTTTCCCGCCAAGAAGTCAAAATGAAATTCGATAGGTATTTCAGTTTTAAGTTTTGAAGTTAATTTCTGTCGCTGTTCAGTTGCTTATTACCGAGGTGACACGTCGGATGTTATATGCGACTAATGTTATGTAAGGCTCGCTCGTTTTTTTTTGACGAGAGTCGAGAGTATGACTTCATCTTCATCTTTAGGTAAGTATACATATATTTCTGGGCTGCTTGTTAGAACAATTTCGAACAGATTTTTAATATCAGTGTTTGGGATGGCAGAGGCTTTAGTGTTACATAAGTAATGAGGAGCAACAAGTCGCGGTTCTACGAGGATTTGTAACTGCTCGCAAAACCTCGGACACATTCATACACGCCGTGCCGTTTAGAATTCACTTTATCGTGGAATATTGACTGACTAGCTACTAAAATTAAACTATAATGATACTGAAAACATCCTTATAATGACCTAAACACACTATCACACACTCTCAAACACCCACACACCCACACACTCACACATCACCCACACTACACATCTACTAACATTCGTCTCGCATACTTAGATATTACTTAATCATATAAAACTATAAAGTGTCGTATGATTCCTTACTACATTCTGTCAGCGCGCTTAGTACATCATTTATAAAATGAAAATGTAAAGGGGTGGGTCCAGATCCAGGTGTCCTGAAACACAGGCCACGAGCCTAGCTTAGGCACCAGTCTCCCACAATATATACTTACCTGGGGTCATTGTCGAATCAGACCAATGTAAAATAACTATGTATATTGTGGTGAGAAAAATAAAAGTTGATTGATTGATTGTGAGCGAAGTCGTCATCAGCCTTTAGCCGGCTATGTTGAAGTCGGTAGGATCATCAGATCCACAGTGTTTGGTGCGAGCTACTGACGATGAAACATTGGTTCCTATTACTGTTCGTAATTTACAAGTACACCTACACAGTACAGTATTCCACCTTTTTTAGAGTTCGGTACTGGCATAATATTTCTGTCTAGGTTTCGAATATTTAAAAAAAAAATCTGTGCGAGAGTCATGGAACGTCAGATTTTTTTTTCTTTGGAGGTGTCATTTTATTTTCATAAGGTTCTAAAGTTTATTTCACAGTCCATCTGTTAATAAAATGACAACACTCAAATAAAAATTTCTGACTTTTCACGATTTTCGTGTAAACCAGAAAAAAATCTAAAAAAATATTCGGGTCCTAGAGAGAAATATACCAGTACCGAACTCCAAAAAAGGTTGAATACTCAATTTTATTGTAGAATAATAATTCTACACTATATACTACGGTATTATTTTGTAACTCCTAACAGAAACCAACTGGACTGAAAAACACTTGGTAAGAAAGAAAGAAAGAAATCATTTATTTTCCAATAAAGATTTCTTTCTTTTCTTTCTTACTTTCTAGAAACACACAGGAGGAGGGAGAATGATTCACATTATAGTAAGGAACATAAGGAAGGACTAACAGTGCAAAAATACTTCGATACAAATAAACTTTTCCAATAAGGAACTGCGTCTCCACGACCTAATAAAGAATCAATGTTTGTATCACGTAAACTAAAGCACATAACAAACACCAGCCAATCTGGAGCGAGATTAAACTTTTATCGACCAATCACGGCTGAGTCCGGACGACATTAGCCAATCACCGACGTCTCGGAAGACGTCAGAAAGTAGGTACTGCTAAAACTTAATGGGGCTGAAAAGCCTGGAATTTAATTTATTTAGGTACGAGCTTGTGAGAGATAAAGCCGAAATCGCGCTTTGGCAAGAGAGAAACGATGTGAGAAAAATCTTCCATAAAAGGAGGAAGAATCTTGCTTTTAATAAGATTCTTCTTGGAAGACAGCCTCATTATATACCTGCCTCTTGATATCATATCGCAAGGCAATCAGATTTTGTCTATTTTCGATCTTAGATGCTCATCTCACAATCCATCATCTCCTAAAATACCATAACCAAACCCAAAATACCAAACTCAAGTTCGTTTAAAATTAATTTTTAGTTTTGGGACCATTACGAAACTTTTTAATACAAACTTTCCTGAAATCAAATAACTAGTTCAGCAACACTACTGTAACATTTAACAGCTGCAAGAAACTTTAGCACCGATCGATAGTCGACATTTCTCATGCAAAATGGAACACAATGTAGGCAGTAATGCCCGTTTTCACTAAGACTAAAGGCTTCTACATACCGGGGCGAATTGTCGCGCGACGCGACACGACACAAAGGCACCGCTCGTCCCGCGACACGCGGGGCCTTTGTGCCGTGTCACGTCGCGCGACAAGTCGCGCTGGTATGTAGAAGCCTTTACCTACATGAATGCCTAAGTAAAAGTATGCTGTTGGATTTTCGACACTCGACTCAGAGACGAAAGTTGAAAATCTAACAGCGCGTTTTGATTAATTTATGTGTCACCTAGTGTTAGTGACAACGGGCATATTTTTTTCTATTCATAGAAGCATTTTCTAGAACAAAGGTGGCCTAGTTTCTTGCCTTTAATATTCCCTATTACAGTCGAAGCCAGCGATTATTACATTTATTATTGATGGATAATGGACGGACAGGTAGAACTGACATGTGAAATGATAATACGTAAATTACTTAATTCGACTTGTGGGACACGTGTTCCGTAAAGTACCTACTGGCAGCGAAAAATGGCGACGAGTTTTTCTTTTTCTTGTAATTATGCTCTTTGGAATACTGCTATGGGGATTAAGAGCCTATACTACCTCAAATGGCTTAGCCTGATCACCCGTTATGTCGAAAATACTGCAGCATTAATTTTGAAATAAATATATGGTAAAGTTAATTTCATTCATGTTAAGTACTATGTTTGACGAAAACACGATACCATAAAATTTTCTTCATAGAAAAAAATTCCAAACCGCTGGTATTCAAAAAATACTTCAAATTAGATAAGTACCTAAACTTTGCATATTAACTGAACTAACTATAAAGCAGGTTTATGTAAAAAAAAAATTAATTACCATTATTTTCACCGTAAAAAGAAATAAACTAAAATATCGGTGCCTTGGAGTCTTCTCCCTGCCACCCTGTCAAATGCTCGCGTGACCGCCAGCTACTTGTGCCAGCGAGATAAAGAGTGAGGTGGCGCTGAGGTAGTATAGACCCTTAAAGGAGGTACTTTTTCGACCAATAATCTTAAGGTATGGCAGTACCAGGCCATGTCTCATTTCTTGCCGTATGATCACCTCATCATGTGCCTAATCGTTCCCAACTATGTCAGGGTCGGCTTCCCGTCTAAACGGATCCAGCTGATTACCACTTCAATATGAATGGTGTAACCAATATTTTGTATCAATATTTTAATTGAAAAGAGTGTCCGTGGAGTTTCTTGCCCGTTCTTCTCCATAGGAACCTACTATCTGGAATGGGCAACTAGCTTCATATTTGTAACTGACCGACTTCTTGACAATTCAAAAGTGCCTGTCAATGGTTTAATTGAAATAAATGTTTGAGTTTGAGTTTACCAGCATTTTGTATGGTGCGACTGCATATCTGAACTCCACAAATCAGTTACTGGGTTTTACTTTGGACCCCCCTAAGACTGTCAGACTTTTGGGCTCCCTATTCGTCTCAAAATGTTGTATCTGCTGGGGGACGCACTATGCTGGCTAGACTGGCTGTAGAAGAGAAGCACCTTTTAATTCATCATTAAGTTTTATATGTCAAAAGGCACATCGCTAATACTGGTGTGCGGAGTATACTCAAATATAGCGAATCAGGTTATAAAAGCCGAAAGTAGGTCGCTTCTATTTAAAATTTTAAAGGTGGCGACAGAAATGGCAGAAACACCTGAATATCTGGGACGAGATTATGTAATTGTTCGGGCTAGAATGCTGGATACTATTCCTAGTTTCACAGAGTTCTATACTTTGTTTAAATATACGGCCATGACATTAAATGTGCTGTTCTGTGAAGGGTTCCTATGATCAGAATACCTGAAATTACTTTGAAAGTTGATATTATCTAGCAGCCTAGGAACGTAAAGTTTTAATAGGACTAATTAAGAAGGCACGCAAAACAGGGAAAAGGGTCTAAAGGACTAACTCAAAACATTCAGCTTTCCTTTCAGACAGTCACTTTGATACCTACAAAACTTTGCTCAAATTCCTGCTACCCAGACACCACAAATTTTCTAAATTGAGAGCTGCCAAAACTCGGCACTAATAAAGCCAGACAGCAGACACCTATTCTTAGAACATCAGTCAAATATTATCAAAGCAACAACGATGATAGATCCGATAGTCCACAAGAACACGGTCTAAATTGACACCTCTCACAAACCAAACATTCGCTTAAGCGCACATCAAACATGTACATAATTTATCGATACAAATATAAATCTCACAGCCTTTATATTCTCTTATATATATAATTCCTTTGTTAAATAAATTGATCATAAAATATGAATGCTTCTAGCAAATTCTGAGTAGGTTGGTCTAATAGGATTATTTCGTAGACAGTACTTCATTGATCGATTTTTCTCTATTTTAATATTCTGTGGTCTATTTTTGTGTGCAAATCGTATATTCCCTTCGTGAATGTTTCAACGGTTGATTAGTACGCTTTGAAGTCTAGATTGGTGTAATTACTGCAGCACTTGGTAGGGAAGTGTGGTGTTAATATTTAAATATGAGAGCGGGTGAGTGTTTCAGTGCTAATGTTGAGTCATTGTATATAATCAAAATATTTTATTTCACTTCATAAGTGCCCATGTAGGCTCATGGGCTCTTATGAAAGGCCAGAAGCTAGGTGCACGGTTTCAATTGCTCGTTTCCTATGGAGAAGAGTCGGCAAGAAACTCGACGGTTACTCTTTTAAAAAATAATTGGCTTTTACAATGTTTTCAAATTACAGTGTTATTAGGTATGGGAGGACAGTGTAGGCACGGTCAACAAGTAGGTACTTAACAAAATGGAAAATGGTCGAAAAATCTAGTCTATGAAGCCTAAAACGTTCACAAAATATAGAAAATAAAAATATATAGCAAATATGATTAAAATAATAAAAGTAAAAACCTTGTTGAAATTAAATTGTAGGTATATAATGTCAAATAAAGAAAAGATTATGTCAAGGACGAAAAAATTATGTTATTATTATGTTATGTGAGGAAAAGATTATGTCAAGGTAAAAAAATAAACATAATTTGGGAGCAGCCAAACTTCCTTGTCTTCAACATAGTCGTTAATCTTTTATTATGCTTTTTTGATAAGGACATGTTTGATGTATTTTCCATCGCTAAGTACTGTAACCGACTTTGGCAACTTGTGGTAAAAAAAAAACGAATACTGTATATAAGACATGATTTGCTTGCTTGCTTGCCTCAGAAACCGGGCATGACTTGCTTGTTTTAGTTAATCTATATTTGGGTGTAACAATTTCAAGTTTGTGATGGTTGGTAGATGTCACATGTCTTTGAATTTTTGGGTTCTAGGACATGCCGGTTTCCTCACGATGTTTTCCTTCACCATTTTGAGAGCAGTGTTGATACAATTATTTACACAAAGTAAAGCACCTGGCTGGGTTCGAACCCAGGACCTAAAACTTGTAAATCGGGGCCGGTACCACTAGGCCACCACTAGTTATCGATTGATATGGGGGATTTGGGGGTTTAAATTTTGGAGCTGTTCGATTCTCTGCTTTCTTTTTTCGTTTCAAGCAAAGAGATTTAAAATAGATACTATAGAGAGGCTATTAGAAGTAATGTTATAGAAAAATTTTGATCCCATGTCTCAGGTGCCGCCATCTAGCTTAATACTCGTATAGCAAAATTCAATAAAAGCTTTTTTACACTTTTACCGACACCAACTTTTGATTACGAACCGTCAAATAGTTTGAAAAATTTAAGAAAATTATTTATTTTATCTAAATTCTGGGTAAATTACAAAATATTAACGAAAATAAACCGTGATAAATCTAGTTCTTTTATCACTACGAGATTTCCAATACCATATTGCATAATTAGGTATATACTTCGAAAATAAATTTCTTTTGGTGGACACGAATGCGACTTGATATGCAGGCGTACCATATTAGACTGTGCGACTTTTGCCCACTAGGACAAATGTATCGGATTACGATTTTGTTCGCTATGTCCCGTCTATTGTTAAGTAAATAATTTAATATCTTTGTTATCCTCATTTACAATCACAACTTCATCACCACAAAGGTTTGCTAATAGCAAAAAATAAATCATAGCGATCTGGGCGGGCCTATGAAAGTGACAGTCAATTACTTCCACATGCGAAAAAATATAAAAAAAATATTTTCAACCAGTTTTAAACTACTTAATACGCACATTTTAAATGCAATTTTACAATGAAATTACTTTCTTTTCGGAATTAAATTCTAAAGAGAATTAAACGCGAAATTTTGTAAGTATGGATGGATGTTTGTTACTCTTTCACGTAAAAACGGCTAGAACAATTTTGATTAAATTTTGTATCGAAGTAGCTGACACCCTGGATTAACATATAGGCTAATTTTTATCTCTATATTCCCACGGGATCGAGACTTACGCGGGGCGCAGTTAGTAGTCAATAAAAATATATCCAAAAACTAAATCCATACATGCTGTATTAGTGAAATAAATGGTTACCAAAAAGCCCCCAATATATTTTGTTATCGCCTTAAACATAACTGACGAAATGTTGGTGTATATATACGTATACAGTATGTAACAAAATCCCTGTTGTTCCTTTTAGGGACGTATAAATTTACATAAAAGCACAACATTGGTGGAATTATAATTTAACAAAATTAAGTATTGGCTAGTCGAGAAGTCAAAACCAAAGAATGTAAGAGGTTAGAAATCAGTTAAATATTACAAATATTAATAATTAAACATTTATTTTAATTATTTTTGTTGAACTGTTTTTATAATCTTACTCTGGGTGCCAGAGTTCATCGAAATCACTTTTTATTTTAGTTGTTACGCTGCATAGTGTTTAGTGTTTACCTAAGTGTTTATGTACCAATGGAAGAATTTTTTTTTTTTTTTTATAAATGACTTGCTTTATTACGTATGTACACCGATTCTTAAAACGTAGGTAGAAGGAACAATTGGGTTTTTGTTATATATTACTTATTTGCCCTGAGACACTTTTGCCTACCTTTCGGAGAAAACAAGCGTGATTTTATTTTATGTTATGTTCTGCCTGTGGCTAAGTAATAACTGCCGCACGTGTCGATCTATCAGGTTAAGCTACGCTTGCCGGGGTTGGTCGGTGGATGGGTGACCAACTTTACATACCGAGACTCCTCCGAGCCTTGGAGAGCACGTTAAGCTGTTGGTCGCGGCTGTCATTCGTGGATCTTTGACAGTCGTTACGGGTTGTCAGAAGCCCGAAAGTCTGACAACCAGTCTTATCAAGGTGTATCATATTACCCAGTTACTGGGTTGTGGAGGTCGGATAAAATCAATCGAAATAAAAAATATTTTTATTTCACATAAGCCTACATGGGCACTTATGAAACGTCAGAAGATAGATGCACGGTTCCAATTGGTCGTTTCCTATGGACAAGAGCCGGCAAGAACCTCCACCGTTTTAAAAAAAATTGGCTTTTACAATGTTGCAGCGTAGGCCCGTCAAAAGTACCTACTTAACAAAATAGAAAATGGTCTACCGACCTACAGTTTATTAAGCCTACAACGTCCTCACATTAGCAAAAAAACAATATAAAATATGATTAAAATAATAAAAGTTAGAACCTTGTTGAAATTAAAATTGTAGGTATAATAATGTCAAATAAGAAAAACATTATGTCAGTGAAGTTTGTAAAAAAAGATAAAAAAACTAAAATAAAAAAAACATCGATTATGCCAAGGAAGTATGTAAAGATAGCCAGTCGCTGCATGTAAAATACTGGTATTCAGCAGCATCCAGTAAGACTGGAAGCTGACCGCCGGAAAAGGCGGGCAGATTGATTTTGTTCTGAATTGTATGATTGCTTGATAAAAAGTTGATTTGGTTTAGTAAAAATAAACTGCAGGGAGTGGAAAATATCGTCATCAAATATCTTCAAGCACAGCGTACTAAGAAGCGGTAAACATAACGCAAAGAAAAAAAAAGTTGGGAAAATATGCGTCACATTCACGCAAAACGGCCATCGCTCAGCATAATGCTGCGACCCTATGCGAGACAGAACCCCAGCGCTGGTTTTCAGCGACAGCCGGCGTTGACGTGATGACGTCAAACCGGTGCAGCATTAAATGAGGTAAAAATAAACAAAATAAGAAATAAAATAAATACAATAATTCGTTCTTTAAGCTTATACAACATTCGTTTTTGTTTATACTAAACCCGAAAAGGGGTCAAAGTACTAATCATCTGAACAATTTTTTCTATCGCCAAAATAACCCTACATTTGTGTTCACTTAAATCGACAAAATGTATGGAGCAGCTGATTTTTATTTCGCGATTTCAAGGTTGGTCCCATACAAAAAATTGTTCAAAATTATGAGTACAATGACCCTTTTTCGGGTTTAGTATAAACAAAATCTAATGTTGTATAAATATAATACCTAGAATAGCAACATTCTAAGCTAACTAAAGGTAGCTAGGATGGAATTATGCGAGTCAGTAACCTCAGACTCTGGGTGATTAGCTTTAATAAGCAGATAGGATCTTCATAGTAGTTCCATTTACTGGATGACCAGAAGTTAAGTGGGGACCACACGACACGCACTGAACCAATCAGGTTTCGAGTTTACAGAATCTTTTCCTACCTGGGAAAACTGCTGTTCTATGGGGAAATAAATAATAATATATCTAAGTCAACAAGAAACTCTTCATTAAAAAAACCGGTCAAGAGCGAGTCGGACTCGCGCACCGAGGGTTCCGTACGTATAATTATATGATGTTGATGATTTCTGAAAAACTGTACTATTTAGAGACATCGTTTTATTTTTCCTGTAATATTTACATAAACTTCTATCACATAGAATAATTTCAGAATGTTATCTTTTCAAACTTCGGAGAATAGGGGGGAAGGATCTTTTTTTTACATTTTTCATCAAAAGTCGGAAACTATGCTGCTAAAAAAAATGTTTGAGAATGTTCAAACAGCGCTCTTTCTTAAGATACCCCACATGTCCTAGTAGCCCCACTTTAAATTTTAAGACCCCTTTCAGTCCGTTTTGCAAAAAAGGTATATTTTTTTAAATTTCTTTCTTGTTTGCAAAATAGTTGGGCAGACGTCATCTAAAACTATTCTAAATTTGGAGTTGATAGCATCAGTAGTTCTTGAGATATCCAGGTGTGACAGACAGACAGACAGACTTAGTCTCACCATAAGGGTTCCTTTTTACCATTTTAGTACGGAACCCTAAAAATCTGCTTGCATTGAGGATATTGCCAATATCCGCAAAGTCCCGAGAGCTATTATATTATTAAGGGCAGTTCGGTCTTTAGTTTATTCATGTAATTGAGTTTACTAGTTCGATTCCGAAAGATCTTTTGACAAGAAAGATCTTTTTAGTAAACCAAAATTAAAATATCAACAAAAAAAATACATATATGCACCTACCTACATGGGCACTTATGAAACGTTAGAAGCTAGGTGCACGGTTAAATTGTTCGTTTCCTATGGAGAAGAGCCGGCAAGAAACTCCACGGTTACTCTATTAAAAATAATTGGTTTTTACAATGTCATATTGGAATTAGGATTAGCAGATCTTCCTACCATCGATGGGTTTATTTTTCCAAAATGTTTCAAAGTTCCTAAGAAAAAAATCGTACGTAAGGACCACGTGGCCAATCCATGTTTGAGTTGACTCGATATTGAATCAACTCTATTGTACTAGATTCTATATAACTATAGAACCAACTTTACCTACTTTTAAGATAAGAGCTGTACCTACTGACTGAAATAATAAAACAACGATGGTAAAAACATTACGAGCTTGTCATAAAAATTATGACTCATGCTGGAAAACCTTCGGAAAATGTAAGCAATATGATTAGGTATACAAAGCCATTTCAAATATACAGCGTCCCAGAATTAACGCACAACCTCTTAAGGGGTCATTGTACTCATCATTATGAACAACTTTTACTATCGAACCAAACCTGAAATCGCGAAAAAACATCAGTTGTTCCCTACATTTATGTTCTCACAGCTCGTCAAAATGTAGGGAACAGCAGATTTTTTTTTCGCGATTTATGGCTCTGTCCCATAGTAAAAGTTGTTCATAATGATGAGTACAATGACCCCTTAAGAGGTTGTGCGTTAATTCTGGGACATGTTGTATACCAATAAGAGAGTAGGGCTAGACAAAAAAAAAACGATAAGAAATTCCTTCAATTTGGGTAAAATATTTATTTATTACTACCTTTTGCCCGCGGCTTCGCCCGCGTGTAGGTGGGAAATGATCCCACGGGCACGTACTACCGGAATAAAAAGTATCCTATGTCCTAACTCAGGTCACGGTCTACCCACGTGCCAAATTTCATCCAAATCCATTCAGCCGTTTTATCGTAAAAGCGTAACAAACAAACAAACTAACTTTCGCTTTTATAATATTAGTTATGATTTATTTATTAACTAGCTGCGCCCCGCGGTTTCATCCGCGTAAGTCTCGATCCCGTGGGAATATCGGGATATAAATTAGCTTAAATGTTAATCCAGGATGTCAGCTACCTCCATACAAAATGTTATTAAAATTCGTCCAGCCGCTTGAGCGTGAAGAAGTAACAAACACACACACACACACTCACAAACTTTCGCCTTTATAATATTAGCGTGAAAACACTTTACTGTACATCACATTAAACGAAAAGGTCAAACATATATTATTTTAAACTGTTATTTAAAAAATAATAGAAACCCATAGTAAAATTACAAAAAATAAAAAAAATATTATCCATTATAAATTTAAATTACATGCATCAAAATTAAATTAAATTACAATAGAAATTAAATATATAAAGGCTCCCGCGAATAATTTCTAAGAACACTTCATGGAAATTGTTATACCCGAATCGCGGCGCACCGTCTCATTGCGTCTGTCTGGAGCCTTAACTAGCGTCTAATCGCACAACGCGATATCTTACAGACAACCTTTGGATGGACTGAAAGAATGGAGACAATTTTTTTTTTGGTAAATTATTGTAAGATAAAATCTATTGGATATTCTTGTTGAATAAGATTCAATGCTTTCAGAACAGCAGTCAATGAAAATTTGCTAATATTCGTGTCACCTTTTATGTTATCAAAATCAATCTAGCAATTTTGTAGGTAGCATCGTGCAAACAAACACATACTCAACAATTTCTCTATTTACGATAGCAGTCATTTGTCTCTAGCTACATATTATCACTAATTTGTGCCTCTCTGTTAATTAATTATATCTACAGAACTGCCATTGTTTTATTGGCGGATAGACAAACGCATCGAGCATTCTCTTTAATTAAAATTTATGCATGAAATCAACTGGTTTATAACCGTGAAGTGATAGACGGACAGTAATTTATATTGTTCTGCTATTGTTTACGATTTTGTATAGTTGTTATTGATTGGTTATTTATTTAGAAGAAACAGGATTTTGTTTGTAAAATAGAAATGGGAAATTAATTACAATGTTTTGTATGCAAAATCCAAGTGGGAAATCAGCAGTGTTTTCCTTTGTGAATAGCCTACATTAACCACTTATATTATATATTAAATTTATAAATCGTTCGGGTTAAAAGTACCTATCTATATCTTTTTAACCGACTTCCAAAAAGGAGGAGGTTCTCAATTCGGCTGTATGTTTTTTTTTTTGTATGTTTGTTACGCGATTACTCCGTCAATTATGAACCGATTTTGATAATTCTTTTTTTGTTTGAAAGGGTATACTCCCGAGGTGGTTCCATTGCCACCAAATCAGAATGATGAGGGGATGTCATGGAAATCGAGGGAAACCCTCAAATTTTATATGCAAAGCTATAGCGATTTGGGTATTTTTTATAGTAACTCGTGCATTTGCTCTCTGCGTGAAGTGGAACTGATGACGGAGACCACAGATGGCCACCGGAACAATATAATAATGAGTACCTATTTAACGGGTTGCGATTAAGCAATTTATGCTCGTCACTATGCTTGGTGAGTGGCAGTTCTTCTGGTTCTTACCAGGAGAACGCCTCAACAATCAACGTCCCAGTATCGGAAAAAGCAATAATTTGGAAAAGGTGATGAGCAGTTAACAGTAGGCTATTGTAACTTAGATAAATTCAAAACTGACCCACTAAAAAGTGAAAAATAAAAAACTTTTTACAAAAAAATTATAACCGACTACCAAAATTAACACTACAAAGTGAAAAATAACTTTAATTTCGGAAGTCGGTGTCTTTGGATACCCCGACTTCCGAAATTAAAGTTATTTTTCACTTTGTAGTGTTAATTTTGGTAGTCGGTTATTATTTTTTTGTAAAAAGTTTTTTATTCTAATTACCAATTTAAGGCTTGTGTAGACTAGAGCGATATCGCGGGCGCGACATGCAGCGCGACACTTTCCATGAAGTTTTTATAGATAGCGTCGCGCCTGTCTGCGAGACCTCTCTGCTGAATGTCATTAAAATCGGTTCGGTAGTTTAGTCGCAAAACGCAATAGTATTCGTGTGGGTTTAGGTTAAAATTACCGATTCTATAGGACCTTGGGTTCCCCAAGTCTCATGGCAATTACAAAGCTTCCGTTTGGCTCTGTCTCACATCTAATTAAACGTTGACAAGACGACGAACTGACCCACAGCCCCAACGTATTAACGTATTAACCCTTCAACTTCGCCTCTATTTCGGAAGCCGATCGATTCTGGGCAAAATTAGCTCTGCCCGCCTGGCCTGACCCAATAAACGCTATGTATAAATAAACAATGCCTACAATATTGCCCAAGTATATTGTGCTTTGTGCTATATTAACTAGCGAAAACAGTTTATTAAGGTACTGAACCAGTTCTGTTTATGCGAGGAATTTACATATGTATCGGCACACTTTGATGTAAATTCTGTGTAGCTTTTTTAAAAGAAAAATAGTAGAATGTATTTACATGACACAAGACAACAACGACGAATTTTAAAAGATAGAAGGCAAAATGGATGTTACCGAATCACCGATGAACAAAACACGTCTACCTAACATTCATAATTATTTTCTTAGAATTCACAACGTCTCGAAGGACCGCCAGCGCTGCATAAGCACATGGTAATTACGAAATCAAAGAAACTCCAATAAGAAAAGTAAATACGGCGATATCTTAAGAACATGCAAATATTTTTTAAAGCGGTAAACATGAATGAAAGTGACTCACTTGCCGAACAGCGGATGCCACAAGTGGAAGGAGGCCGGGTCGTGCGGGTGCGGCGGCAGGTGAGGCTCGCCCAGCGGTGTCGTGCTGCCAACCTCGGGCTCCTCGCGCCGCCGGGCCAGCGCTGCCGGCGGGCCCAGGCCCCGCCGTGACGACGACGACGGCATCGGCATCCCGCCGTCACGCTGCGGCGGCGCCAACAAGTTTTGCAAAGATTTAACACTGATCCGAGGCCGCGGCGAATCCTGCGACCCAGTCGAACTACTCCTCTGATGGGCTTGCGCTTCGGAATGCTGCATAGACTGCAGATAGTTGTTGTTTGGAAAGTACGGCGATGTCGGGCTCTTCTGACCCCGCGGCGACCGCTGACTCCCCATCATGTTGGGATTAAAATATGGTATCTGAAGGCCCGGCAGAGGCATGTTCGGCCTTATGTTAGGGTTCATACCCGGGTACATGTTCTGTAGGAATGAGTTGTGCTGCATGGCGGCTCGCTGGCTGGCCGTGTAGTTGGCCATTGGACTAGATCGAGACGACATACTGCTATGTGATTTATTTTGATGATGATGACTCTTTGTCGAGTGAACGAAAGGATTCTGCACGTCTAATGATTTCGATGCCATTTCTTTAGCTTGAGACTCTTCGGCTCGAGCTTTGGCTTGGCTTTGTCTCTGAGCTTGTTGCTGATTCGAATGGTTCATCGCTTCTTGCCACATAGCGTACTGCATCCGATTCTCGTAGTCCATCTGTGGCATCACCGGGAACCCTGTTTGTCCACCAAAACGGGAATTTGGGTTAAACACCTGTGACAACTCCGGGTAACCCTGCCCGGCGGCGTAACCAGACGAGTTTAGTGCTTTTAGAAAATCCATATTTTGCGAGCATGCGGCCATAGCCTCGAGTTGACTGATGTAGGGTAGCCAGAGCATTTGGTTGAGCGCCGCGGAAGTGGCCGCGTCGATGTCGCCAGCTAGCGCGTCCATCGATGGTATCGGCTTCGGTTGAGTACTGGAGTTGATATGGTCGAGTTGACTTATAGCCGTCATATTTTCACTACCTGATGTGCTTGTTGTACTTATTGTACTTTTTGGCGTAGGTGCCTTTGGCTCTTTTTTCGGCGACGCCGGCCGTTTCGGTTCGTTCAATATTATACTTTCTAATTGTGAAAATGATATGACCAGTATATCCGGATCTCGCAGAACCATGGGGTAATGGAACGCGTCTGGTAATCTGAACTCAGGATTAGCCATTAGCATCAAGGGAATTTCAATAGCAGGAGCTGTAAGAATTTGGTTCAGCTTGTTTTTCGGAATTAAAATGGGATCGGGTATGTTGAAACTAGCACCCGATCTCAGACTTTGTATTTGTTCGAGTGGACTTAGTTTATTCATTTTCTCGATATATTTCATCGGAAGCTTTTCTTCTGCCTCACTTTTCTTCGACTTAACAGCCTCGGTATGGTGCTCATCCCGATCACACCTATTGAACACTTTGTTTATTTTAACTGAATCATCGGTAGACTCCCGTCTTCCCTTTTTCTCTTGAGGTTCACCAAATTCTTTATTTAACTTTCTAATCTCGTCTGAACAGCTCGTTACAGTTGGACTGGCTGATTTTCGATGTTTACCTAAGTTTAACGGTTCACATTGCTGTTTTGTAATAGTCACTTCTGATGTGTACATCTTAGGCGAGGGCGAAGACAATAAAGTTTCTAAAAACAATGATTGTTTGCTCTTCGATTGAGGCATAGTAAATATTTCAGGTGAGGACGGCACGGCGGGGATGCCACTCGGCTGAGGCGACTGCATGGCATCCGATTCTCTCGACGGCGCTCGCGGTATGTCTATCCTTCTCGGCGACGCATGCGGGGTGGGTAACCTTCGTTGCACACTTAGATCTCTAGGTAGGTCGTCGCTCTTTTCTGATAAATTATCTTCCATGTTATTTGTAGTTTCAGCATCGCTAGCCACTACTCGGGTAGACATTTTATGTTTTACATTTTTGACACTTAAATCCGTAGCCACCAATTCCACGGTTGTCGTATCTTCTAGGTCTTTTGTAAACTCTATGCTCGGGGCTTCCACTTTTATAGTATTGGAAAAATTACTTTCGCCATCACATGCATTATCGTCAGTTTCTAGTTTAGGACTAATGTTATTCGTGACATTTTCAGTGGAGTCGTCATTAGTCTGAGCTTGTAGTTCACTGGGTAAAGTTGGTTCGCTTTGATCCGGCAATGGTTGATATTTTTGCTCTTCTGAGGGTTCAGGGATTTCAGGTACTTGTTCATGACCAGCATACATAACATCCGCATTATCAACATTATTCTGTTGCCTCTTCTCGGCATTCTCATCATATTCTAAATGATTAACTTCGTTAGAATTTTGCATTTGTGACGCCGTAGATAGCGTTTCAAGCACACAATCAGTCGGTGGGTCGGCGGACGCGAAAACTTCGTCCGTCATGTAGGACTGTTCGATGGACTGTTGTTGGTCCGGTAGCGGCAGGTGGTCTCCTATGTGATGTAAATGTAGGAGCCCCTGCGCCGCCGTCATGCTGCTCCGACTGGGTGACTCCAGCGACTGCTCCAGTCGGTCGATGATGTCGGCGACGGGCGCGCCGCCGAGCAGCATATCGTCGTCCTCCTCCACGTAGTTGGTGCCATGCACGAGATGCGCCAGCTTGTCGAGTGCCTGCCCAAGAATTTGATTATCTTCACAGCCCTTTTCTACGAGCGACTCGAGCAACGCCTCGTCGTGGGGCCCGCCGAGCTCGGGCAGGTAGTGCGCTTCACTTATAGTTTCAAACAGATCTTTGTGCACTCCCATGTCATTATGAAAAACATCTTCTTCCGCAGCGCGCTCGGGCACGTGCGTCTTGCGCTGCTCGAAGAACATCTCGTCTGGCGGCTTGGGGTCGCCGAGCTCGAACGACATGACGTCTTGCGCCACTTCTTCGGCTCCCGGCAGGAAGGGGTACTGCGTTCCCTGCAGCTCCAGGTCCAGCTCTTCGCCGCGCTGCTGGTTGAACTCGAGCTCCGCCACCGCCAGCAAGTTGTCAAGCGGCGTGGGCTCGGGCGGCGCGGGCGGTGTGCGGGACGCGGGTCGACCGCGCGGCACCGCGATCGTGTGCGACGGGATATGTGACTCCAGGTCGGGCGCGAGCCAGGCGGACGCGGGCGCTGCCGCGTCCGTGCGTCTCCGCCGCGGCCTGCCCGAGCGTCGGCGCCGGCGCCGCTCAGGGGGAGCACTGGGCTCGGGGGGTTCGTGCGCCGGAGCGCTAGTCACAAGGATAGAGTCAAAGATTTTAGTACGCGGGATAACTCGCCAACCGGTCAGGGTGCGCGCGATACGGATGCGGTTACGCGGATCGTAATCTTCACAGCGGACCTCTTGCACGGTACCGTCGCGCTGGCGCGCCCACAGGAACACGGGGCGCAAGCGCGGTGCGGGGTGCGCGGGCGGCGGGGCAGTCTCGGCTAGGTCGCGACAGGCCAGGCTGCGCGCGCGGCGCCGGCCGGCAGCGGGGGCGCGGGGTGGGTGGGGGGCGCTGCGACTGCGGCCGGCAGCGGCATCGGCGCGGGGGCGGGCGGCGCGAGGCTCGCCGCCGCCGCCGGGCGCCCGCGGAGACACTCCGGCGCGCCGCACCGCGGGATCAGGCGACGACCGCGCGGACGCGGCCCCGAGGCGGACTGGCGGCCGGCGCGCGCGAGCCCCGCCCCCCGCCGCCCGGCGCCCCTTCCCCCGCCCCGCGCCCGCCCCGCCCAGCGATCGATCGCCCGCCCGCTGCACCCGCCGCCTGCACCCGCATGTAAACACGGCGCGCGCCCCGGCCCCCGCCGCGACGCCGCGTTTACGTGGCCTCGTTAATCTTAAATCCATATCTGCGGCGCGCGGAGTACGCACGCCGGCACGCCCCCGGCGCGGCCGCGCGCCCGCCGAGCACGTGCACCCCGCCACCACCGACACTGCATCCTCAACGTAGCTCACCACGCTCATTAAGCAATTTTCTAAGTTTTCCGGAGGCACCAGTGTTTCGACCTTCCGGTCTAGGACACATTGTCAAAAAAACAAAACGCACTTCAGCAGTTCCCAGCAGAAAATGAATTTGACAAACCCGGAAGTAGGCAGCGCTAGGACATGAAAGGGGCGGTATTAAGTGTAGCTGTCATCAACATCCGTCAGATGAGGCGCGTTCATCCGCGGTCACAGGAAGGTTCAGTGCTCGCTGCTCGCACGAGATCAATAGCAGTCGAGAGTGGTGCCATCTCGCTGGAGCGCCGGTATGTACTGTACTACAGGGAAATCAAGTCGTTGCAAGTGTTCACGGTTTCGTACAATGCGGGTAGATGGAGCTTGCCAACTGAAAGAAGTTCTTTACTATGATTCTGCAAGCGTTCTCCGACAGTCGTTTCTCCTTTGGACTGATCAGCTGATCACCGACAGGACGTTTCGTTTTTGAGAGATTCGTCGATAGAACGTTTCGCCGACAGAATGGTTCGCATTTGTTTGTTTCGACGACAGGACTTTTCAACTATGGAATATTCGCCCTCTCTTTTGTCTACGAACGTTTCGACCTAAGGTTCCGACATGGCTTTTTCACTACAAAGTCACCAAAAAGGTACTAGCTTGCTACAAAGACATGACGAAAGATAATTTTAATGTAAGACCGCCTTTACCTTTAATGACTATTATATTTATCTATTACCTATACATATTCGTCTATTTTGTTGTAAGTGTTTTTATTTATTCATAATAATATTATAAAGTGACTATCTTACAAAGTTATTTAAAAAAAAACTTTAATTTACAGTTGTTGTAAGTAGGTAAATACCTAGATAATATGTATCCATTAATTATATACTTGTCTAGATTTCTAGATTGAGCAATCAAACGAGACGCGAAAACTGTCTCCAATTGTGTGCTATGTGTGAGTACTGCTCGTGTACTTATTGTAGTCAAACTGTCAAGGTGTGCGTGTTTAGGGATGCCTGCTCCAAATTATTGACTTACCATTTCTCCATTATTAAATAAGATGAAGGTTAATCAAAATAGGTTAAATAAAGTAATTATTTTGTAGATTAGTGTTTTATTAATTTAAAAACAGATAACTTATACCTATACTTAGTCCAAATTGGTTCTATGCCTCTATTCTCTCTATTCGGAGGTGATTTTTTTTTTAATCTCGGCAAAGATGCGTCTTTATGGCGTTAATATTTTTGGAATGTTATATAATATAATGTTTATAAATAGAATACCATGATTATTACAATAAAAAAAACGTTTATGAACAAATTAACTTTTATTTGTGTTGTAAACTCAAAAATATTAAGTTTCTATCTTTCATATTAGGCTGTTCATCGGCTATAAACCTTTGCTTCTCCATCAACCTGGCGAAAGCTAAGCACGGAAAAAAAAGAAAATTAAATCCTAGTTGCCTAATCTTCAAAAGTGTATTGAAAAACGCCTTTTGATACACGTGGACATTTGTTATTGTAGTTTTTAGCTCAAACACAACCTCGCCTACGGCTCGGGTGTAAATTCCGCCTCGAATGCATTATCAAACATTCTCCACTTGTATCAAAATGTACTATTATGTAGATAAGTTATCATGTAGATACTGATCAAATACTGTCATTTTTAAAATCATAATGTTCTCCTGATCGAATGATGATGTGATGATATTTGTATTTTGTCTCCCATAGTTTCGCCAAATCTCCCTAGTAATAAACTAACAACACCAGCTAATCAGACTAACCTACAAAATGAAGAATGAAAAAATCGTGTTTTCTTAAAATAATAGTGGTTGTTTATCAAAACTTACCGATGGAAATTGATCTTGGCGTTATTATGCGGTTTTCCCACATAATAGCGACACAATTTGACGGCACAAACTGGCACAATTAATTATTTTCCGTAAGTTATCCTTATGTGATTCAAATGACACTGACGTAAGTGAAAAGCGAGTCTACGAAAATAGTACACTTTATTTGGGCCGTTCGGTACGGTCAATGCGTCATCTAGACAAGTATATAATCTAAGTAAGTATCATAGGTTCCTAGTAACCTAGGTTTAAAAAATATGAAATTATTTCATCAGGTGAAAAATATGTGCCCATGCATTTAAATATGATTTTAAGTCCATTTGATTATTTTCTGATGAATGTGTCTCAATCCTTTTCTTATAATAATCGGTACCTCCACGCTTTAGCTGAGACATAAGTTCTGCGGATTTTATTCATTCAATAATGTTCTCTGTATTCTTTTGCTCCTTTTTAAACTCAGAGATAGTTTTAAATATGGGGTTAATTCAGTCAGTTTTATCGCAACCAACGTCTGAAGGTGCCAAAAAGTTGTGTAGTTTAATTACAGTACTTAAACTGTGACTTCCATCTTTGTTCAGTATTAGGTATAATAAGTTATGTGTTTGTATGTATTATATATAAGTGTTAATGTTATTTTTACAATGTTAAAAGGCACGATGGGGTTGGCGTATCTGTTCAGATAAAAACCCCTAAATATTAGGTTGGGGAAAAAGTCTTTTCGCATTATAGTATGTATGAACTTGTAATAAAATCTCTTTGGCTATACTATTTGTATCTGGCTGGTTTTGGTATCATTGAAAGTTTAAATTTTAAAGAACTTTATTCCAAATTCAAATTAGGAAAATGTGTGGTTTTCATTTGTTTTTCGCACTGTCAAGATGAGTGAATCTAATGAAGAAATTCGATACATTTTAAAATTTTACTACAAAAAGGTAAAAATGCCGAAAATGATTTGCGATGTTTATGGACCTAGAGTGCAGTGTCTGTGAGAATAGCACAAATTTGGTTTAAGCGTTTTCAATCCGGAAATTTTGATGTCAAAGATGCACGTCGCTCTGGTCGCCCTATTACGGATAAAATGGATGCCATTTTTATTACCCGACTGCTCCAGAAGGAGGGTTATGTTTTTCGAGTGTATGTATGTATGTATATATGTCTATTTCATTGGCACGCTCTGTAGGCTAAACGGCTTGATGGATTTTAACATATGAGGTATCCTTAGATTCGTTTTAATTGCGGGAGTGACATAGGCTATACAATTTCAATATGGCATTTGCGAATCGAAAAAGAGGGAGGGATTAAAAAATAATATTTTGCTATTATATTAATACGGGTATCAAATAAAAGCTATTAAATAGCCAATTCAAAATATATATATATATTATAATACATTTAAGCTACTATTTTGACACGGACTACAAAAAAGTACATTTTCGTTAATAATAAAAACGTAGCGGAGTTAAAATTGTACATAGACTATTTTTGAAAAAAGTAATTGGTGTGTGGTCTGGGATCGTTCTAATGCCGAAAATATAGTTTTTAGAATTGTTATCTGTTTGTCTGAATGTATGTTCCAGCATCACGCAAATTCTATTCGGATACATTGTGTTCAATTTTTGTATATAATTATGTAATAATAAAAAAATAAATAAAAAAAAAGATGAAAAGAAATAATAATAAAAACAATAAAAAGAAAAGATGAAAAGAAAACCAGTATCCTGTATGTATCAAAAATAAACAAATGTAGTAAAAAGAAATAATAATAATAAAAAAAAAAAGATGAAAAGAAACCCAGTATAAAAAAATTATAAAAAGAAATAAAAAAAATAGTAAAAAGAAATAATAAAACAAAATAATAAAAAGAAAAGATGAAAAGATTTTTTTTTTTATATTATTTTTTTTTTCTTTTCATCTTTTTTTTTATTATTTCTTTTTACTATTTATTTTTGTATTATTTCTTTTTATATATTTTTTTTATTATTTCTTTTTACTATTTTTTTTTTCATTTATTTATTTTTGATACCTAAAGGATACAAATTTTAAGGCGTTCGTAACATCCTAGATGCCTCCGACTGCATTTATTTATTTTTTATACATATAGGATACTGGTTTTCTTTTCATCTTGTTTCCATCTTTTCAGTTATTTTTTTTGCAGTCGGGTTATTTTTTTTAAATAATTTGTTTTATTGAAAAAGTGGAGCAAGATCGGCATATCAGTAGTTACGACGTAACTGAAGAACTGGGAATTGACCACAAAACAGTTTTGGCACATTAAAAAAAAACTGGGTACACAAAAAAGCTCGATATTTGGGTACCTCACGAGCCCACTGAAAGAAACCTAATGAACCGTGTACTCATTTGTGATTCTTTATTACGACGTAATGAAACCGAACCATTTTTGAAGAAGCTGATAACTGGTGATGAAAAGTGGATCACTTACGACAAGAACGTGCGAAAAAGGTCGTGGTCAAAGGCCGGTCAGGCTTCACAGACTGTGGCGAAACCCGGGTTAACTCGCAACAAGGTGATGCTGTGTGTGCGGTTGGATTGGAAGGGCATTATTCATTATGAGCTGTTACCACCAGGCAGGACCATCGATTCTGAACTCTACTGCGAACAACTGATGAGATTAAAGCAAGAAGAATGAACAGAAGGAGTGTGGTTTTTCATCATGATAACGCACACATCTTTAGCCACTCAGTAAAATTAAGAGAGTTTGGCTGGGAGGTGTTAATGCATCCGCCGTATAGTCCTGCCCTTGCACCTTCAGATTTCCACATGTTTCGGTCTCTTCAGAATTCTTTAGGCAGTGTCAGGTTAACATCACGAGAGGACTGCCAAAACCACTTGTCCCAACAGGTACACACGGCTACATATCAAGCTATACAAATCCAGTTTAGGCTGATCTCGCATTTTATGGGATTTCTGAATAATGAGAGGTCAGCTTATACTGGAAATGTATAGCTTGATGTGTGGCCGTGTGTACATAAGAGTCAGCTCAGTATTTCACTGTTGCGATTCGATTAGACACTCTTATATGGTTGCTAAGCCATTTATGCTCGTCACAATGCATATGATGAAGTCACCATCAGTTCCAGTTCTTGCCCTTTGGGTGACTTTTAGCCTTCTAATAAGGCCCATTGTGAGCGACCACGACGTTTCAGTGCCATATGGTCATCACTGGCAACACGCACTGTTCAAAGACTTTCGTCTTGAGACACTGCGGAATGCGGTACGAGAAGCTATAACGTAGCTTCCTGGACGCTGCCCAGCTGAGTCGACGATTGACCTCTTTCTCGACTTGGACCCACCTACTTGAACAGTTTGTACTAGGTAAACATACTCTTTCACAACTTCGATCTCCATAAGAGTGGGTGTTACATGAGCATTTGCCATGACCTTTCTCTTGTCTATGTTCATTTTAAGACACACTCTTTCGGAAGTTCTACTGAGGTCATCGAGCATTGTACTGAGGTCCTCCATAGTCTCAGCCATTGCAACTATATCGTAGTCAAACCGAAGATGAGTGATGTATTCGCCATGGATGTTGATGCCTAGTCCTGTCCAGTCCAGAACCTTGAAGACATCTTCCAGAGCAGCAGTGAATAGTTTCAGAGAGATAACGTCTCCCTGCCTCACCTCGCTGCAGTCGGATTGACATAGTGGCGTTTTTGTGCACCTTAAGGTACCTACCGATAGTCGATCTGGCACCGTTGAAGAGACTGCAGTACAGCAAAAGTCTCGATCAAATCGAAGGCTTTCTTGTAGTCCACAAACGCTAAGCAGAGACGCAGGTTATACTCTTTGAGCCCCTATAAACTATAGAGGTATGAGGAACATGGTGTAAAGTTCACTCATCCTCCATAGAAAAGGGAGGATCCTCCGACCAGACTCGTGTTGAGTCTGTTGGGCAACTGCACGACGATTAGTGTCGGGAAGTTGTATATACTAGTCGCGCGGTAAGTTCTGCTTGTGCGAAGCAGGATTCTGCGCGACGCCGGTGTGACGCATAGTTCGCATGTGGCGATGTTGATGCCGCCACATCACTGCCCTCCGGGGACCGGAGGTCGATATTAGGCTGAGTCATGTATCTTGCGATGCTTGCCAGTGCCAGTAGAGGGTTCCATAGAGTCGGAACCGGGTGTCGCATAGTTCTCGGAGAGTCGGAACTGTCTGCGGTGATTCTCCAGTAAGTCGGGGTGGCGCTGCATTATGCCCCAGGAGTTGGATGTGGTACAGCGCCGGGTTGAAGCTGACTGCTGGCGTCGACCAGAGGAGGATTCATGAGCTCTGCTTGTAGACCGGCCGAAATTGCAGTGTGCTACGCCAAGGTTGCTGATGAGGCTGAGGGTGATAACCATGAATGCGCGTCCGCTGAATGACGTCACGCTTAACTGGCTGCTCGAAAGCTGCGCCAGTGTCCATGTTCGGGGTCACCAGTAACATATATCACCAGTATGAGGAACAGGGTGTAAAGTTCACTCATCCTCCATAGAAAAGGGTGGATCCTCCGACCAGACGCATGTTGAGTCTGTTGGGCAACTGCCCGACGGTTGATGTCGGGACGTTGTATATATTATGCTAGTTGCACGGTAAACTCTACTTGCGCGATGCAAGATTTTGCGTGACGTCAATGTGGTATGTGACGCGTCGTAGTTCCCAGTGTGCTGTGCCAAGGTTGCTGATACTATAAAATTAAATTTAAAAAAAACAGACATTTAGGTAACCTTAACAATATTATTTCAACTATCTGTCTGGCTTATCATTTCTAGTCTGTTACATATAATAGGGTTGCCATCCTTATACTGCTTTTCTTTCTAAAATACTGTTTACTGCTCAACAAAAATAAAGTATACTTATGATTATACTGTTTTCACTGATATCCAAAACTATTCCCAAATAAGAAGTTTCATCTACTAAGTAGTAGCTTGCCTTAATTTCAGAATACTATAAATAGATAATTGATAGAATACCTTTTTCAGATACTAGTACCTACCTACTTATTAGAGTTAATTGTGCCACCTCAGTATACCTATTCACAGAATGAGTGTTTTCAGTGATGAATGCTAAGTGGTGGCCTTCAAAATTGGGGTTAAGTTGATAAGTTGCGCGAGAAGCACTAATGAATTATGTAGGTATCTATTTAAAACATCAAATTAAAATACTGTAAGTATTTCTTTCTTAAATACTGTTTATTTCTCATTTCGACCATAATATACTTTTTTATATCTATTATTAAAAAACCGGCCAAGTGCGTGTCGGACGCGGACCACGCACAATGAAGGGTTCCGTAGTTGGGATGAATTTATCCCAAAAACACAACTTACTTAGAATAATAAAACTTCTGTTGCCGAAATAAGAATACTCGTATATGATTTACCTAATACGTTAAAATTATCGTATTAATAGCTAACTATTTATTAGGGTGATTTATCTAGACAAATAGCTATTTTTGGAATCAAAATATCAAAGGGCATTATTTCAAATTACCTAAGTAATAAAGATTATTTTATTTACTATATTTTTTTCTAGGGTTTTTTAATGTAATTTCTGCAGCGAGGCATATGAAGCGTGGTAAGTCACCAGGACATGACACATGGTCTCAGTGTGGAGCACCTTGTTTGGGGAAGCGCCAACTTGTTTTCACATTTAAGTGCGTTTTTCAACTTTGTGTCAAATACGCCTTACTTGGCGAAACTGCTAAAGAAAACTGTAGTGGATCCAGTCGTCAAAAATAGAACAGGCGACTTGAGTGCGTCTAGTAACTATTGACCAATTTTCGGTTATAGGCAAGGTGCTGGAGCGTCTCCTACAGCCTGAACTGCAGAAATATCTGAAAATAGACGATGCCCAGTTTGGTTTCCGACCCGGAATTTCAACAGACTCTGCAATTGTTAGCCTTAAGAGTACGGTAGCCACCCACCAGAGAACCTCAGTGTATGCTTGCTTCTTAGACCTGAGCAAAGCTTTTCACCTGGTGAATCTGGTGACATCCTCTGGGACAAGCTAAAAAAAGTCACAAGTAACTCACCAAATTGTAGATATGTTGAGATTCTGGTACGGAGGCCAAACCAATCAAGTGAAATGGGGTGACACTCTGTCTAGTAGCTACAGGTTAGATTGTGGTGTTCGCCAAGGGGGGTTAACTTCTCCGGACCTATTCAACCTGTACATCAACGATCTGATTTCGGAACTCAGAAGAACCAAAATTGGCTGTCACCTAGGTAATGTCTGCGTGAACAGCTTGAGCTATGCTGATGACATGGTTCTTTTGAGTCCTTCGATCAAAGGCTTGAGGAAACTGTTATCTGTCTGTGAGCATTATGCTGATGCTCACGGACTGAAATATAATGTTTTAAAACCGAATCTATGGTATTCAGCTCTGGAGCTGGTCCGGGGAACATACCCAGTCTGTATTTGAATGGTGTGACCATTAAGGTCGTAAAGCAGTTTAAATACTTACTAGACACAGACTACGACATAGAAAGAAAGCGTAGGGCCCTCTCAGTGAGGAGTAACATGCTCGCGCGCAAATTTGTAAAGTGCACCTAAGACGTAAAGATCACTCTGCTTATTGCTTGTCAATGTACACCTGCCAACTTTGGTGCAACTTCACAAAAAAGATGTACAGTTCATTACGGGTTCAGGACAATGATGCTTACCGAACCCTTACGAAACTGCCAAGATACTGAAAAGAAGAAAGAAAGAAAGAAATATTGTTTATTCTGCACAAACAAAACGCACATTTCAACAAATATAAACATAATTAAAATACACACATACAAAGTAGCCAAAACCCTCGTATCCAATACACTAAAAATTTTGACAATCATCAGCAGTGTCTCGAGCATGTTTGTCGAAGCGAGGGTCCCGAACTTTTACGCCATCATGAGGTCGAGGGTCACGTCTTTTTGGCAAAGTTTGAGACGTTCCAGTAACAGCATTTTGAGGGTTGTCTCGTGCAACCTAGCAAGCTCCATATTGGTGCACTGGATTTCTGTTCACCTAAGCGAGAACAAAAAATTACGATATACTGTTTTTGAAGACTATGGGTATACTTACATACCTCCATGTTTTATTTTTATTTTATTTTAATGTTTTTACTGTTTTGCGTTCAGAAATTAAAGCATATAATTTAAAACATACCCAAAGACTTCTTCTGTTTATGTTGTCTTTACAGATATATATTTATAAGAAAAATATATAAAACGCACACAAATTTATTACAAAACTGTTATTATTCGAGTTCCTTTCCTAACAATTCTTAATAAGTTCCACTGTAAACTGGCTGACCTAACTTACGTCACGGGCAACTCGCTCTAAGTTTATCTCTTTCATACTTACCGTAAATGAAACGGAGCGCAGCGATCTGCCAGCGACTAAGTGCACGTTTTGTTCGATAAATAATTACATATTTTATAGGTAATGAATACAGCTTTCCTTTGGTGAGTTCAAATTATAGAATAATTTTATATTTATATATTTCGAAACAAACATTCCACCTTATGACATCATAAAGTAACCGTCATGAGAAGCTATAAATACATAAAATTGCAAATTATACAACTATCAACTTTAAACTCAAGATATCTAAGTTGATTTATGAATGAAGAAATTATCGCTAAACGTCATAAAATAATTTTAGTTGCAATGGAAACTGAACCATACTTACGCAATTTCAGTTAAAGTTTTAAATCCCATCGTCTCATGGCGTTGACTTTAGATACCTACTGTCTAGAAACTACTTAAAGTATTTTGTACTTGCTTGTACACACGGCTACATATCAAGCTATACATTTCCAGTATAAGCTGATCTCGCATTGTATAGGATTTCCGTACAATGAGAGGTGAGCTTATACTGGAAATGTATAGCTTGATATGTAGCCGTGTGTACCAATGTATAGATAAATTTAATTCTTTAATATCTTTTTAATTACACACCGACTAAATCTGTGACTTGGCGAAAAATTGCGACTAATTAGCGAAAAAATTTGGGAGAAAACAGATCTTCGCTAGGTGCCCTAGTTTTTGTGATATAAATATGGCCGAAGCGGAGAGATTCTCTCCAGGTCGGCCACCTAGAAACGCTTGTAACTTTTGAACCAGTGACCCACAAATTCTGGTTTTTGGCGACAAATTTCGACTAATTAGCGACAAATTTTTCGTAATCTCAAAATTAAAATCCCTGATGGTGGTTATGCCAGTGTCAGACACACGTCAATGTTGTGTGAAGAGGCCACGGAAATTATTTTTTACAATATTATAAACCAACATTTTCGAATAAAAAATTGCTACCATTTGGAGATGAAGGAGTAGGTAGGTAATCTATATGTGGCAATTATTAGTTACATTTGGTTTAGTTTAATTTTGCCGCAAAATACACAAATTTTTGACAGATTTGCAAATACGTCCTTAAGACGCCGACAACAGGTAAACTGCTGTCACTGTCAGATTGCATACAAAAGAAAGAGATGCGCGATGTTGTGTCATCGCGCATCTCTTTCTAAATTATATATTAAGGGCCTTATCATACTAGCGAATTGCGAGCGTCCTCAAAGCGGAGCGGGCGCGCAACGAATAGGTTACGGGCGCGCAACGAACACGCCGCGCATGCGCAGCGAATTCGTTGCGGACGCGCAACAAGATCGCCGTGAATACTGTCTCGTACAAACGCCGGCCCGGCCGCCCCGCCTCACTTTCTTCTTCCTCACATCCGCGACGTCCTCGCTGTGCAGCCGCGGCGTGTTCGTTGCGCGCCCGTAACCTATTCGTTGCGCGCCCGCTTCGCTTTGAGGACGCTCGTAATCCGCTAGTATGATAACGCCCTAAGACGCCGACAACAGGTAATCCGCTGTCACTGTCAGATTGCATACAAAAGAAAGAGATGCGCGATGACACAACGTATGGCGTAAAAATGCAAATAAAATCGTATAAAATTAGATATCTATTAACTAATTAATAAAAATTAATCCATCATCGGATGCAGTTTGGCAATTGCAATTTTATGGTATACTTTTAATTATAATTATAACTGTTAACGAAGGGATAAACTACTTTTAAAAGTAATTAAGAGTTGTCTTTAAAGATTTTTTTTGATGTATTAAATTATGTTTAATTATGTTTTGAGTTCCATCATCGTATGCACAAAAGACTTGAAAATATCATACTGGTTTTGTTTTGGAAAATTATTTACGGTTTAAGAAAGCCACATTTTTGTCAATTATCAGAAATCTCCGCCTACGTTGAAAAACATGCTCTCCCATACATCGAAAGTGATCTAACTACAAATTGTAGATTTTCGGACTATTTCCTTCTTGCCAAATTTCATGATTCTAGGTCAACGGGAAGTACCCTATAGGTTTTGATTTGTTTACGAATAACAAAATATGTCGCATATATCGCCATTTTTTAGAGCTTTATGGGACCATAGACACGAATTTGATATTAATTTCAACTTGATATCTCCACGCGTTCCTGAGAAAAAAGGGTCTGAAAAAACTGACAGACAGACAGACAGACCTTTTTCTTTTGAGGTACGGAACGCTAAAAATCAGAAAATTTATTTTACCGATGGTCGTAACTAAATGCGATTTGTTTGTTTTCTGATTTTCATATGTTCGAAGAATCAAATGCTCGATGAGTTTTCGGTCCGAAAAACGATATTCCGATTCAATATTTCGAATAAACTGCTAAAATTAGGATTCTCATTCAATTAGTAGGTACATATTCAGTTACGCATAGCAATTCAAAGAGCACGAGCGCCAGAACCCCTCTATTATTGGCCAATCATTTGGGTTAGGTTAGGTTAGAACTGTGACCAGCGAAAGAAAATATTTTTATTAAAAATAAACAATCATAGTTTTAAATGAGAACCAATAAACTGCAAACATTTTATTTCGGAATTCTAATTAATCGGTATTTTATTAATCGGAATTCGTATTTTTGATGTTTCGAATTATCATTAAGTCGGACTTTTTGTTATTCGATCTAAGTATTGAAACTTGGTATTTTAAGATAATTACAAATGTTAGAAATATTAAAATTTTGGAATTATTAAATAGGATGAATAATAAATCGGAGTTGTTATAATTATGTACTTATTAGGAGTTTTGAACCATTCGGAGTTGTGAAAAACCGGCCAAATGCGAGTCGGACTCGCGCACGAAAGGGTCCGTACCTACCATTGTTTATCTAAAAAAACGCCTATTTAAAAAAATCAAATAAAAAAATATTTATTTTATTCTGTTTTAGTATAATTTTTTTTGTTATAGCGGCAACAGAAATACATCATCTGTGAAAATTTCAACTGTCTAACTATCACGGTTCATGAGATACAGCCTGGTGACAGACGGACGGACAGCGGAGTCTTAGTAATAGGGTCCCGTTTTACCCTTTGGGTACGGAACCCTAAAAACGGTATTTTGAAATTCGTATTTATGACTGACGGAATAAAGTTTTTCGTGAGTATTTATGTAGTGTCATATCAATTATCTCTTTTTTTTCTATAAATGTATCGTTTTTCATTTAAACATTGATCAAAAGGTCATAAAAACACATCTGAGTTAACTTTAAACTGTTCATTTTTATTTTCTATTTTCAATAGTTACGTTAACAGAGATATTTAACGGAGATAGGTAATTTATGCAAAATTTACTTGATAAAGTTGCTATAAATACCGAAACAAACGCTGAACGACGCTAAACTAAAGACGAATTCAAAAGACAATCTACGTTCTATAGGTATAAGTATTTGAAACAAGTTTTAAAGAAAAATCTAAAATGTTAACTCGGTATTTTGTGCCAGTGTTTTTGATAACTTTGCAATGCGTAACAGCAGAATTATCGTTACAAAACTTAACATTGTCTTTGGCGAATATTCCCGAAGACGGACGACTGGACTTCTGCGCGCTCATGACCAAATACCACTACCCGTGCGTCAAATACGAAGTAATCACTGAAGACGGGTACATTTTGACCCTATTTAATGTTCCCGGAGATAAAGAAAAAACAGTCTTCATGCAGCATGGCTTTGTGGACTCTTCGTTCACCTGGATCTTAAGAGGACCTAATTCTTTAGCAGCGTGGCTATCCAACAACACCTACGATCTTTGGTTTGGAAACACGAGAGGTAACATGCATTCCCGAGCTCATACGACTCTGAACCCTGACCTTTTAGAGTTCTGGGAGTTCAGTTTCCACGAGATGGCTCTATACGACATACCAGCCATGATCAACTTTGTTTTAGGAAAGACAGGACAGACAAAACTTCAGGTGATCGCGCACTCGCAAGGGACATCTCTGTTCTTCGCTTTGGGATCCCTGAAACCAAAATACTGCTCGAAAATTAAGAATGTTGTGTGTTTAGCTCCGATAGCGTATTTAAATAACGCTCAGCATCCGTTTTTTCCTTTGTTATCGTTAGCAGGAGGACCTCTCCTTAGTGCTGCATTAGGATTTATAGGACACGGGGAGTTTTTAAAGAATTCTTCAGAGCTATTGGCGTTGTTCCGAACTGCGTGTACGCAAGGTCTTGTGGCGTACGAGGCGTGTGTGGTGGGGGCCGCGTCGGTGGCCGCCGGCTCCGACCCCGAACAGTTTGAACCAGAGTTCGTTCCGATAGCTTTCGGACACTACCCGGGCGGCTCATCGATGAAGAACGGCGTACATCTACTACAAACCGTAGTATCGAAGAAGTTTCAACAGTACGATTATGGCATCGAGAATTTGGTAAAGTACGGTAGTGTTCAGCCCCCGGTGTATGGCTTAAATAAGGTTCCTTTTAACGTTTCATTGTATGTGGGTGAGAATGACCGTTTGTCGGCCATAGAGGATGTAAAGCGTCTCAGGGGAGAGTTGAGGCACGTTGTAGAGTACTACGTCATGCCCTACAAAAAGTGGAACCATATAGACTTCGTTTGGGGCAAGAACATGTCTGATTACTTGTTTCATCCTGTACTTGAAACTTTGAAAAAATATTATTGATTGTGTGATGATAATGATAACCGAAGTTTGTGTTAATGATAAGCATAGAACTATTGGTAGTTTTCAATCGTACTTGATTTCAAGTATAAAATGCAAAAGTATTATATTTGTAATAAAAAAAAAAAAATACATTGTTATTGTATTGAAATAGCGGTTGTGAGCCTCTAACTCCCGTAAACGAGAGAACAAATTCGAGATCATGTAAAAGCAATGTTTAATGTGGTTTTTAATTAACGTTAAAAGCATTATATGCATTACTTAAAACTAGTTTCAACCAATCAAATGGCTTGAATCTAGTTTTGCCTACGAGCCTAAATGCTGGTTTACGTTTAACCGCATGTTTCATGTTCACAAAATTGTTTTTCTAATAAAGTTCACGAGTTCCTTTTACCTACTTTGCGGAATATTTATTACTAGCTGCGCCCCGCGGTTTTACCCGCATAATTCTCGATCCCGTGGGAATATCTGGATAATTTATATCCTATGTCCTAATCCTGGGGGCCTAAAATGGACGCTTTGGCAGAATCATAAATGATCTGCGTACAATTCATACATCCCGCAATTCATCTGTTTGACAGCTGCTATTTGACATTAGACTTCATTATAGCAATTCATATTTTGTGGAACATTTTACGAAATTCCATAAAAAACTGTCACACAGATAATTGCGGGATATGAATTGTACGCAGATCATATTATGATTCTGCTAAAGCGTCCATTTTAGGCCCCAAGGTCATGGTCCATGTGCCGAATTTCATCCAAATCCGTACAGCCGTTTTAGCGTGAAAGCGTGACATACAAACAAACTCACTTTTGCATTTATAATATTAGTTAGGATTATTTGATTTAAATACGAAATATTCACTAATCTGTTTTATCACCTCCGGATCTCACCGCGTATAGAATTCGAGCCTCTAGTATTTATCATAATCTTTGTGAATAGTTCCCCTCCGGTAACCCTCTGGGAAGGTTAGGGTGTCTACAGATTGGAGCACACGGTGGCAGTTTCCAGCACATGCAAAGGGTCTGGGATGTCCTAGAACGCACTGCAAAAAGTATGAGCCTGATGTTTAATTGTTACCTTTTAATCCAGTGTTTTGGGAAAGGAGTCACGGGAACTGATGAGAAGGCAGGCGGTTTCGGTTATGACCGTGAATCTTCATGAAGAAATAGGTTGTCTCGATTTCGGTCATGACACAATTTTCTTCATTGGCGACGTTATTACAATGACTTATTTCCTGTGTAAAAGATTTTTTTTTTTAAGATATTTAGCAAACTTTTAAAGGTAAATCCAAATCGGCGCCCACCTGGCGAAAGGTAGCAGATTTTAGTGCTAAAGAAATAAGTTCAAGTTTAAGTATTTAAACGTTGTAAAGTTCGGACTCGCGCACGAAGGGTTCCGGATCTATAAAAACGGCAAAAAAAAATCAAGTTTGTTGTATGGGAGCCCCCCTTAAATATTTGTCTTATTTTAATTTAATGATTTATTTACTAAAGTGAATATACTTATAACTAAAGATTCTGTGAATATTTCAAGCGTCTACCTGTTGCCGTTATCAATATAGAGCAAAAAAATCACGTTTGTTGTATGGGAGCCCCCTTAAATATTTATTTTATTCTACTAGCTGGTGCCCGCGGTTTCGCACACAAAGCATTTTCTATTCTAAAATATAAGTTAAATCCTAAGTCACTCCATAGAACATCAGCTGCTTGCTAGTGAAATCCCGTCAAAATCGGTCCAACCGTTTCGGAGATTAACCGGAACAAACAGACAGACAAAAATGTAAAAAAAAACATTTTTTGTTATAAGTCCGTATTTATTCTCTTAGGCATTTAGTAAAAAGCTGTTATTTTAACATTACAAACAGACACTTCAATTTTATTTATTTGTATAGATTTTGAACAAAATCTTACAGTTCACAATGATAACACTATGCGCATGGGACTAATTATTTTCTATGACTATACTCCGTTTGAAATAAACCTTTTTTACAGTTCGTTCAATCGATTTTGACTTCTATTGCGTTGGTGGCATGACCAATGACAGCTGTAATAAACAGTTGGTATTGTAACCACGTTTTTGCTTTTAATGCCATCCTTATGCCTACGGAATAGAAGTCAAAATCGGTTGAACAGACTGTAAACAAGTTTATTTAAATGTCTAATCTTATTGCAAATGGAGGGTAGACAATGATTAAGATAAAAAAAATTATCTGTCATAGGAAAACAACAAAAACATATTTGTTCTATTTCTCATATGTTTTTATTATATAAAAACTTCGGTAACTAGGTACTCAAATTCCGGCGATAGACAAGTGATAAAATGCCTTCATTATTATTATTCATAGTTTTGTCATTTCCCTACGACGTGAATGGTAATGCCAACAAAAGAATTAAGTAACCAGGCACCAACTACAACTTTGTCTCTAACTCAACTCCACGATGGGTAACGAAAGGTTATGTTTTTAACCCATAATGTACGTGTGCTCAGTAGGTAGTAAAGTCTTTGACATATTCCGCCAGAATACAAAACAAGATTTATATTTTGACATAACTTAAACCATGCAGCTGGTTTTTGTAATAAGAACGTAACAGTGATTGAAATACCGTTCTTTATACAAAACTGAAAACTTAGTTTGGTACTAAGTTGTCAGTTTTGTGTTTAGGAACTTTACCATAGTCGGAATAAAGTTCGAAATTCAATAATGGGTACATGTTTTAAACCTGGGTCTGAAGATAAACCTAGTTTTGTAATAAGGGGGAATAAGTTTAAAAAGTTAGTACTTACGGAATACAATTAATTTTGCCTCCGTATTCAAAGGTGTTATTTTCTGAGCTTGTTATTTTTTTTCTTATGTCGACTGTACTCACATACATACAATAAGAAGAATGTTAAGAAGATATTGTTTACTCAAATATTTTATAGATCTAGGATAAAAATGGGCAATTTTTTACAGAAAAACTATAAGTAATTATGCTATTAGAATTTTGTAATAAATACAAATGTAATACTGAAAAGATGTGTTACGGCTAACAGTTCAAACGCGCCGTTCAAACCTTCCTTACTTAGCCGTATAAAATACCTCATCATCATTTCAGCCGAAAGACATCCACTGCTGGACATAGGCCTCCCCCAAAGGGGGGGATGCCATAATCGCCACGCTTGGCAGGCAGGTTGGCGATCGCAGTATGGTTTTAAAATGCATAGAGAACGCTGCTGCCCATTCTCTAGTAAGGCCCTTAATCGCCTTTTACGACACCCACGGGAAGAAATAGGAAAAAAATATACGTAAATAAAATACCTACTCGGTTAAAATGTATGGAATAGCTGTTTTTTTTAAACCAAAAAAAATAAAAGATGTCAGAGCAGAGGATTTTTTAAGCTATTGAATAACAAACCTAACTGCATACAATTGAAGTACGGTTTATGAACCTATTGACTGCCCAGTAGGATTAATACGACGTGTTCGTGCCTGTGACGCTTCAGTCGTATTTAAATGACTGAGAATCTTGTTCGTTTTTTATTGCACGACCTACGGAACAGAAAAAAAAACAGTAGAAGTCGCAAGTAGGCGGAGCCTTCTTACCTCGAGTTTTGAGGAGTTTCGCATAAATGTCTGCTCCGCGCACACTTCACGCGTATCGCATCAGCCGGTCTATTCTGTAAAAATCTCACCGTGAAAACTCAGGTGATGTGAGCTGTCATTCCATTGATGCTAGCGATTGACACTATGTATTGATGCTCACTTCACCTAAGTTTTCACGGTGAGATATTTACAGAATAGCACTACAGTCTTGTTACAATAGTCACGGTGACGAAAATTTGAATAAAAAATACAAATATGCCGCCCTATTGTGCTGTTTTAGAATTTTAACACGATAGCAGACCCAAAAATGTATCAAATAGTATTATATCATACCATCGGTAAGTCCTAATTTATTTTATTACGATAAAAACTGTAAAAACAATATTTTACGGAATGTTGCAGAAAAACGCTACGGAAATATCAATTTTATTGATAAAGAAATACAGCTTTAAATTGAATGCATTTATTACAGTGACATCTAGCGGCGGGTAGCGTAACTTGCTCATTAAAAAGAGTGGATAATAAACAACTCTATCTTCATATATCTGTGGTTTATTTTCAAATAAGCAACGACGGACAATTATTTCCTAATTTCATTCAATATTATAATACCCATCACACCAAGGATTTCAACAGTTAACCTGTATATGTGTGAGTTTGGGAACGCTGGTTCCGATACTAATGAAGCGCTATGCGATTTCTACTGTTTTTTTTCTGTTCTATGGCCATTGCTGTATTTAATACGAAGTTAGGCCACTCTCTAACATCACGTAAATATTAAATGGACCCGATGTCGTGCGTCTTTGCTCGACAAACGAAATAGAGAGACATATTAAGCGGGCTATAGCGGGAACGAGATAGCAATAATTGTCACTGTTACGAACCCGTAACAACTCGGAAACAAACTACAATTCGGGTACTCCTCGCAAACCGAGAGTAATCCAGTCCATTGTGTTCTTTCACCTAATTTATGCGGTCTACATCGAGGAGCGCGTACCATAACTTCCTATTTAATACATCAATGTCTGTGGCACGACTATTCGTCGTAAGTGTTGATTTATCGATTTAAGAGCTGGGCGCTGGGGTTGATATAAAACTAAGCGGTCAATACGTTAAAGAGCAAACTTACTTACGTACACCCGTTTCATGTGCGTGTCGATGTTCGTACAAATTAGAACTTTATGACAATTACAATACAATTTATTATTCAATGGCATCATAAAATCCTGTTTCAAACCGAATCGTATCTAGTTGGAAGCCCTCTAAAGATGTATGCTAACACCAGACCCAATACGACAAACACATGTTCAGCCGTGCTTCAACTTTTAGCCGTAACAATTATTATTTTATAACACAGAGCATCATATTGCAACAATATCTTAGACCCCGTCCTATAAATGCGTAAAATAGAGCACCTTAGAGCGTCTATAACAGTCTTAAGTTATTTATCAACCGCGATATTAGTTATTCATAACATATATTAGTAAATCACAGAAACTTGGTAGAGTTTGGAATTGTGCGGATTAATTTTGCGGTATGACATTTCTTCCACACGAAACCAGTGAAACAAACTCGTCAATTTTATTCCTCAGTTATTAGTTATCTGTTGATTGAAAAAATCAACTCTAAAATAATTAATCAATTTCAACATGGTGCATTGGACCGTAATCTCAACAAATTGACGAGAATTTCCATTTAGAGAATTTTTCATTTTCCCTTCAAACCAAAAATAATATCTTTTCTTTCGTCCATTCTATGAATATCTTCCTAACGTTGTTTCTTCAAGGAAGTATACGGGTTGAAGGACATGGTGACCAGCTTGTGTTCGTGTATCGCCTTGATGAGGTACAGCGAGCCGACCGCGATGACTAGGGCCGTGCCAATAGAGATGGCGTGGTAGTGCTCCATGTTGCCGACTGGGATCGGCCACACTAGCGTGTCTGTTAGCTGTGGAAGAGAGGAATAGGGTTTTAAAATAGTTTTTAGGCTTCCGTACCGCAAAAGGTAAAAACAGAACCCTTATAGGACCACTCGTGTGTTTTTCTGTCTGTCACAGCTGATTTGCTCCGAATCTACTGGACCGATTAAGTTGAAATTTGGTATACCTACTTTACCCAAACACGGACGTGTAACGTAAATAAATGAATTTTGAATAAGGGTGTCCAGTTACTATAGTTCCGGCTAAGCACTCTACTGATTTTTAATTATCGGTGGCATCCGGCAATCTTTCTCCGAGCCATCACCTGCCGGCAATTAGCTATGTAAAGTATTTTTCAGGTATGTTTTTTATATTTTTATTTTAATAATAAGAGTATTTGAAACACATAATTTCATCTTTTTGTTTTTACAAGCTTTAGTTATTTTTATATATTTTTTTAAAGTATTGTTCGTACTGACGTCACTAGTAGCTGAATAGCTTAGGATCTTTGCCACGTTTAACACTTATTTAAAACCAAAATTCAGTAAAGTCAAACTGTCAAATTTGACAATTAATTTGTTTACATTTCATACTTTAGCGATTTCCGTACTTTAGTTTAAAGTGCATGGATGGCATATTTAATAAAATGAATGGATTCAAAGACTACTTCTGCTAAGTTCTTCATACCGTCAAGTATAAACACCACAACAAATAGCCGACACAAATTGATTGTTAGTAAAAGAAACCTTAAAAAGGAAATGGTGCGAGGAAGTAAATGTTTAGTACAAGTCTGGGCGGCGACTGTTTTATTGTGAAGATCATTTTAACGCAAGTTAAGTTTTCCTGAGGCGATACATCGATGTGATTTGACTTGTACTGTCCGCCGCTGGTGAAAAACTACACTTTACATATTTACCTATCTGAATAGAATAATAATAAGTGCTTCATGTAAATTTGACGTTGGCATGACACTTGACACATAAAGAACAATTTAATTACAAGAGGCACTGAAATTTCCAATTCAGGCTGCTTTGTGACGTCAATTAGAGGTCAATCAGAAGTCAAGTGATTTTAATTTTTTTTGTGAAAAATAAGTCTTAGAAGCTTAAAATCTCGAAATGGTTTTGGAAGCGGCATAGGTAAATTTTTACTTTACATACCGAATTCCGGCAAACCTCAAGCTCCGTGCCGGGTACATATTTTACCTGCGCGGCACGTCGAGCTGAGCTACGGGTCTGGCGAGACCATCCGCCGACCGTCGCCATCCCTGACGTCTGCAGCGTGGCACACCCACCGCGGTCATCGTCACACCAGGCTGAGCCAGGAGAGTACTGTGCTACTCCCAAGGGAATTTAAGGGAATCTTTGTGACCATAGACCTACCTACCCCCTTTCACTTTTTATGAATATTATATTTTTATGTTCAAAACTTTACGTGGTCTTATTCCATTAGTCCCAACTCGTAAATCTTTTCCATCACTTTTGGGGGCAAATGAGCAAATTAAACAAAAAAGTTTTACAAACTGTATCGTGTGACTAGTGTAGCTAGAGGGGGGGCGTGGGGGGCGGTCCGCACCGGGTGCCACCTGACTGGGGGTGTCACCCGACCGTGAAAAAAAAAAATTAAACGTACTATCACATTGTACAATGATAAACCACTTAGGCTTGAAGCCACTGTAACCAAGTTATCCAAACTAAATAATTAAAATAAAGCAAAAAAGGGAAGGATATCACGGCAGTAGTATAAGTAACGAAGTTAAAAGGAAAACGAGTAATAGTCGACCAACTTACATTTGCAGTTGGAATGTAAGGGAGAAAATGTTTTTCAAGTACATTGTTAAGTTTTTTTTTTGGGTAAAATTCATCACCACTACGGAACTGTTCATTGTGCGTGGTTTACATGCACTTAGTCGGTTTTTATTCTTGGGTGACACAATAATGCACACCAGGTGTCACCCATGCTAGCTACGCCAAAAGGGCTTACTGAGACGGTCTCTAATCTTTTTTCTTTAATTAATTTAAAATAAATAGTTTTAAAGTTGTTTAAGAAAATTCCCCAGAAGTTGTCAGTTTTTTAGGGTTCCGTACCCAAAGGGTAAACCGGGAACCCTATTACTAAGGCTCCGCCGTCTGTCTGTCTGTCCGTCTGTCACCAGGCTGTATCTCATGAACCGTGATAGTTAAGACATTTTAAATTTTCACAGATGATGTATTTCTGTTGCCGCTACAACAACAAATACTAAAAAACAGAATAAAATAAATCTTTAAGGGGGCTCCCATACAACAAACGTGATTTTTTTGCTCGTTATTCTCTATATTGATAACGGCAACAGGTAGACGCTTGAAATATACACAGAATATTTAGTTATACAACATTAGTTTTTGTTTACACTAAACCCGAAAAGTGGTCATTGTATCAACCTTGAAATAACGAAAAAAAAATCAGCTGTTCCATACATTTTGTCGATTTAAGTGAACACAAATGTAGGGAACAGCTGATTTTTCTTTCGCGATTTCAAGGTTGGTCCCATAGAAAAAGTTGTTCAATATGATGATTACAATGACCCCTTTTCGGGTTTAGTATAAACAAAAACTAATGTTGTATATTCACTTTAAAAATAAATAATTCTATTAAAATGAAAAAAATATTTAAGGGGGGCTCCCATACAACAAACGTGATTTTTTTGCCATTTTTATAGATAATGGTACGGAACACTTCGTGCGCGAGCCCGACTCGCACTTGGTCGGTTTTTTTTTAATTCTTGGGTGACACAATAATGCGCACCGGGTGTCACTCATGCTAGCTACGCCACAGCGTGTGACACATTAAATGAAAGGGCTTACTGTGACGGTCTCTAATATTTTTTCTTTAATAAATTTAAAATAAATAGTTTTAAAGTTGTTTAAGAAAATTCCCCAGAAGCTGTCAGTTTTTTTCCCCATTTGTTGGTTTGCCATGGACAGATTATAAACCATCGAAAAATAATGCGTTAAATTGTAAATGGTTTGTTGCACTTCACAATAATTTTTCGATAATTTACAATGTCGCTACGAGTAGATAGTTTGTAAACTAACGATGTTCATTTATGGTGACTTATATAAGTTTAAGTTCTTATAATAGCTAAAAACATAGCTTTTGTCGAAATTGCTTATAAAAAATGCTATAATTTTAATTAGCCGCATGTTTTTATATTTTAATAAAAAGTTGATTAATCGTTTGAAGGACACTGAACGAGACAACAGAAGTTTTACTGTTATTACGTCTGGGGGCGTTTAGTGTCCCGTAGAGTGTGAATATAATAACGTCTGTTTGTTACTTGATTTAAACATAGTTTTCAAGCGAATTGGATACATTTTTGTCAAAAAACGGCACCTGTTAATTCACCTGCTGTCCAGGGTAGGTACTGTTATAAATCTCTGATCAATCTTAAGGTTACGCAAGGTGCCATTAACAAAGAGATTAATCTCACCAAGGTGTAAGGCAACTCCTTCCAGCTGCACTTTTCTTTGGAGCTGCCGTTACAAAGGAAATTCACAGGTGCTGCTTCCTTGCCACATATGTCCAGGCGTTGGTCAGGACAACGGAGGTACAGCTTCGGTGGGCCTATGGTGTTTCGCGCCATGCTGGAATCAGAAACAAGAATATGTATTTCAAATAGGCCCAAGTGTTGCACAAATTATAAAAATATTATCTTCCTTCTTCCTTTTTATTTGCTTCCTTCTTGCTGAAAAATGAGGTGATAAGGCAACAGTGCAGTTTAAAAGAAGATGTAGTGACAAAGATTGAAAAGAGTATGCTTATATGGTTTTATCTATGATATGTTTTGGTCATGTGGAGAGGATGAGTGAAAGGTGACTAACAAAAGGTATTTATAAAGCAGAGGTGAGTGGAAACGCCGGGAGGGGACGCCCTAGGACATATAGGGACCAAATTGGTGATGTTCTGCAGAAAGGTCAGGTGCGTAGTACTCACAACCGGCGTGCATGTATGACTAGATGTATGAATGTAGGCGAAGCAAAAGGAGTATGTAAGGAGCGTAGCAAGTGGCGTTCTATAGGTTCTGCCTACCCCCATGGGAAGAAGGCGTGAGTTTATCTATGTATGTATGTTATCTTCCTCGGATAAAATAAGAGAAAGATTAACGAAAATTGGTCCTGTCACTGTTATGTTCAACTAGAATTTTTAAAAGCTTTCAACACACTGCAGCTTACTGTGGAAACATTCTAGCTTCCATAAAAGGCTGCTAGGTTTGCTACAAGCTTTTCTATTATTTTGTTTCCTAAAAAATCTAAAAGCATCAGGAACATTTTATTAATAGATACCAAGCTATCAATATCTCACAAGTACTATAAAACCCAACAGGGATTCTGGTCCTGAGTGTCAAAATCATGTAAATATCATATGTAAATAACATTCCAAATGGACTTAGGAACATTATACAATTTATTGCTAATTCTACTCACCCACCACCAGGCATGGCCATATGATACCTCGCATGAACAGGCAGCCACATATACACCTTGCAGTCCTTAATCCTCTCCGTTATGTATGTTGTGGTGGGGTACGAGTGCTCTGCGGGCAGCTCGGTGTTTATGCGGTTCTTTGGTACTGCATTCAGCTGGAATGTTATAGAGTAGATATAAATTTGGTGTTTCTTATTTTGTATTAGGAGTCTCATTATATTGTGGGTAATAAGGATGGTATTTAGTTGTTTGTCAGATTGGTATCTGATAGTTATTGAATACAAATTAGAGTTAAGCAAATATTTTTTATTGATCATTAAACTGAACTCCAGTGTTATAATAAGCTACATTGAAATAATTAGAAACATATCTTGGTCTTAAATAAATAAATTCTTTATTTCTAGCCACACACACACATACCACACACACACATAATCTATACATATAGTATTAGTAAAAATTACTTATGAACTATGATTTTATATCAGTACTATGTTAGTGTCTTAAGCGCCACCTCCACAGGCGAGTGAATCGTCGTGTGGAGATTGATTCATAGTGTTTCTATTGAAATTGATGGCATGGCGAGACCATCTCCGCGCTTCTCTCGCTTGTGGAGATGGCGCCTTACAATACAGTATTTTATAAGAGCAAGATTGCTGCTAATTAAATGAAAATATATTTTTTTCCATTTACCTTATTCAGCCTCCTCAAAGTACTCAGCTCATCTGGGTTTGCATACACACCATGCGGCAGGGTCTGGTCCAGTCCTAAGACACAGTCCTTGTACAGCCAGCATTGGTCCTCATCACTGTTAAATACTATACCATAGGTTATGTTCCTGAAATAGCAATTAGGTATTTTATTTGTATTCTATGTTAAAGAATTTCCACAATAACTAGCAAGTGCTTCAAAAATGTATGATTAATTTGCAACCGGTACAAATAAAGCAAGTATAAAGCATGTAAAAATATTTTTTTAACCATGAATATAAATGAAACTTTTTTTCATTTCAATGCAATAAAATAATGAAACAAAAAAAAAATGATTGGCTAAAGAATTATTTTGAAGTTTCTACATAATTATTGTGCTTCGAAAATAGCAGTGTAACACATAATGTTACACTGTTTAGAGGAGCATACCCCTATTACAAAGGTAACAGTTTTACTGATAAAAAAATTATTAATTCTAAATAATAGGCTACCTGATATTTGCAACACCTGAGCTTAAATTAATAGATTTACCTGTGGAAGCCTTGATTCTTGAGAACTTGTTTCAATTTCACGTTAAAAACACAAGCACTAGCAGAAATATAGGTGAAACAAGACAACAACACAATTAAAAGGAGATACATTTTCATATTAATGATGTAACGCAGCATGTTGTACTTTGATATTTTACATAAAAATCACATTTACCGTGTATTTACACATTTAATACAGAATTCAAGATTTAATACAGAATTCAAGATTTAATACAGAATTTATGAAATAATACAACGAAACATTTATGAACACTAATGCAATCGCAATCACGCAATGACACGAAAACTGCATTCCAGATTTATAAATAAATAGTAGTCGAGGAATGTAAAAGAGAGCGATAGTCAAACACTCGAATACGAGAAAAATACACGACTCGTCGAGACATTGAGCTACGAAAACTTTATGTCAATGCGTCGAGACGTCGACGCAAAAATCAATATTTTGAATATGACGGTTTGACACTGACACATTAGTGTTTTGACAGAAAACTACCAATGTTGCTATAAATTTGGCTTTTTTATCTGGTAGATTAGAACCGGAAAAAGCCAGAAAAATGAAAAACAAAAAAAAGTTTTTGTCGTTTATTCATTTTATGGTGGTACGTGCTGGTTTTTTTTCAAAGGATGCTTGCTCTAATATTTATTTACCTACGCTACGCATGCATTTACCGAACAGGTAGTAGAGTGTTGTTATGTATTCCTACTGAGATACCTATCTGATATATTGTGAGAAAGACTGAATTTCATAATGTTTAGAACATTAACCGTCTTAGAACTTACTTTGATTCAAGCAGCAGTGAGCAGTATTCTTTTCTGTAATAATTTCCGACATTATTTTTGTTGTCAAAGTCGCCTAACGTAGTTTTAATAACAATAAGTTGATTTTGTACGTTTATTTTATTCATCTTACTAGAATATAAAAGCCCAGGGTGTTGAGACCAATACAACTCTGTTCATAATATAGTAGGTATACACAGCTCCATTAAGTGCTTACCCCCAAAATAAAATCAAATCAAAAGTATTTTACTTTCACATAAGCCTACAAGGGCACTTATGAAACGTCAGAAGCTAGGTGCACGGTTCCAATTGGTCGTTTCCTGTGGAGAAGAGCCGGCAAGAAACTCCACGGTTAGGTACTCTTTTATAAAAAAATTGGCTTTTACAATGTCTTCAAATTACAGTGTAATAGTTAAGAGAGGACAGCGTAGGCCCGTCAAAAGTACCAGAAGGCCAATTCTCGTAATTTAAAACGTTCAAAATCTAGTCGCAATCTCATCTTGGCGACAAACAAACGTCAAAAAATTGTCAAAATGTAGGGAAATAAGAGGTATTTTTGACAGATTGAGACTGAGATCAGACTGTAAACGTTCTTAAAATTAGTAGAATTGCCCCTCTGGTACTTAACAAAATAGAAAATGGTCTACAGATCTACAGTCTATTAGGCCTACAACGTCCTTAGTCCTCACATTAACAAAAAAAAACAATATAGAATATGATTAAAATAATAAAAGTTAGAACCTTGTTGAAATTAAAATTGTAGGTGTAGGGCAGGTGTAGGGACACATTGTAAGCACGAATGGCAGAACGCTCGATAAGCAAAATATATGCAAACCAGACATATCAACACGGCGGCGGCGGCTAGTTAACTGCTGCGCACTGGTCCGTACGAAAGGTTGTCTCTTTGGGTTCTAATATTATAATAATAAACATGCACATTATTAATTAACAAACGACTTTGATTATAGGACCCATAAGCTTCTGTGACCAGACGAGGCAATATTGATTAGGGGTTTACTTGCCGCGTCAAACGAGTAACGAAGACCCCCAAACAGTAACGGATCACAAGCCGTTAATTTACGCATTTGTTAAACTACAAAGTGATTCCTGAACACTTAGACGTACAAGACAACTTCTATTCATCAGCGAATTCACTACAACAATCAGGTACAGACGCCAGCACATCAAGCTACTACAATCTGTCAAATTTCTTTAATAGATTTTGAACTTTATCCCTACAGAATAAGGTTCAAGGTTGATTGGGAAAATTTGACAGTTTCGGGTAGCTTGACCTGCTGGCGACTGTACATAGAAGGCGAGAAAAACGCAGGCGCAGATTTCTTATCGCGCATTCAAACAATTGACTGCCCGACTGTACTTGATTTCGCAGAATTAGCACGAACTCAGGTGAATGATACCGAGCTCACACAGCTATTGAAAGAATCAAACGATATTTTATGTATAAAGAAATATTTCATGCCAAATTGCGAAACAGCCATATTTTGTGAATATTCAACTAATTCATGTAGACCGTATTTAACACCAAGTTATAGAAAAATGGCATTCGACTCTGTACATAATGTTAGTCATCCCGGTATAAGGGCAACACGCAAGTTAGTTGCACAAAGGTTCTTCTGGCCAGGCCTAAATAAAGACGTCACACGGTGGGCAAAGTGTTGCATATCTTGCCAAAAATGCAAAGTCAACAGGCACACTATTTCAGACTTACAGCAATATTCAGATAGCAAACGTTTTGAACATGTAAATATCGACATAGTCGAACCTCTGAAATTATCACAGGATGGCAACAGGTACTTAATAACTATGATTGACCGGGTGTACACGCTGGCCTGAGGCGATACCAGTCAAAGAAATCACAGCGGACGTAGTAGCTAAGGTATTTTACGACACATGGATTAGCAGATTTGGCTGTCCCGAAAGACTTACAAGCGACCCAGGGTCGTCAATTCGAGAGTGCGTTATTCACAGTTAATGACACTTATGGGTATTAAGAAACTGCGTACTACACCATACCACGCACAGAGTAATGGCATTATAGAACGTTGGCATAGACTATTGAAATCATCATTAACGGCACGACTAGAAAACAACCATTACTGGTGTAATGAACTGCCTACAGTATTATTAGGACTACGCGCCGTAGGAAGAAGCGACAATGGCACGAGTCCCGCAGAATACGTATACGGACAAACACCTCGCTTACCAGGAGAGTTCTACAATATCTCTGACATGCAACAGTGTGACAATCATACGCTATTAGAAAACATAAAAAATACTATTAGTAAACTCAAACCTGTACCCCCTATTTCGCGAGACTCATGCGCACTGTTTGTCCATATAACGATTTAAAAAATTGTGAATGTATTTGTTCGAAATGACGCGATACCTTTAACGCCGACGTACGATGGTCCCTATCGCGTTTTAGAAAGAACATCGAAAGTATACGTAATCCAGCTACCAAACAGAAAAAGTAGTATATCAATAGACAGGTTATAGCCTGCTTTTTTGTACTTAATGAGCATTCAGAAACTAGCAATGTTTTCCGAAATCCAGACCATAGCACAGTACCACCAGATAAGAACAATGACAAGTCTATATTATATACAAGAAAACCAGTAGTGGACGTACGGTTAAGCCGCCAGTTAGATTTAATTTGTAACATTATCGTAACGTACAATGTTGTAACAAACAACAGTGACCATAATGACGAACAAAGCCCGCACAATAACGTTATTAATAAACCTCAATGTAACAAGCACAACTCGTGCATTATTGACAAATTTTAATCAACTGTCAGACGTACTTATTTGCCTTCTGGACTACAATGTTGAATTCGCAAAAAGTTGAATTCGCGAAATGTTGAATACCAAAATGTTGAATTTGGTAAGTACAAAAATATAATTCTTACTAAATAGCCAAGTAACTGCGACCAACTTGGATGTAGCGCTAGCCGGCCGCTGCCGCGGCACCGCTCGCTGCGCTCGCTCGGCTCACGCGCGGTTTGTCACAGTTCTAACCTAACCTAACCCATACGGTCAACATTTTGGGATTCAACATTTTGCAAATTCAACATTTAGGATTCAACATTTTGTAAATTCAACATTGTGGTCCGGATGGCTTATTTGTCGCTAAGCAATCGCTTTGTAAATACTAAGAACAAAGAGTTACTTGAACAAACAATGTTAACAAAGAAATCATAGTTGTAATTGTAAGGTTACATTAATATTCGTTGTTCTCTGTCCCTACAGGATGTTACAGTATGCATTATTTATAACAATACATTCCCAGTACCTATTCATAAGTATAAATTGTAATAAGTTTTTGTACTTAACTACTTTTAGGATACCTAGTAAAAAATAAATCTTTTTTAAAAAAAATTGGGGTATGTAGTGTAGGGAAAATTGTAGGTGTAGGGACACATAGTAAGCACGAATGGCAGAACGCTCGATAAGCAAAATATATGCAAGCCAGACATATCAACACGGCGGCGGCCAGTTACAGCGCACTGGTCAGCGCAAAGGTTGTCTCTTTGGGTTCTTTAAAATAATAATCATGCACATTATTAATTATCAATCGACTTTGATTAAAGGACCCATAACCTTCTGTGACCAGATGAGGCAATATTGATTAGGGGTTTACTTGCCGCGACAAACGAGTAACGAAGACCTCCAAATACGTATAATAATGTCAAATAAGAAAAACATTATGTCAGCGAAGTTTGTAAAAAAAGATAAAAAAAATAAAAACCATCGTAATTTGGGAGCTGTTAATAGACATTTACATAGTTTTGCCGTTAATGAGGTACCAGGGAAGCCACATGTACAGAAGGAATTAATGCCAAACTTCCTTGTCTTCAACGTAGTCCTTAATCTTATACTATGCTTTTTAGGGTTCCGTACCCAAAGGTTAAAACGGGAACCCTATTACTAAGGCTCCGCCGTCTGTCTGTCCGTCTGTCACCAGGCTGTATCTCATGAACCGTGATAGCTAGACAGTTGAAATTTTCACAGATGATGTATTTCTGTTGCCGCTATAACAACAAATACAAAAATAGAATAAAATAAATAATTAAGGGGCTCCCATACAACAAACGTGATTTGTTTGCTCGTTTTTGCTCTATATTGATAACAGCAACAGGTAGACGCTTGAAATATTCAACGAATATGTAGATATATATTGACTTTAAAAAAATTATTAAATTAAAATAAAACAAATATTTAAGGGGGGCTCCCATACAACAAACGTGTTTTTTTGCCATTTTTATAGATAATGGTACGGAACCCTTCGTGCGCGAGTCTGACTCGCACTTGGCCGGTTTTTTTTTATTTGATAAGGGCACGTTTGATGTGCGTTTTGAATTATCTATCACTAATTTCTGTAACCGATTTTGGCAACTTGTTATAAAAGCGGATACTGTTTACAAGAAATGACTTGCTTGTTTTAGTTATTCTTAATTTAGGTATCACAATTTCGAGTTTAGGTACTACGTGTATCTGGGGGCACGGTAGTGCCCCCGCCAAGACGAGCCAAGCGAAGCGCAAGGGCACTACCTACCTTTTCTCGAAGTGTTTAGTTGTTTTTTTGAACCCTTATAGAGTTGGTTTCCTATGTACCAGATAGTTCATATTCTCAGGATATGATGTCAATAATAGACTAATTAAACGTACAAAGTCTCAATTGAATAGCTTTAATACTTTAGATTTTATTGAAGTCTAAAATACACCGATTTCGTCACTGACACACTCACTGATACACTGACACACTGATGATCATCAAAATATTTGGCTACTTCCTGAAGTGCTAAAAAGCTGCGAAATTTGGTATGTAATCTAAGTTTAGTATACAACCAACAAAAAAAAAAAAACTTATAACTTTCCCCCCCATCCCCTAAAATGGTGGAAGTTTGTATGAGACTTCAAAATGTTAGGGTACTTCCTGAAGTCCTAGAAAGCCGAAATATATAGACTTTGCTAGTATTAAAGCACAACAGTCAGCTATAGTTGAACATAATCGCTTAAGAGCGAAATATCGCCCTGATTTATCGCTTATGGTAATCAGTAAACCATCAAAGAAAAAAGGCAAAGACAGAGAATGGGCTATGAATGTATTGTTGTAGTGAATAAATAACATTAGTTAGTATTTTTTTAAGTCTGTTTTTAATATTGTTTTTTTTCAATAAAACTTAAATATCAACGTACGGTTGGTATTTAATTAATAACAAGAACGTCTTATTTGTATGCAGAACTTGGTTGTTTTTTATTTTCGATTACTCAACTCATTTTTGAGTAAATAAATATTTGCTTCTTAAAATTCAATAAATTACAAGCGTTGTGTCATCGCGCTTCTCTTTCTATTGTATGCAGTCTGACAGTGACATCAGTTTACCTGTTGTCAGCGTAGTCGTTTACTCTTTGTCGTTATATGTGAACGTATAGATACATTAAACGTTGTAATTTATAACTTGAGGGTATGGATTCATCTTTTTATGAAACGTAAAATGGATACCCACAAATTATATCATCATTCGATTAGACATGGCAGAGACCTAAAGATAATGTGACTCGGACGATACTACTTAGATAACAATTTCATCACAATTCATATGGCCTTGCTGGCTAGTTCGTTATACTGCCAGTATAAGTATGACGACGTTCGGTGATGCGATGGTTCAAATCCAAGTCGAAACAATGAACTTTTCTGAAGTATTCTTTAGATTATTCGTAACGAATTCAATGTTGTAGCAGTGTAATAGTTTAAAACTTGAAGGGTTAGCACATAGTGACGCTGACTGTATGAAGAGCCCATTTACGAATTATATAGCTCACAGGTAAAGTACAGTTCCTTGCGAAGCATGTGTAACTATAAATCATAGACTGAAAAATTATGTGGTAAGGCAAACGGTGTGCTTTAAAAGAAGATGCAGTAACAAAAATTTAAAAGAGTGTGCTTAGATGGTTTGGTCATGTTTAGAGGATGAAAGAAAGGCGACTAACAAAAGGTATTTACAAGGCAGAAGTGAGTGGAAGCGCTGGGAGGGGACGCCCTAGGAGGACTTAGAGTGACCTAATTGGTGATGTTCTGCAGAAAGGTCAGGTGCGTAGTACCTACTCGCAACCGGCGTGCATATATGACCAGATGTATGAACGTAGGCGAAGCAAAAGGAGTAAGTATGTAAGGAGCGTAGCAGGTGGCGTTCTATAGTTTCTGCCTACCCCCGTGGGAAGAACAATGGAAACATAAATAGGTACCTACTTCTGGTTAACAGTCATGGCAGCTGGGGGCCTCAATTGCTAGTTAACCATAACCACGCAACTAGGATGGTATCAGCACGTAAATTTGATGAGAATAAGGAATTATTTGGCGACCGAACGCTTAATAAAAGATTACCATACCTTCTCAACCAATTGCCTACTGATATAAGAAGTCAGGAAATAAAAGGTAAATTTGCCAAGTTACTAAGCAGTTCTTTTTCATTAGTTTGTAAACGATGTTCTTAGGAAAATGGTTTGCAGATTGTTGGGGAAGAGCAGTTATGTGATTAAGGTATATTTTATAAGATATAATTCATAAGGTTAGATAATTGTTAGTAACTTTATAGGTGCAATTAGTGAAATTGAAGTGTCCGCACTAATTAAACGTAAATTGTAAAACTGTGTTCTGTTCCCACAGACAAACCGTGAAAACGGTTTTGCAGGGCAAAATCCTTATGTAAAGATTTTATGTAAACGTTTTTAATAAATAAATAAATTAATAAAAAATAAAGAAGGCGTGAGTTTATGTATGTAAATCTTTTTGTTACTGTCCATTCATTGTTGAAAACACAAAAATTATACTTAAAAATAGCTGATTGAAGGAGCTATTTTAAGAGATGCGTAGTTCATACAAACGTAATACCAAAATAATTTGTAAATCAAACATATTCTTAATTATGGTAGTGTGTCTCTATTCCGATTGGAATACAGAATATCTAGGTTCCCAAATATATACGAGACTGATTTATGTGACAAGAGTTATGAGAAAAATAAGTTTTTTTAAAGTAGAAATGTTAAATTCCTCTATAAATTATATAATTGTCCTTTCAAAATATATATTTGGGAATATACAGATATTCTGTAATCCAATCGAAATAAATACACACTACCTTAAGAATATGTTTGATTTACAAAAAATATTTTGGTACATATTACGTTTGTATGAACTACGCATGCTACGCCAGATTTTGTGATGCTGGGAGCCCCTTCATTACAGTACAATAACAGGGCCACTTGAATGACGAGCTGAAAAGAAAATGAATGTTCCTTGTAATTGAATTTCGTTGTGACCTTTTAAAAGGCATCATGAGTGCGGATGTTGTTCTCACCTCGTATACTCGTAAGGATTATCAGGAGACTGAAAGTTTACTCACAATTATATCATAATCCAAAATGAATACGTACTGTGATCCATACTTATGTTTCCCCTTCTTACACACATTCAAAGGTGCGAACATAACCAGACACTCATACACACGCCCACCCCCTCTCTCTCATCACACACATACACGCTCAGACATACTCATAACTCTGTTGTTTTACCGTGTTTTTATATTTTAGTTTTTCCGTTAATAAGTCTTATTTATTTATTTATTTTTATTCTTCCTCTTTGGCAATTGAGCCGGTGTCGACTATTCTGCCAGCGTCACGTTGAGACGGCAGCGCAGAGTGGCGGGCCGTCGAACTTTGTAGATACTTTGTGGTAGTATGTTAGTACTGCAAGGACGTAAACAGGGGTTAGTAAAAACGTGTATTCTAATTTACAAAGTTATCTAAAATAGGGTTCTATACAACACAAAAATATACATAAAATACAGTTATTTTACGCACCAGTCAGAATTTTAAATAAGTCTTATGTTTTAACCGTCTACTGATACTGACTTTAACTACCTTATTATGTTTTATATCATGACACTTGACTGTCAACTATGTAGCGACACTTCTCCACGAGCCCATGGCTGAACGCTGACCCTCAAAATACAGGTCCAGGCCTAGTTTGGGGGTTAGGATCAGATTCTTGGCAATACATTTGTGTGCTATATTATTTCGACCTACTTGTTTGTAATATGTATCTTAAGTGTCTAATAAAAAAATAATATCATTTATTTGACAAATTATATTATTTTTTTATTTTATTTATAATAGGGGAGGCCGCCCGTCAGTGTCGGTGGTCGCCGTCAACCAGTCTACGCGCACCTTAACTCATTGACGACCAGTCTGCATGGTCTTCTTTACGTCATTGAAGACTAGTTTATTTGACATCGAGTTGATAAGTACCTATTTGAGGAAAATCATTCATGATGTATTACCGAATAACCTTGTCCCATATAGCTTCTGTCCGCGACTTCCGTCGGCGTGGAACTCAACCACTTATAGATTATTATCATAAAGCACTCTGCAATAGTGTAGAACCATTTTTGTAATCGCATGAGTTCATTATCATCATAATTTCAGCCGAAAGACGTCCACTGCTGGACATGTATCACGAGGGATTCCTGCGGCCTTCACCAGGTCATCGGTCCACCTAGTGGGAGGCCTCCCAACGCTACGTTTTCCGGTACCCGGTCGCCGCTCCAGAATCTTTCGGCGAACCATTGGTCCTGCGAGCAATGTGCCCTGCCCACTGCCAGAATTCTTCGGGCCATGTCGGTTACCTTGGTTCTCCTGCGGATCTCTTCATTTCTGATTCGATCACGTAGGGAAACTCCAAGCATAGCTCTCTCTAATGCCCTTTGGGTGACTTTAAGCCTTCTAATAAGATCCAGTGCGATTAGTACCTACTCAACGCAAACTCAAACTCAAAGCATTTATTTCAATTAAAACTATTACAGGCACTTTTGAATTGTCAATGACTACTTACAGAGATTACTTCTACAAACAAATACACAATTTTACCTCTTTATATTATTAGTTTAGATTGTGCGATACAGTCAGTGCTTTGCTGCCAGGCTGCAGGGTGTGGGTTCGATTCCGGCACAGAACCAATTTTGTTAGTATCATGCTGATGTTCTGAAATCTGAAGACATCAAATTCAATCATGTAACATACAAGTAATTATAGAACACGTCAGTGGCGAAGGGTGATTTACTGAGAGAGTTAAGCCGGAGGAAATAAACGATTTTCTATACAAAATAAGCTCGTCATGACGTCGATTTTGTACAGAAATTGAACTCACGGCAAGCCTGACGCACCTACGAGTTATTATAGAAGAAAATGTTTTGTTGTAGGGATATAAACACTAACAATTTAATGTTTTTTATAATGTTTTAATTTTATGGTGTACTAGCTTTCGCCCGCGGCTTCGCCCGCGTGGATGTCGAAAAAAAAACAGCTTCTCTATCAGCAGCATTCCCCCAAAACATTATACCATATCTTAGTTGGAACCAACGTAAGCGTGGTAAGCAGATAGGAGTGCAGTTTGATTTACAACTTTACGGAGGATATAGATAGCATATAAATATCACCTTCGTTTTGTACATACTTGTTCAATATACGTGTCCAGCATTTCATGTCTAAGTCTATTTGTAAGAAATTTTGTATTGTTTATTTTTTCTACGTTTTTGTTCTTAAATAATAATGTTTATATACTTACCAACTTTTGAGTTGTTCAAGGTACTCAGTAAATTGTCCCGAAAACTTAATTACCCCTTTTTCCGATTCTCGAAAACTCCATATTTTTTTTTCTGTTTTTTTGTCTAAAGTATGAGCATTGAGTTTCGAGTTAATCGGACCTCGCGTAAAGATTAAGATTAAGATTCTTAAAAACAAACTGTAACACTCCCCAAAATCCTTTTGAAGGGTAGTTTTGAAAACCGCAACCGTCATTACAAACGTTGTTATTTAAGAACGTATTCTTGCTATAATTCACGTTTATTAACTCAAAAAATATGATTATTCATACAATCTAAATCCCTTTTCACCCTGATAATATTGATCTAATTTTCAAAAACCGAATCTTAGAGTTCGCCTACAATGTATGGAATGTAAATATTATATATTCTCAAATAAAATTATTATTATAATAATTAAAAATTTCTGTCGTTAGTCAGTCAGGACTTCGCCCACGACTTCGTTCGCTTGGATTTCGTACTTTCCCCTAAAAATTATTTCAGCAACACCTCCACCTCCTTTAAATGGTGTAGTATTAATTATTACGATCTTTATTATTAAATAGTATTTTCTATTTCTATCAAGTAACGACTGCCTCGTTAGTCTAATGGTCACAAGCACGACTGCTGAGCATGAGGCGTGGGTTTGATTCCCAGGTCGGGCAAAGTGTTATTGGATTTTCCATTACGAATTTGTCAGTAGTAGCCCGGAGTCTGGATTTATGCCCGGTTGATGGCAATAGGCTCGCCCCCTAGTACATGGGACTTAAACAGAACTGGCGAAAGTGGGTGTACTAAAGGTACACCTCTACCTATTCCTTTGGGGATTGCAGGCGTGATGTTATGTAAATAAGTACTCGGGCCAAATTTCAAGTTTATATATCTAAAGAAATAAGATTCTGTTCATACTAACTATATCGCCTCTTTTTACGCACTCAAAGAGGTAAATTGTTGAAACATCGTTTTTGACGTTTCTATTATTGGACTTATAAGTTATTTATACCAATGTTCAAGTTAATCTAGCCAAGCAGTAAAATCCTTCCTTGTAAATTGACTATCCCTTTTCACCCCATTAGGGGCAGATTTTCAAAAAAACCTGATACAATTTATTCTTTATTTTTTGTTGTTTTCAGTATAGATACTGAGTTTCAAGTTAATCGGACCGTGCGTTAAAAATCTTCCATACAAACTTTGATATCCCCCAATCCCCCTTTAGGGGGCAGTTTAAAAAAAACAAAAAAATGTCAAACTTTATCATTTACTTAGGTTAGTATTTGTGCCAAGTTTCAGGTTTACTCAAGGAATAAGATTTTTCGTACAAACAAAATCACCCCTTTTCACCCCCTTAAAGTTCGAATTTCAAAACACCCCTTCTTAGCTGATGCCTACGTCATAATTTGGAGTTAATCAGGCCACACGGTAGAATCCTCCCTTGTAAAATTGACTACCCCTTTTCACCCCGTTAGGGATAAATTTTCTAAAAACTCTGATCAATTTTATTCTTTATATTTGGTTTACAGTATAAATACTGAATTTCGAGTTAATCGGACCGCGCGTTAAAATTCTTCCATACAAACTGACATCCGCAAATCCCCCTTTAGTTAAAAAAAAATGTCACACTTTATAATTTACTTAGGTTAGTATTCGTGCCAAGTTTCAGGTTTGATAACTCAAGGAATAAGATTTATCCCCGTTTTTCACCCCTTAAAGGTCGAATTTCGAAAAATCCCTTCTTAGCGGATGCTATGGTTTCCAACCATAAGCCGAAATATTAGTATTTTAACTTAAAAAGAACTTTCATTAAAAATAACATTTTATCCCGTTTTTTACCCCTTAAGGCTTGAAATTCTATCAACACCGTTGCATTAGCTTCCAACCATAAGCCTAGATAATAATTTTTTACTGTGAAAATTAAGGACTTTGATACACAACTTCATCCCTCTTTTCGGTTCTTCATCACCCTTCGGGGGTAGAATTATCAAAAACGCTGACACACATATAAATTATTTTTTAATCATCAGCCTATACACCAAATTTGAAGATCCTAACTTCAAAACTGACGGACTTTCATATAAACTTCCATCCCCTATTTTACCCTCTTAGGGGTGGAATTTCGAAAAACCCTTTCTTAGTGGATACCTACTCTTTACAAAGAACACACCCTCCAAATTTAATGTCTCTAGGATCAGTGGTTTAGGCTGTGCATTGATATATCAGTCAGTCAGTCAGTCAGTCAGTCAGGACTTTGAATTTTATATATATAGATTAAATACCTACAGTGTGATTATATTATTTGGCAAGATTAAACACTACTGACTATGGCATTTTCAATGACCGTACAATGGTTGTGTTCCGAATTTCCAAAGGGAATCCGGTAGGAATCGAGTTATATGGTGCTTTCGCCACTGGAACACGTCTGTTTTTACCAAAAATACCAAGAGAGAGAGAGAGTCAGTGTCAGAGTTGATAAATAATTTCAAGGAATTATCTGGTTTTCATGTCGTGCTGTTTAAGTATTTGGGTCACTGATTAAAAGACAATGCAGTCATAGAGAGGGAGCGCAGGTCGCTGGCTCTCCGTGGCAACATGCTGGCCCGCAGGTTTGCACGCTGTACTGATTCTGTAAAGATGACGCTTTTTATGGCCTTCTGCCAGTCGTTTTACACGTGCACCCTGTGGACCAAGTATACCCAACGGGCTTACAGCGACCTGCGCGTACAGTACAATAACGCATTCAGGGTGGTTTTGGGGTTGCCGTGGCGGTGTTGCCCGTCAGAGATGTTCGCGGAAGCGTGCGTCGACGGGTTCGCCGCAATTATGCGGAAGCGATGCGCTTCCATGGTGGCGCGCTTGCGCTCCTCCTCCAATGGCATCCTGAATGTGTTTTCAGACCGGTGGTGGGACTGTCCCCTCTTACGAAAGTGGGTAAGTGTTCAGACACGTTTTGGAATGGGCAAATAGCTTCAACTTTCTGACTAATTGACCGACTCTTTGACAATTCAAAAGTGCCTGTAATAGGTTTAATTGAAATAAATGTTTTGAGTTTTAGTTTGAGTTTGACACACTTATCCAAATAATGGGCTGTTTATTTTATTTTATTTAATACTAACATTAGGCTACGTTATACTACTACTAACACTATATGGATTTTATCTGAAATAAAATATTTGAATTTGAATTACTAGAATAACCTAGCAGCTAAATCACCAGCAGTGTTATGATGATATCACGCCTAAAAGTGACGTGACTTGTACAAATCATTTTTTAAAGTTTCAGTGTATCTGACTAGGCTTATCTACCTAATTACTAGGATAGGCGTTTATAAATTATTTAAGTATTATTTTTTAGGGTGTAACCAGTGGTCGTGAGAATGGGTTTGGGTGGGGCCAGTCGACGGGTTGACATTGGTCGCTGGTCGTAGCGGGAAGTCTGCACGCACCTGAGTCATTGAGATAGCTAGGGTGACATCGTCGTGTGGAATTTGAGGATACGATACAAATAAACGATTTCCTCCTTACTTCAAAAAAAAGTAAATGTTTGTTTGTAATTTTAAAATGACAGCTTTTTATTAAATGCATAACGATACATAAAACAAGAAAACATTTTTTTTTAAGTTTTGACTGTTTGTTCCGGCTAATCTCCGAAACGGCTGAACCGATTTTGACGGGACTTTTATTGGCAGATAGCTTATGTTATAAGGATAGTAAGTACTTATAAACGATACATAAAACAAGAAAACAATTTTTTTAAAGTTTTGTCTGTTGTCTATCTGTTTGTTCCGGCTAATCACCGAAACGGCTGAACCGATTTTGACGGGACTTTAAGCTACGCGGGCGAATCAGCGGGCAAGCAGCTGGTAGTATCGGACACAGTGAAACACTAAAACAAAAAAAACTAGAGTGCTTTAGACTTGACAAGTATTTTACTTACAACAATAGGCCTGCACTGTGTCTTAGATATACGAAACGCAACCGGCTATGAGAGAAAGAGTACAGTAATATACGAAAGGTAACTCTCTCTCTTTCTATCTTCACTAACTTATATCTTCCTCTCAACTTCCGTTCCCTCGCTTCCGTAACGCTCTCGTCACGCATTCCCCAAGTCAACCTCTCACTCTTGCCCCTACGAATATACTTACGAAAAGTAAATCTCTCTCTTTCTATCTTTACTAACCTATATCTCCCTCTCAACTTCCGTTAGCTCGCTTCCGTAACGCTCTCCTCACGCATTCCCCAAGTCAATAAGTGAAAATAATGTTTTAAGAACAATAGTGTATGCCCCACGACTGTGCCAACATAGTTATTTATGATACTAGTGCGGTAAGTTGGTTTTTACAAACGAGCAGACGAATTTAAGCCCGAGATGAAGTCGAGGGCTTACCAAAGTCACGAGTTTGTGATACCGATTTCCGCTCGTGTGTCATACAACTTTTTTCAACAAATTTGCGAGAAAACTGTACAATAAGTAATGAAACAAGCCATCAAACATTTTCAGAGACTGATACAGTATTTCTTCGAGTCTTCCATGATATAAAATTATTGTAAATCGATAATAGCGTTCTCGCGATTATGGCGGCAACAGACCATTTTCTGCAATTTGCGCCTCATTCAAGATATCGGGTGGAGTAGATTCCATATTAATATGGGATTCCTCGTTTGAACTCATTATTATTTTGTTTATAAATATCAGTCGGAAAATCGCAACAATCTTTGACGTTTCTAATATGAAAATGGCGCGGATTTGCAAACGGCGCCAGTGCGCGTGGTGAAAATCAGTACTACATCTTTTGTCTCATTTTCTCTTTAATAATAAAGTGGGGTAAACGTTATGAGCAAATGTGCTTCCAAGGAGGTTCGATCATTCAGCTTATTTATTCTTGTAATGTGAAACTCCTTGGTGGACCTCTTAAATATTTTTCTATGGAAATAAAAAAAAAACCGTAATGGATACGCGCGGCGCTATGCAACGAAGGATGCGGTAAAACATGTACTTAGGTGAGAGTACCTATTTACCGCACATTCCGTTGTATGGTGCGTAATTTTTAACTTTCGAAGAATGTATACAAGCTTCGTAAATGCATTTTTTGAGCAAATGTGTTGAAAAGGTTCATTTCAGCATTAATGCCAGACAGATGCTGTCTGACGCTAGTTTCTAATGAATCTTTAGGGACGAAGTGACGGGGAGTACAAACAGTTTCAACATGCCTAATACATAATTTATATACCTACTTATAAATAAACTAGTAATCAATTAGGAGTTCACTAATGTGTGTCATATCGTGAATAGCCATTAAGAGGAAATGCGGGCGGAGAGACTTTTAGAGTAAAAAGTCATAAATCGAGGTTCGGCTCTCGCCTATTTCCTCCTCCAATATTGGACCAATTTAAAAGACATTTCTTATACTGAATAAGAAGGATATATAATGTGTCCCTATGTTTTCCTTTTTGATGATACATTATCTTTATAAGAGCTGGAACCCTCTGAAAATGCTCAAAATTGCCTGTTTAGACCGCTGACTACAGAGGGCTATTGTACAAATTTGCCCTATTGTAAAAAAGAAAAACATAGGGACACAGTATATATCATTCTTATTCAGTATAAGAAATATCTTTTAAATTGGTCCAATATTGGAGTAGGAAATAGGCGAGAGCCGAACCTCGATTTATGACTTTTTACTCTAAAAGTCAATCCGCCCGCATTTCCTCTTAACGACTAGTCCTGAACATGACATCACATTAAATTGAGGATAATTCTTTTTTCATTCAATAAATAATTTACTTATACAGCCTTACTAGTATAATATCATGACACCTGTTTTCCTCTAAGGGGTAGGCGGAGGTGAACTTCCACATAGAGTCAGTGGGGCATTGCCCCCAGATTAGATAGCCCAATAGCCAGAATCAACAATGTAATAATTAATTATTTTTTATAATTGACGCTTGATGTTTAATTCAAACAAATTAAAGCTAATTTCTTAATGACAGTAGCCAGACGCTATAGAACTGCCAATTATAATTAATTACTCTGCGACCTTAGCGAGGAGGCTTTTAGGCCGTTATTGATAGTGTTTTAAGCCAATTAATTAAAATCATTGATTGACCTTTATTATATTTCTTATTTGAGAGCACATGAAGAAAAAATTTCAGGACCGTGAGCTATCGAAAAGCTTGGGAGAGGCCTATGCCGCAGGAGACGCCCCGGGCGTCGGGACTCGCAAGCTGATTTCCGGCCACCGTAGGCGCAGGCCTGCGGACGGTGAGCGATGGGTAGCTCGCCGTCCGATAAGGACCAGGCCCGGGTCGACGGCGCGTTGTGTTTCACGCGCGCCTCAATGAGATATCAGCACCAACTGACGGGGTCCGTTAGGGCCAATGTCTGCCAGGGTTGCGAGTTTGTCCGAAAGGGATATCGTGGCCCCGGCACACAGGCAATGGAAGAAACACGGGTGGGTTTTAGTCAGTAAAAGTCTGACACACCCTCCCGCTCAGCCGAGAGCGGGAGAAGTTATTTGATATTTTCCCACCCCAAAAAAAAAAAAGGGGGGGCCTATAGGCCTCTGAGGGTTTTGTTTACGTTATTTCTGCTTGAGTGTACTTTTCGACGGTTATTATATCTATATTTTTTTTTTTGTATAGTGGTGTGTGTAGCTAATAAGACAAATAATTTAATTTAATGTTTTGTGTTGCATTTTACATTTTATTGTATAAATTCAAGTTTTATATGTGAACAGACAGCTGTGCTGCTGGGAAGTTTGTTGCGCCACTTCTTCTTCCCAGCTAAAGCACTAGGAAGTGGTGAAGGGTGGGCGTTTTTGGGGGTCGGTCTGATGTAATTTTTGACGTTCGAAAAGTGCTGATTCTCAGCCTAGTTTGAATAAATGACTTTTGATTTTGATTTTATACCAAAGAGCAATGCATCTGGAGATTTCTGATATCCTAAACCTTTAATTTAAATAAATTGTAAAACTAGTTTTAAGATTGCTAATAAGGGCTATTTAAAATTGAAATAATGTTAGGAATTTATGTATCTACCCAAATTCTAGCTGACCTGCAGCCCCGGGTCACAGAAAGGCTTTTAACTAATTACATTATTGGTGAAAACTTGAATCAAAATCCGTTCAGCAGTTTTTGAGATAAGCTATTCAAACAGACAGACTCGGCGGTCTGACTTTACAAATATATGTACAGACGCCAGCAGGTGGCCTAAAATAGACGCTTTGACAGAATCATATTATGAACTGCGTACAATTCATACATCCCGCAATTCACCTGTTTGACAGCTGCTATTTGACATTAGACTTGAATAAAGCAATTCATAATTTGTGGACTATTTTACGAAACTCCATACAAAACTGTCAAACAGATGAATTGCGGGATATGAAATGTACGCAGATCATATTATGATTCTGCCAATGCGTCCATTTTAGTCCAAGCTACCCGAAACTGTCAAAATTTCCCAATCAACCTTGAATATTATGCTGTAGGGATAAAATTGAAAATCTTTTAAAGAAATTTGACGGATTGTAGTAGCTTGATGTGCTGGCGTCTGTACCTAGTGATGATGGTGATTTAATAAGCCATCAAAAAATTTAACAACAATAGAAATGCTCACCTACTCATTGACAGACCGCTAGAGGCCTGACTCCGCTTCCTGACTCGCATTTGTTATGTAAAAGAGCATAACCATTACGGTTCATGTTCATAACACCAATTCAATAAGAAAATGTCTTCGAGAATTCCAAAAGTGTCGGTACCCTCCACACCTCCACGGCACTTACATTGCGGCTTTACTACGGGGCAATGACTCACTTAATTCTTATAATGAAATCACAACATTTTCTCTCTCTCTCTTTTATTCCTTATGAGAAGGAAAAAGTCAGAGATATATTTTTAAAAGAATCGCGAGCGTGTGATGGTAACCCCGCCACGATCGAGGCAATAGGCTGTTTAGCTTGTTACCTCAGCTTCAGTTTGCGTACTGCTATTCCATCGAATGGTTGTGTGTTCGTTTTTCAAATTAAAAATACGACCTTTTAAGAACTAAGTGCTTGTTGATTCAACTTTTATTAATATCGGAGAGATTCCTAGGTGAGTGATTTTTTTTCTATCAATTAATTTGATATGCTGAGATATAGCGTGCGCTGTTAACAGTCCCGCCTTAAAGTTTGTTGGGACGCGTTAGTACCTAGTTTTTTTGTTTTTTAATTCTGCCATAACTTTTTTTTTTGTGGAATTTAGATGAGGTTCACAAAACAGTCTAAACTTTTTATTGAAAATAATGACGATGTTAAGTAGTCGTGTGCTGTCTACTTGGCTCATAAGATTCTTATTAGCAGGTAACCCAGTTTTAAATGCAAACTAGCTCAAGTAGAGTTCATAGCGATTAGTGCAACAGTGTCACCCACGCTTTTTCCATAGCGGGGCGTGTAGAGTTCACAGTGTTGCAAAACTGATAAAAAAGGTACTTCATATGCTGTTTCTTTATCGGAATTAGCATTTTGTTTTCGACAGACATTTTGGATTCCAATAATATATTTAGGAGGTTAGAATTTCGTGGATTTTGGACAGTGAAACCCGAAAGTCTGACAACCAGTCTTACCAAGGGGTATCGTATTACCCAGTAAGTGGATTGTGGAGATCAGATAAGCAGTCGCTCCATGTAAAGTACTGGTATTCAGTTGCATCTGGTTAGACTGGAAGCAGACCCCAACCAACAAAGTTGGGAAAAGACGAGGCAGATGATGACGAGGAGCTTAGAATTTACTTTATTCATCAGAATTCATTATAAAAAAACTCTATAATTCCTCAAGTAGATATTAGGCACAAAAAACTAAACCAGTAAAATTGGTTGCGTGACTCGGGACATAAACCAAGGACCCTTCACGGTATGCGTGCCCTTAAATTTTATCAACCCGAGTTGGCGATGAGTCAGAACTATATCCTTTTTTTGATCAATAACTTTATAGAGCTGTTAAAGCACTAAAAGCCTTTTCACATTAACATTTAATTGTTAATGAGACACGTTGAGAATTGAAAAGGTTTATTGCCGATTTGTCATTGAGAGTTTCAATGTTTTAAATAAGTAGGCACATGCATACAAAAGTAGTGCTTATTACTTAAGAATATCCTATTGGAATAAAAATACCAAAAACTTGACCATAGGTACAGACAACAGACCAAAATTTTAGGAAAATACCTTCTGACTGATTGTGTTGCAAAGTTTTAGTATTTCCATAAAGTCTTTCAATGATTTTGTTGATGTTGGTCCAAGTTTAAATAGACAAAGTTATACTAACAACAAAGCTTGCTTGGATTAAAATTCAAATATGAAGAGCAAATCACCTATACAGGAAAGGGCAGATCAGTGGGACCACACACGTACCTGCAGGTGATATTGAGGATGGGATGTCGAGATTTAAGGGTATATATAAGCAGTTGCACTTACAAAAGGAAAGGAAGAAGGAAAAACAAAAAGACCTCTTGGAGACAAGCGAAATTGATTGTCGCCCAAAACGTTCCAAAACTCGAATCCAATCCGAGCCAGACTAATTTGCGATCCCGAACTTTAACCTGTTAACCCTGAAAGTATAGCTCTTGTGCTTCCTTAATTTTCCACAAATTATGATTTAGGAACATTATCTTTTGCTTACTACGGTCCACTAAAGTCTAATTTTGCTTGATTCGAATCATTTGATTGCTCATAAGCGCCGGAATTGGTAATAACGGAAGTTCGTTTTGATAACTTAATAACATTAATTGATCTATTAGAGAGCTAACGTGCATTAAACATGTAATTTTCGTAACATTTAAAAATTAATGAATGGACTGTAGCTCCATAAAAGCTTTAACATTTCTTAACATTGGGTTCCGTTATAAGTAATTAAGTTAAAAAAAAATCCCTATATGTTCTGACGGATCCCTTTTGTCTGAAGCCTTAAATTTCAAGGGGAATTCTTCTAAAAGTACCAGACCACCTTCGGTGACTCACTCAAACTTATCGGAATCCACCTTCGCAAAATACTCCAGGATCGTCTTGTATGAACTCAGAAGGTTATCTCAGCATAGTTTGTTTATAAAACTGGGCATCTTTCCTGGCCTCTGCTTGATAAAGAGGGTCAATGTTTATTTTTTCCTAATAAATTCCTTGCGGGTTCCAAGTTCAAGGCAGTTGAATCATTTCCTGAGATTTACCGTGTTTTATTGTCTCTCTACCCTTGTCGGATTGATTACCATTGAAGATTCTGGCTTCCTCTAACTAAAGTAAACTGCATAATGGTATGACGCCACAACCTTAGCCTTATCATTCTTCGTCTATTTCGCGATCACGGGCTCCACAGCCAATAGCCACATACTCATATACCTATCTACCTACTTCGTTGTCTAGTTTTACCTTATAAAGCTCTACTAATACTACGCATCGTACTAATACTAACCACTAACTAGAGAAATTCTTGTTCACACTCTGTATCTACCGAATGGAATCGCAATGATCTTTGTCTAAAAATGGTACCGGTACCAATAAATAACTAATGCGTGCCAGTTAGTACCTAATACTCGCCAACAGCAACAGTAACAGTTGCCCTACAAAAATCACTCTTACTGTTACCACATTAAGGTGCTGTTAATGTCAAATTGTTACTACTGATGAGCGGTAGACTGTACGAAGATATTGCCTCGTCAACGAAGGCAATATCGTCGTACACTCAGCTGCGTGCGGTCACGTATTATGACGGGAGTATATTTCATATTTAATAGGAATCTGGTTCGCGTGTGAACCATTTACCTTAAGTTGTATTTGATGACGCATTTATGGTGGCTCTTGTGCATCTTTTTGTCAGCCTGCGGTCGACTGACAGCGAAGACGTAGTCAGACTCTTTAATGGAATGCATCATTGTCAGGTCCCATGTTTTTATATCACGAGGCATTAGGCACTTACGTAGTGCAACGTTTTAGCGATTTTCAAGTGTCAGTAATTGGTTTCTTTTATAAAAGATTCCTACGGAAATATCTAGTGCATTTTGTTCATGCAACTTTTACAGGAATTCCCAAAAGTTAAAAAGTTTCAAGTCTTTAGGCTACACCTTGAACTCTGTATAATACCCTTGTAAGAAGATTACCTGCTGTCGTTGACGACCTCCTTAATAAGTAATAACCTCATATAAAGTAAATAATAATCTCAGAGTCCCATCAGACATTTCGTTTTTACCCCACTGTCACTGCTTCATGGAATCAGCACTCACGTGACATCAATTTAAAATACTCGTTCACATACTTACCTACGTAATTTTCTTATATAAGTACCATGGTCACATGATGTATATCTCCAATTTGCACTTAAACATGTTTATATGTATACTAAACACATTAATTTGGTTAGATACAAAGTCAATTCAGTTTAATTATGTTATGGTAACGAATTGTGCATCGTTGTGATTCATGTAGCGTTTCAGGAACAATGAGGTGAGCCTCGTCGCCTTTCATGGAGAGCTCGGCTTTGGAGGTGGCGATGGCGTCATGGTGAATCAGTGTTCCCTTTGTCGCTTGAGGTTACGGGATTAGGGTATTTTTTGAACGAACTTTACCCTACGAAATATTTAGGCTTGTCTTTTTTTTGCTAAGCTTATGTTACTTAGAGCGATTTCAAGCAAAGTTTTATGCCTTGTAGGTATGGGTACCTACAAGACTTAGCCTGCGAATAAATTTTGAAGTTTCAGACGTCATTCGCAGGTTAAGACTTAAGGCTCTTACTGACTCACGCGATATCGCGGGCGCGACAGGAACCGACAAAGAAATTGTCCTACTAGTGTCGCGTCGCGTACGCGATATCGCGTGAGTCTGTGAGAGCCTTTATACAAGTCAAGTCAAGTCAAAATATTTTATTTCACATAAACCTACCTACATGGGCACTTATGAAACGTCAGAAGCTAGGTGCACGGTTCCAATTGGTCGTTTCCTATGGAGAAGAGCCGGCAAGAAACTCCACGGTTACCTACTCTTTTAAAAATAATGGGCTTTTACAATGTTTTCGGTCACAGTGTAAAGGCTTCTACATACCAGCGTGACAAGTCGCGCGACGCGACACGGCACAAAGGCCCCGCGTGTCGCGGGACGAGCGGTGCCTTTGTGTCGCGTCGCGTCGCGCGACAAGTCGCCCCGGTATGTAGAAGCCTTTATTAGGTATGGGAGGACAGTGTAGGCCCGGCAACAAGTACCAAGTACTTAACAATATAGAAAATGGTTTTCAAAGCTACAGTCCATAAGCCTACAACGTTCTCACATTAACAAAACATTCCAAAAAAAACGAAATAAAATATTATTAAAATAATAGATGTAATAATAATAATAATAATTTATATGTACATATCGATAAATAAAGGAAATAATAATAATATAATATCTATTATACAATGTAATAATATTAAAACACAATCTAGGTACCTACGAGGTATAAAAGGTCGTGGCATTCGCCCTTATCAGTTTTCATTACTTTATCGATTTTCGTCACCATCTTCCCCTTTCCCAAATATGTTGTCGTTGGCTTCTAGTCTTACCAGATCTAGCTAAATTAGCTGAATACAAGCATTTTCAGCATTCGAGGTTACGTTTCCTTTACGTATAAAAACCTCGTTTATCTACTCAATTTCAAAGCAATTTCTGGTAAACAACAATGCGCATGCAAAATCATATTCGACATTGTTATAACTGTTTCCAGAATTGAAATCCTACCACACGCTTTGTTAACCATTCGTAAAATTAACCGGTGAGCCATAAAAGTTAACTGTAGAATGTCAAGAATTTAGCATTCAATTCAAACCCGCAGTTTGCACTGAAATCATCGTGTTGATAGGAAACTTGGTATTTACGACTGTTCGATTGCATTGCCGGTGGAATTCCACTATTGCTTGCTCGTACAACCATTCGATATAGTATAAGTATGGTATTATAGTCCCTACATTAATTTTACAAAGACACATTTTACATTGATTGGATGCTAGTTATGATTCCCAACAGGTTGACCAGCAGTTGCTGGTAAAAGGAGTGAACTTGAATTACGTTGGCAGTTTATAGTTCCCAGCAACGTTGTTTCTTTTACTCTCTGATCAAGACTTAATTTCTCGTTCCTTCGGCTATAAACTAAAGTGTAGTCTTCATTCATGTCATAGCAAGGAGAGTTTCACCCCTTAATAAGTTAATACAAGCTATTACGGGTAAACTTGCCTTCAATGTCCAGGGACAATGGAGGAAGTTAGGCTTAACTGAATACAGCGATTGTTCAAAAAGCAACGGTTTTTAGGGTTCCGTACCTCAAAAGGAAAAAAGGAACCCTTATAGGATCACTCGTGTGTCTGTCTGTCTGTCCGTCTGTCACAGCTGATTTGCTCCGAATCTACTGGACCGATTAAGTTGAAATTTGGTACACATGAACTTCTTTCTGTGACCCAAACACGGACGTGTTTCGTAAATAAATCAATTTTGAATATGGAGGTCACTTTTGGGGGGCAAATCAGAAAATTTTCAAAAAAAGTTTTATTGACTGTACCGTGTGACATATCAAATGAAAGGGTTGTTTTAAGGATTTCTAAAATATTTTTTTTTAAATACATACTATTGAAATTATTTAAGAAAATAGATGAAAAATTACCATCCCCCCCTTATCTCCAAAACTACTGGGCCTAAAATTTTTATAAAAATTCAGAAAATAGTGCTTTACTCATAGATTACAGGAAAACCTATAAGAAGTCTATGGTCTTAAAATAACATGGTAAATCATTCAATATTGTGCGTACAAACTTACATTTGCAGCTGGAATGTATGGGGATCATGTTTTTCAACTACAATGTTAAGTTTGTTCTTGGGATAAATTCATCCCAACTACGGAACCCTTCATTGTGCGTGGTCCGACACGCACTTGGTCGGTTTTTTTGTTGTTGTGAAAATTGGAGTTTAGTTCTTGTTGTTGTACCTATATTATAAGTATATCCTACTTTTCAATCGATCAAATAAAATAAATTGGTAAATTCTTTAGCTGCTCTGACCACATAGGAATCAATTATTCATGATTTCAAAACGCAAATTGCTCTGTAAGTTTAATTCCGAATTCCGAACATTTATACACTTTAAACGTTCTGTCCTAGGAAGGAAAGATTTATTGGAAAAATCTTAATGTTGCAGAGCCGTTGCATTTCTGCAATCTGATACGGTACTGTATTTACCCAACTATATTTAGGATTGTATTTAAACTGACCACAACTAACTACTGGAAAACCACAGTTAATTTGCTGTACATGACGTAAATTATTTTTAATCTGTGGTGCTTGTGGTTGAAATTCATTTTATAGGTCTGTGGAAATAGTGCAAGCGGCGTGCCATTTTGCTTGGATTTTTAATCCTTTTCCTGTCTCGTGAACACATTTATATTTTATATTTCACTAGCTTTTGCCCGTGGCTTCGCCCGCATGGGGGCCTCAATATAATAAAAAAAAATACAAAAATAAAATTTGGAAAATAACAATTATTATAAATTTATGTGAACTTATATATATTTATTTTTAAATTTATCTTTTATTTTTTATACCAATTACATTGAGGTCATATAATCAAACATGTTCGTATGTTACATTTTCTTTTAACTACTAAAATAAGGTATCTGGCTAGGTACCTATCTGCATAATATTCGTCAACGCGAGTGAGGCTTTGAGTACCTACAGCTACCTTATTACTTTAATAATATGTTTATAATATTACGTGCACGGTGCAAGTTCAGACCATAAATTAGTAACGTGTCATAACGTGGACTATTTATTAACAACATGTTCAACCTTCAAATGCCTGTGTAGTACGTGACATGCGGTAACATACCGAGGCTGGGTACCCCTTTTTATCACAGTGCTATGTACCTATCTACTTCGTGAAAGCTCGTATACAGGATCATAGTATCAAACTATCTATAAGTATCTAAATATGATAAAACAAAACAAAAATTAGATGATTTTTTTATGGGGTCATCGACCGCATATAGTGTAGTCACTTGAATTATTAAATTCATAAATCTGTATTTTTTTTTGTGTATACTTCACAAAAGGGATTGGTATAGATCTTAATTTTTATTTTATCGTTTTTAGATATCGATACCCATCACGTCTGCGAAGTTTTGCTAGCTGATTAATTTGACCCTGTATAGTGTACGTACAAGGTCATGAGGAATGGTGCATGTAGATAGTCGTGTATAGAGGCACTGTCTGACATTGTTGTAATAAGAAGGCAATAAGGTCGTGCGTGGTAGTCCCAATTTGCTGATTGACCAATACTAGAGTAGAAAAAAAAAAAGAAAATCGTTTTTGGATTGGTCTTTCTGTATTTTGTATTACTTATCAAATTACGTTATTAAAGCGTTCTCTATCCATTTTAAAACCATACTGCGATCGCCAACCCGCCTGCCAAGTGTGGCGATTATGGCAACCCCCCCCCCCCCCCCTTAGTGGGGGAGGCCTATGTCCAGCAGTGGACGTCTTTTGGCTGAAATGATGATGATCAAATTACACAAACTAGAGGAAAGACTGTATATGAAATTGTAGGTAGGTACTATGTATTGTCCCCAAAATTAAGTTTGTTAATAGTCAACACTGTTGTGAATCACTGAATGAATAAGAATGAATCATTGAACTCTCAGCAACGCTCAAACAAGCAGCTCTAGGTATGTGCTAACAAAATTATTTGAATTAATATTGAATCATAATTTAATTAAAACTTTAAAGTGACAAATGAATGATCAGTAGGTACCTACTACAAACTCAAAATCCATGCATAATTTTTAAAATCAAGTTAAAAAAATCCAAAACTAAAATACCGTGCCGTAGTACCTACATTTAAAAAAAAGTATATTATTTTTATTGCATAATAATTATGTGAGAAAAATATTTACTAAAGTTTATTCTCATACTTTACATCCTGTTTATTATTCTGAACTTGAGCCAATCGTTTTTACATCTACCTATGAATGCAGATTTGGCTTTTTCTGTTATTATTAGCATTCTTTCAAGTTGCTACAAAGTCTAAAATAGTCTAAATACGAGTAGTCTGTCCCAAACGCGTTTTTCAGGTCTTCGGCTAACCTCTAACGCGGAAAGCAAAACGCTGTATTCGCAGTGGCTTCTACACACCGGCGCGACTCGCGACGCGACATAAACGCCCCGCGTATTGCGCGACGAGCGGTGCCTTTGAGTTGCGTCGCGAGTCGCGCCGGTGCACAGTATGGTATTTTCATGATCTAGACGGACAATATTATTTAACTCAATATATGTGTATGGAATACACTAACAATTAATCAAGTACGTATTAAATAAAATTTAAACACATTGGGAAGGTTTTAAATATTATATTTCAACATAATAATACAAAAAAAAAACAAACAATTAAAATAAAATAAAAATAATGATTTATTTCTCTCAAAAAGGTACAGACTTTGGTTCATGTCATATTATGTCAAATCAGACAGAATTACATAAATTAGATAGGTACCTATCAGTCAGAATCTTCATCAAATTCTTCGGAATCTGATAGATATCGTCCTAATTCACCGTGGTCAGATGACAAAAGCTCGCGCACTTCAGAAGTAATTTGACCCCGTTTAGTTTTTGGAGGAGCCCTTAAACTTGCAATGAATGGATCTGATGACACAAGCAATCTATTTAGTAAATCAGTGTTTGTATTAACTCTTGACGACTTTCTCGTAAAGAGTTCTCTAAATTTTCTATTGTGCTTATTTCTAGCCTCTTGTGCTTCTTCCGAAAGTTGTCCTATTGGAAGAACACATGCAGCAATGATATCTTTTCCGTGGAAAAGTATTTTATGTACGCTTACAGGCATTGCGTACCATGAGTACTCTTTAATATATAGCTTCCTTGTTTCCTTAGCGAATTTATGAAATTTATCGACATTTATCGGAAACCCGCAATTTATACATTCTAATATGACACGGAAGCGATTGATAAGCTCAACATTAACACCTGTTATTTCTGCTGACATTTCAGCATTTCTGAAAAACTTGCGAGCCGTGTTCCCGTCATTTGTATTGCCTGTCTGTTGTTTAGGCATATCTACCAATAAGCCCAACTCGCGCCTAAACTTCTCTTGTACGTTTTTCTTTTTTTCAGCTACTTTTTTTTTATTATCTGCTCCCCGAGCCTGCCATGTTTTTATATCAAGACGATAAGATATGTGTAAGATGCATTCAAAAAATCTTATCCATGAATGCAGAGGGGACAGGCCCAATGAGAGAAACTCGCTTTTTACCGTCTTTTTTAACATCAGCCTTTCGTTGTTCATTTCTCTAGGCTTTGCACCACATAAATAACAGGTTTGTGTGGACGCGCACGAAGTTACTGCATTACAAATTTTGCCATCAATCATGCAGAATATCAATGTTGGCTTTACAAAGACTTCTGTGTCATTTACAACAATTTTAGTAGGCGACAAAGTAGTTACCTGCTCCTTAACTTTGTCAACTTCCGTAAGAATTAAGTCCAGTTTCCTTTCCAAATACAAACTTAATGGGTCTACAATATCTAGTAGACGATGTGGAAGGATTTTGCCACACAATTGTTTTAATGTCTTGGTCACTCACTGCATACATTTGGATAGGCACCATCGAAATACTGAATAAACTGGCATCACTGCAATGTTCGTCCGAAAATTTTTGTTTGTACCTGGTTTGTTCCGCTCCATCACAACCCCATTTCACAATTATATCCAGGTTTCTCAAGTCGGTTATAGTCTTCAAGACCTCTTCTTGTACTTTGCATAGTCGTGTAATCGTGTGATCCATTAAAGATTGTAGTTTAATTTCAGCGTGCGTTTCGGTGACATTAATACCACTAGGATAGCACATTTGTTTTGCCGCTTTAACTTTATAATAAGGTGGATATAGTTTTTTATTCACTTCTTTTATTTGCTGGCGTATAACATTATATTGATGTGATGAGAGATTTGCATCTATAATTAATGAGAGAGCTTGTTCTTCTGAAAGTCCGTAATGGATTTTGCATGCAGAACTCTTCCGCGCTTTTTTAATTTTTGTACCTCTCTGAGGTGAAAAGAGACAAAGTTCTCTTACAATAGCAGCTGAATCTTTTTTTCCAGCTTGTCGAAGGCTTACCTCGGTTGCCATCGATAACTCTTCCTGGCTCGATGTGTCAAGGAGCTGTTGAATTCGTCACCTTTTTGTTTTATCGCTTGAATGTTCAAAGACTTTTTGTGGTCTTCCGGGTCGGTTACTCGTTCCAGGTAGTGAAATATCCATGGTAGGTTCACTGACAATATTTGGAAGCGAAATATTCTCTTCTAACCACGAAGAGTTCGCTTTAAAGAAGCGTTCTCGGTGCCTTCCCGACTTCGACCATTTTGCATCGATTTTTGTGCAATTATTTCTTATTATTGTTCTAATTCTCTTTAAATTGTCATCACTGAGGGGTGGGTCACCAAGTTCTTGTAGAATATGATGTAATAAGGCATCCATTCTCGTTTGTTTTGCGTTTGCAAACCAAACACCGAAAAACGAACGTCGCGATATTTGCGGAGTCATTCTGAAAATAAGAAATAATTGTATGAGTGTCGCAAACTTTCGCCAAGTAATAAACTTGTTACGTATAGCTTAAAGATGGTTCTTTCATTAGAATATAATACGTGATCGGAATAATGCGGAATAATAAACTAAAACTCAAGTACAAACTAAAAAAACTTTTTTTTTTTACCATAAATACCTTGATCTATTCTTTTGAACCTAACGATAAAATTTATACACGAATTAAAGAAAATATGTATGCAAACTTACCTTGAGATTCACGTGGAAACAATAACAACAAAAAATCACTATTAACGTACACAAACACAGCGTATTCATCGAGCAAACTCAGACGAATGACACTAGCGCGAGGCGTACGTGTCTGTGAAGCGCAGGTAGGCGGCCGTTCCGACCCTTGTATCTATTGTTCGGCACGACTTCTGGGTAAATAAACCTTTGTCCATTGTAGTATAACTTGTCTTCAGTCAATACACACTAGTGTTAAGCCTGTTCAGACAAGTACCAATAATTTATAATGTCCGTCTAGATCATGAAAATACCATACTGTGCGGTGTGTAGAAGCCTTTTTATGTTACAATTATATATAACGCAACTTGGGAGAGTCATGCCTAACTGTGGGCTTTGACAGGCTGAGTTGATTGTTATAAAATCCCTCTTTACCGTTAAAGGAATTTTGATTTGTTACCTAAAAGTGAACCTATACATCGTCAGCCTACATAAAATGTTCCCACAGCTGGGACACAGGCCTCCTCTCTGTGACAGCTGGGACACAGGCCTCCTCTCTGTGAGAGGGAGCGGGCCGTAACCCACCACGCGGGCCCAGTGCGGGTTGGTAGATGTCACATGTCTTCGAATTTTTAGTTCTAGGACATGTCGGTTTCCTCACGATCTTTTCCTTCACTGTTTTGAGAGCAGTGGTGATGTAATAATTTATACAAAGTAAAGCGCCTCTCGGGTTCGAACCTCGACCACAACTTACCACTGGGCCACCACTGCTCTAACACAATAAATTAATAATTCCCGTCAAACAGTAGGCCAAAGTAATAAAAGTGCGTATAAATAAACAACACAATAAATAACATTTAAATTTATTGCACATATTTTGATATCGTTCGGAATCTACGACCTTTCATGGCGTCATTGTGTTTGCGATGTTTCTATCAATGTCAAGGTAAAAAAACCGGCCAAGTGCGGATCGGACTCACGCACGAAGTGTTCCGTACCATTATCTATAAAAACGGCAAAAAAACACATTTGTTGTATAAATATTTGTTTTATTCTAATATAATAATTTATTTTTAAAGTAAATATATAACTAAAGATTCTGTGCATATTTCAAGCGTCTACCTGTTGCCGTTATCAATATCGAGCAAAAACGAGTAAAAAAATTACGTTTGTTGTATGGGAGCTCCCTTAAATATTTATTTTATCCAATTTTTTTGTATTTGTTGTTATAGCGGCAACAGTAATTCATCATCAGTAAAAATTTCAACTGTCTAACTATCACGGTTCATGAGATACAGCCTGGTGACAGACGGACAGACAGACAGACAGACGGCGCGCGGCGGAGCCTTAGTAATAGGGTTCCCGTTTTATCTTTTGGGTACGGAACCCTAAAAAAGCTCTATGCTATGTTTAAGTCCCATCTAATAGGGGGCGAGCCTATTGCCATTAACCGGGCTCAAATCTAGGCTCCAGGCTCATCATTCATTCATCGTTTCAGCCAAAAGACGTCCACTGCTGGACATAGGCCTCCCCCAAAGGGGGGTTTGCTATAATCGCCACGCTTGGCAGGCGGGTTGGTGATCGCAGTATGGTGTTAAAATGCATAGAGAACGCTGCTGCCCATTCTCTAGTAAGTCCCTTAGTTGCCTTTTACGACACCCACGGGAAGAAATAGGATGGTGCTATTCTTTACGTCCGGCACCACGCAGACTCCGGGCTGCTATTGAGAAATTCCATGGAAAAACCTAATAACACGTTGCCCGACCCGGGAACTGAACCCAGCACCTCATGCTCAAAAGTAGCGCTACCCAATGTTCTCTAACATACGGTACCTACCCAAATATTATTAAATCAGAAAAAAATTCTTCTTGTAAAAGAATACGGAACAGCTACCATCTTGCTAGCTGGCTTCTTCATCTTCCATGGCATACGGCTTGCGTTGTTTTTTATCAGATAGAGATAATCTACGATAATATGGCGCGCCCCTTCTAATTACTGTTTCAATGTATGTAGTTAAATCCTTAAGAATAAATAAATACTTGGATTTATTAGGGTTCCGTACCAAAATGGTAAAAGGAACCCTTATGGTGAGACCAAGTTTGTCTGTCTGTCTGGCACACCTGGATATCTCAAGAACTACTAATGCTATCAACTTGAAATTTAGAATAGTTTTAGATGACGTTTGCCCAACTATTTTGCAAACAAGAAAGAAATTTAAAAGATATATCTTTTTTGCAAAAGGGACTGAAAGGGAGCTTAAAAATTTGAAGTGGGACTACTACATATGAAAGAGCGCTGTTTGCACATTCTAAAACATTTGTTTTAGGCAGCATAGTTTCCAACTTTTGATGAAAAAAAAAAAAAAAAATTGTTCCCTCCCCTTATCTCCGAAGTTTGCATAGATACAAATATGTAATTATTCTATGTGACAGAAGTTTATGTAAAGATTACAGGAAACAATAAAACTATGTCTCTAAATAGCACAGTTTTTCAGAAATCATCAACATCATAAGTATACGTACGGAACCCTCGGTGCGCGAGTCGGACTCGCTCTTGACCGGTTTTTTTTGTTTGATGGCAGGCTCAGTACGCAGTTACGCACACAATGCGTTATGAGTTTTGGTGGCGCTTTGTAAAGACTGTCATAAATACATTCAAACGTTTTGAGTTTTGGAGGGGCGCGCCATGTTATCGTAGTTTATCTCTACAAGTAATGAGAATTTTGAAACCTATGAGCTACAGTGTCTATTAGACCATTACGTCAGGAAGACTTCACCAGAACATCCATAATTTTGTAACTAATTACCAGGATCTAATTAATTTCCCGCTAAAAATGATCTAGACCGAAACTTAGCAGAGCATGTAGCGTTAATTATTTTTTGAACAGACGTGAACGGCAAATTGGCCTTGGTTATTTGCATAACTAGTAAATCACTGCGTAGATTTTGTACCAATTATGGCACATTTGGCTTAGAATATAGTCAATGATGGCTAGGAAACCATCTTTGGTTTAGGTGTGTTCGAAACTGGTTCAATGGGTCTGGTTAAGTTGGAAAATAATGTGGAAAGATTTCATTTGAGTTCGTTTGGTATTGATTGTTGTTGAATTTCTTATTCGCCAGGATATGTCCTAGGTGGCCGTGTCGTCAGGGAGCCTAAGGCCCGTATTACGGAACCTAACTCAAGACTCAAGCATTATTTTAAAAGAACCGGCCAAGTGCGTGTCGGACTACGCACAATGAAGGGTTCCGTAGTTGGGATGAATTTATCCCAAGAAAAAACTTAACATTGTAGTTGTAGAACATGATCCCCCATACATTCCAACTGCAAATGTAAGTTTGTACGCACAATATTGAGTGATTTACCATGTTATTTTAAGATAACATACTTCATAAAGGTTTTCCTGTACTCTTTAAGTAAAGAACTATTTTCTGTATTTTTATAAAAAATGTATGCTCTTTATGCTCTGGATGGTCATTTACCATCTATTTTCTTAAATAATTTCAAAAGTATGTATTTTAAAATTATAAAAAAATATATATATGAAATCCTTAAAACAACCCTTTCATTTGATATGTCACACGGTACAGTCAATAAAACTTTTTTTGAAAATTTTCTGATTTGCCCCCCAAAAGTGACCTCCATATTCAAAATTTATTTATTTACGAAACATGTCCGTGTTTGGGTCACAGAAAGAAGTTCATGTGTACCAAATTTCAACTTAATCGGTCCAGTAGATTCGGAGCAAATCAGCTGTGACAGACAGACAGACACGCGAGTGATCCTATATGGGTTCCTTTTTTTCCTTTGAACGGAACCCTGAAAAGTAGTTTCAACCTATCAAATAGCTTTGCAATGCTTGAGTTTTGAGTGAGATTCTGTAATACGCCCCCTAGAGTTGTGGGTTTTGTAAGAGGAAGAAGTTGTCTCTGGATGACGCATATGTAATAGATGGACCATCTGCTAGACTGTCATTCCAATGCAGCATTTCTTAAAATGTTCAGAGGCCATATTTGACTATACAGGGGGCCTAAAATGGACTCTTTGGCAGAATCATAATATGATCTGCGTACAATTCTTATCCCGCAATTCATCTGTTTGACAGTTTTGTATGGAGTTTCGTAAAATGGTCCACAAAATATGAATTGCTGAATGAAGTCTAATGTCAAATAGCAGCTGTCAAACAGATGAATTGCGGGATGTATGAATTGTACGCAGATCATATTATGATTCTGCCAAAGCGTCCATTTTAGGCCCTCAGGCCTTAGAAGAAAAATAGGCATGAATCATGGGCATGAATGCATAAAACAAATTACATTATGTAGGTCATACTTATTTCTGTATATTACACGACTTTCAATTGTTTGTAACTATCATAGTAAAACCGAATGTATTGACACAAGTGCTTCACGGTACACATCAACTTGTTTTTAACTAATTGATTTATAGCCCAATTATGTACACGCCCAACTGTTAATTTATGGCTTTAATTGTTGGTTATATTAGCGTCCGAAATTGGTAAATGAAAATAGTTTGATAAAAAACTACCTACTGGTATATTTTTATGGATCTATTGTTTTATAGGTATGTATACAAAATGGACCAGCGCGCCGGAAACTGAACGCATTCGTAATTTTTCCTTGGCTTTCGTTAACCTTTGATACTACAGCAGCATTTTTGATGGAATCAGAATCAGAATTTATTTATTTGTTAGAATGTAGTTTTACATAGAATGGTGATAATATTTTTTTAAGTTCTATACATTTTACCACAACAGGTGTACAAAACTACAAAATTCACATGTCATTCTAAGAACAATTAATTTTAAGATTTGTGATTTACAATAAGTCCAATCACAATTAATATTATAATAATTAGGTAATCTTTAATTTAAAATTGAGTACAATAATGTCATCGTGGATTTTTACAATATACCATATAGGTATTTGCCAATGTCATAAACACAATTATACAATAACCATTAGACATGTCTCTTAGGGTTCTAGGTATAGGTAACCTCCCTCCTCCAGCTCCGGTTCGATTCCCGGGTCATAATTAAGTCATAAGGCACAAGTCATTTATTCATGAACAATAAATTGTAAGTATCCGAAATTATACTATAGTATAAAAAAAGAAATTAAATTATTTACGGAAAAAACACGATAAATATTACAACAATGCATAAATACAACTTTTATGTGAATTGTGTTATAGATCTTCAACAGCATTTAAATACCCTTGTTCAATAGGAAACTTTTAAGTTGATTTTTAAAAGAACTTGAGTAGGTAGCGCTTTTTATATCTAGAGGCAATTTATTGTTATTAAATAATATAACCGATTGATATCTGGGACTGTGCTTCACAATATTCAAATTAAGCTGTACTTTGTAACATTGAATGTCTTGTCTACGTGTGCGTTCTCTAATCTGTCGTTCTTTTGCTGTCTCATATTCATAAATGTTCGACACTGTAAGTATATTCAGATTTATAAAATGGTAACTCTCTCTTTGCGGGATACGGACTAACGTGCGAATTGCGCGTTTTTGTAACACAAAAGCTGCTTTGATATTTAGTCTTATGTTTTTCCTAAAAAAAAACATTATGCTTTATCAAATTTTTGATTCTACCAACGTGAAACATACCATTCTCAATCGCTCAATGCTAATTTATGTTCTAAGTGCCATTAAAGCATGACATGTGGAACATACTGATGCATTTATAGCATTTAATTCTGTTTTCCAATTTAGCCGTTCGTCTATATTATGTATTGCTAAGAATGTAACTTCCTTGATGAGGACAATTTTGTCGTCGTTCAAAACAACCTCTAAATCATCCTTATCGTCGGTCGAGCAAAGTGTTATTGCGTTTTACCAATAGGAATTTGTTAATAACACCCCGGAGTTTGCAAGTTGGCGGTGTGATACTCCCGTGCCCCGGAAAGCACGTTAAGCTGCTGGCCCTGCGCCTGATCTCTCACCGGTCGTGTCGGATCGCCGTCGCATCGGACTATGAGAGTGAGGGAATAGAGAAGTCAGCGCACTATAATATCTCCCGCGCGGCTGGTCTTCGCTAAGATTGGATGCCATGGCCGAAATTCAGTCTGGGGGACTATTCTAAGTATCTCACTAATGAACACAGAGTGATATCCCATGCCCACATGCGCTTCCGGGTTATTCCCTGAGTACCCCGATCCCCGAGGCCCCCGTCCCGGAGGACCCCGATTTATTTTTATCTTGATAAACTCAATTAAAAGTCAGTTTAGCTTAAAAATACCGTCAGCAGATGATATTTTAAAAAATACGCAATAACAGTCTCACCTTCAGGAATTATTTATTATAATGTAACGTAGTAAATAGTTCACTCTAAAAATAATCTTTTAACATGCAAAATCAGTTTCAATTTCATTTTTTTTTTAGAATTTTAATCATATTTATCGTATTCGGGGTCCTACAGGACGGGGGCCTCGGGGATCTGGATACTCAGGGAATAACCCGCGCTTCCAACCGCGGAAGCTGCGGGTGCAAAGACCTCATCTTGAGTTTTGTCTCCAAGTGTGACTTTTTATGGAAATTAAACTAATTAACATCTAGGCGATATTCACACTTATATTATAAAAAAGAAAGTGAGTCTCATTCTCTGTTACGTACCGTACGTTTTCTCGGTAAAACCAAGCGCATTGGCATGCCCGACAAATAAGGAGCTTGGTACCAACTTATTTATGTCATTTCGAGAAATTAAACATTTTCGACCAGACCAGCTCACCTAGTAATCAAATAAGACCACATTAGACTCGGCCCTCAAGAACCAGTGACATTACCACAAGTACCAGCCGGTCACATGAGCCCGACCTGAGTCGATAATTTTTTCCGCAACCATGCGCGGGCACCGGTCAACTTGCCCTGCTTGCCTCGACCCACTAATTTCGTTGCAAGCCTGCCCACTTAATTAATCGACTTTATGTACATTATCTTCACGACATGTTACATGTAAGCAAAGATAATTTGTACGGAAGACATGGACGCGACAGCCTTTTTTTTTTTTGGGTAGGATATTATCAAATAACTTCTCCCGCTCTGGGCGGAGCGGGAGGGAGTGTCAGACTTTCTGACGTTGACAGGCTTTCTTACTGGTTGTGAGACTTACTTCTGCATACCCCTTCTGCTACCCATATAACTGGGTTGTGGAGGTCAGATAGGTACTGGTATTCACCCGCATCCGGTTAGACTGGAAGCTGACCACAGTTGGGAAAAGGCTGGGCAGATTGATATCATCATTTCAGCCGAAAGACGTCCACTGCTAGACATAGGCCTCGCCAAAAGGGGGGTTTGCCATAATCGCCACGCTTGGCAAGCGGGTTGGCGATCGCAGTATGGTGTTACTCGTAAAATGCATAAAGAATGCTGCTGCCCATTCTCTAGTAAGTCCCTTGGTCGCCTTTTACGACACCCACGGGAAGAAATAGGGTTGTGCTAATCTTTACGTCCGGCACCACACAGACGTCCGGCACCACACAGACGAGATTGATATTATATTTTTTCAAATCATCAAAAGGTACCCATCTAGTGGTGATTTAAGAAGTCGGGAAAATCAGGGATCTCCGTCCTTACTATTTATCGAAGGGATCAAGAAATTGCCGGAAAACACCAAATATTTTTCCGACCCTAAAACTTCTTAGGCTCGTGGTGCAAAATTGCAGGATGCAGTATTTTGTATTGCATTTTTGAAATCAAATAAAACCTGCAGGAACATTAATATGATAGTAGGTTTAATTGTGGAGGCCGTGCATCACTTCGGAATCTCTGATGGTTATCAAGTGTGATTAATAACATGAGGTTAAAGGTTAACAAAACTGCAGTGCTTCAGGGAAATGTAGATTTACTTTTTAGGGTTTTAAGTAATATGCAAAAAGCCGTAATACCACCTAATGCAGATAGGCATCTAAATCGTAGTTTTACTTAAGACAGAGATATGTGCCAGTGACCTTGAGTGGTTAGCTTGCGTGTTCTGTACTGAGCTCACGCAACGCGTCGTACGTTCAGCCAGTAATAGGCCTCGCCTATCAAGGAGCGCTGTCCCCAGTTTGACGCATTATTAATTTATTATAAACAAACCAAAAGGTATTTTAATAAAACGCGTATACTAAAAGATCAATAATTAAATTATCTTTAAATTGGTGAAGGTTTCAGAAAAATACGCTTGGTAGATTTTGCGCCGTTCTCAGTTTTTTATCCGCGTTAGACATAACTTTACAAATTAATTTCACTTTGTAATATAAACATAATATAAAATATTCACATATTAAGTTATTGAGAAAATGCTATAGTTTAACATTTTTTTTTTTTTAAATCATTAACACTACTCGTTTAGACGTGATCTTCAGTATTAAATCATCAAAAGTCGGTTATCGTCGCCTTAAAACTTTAGCTGGTGCGATACTAAATAAATATATAAACTACTGGCTTACCAAGCCAACTTCTCATTATGAACCTCTTGGCCTATAAGGTCGTGATGCACTCGCTTATAAGGAAACGTCGGGTTTAAAAAGGCACGAAATTTTTCCATAAGACCCCTTTAACCTTTCCAGTTACGACTGGGCTTATAAATAATTCAGATTTACCTTCTGATTGAATTATACATATACTTTAGTTAAATAAGTGGTTTTGCAGCCAGGAAAACCAATTAAAAATAATCGCTGCTTCCGTCCGCTTTGAGGTTTAAATAAAACAATAAAGTGTAATAGAAAAAAGAAGAACTGTGTGAATATCATTAGCACAAGTTACACGAAGAACTAGTTTAGTCTAAAAGTCTGAGTTTTGTAAAAGCAAATAATAGGTAATAACATAGGTGGTGCTTTTTTACTTACCTACTTTAATCATGGCAACAAATATGAAAAGTTTGTAAGATTATGCTACGTAACAATAGAAGCTAATTTTCCAACAAAAAAAACTGAGGGGCAATTCTACTAATTTTAAGAACGTTCACAGTCTGATCTCAGTCTCAATCTGTCAAAAATACCTCTTATTTCCCTACATTTTGACAATTTTTTGACGTTTGTTTGTCGCCAAGATGAGATTGCGACTAGATTTTGAATGTTTTAAATTACGAGAATTGGCCTTCTGAAGGCCAATTCTCGTAATTTAAAACATTACAGATATGTTACACAAGTTGAAGTTTTAGGCACTACTTCACAAGACCATATTCCACGTATCTACAAGATATCGCGAGCTTTTATGTAATATTTCTCAGTTTTCCAGAAACGGAGTAGGTATTCCAATACAAAATTTGCGATCACCTTTCAATCTTTTATCTTATAGTATTTATCTCAATTGACTCTCAATTTTAGCATAGTACGGTAACTTGCTAGAGAAAACTATCATACAAACCGTAAAAGAAGGCAGTGGGTAAGTGTGTAGGCGCGTATATCACTGGCCCATTACACCTTAACCGACCGGTTCACCTTGCGCTGTCCCCAACGGAATTTTACGCACGCCATCTAGTCTGCATTGTGCAATCAATAAGTACTTAAAACAGGTGCGGTTCTACTACTATCTCTTCATAGGTTTATTGACATATCTGTCAAATGTTATACAATTATGCAAGAATGCCACCTCTCCTCTAATCGTGTTTTGACATGTATCCTATTTTGACATAAAGACCACCTCTAATTCTATTTTGACACGGACCACCTCTAGGTAATCGTGTTTTGAACTGGGTCATTCTTTTACGGTTTTCGTTTTGCTACGTTGTTTGTAGTGCCAATTTACCGTCACGGTAGCCCGCAAAATTAAAATTTTCATAGGTTTTTTTGCAATTTTCAGGCTGTATGTTGATCTAAATATGATTCGCGGGCTTCGCGGCCGTATCAAATTATTAATAGAATAGAAAAATAGAATAGAATACTCTTTATTATGTACACCATAAAAGTTACAGATATAAATGTTTAAATACAATAATGTTGTATTAATTATAATATTAGTGAAAGATTATTTCATGAAATCATGACCTTTGAGGTCAACTAACTCAAGGAGTTGTATCCTGATTCTATTGATTATAATCGCCTGAAACACAGGATTACCTAGTTCAGGCTTCAGGCACGTAATTCATAAGAATATAATTTACATTAAAGCAAAACTGTACACATTTTTATACCTTGTAATTTTTGAATAAAATATTATATTATTATTTTAATTCTGTACAGCCATATTTTTTACGGTCTCGAATGATATTTTAATCAACAAATTTTATAACCTGACACAGACTTGCAAATTGCAAAAAAACGTAATAAAATATCGCGGGCTACCTTAGCCGGTCCCCATTAATATGGAAATTGATGCAAAATTATATGTCCACCAAAAAGTAACAACACGGCAGGCAATCAGAGGTGTCAAAGGAGGATGACATATATAGATAGGTAAAATCGTGCAAATATCTAGTAACTCTGAAGAATGAATTACTTAACCAGTAGGAAAGTATTGTGTTACGATTAACCTAGCAGATAAACCCCGAGTGGGTTAGTAAGATAAGCGCGACATAGCTTAAAATCCGATTTGAACAGTATTATGTTTGGAGCTAACATTCTGGAGCTACCTGCATAATACGACAGTGTTTGTTTTTTCCATCTAGTTGGTTTCTCATAAATATACGCAGGTAAAGGAATATCTCGTTCTAACCGGATTTCTTTACGGATACTCTGTTCAATCAATTGATATCCGTGTCCACATCAAAAGTAATTATCAGCAGCAAGTTGCGATTGTTCGATTAATTACTATCGTAAGAACAATTAAAAATACAATCGGATTTTCAAATTAAAATACTATTCTCGTCTAATTCTAGGCCAAGAGCTGACGACCAAATGACTCACTCCATCTTTTAATTTGTCATGGGAATAAACTGATAAAATTAGAAATGCAAAATCATTCGAACGGGATTTTAATTCGAAAATGCGTGAAAAAGTATAGTTTGAATTTGAATGTAGTTTTCGATACGGCTCTTACTGTAGGAAATTAATCAATGCATTCGGAACTTGTTATTGTACATTTGAATTACTATACGGACAATCGGAATGCATACATTTTAAATACCTAATAACTTGGAGATATTTTTACTGAGTTATACTGCATGATGCTGGATATAATGAACGTTCAGAAGGTTATCCTTACGCCCATTAAGTCTAAGTTGCCATCAAAATCCCTAAATCGGCAAGGTAATAGCGTGACGCACTTACAATGGTATTGCCTTTCATTTTGACAGTTCAACAATATTAAATAGTGCTATTTACGTTGTTGAGTAGACGAAGTTTTCAAGCATAATGAGCAATGGATTAACAATTTCCTTCAAAATCTTTCGGATTGTGATTGAAAGTGTGCATTTTATTGTAGATGTTTTCAGTATGATGTATGATGTTTTTGAAAACATCTACAATAAAATGGTCTATCACATTGAACAGTTCTCATAATCATCACGTTTTCTTATAATAGACCTACATATGGTATCCGCGAACGAACGAACCTTCGAGAAAATTAATAGGATTGCTGTTTCCGACATTGAATTATACATGGTTTTAAAGTGTGTCAATTTATAATTATAAAGTGGTTACAGTCTTAAGTGAAATTACTAATTAACCCAATTTGAGATTAAATTTATTGAAAGCAATGATATCCTTAATTTTACCTAGACATATATTTGATAGGTAGGTAGGTATTCAGTTACAGTTAATTTATGACCTTTTCTCTTTGTCTAAAATAATTCCGTATTTAATAGTATGAAGATATATGTGTAAAGATGTGCCTTTCTTTATGTAGAAGTACATACAATTCCCACGGCTCCAGTCGGGTAACAATAACGGTAACACAATTAATGATTTTGTTAAGTAACGGGACCGAGCTCCTACACTATCGTCCATGTATTCTATTCTCTATCACATAATTATTTTCCATTGTCACGCAATTTCAGACAAGTTTACGAAGAATCTTGACCGAGTCTTATTAAAGGAGGCTCTCTTTTAAATGGGGTAGGCAGGACTTAAAGCAATCATTTTGTTAAGTTAAGTAATCATTTTTTTTATATATTGATCACAATAACTTATAATCATCTCGATTCTGAATAAAACTACTTTCAGGACTAATAAGTTAGTTCAGTATCCTGCCGTAAATATGGTACTATTATATTTAAAATAACCGGCCAAGTGCGTGTCGGACCACGCACAATGAAGGGTTCCGTAGTTGGGATGAATTTATCCCAAAAACAAACTTAACATTGTAGTGAAAAACATGTTCTCCCATGTTTTTATTTTTTCATATATCGATATACTTCACGGTCAATTCTCCAACTACAAATTAATGTAAGTTGATCATCTAATACTCGTTAACTTGTAAAGCCTATTTAGCTGTGATAGTTTTCCTTTTAATTTCGTGTAGGTACTACTGTCATGATTTTTTTCACTTATCCAAAAGCAACCATTTAGCTGGCAGGGGCACAGACACTTGACTCTAACAAAAATTACCACTTTAAAGGTTAATATAACTCAAACGGATCCCTGAATCGAAAAATGGTGGAACCAAACCTGAAATCGCGAAAAAAAATCAGCTGTTCCCTACATTTTGACAAGTTATGAGAACATAAATATAGGGAAATTCTGATTTTTTTTCGCGATTTCAGGATTGGTCCCATAGTAAAAGTTGTTTATAATGATGAGTACAATGACTCCGTAAGAGGTTGTGATTTAATTCTGGGACAAGTTGTCTATATAGCTCCATTTGATAAACGCCCTCTCGTACTTCTGTATTTCTCACCATGGCGACCATGTTTATTTGCCTAAGCGCTTCATCTTCACAGCCTCGTCTACGTCATCACATAGTTATTACAACACTCGCTAGAGGTCACCACTTGTTATAGGTCACCAGTCACATGTGTCTTTGTCTTATTACTAGACAATTATGTAAACAATGTTGTATAAGTATTTTGCGAATTATCTTCAATTTGCATATTTTGTATGCATTTTTAATGGCAAAGACTAGGACACTTCGTCCCCACGGTCGGGAAAGCAAAAAAATATCAGCAAGCCAGCATAGGAATTAATGGCAAAATTACCTTTTATCTGTTATAGGAAGACGTGCACCCCAATTACGATACACAGTTTCTATCACTTTGTCTGCTTCACATCGCAAATAATGCAATGGAAATTGTTGAATTGTTGAAATTTTATTTTATTTTAATTTTATTTTATTCAGGGACAATAAACAGCTACAATATGTGTTGGTACATAGAAAATAACCAAAATTTAACAATATTGCAGCCCACTACATTGTCCGCATATTAACAAAGAAAATATGACAATGAGTGCCACTAGATAGGCAATAAATAATTACATCACAAATAATAAAATTAATAACATCATGCAAAATGAAATTCAAATTTATTGCTTGGCAACATAGTAATAATTAACATTAAAAAAAATCTAGACTAGCTAGCTAGAAATGAATGGCATTGGGATTGAGAGTTACGTAATTACCCCGAAGGCAAGAGCATATTTCAGGAGTTGAAGGAAACTACTGGGCATGACTTTTCAAAAAGCAATCAACTTGTTTCGATTCATATCTGTCTGTCTGAATCTTTCTTCCAACACTTTATAACTAGCAGCTGCTAGCACATAAAATTTCACTGTGAATGGAAAAGAAGTAAAACCTCGCATCACTTAAATGTGAAATTGTTTGTTATAAGTAAATAGAAAGAGCTTACAACTCAAGTGGACACAGTGACTTGTTAAAACGTAGCTTAGCTTAATGTCTTATTGAAATACGTAGGTAGCTTTTCCGGGAAAATATTTCCAAAAAACAGCGCTACTTATCATTTATTTCCTTTGGAAGACTTGCAGCTAAACAAAACAGACTAAGAAATTGAAAATGTGACTGACAGCCAATTACAAGTCTTCACATGTAATTAACAAATTAATAATCTAAGAAATCTGCGAACAAAAACTATAAATCGCCAAAGCCTATACATAAATTACACTACTTACACTTTACACTTTATTGGTGAGAAATCGGGTCCGCGCCCACTCGACCCGCTTAGACTCAACCCGAAGAATAATACCAGATGTTTTACTACCAATCAGTGCCATTTGTACAGTCAGGCAAAGTGATATTACTTATTATACATAGAATTTTTAATATTTTGTTAAGATACATAAATTATCCTCAGTGATTTCATTTCTAAAATGTAGCTTTATAAAGATAGCCTCTACCTCTAGCGTGCTCCTAGCTATAAGATTGTAATGATAATTAACAATAATCTGTGATGTTTTACCAGAAAGTATAAAACGTTTTCTATTTAAAAAAAGATAAGTACTTATTAGTTTAATTATGGATTTATTTATCAAACATTATTTAAATTTTACACTCTCTGAGGTGCAAGCGTTAAATCGACACTTTTCTGTCTGACTATACATCGACGTTTTTACGCCTTTTATTCTTCGGGTCGACTCTAAACGGGTCGAATGGGCGTGGACCCGAAAAAACTAGGCTACTCTGTCTTACATAATCTTAGTAACATCAAGCATCAGGTGAACAAGTTAAGGCTCAAGCACTTTCTGGCCACGGACACACCTGCAGGCTTAGCACGACAACCGTAGAGAAGCGTTTTGTCGACGAAAGAGTAGACAAAAACGGCGTTTACGTGTAGACAGTATAACATTTTCGGTAGACAAGCGATTTCTATTGTACAGTAGAGTAGACATAGAATGCGTCATGCTAAGCCTGCTATTGTAGAAGGATCGAAGTCATGCTGTTCACACATCCTATTAAAGTTTCTGCTTGCACGCACAAGGAATGAGTTCTGCCTGTAGTTAGTCGGAGCAAAAGCCCCCGAGGCGGGGGATTGGACCGCTTCGACCTTGCTGCGATGATGCTGATGTGGAAGTAAAATGTTGGATAAAATTAAAAATAAAATAACCTATCAAACTCAAACTCAAAAGCATTTATTTCAATTAAACCATTTACAGACACTTTTGAATTGTCAAGATGTCGCATGTCGGTCAGTTACAAATATGAAGCTAGATGCCCATTCCAAATAGTAGGTTCCTATGGAGAAGAACGGGCAAGAAACTCCACGGACACTCTTTTAAATTAAAAAAATTGATACAAAGTATTGGTTACATCATTCATAATGAAATTATACATATGAGAACGATGCAAAACGTCAGAAGCGTCCGTGATAAAAATATTAAAAACAAACAAAGACAATTCAAAACTAAAATAATTCAAAATAAGCCGTGGCAGCTAAGAGATGACCAGTCTCAACTGAAAGCGCCCGCTCACGAACTTGACGCATGGATCAGCACCATTCAGCTCAACCATTTTGAAGGGAGGTAAATGATCCAACACACGCCACCATCAGCGAGACATCTGAGTGAGCATGACATACTCTCAGCCGCCAGGGCACATTCAAGTCAATCAAAATCAATCAATCAATCAAAAATATTTTTATTTCACGTAAGCCTACATGGGCACTTATAAAACGTCAGAAGCTAGGTGCACGGTTCCAATTCGTCGTTTCCTATGGAGAAGAGCCGGCAAGAAACTCCACGGTCACTCTTTAAAAAAAAAAAAATTGGCTTTTACAATGTTTTCAAATTACAGTGTTAATAGGTATGAGAGGACAGCGTAGGCCCATCAAAAGTACCAGGTACTTAACAAAATAGAAAATGGTATACAGATCTACAGTCTAATAAGCCTACAACGTCCTTACATTGACAAATAAAACAATATAAAATATGATTAAATAAAAGTTAGAACCTTGTTGAAATTTAAATTGTAGGTATAATAATTTCAAATAAGAAAAACATTATGTCAGTGAAGTTTGTAAAAAAAGATAGATAAGCTTTAGATAGCCTAAGATAACTTAACACGTTAACTGCCATGTCAGTCACCGGTGCCTGACAGACTCACTACCTGTTCAGGCCATGTCAGTCACCGGTGAGTGGTGACTGACACCGAAGCATCAAATTCAAAAGACCGTTGTGTGCCGTCCGGCACGTCTACAGTGTTCTTTTCTGTTAGAAATGACTGACACGGCCCCAAGCAAGACATATTCAACATGGCCTTCGACTTTTATATCTAGAACAAAAGTTATCAAGTATTTTATTGGAAAATGAAATAAAATACAATGATATTTTAAACTTATATTATTTACTGAGGTAATCACATATTTCGGGGAATTATTACGTTAAACAAACAAATTATATAATAAAAAATATTATTTATGTTCAATATTATAACATTCTAGACATAAATGAGGTTCATTTGGGCATTGAGGGCAGTAAGTTACAACTTGCTTGGTCTTTTTTCTGGCAAATATCCTATCAACTGTTTGTACATTTATCTTATAACATCTAGAGCAGTATTTCCGAATTTTCTTCACAGCCCCTTCTTTTCTTGCTAGCATATGCTTTTTCCTTGTATTTCTTGTAAATAACAACTCTGGTTCGCAGTTTTCTTTGCCTGATTCTGTTAGGTATTTGCACAAATCCTTTCTGTAATCTACTATCCCCCTCTTAGACTTAGTAGTTTCTTTATACATTATGTAAGAATTGAGCAAAGCTGTATTCAGTAGTAATTCCACAGCCAGTTTTCTGTGCCATTTTACAGACTTTCGTAGGGGTGTTGAGTAGGCGATCATTTGATCCGACAGGTCTACAGCTGCTTTTGCATTGTTGTAATCGGTCACAATTTTAGGTTTTATTATCTCCTTGCCTCTTTTTAGTGTCCTGGAAAATCCAATTGAATGTTTCGTCGAGAGTAAATAAACATCTCGTTTATCTTTCCACTTCATACACGTCATACCGTCTTCATTCTCTTTTGCTCGAAATTCTCCCTTTTTTAGGCTTCCTGTTATAACATCTTTAGGCAAATGTCTTCTATTTTTGCGCAACGTACCAACAAGATGAGTATCTTCTTCTAGAAGCTTTTTACCTAAATCAACACTGGTATACCAGTTGTCGGTATAGAGTGTATGACCCCTTTTGAGATAGCTGGTCATAAGAGACATAACGACATTGCTAGGTGTTATAAATTCAGTCTCATCGCGTTTACCAGAGTAAACTTGAACCTTTAATGTATATCCTGGATTGGTACATATTTTAAATAGCTTAATACCGTATTTGTGCCTCTTTAATTTAATATATTGTCGGAAAATAACCCGCCCTCGAAATGGCACTAAAGACTCATCGATGCAGAGATTTTCCTGGGGGTAGTAATGTGCAGCAAAGTTGAGATTCAAAGTATCAAGCAAACTACGAATTTTAAACAAACGGTCGCCAGGAGGTTGATCTTCGTTATTAGAAAAGTGCACCATTCGTAACATAATCTCAAATCTGTTACGAGCCATTATTGTACGTGGAAAAGATTGGGAAATCAAAGGATCAGTTGACCAATAATCAGTTAGCTTTGGTAATTTGACAATTCCCATCCACAAAATTAGACCAAAAAATCTTTTGATCTCGTCCGTATTTGTCTTTGTCCAGCCAAGTAAGCGGGATCCTTATTTCATTTGTTTTTTTGAATTTAGCTTTGTTATTGTTTGTTCGGCATAACGATTGGTTTCTATAACTATATTTTCGAAAACAGTGTCCGGGACTAACAAAGTATAAAATGATTCCGGTTTTGAATGAGCCATCAAACTTCTCAAACTATAAGGTCTCAAACCAGGGCACTCGGTAAATGGAACAATTCGCCTTTGGTTCCGCAACGGTTCGGACCACAAATCAGTTTTATTTTCAATAATTAGTGATCTAACCTGCTGATCTGTACTTTCATCTTCGTCTCCACTTTCAATTATATATCTCCTCTTCCTGTTGTTACACAAACGCAAAGTCTCTTCTTCTTCAACACTTGCTTCACCATTACTTAGAACATCTAATAACTCCAAATTACCTTGAGTTAGCTCTTTTTCTAATTCATCAATTTGATTCAAATCTAATAAAGAAATATCAAAGTCATCCATATTCGACATTATCAAAACATGGAGGCCTCCACTAATTATTACGCGCACCCCGTCGCTTTCGTAATTCTAATTCAACTAAAATGCATGGAACTACAAATCAAAACATTAGTGCGGAGGTGGGCGGGGTAAAGGGGTAGGGAGCGAAGCGAATCGTGTCACACGGACTCACACGATCTAACACGACACCTGACCGATGATAGCCAAACGCAGCGAACGCGGGACGCGGGTGATTATTTCCCGCTAAAATGCAGAAGGAAGCGCGCTCAAACTCGTGAATTTTTACCTACGTGCCGGACAAAATGCCTGACACGGCGCACGGACTGCAATTTGTACCATTTGGGCCACGTCAGTCACGGGTGACTGACAGTTATTTTTTTTTTCTTTTTTTGTTGATATAAAGAAAAGGGAACACTTTTTTATACATAATTATTCAATTTAATCCATTTGGAATCAATTCGCAAAAAAAATAATTTGACGGATTTCAAAATATGGCTTGGCAGTTAACGTGTTAAATAGCTTGGAATAGTCATAGCCAGATCGATGAGCCCAATTATGATGCATGGTTGATCGAAGTATGCTGTTCTTGCCATGATTCATAAGGGAAGATTTAAGATTGTATGACACCCATACACGATATGTCTTAGCGTATCCATCAGGAATTCGTGTTGCGTTTGAGAAGGAATTCAAAACTATGCCGACACCTTTATAAACATGATCACAGAACTTCATAAAATTATTACAGTCGATAACGAAGGAATCAATCGGCGAGCGACATATTTACAGGTCCACACACTCAACTGCCACCTTTAACCTGACAGTAATAAATATCAAAATCCTTTGTGGTGCTCAACAATGGGAGGTTTTAGCTTATTATGCACGCAGTTCGCATTGAATTCTAATGTTTACAGGACACTGTAAGTTCGCATTGTGTCAGAGGCTTGGTTTGATCATTTATATTGTTTAATATGATTATATGTCCTTTCGATTGATCTTTAAGTGCCTTTAAAAGGACTCCAATTAGACATATTTGATCAACCTTGATTGGATGTTTAGACGTATTGTGAATGTTTTATGCTGAGTTTTGAGCGTGTCATCATCAGCTTTTATCAGCCCAAAACTGAATAAAGGCCTATCCAATTGCGCTTTTAAAGGCTCGTACAGACTGGTGCGACCCTGGTCGCGCCCACGTTATTGCACCAGTCTGTAAGAGCCTTAAATCAGTCCTTTGCCACTCTCATTCAGCTTTTATAAACCTTCCTGCCCAAAATTGTGACTGTACCCCTGAGCGTCAAATGATCACGGTTTGGTACTTGGTATTCTAAAACGATGCTCAGACATGACAGAGCTGAGCTGAGTTTTAAATCAAGTTTCATGAATCTTGCTTTAAAACTGACAAAATTGATGCTGATCTTAAATCAAATCTGGGTTTTTTTGTCAGAATTTTGAATTAAGTCTGAGTTCAATGGCCTTTCGTGAATTTCAATTTCAACTTAGTACTGGTAGTCTGGTACCTGTTTGATATTTTAAAGTTGTCAAATTTATCCTAAAATGATACGCTTTTCAGTACGAATATTTCTTTATTTATATTCTTGCATACATACAAAGTTGGTGTATAGCAATATTTAACTGCTGTTTGTGTACCTGAGTTTAAATGTTTGTAAAAGCACCCACAATACAGGAGTAATTCCTAGTGTGGGGCAACGTTTAGGTACTCAATATAATATCAGTATAGACTTCTTGAAGACAACCTTTACATTCCGACGGTCGAAGAGAATTAACTTAGCAACTTAGTACGCGACGCGACGCCCAAATATCAAGTTTTCCATTCTGTTCTTTTAAAAAGCCAGTACTTTTTCGGTAACTGTCAAATGAGATACATTTAAACTTCTTGCATGACTACAAATTCAAATTTATTTACTTTGGGACAAATACATCCAAACCAGACTACTCTGATACACAAATCGTTTGAGGCAAATAACTTACTTTCAATTTTATATATAGTAGGTATTTAAAATCACTACAAATCTTACATGACAATCCAATGAATGTAGGTACTTTCATACTTCTCATTGAGCGTTACTTAAAGGCTAGAACTGGTAAAACCCAGTGAAAATTCATCGAAACCATATATGAGTCACTAACATCCGCTTGACTCGAAATACCGATTTGGCGGGTTATTTAGCTTCCTTATTGCCTTTTGTTTTACTGGGACTTCTGTTGCCTCTAATACCTACACAGACTTTGAGTCACTTTAAAAGCTTTTCAAACAAATTGTTTGGTTTGTTACTGACTTACTGGACAAGAATATTAATAGTGCTTTCAAGACTAATGTAAGTTTGACTTTTTAAATTTTGTCAAATATCTTTCTTGAAGGCAAGAACTTAATGGAACCTTTAATAATTCTCATTTGGATTTCCTAAAAATATTAAGGGACGCTCTTCCTACTAATTCCAACTAGTATATATAGTATTAATATTATTACAAATGTGAAAGTTTGCATGTTTGTTAATCAATCACGCAAAAACGGCGGAATGGATTTGGATAGAGTTTGCCACACATATAGTTTATAACCTGGATTTAACACATATGATAGTTTTTAACAGAATACATCTTGTATGCATGCAATACCGGGAGCATTGCATGCATACAAGACGTATTCTGTTCACGGTACGTTGTGCACAATAACTTTTCTGAGCAGTAGTCTAACAAAAAATCTTGAAGTCTTAAAACACTTGTATGAATTCACAATAGTATTTCAATCATAAGTACTCGTATTATGTCAACAGCCTCGGACACCACGGCCTGTCTTGCAGCCGAAGTGCAGGTCGCTTGGCGCGGCACGCGAACATTAATAAAATCATCCGGCGAGCTCTTGTCACCGTCGGCGTTCCAGCTGTATTAGAACCCAATGGCAAGGGCACGTGACGATGGCAAGAGACCGGACGGCATGTCTTTATTTCCATGGAAGGTTGGTAGGCCTTTAGTGTGGGACGCAAAGTGTGTCGATACTCTTGCGCCATCCCATCTTCCTGAATCCGCGTGCTGTGCTGGCGCTGCTGCTGCGTCTGCGGAAAATCTCAAACGGCGAAAGTATAATAACCGTATCGGTAATTATATTTTCGAGCCGATTGGGGTTGAAACCCTCGGGCCGTGGGGTCCAAGTGCTCATGTTTTATTCAAATAAATCTCCAAACGGCTGGTTGACACTTCCCGGGACCTAAAGGCTGGCTTTTACTTTGGCCAGAGGCTAAGCATTGTCATACAACGTGGCAATGCCGCCAGTCTCTTGGGTACATTACCAGTAGACAGCGCAGCGATGCGGAGGAATTTTTCGATGCCATATTTTAGTTTGTTAATAGTTTTAGTTTAGATAGGATATAATTTTGTTATTTTTATAAATTAATTAGGTTTAAGTTGTTATTTATGTTGTATACTATATGAAATAAATAATTTTATTATGCTACTAATATGATTTGAATGAAATTTGGCACACATAGTTTATGTTATGGATTTGGATTAACATATAGGATACTTTTTAATCCCAGTAGTACATTCTCGTGGGATAATTGCCCACATTTACGCGGGCGAGCCGCTGGCAAAAGCTAGTACATTTATAATAAATGTCCCTTTTTTGTGATTCTCAAATATAGTTCCTATTTTGGCGTTCTAAAAAACTAAATAGCTAAGTAACTGCGATCAACTTGCATGTTCTCACAATAGTTCACAGTTCTAAGCAGCTAACTGAATCCATTTTGTCGGGGTGACCTAGGTTACTTACTGCGATCAACTTTAAGAAAGTTAAAAATTTCCTTGAAACAATCACGTCGGAACCTACTTAGAAATAAACTAGCTACTCCTCCGAACTCAACCTCTCGCATAATTTAGGTTAACAATACGCAATAAATGAAGATAACAAGCACAGCAAACAGGCCTCAAAAACAATTTCACACTAGTTACATAATAAATCAGTTTTAACCTTACGACCAAAACAAGTACTTACTTCCTATAAGCCGAGGTCACAATAAATATGCTCTGACCTCGTCCAAGGCCATACTCCTTTCAATTTGTCCACCCGGCACACTCTGATTGTAATAATGTAATTACTATGCGAGATTGACTTATTAAAACTGGGTTTTTTTTATTAGTATCTACTTAGTACGATAGTGTGTACGATAATAAGGGGTTTTTGTGATGCAAATGTGGTGTTATGAGTGTCCTGTGGGTTGTAGTTATTGAAATAAAACCACTATCTACAAATTTCATTACGCATAGAAATGTCGGTCGACTCAATTTCAGGCAACGTTGCCAAGGCGACCATCTCGCATAAAATAGTCTCTTTTTCAACCCATTACATAAAGTGTCTCAAGCTGAATCTCTAACTCCTACCTATCTCTCTTCTACTCTTATCTATCTTTTAAACTTAAACCAACCAATTTTCTTCTCTGAATTCCAGCTCTTCAAAATGGGGGGCCTAAAGACCCTCATTCTTCTGCACCTAGTCTACTTCTGCGGCTGTATGGACCAGCTGCACATCGTCTACGAGTGGAAACAGATCGACTACGAATTCCCCAGCACTGCAGCCAGGAGCCAGGCCATTGAAGCCAAGACCTTCATACCAGAGAACAATATTCCCATGGGCCTGGAGATATATGAAGACAAATTGTTTATAACTGTACCAAGGTGGAAGACGGGAGTACCTGCTAGTTTGAATTACATCAATTTGAAAGGTAATAGTGGTTTCTGTAATGATTTGGTAGAAGGAGATAGTTTTAAGGAGGAAGTAGTAGCAGAAGTAGTTAATTATAAATTGCAGACAAACAATGGACAATACTACTTCAGGTATAATAGTGTCGTAGGAAGAAGGAAGTCTAGATGCAATGGAGGCTTATTTACGAACATAATTTTTGCTGGCATAAAGAAATATTATACGTTAAATGCAATGGACGCTGGAGTTATTTACGAAGATATTTTTTTTGACATAAAGAAATGGCAAAATCGCTTGGATCAAACCCTGTGATAATAACCCTTCCGAAGACACCGTATAAATTATGATGAATGGTGTCAATTCTTTAACAGAAAACGGAAGCTTCATAATTTGGTAAACAATAAAAAATAACCATAAAGCTTTGTAAAGTATTACTCTTCACATGGACACTGCTAGTTTAATATGTTCTAATTAACATTCATCCGAGAATGTTTGTAAGGAATATTGCAGCAAAGAAAAATCTTTGTTTTAAAATGTCAAGTAAAACGTAATTCGTGTTATGTGTACAATTAGTTGCAACTGTGAAATGTTGGTAATCATTAAGACAGTCAATGCAGTTTTATGAGCTATTACCGAGAATTAATTGTTTAGCTTTCACCACTTCTTCTTTAATGAACACCACATTGTTTGCGGAATTGTTTTGTATACTTTACTCTCAGTAAGATGTGTTAATCATTCCTAAACTTCACATTTTTCAGATTCTGTAAAGAATCGTTTTTTTTTCTAATATCTGATATAAATCAGTTTAGCAAATTGGTTATTGTTGGGAATAAACGTTGTTATATCTCTAAAAATCGCCATAATGGACCCGTTTTAAAGTAGGCTCCCATTTCGCGAGCCTATTGCTAATTGTTACTAAGGCCTTGGCCCCATTGATCCCTCAATCAAAAGAGACACTAGGACCATTTAGGTACATAATTATATTGCCATAGGTATTGCAATTTTTCATTTTGGAGCTTGTTCCCTACGAAAACTATGAAACTTCAGTTCAGAGAGTATCATCAATTTCACGGTTTTAGTAAAAAAAAAAAGTTTGTTTTCAGTTTACAAAGTTTTAAAACACACAGACAAACGTTTTACTTGACATTTTAAAATAAAGGTAGAATGAGAAGTATCGTAGATCAGATGGCAATCACAACTCGGAAATAAATGACGAAAATACTAAGGGAAAAGACAAGCCTGCTAGATTTGCTTAGGGAGAATAGATTGCAAAAGGCATGATGATAAATACAGATATCAAATGCCCTGTTGTTTCTAGTTATTACACAATCTTGCAACTTAATTTGCTAAGATACAACATGCTGCATACAATAGTAATGACATCTAAGTTGCTAATCTAACACATTTACGCTTGCAAATTAGGTTGTCACGGCACAAGATGAGAATAAATTATTTACTTAGTAGGTATTATTTGCACAATAGTTATTTTAATTTGCCAAGGAGACGTATGTCAACAAGGCAAGTCGTTAGAATGATTTGTTTCTTTACTCTAACAATAACCATCATCGTCACTGCTTTAGATAATGATGATGTTTATGATGCTTTCTGACTGCTTCGCGAAACATTTTTTGTTCTTTCTTCTTCGTAACTTTTTTAAATGAGTATCGCAGTTTGAACTGGTCTATTTGAAATAAAAAAATATGAACCTAATCTTCTGAGTGTGCTAAACCAGAAATTCCAAAAAAAAAACAACTTAAACATTGGGAGGTACATAAATTGAGGCAGCCCCTGTAAGTTAAAAGTACTTGTGTCGGGGCTGTCTCACACTTCCGTTTACTGGTTGCTTTACAATGACAAGTAAATAGAGTATACAGAAACTATAACACTCATTTGATTTTCATCCCATTTTTTAAGATCAATCGTTTCTTAGTAGTCTTAGTCCTAGTTGACTCTTTCAGCTTCTTCAATAATGGCTGTTGATTCAGAATAAGTTATCCTGTTTTCATCAGAAAAATTATTCGAAAGTAGTTGTTACACTCCAGCAATGGAAAGACAATCAATTCCATTACTATATTTTATTGTATTAACGTAAACTTTACTTCATTCCTACCCATTAACGCTTTTTTAAATAATAAAACGTAACATGTCTAATTGGTTGACTTCGGCTTCTGCTATTACCCAAATGGAAAATAGTTATTACTGTGAAACCATTACGAGAATTTATCCTTTTAGTATTGAATGATGCACTCTATGAGTAACTGTAAGTTTAGTTAAGTTAAACAGTGCCATCATCAGGCCATAGATATTGTTGTATTTTGATGAATATTGACATTATTCTTTCGTATGGGTATGCTTAAATAATCATCAGTTACAAAATAACTATCATTGGCCAATGTAAAGATAAATCAAGGATAACAGCGTTTTTATATCTATTACTGAATTTGTGTGCTATTCTTTTCTGCTAGGTGTATTTTATTTTTATCTTATTTCAATCAGGAAAACCAACAGTAATAATATATATTTAAAGAAAAAAAAAACACAAATGTCCTATTTATGTATGTTGTAGTTTATACGTCTACTTTTATTTCTTATTTCAGACAACTCAACGACGTCACCGAAGCTGATCCCGTACCCAAGCTGGGCGGCGCACTCCATAGGCATGGACGGCAAGCCTCCGGAGATCGTGTCACCCTTCCGCGTCAGGGCTGACCGGTGTGGACGTCTTTGGGTCCTCGATAACGGGAAAATGGGCAACCTAGAGAAGAACGTGACGAAATACCCACCTTCCATCATCGTTTACGACTTGAAAACCGATAACCTGATCAGAAAGTACGTGTTCCCTGCAGATCAGTTCAAAGAAGATTCTGGGTTCGCAAACATAGCCGTTGAAGATGCTGACTGTGAGAATACTTATGCTTATGCAGGAGATTTGGGGAAACCTGGGATTGTGGTGTACTCCTGGGAAAAGAACGAATCCTGGAGGATCACCCACCACTACTTCCACCCTGATCCACTAGCTTGTGACTTCAGTGTCAAAGGATTTAATTTCAGTTGGACAGACGCGTTATTCGGTCTTGGTCTCTCGGCCCCCAACGCTGACAACTACAGCACCCTGTACTTCCATCCGATGGCGAGTTACGATGAGTTCTCTGTGTCGACGAAGTATTTGAGGAACCAGTCGCTCGCTGAAGAAAACTTCAACGCTTTCAATGTATTGGGAACTCGCGGACCGAACGCTCAATCCAGTGCTTCGTTTCTCGATCCGAAAACTGGAGTCTTGTTCTATTCTTTGGTGAACCTGAACGCTGTTGCATGTTGGAAGACGTCGAACAAGGAGTACTTGATGAAGAACCAAGGCAGGATCTACATGAACGAAGTCACTATGGTGTACCCGACGGACATAAAAGTAGACTATAACGACAAGTTGTGGATTCTATCAAACAGGATGCCAATTTGGATGTACGGAAGTTTAGACCCTAACGAAGTGAACTTTAGGGTCTTTTCAGCACCTGTTGTAGACGCGATCAGTCATACCGCTTGCGATATCACGCCTAGGTCTGACATCTTGGATAAATTCGTGAATAAAGTCAAGAATGCCACGAACTCGATCGTTGCTAAGATTAAGCAGAATTCTGGTGTTGCAGCTTTTAGTCCTTTGTCTGTTGCAACCATACTACTGTTCAGTTGGATTATGACCTTTACTGTTTAAAGGGTATTTGATACAAATTAATATTAGGGTGTCTCTGCAATTGCGTTGCTTTAACGAATAAAGTTAAATAAACGAATAAGTTTCGTTTGAACGTCAGTTATACAAACTTTAATTGCACTATCTCTGTACTCTTCTTTCCTGTAAGGGAGAAAGAGTTGGAATATAATTTAAGATATTTAAGAACTTAAATATAAGGTTGTGAACTTAGGAATAATAACTGGCGTCCAGAATGTTTGAGTGCTTGTGGCTTGGAGTATGAAGTGACAGGGGACTGACATCCCAGTTCGTATGCTAGTCGGAAGCGTTAGTATTATAGTCTATTTTATAGATGTCTTGTGGTTTTAAGAAAATATTTTTAAATTAATAAACATTCTAAACGATTTGGATAATATAGCAGGCCTTGCATAACACACTATCAATTACAATCTGAATTATTTTGAAGTATATCTATACTAATATTTTAAAGAGGTAAAGTTTGTGAGGTTGTAGGGGATAATCTTCGAAACTACTCATCCGATTTTGAAAAATTTTCACTAATGGGAAGCTACAGTATTGCCGAGTGTCATAGGATATAAGTATTTTATGTTAAGAAATTTCACGCGAACGAAGTGGCGGGCAGAAGCTAGTTGATAATCCATTGCTTCGTATATTTGAAAAATTTGTCTGGTCAACAATATAAATAACGCATATGAATGTTGTGGAACTGTCAAAATTAATCCCATTGCTGCTGATAGTGTTTTATGCATTCGTATGCTTAGCAGCACACCTTCATTCAGGTTTGAAAACTAGTGGGCTGTCTAAAATGAACCCACCAGCAAACCTGCTTAGAAAGTAAAGTGGTTTCATCTGAAATATACTAAACATTGCCACAATCACTGTCCATGTGCTACACGCATAATGTAAAAATAAAACACTAATTCAAAACACGCAATTTATATTTAAAAAAAATTGTTATACAGTCTTCAGTTTAAAGGCTCGTAAAGCCTTCTCTTAGAGGTCACCGAAACGATCAATTCCAACAATTTATATTGTAGTAATATTTTCAATCGCTTCAATCGCACTTGGTACACGATCCATTCGCCAGTCAATGTGTATCAATCGCGTAAAATTTGACAATTACAATTGATGGATTCGGGGACCCCTTAGTTTTGCAAAATAGACGCTGCCTTTTTGCACTTGTCTATAAGTACAATTTATTTTTTTTTATAAATAAAGGCTTTGACTTTTCACAAATTGTGTGTGTGCAAGTATATTTTGTAGTAATTAAGCTTAATTATTCAAGTAACTATACCTCAGTCCCCTTCCATCTTTTTTACGCAAGGCTATGCAAGTTTCCGATAGACAATGATTTAAACTACGGATGAAGGTTCGGACACACGAGGCAGCTCCTATACCTACGTGCTTACGCAACTGACATTTGAATCATCAAATGTATGCTGTAGTAGGTGCATTCAAGGAATAAAGGTGTTAAGCAACTCAAGGTCAATTTTTACTTCCACCATATTTCCGACATGCAAATATTTTGAATGAAAATTACATTTGAATAGGTGAGAAGCGCTCGCTATTGCTGGAATGTAATTTGTTTGAAAATATTTCAATCGTATGGAATATTTGCATCGCCTTGTGTGCAAAACGCCTTAATTTAATCAGCTGTGATAAACAGCGATACAGTAACAAGTATGTTACCGCTTTATTTATTGTGATCGCATATAATGTAACGTTTGTTATTCGTACTTAGTTTGTGCCTCTAAGGGATATCACATATTATAAGCTAATCTAGTATGGTAAGCACGGTACCTACGTGTATTTTGTAAATATTAACTTTAATTTAATAAAAAATGCTAAAAGCTTGTAAAATGTTTTCTTATTTCATGTTCTTCCTATTACAGAATAGTCTCACGGCCATGTCGGCACGTGGTAAAAAGCAATAGTTCATGCTGTGAATTGATTAGGCAATTTAGGGATGCAAGAAGTGCCAGAAAGTATCAATATACATCGTATCGATATTTAAAAAAATATTGATATCGATTTCCATAGATCGAAAAAGATAAGATTTTACATAAGAAATAATGTTTCTAGTTTGGTATTTATATTAATAAAAAACAAAAAATAGAATTTCAGAAAATAAAAATACTTTTCAGAAAATTTCACCGACAATATTGATGAAAAAAACTAGAAACATTAAACCCCAAACAAACACCAAACTAGAAACATTAATTCTGATGGAAAATCTTAAATAATAAAGCATTGATAAAAACAAGTTTACTTTTTTACGGCCAGAGCCGTAAAAAAAACTGCTGTGTGTGTGTGCGCTATTGCTGTGGTGTAAATTGCTGGGATTAAAAAATCCCAGCAATTTTAGTTAGTGGGGACAACGGTGTTGCTATTGGAAATATATCGTATTTGATATATTTTCGATACTTCGATATATCAAAATAATAAATATCCCCAAAACTATCGATATATCGAACAAAAAATATCGATGTATCAATACATCGATATTTTTCTACAAGCCTAAGCCAGTTAGCATGGTTCGGCAGAGGGGACGACTACAGAGGTATACACCGGACGTCGTTTAGCGTCGTCACACGTCCAATGTGAACTATAATGATACATGACAAATTGACAAGTGACCCAGACCTTATATAGATCGCTGACCTCGGCATCGGTAACAAGCAAGGCTCCATTTCTAGTTTAAGAAGTATTAATTAACTTTTCTACTATAACGTTTTAATTGGGCTTAGAATTATGCCCAGACTATTATTGACAATCAACTTGCTTTCTTTTATACGTAGCATACCTTGGAAGGGGTACGAGGGGCCGACGTCAACCCACAGAGGCCCTCTATACAATTCAAAATGGAATGAGGCACCAACCGAGAAGCAAGAGGTGAGGAACAAGACTTCTCCCGGGAGATAGGGTCCGTGGCTTCGCTACTACCCAACAGCTCGGCACATACTGCCCTGTGGGTTTATGTATCTCTCTTGGTCTGACTCCTCACCCTAGACCTGTTTCGGCAAAGTAAACTCTACCGGTACAGACCTAGAGTTCAGGAATGCGCAAGCCCCATGGCACCACGACGTCAACGTAGAGATACGACTTGTGGGGTTTTATTATTATTAATATATTAATTCAAATAACAATGACTCATAGACAATATTCAATACATTACACATACAACAAAAAATAAATTAACATTACAATACCATACAAAACAAAGACCACCGGACTTTCAACACTTACACTTACATTATGACCGACGCCTGTAGATGACGTGCAAGTCACTGCTGCGTCGCATCTAAGGACAGTCAAGCCTGTCAGCTATCATCATCAGCAAGCTGTTGGGGCTGCCGCGCACCCTGCGTACCAGAGACGCGCTCCGCTTATGCATCGTTGCATAGAAGCAGACGACGCTAGCTTCGGCAAACATATTCGAAGCACTACAGTATCGCGGATTCGCGGCACCTCATCAGCGCTTTAAAGGCGTTGTTATATTAGACGTGGAGGGCTTCGTATGCTTTTTGGGTATGATTCACCCACAGGCTATATACGTGGACAATGAGGAACAATAAGCTTTAAATAGTATTTGTTTGACCGACTTGGAACAGCATGTAAACCTACGGGATATTATATTAGCTGTAATTGACAACCCCTCCGCTCCCTCTCGAAGTCTGCAGTATCGTCTCTAAGACCGTCAGTAACTAAATGTCCTAGGTATTTAAAGTGGCCCACTTTTACAAAGGGAACCCCGTACAGTTTGATGAGTGGTTCTGTTATAGTTATGTTAGTAGTCTCCAGCCATTTGTCACTGGACTTATTACCTTTGCACAACCCATTGGATAATAGGGCTTGATTTCCCAATTTAATACTTACATTTCAATACCATTGTCATGATCAAAGCCATCTGTCGTGATCTAGAAGCAGCTGTTGTTGCTTGCATTGTTAGTTCACAAAATAACAGATAGATAGCGCTGTTAGTAAAAATAGAAAATGATAAGAAGTAAATATTATATCGTATTGATATGAAAGACATAAGTGCCAAATCTTTTAAAATATAAAGAGTAGCAGATATCATTCATTCATTTGCTTAGAATGGCAATTATATGCCTCGATGAGAAATTAGTTCCTTATAGAATGGCTGTCATAGAGAAATCTACCGAGCCGCTTGTTCAAAGCTCAACTCTAGCTGTTAAAACATTAAATGTTGAAGTTTGTGGCTCTGTTTTATCATGGACCAGACGCTTTACAGCGATATTTCCCCATGATTATTTAAGCAGATGTCGATCACAAGGATATCTATGGGTACAGTTATATTTATTAAATAATTATTTTCGAAAAGAATGAATCGAATGAATGAGAGTCGACTACTACCATGCTTATTTCAGCCACCAAGCATGCTGTGTCAGTAAAACCAGTGCCAGTGTAATTAGGTACAGGCACACGGCCACCGCCAAAGGCATTCTTCTTATAAGCCCATATGAGGCTGTGACCGTTTACCACAAGGAGGACCTTCGTCGGCTTGTTTGACATCAAATAACACAGGCAACAAAAATATACCTTGGACACGCATAATCCTACCATTAGATTAATTATCCAATAAACTGAAATAGGCGCTATCTATATTATTATAATGCTATTTACGACTCAATAAATTACCATAAAGGGAATATAACGCGTTTCATGGTCACTTCCATTTTGTCTTATCCTTGTTGTGGACGGAAATTCGGTTGTGCAATATGGGAAATTAACCACATCACAGGAAAATTGGAATACAGAAGATGAGTCTTGAAGAGAAGGTATTGCATTCTTTTATTTCTGATATCTTAGTAAGGTCAACTTAAAATCCACGTAGTTTTATTCTGTTAGTGTGCCTTAACAGCCAACAGGGTCCATAGTTTGTACCTAGCTTTTTTTTTTCTGTGTGGGAAATGATCAAATAACTTCTCCCGTTCTGGGCGGGAATGGGGAACGTCGGGCGGGAGGGCGTGTCGGACTTTTACTAACTAAAACCCACCCGTGTTCCTTCATTTGCCTGTGTGCCAGGGCCACGATATCCCTTTCGGACAAACTCGCAACCCTGGCAGGCATTGGCCCTAATGGACCCCGTCAATTCATGCTGACATCTCTTTGACGCGCGCGTGGAACACAACGCGCCGTCAACCCGGGCCTGGTCCTTATCGGACGGCGAGCTACCCATCGCTCACCGTCCGCAGGCCCGCGCCTATGGTGGCCGGAAATTGGCTTGCGACTCCCGACGCCCGGTCTTCTCCTGCGGCGACTAGGGGCGTGAGGGCACAAACCCTGCCTCACTCTCACGCGTTCCGCCTCCTCCTTCGCGAGCATTACTGCTTCGCAGAACGAGGTGACGGCCTCCCATGCACTCTCCTCCGAACCATGGCCTGAATCAGGGGCGGCCGCGAGAGATCGCCGCCGCCGATCGCCTCCATGAGGACACGGCGGTGCTCCACCCAAACCGGGCAGACCTCCACTGTATGCTCCACCGTGTCCTCCGGGCGATCCACAGTTTGTATCTAGCTAAGTCTTAAAGACAAAGACAATTTATTTGTCAAACATGCGTTTACGTAAACAGACTTAATCAAACATGCGTTTACGTAAACAGACTTAATCAAACATGCAAGGTATTGAATTAATAGATGTTGTGTACGTCCATCGTTCTTTTTCAGTAACATCTTATAGATATTAAGGAATGAAATAAATGAATATGTATCTACTATTCCGATTGCCGGTGAAATTAAAGACACTTTTCCAAGATCGACGACACTTTTCATACTAATCATACCTTTTCGTGCTGTACGAAGGAACAAGGAAGTTCAGTGTACACTGTCGTCGTACCAAATATAAGTTAACAAAAAAAATATGCAGAACGAAAACCATTCTCAGTTTTCAGAATTTCTGAATTGTATACAAAAGGCCAGATGCTCTAGTGCCTTGTACTCAACCTGCAGCTGAGGGAAGAGATCTTCTCATATAAATTTATTATTTTTATGACATTTATTTTAAATTCTGTGATTACCTTAACTCTAACTTTTTTCTTCTATGTTTGTAAATATGTGAACACCATGTATCTTTCATATAATTAATTTATTTGTCATTGCTTCATTCTTAACTCTTTTTACCTATTGTGGTAAAGTAATTTTATTCTAGGTGCATCGCCTTCACATATATACATATAATTAATGTACCTATAAAACATATTGTACAACATTTTATAAGAGTAACGGTGGAGTTTCTTGCCCATTCTTCTCCATACGAAACTACTTTTTGGAAGGGGCGACTAGAATCAATTCTATTTTTTTGTAAATATTGACGTTCAAAAGTGCCTTGTAAGTGCCTATTTGAAATAAACAATTTGACTTTGACTTTAAGTCAGATGAAACGGACACTGAATTAGCGCCAGAACGATTTTGGTTTCTAGCTTTAATAAACGTACCTATTGCTGTCTATTTTTCGCAGGTAGAAGAAGATCCTCGGTGGAAGATTCGGCAGAAGTGTGCAGAATGCATTCAAGGTCCCAATTTGATCAAAACGGTGGTTATTATCGTGTGTATTGGAGTTGTAATGCAGCAGGTATGCACCTAATAAACATGCTTATACAGGGTGTTAAAGTAAGTGCGTGCCATAGCTTAGGGGTAGATTCAGTATCGATAGAGGAGCCCAGGTTTTTTTTTTTCAATAAACAAAAATAAAAATATGAGTATAAACAAAAAATTTTACTAAACATAAAAAAATAAATAAAAATAAGTCTCTTCGTACTTTAACGGGCTTAGGACCGTCAAATAAAATAATTTTAATTCTAAACGATTGCTATTTTAAGTTAGTAGGTATTAAATTAGGTTGATCCTGCAATTTTTTTTTTGTTTTCATTTTTTTTCCTGGGTTCCTTTATTGATACTGAACCTACCCGTAAGCTATGGCACGCAGTCTCTTTAACACCCTGTATATGCTTGTAGACATTAGTAGAACATACTATACCCAAAAATATTGTAAAAGCAGTCAAAGTATTTTAGTTACGTCAAAAAGTAGGCATGGTTCAATAAGTTTTTATAGTTTCATCTCAGCTGGATTTACCTACTATAAAGTTTAAAATGCCGAGTTAAGGCTTCTACATACCAGCGCGACAAGTCACCCCGGTATGAAGAAGCCTTTAGGGTTACATACAATTCAAACGGCACGGTTGGCGCAGTGGTTAAGCGATTGACTGCTGCGCTGCGTGTGCCGGGGGTAGATTCCCGCATGGAACAAATATTTGTATGACCTACAAGTAGTTGTTCCGGGTCTGGCTGTTTGTGTATGTGAATTTAAATGTGTGTAAACGCACCTACAATACAGGAAAAATTTCTAGTGTATGGCAATGTTTAAAAAAAAAGGAACCCTTTGTAATAGGAAGAGTTGCAGCAAAGCCCTAAAATATATTACCATTTTCAGATAACAGTATGCATCTACAAACTGATTGACATTCCTGTCACCACGTACACTCACTTTGACTTCAACAAGACCTTGATCTACCCAAGCGTCACCTTCTGCAGGGAACCGCCTTACAAGTTTGATAAAATGAGGGTGGGTACTTACCCTTTTCTTTAACATCTTTTTAAAATAAAAGAGGCATGCGTCAATCATCTCTATAATATCGGTTTTGTGTGCTGTATACAACATGTCCCAGAATTAACGCACAGTCTCTTAAGGGGTCATTGTACTCATCATTATGAACAACTTTTACTATGGGACCAAACCTGAAAGCGCGAAAAAAAGTCAGCTGTTCCCTACATTTATGTTCGAATAACTCGTCAAAATGTAGGGCATAGGTGACTTTTTTTTCGCGATTTCAGTTTTGGTCCCATAGTAAAAGTTGTTCAAACTACTTAAGTATATTATTATTATTTACCATTTCAGGAGTACGGCCTGCAGGCTCATCCTCATTACACATCCGCCTGGCAACACTTTGACTTCGAAAACATTAGCCTGGATGACTTATGGGAAAATATCACGTTCAACGAGAAAGACTTCTTTCTGCATTACGGTCTTGCCGGTGAAAAGGAAAGTAAGATCTTTAACTTATTGACGTATTTCTTATTCTCATTATCCATAATTGTCTTAGTTTCCTCACAGAAAATCACAAATTTAAACTGCAGAAAACCATTACCACCCCTAAACAGTGATAGTGGAAATTGCCATTATCACCAGACTGGACAAAAATGCGTTGGTGATCGCAGTTCATTGTAAGTTGGGAGAAGGTCACTGCCATGCTACCACAGCATACTCCTGCCATCCATTCTCTGGATTCCTTAGTCACATTTTACGATAATTACTGTTAAAACGTATAAATAAGTAGTTAAAGGGCAAGATTTTCTTTCTCAAAAAACTAGTTACAGGGAAGATAATTTCCATAGCAACACACAATAATATCTTATCAATGAATAATATGCAGGAACGTGGATCCACGCGAGACACAAGGGCTTTTTAAGGCTTCTACATACTGGCGCGACACGCAACGCGAGTTAACGCGACACAAAGACCCGCGTGTCGCGCGACGAGCGCTGCTTTTGTGTCGCGTCACGAGTCGCGCTGGTCTGTAGAAGCCTTTAACTGTTTTTGTAATTACATACATACGAAGGGTTAAGAAATAAATCTTTCACTATACTCAACAGATGTAGAACTGACCCAGACAATGGGTTTCGCTCTCGGTCGCTGCTTCACCCTGACTCCTAAGATCCTGAGCACCCACGCGACCAAGCCCCTGGGGTACTCGGTGTCACTGAAGCATACCGCCCGGGACATCGCCACCACCACCAGCATCATACCGCCTGGGTACCACGTCTATATCCATTACTCAAAGGAACCATTTACAGGTACGTGTTTGCTAAAGAATATTATTTAACGTGTTTGGAAATAAAATCGCAGACTTATAGAATTAAATACAAAATTAAGATCAAAATTAAAAACGATCATTTAAAAACAAAATTATTATATGTCACAACAACACGTCAAAAAAAATTATCAAATAACCCGCCCCTAACTGTTCCCGGCGCAAAGGTGCCATAACGCTTGCTGCCTTGCCACGTTGGATGGCAATGGCTAACCTTTGCACCAAGAACGAACCGGCGCGGGAGTCATCCGTTTTTAATCGGAGCTTGTGCCCTATCTCCCTAATGAGCCTCCTGGCCTCAGTGCCCCAACTACCCATGGTCTCAACGGCAATGGGCACAAAATGATAGCGTTCCACCAACGGTGCGTATTTGACCCTTTTCTTCTCTGCGGCGTCTTCCGCTGCTGCTGTCGGTGAGAGGACGGTGCGACCAAGGTGGCTGGCGGCAACAGTGCTGACGCAAGTTGCGTCCCATATCAGGCGTTTGCTGTTCCTCCAAGGCACCAGGGTCAGCCCGTCTGGCCTCTTCCCATCAGCCCTGCACAGACCTGGAGGCTCCAGCACGCCGGGGACATCTGCCGACACAAATGCCCTCCGCACAATATCGTTGAGACGTGTTTGGTAAAAAATATAATATTTTAGTAAAGGCTGGTTTACATTGATCCAATATTTCGATCCAGTCGTGGAATCCCACATTGACACTGGATCGATACTGGACCAATGTTAACGCTGTTCACTCTAGTCTAGCATTCAGTGACCAGCGATGGATAAGAACAGTGCCGCCGCTTATTTCGATTAAGTGCAACAAGATTCAACTGCTGGATTTTTAAATATCATCATAGATCAATGTAAATCAGTCTATAAGTCCTCTTTACGCCGTTTTTAGGGTTCAGTACCAAAATGGTAAAAAGGAACCCTTATGGTGACACTAAGTCTGTCTGTCTGTCTGTCACACCTGGATATCTCAAGAACTACGAATGCTACGAACTTGTAGAATAGTTTTAGATGACGTTTGCCCAACTATTTTGCAAAGAAATAAATTTTAAATTATTTTATTTTTGCAAAAGGGACTGAAAGGGGATTTTAAAACGATTCCTATTCTACAGTAGAGTAGAAATAGAAAGCGTCATGCTAAGTCTGCAGGATCAAGTCTATTGACAGATGACCAGCTTATTTAGCACAGTGATACTTCTTACATAAGTTATAATAGAACACAAGTTATTACCACGGTGCGGGGAAGACGACTGGCCGCTAAACTGTATGCGCATAGAACATTGCATTTTGCATTGTTAGCATTATTGTTACCTGTACTTCCTACAAGCTGCATTTGTTTCACTTTTTATTGATTCATTACATTTTCATCATTGATGTAAAATAAGGGAAGATAGAGAGTGGCCTCACCTCAACACAACATCACGAAAATATTAAATTGACTAAAAACACTTACATGTAAACACACCCACACAACTACATTTCCCGATGTCGTGCGTCATGTGCTCGACAACCGAAACAGACAGACATATTACGCGGGCTATAGCGGGAACGAGATAGCAATAATTGTCACTGTTACGTACCCTTAGCTGTTGTGCAAGCGAAATCGCGTTAGCAGCCGAATGTTGGCCGAATGTTTACGATTAGGAACGACTTATGACGGAGCAAACATTAAATATTATTATCATTTTCAACAAATTAACATTTTTGGCTGTACTTACGAGTGAAAACGAATCCCGTAGGACTTGTTTTTGGTTTTTGCACTATTTGTGCACATTTTATAAACACAGGAAGGCATTGTTGCTGCTTATTAAGACGATTACTGTAATTTTACTTAACGTGCTACACAAGCACCAGTTCGATTGTGACAAAGGTCGATTGTGTCCTTTCCCCTAATTTATGCGGTTCGCGTCGAGGAGCGCGTACCATATCTTCCTATTTAATACATCAATGATTTACATCATTAGATTTTTCTTCGGATATCTCTGCGTTGGTCCCATAACAAAACTTTAAAAAGATTTTTCTGATTTCAAATCAGTTTCATAACTCCTAGTTCCTTATTTCTGATCCAGAGGTAACAGTGTACAACGGAGGGATGGTGGACTCTTTGTACGTGAATGTGGGCGAGACCCTGACCGTGAAACTGAAAGTTGACCAGTACAAGATGATCAGCAGCAACGACGACCCGTGCATTAATCAGGATAACTACAGCGCTAATGAGGTAATTGGTCATTATTAGGTAACTATTCATCATAATCATAAAAAGTTGATTCTCCTTCTCTGATATCGACATGATTAGGAATAGCCCATTACAGATGAAAATATTCGCCAGTTAGCAATGTGTGTACTTTCATAAATCATTAATGGCCTGTAACGGCCGTCATGACTATCAAAACAATTTTTTGCTGTTCAACCTATAAAGGTTTCTTGACGCGTGATGAAAAGGTCACCCATCCAAGACCTGACCAAGTACTAGCACAGGCTTCTAACCTCATCTATTATAAACAGAAAATTTTACTTCAAGTGTGAAATATCCAGGCCATCACAAGTAGTCGTATGATATAAATTAATGGATTGCACATGCAGAGGGAACTAATAACAAATTAATACAATTGATAGTTCATAAATTGGCCATTGGTGAAAAAGTAATTCAGTATAGAATTCAAATGGATTGGTGCTAGGACTATGAATATTTAGATGAAGCTATACATTGATGGGGTAGCATTTAATAACATTAGCTACTTTAGCATTAGCCCGTCTATGGCAGGTCTTAGAAAGTTAATTGAAGTTTGTGAGTGTTACGCGGATGATCATGGTTTGAGATATAACACGGACAAAAGTCGGTTGCTGATCTTTAAGACAGCCAATAATGGCGCAGAGAGCTACCCAACTGTCACTTTAAATGGTGGTGTCTTGAACCGTGTTCTTCAGTTTAAGTATCTAGGGCATATTGTAGCGAAAGATTTGAAGGAAAATGTAGATGTAGACCTGAGCGAAGAGCATTAGCAGTGAGATGTATGTTGATCCGAAGGTTCTCACGCTGCTCGGGTGCGGTTAAAATAACACTGTTTAAGTCATATTGCCAAGTGTTTTACTCTTGTAGTCTTTGGACTAGCCACACTCAAAACGCTGTTAATGCTCTTCGCGTTCAGTACAACAATACATTCAGGATGCTATTGGGGCTGCCACGCTTTTGTAGTGCCTCGGGTATGTTCGCGGACGCGCAGACTGACGGCTTCGCTGCGATCAGACGCAAGCATGCAGCATCCCTGTTGCGCAGAGTGCGTTGCAGCCCCAGCAGTCTCCTGGGTGTCATTGCTAGCAAACTGGATTGGCTATCATATACTTTTTAAGCCAGCTGCAATTCCCTGTTAATAGGAACGTAGTTGTTTAGGAACTTGTTGTTTTTGTTGTGGTATGTGTTGTATATATTACTAACATAGTTTGTAAGTAAATTGTTACTAACGTTATGAGTCCATGTTACTTGAAAATAAATGTTTTATTATTATTATTATACCAGACAAAGAGACGGTGAAATATGAATGTTAGCGATAAGTCCCCTCTTTGAGGAGTGGCTAGAGAGGCGCCACGGCGTCCTCACCTTCCGCCTGACGCAGGTCCTCACCGGACATGGTTGTTTCGGGAGGTTCCTGTTCAGGATAAAGCGGGAGGAAACGCCCGGGTGTCACCACTGTGTGGATCGCCCGGAGGACACGGTGGAGCATACGGTGGAGGTCTGCCCGGCTTGGGTGGAGCACCGCCGTGTCCTCACGGAGGCGATCGGCGGCGGCGATCTCTCGCGTCCGGCCCTGGTTCGGGCCATGGTTCGGAGCGAGAGTGCATGGGAGGCCGTCACCTCCTTCTGCGAAGCAGTAATGCTTGCGAAGGAGGAGGCGGAACGCGTGAGGGAGAGGCAAGGTTCGCGCCCTCGCGCCCCTAGTCGCCGCAGGAGACGCCCCGGGCGTCGGGAGTCGCAAGCCGATTTCCGGCCACCGTAGGCGCGGGCTTGCGGACGGTGAGCGATGGGTAGTTCACCGTCCGATAAGGACCAGGCCCGGGTCGACGGCGCGTTGTATTCCACGCGCGCCTCAAAGAGTTGTCAGCAGCAACTGACGGGGTCCATTAGGGCCAATGCCTGCCAGGGTTGCGAGTTTGTCCGAAAGGGATATCGTGGCCCTGGCACACAGGCAAATGAAGGAATACGGGTGGGTTTTAGTCAGTAAAAGTCTGACACGCCCTCCCGCTCCGCCCAGAGCGGGAGAAGTTATTTGATAATTTCCCACCCAAAAAAAAAAAAAAAAAAAAAAAGGCTCATGAAAGCGAACTTATTATACCGTCGTTAGCCTAAGTTATTTATCTTCATCTAGTGCACCACAAAGTACGTGTGGGACCTGGCGGTGCAGCATGCGGGGTGCTCAGGACCCTGGATGCAGAGCTACGTGCCCTATTGTAACAACTACAACAGCATGAGGGCACTCATCTCTCATTACGACCAGTGAGCATATCATGTTTATTCTTGTGACTTGCATTGATGGGCAAGACTATACAGGATAGATTCTTCATTTGTTTTAAGGAGAACTAATAACTTTCTACAGCCATACATAAATTGAGCACTGATTGTTAAGGCGACGATAAGTGACTTTCAATGATTTTATACTGAAGATCGCGTCTAAACGAGTAGTGTTAATGATTTGAAAAAAATATATGGTAAATTAGAGCATTTTCTCAATTACTTAATACTCGTATGTGAATATTTTAGATTATGTTTATATTACACAGTGAAATTAAGTTGTAAAGTTATGTCTAACGCGGATAAAAAACTGATAATGGCGCAAAATCTACCAAGCGTATTTTTCTGAAACCTTCACCAATTTAAAGATAATTGAATTATTGATCTTTAAGTATACGCGTTTTATTAAAATGTCTTTTGGTTTATGTATAATAAATTAATAATGTGCCAAATTAGGGACAGCGCTCCTTGATGGGCGAGTCCTATTACTGGCTGAACGTACGAAGCGTTGCGTGAGCTCAGTACAAAACACGCAAGCTTACCACTCAAGGTCACTGGCATATATCTCCGTCTTAATCACTAGCCTTTAGACCACCATGTCTATTCCTCTGCCATGCATCAATTTCTCTGCAGAAGTTTTTTATATGAGTCTCACCACACAAATTCAGTTGCTATTATTCATGTTTAATATTATAAAGAATACTGATTTCAGTGGCGATTATATCCAGCAACGGACTGGTATAACGCTTATGGTAGGTAGATGAGAAGTACAATCATTTAAACAAAAGTTTGAGAGGAATGTATGATTTCTTTGATCTTCAGCCACCCGGTTATAAACATTATTTGATATATTCCAGAATATTCGAGAACCATTCTTGCAAGATCTGCCCTCGCATTTGCCACTCGCTCCTATACAACGGGTTCGTGACGGATAGGCAACAATTCTACTTCTGGGACAGCGCGGTCAAGATGTGGTCTATGAGTAGTGGTGAAGCAGCTCTGCAGACGCATGTAAGGGAACACCCAAGTCTGTACACACATGCAAGGGATTTCATAACTCCCAAGTCTATTGACTGATTTAGGGAATCTGCCATAAATACTTTTAACTCTGGCTGGTCTGCTGGAAGAGTCCAGCCAGAAATATACGACTCTTGTTTTTCCATGGATGTCGTATAAAAAAGAAAGAATAATGTGCAGCTACACCCTCCCGAGTAGATGGCACCAGCATCCACCAATGTGTAACATTAAATGAAAATGAAAAAATAGGTTTTAATAGTTAGAGAAGAAGTCGTCAGAGGATCCATGAAACACCACAAAGTCAATGTGTCTTTACTGAATGCGTTGAATGACAGAGTATAAGTTCCCCCCCCCCCCACATTAGGTAGTGATGATGATGCCTGTGTCTCTGTTTGCAGCTGTACTTCTACTTCAACAGCATGATGGTGTCAGTGTACGAGGAGCGCTACAACTACGATTGGAACCTGTTTGTGTCAGACCTTGGTGGGAATATTGTAAGTACTATTATTTTTACAAGAATATTTACTAAGAATTATTTATGAAATATTGCTATAGATGCCAGCGATAACTATTGCTAAATTTTGTAGATAATCAGGTTTAAAATCCAAAAATACTACATTTTGACTACATCTTAATTAACAGATTTGTTCTTCAAATGCTTATGGACAAAATGATCCACTCGGAATTTCTCCTGTACCGAAAGTATCTCTGGTCATAGGAATTAAAATTACATACCATGAGATATCACATTTCCACTGCGGCAACCAAACCCAAACGTCCGTAAAGCAGCTACTGCACCTAACGAGCGTCAAAATATCAGAGACTCCATATAATCCTATACTATACACAAAGTTAAGTCCTCATTGACCCTAATTTCTCCCTGAACCCGGAAACGTGGCTCCGTCTTCAATAGGCTCAATCCTAAGATCTGCCAATCTAGATATTGCACAAACATCCTCGTACTCCGATGAGATAAACATGATGCCATTGATTATGCCAGCTGCTGGCACGGTGCCATGCTGCTATTTCAAAAACTAGGTAAGTCTGTGTCTTTGGAATGAAATGTTATGGACCATACAGACTCACAAAATAGTATTTATTATTAGGAATGTTTTGTGGCAGCTTGATTTTAAATGACACTATACATAACAGATGAGAATGAGAGATGTAACACTCGGTATGTAGTCCATACTAGAATATTATAAATACGATACTTGACTCTGTCTGTCTGTCTGTTACCTTTTCACTCCTAATCCACTGAACCGATCGTTATGTTTATCAGATAGGTAGCCTGGAGCCTGGAGAAGGACATAGGCTACTTTTCATCATAGATATTATTTAGTATTACAAAAAAATTATATGATGTAATACAAAATACACGTAGCCGAAGTCACCGGCAACTGCTAGTTTCTATAAAAAGGACGTCTTTCACTTCGAGATAGCTATAAATAAATAATAGAATCTCGAGCACAAAAGCATTAAAAACACAATATTGAACGAAAAAGAAACAACAAGATGAAAGAAAAATCCGTTTTTGAAACAAGTTTTTGGACAAAATCGTTCTTTTAAAAAAACGCTAGGAAAATAGCTATAATATGTAATCACCTTTACTGTTTAATTCAGTAATTCTAGAGCTTGTATATTTGGAGGTCGAGCTATATCTTATATTGTTTGTTTTCATGATATATGTGTGTAAGAAGCTTATTCGAGATATAAGTACTAAGTGAATTGTAAAAATAACAGTTCAGATAAAATGAGTATGAAGGCACGTTTAGGTTTTATTGGTATCTTGGCCCAAAATAAAAAACATAAATAAAAACTTTAAGTGTCATATATAATTTCATTTATTTTTTATCTTTTGAATTAAGAATAGGTACATGTGACTGAAAATCAATCCAAAAGTCATATTCTGATTTGATCGGCTTGGCGGGAAAGTGAAGCGTCATGTTCAGCAGTTTGTTTAATTTTCCAAAATTTGTGTTTAGCCGAATATTAATGTGTAATAATGGTGGATTATTAACCATTAAGTGTTTGTGAACGTGCATTAGTGTAGGCAAATTAAACAAAACAGTGCAACTTCGCTTCAAGTTCTCTCAAGAAGTCCGCGTGAGGACTCAGTAAAGTGCCACATCTTTACTGAAACTCAAGGGGAGTGGGCGGGGATATCATCATCATGCATTTATAATTCATTTCATCAATATTATACAAGAACTAAAACTTGACATTGGCTAAATGCACAAACCGTGCGAAGCCAGAAGGAAAAAAAAAAAAAAAAAAGTCATATTCTAACATAATATAAATAGCCAGAACAAAAACCTGATGCTAACTCCCAAACAAGGCCCGGGCCTGTATTTTGGGGGCTAGTGACCCAGCCACGATATTAATTATTATAAAAAACTTTATCCAAAAAAATACACTACAAAGTAAAAAATAACTAATTTCGTAAGTTGGTGTTTTTTAATCAGAATTTTAGTTTTTTGCCACAGACTTCCGAAAATAAAGTTATTTTTCACTTTGTACCTAGTGTTTTTTATGGAAGTCGGTTGTTTTTTTTTTTTAAAGTTTACGTATAAAAGCTTCTACAAACCGGCGCGACTCGCAACGCGACCGACACAAAGGCACCGCTCGTCGCGTGACACGCGGAGCCTTTGTGTCGCGCCGGTCTGTAGAAACCTTTACGAACGCGGTGTGAGCCTTGAGATCCAAGGGTGGCGCGGAATGGAGCGCAAGGCTCGCACCGCGATAACAGGGTGTTTCAAACTACGATGTAGTTACTTATAAGCTATGATTGCTAAGCTAGCCAAGGAAAATAAAGAATCTTGTTTCCCTATTAAGAGCTATGCTTCCTTTCCAGGGTTTCCTCCTAGGCCTATCCGTGATAGGCCTGATGCAGATCTTCGGCAAAACTTGGCGCACCTTCATAGAACCGTTCATCAGGTGCAAGAAGAATTCCACCACAGCTGAAAGCGTCGCCTCGGGGGCAACTGTAGATGTAAAGACCGTCAGGCAGGACTATATTGAGAAGTGGAATGAAAAGAATATGGCTGATCAATAGTAGATTCGATTTTAGTAATTATAATAATGAGCATTCAATTGTATTTCATTTGTATGTTTTTAAATTGGTGTTGGTTTCATTTAAGGAATGAAAGACGTTATTCAGCAAGACAGTTGACGATATTATATAGCAAAAAAGTCGTGACTCCTGGATATGGTTGGGTGGACAGCAAGTATAAGAGGAGAGGTGTAGGGTGGTAGAGACTGAATATATACATACATACATAAACTGACGCTTTCTTCCCATGGGGGTAGGCAGAAACTATACGCCACCTGCTACGCTCCTTAAATACTCCTTTTACTTACTTCGTTTACGTTCATACATCTGGTCATACACAAACACCGGAATATAATAGGATCGAAAATAAACACTTCAATGGTAAAGAGAGGTACCTCCGTATTCTACAATAGGATTTTGGGTACCTAATTTTTGTCAAGCGAAGGTGAAAATGCAAGCGAACTTATTTACAGATGAAATTGCCAAAAAAAACAATGTACGAGTTAGGAAGAAAGTAATTCAGTACCTAACTATTTTCTCATTTCTTTTCCTGAGCCTAAAAAAATATACAATAGCCTCCTTATTACAAAACAAGATTTATATTTTGACATGGCTTAAACCATGGGGCCAGATTTTGTAATAAGAACGTAACAGTGATTGAAATACCATTCTTTATACAAAACTGAAAACTTAGTTCGGTACTAAGTTGTCAGTTTTGTGTTTAGGAACTTTACCATAGTCGGAATAAAGTTCGAAATTCAATAATGGCTCCATGTTTTAAACCTGGGTCTGAAGATAAACCTTATTTTGTAATAAGGGGGTTTGTGTCTATATAAAAATACTGTTGATCTAGTTAATCTTGTCAGCGTGATTATATCCAGTATCCATGAATCATTAGCTGACATATTTCTGTGCGTGACACATGTTGTCCCGTGATTTGGTACAACAACATGTGACACATGTAATTTATGTGGAATTACATTGAGTAATACGTCATAATTGTATTCTTAGACTGTTTAATACTTATAGTAAGGTCAAGGTCATTCTTCCTATTGATCCTGCCACCATTTTCATCTGGATCTAATAGTGTTCTGTTTGACCCGCGCCAAATAAAATATTTCTCTCGTTAGCGATTAATTTTAACACAATAGTTGAGTTTGTCAAATGACGGGAGAAGAGGGGCTCGTGGTTACATGATAACAGCCACAAGGGTAGATCAAAGGTTAAGCTACGATAACCACGGTCTGTTCGATGATGGGTTATCCGATGGCTGTCCGAGGTAATATGCTGATCCGCAGATTTGCGCGTTGTACGACGCAACTCAAAATAACCCTTTTCAGAGCATACTGCCAGTCTTTTTACACGTGCAGTCTGTGGGTCATGTATACGCTGAGGGCCTAAGGGCATACAACGCCCTGCGTGTGCAGTATACCAATTTATTCAGGATGTTGTTGGGTCTACCACGCTTTTGTAGCGGTTCTAGGATGTTCACTGAGGCCAGGGTTGATGGTTTTCATGCCATTATACGGAAACGGTGTGCTTCTATTCTCGGTAGAGTACGTGCTAGCTCCCACAGCATCCTGAGTGTATTGTGTGATAGGTGGTGTCCCACCTATGGGGCTGTCGCCCCATGCTGGCTCACTGGATACGGCTGCACACGTAGGTGCGGTTAGTGGAAGTGCTCAAGTGCCGTTCGGTCAAGTGCTGTTGAAATCAGTACTCTGAGTGGAATACCTCGTAGCACGTAGGGTCAGTCGTTTCAATTTTTGTATAAAGTGTTTGGTTATTACTTACATTAGGTTAAGACCTTTACTAACAACTTATGGATCTGATCTTGATCTGAAATAAAAAAAATATAATTATATTCGCCGATTGCCACGTTTCATGTTGTGTCGAGTCGTTAGATATATTTACAACCACCATAATCGTACGTTACTTTAAGAATCATGGGTACACTAACACTGTTTCCGTTTTCCATTTAGAAAGATTTTTATCAAAGTCATGATTATTTTCAGACGAGTTCCATTAAGGCTTCTACAGACCGGCGCGACACGTGACGTGACACAAAGGCCCCGCGTGTCGCGCGACGAGCGGTGCCTTTGTGTCGTGCGACAAGTCGCGCCGGTATGTAGAAGCCTTGATTCTGTGCGAATCTCCGTTAGCAGAATCACTGGCAGGTAAAATGTACCTATGCCATTTTCGGATGAGCCCTTTCACAAGTTGCCCCTCTTCTAGCTAGGTACTAGAATCATAATTATACAACTTTATTAGAATGCCCCGCGCACCGCAACCCCCGCCGCCGTCGTAGTGGTGCGCCGCACGCGTCGTCGCACGCGGTACAGTACGGTTTTACGTAGATAGATAAAATTATAATCTTGGTGCACACGATGGCGTGCATAATGTGTATGTGTATATTGTGTAACTGATGACGACGAACTTCGTGTAATTTATGTACATATGTTCTAGTATTGTTCTCAAGTGAGTGACATGTCTATAATTAGAATAAAGTTTCTTTAAACCTAAACCTATATTCCAGATTGGTGGCACTAGTTGCAGACATCTATTTAACTTTATTTTTTTAATACTGGGCCTGCTTTTGACCACGATCTCGCCTGATGAAAAGCGATGGCTGAGGTCTACGATGAGAGTGCCCAGAAGCTGCTTGTTCACTCTTCAACTAAGCATATGCAACTGCTGAACACCCGCATTTTACCCAAAACCACGGTCATGTTTTTCGAAGGACCGATGGTCGGTGGAGCAAATAAGACCTGCATAGCTATTCACAATGGTACGATTCACTACCGTATCGACAACGGCACTTGTTCGATAACCTGATTTCTGTACCGAAGGACTGGCAAAACGCTATTCACAGATCCGTGTGGAAACGATTTTTAAAAAACCGTTAGTAGGTGTGTTTATGGGGAACGGTAGAAAATGGTAGTAAATAGAAATTCGTGGTAGAAAATGTAAAGTTGTCTATAATTGGTTTTTAATGGGTATTTCATTAAGTGCAGCTATAGAATATGCATCAAGTAACTTAACCAAAAAAGGAAACAGTAAACACGGATTGAAACTTAAATAAAATTTACCTGATTTCTATTAAACTTGCTTTGTAAACTTCAACTTTGAGTTCATTTTGGTATTTGAATATTTTTTAACAAAAAAACTGACTTCTTGGCGGGAAAGTGAAGCGTCATGTTCAGCAGTTTGTTTTATTTTCCAAAATTTGTGTTTAGCCGAATACTAATGTGTAATAATGGTGGATTATTAACCATTAAGTGTTTGTGAACGTGCATTAGTGTAGGCAAATGAAACAAAACAGTGCAACTTCGCTTCAAGTTCTCTCAAGAAGTCCGCGTGAGGACTCAGTAAAGTGCCACATCTTTACTGAAACTCAAGGGGAGTGGGCGGGGATATCATCATCATGCATTTATCATCAATATTAGACAAGAACTAAAACTTGACATTGGCTAAATGCACAAACCGTGCGAAGCCAGAAGGAAAAGAAAAAAAAAAACAAAAAAACTTTGACTAGTTTATTAAAATGGGTGTGGGTATTTTATCAGTATGTAACAATTACAATTTCTTGATAATTGCTCATTTTCATGTTGTAAAACGTAGTTAAAAATGCATAATTGCAGGCAAGATTGTCAGTGGAGCAGCGGTAGGTGCTCATTGCATTCATGCAAAACCATTTTAAGGGGGATGCGCTAAATTAGCCTGAGAAATTTTCATTACAACTCTTTAAGTTCAAAAAATCCTACTGAATGATAATTTCTGAAATAATTTATGGCCGCGAATCATATTTAGATCAACGTACAACCTGTTCCTGACCTGCAAATTGCAAAAAACGTAAGAAAATTTGAATTTCGCGGGCTACCTTAGCGCATCCCCCATGTTACGGACAAATGTAACCACCTAAAATTGTATTATCTTTGAAATAGAATTATTATAAATCACATATGAGTAGAAGCATGATTTAAAATAAATCAAGTAAGTCAATATTAATCAAAATATTTTTATCATTAAAAATCTAAAGTGCTATAAATCTTTACAAATTAAACATAGGTTGGATCTATTCAGCGGTCAAAACAATAAGAAAACTTTATGAACCTACATTAATTAGAGGTACTTACTTCAGATAGTGCCTAAATTCGTTTTTTTTAAACAATACTTATTGTTCGATATCACTTCCGACAGCAAATACCTGTCGGAAGAATCGATGTGTTCATACCGTATTTGAACTGTCAAAATTGTACGGTTTCGGATTTGTGAATAGCGTTTGGAGGACTTCGTCGATAACACTGACGTTCGATACGGCACGAAACCGTATCGTACCTTTGTGAATAGCTAAGCTGGAGTCTACTCCAGGACCGCAAATGGGCAATCGTAGTGTAGGCCGCCTTCCAGCTAGATGGACCGATGACCTCAAAAAATGACTGGGACAGACTGGATGCGGAAAGCGAAGGACAGGGTGTTGTAGCGCAGCCTGGGAGAGGCCTATGTCCAGCAGTTGACTGCGATAGGCGGAGTTGATTGACCCAAAACCACTGTCATTGACCCTTACAAGGTTGTTAGGGTCAATGGTTCAGAAAGTTAACCATTATCCTAAGGTTACCATCTATCATACTTCATCATCACGTACGTGACGACTGTCTTATATTAACGCGTACCTAATGAGTGGTGCCTAATTAAATCGAGTCACCCGTCGAGTGGGTATTGCAATACTTTGACCGAGTGTCATCCTGCGATGACAACGGCCGAAATGCCGCTCATGCCAACTACATTAGATTAAATAAATTATGTTCTAATGAATAGGTTTTAATTGTAATAATTGTCTAGTAAGCCGCGCCCTCGCGCCCCTAGTCACCGCAGGAGACGCCCCAGACGGCGGGAGTCACAGGCCGATTCCCGGCCACCGTAGGCGCGGGCTTGCAGACGGTGAGCGATGGGTAGCTCGCCGTCCGATAAGGACCGGGTTGTGTTCCACGCGCGCCTCAAAGAGACGTCAGCATCACTTGACGGGGTCCGAAAGGGCCAATGCCTGCCAGGGTTACGAGTCTGTCCGAAAGGGATATCGTGGCCCTGGCACACAGGCATTTGAAGGAACACGGTGGGTTTTAGTCAGTAAAAGTCTGACACTCCCTCCCGCTCCGCCCAGAGCGGGAGAAGTTATTTGATGATTTCCCAACGAAAAAAAAAAAATTGGTCTTACCAAGGGGTATCGTATTACCCATTTACTGGGTTGTGGAGGTTAGATAGGCAGTCGCTCCATGTAAAATACTGGTATTCAGCTCTATCTGGTTAGACTGGAAGCTGACCCCGACATACTTAAGCTAGGCAGATAGATTTTCCGCTTGAGAGGAGCCACGCCGTGCCCTCATCTCAGGAGTAGGCAGTGACCTGTCGCTGCCGGCCGTGGTCGAGTCGATGGCCGGCAGTGAGGAGTCCTGGGACGCGATGGTGGTGAGGCTGCGGAAAGGGAGCGGGAGATCTCGTCCGCTCACCCGGCCCGCAGCATGCGCACCGGGCGTCGGCGGAGGGCCGTTAACGCCCTCTTCCAGCCCCCATAAATGGGCCCAGGGACGTCCGCCGCCACCTATCACATTGGACCTGAGGTGGCGGCGCGTAGTGTTCCACGCGCGCTCCTATCAGATGTCGCGGGGGGGTCAGGCACCCCCCCCCCCAGACTTGAGGTGGCTCGCAGAGGCGGGCCGGCACTAGCCGGGGATTACGGAAGTAATAACAGATCCCAAGATCCCCGGTGCAAGTGTGGGAGGGGAACACTGGGGTGGTTTTTAGTCAATAAGAGTCTGACAGACCCCTCCGCCCGCCCCAAGGCGGAGGACATCCATGAGGATTTTCCACCCCGTGAACAAAAAAAAAAAGGCAGATAGATTTTGGTTGTGAAGGAGCTCGTCCGGAGAAGTTCAACCTATTTCTGCTGTCAAGTAGAGTTGCTGTTCCGGGTTGAAGGGTGCGTGTGATTACAGGCTATTAACAGGCACGTTATACATTTCAGTTGTATCTCTTGGATGGTAACGCGCTTGCGATACCTATCGTCGCTTTCATTTCAAAAAGTTGTATGATTATTTATATTTAAAAAAAAATACAAACGTACGTATTGTTACAAATATCTATGTTCTAGCTTCATTTTGTTTACAGGGATCAGGGATATTATATTTAGATAGACACAATAAAAATACCTTTTGACATATATTTTTTGAAGTGAAAACTTGTTTAGGCGCGTTGAGCACTTTTTCGGTGAACAAAAATCATGGAACTCGCGTCATCGAACGCTTTCCATGAGCTATACTGTTTTCACTTCCCCCTTCCCCCCTTCTGTTTTCCTTCTTGCTTCTTCTTCTGTTTTTTATATCTGCAGTCCCCAAAGGCTGCCCCGCATGTTTTCAACTATCTAAGAAGTTTTTTGTGTTTCCGGAAACAGTCTGTTTTTACATACGACTTTTTGGAATGACAGCGATGCTATGGTATACATACGTCTATTGGCGTCGTCGGCGACTAACAATCAAGTGGGCCGTCTACTTGTTCGCCACCTAAATAACACAAACTGAACAATATGTTGCTACAAGGCTTTTTTGGACGTGACCAAAATTGGAACTGATGCCGTCATCTTGTTTTTTCAATACATGTCACAAAATCATCATCATCAGCCTACAGCAGCCCACTGTTTCACATAGGCCTCTCCAATTGCACCATTCAGCTCGATTCTCGACGACGAGTGTTCGATTCCCTCACGGAACGAATATTTGTATGACCTACAAGTATTTGTTTCGGGTCTGGCTGTTTGTTAGCTTAAATGTTTGTAAACGCACCCACGATACAGGAGAAATTCCAACATTTATAAAAAAAACTCTCATCCAGCAGCCACCAGCAACCCTCCGGAGATCGTCGCTCCACCTAGCCTGAGGGCGTCCTACCTTGCGTTTGCCGATTCGAAGAACAGTCTACCCCAACGGTCACCGGTTCTACAGCTAATATGGCCTGCCCATTGCAACTTCAGCTTGCTTATTCTGTGAGCTAAAAGATCCTTGTAGCTATGTAAAGGGCTTATTTTATCTATGCAACCTAGGTTGCATAGATGAAATATTGACATTTTGACACATTAGGTTACATTGGACGTTCAGGCCTAGTTACCTTATTCAAAGTCGACCAACTCGAATAATGTTACAGCTATGACTACCCTCAATAATTTACCATCGTTCCTAAGAGGTAATGTTTAGACAACGTGGTATGCGAGGTTGCCTTATCAATAGATATAAAGTGATGACGTCAGAACTAAATGTTTGAAGCTCTGTGCTATCACGTCATCTACGTTACAAACATGGTTTAGGTAAAATGGCTATTCTCAGCATTTGTGCGGTGAATTTAGAAGGAAGGATTATTATTATTACACATTGTATTCTCCAAAGGGTATACCACGTATATCTGACTTGGAACACCCGCATTTCGACAGTTCTGTTTTATTTCTATGAAATAGTGGTCAGCCTATTGCCACAAACCCAATCTACTAGTCCATGACTCCGCGATGCTACTAATAAATTCCTGCCGGAAAATCTAAATAACGCTAGGTACCCACGGGGAGCCAGCCCAGGACCTCAAGCAAAAGAATATACCATTTTTGTTCGAAGTTTACCGCGGATTCAGATGTTTAAATTTCTCGTTTTATTCTCGACACATTAATTTACTGGTTATACAAAGATAGAAATTCTATGTGTATATATGTGTGCTTGCAAGATTAATGTCTATAAACATCCCACAATGCTTACAGAAAAAATCGTGAGTTAGGTATCCTGGTATTCTTTTAATGATTAACAAAACAATACTATTCACAAAAGTGTTGCAAATACTGATGTATTTGCTTCAGCTGTTGCAATCCCGGGAATAATCAAACAGCTATGAGTCAAACAGCTTGTAATACAATAAGTAGTGATTAGTATAGTAATAGACAAAATCTAACTGATTGCTATTTTAACTGTTTAATTTATTATTTTTATGACATTTATTTTACATACGGTGATAACCTTAAACTCACACACTGATATTAATATATATTTTTTAGGAATACGTTTTTTTATTTTACAATGTTTGTAAATATGTGAGCACCATGTATCTATCACATAATTAATTTATCTGTCATTGCTTCATTATTAATTCTTTTTACCTATTGTGGTAAAATAATTTTATTCTAGGTGTTACATATAATTATACTAGCTTTCGCCCGCGGCTTCGCCCGCGTAGATGTCGAAAAAAAAACAGCTTCTCTATCAGCAGTATTTCCCCAAAACATTATACCATATCTTAGTACCCAACGTTCGGAACCAACGTAAGCGTGGTAAGCAGATAGGAGTGCAGTTTGATTTACAACTTTACGGAGGATAATAATATAGATAGCATATAAATACCAACTTCGTTTTGTACATTCTTGTTCAATATACGTGTCCTCCATTTCATTTGTTTATTTTTTCTACTGTTTTGTTCTTAAATAATAATTGATGTATACCAACTTTTGAGTTATTCAAGGTACGCAGTAAAATTCTCCCGAAAACTTATTTACGCGATTATTTCTTATTTATTATTTTATAAGTTATAACCAAATTATTCACCGTAAACCAATCTTGGACCTGAAGAATATAATTATTCACATCGTCAAGGTTTTGTTACCGTCGGTCTATTTTAAAGATCAATGACGTGTCATCTGCAAACATCTCCGGTTGATTTTGAAGTAATTGGGGTAAATCGTTAATGTAAACTAAAAAGAGGAATGGATCCAATATCGAACCTTGAGGAACGCCCATTGCTTTTTCAGACCCCAAAGAGTTCACGCCGTTTACGTGAACTCTAACCTTTCTATTTTTCAGGTATGATCTAAGTAAATCAAGAGCTGGATTCCTAATCCCATAGTGTTCTAGTTTCAGCAGAAGTGTCTCATGGTTAACGCAATCGAAAGCCTTTGAGAGGTCACAAAAAATTCCAACGGCATCTTGGGCATCCTCCCAGGCGTTAGAAATGTTCTTTATTAGGGTGACACCGGCGTCAGTGGTACAACGATCTTTAGTGAAATCGTACTGTTGTTCATGAAAGATGGATTTTTTATTGAAGTGACGTAACATTTGATTGAGCATCAACTTTTCAAACACCTTACTGAGAACTGGCAGAATTGACACGGGCCTATAATATTGTTGGGTTCTTTACTATCTCCGGATTTGAACAAAGGAACTAATTTAGTGTGTTTCATGAGATCCGGAAAGACTCCTTGGTCCACACTGGTGTTAAATATGAAAGCTAAATAGGGCGCAATGGTTTCGATGACAGATCTACGACTTTTACAGACATGCCCCATAGATCTTCTGTTGATTTAATTTTAAGATCTTTAAAAGTTTTTATAACAGCCTGGGGGTTTGAATGTTGAAACCTTAACTCCAAGGGGCATACCTTTACATTCTTTCTAAGTAAAGCAGCAGAAAGCGCGGGTGAGGAACTTAAAGTTTCGGTAGTTTTAAGGGGAATATTAGCAAAAAAGTTTTCAAATTCCTGAGCTATTTGTACCTCTGAAGTGATGGGCCCATGTGCAGTCTCTAAATTAAATTCAGTATTACGCTGTTTTTTCCTACCTAATTCATTATTTGCCAGGTAGTTTTTATTTTATCATCAGCTGATTTTATTTTATTGCTAATATAAAGAGGTTTAGCTATTTTGCACACACTTTTAAAAGTTTTAGAATATTTTGCAACATACTGATGAAAGCTTGTACTATTCATATGTTGCTTTAGGCCATAAAGTTCAAAAAGATTTTCCCTGCTGTTACGAATACTTGGAGTCGCACAATCACTAAATACGAACTTTGTTTAAATACTTTTAGTCTTCAGTGGTAAAGTGTCATTAAATTACGTGTTTAATAGTGAAAAGAACTTTGCGTAGAACTCATGGGTCACAAATATGATTAAATTAACTTAGAATTTATTAGATTAACTAATTAATAAAAATTAATCCATCACCGGATGCAGTTGAGCATTTGCAATTTTATGGAATACTTATAATTATAATTATAACTGTTAACGAAGGTATAAACTGGAATAAAAAAGGCTTTCAAAATAATTAAGAGTTGTCTTTGAAGATTTTTTTGAAGTATTCAATTATGTTTAATTATGTTTTGAGTTCCATCACCATAAGCACAAAAGCCTTGAAAATATCATACTGTTTTGTTTTGGAAAAAAATATTTACGGTTTAAGAGATACACTGCTTTAAAAACCACATTTTTGACCATTTTTAGAAATTTCCACCTTATAGAGTAGTTAAAAAAAAAACAGTCAAGAGCGAGTTGGACTCGCGCACCGAGGGTTCCTACGCGGCCCGTAGGCGCCCGTATATATATGATGTTGATGATTTCTGAAAAACTGTGCTATTTAGAGACATCGTTTTATTTTTACTGTAATCTTTACATAAACTTCTATCACATAGAATAATTTCAGATTTTTATCTATGCAAACTCGGAGATAAGGGGAGTGGGGGTGACGGTATTTTTTTTTACATTTTTCATCAAAAGTCGGAAACTATGCTGCCTAAAAAAGAAAAAAATGTTTGAGAATGTGCAAATAGTGTCCTTTCATACGATACTCCGCATGTCCTAGTAGCCCCACTTCAAATATGTAAGACCCCCTTTCAGTCCCTTTTGCAAAAAAGGAATATTTTTTTAAATTTATTTCTTGTTTGCAAAATAGTTGGGCAAACGTCATCTAAAACTATTCTAAATTTCGCATTAGTAGTTCTTGAGATATCCAGGTGTGACAGACAGACAGACTTAGTCTCACCATATGGGTTCCTTTTTACCATTTTGATACGGAACCCTAAAAACAAAAAATGTGACACTTTATAATTTACTTAGGTTAGTATTTGTGCCAAGTTTCAGGTTTATTAACTCAAGGAATAAGATTTATTCCCCTTTTTCACCCCTTAAAGGACGAATTTCGAAAAATCCTTTCTTAGCGGATGCTTGCCTACAGTTTTTAACCATAAGCCGAAATATTAGTGATTTTACCTTAAAAAGAACTTTCATTAAAAATCAAATTTTATCCCTTTTTTCACCCCGGGTTGAAATTCTAACAACACCGCTGCATTAGCTTCCATAACCCTAGATAATATATTTAGTGTTTTTTACTTCGAAAATTAAGGACTTTGATACACAACTTCATCCTCCTTTTTAACCCTTCGGGGGTAGAATTATCAAAAACGCTGAGACACGTGTAAATTAATTTTTAATCGTCAGCCTATACACCAAATTTGAAGATCCTAACTTCAAAACTGACGGACTTTCATATAAACTTCCATCCCCTATTTCACCGTCTTAGGGGTGGAATTTCGAAAAACCCTTTCTTAGTGCATACCTACTCTTCACAAAGAACACACCCTCCAAATTTCATGTTTCTAGGATTAGCGGTTTAGGCTGTGCGTTGATATATCAGTCAGTCAGTCAGTCAGTCAGTCAGTCAGGACTTTGAATTTTATATATATAGATAACAAATGTACCTACAAAAATAGCCCAGAATACCAAAGCATACAAATCTACAATAAATTACCTGAAAATATACGGTCCACAAAAACAACATGTGTATTTAAAGCTAGGATAAAGGCATTGCTCTTAAAAAAATGTTACTACAGTATCCAAGAATATATGGAAGATAAAATGTTAAAATAGAATTCAAATATGTATCTGTGTTAATTATAATATATAATATTTTACTTATAAAACTAGATATAAGTATATAATTAGTATAAGTCTATAAAACTAGATATAACTATATTTTAAAATGTAAAAGTTCCTAACCTACATGATACTCAGTACTAGTTTTAAGTTATCTTGCTGCGCCCTAACAGGGTCATGTACTCACTAGTTTAAGCCTGGCGTGTAACTGCTCTAAGGTATGTTGTGTACATTGTGCATTAAATAAATAAATAAATAATTGATGTACCAATACAAAATATTGTAAAACATTTTAAAAGAGTAACGGTGGAGTTTCTTGCCCATTATTCTCCATACGAAGCTACCTTTTGGAAGGGGCAACTAGAATCAATTCTATTTTATTTATAAATTTTGACGTTCAAAAGTGCCATATATTATGTGCCTTGACTAAATAATAAATAATTTGACTTTGACTTTGAATAATATCAGAAAGTTTTATTTTTTTATGTTATGTATTTTGTTTTCTCTTCTACTCTTACACACGTTGTCTACATCTCTTTGTCTGTTCCTATCGCAGGTACGCTGGAAGAGATTTCTTTAGAAATAAGCATCACCTTTGTACGTATGTTTCTGTTCCTTTCTTCTTGTCTGTTTATATGTGTGTACATAACCTGTTAAATAAATAATATACTAATGCACGTAAGACGAATAAATGGCCAATTTTTACAAAGTTTTCAACGGGATAATAATAGACAGATACTGTGGGACAGTTCATCTGTCAGGTTAACCGGGCCCTATTTAAGGCGACGATAACCGACTTTAAATGATTTTATACTGAAGATCACGTCTAAACGAGTAGTGTTAATAACTTGAAAAAAAAAATGTTATTAAGAGCATTTTATCGATAACTTAACATGTGAATATTTTAGACTATGTTTATATTACATTGTGAAATTAATTTGTAAAATTATGTCTAACGCGGATGAAAAACTGAAAATGGCGCAAAATTTACCAAGCGTATTTTTCTGAAACCTTTACCAATTTAAAGATAATTTAACTATTGATCTTTTAGTATACGCTTTTTATTAAAATACCTTTTGTTTTGTGTATAATAAATTAATAATGCATCAAATTGGGGATAGCACTCCTTGATGGGCGAGTCCTATTACTGGCTGAACGTACGACGCGTTGCGTGAGCTCAGTACAGAACACGCAAGCTCAGGTCACTTGCATATATCTGAGTCTTAATCTAATTGACAATGCGACATATTTGACAAAAGAAAAACATGCGGGGCAGTCTTTGGGGACTGCCGATAGAAGTGAAAACAGTATACCTACATATAACTCATGGAAAGCGTTCGGTGACGATGAAGTGAGTTCCATGATTTTTGCTCTCCCAAAAACTGCTCAACGCGCCTAAAGAAGTTCTCACTTCAAAAATACAAAGCCGCATTTTCACGACATGTGCTGTGTGTAATAAAACGGAAATATTTATGAAGGAAACTTGTAAAATCGACCGATTATTGCCTGTTGGTTTTGATTAAATAGGCTCATGATGACGTACAATCAAACATATATCAATAATAACCCTGTTTTGGCTGGACTCAGTTTAAACATTTCATTTTTCACCTCTAGTTTCAAATATTCACGGAATTTATAACGTCTCTATATGAATTTCGACATTTCTCTCTAGTCGGAATGCAAGCGAACCCGGGAGTATTCCTAATGTTAGCAACGAGTGTCATGTTGAACCAAATCGATACTGTTGGCAAATGTCGAACAATAAATGCATTGCAGGTGACGCATGCACTTGTGCTGCTGTTACGTTACATATGAGGAGCGATTTCAATGCTGAAAGAAAGTTTGTGAAAACTATAGAAAGAAATGTTTTTCTTTATTCGTGGGTTTCGCTAAAAAGGGACGCTGAAACTTTTCACTAGTTGAGCTAAACACGCTTGCGCTAGAATATACTTAATTTTAATAGGTGGGTATCAAATTCACGGACTAGCAAGCAACAGGTTGAGATTCGGTTTGCAGTTAAATCGGTGATAGCAGCAATATATTTGGCTAAACGTTTATACGTGTAATCTATCTGGTGATGAATATAAAAAAAACAATTCTGAAACAATTCTAAGCCAATTATCTGATTTCATGATTCATCCATGAATATGTGAAAGCAAATATTAACGATTAGCTAAATATATTGCTGCTATCACCGATTTAAAAGCAAACTAACTGAGGAAAGAGCAGTGTCAATTTAGTGCTTTTATTGTCATCAGGCAAGTTTCATACTCTTTATTTCTTTAATTTTTTAAATATGATGATGATGTTTAATTGTTTTATTATGTATCACCTCATGTATTACCCATATTCAAGTAAATATCGAAATGATTTTATTTTATTCAAAGAAGTGATATTATGGAAAGCGCAAAACAATATTTTTCGTATTGTAGTAACGACTTTTGCTTCCAGCCCGTGCACATAATTCTTTTCATTTCCTTCTCAGCCTCCTTTCTTCTTGCAGTTGTTCTAAATCGCTCCGCTTATGCAGTGCACCCGCTCCCTCACCCCGTGTTACTCACACCCGATCGGTGTCAATGTTCTAATTCGGTGGCAGCTCATTTAACTGATCAATCAGCGATTGGATATTATTTTATCGCTGGCTCTAATATCTTGTAATTATTCGTTCGACGATCTGCTACAAAATTAACACGTTGCACGTTGAGTGATCGACATTGCTCCTGTGTAGTGCGGTTTATAGTTGATTAAAATTATCTTAATTAGTTAATTTAATATTTAACATTACGTAAAATTTATTTTAGTATTTTTTATGTGATTCGGACGCTATGTAGTCACATTAGTTAAGATATGGGAAGTTTTCAGCAGGTGTCGACACTTTAGTGTGATTTCGGTTTTAAAAAGTAAGTTTAGTGCATAAAATTCTGCTGCAATACCACCTCATTGAATGGATCCTCTGGAGCCACATAAGAATATGTAGATACAACCACCATCTTTCTGACTGCTAATTAATGACTGCCAATTTGTTAATCATGTTTTGTTTTTTCACTAAGTCAGGATCGTTGTGAAGGTTAATTTCAAAAAACCTGTAAAAAATAGTGGCATAGTGCAGTGTTTTTCTGATACATCAGACTAGACTTCAGCCTGTAACTATATAAAAATAAATAAATAAAATAAAAAGTTTTTATTGTTTCTCATACAATTGTTCCACAAAACAAAATTGAGCAGCCCCGGTAAGTTATAAGGATAGTTGTGATGAGGTTACCTCCCAACTTTCCATGGGTAGACATAATTAAAAAAAAAGAAAAAGTTTAAGTTCTAGATTGATACAAAAATTGTTGTAGCATACAATTATGGTTCAGAAGATTCTATTTTACACAAACCATAGACACTTATGAAAACCTGGAATTTTTGGAGATTTCTAATTGTCATTACGGACAAAACACCCTTTTTGAATAGAAATGGTAACTGTTTTTAAAATACAATTGAATTTACAATGTCCGACGTTCAATGCTCACCTGTGCCGCCCACCGCCAGGGCACGTGTGCCCCTCAAAGGGCTCTTGATCCCACGCCCTATTACGTTAGTCCCACTGCGAGCTTGTACCATGATTCACGAACACTCATACAGTCTCGCCAGGCTATTTAAAGTACATTATATTTGTCTGTAAACAAGGATTAGCTGTCATTTGGCAATATTGGCTGAAGTGATTTTACATATTATTATAATATCTAGCCAAGATAATGCATTTTAAACTGGAACATTTGCACATCATTTTAGCCTAAAGACGTCCACTGCTGGACATATGCCTCCCACAAGCATCTCCACTTCGACCGGTTCTGTGCTTACCGCGAATACCTGCAGCCTTCACAAGGTCATCGGTCCACCTTGTAGAAGGCCTTCCAACGCAACGTCTTCCGGTACGTGGTCGCCACTCCAGAACCTTTCGGGCCCATCGGCCATCAGTTCGAGCAATGTGCCCTGCCCACTGCCACTTAAGCTTGACAACTTTGGGCTATGTCGGTTACCTTGGTTAGCCTGCGTATATCTTCATTTCTGATTCGATCACGTCGGAAAACTCCAAGCATAGCCCTCTCCATTGCCCTTTGGGTGACTTTTAACCTTCTGATAAGGCCCATTGTGAGCGACCACGTTTCTGTACCATAGGTCATCACTGGCAACAAGCACTGGTCAAAGACTTTGGTCTTGAGACACAGCGGTATGTGGGACGAGAAGATATTGCGTAGCTTCCCGAACGCTGCCCAGCCAAGTCGGATTCGACGATTGACCTCTTTCTCGAAGTTGGACCTACCTAACTACAGCATTCGCACCTAAAATACAAAATAAATAAGCCAATAAATAAACCTTATAACATCACGCCTGCTTTCCCAGAAGGGTTAGGCAGAGGTGCCGTACACCCTCATCACACTGAATTGTTGTACTCAAAGCTTTTCTCGGCAAAAGCATATTTTTAAACAGAGGGGGAATACTACAATACAATGCTTGCTCACATGTCGTTGGCTAGATCATAAAGCTCGCATTAAGCATTTATTTCCCATAAGATTAAGCAGGATAGTACGAACCGGAAAGTACGATATGACATTGAAAATGCTGCATTCGTACATGCCAGGCTTAACCCGCAACTTTTTGTAAAATCTTCAGGCGCTTACAGAATTATCTTGCTTATATGAAAAATGTAGGTATGTACCTATTACATGCAGTAGAGGCTAAAATTCTTGTAAGTTTGTATATTGTGTCTACAAAAGCAGCGGAAATAGTATTAACACGGATCAATAAATATGTTAAGGTGAATAACATATTTTCTTTATTTTCCTGTGCACATAAATCTCAGTTTAATGACCATTTTTATGGTTTAATCGACGTTTGCTGGAGCAACTGTGACCGCAAACAAGTTTTTTTTATTGACTGTAAATCGTCAATATGCATTTATTCCCATTTCTACACACACACATATTCTTGATATTATTGCAGACAGGTATAGTAGGATAAAGTATATAACATGTATACACAATACATAGTCAACCTGATTCTGAATAGGCCACTTTTATTACTCACTAGCTGACCCGATCGATGTTGTCTGAATTTAATAAAATAATTCATACAAAAATCCCATAGAAACAAGGCCATCCAGTTTTCTCGAATTTGAAATTTTTCCGGGAAACTTTTTCAATTTTCCTTTCCATAAAAACATAATTCGGACTATTATCTACAAACATTTTAAAACAAAAAAATTACCAAAAATCGGTTCAGCCGTCCTCAAATGATGTGCTTACTAGCGAATAGTATTTCATTTTTATTTATAACATACACAAATATCAATCAGTTTCAGCCCATCAGTTTTTGGCCGATAGCGGCGAAGAGTGTCTAAGGAAGCTTTTAGCTTTTGCCCAGCAGTTCAAGTACCAGCTTTAAAAAAATACATGTGCAAAGGCAGACCCGTTACCCATTACTAAAAATTTGTTATTACATAGATATCGTTTATGTGTAATGTACACTTCGGGAAAACCATCGCAGGAAAAACTGCTTCCTGCGATGGTTTTCCCAAAGTGTTTCGTACCAGACTGGGTACAAACTGAATCGCGGATAGATTTTGTTACTTAGTATCTAGAAATGCTATGAATTGATTCAGGTGAAGAATAATTTAAAATCTTACGGTCAGGCGTGGAAAATTACTTTGGTCGATACTGCGTCTCCCACAGTGGGCGTTGAATTTAATTCCCAACCACCTATTTCTGTTGCACATGACACTTGCGAGCAAATTAAACGGCGCCTCTTGTCAACACCTCGAAATATTCTGTGTTTGCAGACTAATGACCATCTCCTGGAGCCGCCTTCTCAAGCAGGTCAGAGCAATAACAACTAAATTTGGCAAGTGGCCGCTAATCCGTTTTTGTGGCAGTGGAACACGCGGGTGACGTCATGGCTGGTAATTTTAGCCCGCACTGACTCACAAATGAGGGCCGGCCCGCACAGGAATTTGAGTATTACATGTCTTTATGAATGCGCCTTACAAGGCAGCATGAGGGAGTTTATGATGATTTACTGAACGAATAAGGTTCCTGCCAGCTTGGGTCGATACTAAAAAGATACGGAAGGTGGTCAAATATTCTGGAAGCAATATGAATGGCACTTTGTAAAACCATAGTTCCACTGTGTTCTTTCTCTAGTGTAGCCACTACGGTACGATGATGATAATGATCATTATAATTCTTAACTCATATTATTTCGTATACAAAACATTGGGTAGTAATTATGAGAAATGGTAGTCTTTGCCGCTGTACTTTGTGTTAAAATGTCATAAATGAACTTGAATCGAGAACAGAGATGGTCAAGTTTTTTGCAATGGGTCGCATTCATTATTTCTGACATTATGCGCTTTTATATTTTACGTGACTATGTTATCGCTGACGTCCATGTCTGTATCCATAAAATGTATAGAAATACGTGCACGTTATAACGTTATCGTGGACAGAAATTTAAAAGAGTTTTAATATTTATATTTCCATAAATTTTACTTCCCCGTGTTATCGTGATGCCGTGACGTGGACGTCGACTTCCACGATAATAAAGTTACATTAAAAATTCTAAAAGCGCACATGGGCAGGCAGCAAAACTTTTTAGAAGTTTGAATGTCACTCCATTAGCAAAACTTTCACTGAAAATTGCAAGCTTTTCTTCATGTGCAAGAACCGTGATAACCTTAAGATAACTTCCAAATAAAAATAGCGCAGTTTGTTAAACAGCTGGTGCTTTTTATGAATCATCAGATAAACACGACGAGGAAGTAGGTACCTGCTTCTTAATGAGATAATCTAGTACGCTAAAAGAACTGTTTTTTTTTTAATGCAATCCATCTTATGCCACAGCGAACAGTTCTGGCCCATTACTGTCTGTTCTTCTTGACCTACCTATCTTACCATGATTTACCTTGTTACCCTAGTTACGTTCTCCAAAAATCTATGGCAAATGAAAAGAAGTCTTGTCATGATCTATAATGATGCTACAGATTGGAGGAACCAGGAATAATGTTATAAGAAAACTGGAACAGATAACTAAATAAATACTAACCTGATAATGATAACTAATATATTTAAATTTGATGTCTAAAATCAGCTCAAGAAATTATTCCATGCCTCCCTTATGAATTTACAATTAAAGCCGATGAGCAATACCAAAAACATAATAACTCCATCTTTCATTAAAACAATGAAATGCCTGTTGAATACTGATCGAAAACACCTGCCAACAAAAACCGATAATATCAAAAATAACCCAATATACGTTCTTACAATACATACACATCGACATACAATACTTAGACACAGAAATACATGCAATAAATACGTACATATATGCAACATTACAGAGAATACTGAAGCTGATAATTTCATAGATTTCTCAAACGTAACAGACGTTAGTGCTAAAAATATCAAACAAACACTCATATACCCGCGCTGTGTTACATTAAAAATAAATAGAGGCTGAATCTCAGAACGGAGGAATAAATTGTTTTAGCAAAACATTTTAGCTGCCCCAGTACTACGTTGTTTAATTAAAATAAGGTTTTTTATGCTGACGTGTGGTGTTGAGGGGCCTAAAATGTGTGGTATATTATGCAGGTTTCTTTTCTGTATATTTAAACTGTTTTAAGTCTTATTTTAGCCCTGTTCAGTTGTAGATTTGAAGCAGTAGGTGAAGGAAACTCTGAGTTTAATATAGGTCTCCTTGTAAGTAGTATAAATTTATAATTTTTAACTAGAATTTGAATAAAGAAACTAGTGCATTTGATTTTACTTAATTCTTTGAACTTGTTACGCGCAATTTAGGGACTAGCTAGGCAAATACTAGTTATTACAAGTTTGCCTGAGCCAGTTTATGTGCCTAGTATTGCTATCTTTCTGAAAACATTCGTCTGCTAATAATATGTGAGTTATTTTGAGTGCTGGGCGTGCTGGCTATGCATCTGTTGATAGTCTACTGTTTGAAGTTGTATCCAATTGAGCTACATTCATTGCAAATATGCAGACACTTGGAGTTACGGGTACTAGACGAATATGATGAATGAAGAGTTTTGGAGAGGCATGAGGAGGGAAGAATCTGTCTCAAGAAATACTCATTAAGTGTATTTGGAGATAAAATATGTCATAGAAGTATTAATAAGACAAAAAGGAAAGGTTGTTGCTTTTACTACATCCCTACAGTTGAATAAAAGAAAGAAGAAGAAGAATGCTAGGAAAATCATTCATGTACAAACAAAATCCCCTTTCAGATAGTTTTTATTTATTATCTTTTAATAAAAATTAAGAATATAATATCAGAATTGAAGTATACTGAGAGGTTTTAATCGTCAGAAATACGCCAAAACACGAAAAAAAAATATTTCTGCACGAAAGAACCAAGGAAATTCCATTTTAGTTATCTGCTTTCCCACGCTACATCACCCACAAGTTATCGATCAAACCAATTCCTCATCATCCTCACCTCGTTCCTTCCAAGTCACTCGATAATCGTACAATGAACAGGTGATGCGGTGTTCATGGAGTATAAATACCGCTGGAGACGGCTTGGAGCGGTTCCAGTGGAGAACCATTCATGAACAACCTCGTCACGTAATTGATGATTTTGGGTGAGAAAGGTCAATGCCACAAGTCGTTTTGGAAGCTAAAACTTATTTCCATATATTCTCATTAAATGATCAATCATTTTTGGTTTAAACAAGGAGAAAAAAGATATAGACATTCTATGCAGGGCAGTAGTAAACAAAACTATTTAAATTGCATTAATAGAATAGGAAAGAAGTTTTGGCCTGCCTATGGGAAAAAGACAAACCGTCTTATTACAAAACAAGATTTATATTTTGACATGGCTTAAACCATGGAGCCAGTTTTTGTAATAAGAACGTAACATTGACTGAAATACCGTTCCTTATACAAAACTGAAAACTTAGTTCGGTACTAAGTTGTCAGTTTTGTGTTTAGGAACTTTACCATAGTCGGAATAAAGTTCTAAATTCAATAATGGCTCCATGTTTTAAACCTGGGTCTGAAGATAAACCTTGTTTTGTAATAAGGTGGAAAGAGTTTGTGGAGTTTGTGTGTATGTGTATATTTTAATAAAAGGTTCAACACAGAATATTTTGTGCAACGGCGAGTTTCTTCGGAAAGTTATAGAATTAAGAAATTAAAAGGATGACAGCGTTAGTTATTTGCAGTTTATAAGTTCTGGTAAAAAACCGTCAATTTCTGAAATTTTTGTTTAAAAAGTTTAAAAAACTAAGAATTCTGTCAATCATGAGTTTCTCACGAACGAACGGTAGCCATGACACATATTTTTAGTCTGCGACTCAATTGCTGTACTTTTTATGATAGTTTCAGTGCAAAAAATCAAAGTATAATGACTGAAAGATTTTCAGTTTGTACAAAGATCGTTAAATAATTACCGTTGCTTATGAACCATACTGCTACAGTATCTTGGAATTGAGCTACTTTAGCTTAGAAGCAAAACACAAAGATTATATTTAAAAAAAAAAAAAGATTGAAAGCATTTGAAGTTTTGAAGAAAGGAAGAAATTAAACCTAGAAACGCCCAAATATAATTAGCCAATGTTAATTTATCCAGTTGTCCAGTGGTACCTAATCTCTGTTTATATATTTCGTGTATATAATATATATTCTCATTTATTGCGGAATACACATAAAAATACGTCACACAATCTTTAGAGTATCAATAACAATGACTTAAAGACTATGTTAACAAAACTTACAAAATAACATACCAACAACTAATATTTACGTGGCTCAAAACATGTTGGCATGTGCCTCCGCACTCAGTGCCTAATAAAGGGGCTGTTCACCTTATCATACAATGTTTTTTAGATGCTGTTGGAGCTTCCGCGCAACCTACCCATAATTGACGCTGCCCTCTTTCTCATTATGGCATAATATTCGTCAACATGGGCTTCCGCGAACATCTGCGAAGCGCTGCAGAAGCGCGGAAGCCCCATCAACATCCTTAATCCATTATTATACTGAACATTTATTCTGACATTTATTTTAAATTCTGTGATTGCCTTAACTCACGCTGATATTATTATTTTTTTGGAAAACGTATATATTATATATTTTTTTTTTACAATGTTTGTAAATATGTGAACACCATGTATCTTTCACATAATTAATTTATCTGTCATTGCTTCATTTTTAACTCTTTTTACCTATTGTGGTATAGTAATTTTATTCTAGGTGCATCTTCACATATAATTGTGTATGTAACTATAAAAAATATTGTACCTACAACATTTTAAAAGAGTAATGGTGGAGTTTCTTGCCTATTCTTATTCTTCTCCATACGAAACTACTTTTTGGAATGGGCGACTAGAATCAATTCAATTTTTTTTTTATATTGACGTTTAAAAGTGCCTTATATGTGCCTATTTGAAATAAACAATTTGACTTTGACTTTGAACGCGTAGGACGTTGTAGGCCCTCTGCGTGTACTTCACACACAAGCTGTATGTGTAGAAGGTTTGGCAGTAGACCTTAAAAAGATACACCGTCATATCCCTACTATAACAGCGCGCAAACCTGCGGGCTAACATATTCTTTTCTTTCTTCCTTTCTTTTCTTTTTATTTAAAAAAACGTTGCCCCACACTAGGAAGTTCTCCTGTATTGTGGGTGCGTTTACAAACATTTAAATTCACATACACAAACAGCCAGACCCGAAACAACTACTTGTAGATCATACAAATATTTGTTCCGTGCGGGAATCGAACGATATTGCACCGAACTGCCGACGCTCTACGCTCCCTATCCAAATCTGCATTGTCAGATAAGTCCTCCATAACTACATGTCCTAGGTACTTAACTTGAGCAAAACGCTGCAATGGTAATGATAATGATAAAATTTGCCATAAAAATACAGATGGGTTTCATTATAAAATAGTGTACATTGTATACATCTGGTTCTATGTTAAAATCTGTACTCAAGTATAAACCCTGCCTCTTAAACTAGGTAAACCTGTATCTTAAGAGACAGTGATCAGCCATGAGGGTCTCTTAAACATAGGTAAAGACTAAAAGTTTGTCGATTCATTTTTTACAATTAAATCTTAGTATTTCATGGAAACATGGTGTTCCGCTTATAGTCAAAGGAATAACGTTAACTAACGATACATGTTTGCTATGGAGAACCAATATTTGCGATTTCTCGACGTTGTGTGTACGCCCATGCGTCGCCGCATACGATTCACACACAACAAACAATTTCCGGAGTGCACTGATTGATGGCACAGGAACACCATAATTATCGTCTGCATAAATCAGATTGTAAACCATGACACCATCTTTTGAACAGCCGACATTTTTTCTACTGAGCTCATCAATCAGGTCATTCATGTTCAGGTAAAACAGAGCAGGCGAGGTCAGTCTATCCTGTCTAACTCCACACTGCAACAAATACGGCTCGGAAGACACATTATTCCACCTGACGCGATTTTTTTTACAGCTCTACGAGAACTTCAGCAAGTTAATAACCAGCTTTGTAAGCAGATTTGAACTATGGAGCTTAGACCATAGCTTCTCATATGCTTGGAAACATGCTGGTCCTGCTCCATAGGACAATCTAGAGTCTTGACAAAATCAAACAGGTTGCTATTTTAATTGTATAATTTATTATTTTTATGACATATATTTTAAATTCTGTGATTACCTTAACTCACACTGATATTATTGTTATTTTTTAGGAAATCGTATATATTTTTTACAATTTTTGTAAATATGTGAGCACCATGTTCTATCACCTAATTAATTTATCTGTCATTGCTTCATTCTTAATTCTTTTTATTACCTATTGTGGTATAGTAATTTTATTCTAGGTGCATCGTCTTCACATACATATAATTATATAATTAATGTACCTATAAAAATATTGTACAAGATTTTAAAAGAGTACCGGTGGAGTTTCTTGCCCATTCTTCTCCATACGGAACTACATTTTGGAAGGGGCGACTAGAATCAATTCTATTTTTTTTTGTAAATATTGACGTTCAAAAGTGCCTTTTATGTGCCTATTTGAAATAAACAATTTGACTTTGACTTTTATAGGATGCGAAGTCAAAAGCCTTGGAAAGGTCTAGAAAGGCTGCAAAAACTGGCGTCTTTCTGTCCGGCTTGAGAGTCAGGATAGCACTCTCCGTCGATTTATTTCTGAAGCCAAACTGCGCATCATTTAATGTTAGGTGGCTATTAAGCTGGTGCTCAACCATCAAGTACCATCCCTACTATCAGCTAAGGACGCTATACACTTTGCGTCCGTCACGTCGCCCCATCCACACTCACAAGAAAGCCCAGTTTTGGATTCAACTTAATTACTAAGAAAAAAATATATAATTTCGTAAAGTTTTGGAAACATCTACTAATAATGATACATTAGTAGATGTTTCCAAAACTTTACGAATTTTTTCTGACTATAATTTTGAGCTGTATAATATAGCTCAAAAGTATCACTTATAAACGTAAGTATAGCTATTACGAGTACTGTCACTACCAAGCATGGCAATGTCGGCACACAATAATCTCTGCTCGCCACATAAAATTAATAACTCCCTACAAAAACATTCGCCTGAATAGGCATTACAATCTCCTGACATATAAACATTTTCAATATTACACGTCTCGACAATAGCTACGATTTCACTCAGAGTCCAAAGTCAAAGTCAAAGTCAAATTGTTTATTTCAAATAGGCACATAAAAGGCACTTTTGAACGTCAATATTTACAAAAAAATTGAATTGATTCTAGTCGCCCCTTCCAAAAGGTAGTTTCGTATGGAGAAGAATGGGCAAGAAACTCCACCGGTACTCTTTTAAAATCTAGTACAATATTTTTATAGGTACATTAATTATATGTGAAGACGATGCACCTACAATAAAATTACTATACCACAATAGGTAACAAAAAGAGTTAAGAATGAAGCAATGACAGATAAATTAATTATGTGATAGAACATGGTGCTCACATATTTACAAAAATTGTAAAAAATATATACGAGTAGGTACGATTTCCTAAAAAATAACATTCATAGGCTACAAACGTGGGTACTACTAATGACTCACAGTTCGACACTGCACCTTATAATGCTGCTATTCGGTTACTATTACACTGCACTATTGATATCGCACTTACATAACACATATATCCTTACGCCACAGCAAGGCAACACCCCCATACGGCCTCCCACGCAACATACCAGCAGGTAGATCAACCACTGATTTTCCCAAATGCATCAAAATAATCCTCATGTACGAGTATACAACTTTATTTTTAGTATATACGAAACCTGAATATAATTAGTTCAGAATAAGTAACTGAATCGATTCCAATAATTTTTACACCATGTTATATTTTGTCCCAAAAAAAAAATCTTGGAACCAAAAGTAAGTTAAGTCTAAAAATTAACTTCTACCCTTGAGTTGCATCAATCTAAACCAAATTTAGAATAACATCTGACTCATCCTAGACAGTCAATCCCAATCTGACACAAGACCAGACGATTAATTGAAACCGAATCGATTTTGAAATCGACACAGACTCGCCAATAGATCAGAAGGTACAGTCAGGTATGCCTGTAGATAGTCGATAGGTAGCGCCACTCATCATGTCAGGCGCGAAGAAGTTGCGCTTGCGCCACGAAACTGTCGCGAGCCAAACATTCTATCCACTGAAGAGCGATTTATCAATTTTGCCACACTCAAATGAAATGTGAAGAATAATCTTACATTGTGTAGAAACAGATATACAATCCTGGCCGAAAAATTATACAGGGCGTTCCACGGATATGCCACATGGAGGGAAAGTACCTTGAATATTGTAGATGGAACATTTTACTGAAAGAAGATATTATTTGAATTTAAAAAACAATTTAAACTGCATTCATATATATTTAAATACTTACATGGTTGAACCGGAAAACGGACTTCATTCACATTTTCTCTGTTTTTTTTTTTGCAACGAATCGCACGCCACCTATTGTAAAACCCGGTAACTAAGGGTAAAATTACTTGCATTATTGGTTAAGACTATTTATTTTTTGACTTTATACTTAAAGTACCTCTTTATATACTACATTAGAGGTTCTGCTCTTAGGTGCTAACACAACCAGGCTGCTAGATGAGCTCACTCTCAAGCAGGCCACGTAAAACTGGCCGTGCGAGAAGCAGTCCCCTCTAAGATCGACGATAAGATGATTTGCTCACGCACCTCTCTGACCATCACTTGTGTGTCATACAGTAGATATGAGATGGCCCGAAACACCGACAGGATCCATCCCCAATTATAGGAACTACGTTAAGAGGCACCATAAAAAGCCTATTAATTTTTATTGATTCAACAACCATCGTGATAGATAACAAAACGTACCTATTGTTTTGTATTTAACTAAGTCGAGGTAAATAAAATATTAGAATAGCAAAGAAAAGTTGGAAAACAAAGGATTGCTCTGAAAAGCACAGTTTTTAAAAGATAGTTTTGCACTAAAAAGGTCACAGTTCAGTCGTTCGTAAATCGTAAAAGAACGCGGCGCTTGCGCTAAACGAAAATTAGTATAATAATAATGTGACGGCACGGTTGGTGCAGTGGTTAAGCGATTGACTGCTGCGCTGCGTGTCGCGGGTTCGATTCCCGCACGGAACAAATATTTGTATGACCTACAAGTAGTTGTTCCGGGTCTGGCTGTTTGTGTATGTGAGTTTAAATGTTTGTAAACGCACCCACGATACAGGAGAAATTCCTAGTGTGGGGCAACGTTTAAAAATCTTAAAGCCTAACAACAGTAACGAAATAAATGACGGAATGGAATATTATCAATATATTATATCCCGTGGGAATTTAGAAAAAAAAAATTACTTACTTAAATAATTACAGGTCCGAAATAATGAAAATTTTAATATTATTACCTATTTGATCCCTTAGTAAAGTTATTGTTCTTTGAATTACTAAAGTGTCTTTGGCGATGGCGAAAGTCGGACGTATGATTATCCAAAAACGTAGTTTTTAATTTTTAACCAGAATGCTAAATACCAATTTTCATTGTTTAAACTACAAAAAATACGAGTTTCCGTACAAAATTACATCCCCTATTTTACTGCCCCCCCTATTTTAGGGGTTGAATTTCGTTAAATCCTTCCTTATTTCTTGTCGACATTATAAAGGAACCTCTTTGCAAAATTTCAGCTTTCTGACTGATTGACTCATCAACGCCCAGCCCAAACCCTTGGACCTGCGTTGGGTGTTGACGAGTCAATCAGTCAGTCAGGACTTTTCTTTTTATTTATATAGACAGATAGAAGATAGATTCGTGTAAACGAGAACATATGACAAGGCTTTTAAAAAAATATGCCAGTTACTAGTTGGGGCTGCTGCTTTGAAGGTGCCAAATGCGATTGAAAAGGTCCTATTAACGTCAAAAAATCAATCTGCCAAGGCTAACCGGATGCAGCTGAATACAAGTATTTTACACCGAGCGACTGCCTATCTGACCTCCAAAACCCAACTACTGGATAACAGGATACCCACTGGGCCTCTGCCTACCCGTAACGGCTGTCAATGCTCTACGAATGACAGGCCAACGGTTTAACGTGTTTTCCCAGGCACGGAGGGGTCTTGATATGTAATGGATCGGCGCCCATCCGCGGACCGACCGCGGCAGACGTAGCTTAGCCTTCGGTCGACACATGCGGCTGTTATCATATAGCCACGAGCCCCTCCCATTAGTCAATGGGAGGGGCTCGTGGCAGAAGGACAGAAGGAAGGAAGGTAACAGAAGTAACAGTAACGTACCAATCAGAAATTAAAAAAAAACTAAATAAATAGGGAAACTGCTTTTGCGAATATCAAAAAAATCATAGTTTATATAATCAGAAATACTGTATAAATTATAATCAATAGCATTACTTAACTATGCTATTGATAACCACATAATCGGTACCAATGTATAGCATAATAAAGACAATTTATATACAGTTAAAGAATAAGAAGATCTTTCCAAGGTACTTTGCACTCTTCGCACGAGAGTTACAGACCTTTGGCAAATACTTTTGAACACATTGGATAAAGCACAAATTATGCATGAACATCTTCTAATTAATCTGTTAATATAATGGGCGTTATACTCATTAAGAAAGTACAGATTCTAGTAAATATTCAGGCAATATTAATGTTTGGTGTAACCTTAGGGAATATATTTTAGATTGGTTGTGGAGGTCAATCATAATGAGATATATATTTAGACACGATGATTCGAACATTCTTACCAAAAAAAAACGTCATTAATTTTGTATCATAGTGTTAGAATAGAAGCAATAAATATTAATAAAAGGTCATAAGTAGAAAATGTTCCACAAAATACAGTCGATATGGGTAGGAAGGAAGTGAACACTGAGGTGAAAATAAGTAGCTCGATCCCGCCTCCTATCCCAATTAGTTTATAAGTGGGATAGGGAAGCGGGATGATGAACATATCGTCAACGGTCATAGGACTATTCAATGGCAAAATAAATATGTTGTATCTTGTAGTGCACCATCTACTTCTCCAGGTTTTCTGGTGTGTTTGATCAACGTTCCAGATAAACGCCAACAGTACAATTAAATATATTCGTGTCCCTGAGTGGACCTTATTAAATATTAGTTCGATCAACTCATCAGTCGTCACCCTATTCAATCAAGCCCTGCTGAGTCGCTTCCAATACTGCGTAGTGACACGTTTACCGTCATGACGTATGAACATTCTATTGACGGCTTACAGCTTGCGTTTATTTAAATAGCAAGATCGAGTTCCTCGTCACCTCGCCTGGCTATTTCAGGACCGATTATGATATAACCTTCATTGTTTTTGTGGCTAATTATTACTACACAATGTGGAACATTCCAGACATGTTCGATTACGACCAATAAATACACTTTATAAAATGACGTTTGGCGATACATGATTAGATTGGAACTATGCATGAGACAGCTGCAAGTAAATTCCAACTCTCCACTTCCAAAATGAGAACCCAAATTCCCGAAGCAGAAAATTTTGGGGATCGTGCCAAGAGAAAAGCAGTTTTAGCTTCTTCAATTTGAAGTTTAAATTCGTTTGGTAATGTCGTTACCTGTTATTAAGAATAGAATTGGCAGGGAACAGGTTGTGAGGTGGTTATAGGATCTCTGACGTTGGCTGGCGCTGAGTCACCATTTGACAAGGCAGCTAACTAGACCTGTCTTCTGAAAGCGGATCTTCATTCGTATTATCTGCGGAAAGTAATTTAATGTCATTGAGATTTATGAATTGATATGGGTGGAGAGTGTAGAAACCATATAATTCACGATATTTGTGATTTGTGTCACTACCGCTAGGACGTAGTTTAACAAAAAAAAAAATACAAATTTTAGCTACTGACGAGTTGTTTTCTTTAATTAACCTTGATATGAAATAGAATTGGGATGATGAATGTGGTCATAACTCTTATTAACAGTTCCTTGAAGTACCTATTTATACCAATAAAACATTGAGCACTTTATCTAAAATTTTGTTGTAAGTATATTTTTCATAATTTTATTTTAAATTGGTACCTATAAAATACAGAACTTGCTAGGTCACAGTGACAAAATACAGAACTTGCTAGGTCACAGTGACAAAATAGAGAACTTGCTAGGTCACAGTGACAAAATACAGAACTGGCTAGGTCGAAGTGACAAAATACAGAACTTGCTAAGTCATAGTGACAAAATACAGAACTTGCTAGGTCACAGTGGCAAAATACAGAACTTGCTAGGTCACAGTGACAAAATACAAAACTTGCTAGGTCACAGTGACAAAATACAGAACTTGCTAGGTCACAGTGACAAAATACAGAACTTGCTAGGTCACAGCGACATAATTCCCAAAGGAACCTCTTTTCTTGAAAACTATGTCTTTAGTTAACCTTAGTTAATACAAAAAATCTGAACACCATCCGAAGTTCAAAAACGCTCCCCGTTGCAGGTAATGTGGATTAGTGCAGAAAAGAATCAGCTGATTTTAAACAAACAGTTATTGTTGGCACGCGGGGAATCGCATCTTCCTAAAATAAAAACTTTATTTATATAAATAGGAACGGCGAAAAATCTGCCAATAGTTGAGACCGATGCAGGACACACGGAGAGGGCTTTGCCCAGCTTTTGTGTAGGTCAATCAGCATTGACCTGACCTACTCCAAAGCCTGTTGAAAACAATTTACCCCAGTTTTTGGAAAGTAGAATTTCCATTTATATTCCTCTATTGTTCTGAAGATTTGGGGCATTCAGTTTTCAATATTTCTTCGTTTTTTTTCAAATACTTCTCGTGTTTAGGGTTCCGTAGTCAACTTATAGTTTCACCATATCCGTTTGTCTGTCCCCAGCTTAGCTCAGAGACTCTTAGTACTAGAAAGCTTTAATTTGGGTGTACAGATTAATCAGTATAGGTGGAGCGACGATCTTCGCAGGGTGGCTGGTGGCAGCTGGATGAGAGTTGCCGAGAATCGAGCTGAATGGCGTGCAATTGGAGATGCCTATGTCCAGCAGTGGACTGCTATGGGCTGATGATGGATACATATTAATCTCGCCAACAAAGTGGTATAACAAAAACTTGAAAAAAAAAAATTGTTGGAGTACCTACCTCTTGCACGTAAAGTGGGTGTGATATTTTATACAATGAAATTAAAAGGAAAACTATCACAGCTAAGAAGGCTTTACAAATTAACGAGTAATAGTCGACCAAGTTACATTTGCAGTTAGATAATTGACCGTGACGTATATCGATGTATGGGAGAAGATGTTTTTCAATTACAATGTTAAGTTTGTTTTCGGGATAAATTCATCCCAACTACGGAACCCATTGTGCGTGGTCCGACACGCAATTGACCGGTTTTTATAATTTAAAATCAAACTTTTTTTTTTCTGGTTTATCATGCGATCAGTCTTTTAGACTATGAGCAGATGAGATGGTTCTGTTCGCATGTGAGGCGCTACTCCCAGTGGAGTTGTTCTAACTTTTCAATCATTCTTCGCACTGACTGTTATGGTCGAAAATGTCCCGCCGCTTTTTCAATCGGCGGATGCTTTCTGGGATAGTAAGCTGATCCGCAATCATATTCGGATGCTTTAGCAGTCGGGATTTGTATTTGTCCCCATGTGTACTTATCTCCTCAATGACCGTCGGAATATTGAGGAGTTCATGGATCTCTGTTGTCTTGATAAACCAAGGTGCGTTGGATAATTGTTTCAATATATAGTTTTGTGCCCTTTGCACTTTAATTATGTTGGAGGCACTAGCTGCTCCCCAAAGTTGGATGCCATATGTCCAGATTGGCTTTAGTACCTATAGTTTTGTATATGAGGAGTTTATTGTCTATAGCCAGTTAAATTTTAAATGTTAAACTTGAAAATCAAACTAAAAGAAAAGAACATCAGCTGTTAGTCATATAAAATAGAATAACAATATTTATTATGCTTTAATAAGTCTTATCAATAGAATTACATCTTACATGTTTCGGCATGGACTGGCATACAAATGTTTTATCATCTGCCCGCTTTTCCCAACTAGGCTGGGGTCGGCTTCGGCTTCCAGTTTAACTAGATGCTTCTGACCTCCACAACCCAGATACTGGGAAATACGATACCCCTTGGTAAGACTGGTTGTCAGGCTTTCGGGCTTCTGATGACCTGTAACGACTGTCAAAGATCACGAATGACAGCTGAGACCAACAGCTTAACGTGCGTTCCTAGGCACGAAGGGGCCTTGGTATGTAAAGATGGTCACCCATCCACGTACCAACCGCGGCAAGCGTAGCTTAACGTGATCGATCGACCCGTACGGCTATATATACTTAGCCACAAGCCTACAAATGTTTAAACATGTTAAATGTAACAATTTAAAACGACACATTAATTTGTTTTAGTACATTGTTGCATCGAGCGCAAAGTGAGTTATCAATGCACTAAATTAGCACGAGTGCATTAATTAATCACTTTAGCAAAGTGCGTAATCTACTTTTCTTTCAACTACCAATCTACCTACCGTGATAAAATATACCTACTCAAAATAAAAAATAATGAAAACAAAGTTTTTCACCAAGTCGGTTGTATTCAGCCGATTTTTATTTTCAGCCAGTATAATTTTGATCTAATGCAACCATTTTATATTACACTTAATGGGAGACATTAAACGTCTGTGTTAAATTTATATCTAAATAAAAATAAAAACAGTGCAGAAATGTTGTATGAAATCTCATTGTTGCACTGTTTTCCAGTGCAACAATGAGATTTCATACAACATTTCTGCACTGTTTTGGTTCTAAGAAAAAAATGCGTGCTTTGTGATCGTTTTTGTAGTGATTAATGATAACATTACTACGTAGTTGAAAGAAAAAAATATTATTCTAATTTGTCTAACAACACTGGTGAAAACATAACAATTATAGATTTGAATTATAGGTACATAAATTAATATAATGAAAACTCAGTTACCATTTATTTTTCTGTTCCTTTTTTACCTGACTGCCAAGGAAGGGCAACTCTACTTCGATTTAACAGACTATATTATGAGCTGTAAGCCTAAGTTAAATATTACCCGCATTGAGTTTAGTAACATGCGGAACCCAATTAAATAAATAATTAAGAAAATTAAAAACACGACTGCCCTAGCTGTAGTCGGGGGACCTCTTAGATTAAAAAGTGTTCCACAGTATGTTCCCCCGACAGCAATGATAATTTTATGTATCTGTTTAGTCATTGCAGGGAGTAAATGAGTGACCTTTCGCTTTGACAACTAAGTTTTTTACTTTTTAGTTAGTTTTTTTTTTAAAGATTTATTTATTTAATTAATTGGGTCCCACTTGCTACTAAACTCAATGCGGGTATTTAACTTAGGCTTTCAGCTCATAATAATTATAGTCTGTTAAACCGAAGTAGAGTTTACTTTGTTTATAGTTTATTTTCATTTTGTTTTTGTCAATAAATTCATTAACACTATAAATCAATTACCAATAAGCCATTGGTAATTGATTTATATTGTTATGTTCATATAGTTTGAATTTAAAGTGTTTAAGAGACAGAACTTCCCTTATTTCTTTTGGATTATTGTTGGATATTTTAAATTGCTGTGATAAAGCTATTTTTCTGGCATACTGTCCTTTGATGTAAGAATTATTATTATATACAATTTTTGAATGCAAGTCGCATGCTATAAAAATTTAGAGTGCTCTTTCAAAAAATAGTCGTTTCTCCGTTGCTGCCAACATTCTCAGTAAATGTGGTATTGTGGTACTAAAATAACAATTAAATATTATTTATTTGCATAGAAAGTAGGTAGTAGATTTGTATTAACATAACTATACCTCGTTCTCTTGTACCTGATATACCGGAAGGCCTGAAACACAGGTTTGAATAAACCTAGATCGGGCTGGTCGCTACGTAACATTCTAATTCCAAACCATCATTACTTGCACCTGTAATTAATAATATTTTAGCTTTAGTTTATTATTAGGCACTATTATTGTATAGGATATTTATACTACTATTGGCTATAACTACACCTTTTGTAAACGTTTTTACCGTTATATGATGATAAATGATAAATGATTTTTATTTCTGTAAGTAGGTTTGTACAAACACTTTTACACGTCAATCATATTTTTAAAACTAGATGATTTCTGCGTTTCGTATCTGACTACTCTGAGAAGAAAGGCCGAAACAAACTCAGAGGTCACAGTCTCTTTTAAAGTCCAGACATAATCTTGGTCAGATCATGTGAAGGCCATGTAGATTGGTGTCTGAAATGGTCTTTTGAGGAAAGAACCACACAGATTGAGTGGACCTGACCAGTCAGTGCACGCCTTTGTCAGTAATCGTGCAGCTCTACTCAGAACTTAAGGAGCTCAACGAAAATACTAAATAAATTATTCATAAAACAATACCTGTATGATTCTTGGCTTGTCCTAATCGCGCAAGAAGAGATACATTCAATGCCAGTGCTACTTGATACTGCTGGTGGCTAAACGTTTCAATTCTATCATGGTTCAATTCAATTCATTTATTTGCATACCATAATGTGCATAAAAGATGTTACATAAGACGACCCTTCTACGAGTACAACATCAACTACTCATCAGCAATTAAAACATTGAACTACACAGAGTGGCAGGGACATCGACACGCAACCTGTCACCATGGATTCAGTTCATGATTCTGGACCCACCAACGTTGAAATTTTTCGTTAGTTATTAAAAAATAAATCAGCTGTTTCCTACAAAATTGCAATACCTTCGCGATCAAAATCTAAAGGACAGCAATTTTATTAGATTTTAGTAGGTTTTAGGAATAAACCGGCCAAGTGCGTGTTGGATCACGCACAATGAAAGATTGCGTAGTGGAGATAAATTTAAACTAAGAACAAACTTAGCATTGTACTTGAAAAACATGTTCACTCATACATTCCAACTGCAAATGTAAGTTTTTACGCACAATATTGAGAGATTTACCATGTTGTTTTAAGACCATAGACTTCCTTTAGGTTTTTTGTAGTCTGTAAAGAACTGTAGCGGCATCAACGTCGCCACATGCGAACAACGCGTCACACTGACGTCACGCAAAATCCTGCATCGCGCAAGCAGAGTTTACCGCGCAACTATCATATATACAACGTCCCGACATCAAGCGTCGGGCAGTTGCCCATCAGACACAACACCCGTCTGGTCGGAGGATCCTCCCTTTTCTATAGAGGATGAGTGAAGTTTACACCCTGTTCCTCATTCCTCTAAAGAACTATATCCTGTAGTTTTTTCAAAAATTTAGACTCAGTAGTTTTGGAGGAATGGTCAATTTTCTTCCATTTTCTTAAACAATTTTAACAGTGTTTATTTTAAAATTGTAAAAAAATATACATCTGAAATCCTTACAGCAAGCCCTTTCATTGAAAATGTCACACGGTACAATTTGCGAAACTTTATTATTAAATTTTCTGATTTGCCCCCCAAAAGTGACCCCCACATTAAAAATTCATATAATTACGTTACATTTCCGTGTTTGGGTTACAGAACTTCATATGCGTACTAAATTTCAACTTAATCGGTTTAGTAGATTCGGAGAAAATTGGCTGTGACAGACGGACAGACAGGTAGACAGTAGTCCTATAAGGATTTCGTTTTTTCCTTTTGAGGTACGGTAACCCTAAAAATTAGAAAAAAACAAAAAACTCGACTGCAACTTAAAAGTTTAAAACAAGTTCACTTTTCAAGCAGTGTGATGCAGTTATTTTAGTTCGATCTCAGATTGATGCCACCAACTGCATCAGACAGTAGGTATGCAAAATTAACTACATTATTTTAAATGTTTTTTTTTGTATTTCCAAAGTTATAGTGTATTATATTTTTGGAATCGTCTTCTGAAGCCCTTTACTTTGATTCCCCACATGGTCATGGCTCTAAAATCTTTTTCACACCGTTAAATAATAACGTCTCCAATCCGCCATTTTGATTTTATAAAACCAATTCTATAATCATCGCGCGATCTACACCTCATGTATTAAAATCCATCCAGCCGTTAGGATGCTTCAAGGGGTATAAAGTATTCCACATTCAAAGATAAATAGAAAAACGTAACCTGTGTTTACTGTCGCGCAGGAATCGCGTAAAAATCACTAAATACTTATATTTTACTAGAGAATGGGCAGCAGCGTTCTCTATGTATTTTAACACCATACTGCGATCGCCAACCCGCCTGCCAAGCGTGGCGATTATGACTGCTGGACATAGGCCGCCCCCAAAAGCCCCCCCCCCCTTTGGGGGAGGCCTATGTCCAGCAGTGAACGTCTTTCGGCTGGAATGATGATGATGATGATGACTTGTATTTTACATATACATTATTCAATCACCTTCTCATACACCATTCATCTGGAAATTTCGCTTCCCTCTGCCCACTGCCCAGGGTGCACCACCCGTACATTTAATGCACAATTTTTCTTTCCCCGATTTCAGTAATTTCCAAGATAAATTCAGATAGTACATAAGAATTAAAAAAGTCACATTAGTACTTCCCCGGCTTTGAACCCACAACCTCGTTAATGAGAGGCAAAGTCTTAACCACAGGGCAACCCGTCTTCCATGCAAGCGTGGTGATCAATGCTCATGCCTGATCTGTATGAGAATAGATATTTGCCCTGCAGTGGCACAATAATGGGCTGGTATTTATTACTTTAATTTATCGGGAATCATACTGCGCTAGGCATGAACTCAAAAACTGGCTGTGTTCAAAAACGCCTGTCCCTTAAAACTTTTATTTACATTACTTTCGTCAGAGCGAAGATGACAGTCAAGAATTCCAAATCGCCAATAAATAGTGACGTCAATAAATGGTATGGGAATGGCATTTCACGGATCATGTCACCTTTCGACAGCTTTAATTCGCATTAACTGCATAGTCATGTCAATTCCTTAGCAATAGCTGAACATCACATTGTACGAGGAGCTCGACCTATCATGCACGGGCATGATGGAGATGCGACCACGGGTTCACCACAAGTCGGTTATTATTGGGACATGTCTGAATCTGAAACTACACAGACTTCAATTTCAATATGATGAGCGACCCCTTAACTTATTTTAAGAAGCAGTTCATCAAACCCGATTGTTATTTTATTTATTTAAGCATTGTGGAGGGCCCAATGCTTAAATTAATAAAATAACAATCCATTTAAGACGCAGATATATGCCAGTGACCTTGAGTTGTTAGCTTGCGTGTTCTGTACTGAGCTCACGCAACGCGTCGTACATTCAGCCAGTAATAGGACTCGTCCATCAAGGAGCGCTGTCCCCATTTTGACGCATTATTTATTTATTATACACAAAACAAAAGGTATTTTAATAAAACGCGTATACTAAAATAATTAAATTATCTTTAAATTGGTAAAGGTTTCAGAAAAATACGCTTGGTAGATTTTGCGCCATTCTCAGTTTCTTATCCGCGTTAGACATAACTTTACAAATTTATTTCAATTTGTAATATAAACATAATATAAAATATTCACATATTAAGTTATTGAGAAAATGCTCTTATTTATCATATATTTTTTCAAATCATTAACACTGCTCGTTTAGACGTGATCTTCAGTATAAAATCATTTAAAGTCGGTTATCGTCCCCTTAACGAGTATTACCTATTCTGTTTTCCATTTGTTTCTCATTTATCACCTTCGGCACCAGGTGTCAAAAACAAGACATTTTATCTATATTTTTAGAGCAATAACCTCAACAAAAACTATAACTGACGTGTTGCCCACATAAGTACATGAGGTGTACGTACTCGTATACATGCTACATTCTTATAAACATGTTTCTTCCAAGCGTCAACATGTTTTAACTGCCAAATATTTTTTCTACGAAAACTTTGGACATACTATTCAATTTTTCTGGGGCTTGACGTTACAAACAACCGCAGGGAGGCAACCGCGTTGTTAAGAAGCAGCTGCAGGATTGGTGAACAAAAATTAAATTATTGAAAACTGCCTATGTGGAGAGTAGATAAGAACATCCTCGATGTGAAATTAAACTAATTAGAATTTTAGCAGCATACCTGACCAGTTTACCTGCCCGGTATACTTCAAGGCCTTTAGAGTATTATAGAAAAGAGGAGTTAAAATGGCAATCAATCTTGTTGCATTACCTAGATAAACTGGAAGTCGACCACGCAATAGTTGAGGAGACAAGCCAAATTATCAATATACGTGCATAGTATTTGATGACGTATTCAAAACGTCAAAGGGATTGCACACAATATCAGCTAGATTGTTTAAAATTCTATCATTCTCGTTTGCACACGGAGAATTGACATAGACTGGCCGTTGAAAGGGTAGACTTGCCATTTTGACAGTCAGTCTCAGGGTTCGTTTATGACGAGTAAAACGAGAGGTTTGATCACCAGACCAGACTAACAACATCATCATTGTTGGTGCGTCTTTAGCAGCTTTTTCTGTGACGTGTTGAAAATAATATTTTTCCACTAGGTATCACTTTATGCTGCACCGGATGACGTCATCACGTCAGCGCCGGCTGTCGCTGAAAACCAGCGCTGGGGCTCTGTCTCGCATAGGGTCGCAGCATTATGCTGAGCGGTGGCCGTTTTGCGTGGATGTGACGCATATTTTCCCCCAACTTGTTCTTTTTGTATTTATGTTCTTTCTTTGCGTCATGTTTACCAAAAATAAACGTATTTTCTTTCTTTCTTTTCTATAAGGGAAAAGAAGGCAAGAGAATAGTTGAAGATATTCTGCGCTTTACTTGTATAATTTGTAATCTTTTGAGCCATGTTTAGAAATAACCTGAAACAAAGCATGCTTTGAGTAAAGTTTCCACTAGAGCACAAACGTTCTCCGAGTTTTGCGTCTAAAACAAGCACTATTTTGCGTAAAACATCATTAATACGGTTATTCCTCTCCAGGTTATTGACAGTGCCCAGTGACAAATAGTCCAGGTGTTACAGTGTCTCCACACTTAGTATGCGGGGTAAAGCTCTAAATACACTTCGGAAATCGGTCGTGTGATTTGTGAATCTATTTCTGAATGTATCGCATGATTGTGTGGCGCGATTTTCAGTGACTTTCTATCTTGATTTGTATTATTTTATGAAACCAAGTAGTTTTATGTTGATTGATGATTTATTAATTTGCTGAAGAAGAGCTTTAGGGCTCAGCAGGCTAATTCACGTAACTAAAGAAGTGCAGTAGCAGTGCAGTTGCAATTAAGTTTCGATCAAAACAACGCATTTCGTATTCTACTATTCTCTACGGCTGTCAGATACTATATATATTCAGCGATCACTCAAACTTAAACTTCATTGCACCTGCACTGCAACTTGATCGGCGCGTCATGAAATTACGTGAATTAGCCCTCAGATATCCATATAAATCCATACTTAATATTATAAATGCGAAAGTTACTATGTCTGTCTTTCTGTTTGTTACCTTTCGACGGCTTAGCAGCTGACCGGATTTTAATGAAATTTAGCACGCATGTGAACTAAGATCTGAAGATTCGACCTCCACACGAGCGAAGCCACGGGCTAAAGCTAGTACCTTCTCAATATAATTTATATTTTAACAAATCAAATCTAATGTCTTTATAATAGCAGATGTCAAAAAGGTGTTTGTGATAGCAATTAAATGGAGATTTTATTAAAGTCAATTTGGCTTGTCTTACCTGCTGCTTTAGCAAATTATGGAGTGAGCAATGTTAATTGCATATTTCTAAATTGCGCTATTTAGCCAAATCTTACATTATTAATTATGCCAACACCGTTTGTCTTTGTGCGACTACCATATTCCCCTTGATGAATTGTTATGGACGATGTGTGCATGTTATTGGATAATCTTTTTCTTTTTTTTTTATTGGTGGTAAATTACGGTTAAGAATTTGTATTTCTCTTAGGAATTACAACAGGTATTCACTTACATCTTAAACTTCATTGTAATTATAATAAGTAAACTTTCTAATGAACGTAGGTACAGAACATTTTTAACGTAGGTACAGAACATATTTGTTTCTTAATATTAAACGAAATTGATTATTCTTTTGACCAACCACGGTCCACGAACCTCATCAGAGTCATTATCATTACTTCCACATTGTAACATAAAAACTTGTAGGTATCTATCGCTTTCTCCAAAACGTTGGACAGTGCGACCTCAATAGTCTGCGGGAGCTTCCGTGTACGCGCTGCCAACGTTCGCACAAAAATGAACGGAGACGGAAAAATATGGAAATAGATTGATGATTTATCAATATATGTATGTACAGGTGGATTTTTTTTTCTGTGAATATTTTTTTGTGTCCAATGTTTTCGTACTTCTACCTGTAAATAATGGCTAATCCTGTTGAGGATGTCCTCTCTGACTTGGATAACCTTGTTATTCCAAAAACTTATAAATATCCGCCAGATAAGTGCTCGGACTTTATTAATGTATCTGTTACAGACATAAATATCCTATATTATTCAGTAACATTAATAAAAGTTTTAACAAACTCTTAATATTATCTGTGGTGAAAATTAACCGCCATGTCATTATTTTAACTTAATGTTGGTATTGTGTTACCCAGTAACTGGGTTGTGGAGGTCAGATAGGCACTTGTTCCATATAAAATACTGGTAGTCAGCTACATCCGGTTAGACTGGAAGCCGACCCCAACAAAAAGTAGTAAAGTTATGAATATTCCAATTTTATACGGATCCAACTCACATTTCACATGAAATATACACACAGTGTGTGGAGTATAAGCCGCCGAAAGGAATTGATCAGGTTAAGGAGCCATTAACCCTCCAAGCACACCAGATGAAGATTGAGGTCCTGGACGCGAACACTCTTTGCCACATGTAAAGAAAGAAAGAAAAAAAAATTGTTTATTCTGCACAAACAAAACGCACATTTCAACAAATATAAACATAATTAAAATACACACATACAAAGTAGCCAAAACCCTCGTATCCAATACACTAAAAATTTTGACAATCATTTCCATTGGTTGCGATTGGTTGATGTGTCGGCGGCGCCTGGTCTCTCACTACTTCCTACTGAGTGCTGATGACCTGGCGCTTTGGGACGCTGAACAGGAGAGCTTTGCCACTGACGAGGCCGAGGAGTGTACATAATCAAAATGACGGGACTGTGGTGTTCACTAAACATAATTTGATCTGTTCTGTTCACGAACCAGACTTTTCATACGCCAATCCGCCTCGTCTTCGAAATTGATTTTTGATTTGATAATTTGATTTTTCCGGAGGCTGTCGTGCATCCGATCTAGGTATAAGAGTGGGAACAGTGACTGTATCAACAACTCCTCAAACTTTCCTCAAACTTCAGTTATAAAAAAAAAAAAAAAAAATATTAGTAGGCATCGTAGGCCCATAGCGTGTTAGTTTAGGTACAAGTAACTTAAAAACTATGTTGTTGCGTTATGTATTAAGAGTAAGTCGGAAGTTTATTAATTTTAAACACCAATTTTTTTTTGGAACTGAGGTTCCTTAATAAAAATAGCGTAATTGCACAAAATCAGTATGGTTTCAAAAAAGGAGTTTCCCCTGAAGACGCAGTGCTTAAGTAATTCGTTGCAAGAAAGCTTGATGGAAAACATACATGCATAGGCCTATTCCTAGACTTGAAAAAGGCGTTTCATACAGTCTCTGTTCTCACCCTCCTTTGGAAACTGAAGGACGTCAGTATACGCGGACTAGCTCACGATTTTTTTTAAAGTTACTTCACTAATCGATACATCAAATAAATACACCATTTTAATACAGCAGCGACTTTCGACCTCACTACCTACCTTTTGCATTCAATCTTTGTATAATTCTACTTAACTTTGCTTACCATTCTATTCTGTAGGTATACTTATTGTCAAGTTTATTTAAGTGAAAAAAAAAATGATACATGATTACGTCTCTTGACATTTCTTGGGACCCTGGGGCCCCGGACCGCGGAAGGCGTACAAGGGGCCGAAGCCAACTTGCAGAGGCCCGTTAAACCCTTTCAATAAAATGAGGCACCAACCGATGATGATCCCTGTACGCACTATGCAAGGGCACCCAAGGACAACCCCCGGTTGGTGTTGGACTGTTGCAGGATAAGAAAACAAAGATATTGGACTATGGATTCGGGTAGCTAAAGCGATGTACAATACACGGTTAAGGGAGCTCCCATTTAAATATTTTAAAATTAAATTACGTAGATGGTTAATAGATAATTGTTTTTATAGTTTACGAGAATTTCTGCAACATAAAGAAAAAAAAGATATTTTAAGTTTCCTGTAGTTTAATTTCCTGTATGATGTGTTGTGATTAATATTTTAACATGTCTTTTGTTATCTAAAGAAAAAATATTATTTTAAGAATTTAAGTTTTATTATGAGTGTATATTATATTGTAAGTAACTTAAAATTTATCATTACTTAAAAATCCTAATAGATCCTATTAGGTATTAATGTCCACAATATACATGCCCTAAACAGGCAAAATATGGACTGTACATATACCACCAACTGTTACAACTGGTAATACCTATATTTTATGTAAATCAATAAGATAAGATAAGATAAGATAAGATAATGATTTATTTTCTCGCCACAATATAGGTACAGTAGAAAAGTATCAATACATAAAGGCTTATATAATATACTGTGGGAGACTGGTGCCTAAACTAGACGTGAGTCTGTATTTCAGGACACCAGGCCTCCACCCCTTGGGTATTACTTACATTTTACAGTTATGTACTAGTACAATAAGAAGTGCTGGAATTAACAAAAAACCTGTTTTCATTTATGCAAGGTGTTAGTATGGTTAGTAGGTGTTTGTGTGAATGTGTATCTGTGAGTGAGTGGGGGGTGTGTGTGTGAGTGTGTGAATGAGATAAAATGGTTAAGATGGGACAGCAAGTAGTTTTTCGGTTTCATCATAATTTAACTCCCGGAGCCAACTGCTAAGTTTGATTTTGCATTTGGCTTTGGTGAGGTTATAAATTGGGATTGTTCTATTTATATTATTATAAAGAAAGCGACCAAGGTAGCAAAAGAAGCGATTGGAGGAAACAGTCGAAAGCCGGGTGTGATATCGGACAATGGGATCAAATCGTCTAATATTGTGGGATAGTGAGGGGTTGAAGGTAGTGAGGCCATGTTGTTTTAGAACTGTTTGCAATATGAACAGCTGCCGAACAGTTAGTACCTTTGCTTCCTTATATAACAGAACTGTTGGATATCGGAAGGGTAGGAACAAAGATACTTTCAGAATGGCTCTCTGAACTCGTTCAAGTTCCAACATTGTATTCGTTGCAGCACCACCCCAGGATGTTATGCAGTAGGTTAGTAAGGACTGGGCAAGTGCCAGGTAAACCATATTTTTAAGCTTTACGTCTGCCACATGTCTTAGTGTCTTGAAGACAAATATAAGTTTGCGTAACCTACTGCTGAGGGTATTAATATGCTTTTTGAAGCTTAAGGTGCTATCTAATATTACCCCTAGGTACTTTGCACTATCTGTTTTCTTAATGGTCGTGGTGCAGGTGCAGTTACTTAAATTATGATTTATACATGTATGGGCTATTATAGTATATAATGAGTTCATGTGTGTGGTTTGCGTATTGTTTTTTAGAAAGAAAGGCATGTAAATGGTTTTTTCCGCGTTCAAAGTGAGAACATTATTGCGCAGCCACTCCGTCACGACTCCGAAACCAGACTGAGCTTTCATATATACTTCAGGCCATGTATTACCACTAAAGAGAAGGGCAGTGTCGTCTGCGAAGGTTATTATCTTACCTTTAGGAAGAGTAAGCATACCCAGCTCGTTAATGTATATGAGGAAGAGTGTAGGGGCGATTACACTGCCCTGAGGCACGCCGTAGGTGACAGTGCGTTCTTGACTAATGGCATCATCTATCCTAACGCACTGGGTACGCTCACTCAGGTAATCCTCAAAGAGTTTGAGCTGAACATCCCTGATTCCTATGGTTTCCATCTTACGAATCAGAGTCGGGACAGACACCGTGTCAAACGCTTTGGCAAGATCTAGGAAAATGCCCAATGTTTCTTATTCTTATATTCTTATTCTCAAATTACTTGAATACTCAATTAGGCCCCCGGAAACGGTCGCTAGCACATAGTTACGTAGCGACAAATAGTCACATATCTTGAGGTGCTTGAGGAGTGTAGAGGTATTTTATGGGTATCAGGACAATCCGGAAGCACGTTCAAGGTCCCTACCAGCATCTTACTGGAATACTTAATTCCTCTGAGCAAGTTCGCTTTTGTGAATCTCCACTCAAGCCAGCCAATAAAAGCAAGCCAGAGATGAGGAACATGACTCCTCTCGGGAGCTGTTAGACAGTAGCGGCCCCACGGACCCTATGTCCGTGGGGTCACTACTGTCCAACAGCTCGCCACATGCTGCCGTGCGGGTTTATGTGTCTCTCTTGGTCTGGCTCATTACCCTAGACCTGTTCCGACAAAGTTAACTCTACCGGCACAAACCTAGAGTTCGGAGCGTGCAAGCCCACCACGCCGTCAACGTAGAGATACGGCGGTGGGATTATTATTATTATTATTTTCTGGTTTGATTTTTAAAAGGATTGGTTGGTTTTTTTTAACCGACTTCTAAAAAGGAGGAGGTTCTCAATTCGGCGGTATGTTTTTTTTTGTATGTTTGTTACGCGATTACTCCGTCAATTATGAACCGATTTTTAACCGACTTCCAAAAAGGAGGAGGTTCTCAATTCGGCGATGTTTTTTTTTTTTTGTATTTTTGTTACGCTATTACACCGTCAATTATGGACCGATTTTAAAAATTCTTGTTTTGTTTGAAAGGGTATGCTCCCGAAGTAGTACTAATGTCACCAAATCAGAATCTGATGAGGGGATTCCATGGAAATCGAGGGTAACCCGCAAATTTTATAGGCAAGCCTATAGCCCAGGCAAAGCTGTAACCTATACTAACATAGTTTGTAAGTAAATTGTTACTAACGTTATGAGTCCATGTTGCTTGAAAATAAATGTTTTATTATTATTATTATTTTATAGCGATTTGGGTATTTTTTATAGTAACTCGTGCATTTGCTCTCGGAAAGCACCATTTGGTAAAGTGTGACTGATGATAGAGACCACAGATAGCCACCGGAACAATATATATTTAACGAGTTGCGATTAAGCAACTTATGCTCGTTACTATGCATAAGGTGAGTGGCAGTTCTCCTGGTTCTTACCAGGAGAACTCCTCAACAATCGTCCCAGCATCGGGAAAAGAAATATTTTGTAAAAGGTTATGAGCAGTTAACATTAGGCTATTGTAACTTAGATCAATTCAAAACTGACTCACTAAAAAGTGAAAAATAAAAAACTTTTTACAAAAAAATAATAACCGACTACCAAAAATAACACTACAAAGCGAAAAATAATGTTATTTTTCGCTTTGTATTATTTATTTGTAAAAGTTTTTATTTTGAACATTTGAACACTGAAGATGTAAAAAAATTTGAGCTGACAAGACCTGGTGTTTTTTTTTCGATAGTAAGTAAACATAAGTTTTTTTAAATTATACTTCAAATTATACTTAATGTACTGGACTAGACATAATACTTAATTAGGAATGTAACTATAACTACAAAAATAACTTCTAAACTTCAGTTAAAGTTCTTGTTCCCTAAAACTGAATTTTAAACTAGACATACATCGTCATTATGTGGCATTTGGTCATTACTATACTCGTATGATTTTCCTATATAGAATTGCTTGTGAATTATTTTTCTTTATAGGAAAATCATATATTTTAATATTAAAACGTACTTCTTATTAACTGATACTAAAACAGAATAATAAAAACTATAAGAAATGGACGCATACGAACATAAATTCGATAGTTTTTCAGCGGAATTCGTATATTTCTAGTAGACAGTGATAGGTAGAATGTCAATTGTATCGTTATTCTTTTGTAAAAAAACTCTATTCTTGACTGAGGAACGTTATCGTTATCTCAGCTGTTCGCTAAGTATTTACAAAATGTTCTGTAATTTTTTTGTAAAATGTTGACATTTTGCATTAAAATAAAATTAAACTGACAAGACAAGTTTTACATCTCGTCACATAATCCTCATTATAAAATAAATTATGTTTTAAAGATTTACAAAGTAAAAAAAAAACAATGAAGAAATAGATTGTAGTTGGTCAAAAAGAATATCTAAAAGCAGTCTAATTGGGGCATCTAGATAGATCCCAATCTTTTTTCTAACAATTATTTTTTTTTAATTTAGTCAAAGATCAAATAAAACCGACTAACCTAAAAACCTAAGCTCTAATTCACACTAACGAAAACATTAAATACATTTTTGCAACACGTATCCGATTCATTTGTAACATCATAGCAACGACAAGGCGCCTCCGTTAGTGACAATCGTAGAACAAACGAAACGCGATCTATATCGGTCGTGTGCCCTGACGGCTATTTCAGCAGGTCTAAATATAACACGACAAAGATCGCGGCGCGATGTGGGTCGACATACCTTTTTCTTTCGATCCACAATCGGCATGTGCACACCTTGCATAATTCAAGCGCCGACTAATATTTAGACGGACGTTTTAATAATTAAAACAAATGACAGTTCCAATTTTAAATTGAGAAGTTCAGTTTGAATTTAAATTCAATTTTTGAATTCAGCTGTGTGTTCGTGAGGTGTGGAAGTAGTGACGGTGTTACGGTTGAATTTTTGATGTGTGTTCAAATGTGTTTGTGGAAGAAAATAGCTGCACGTATAAATAAAATGAATAATTGCGTTGATATTTAGTTTTCCTGGAAGTTCCGAGAGTAGAGGCTGAGAAAATGCATGTGTTTTAGTTAAAGAGATGAAAGGAGTCCGAATGGTATGAAGAATGTGTGAACATCTGATAAATGCAATTTGGTAATTAGCTTGTTTCTGAAAGTGCTGATTCTTTAATAAAATATTATTTCATTTTTTTATGAAAAATTACAAGACTACAAACTTTTACGAAAAAGACAGGAACAATTTTTTATAAAATGATTCATATCTGGATATTACTTGAAAACCGTAAAATAATACTATATTTTCCAGTATATCTGTAAAACGTGACAAGGCCGTCTGTAGACTAAGGTTGCTGATATAAAGATTAAACTGTGACAGACAGACGGACCGGCAGACGAATATAACGATTATAATCTTATGAAATCTCTTGTGGAACTTCGTCTGAGCCCCATCATTCATTAGTTGTTTTCAGCATTCTGAAAACATTACCTGTAACTATCTATTTTAACATTTTAGACGGAGAATGTATTTTGTCATTGTACGATTAACTTTAAAAAAAACTGTTAAAAATTACCTCTGTCTAATAAACGTTCCTCGTATCGAGTTTACCTTATAGATACCTATTTTCAGCAAAAAAACGTGCTCTGATGGCACAACGAGTAAAAGAGGATGTTAAGATGCGGTGCAGTGGCTACAAATCTGATCTTTTGTTTATTTTTATAAATTTTACAGATTGTCTGTCCGTCTGTCTGTCCGTCTGTCGGTCCGTCTGTCTGTCCGTCTGTCTGTCCGTCTGTCTGTCCCTGGATTAGCTCAGAAACACACGTACATATGAATCACGCCGACAAAGTGATGAAATAAAATAGAATAGAATATAATACTCTTTATATAATGAAAAAAAAAACTGAAAATATTGAAGAAAAAAAAATTTGGGTACCTTCCACGTAAAGTTAACGTTAAGGTTACACGTAAAGTGGGGTTGATATTACTCGTCTTGTCTATCCCATGATTTAGGACAGACAGACAGACTGTCGCATTTTTAGGGTTCCGTAGTCAACAGACAGACTTACTGTCTATCTGTTGACTACGAAACCCTAAAAATGCGGCAGTATTGCAATTGCAAATTGCATTTTCCAACGTGATCAAATACCGTCATCGGACGTAACTATTCTGTTACATTCGACCATCGTTCAGCAAATACCACATAACATTACGATATAACTTCTCCAACAGCTTACAAAGGATTGATGTCTTCCTATGCGGTACTTTGAGTGATGGCTTCCGTTTATCTGGCAACAAACATTTATGGAACGATTTCCATACAAACACATATATACACAGTCAAGCTTGAGATCTATATCTGGGCAGCCAAAGCATAAATACATACATGGCCAAAATGGAATGTGGTGCTGGACTTGGAAATAGAATTGTTGATATTATGAATGGATCTATTAATAACACCAATAAAGTTTTAATATATGTCTTATCATCCCATCTTGTATCGAATAGAACACATTCATTGCTAATCATAGAGATCGGTCTGTGTTTTACTTTTAAAATGATTAAGTATTTTAAATATTTGCGTTTCAGTTTAGAGGTTACTCAAAGTTATTAAATATTGGAATTCCTTAGATAAATTCAAATTCATTTATTTATCTTTCACAAAGTTCTTAAATATACAATCTTCTTAATCCTGTTCTCTGCTCTTCTTCAATTCGTAATGTACTTCTTTATTTTACTCATTTGAGAGTAAATCTAAAATGTATTATTTGGCATAACAATTAGTGCAATCAGATAAAAATAAAAGAAATAATTTTTAATTCAGTTAAAAAACACCAGATTACAAATTATTCATTATTATTACATTATTACAAAACAATAAATATTATCAATATTACATTACATTACACAATAGATAAGTATTATTTTAGCCGGAATATTAATTGCCATATAAACGAAGAAATAGTTTACCTATGGTATGGACGTATGGCCCTCAATATTTCATTGTCAGATTTATGAATTCCGTTCATAAAGGACGTCTGCGACTTTCTCATGACTGCGTAAAAGTCATCTACCCTGTTTTCGGCAAACATGCCGGACGCACTACACCGCCAAGCCAGGCCCAGTATGCATCTGAACTCATATTATATATTATGCACGTCTTATAAGCACGCTGCGTGTATTTGTACCATAGGGCACAGGAGTAAAGGTTCCGGCAGTATGCGTTAAACAACCCTGGTTTTCACTTGATTTTAACATTTCGCAAAACATCGTGCCAGCATATCATGAAATGGGAGAAGGCGCTGTCTCCTGATAAACAGGTTTTTACCTAGTTTGGGTTTCAGAGGTTTCATATGATTCTGTAACCTCATATTATGCCAATAAAGATTATTATTAATATACAAGTAGCATGGTATGAAATTCTCACTAACAGAAGACTAAATTAAAATTATTAGAATTGGCACTACAAGTTCAAAACATCCTACTGAATGATTATTTCAGAAATTATCATTCAATAGGATTTTGCAAAGACAGTTAGTTGTATTGGCGATTCTAATGATTATAATTCTGTAAAGCCATATTTGTTATGGCCGCGAATCATATTTAGATTAACATACAACATGTTACTGACTTGCAAACTGCAAAAAAGGTAATAAAATTTGAATTTCACGGGCTACCTTAGCGCATCCCCCTTAAAACAAGAAATTTCACGCGGACGAAGTCCCGATACTCTCATGAAGATCTGAGGTGCTACACTCGAAGTTGTGGACGAGTATGTTTACCTCGGACAAACTGTCCAGTTAGAGGTCCAACTTCGAGAAAGAGGTCAATCGTCGAATCCGACTCGGCTGGGCAGCGTTCGGGAAGCTACGGAATATCTTCTCGTCCCACATACCGCAGTGTCTCAAGACGAAAGTCTTTGACCAGTGCGTGTTGCCAGTGATGACCTATGGCACTGAAACGTGGTCGCTCACATTGGGGTTCATCAGAAGGCTAAAAGTCACCCAAAGGGCAGAAGCTTATCGTATAAAGATATCAATAAGCGAAGAGAATTTATTGCGCCATTTCTTCTCCTCCGCTAAAACACTAGGAAGTGGTGAATGGCCGGCGTTTTGGGGGACTGTCTTTTGTTATTTTGACGTTTAAAAGGTGCTGTAATTCTCAGCCTAATTTAAATAAATGATTTTTGATTTTATTCTAAAAGAGACAGTATGAACAAAACTGAAGTTTTTATACCAAGTAAGGCAAAATGTATAAAATGCCAGTATGTAGAGCCAGGTTACCACCTCATCGAGCTACCGATATAGCATTAGCCTCGTTCTTCAGGTTTTATAGCCTACGTCAGATAAACAGCTGATATTTTATACGTTATAGAATGCAATGTATGTAGGCACCTATTTGTTTATACATACACTCCCAAACATTAACGTTCTGATTTGTTGATTTAACGTAGAATATATATTTTGATTCAAGAATGTTGCTATTTTTTTATTTTAATGCTATTTATTTTTATGATTTCTAGAACACCCTAATGAATAATTTACTGAAAACAATGGGTACATATAGTACTGAAAAACCTGTAAGATCTTATAAGGATCACAATAACTAATTTGGTACAGTCGCGAGCAAAACTCGTTGCTATACTTTCTACACTAAAAACAAGAATACTTTTAGTAACCAGGATACTTGTATTTTATAGCTCAACAATAATGTATCGAGGTGTGATTTAACGACAATTAAAGCCTAAAAATATAATTATTAACCCAATAAAAGTCTGTTGAGGACAAAATAACGATTAGTGACGACTCAGCAACAATAAAATTGCTGGCAACAATTTTATTTTTCCGTTTTACAGAAATAACGTGGACTCGACTATCGTACATTCTTGGCAGTGGATAGTACAGCATTCAATACACAACGAATGTTCGTACGTCAATCAAAGGAAATATAAGATTTTGTTTCTGACTATATTACGAAAGGTACACTAACAAATTACCCTTATTCTGGGTCGTTACTGACAATAATATAATGTAATATTATATAAAATATTAATAATAATGTATTAATATTATAATATCTTATATATAAAATTGTCGTGTCACAATGTTAGTTAGCATACTCCTCCGAAATGGCTTGACCGATTTTGATGAAACTTTATATGCATATTCAGTAGGTCTGAGAATCGGCTACTATCTATTTTTCATACCCCTAAGGGTTAAGGGTAGCTTTCCCGCGGGATCGAGACTTACGCAGGTGAAACCGCGGGGCGCAGCTAGTAATATATAATAGTGACTTATAATATAACAATAAAATATAATATAATGTAATGTAATATAATAATTCATTAATTTCATTTCATTTCATTTAATCACCAAACAATTTACATTGTGTCGAATATATAACCTATACACATGCAATTTACATAAAAAAAGATTTATTTAAATATACAATAACAAATACTAATGAAATAACATTCCAAATAAAATTCAAATCGTGCAAACAGTTTTAAAAACAGGTTTAAAATAAAATGTCAAACAACAATAATATTCAATTCAATACAAATCTTTATTGCATAATTATCTCAAGTGTGTATAAGATCTTAATAACAGTTACAAAGTTCACATGGAGCCTGATGATGTCAGGCACAACGATTTAATACAATATGAAAGTACGCTTTAAAATCATTAAGTAAATATAAATTAATTGTACCTACGTCAAAAATTCATAGTTTAAAACGGATTTAGATGAAATTTAGCACTCGTATAGTTTATAACCCAACACACAGAGTGCTTTTTATACCGATAATACGTTCCTGTAGGATTATGTTCGAAATTCACGCGGGCGAAACCGCGGGCAAAAGCTAGTGTGTTTATATAAAGCAAAATTATCAAATATAAAGCACTTACTATGTTTATACTGATCAAGTACGTACTTACATAACATATCGTCACGCCTTCAATTCCCGAAGGGTTAGACAGAGGTATACTTTTAGTACACCCACATTTCGTCAGTTATGTTTAAGTCCCATGTAATAGGGGGCGAGCCTATTGCCATCAACCGGGCACAAATCCAGACTCCGGGCAGCTACTGAGAAATTCCTAATGGAAAATCCCAATAACACTTTACCCGACCTGGGAATCGAACCCAGGACCTCATGCTGAGCAGTACCGCTTGCGACAACTAGGCCAACAGGCAGTCATTCAGGCAAGTACATCCGTAACTTTTTTTTCTAGTGTGTTGATCTCTAGAATTCCTAGTCCTATTTCTTCCCGTGGGTGTCGTAAAAGGCGACTAAGGGACTTACTAGAGAATGGGCAGCAGCGTTCTCTATGCATTTTAACACCATACTGCGATCGCCAACCCGCCTGCCAAGCGTGGCGATTATGGCAACCCCCCCTTCCTTTTGGGGGAGGACATAGGCCTCCCCCAAACGCAGTGGACGTCTTTCGTCAGAAATGAATGATGAATGAATGATCTCTAGAATATGGCACAACTGTAGGATAATGCCTTTTTAGTATTTCTGCCAAAAGCTGAAAACAATTGGAAAACTGATGGTGTGACTTCGGTGTTGGTTTCTCCGTCACATGCATTTTATAATACGAGTCGGTTATTTTTGGTTTTTTGTTGCTGTACAATTAATAATCTATAGGTGCAATTCTCTGTAATTATATTTGATATGCTTATTGGTTGTATTCCGCTGACCATAATAGATTCTAAATCTGGCACAAAAGCTATTCGTTTACGGCTATTAAACCACAAACTAAGCGAGCGTTTGGTTTGAACAATAAAATGATCGGCAATCGTTCAGTTTTCACGAAACAATAATAGTACATTGTGATACAAGGGTGGAAAGTATAGTTAAGTAGTAATAAACTCGTGTCAGCTCGTTTGCAATAACCTACACACCCGTGTATCACACGACGTTTTTCAATACACTTGTGGGAAATAGTAAAAAACAAATCAAAGAATTAATTAAAATTTACAGAAAATGGCGCGCTTTTGCAACAGGACATATTTTTTTACAATAAAAACAGCCTGCCTATACAGCCTATTCGATTTTTGACAAAAGTTGATGTGACAATAATTAAATTAAAACTGGTAATTAAATATATTAAAGAACCATTTAAAAGGCTTTTGAGAATTCAATGCTAAGACGTACGGAATCATTAATTTTTCCTCGTATAAAATCTATCCCTTTTTATTCTATGATGAAAACTCCTTGCTACTAAAACTTATAAATTTAAAACTCAACTGCAAAACTAATGTTAGTTCTCAGCCTAGTTCGAAAAGTGCTGATTCTCAGCCTAGTTTGAATAAATGACTTTTGTTTTTTTTTTTAGGCCTCTCCCAATGGGGGGATTTGCTATAATCGCCACGCTTGGCAGGCGGGTTGGCTATCGCAGAATGGTTTTAAAAATGCATAGAGAACGCTACTGCCCATTCTCTAATAAGTGCCTTAGTCGCCTTTTACGACAACCACGGGAAGAAATGGGATGGTGCTATTCTTTACGTCCGGCACCAAACGGAACAAGTACAGCTTGTGTTTTACTTTTTAGGTCGTTTTTGGCAGGTCAGTCATGTTTTATTTTATTTTAATTGTAAGTTCACGTTTTAAGCAGTCGGGTTTTTTATATTTAATTTTACTTTTTTTATATAAAGTATCACAATTGGTGATACGTTATGCGCATTAAAATTTAGCTAAAATTTAGCTAATAAGTAATTTAAATATAACTTAAACTGCAAAGTAACCATAAAATTACGAAATGGTTTTATAACGTCTTTATTATTATTCACTTTATGTTACAGATGACCGCCACACTGTACACAATGTAATCACACAATCGACAGTCCTAAGTTAATCCCCAGGTCAAACAAAGTGAGTGGGCAAAGTGGGTGAAGTGGGTTGGGTGAGTTTTCTTCTGTCAGGAATTTCTCGGTGGCAGCCTCGGCCCGGTGGATGGCTTAGAGATAATAGAAGGTACGCCTTTATACGTATTTTTCTGTTCCTTTCTTCTTGTCTGTATATATGTGAGTACATAAACTGTTAAATAAATAAATAAGGTATATACGGGAGCAAAAGTTTACATTAAATTTAATTATAACTGCTAAAATGTGGGGATAAGCAGGCCATATAAGGCATAGGCGGAGGTACATATATGTTAGGTACACCACTTAAATATACCTATGCCCCTGCCTATCCCTTCGGGAAATACTGGCGTAATTTCAATGAAAATATAAATGGACTGAGAATTAAATTAATCGTTTTGGCAAATCAATGCTTTTCCATCCCACACGTTTCACGACAAACCCTGGACATTACAGCACAAAGTATCGTGATACTTGATGTCAGTAGTAAACTACAATGTAAACGGTACTCGAACGTCAGGCATTTAGTAATGCGGTCACTAAAACGGGCATTGAATGTGTAAACAGCGCAAGGAACGAGCAATCTGAAAGGGAATAATGTGTTTTGTGCTTGTAATTAATATATTTTTCTCAAACATGCGTGGAAATATTGTCATTATTTTCGAAGAACGAACACGCGAAGTATCGAATTTACGGTCAAAGAAAATCAAATCCATTGCAGGAGCGTTTTTTTTAATTTGGAACATTACAACGCTCCAGCAATTTTGTATGAAACGGCGTGCTGGGGTTATTAAACACTCTTTTACTCCGAAACATGGCAACCAAGGAAGTAACTTATCAAAGGTTTTATTTAAATTTCGAACTGGCTTGCAAATATAAAGCTGTATAATGAAAAAAAAAAACAAATGAACACATTGGCGCATGAAAAAATATCGTTTGGTTGTTCGTCATTGAATCTGGAAATTATAAATAATTTACTTTCCCTGCATTCTTTAGAGAAAAGCACTATATTTGCCTCGGCGGAAATGGCAATTGCCTGTCTCGTATTAGTGAAGTCCTCGCCCTACAATTGCCTACTTCACGGCCTTTCAATAATGTACTATTATTAATTACAAGCACAAAACACAAATTTATTCGCTCGCACCAACCTGCTTTAGCTCGCGCCGCTGACGCGCGCCCTCCATGCACTCAATATGGTGTCATAACAGATTTACTGCTTTAATTGTAATCTGAGTGAATTCCCACGGGCCGCATTTCGTAAAAATTAGTCTTGGTTGTTCATAATTTAATTCTAATCTTTCTAAACTATTATAACTATAACTACACTATTGTATTAGGTAAGCCTGTGATGATAGTTGTATGGGTATTTATCATCATCATTATTATTTCAGCCGAAAGATGTCCACTGCTGGACATAGGCCTCCCCCAAAAAGGGGGGGGGGATTTGCCATAATCGCCACGCTTGGCAGGCGGGTTGGCGATCGCAGTATGGTTTTAAAAATGCATAGAGAACGCTGCTGCGCATTCTCTAGTAAGTCCCTTAGTCGCCTTTTACGACACCCACGGGAAAAAATGGGATGATGCTATTTTTTACGTCCGGCACCAAACGGAACCGGATGGGTATGGGTATATATTTAAATAAATAATATTTAGTTATTGCATAAAATTAAGATACTCATTTAGACCCAGAGCACCCTGGGCAAATGGCCCTTCCACCAACTATGATACTACATAAGGTATTCTCACATGTAAACGGTACACTAAGATAGCCAAAATCTATAGAATTCTAGATGCAGTTTAAAAGTAATTTAAAACCACCAAGCTCTGCTTTCTGGAAGAATCAGTCACAATATTGTCAGTTAGGTTGTGTGCTGTATTTTTTGCTGTAGTATTATAGCTTCGCTTAGCTTTAATATTATTTTTATAGTCAACAATGATTCTAACCAGCCATCTTCAATCCATATTAAAACTACTTAGTAATACCAATAACTTTCATTTCATACACCTGGAAGAGCTCTGCTATTTCCAGCACAAACTGTTACTGTTCAAGTGCCCAAATGGCCGATTAAAGGCGAATAGCGAGTGAACCTTAGCTGAGGAGTGGAGACCGCCTGGCGACGCGCCAGCAGCGCTGATGTGTCATGCAGCCAGCAAAGATTAGGCCACGGGGAGAGGGCAGATGTGATTTCAGATTGTAGCGGCATCAACATCGCCACATGCGAACTACGCGTCACACTGACGTCACGCAAAATCCTGCATCGCGCAAGCAGAGTTTACCACGCAACTAGCATATATACAACGTCCCGACATCAAGCGTCGGGCAGTTGCCCACCAGACACAACACCCGTCTGGTCGGAGGATCCTCCCTTTTCTATAGAGGATGAGTGAACTTTACACCCTGCTCCTCATACCTCTAAAGGATCATACATCTATCCCACTCTCTACAATCAGCAAAAATGATAAGCACAATCCGTTGTCGACGGTTCCGTGATTTATTTATTTATTTTATTAGGCTCACCAACAATTGATTACACTGATATAATCACGCGTTTAAGATTGAAATAACAGTGCATCAGTTTCTTACAGGTAAACACCACATGCATAAAACAATGGATTAGAGAAATAAGCTAACTTACTTAGTAATAAGCGCACTAGAAATTTGGTAACATTGGTAATAAGTTACACTTAAATGATTTTTTTTATGAAATTCTGATAAAAAAATATTAATTTGGTAAAAAGGTAAAATTGAAAAAAAATATATTCTTTGACATTATAACTTTGGTAAAATTGATAAGAATTAAATAAACAATAAAAATTTGTGATAAACGAAGTAATATATGAGGTACCAAATCACTACCGCTAAGCCCAGACTTACACTAGTCCAGCTGTGCTTTCGGCCAAAGCTGATCTCACAAAAGGTGTTGCTGCTAATTAGCCCATTAATCGTACACGGCCGACTTGCCAGACGAGACTGGTAATTAAAACCACAGCACTGCACTTTGGTGCCACGGCTAACTCACTCTACTCGTCACTGCTAGAATATTCATGACCTCCTTATGCAATAAGAAGTCTGCTTTCATAATATTGAACACTTTTTATAATCTAACAAACTTTGTAATACATACTATTCATAATCATAATCGGTAGTGCCGCCGGTTCATTTAAAAGTGCTACGGGTGCTACGCCATAGCCGCGTAGAGGCCTCAACCAACAAATTCGTAGACCCTCTACGAATGCATTCTTAAGGTGACACTAGCTTTTGCCCGTGTCTTCGCCCGCGTGGATGTCGGAAAATATTCCACGGGAACGTAGTAGTCTACTGGGATTAAAAGTATCCTATGTGTTAATCCAGGGTAATACATTGTTTTCTGCCAGTAAAGATCCCAATCGGCATGATTTTGCCGACATCTTCAACAATCATCGTCATATTTCAGCTAATTTACACAAAACCTTATGAATTAAACACTTAAATATTCCCCATGAATCATTCTATTCATTGGTGGAAACCGTATGAAAATCCGTTCGGCAGTTTTTGAGTTTATCGCGTACCGACAGACAGACGTGGCGGGGGGACTTGGTTTTTTAATAATAATTTAAGAATTAATAATTTCTAATAATTTCTTTATTGGCATAAATAATTTTAACAGCATAGTGAGGCCCTGACTCCTGCGCAAGGTATAACACCTGTGTTACAGGAGCCAGTGTCTTCTCCCAATTACATAGGTCGAATTTTAATGCAATAAGAATCTAAAACACATACAAATTAATATAGGTCATAATAAAAATGGAAATTAAACAGAAAATAAAAAAGAAAATTATAAGTAAACATGTAAAACATTCCTTACGTGGAGTAATTTATAAGTGTTTGATGTATAGTGTATATGGTGTGTAGTGTTTGTGGTGTGTGTATAATGTGTTAGTGACCACTATTATGTAAAGTAACCTTTTATCAGTCTTATCACATAATCTATGTCCATACATTTCAGTGAGTACACAAATTATTATATAATGTGCATATTTCTCATCTGGTCAGCGACGTGTTTCATCGGACGCTGTGAAGATGAGCCACTAAATGATGTTTAATTTCAGCCAAATTGCACCGTAATGACAGGACGCCGCCTCGATAGAGTACATTTTAATGGGCTATCCCATTAATTGCATTAGACGTTCGCTAATTTTATTAGAGATTTTATGTTTCAATTAAAATTGGATTCGATTTGTTTTTTTTTTACAGCAGGATGCGAATTAGTTTTTATAGATTTTTGATCGATGCATGGTTTGATTTATTACATTTGTATTAAATAGAGACATAACTAAATTTTATCTTATTGCACGCCTCATAAGCGAAGCTTTGAGGTTGTGCTCTACTCTCGACATTTAAAAAAAAGCAGTTTTCTCGAAACTGAAATCGTTTTTTTTTAAATTATATCGCACTTACAGGTTAATATGAGTGTACTAATATCTAGTCAAATAATTTGTCAGACACATAAAATATAATTCAATAACAATTATTTTGTTTAACATAGTAAATAATAACATTAAAAATTATCTTTCCTGGACGTCCGTGTGTCTGTGTTTATAGATTGGTGTATGTGGCAGGGAAATTGGTCGAAAAAATTATCGTACCGGAATATTTTTTTTTTATTATCTAAAGTAATACACTAAGAACTTTCTCAATTAATATGAGCGTTCAATTCACTGTCGTTTAATTATTATTCATAAAAAACTAATATACGACTGTGTATTTTTTTGTATATCTATCTATTTATTATAGTATTTTTTTTCCTACCTTATAATTATGGCGCCACTAAACCATAGCAGAGTTTCCTGTTTTTTTTTATAATTGTTTTTTGTTTTTTTTTATTATTATTTATACTTGTTTTTTTTATTTTATTTGATTGATTATCTTATTCTTAGCAGTAATAAGAAAAAAAACGACGTGAACGTTATGAGGCGTGCACTTTTGGATTTTCCAAATTTTTCTATTTCTTCTCTTTCTAATACATATTTTCAAGCCAAACAATGCAACTCACGACACCTCGCTCACTCAATTGAAGTGTTCGTCTATTTTATTTGTGCAAAAATTCACCAATCTTTTTTAAATCTAAACCAGTATCTCTGTATATAAACATTTTCTTAATTCCCGAATTAGAACAGAAATGAATAATCCTATTTATCCTCACCTAGTTTCGATTGAGTCACCTCATTCACCCAAACAGATCCGCGAAGAATTGAAGCTTAATAATATCATAACATCACGCCTCTATTCCTCGAAGGGTTAGGCAGAGGTATACCTACCCACAGTACACCCAAATTTCACCAGTTATGTTTAAATTACAAGTAATACGGGAAGACTTTTGCTATGAACTGGACACAAAACTAAACTCCAGTCTGCTACTTGGAAATTTTGCCCAACCTGGGGGTTGAACCCAGGTCTCTTTTGACCACTAGACCATCGAAGAAGTCATTGAATATTTTAATTAACCAGTTTAATTAAAGCTCCTGTAAAGCGTAATTTTAACATTTTATTTTAAGCGAATATCTTTAAAATTTTACGATGAGGGTCATGTTACCGTTTTCATTAATAGTTACACATTTAGATTTTATGCCTTGCTGAGTAATTGTGGAATAGAAACCCAACCGACCAATCGACACTTGCTTACAGACCGATCAAAGTCTTCCTCTGAGTTTTAATAACGTTATTGGCTAGTAAACATGCTACCGGATAGTAAGTAGTGACCGCTGCCTACGGACGCCTGCAACACCAGCGCTAGCTGAAATGGCTCATGTTAGGGGCGCCGGCTTTTAGGAAACCTCATGGGTGCTCATACTTATACCTAGAACTATTATTGTCCATTTCTGTAGCCTACTTAGCCTTCTTCTTAATCCTGAAAAGCAATAGAATAGACATTTATTTTGCAAATATGGGTAATACATAATAGGTGACAAGATACATTAAAGGTCAGCCATATTTCACCATTCGGCATGCAAACGTTTACATTATTAAAGTATAACCAAAGGCAAATCCATTATAAAAGTAATTCAGCAAAAATCATTTTCCGATAAAAACTCAGTCACACTGTAGTACGTCTTATCCATTAAAAATTTACGTAGTCTACTCTTGAACTGCACGGTTGTTAATTCTCTCCAACTACTTGTAACAATGAAGCAGCAGTAGCAGTAGCAGTTTTCTTTTGACCATTCCTACAAAACGGTTTGACGTCTTGCCACACATCGAGAGATATCGGTTAAAACCATTTGATTGATGTCTATGCTCGTGGGTTCAGCACCCACTATTTACCTCTCGTAGGCGCTGGAGCCCTCACGGAGTCGGCGCCCCTGACTAATCTACTTGTACCTAATCATACTGGCACCTATACTCTTCAATAAGTAATACGCAGCTCGCAGCTTGGCCGCATAGAAATGTATGTAGTTATGTTGGAAGTGCTTCCCCGGACCAGAGGACCTAGACAAATGGTATTCGCTTCGGAGCGATTCTATTTCTACAACCGCTATCGCTTCAACGATAACGAAGTTCGATTCGCAAGCGATAACGCTTGTCAAAAAGTGCCACTTGGCTACGCATCTCTAAAGGAAGTTATCGTTCAAAGCTGTCGATTCGTTTCTTGGAATCAAATAATGGTAACATTGTCTAGCTAATTTCTATTCGTTGACCTATGATCACGTGAAGTTTCGATAGCTTATGTCAACCCCATACATTTTTTGGCTTTTCTACTAGCGTCATAGATAATCTGTGCCACTTGGCTACGCATTTCTAAAGAAGTTATAGTAGATTCGTTCCATGGAATCAAATGATGATAACATTGTCTAGCTAATTTCTATTCGTTGACCTATGATCACGTGACATTTCGATAGTTTAAGTCAACCCCATAAATTTTTTGTCTTTTCTACTAGCGTCATAGCTAATCTAATGTTACATTGTCTAGGCCCTCAGCTCGTTAGAGGATACCAGTACTAATTAAGATTTAGTATTCAAACAAAGAACCTCTCACTTTGCAGTTGGGCTTATTTCACGTATGGTAATACCCACTATTGCTGTCTACCGTTTTCCCAATCCGATGTTGATAATCGGGAACCTGATTCATATTCGGGATTCAAGCCATCAAATACGAATATTGTGGATTGCTATTAAGGCTGGTGACGTAAGCGAGACGTAATTTTAGCCCGTCCTCGCATACCTTGGTATTTTGTCTACATTCATTGATCTTTTTCTTGTATTATTTGAGTCGGCTATCAAAAATGTTATGTATTTAATTATAAATAGCCAAATTAATTCTTGATGACTGCCTGAAAATGTTTGATAAGATATTTATTACCATCCCTAGGATTTAACGGAGTTCACAAATTATCTAGAAGATTGGAACTGACCTGTTGCTATGGTACCTACTGTTCTTTCTTCAGTTATTCTTCCCAGGGTCTGTGGAGAGTGGGCGAGGATCAAATTAAATCGCGTATGATTAGAGAGGCCAGCAGTGAACTGGCTATAGGCTGACTTCTACTTCCAACAAGCATATTCTCCTTTGTGTGGTGCTTGTAGCAGTACTTTACATACTTAAAAGTGCAACTTGCTCCTCGTAACCCTAACCTCGGAAGAACAAATATAGGTACCATAAATAATGATCTGCATATTAATAGCTGGAACAAATGAACGTGACTCAGACGGACAAGGAATGGCATACTCGTAACAGGAGCGAAGCGAAAACGAAGAAGTGACGCACAGGGGAGCAACGGGGGTGTGTTGTTATTGTATCAGAGATGGGCAGGGTGTATGTTATTGTATCACAGAAGGAAGGGGGCACACGTACAGATTTACTCTGAGGTGTACTTTATCCTTGTTAGGAAATACCAGGAGTTAAGACGTCAATGGCGATGGTATTTGTCTGTGTTGACGTATGGGATTCTTTGGTGTATAAATGAGATTGGAGATTGTTTGTTAGGTCGCCTTCTTAAGTCAATAAACAAAGGACTAATGCTGCTTATAATATTTTATTTTTAATAATAATATTTTTAATAGACCAAGAAGAGTAAACATGTTACACAATTTGACTTAGCTCTTATAACTATGCTTAAAAGTAAATCAATTACAAATGTGTAAATTATTAGCATCTGCTGCCGAACTAGGTTTATAGCCTGTGTTTCAGCATGCAGCGCCTCAAGCCCTCGAACTGGGTATGCAAGTATGAGCTTACCAACAAAAGCGAACAGCTTAGATTATAAAAGACAAACTTAAAATACAAACTTATTTTGAAAATTGGTCCAAAATTGAGCGTGAAGAAGTAACAAACAAACATACACACTCACAAACTTTCGTCTTTATAAGTCACATTAATCACACTTCACACTAATGTGTGAAGTGTGATTAATGTGACAGTTAGGATGATGAAAAGCCAAAGGTTTAACAAAAATACACAAAAATAAAAACATTTTTGCGTCTTAACAAAAATCTAAATAGACTGTTTACAACGCCACAGCTTAAAAAAAGGAAGAAAAACATCCAAATAAAAGCCAGTGCAAAATAAAAACGCATCAAAACAAACTGTTGCGTAATAGCTGCAGCTGTGGTCCTGCGGTAGGAAATAAAGTGTGTGTCATACGCGTTACGTTCGGCGCAGATATTTATGAGAACTTCGTAGTTGGTGGTCTGGACGTTGCAGGAATGTTTGAATGAGAAATGATGTGCTATTTGCTGAGTACATAGTTCTTATCTGAAGTGAGTGATTTGCTGTTACGTTGTCGGCGTGATGTTTCATTCCAGTGGCGAAGGGTAATTTTATGAGAGAGGTAAGCTGGAGCAAAAAAAATCCATAAGTCATAGAAATCGAATACGTCAAAGCTGATCAAAGTACAAACTCAGAAAACCTACTTTTGGATTGACAATGAGTCGGTTAGTTAAGTACCTAGGCAAAAGTTGGGTGCCCGTTCCAATTAACACAGCCTTGTAGTTGCCATTTACAGCACTTTATGTGAAAAACGGTCCCCACTATTCCCGAAAAACTGCCATAACCCAGTGAAAATTGTGTTTTGGGGCGGACTGTAGCTATGCGCATTATTATTCTAGGGGCACCTAGTTACAAGGTATAGCTCTTGGCTAAATCTTGATTATTTTTTTTATATGAAGTGTAAAAGTGATTTTAATATCCTACGAGTATTTACAGAATAAACGATTTCATTTCATTTCATAATTATTATTACTAATTATGATTTGTTTAATTTTATTATATTTATTTTTTAATAATATGTGAAAATAACCTTGTCATTGTGAGGAGAAATAAAGATTTTTATTATTTTATTTATTTATTTAATTTCAAGCTTTCGTTAATTGCTACAAAATATAGGTTTATAGGTATTATTATTATTATTTCTTTAAAAACTGACAAATTTTATAATACATACTATTGATGATCAAAATCGGCAGTTGCAGGTTGACAGGTTCATTAAAATGTGCTACGGGTGCTACGCCGTAGCCGCGTAGAGGCCCCAACCAACAACTTCGTAGACCATCTACGAATTCATTCTGATGTGCCACTAGCTTTTGCCACTATTATTCTCGGTATGCAAAGTAAATTAGCTGTTGTCTTTCAGATTCGTATAGATTAGAGTCGATATCCCTTTGGTGCCAGATCTTGCCAAATTAATGTGTGTGTGTCAACACCCAATTGATCATTTCAGGTACGGACTAATATTGTTTATGGTTTCCAATTAGTGAATCTACAATGATTCACTAATTGGAAACCATACACAACTAAGTATCGAAGGAACGTTGGAGATCGTTGTATCATCAGTACACCTTTTGCAGTAGTCAATTGTGCAGGTTTGCTCCCTTCATAATATACTCGTAGATATTATTATGGATAACTAATAGTCACGGGTCTAGGTTTTCGTAACCTATAAATACTTTTTCACAACTACTAACACTTCGAAGGTGTTGGTGTGAACAACGTTTTTTAAAAGTTAACCGAAGGTAATTCAAGGAGAAAATTGTTAACTGTAAGAAGCTTACTAAACTAAATAGGAATTAACCCATGTATGACACCTATTATATTTAACAAATTGCCAAATTGTATTAAGGATCAGCACTTAAAACAATTCAAGAAACTCCTGTCGTCGTTGATAACAGAGAAATGTTATTACTCTGTTACCGATTTTATAAATAATGAATTGTAATATTTTCCTCACCTTAGCTCATTTATTATGTACTTAAATAATTTTAGACTCAGCTGATCCATGATCTCATTTTGAATATAAGTAGCTACCTAGTTTGTAAAATATCTGTAAGTTAACAATTTTTTGTATGCCAACAGGCAGGATGTACTGGGAATAAATCTAAAACTAACACCACTATTGTAATACCTGCATTCTATACAAATAAAGAAAAAAATTATTGTTTATTTATTTATGAAGCCAATAACAAAGTCAAAAGGACTCTATTATTTATTTATAGTTAATTAAAATGGTACAACACCAATTACATTTATTAACATAGAAGATTTTTATTATTAACATATTTTTTGTATAATAATGTATACAGATTCAATATAATTTAATTTAATTTTGCGTTAAAACTAACATTATAATTTTTTTTTATTATTATTATTTCTATTTCAAAAGAAATAACTTGTAGAGGTTTAGACTGATTCATGTTCCAGAAATCCACGTGTAGTATACGATACTATCAAATCCCACTTCCAGTGTGTAACATATTATATTTTGTCACAGTTTATCTAGGAGCATCAAAACTAAATTATCTGACGTGTTATGACAGGGGACGGATCCCAATAAAAATATTGCTAACACGTGGTCCCTGCAAAATGATAACATCTTCAATTTTACGAGGTTGTCTTATGAAGTTGGAAAAGATTTTGTAAGGTAGGTCAAATAAATAGTAGGCGTTCAAGGATTCTTAAAAACATAGGTAGGTCGAATTTATACATACGTACTATTTAGCGAAATTTGCTGAGGAACCTTTAGAAATTGTTGTAAATATTATCATCACCAAAAGTAAGTGATTTTTTGAAACCATTGTAGAAATGGTTACAAATTTTCTATTTAAGGCGTCTGAAAATCACGTCTAAATGATTTGAAAAAAAATATATGTTAATTTAGAGCATTTTCTCAATAATTTAATATGTGAATATTTTAGATTATGTTTATATTACATCGTGAAATTAACTTGTAAAGTTATGTCTAACGCGGATAAAAAACTGAGAATGGCGCAAAATCTACCAAGCGTATTTTTCTGAAACCTTCACCAATTTAAAGATAATTTAATTATTGATCTTTTAGTATACGCGTTTTATTAAAATACCTTTTGTTTTGTGTATAATAAATTAATAATGCGTCAAATTGGGGACAGCGCTCCTTGATGAGCGAGTCCAATTACTGGCTGAACGTACGACGCGTTGCGTGAGCTCAGTACAGAACACACAAGCTAACCACTCAAGGTCACTGGCATATATCTGAGTCTTAAGGATCACGAATACTGCCTTAAAAGGCAATAGAAAATACTGTGAGGTAAACTGAACTAAGCCTTACCATCACCAACCACAGAAACATATTGCATAACACAAAGAAAACTTAGATTTTATTTATGTGTGTTACAATATTGAATTAAGGCTCCCGCAGACAGGCGAGACGCAACACGAGTTTTTTTTTTTCTACTTCTCTTTAATGCAATCTGTCCTGGGACATTCAGCAATAGGTAGATGATGGTTGCGGAACTTGCACGGTATGAAGCCATTGCCCCATCCGATCGATACTACAGCTCATTCATGCTGGTTGTAAGTAGGTCTTGGGGTGCCCTTCTTTTCAGTCTTAGGAAGGTAACTGGGTTGGACATTAGTTGCATTGCTAATTGATTTGGGTGGACTTTTAATCTGGTGGAATATGTGGTAATATTAGTATTGATTTCTTCTTGAACCGTTTTTATCTCTAAATCCTTGTGAATTCTCTCATTTGTGACGTACCAGGGAGCATTTACTATCTGATGCAGGGTTTTTGATTGAAACCTTTGGAGAATTTCGATGTTGCACGATGCAACACTAGTAGCACAATTTCTATGAAAACTTCATGGAAAGCGTCGCGTTGCCTGTCGCGCCCGCGATATCGCGCCAGTTTACGTAAGAGGTAAGTACCAATTACTTCATCATCTGCCCGCCTTTACCCAACTATGTTGGGGTCAGCTTCCAGTCTGACCAGATGCAGCTGAATACCAGTATTTTACATGGAGCGACTGCCTATCTGACCTACAACACCCAGTTACTGGGTAATACGATACCACTTGGTAAGACTGGTTGTCAGACTTTCGGACTTCTGACGACCCGTAACAACTGTCAAAGATCTACCAATGACAGACGGGACCTACATTAATTAATGGTAGTAACAATATAGTATGCAAAATTAAAAACCGGCCAAGTGCGAGTCGGACTCGCGCACGAAGGGTTCCGTACCATTATCTATAAAAACGGCAAAAAAATCACGTTGTTGTATGAAAGCCCCCTTAAATATATATTTTATTGTGTTTTTTAGTATTTGTTGTTATAGCGGCAACAGAAATATGTACATCATCTGTGAAAATTTCAACTAACTATCACGGTTCATGAGATACAGCCTGGTGACAGACAGGCAGACAGACAGACGGTGGAGCCTTAGTAATAGGGTTCCCGTTTTACCCTTTGGGTACGGAACCCTAAAAACCAGGTTTGCAAACCTAGTACAATTGATGGTGTTCGAACTCACGACCTTTAGCTCGGCAGATCAACGACTCAGCCACTGGGCTATTGTCACTTCATGACTTCTTCGATTAGCTATTTAGACTACACCGAAGAGGTGTGTCGTGGGCGTAGATTCATTGATGTCATTAGTTTTAATCGAGCTTCACCATCGAACGGCGCATGACATTATAATATATAATTGTTTATTTTGAATTGGCAACGATTTACGAACGATTTTCTTTTGTTTTTCTAATCTTAACTCGGTTGGGAATCTGATATATCAGCTGATTGTCGCGTTGAAAGTTCATTTGTAGAATTGCAAGCAAATTTGAGCACAATTTTGTCCAAGTTTGACAGGAATATAATGATTAGGTAATTCAGTATCATTAAAACAGCCATTTCTCTCGTTGAATGTGTATTCAAGTCCTTCAAATATCTTTTGTTTCAAACAATAGCAGGTTGAGGAGTAGGTATTGCCACATTTGGTAAACAGCTGACCGCAGTATAATTTTTGTTATAAACACATAGAAGGATGGTGATTCCGCTAAACATAATCGGTTACTCTCTTTAAGGGTCAGATAATCGCCGTTGACCTTGGCCATACAGACGCAACCATTAACTTTCATAGGGAATATTTATTTTTAGTAACGAAAATATGAATATTTGAAAAAAATCACAGATAGAATTACAGATACTAAAACAGTCTATTCATACAAAAAAAAACATGAAAATATCTTAAGCAGTTTGAAAGTAATATCGTTTTTTATGCTTTGTGTAGACATTACTTCCTGAATTTATTTCATAAAGTAATAATGCGTTTTTGTTTAACATTCATTTCTTGCATAACTTACTTGCATTATATGAAGGCGTAATAACAGATTTAAAAGTCACTAAAATCATATAACTGCGCCTTAACTAAACTTACGAAATATTGGTATTTTTGACCAGCTATCACGCTGAAAAAGTAGGTACGTTTTTTTTTCCATTCTAATATGTTAATTAATTACATACATATATAAACCCACGCCTTCTTCCGATGGGGGTACACAGAAACTACAGAATGCCACCTGCTACGATCCTTACATACTCCTTTTGCCTCATTTACGTTCATACATCTGGTCATACACGCACACCGGTAGCGAACACTGCGCACGTGACTTATCTGAAGAACATCACCAATAAGGTCACTACATGTCCACCTAGGGGGCACCCTAGGACGCCGGAAACGCCTGGAGACGCCGGGAGGGGGACACCCCTCCCAGCGTAAATGATCATGATGATTTGTTTATTAATTGTTCAAAATAATTGGGAACTACATCCACAACATACATTTAAATATGTATGCAAAAAATACCTGTTAAACATTTTCTAATTGTTACCCCATAATACCCAGGGCACATTGCTCGCAAAACAGATGGCCGATGGGGCCGAAAGGTTCTGGAGTGGTGACCGAATACCAGAAGACGTAGCGTTGGAAGGCCTCCTACAAGGTGGATGACCTTGTGAAGGCCGCAGGTATCCGCTAGATGCGGGAAGCACAGAACCGGTCGAAGTGGCGGTACTTAGAACAGTGGACGTCTGTCGGTTGATATACTTACTACCATATTTTATTGTGTTGTTATTATATTATTTAAGAAGCAGGGATCGGAGTATCGGTGTATTCAATAAAATTTTAATTTTTCAATATTTTTAAAATCAAGAATAATATCCTTCTACATGCGGCCCTGGTATTACGCCTAGATTCCGATCTCTGATAATAATTAAGTAAACTGACAAGCTTACAGAGATTGTTACTTTGTAGTACCTATATTATAGATATTAAGTATAAATATAATTTCCGAACTCACTAGCCATGTATAAGCCATCAAAGGCTTCTGAGGTTTTTAGCAAAATTATTAACTCTGCGATATATATATTTTTTGAACATTAATAAAAAATATAAAAAATGATGACTGATGATGATGAACCGATAGGTAAACCACTCAACGATTGGCTTATCCCATAATGTATTAGAGCATCAATTAAGTTCCCGATTGGGAGCGATTGAGCATAATACTCGTATATTCAAGGTGCCGACGTACACTAACAGGGTGAGAAGAACGAATAACGAAGAGTTATTACCCGGCAAGCATAATAACCGGGTGAATAATACTGGTTTGATATCGTAACTTGGTTTACATTGAACATTTACACAAGCATTATGCCCGGGCAAAATGTTTAATCTATACTTACTTATAATAATATCTACACTGATATTATAAATTGACTGCACGGTTGGCGCAGTGGTTAAGCGATTGACTGCTGCGCTGCGTGTCGCAGGTTCGATTCCCGGACGGAACAAATATTTGTATGACCTACAAGTACTTGTTCCGGGTCTGGCTGTTTGTGTATGTGAGTTTAAATGATGGTAAACGCACTTACGGTACAGGAGAAATTCCTAGTGTGGGGCAACGTTTAAAAAAAAAAATCTGAAGAGTTTGTTTGGTTGAACGCGCTAATCTCAGGAACTACTGGTCCGAATTAAAAAAATACTTTTGTGTTGGATAGTCCATTTATCGAGAAAGGCTATAGGCTATATAACATTACGCTACAACCAAGAGGAGCGAAACATCAATGAAAAATGTTGCAAAAACGGGAAAAAATCCTTTTGAGAGCTTTCGTTGCGTACGCTGCTTAAACGATTAAAGTTACGCAAAAATCATGTATGATGGAATTTTTCCCGTTTAAAAGTTCCAAAAAAAAATCTGCGACAGGATAATTATGTCTATCTTTTATGGTTGACTCACTAGAACCTTTTTATGGTAATCAAATTGGTTCTAAAATAATGCATTATTTGCGAAGGTGTTTTTATAAACATGATATTAATCCTTATCCAAATAAATACGTTAATCATCACAAGTATTTAATTTTGATAATTTTTTATAAAAAAATTGCCCTCGACATCATATGATTTCAATGAATATCTTAGGAGTTATCATAGTTTTAAAATAATCCCATCACTCTAATAATTATAAAGGCGATAGTTTGTGAATGTGTGTGTTTGTTACTTCTTCACGCTCAAACGGCTGGCCCAATTTTGATAAAAAATATGTATGTAGGTAGCTGACACCCTTATTAACATAAAGGCTACTTTTTATCCCGATATTCCCACGGGATCGAGACTTACGCGGGTGAAACCGCGGGACACAGCTAGTGTATTAGAAAGAGAAAAGCACCAACAATTGAATAGTAGTTTGTAATAATTAATAATAAAGTTTGTCATAATATAATAAATAAAAAGATTGCAACCATTCGTTTTCGGAAACCATCTTTTAAATGGGGAAAGTGTTGAATTTTGTAGGCGAAGAAACGAAATCCACGCGGACGAAGTCCGCAGAAGAAGATCCGCAGGCGATGTGCTAGTTATTTAATAAAGAACACCAACAGCACAGCATAAGTAATCAACTTTGGCTTACAATAGTATTTAGGAAAGGTTTTACTGCTAATTAAGGTATGTACACAAATGATACTGTCTGTGTGGTGCCGGACGTAAAGAATAGCACTCCCCCTATTTCATCCCGTGGGTGTCGTAAAAGGCGACTAAAGGACTTACTATAGAATGGGCAGCAGCGTTGTCTATGCATTTTAACACCATACTGTGATCGCCAACCCGCCTGCCAAGCGTGGTGATTATGGCAAACCCCCCCTTTGGGGGAGGCCTATGTCCATCAGTGGACGACTTTCGGCTGAAATGATGATAACACAAATTATAGGTGTACATAACATACACAGAGAAAACACATTGGACAGAAGCTGCTGATAAACGAGAAGTAAAAAAAAAAGTTAATTAACTTAAATAATGTTATTATAGTTTCCATTCATAAGTTCTCAGTATCTACTCCATACATCTACATATATAAATTATGATCTCATGCATTATCACCCCTGAAAACTGAAAGACTGCATGGTTTACATAAATTAGACTGACCATTTGTATATTATACAATCTCTTTTCCCGAAGAGATTATAAAAACTGTTTATAAGGTAAATAATTGTGTAGCTGTAGACTAAACTAAAGAATGCACGTTGGTTACAGGTAACAGAAACTGGGTAGACAAACAAACTCGATTTATCTTATTTACTTTATTTGTTGAAGATTATTTAGTAAACGGTCTATATTTTCATTACTACTGTCAAAATATTTTTCTGTTTTTAATTGTGGATTCGTATTCTTTATTGTTGAAATATTGTTATCTTTTTGAAGACCATTTATGATAGAAACAGTGCTGTGACGAAACTTTTGCCCTGCGATTAACCATGATGGACTAGGTTCAGTGAAACATATAATAACCTACGAAGTGTCAGGCGATCAAACTCAAACTCAAAGCATTTATTTCAAATAAACCTATTACAGGCACTTTTGAATTGTCAAGGGGTCGTCAGTCAGAGAGATGAAGCTAGTTGCCCATTCCAAAGCGTAGTAGGTTCCTATGGAGAAGAGCGGGCAAGAAACTCCACCGTATAATATGTATATTATTTAAATAATATTTATTCCTCAAGTCTCGCTATTGCAACTACCACTGTTTGTCTCTGCATCGCCCAAAGGTTGACAGTTAGAAAATGCCTAAGGCATCAAGCCCGCCTCTGTACATTTGTGTGCTTAAATTATTAAATAAATAAATATCATGAGGCCTCTTACCTCCGCAATTTTTTTTTGAATTTACACACCATTATAAATACCTAATATCTCACATATGCCATTCTAATTTAACGCTACATCAAAGAAAATGATGATTTATTGTACAATATTTATAACACATAACCCATTAGTCAGATACACATATTTATTTGTTCGTACACGTTCTTTACTTTGATATAAGTGACGTATCACATAAGCCAATTAACTAAACCTTTAAGTATGTACTTAAAGGTTTTATACAGTTTTCGTTTTTGCAACGATACCTATACAAACATCTATAGATCTTGTCAAAATGTCTGGAGTATTGTGAGATGAGCGTATGACTGTCGAGTAGCTGTATTGTTTTGTTTTTGTGCTAATATAATGTGTTGTGTCTTTAACTAATGTAATATTGATGAAGAGCTATATATATAATGTAGCTGTTGATGAAGAGATAACGAATCTCAATATGCAAAAAGCACATCCTGTATCAGAATCAGCTGATCTAAACTCCCAATACGACAGCCTATGAAGAAAAAAGATTGAAGAAATCTAAGAATCTTAATTTCGTCAAAATGAAACGTTATTGAATATCATGTTCTATTCATTTGATCACTATAGAAAACAATTGAATTGTAACTCTTCCACCATGATTTTATCAGACCATGAACTTTCATTGCTACATAGCTGCAAAAAACGGTGAAGGGTGAAATGAACAATGGGTAGAATGAAGTGAGGGATGGAAAGGTGAATTTCGCCACATGAAGAGTCTTAAAAAAAGCGGCCAAATGCGAGTCCGACTCGCACACGAGGGGTTCCGTACAACCGTACAATTATTTTATTTTTGTTTAAGCGGCTACAGTGTGTAAATTTCAAGTCTCTATCTATTACGGTTCAAAACATACAGCCCTGTGACAGACAGACAGACGGACGGACAGCGGAGCCTAAGTAATAGGGTTCCGTTGGCACCCTTTCGGTACGGAACCCTATAAACATAGAAAGCTCAAGATTAGAAAAGTTTGGTGTATGGACATGTCGACACGAGAAGAATTAGAGCTTTCAAACCAGAGCTCTAATTCTTCTCGTGTCGACATGAGTTAAGCAAGAATAGCTCATGTCTCGGTGCGAATTTTAGCCACTCAGCTAAGTGTTCGTATTGACTTTCTAAGTCGCGCTTACCATACTATTATATATACCATACTATATTGGGTATATCTTAACAACAACTGATTGAAGAATCAGTTGTTGTTAAGATATACCCAATAACATGAGGAATTAAAAAAAAACTCTCACGGCAACTATAAACATTACCTACTGTTACTCTTAGCCTGCATCATCCCACAGCTGGGCAAACGCCTCTCCATACCTCTAATACTATAAACATTAGCTTTTGTTTATTATTTGGTGACAAACGCTATTCTTAACACATTATCGTTAATTATTGTGTTAAATACTGATTTAATTAAACGTTATTTAATTTGTCAAATTGTATAGTTTGATATTGAGATAGACTCATGATAGCACAAGTTTAAACCTTAGTGGTTTTTGGTTGCTATCTAACATGTAATCCTGTGTTCTTTGTATAAATGATAATTAAATAAAAATAAAATGTTAAAACCATTGCTCAGTAAGTAACAAGAATATTAAATTAAAATAACTAATGCGGTGGAATATTCGGCGATAACATTACGTATGAATTTTTCAAAGAGAATGCACGCTTTGTATTCTGCCCTTCGGATTCATTAACGCCTTTCTTATTCTTAGTTTCCTAAAATCTCATAACCTGATCCAGCTGGTAGTATGAACTGAACTGTGGTAATAAAGAATTTAGTCATCAAGATTATCTTCATTATCATCATCATCATCTTCACATCAGCCCGTACTGGTACCTAAACGAAGAACACCATGCTCTATCATGCCAAATCTTATCCAGAAAGTTGAAACATGCTTAAAGGTGAATTCAGATTTTGTCGTGATGATGTCTTCTTTGATGTTGATAGTTGTGAGCGGCAAAACTATTTAGAAAAACAATTTGTCAATTCCGGATATGAGTGCAAAGCTGTGTAGCACAGATTTGATGACGGTACGATGGCATTAAGCTCATACAGCATGGCTGTCGCTGAAATATTTTTGAACTGAAATATGTGCTATCAGACGCCTAATAAACAAAAATTATGATGAAATATTACCAAAATAACGGCAAAAAACTGCAGAATCAACCCAAAAGTCAATGACACGGTAACAAGAAATAATTTATTTTATTGAATTTAATTAAATTAACGACAAACCATTGAACCCAATCATCAATACAGTTACCTTCCCTATCAAACGTGTAAACGCTCCAATGTTTATACTCAACGGTACTTAAACATAGTATAAAGCATAGATCTGTTTTCAATTACCGCTCCATCGACCGGTCATCCTCTGGAACGCTGTTCGATAAACATAAAAACATTCATTAACAAAAATCAATAATTTATTTGAATATTTTTATGAAGCCGGCAGCGGGAAGCGCTCCGTAGCGCGTTGCCGCCCAAGTGAAAGCTAAGCTCGTCTGAAAGTGTAGCTGAAGCCCAGGCTGGCATCCGCCTAAAATGGGGTGATCGCGCGCGGTGGTATCGTATTCCGCGTATAAAAAGCAGCGGAGCACCCCGCCGCCGGTCAGAACGGCTTCTAACGTGAGTAACGACGCACGCCCCGCGTGGTGCGACTATTAGTGGAGTGCATACCGAGTGGCCTCGCGAGTGCCTCAGTGCAAGGAGCCGCTAGTGACGTAGCAGGACGACAGCTGATCTATCGCGTGCATTGGATTGATTGTGTTCACTTGTTCAGTGGTCTCCGTGCTTTGTGCTGGTCGGTTTGTGTTCACTCGACACCTTTGGATTATTGAGGGTATATTGAAATTCAGTGCATTTATTTATTATTTGAAATGAATTTTATGATACCGTATCGATTTTTTGTTAATTGAATAGCAATATAATTTAAATAGCTTTTTGAAATTAATGACGAAATTAAATAAACATAGTTTGAAGTGATTAATTGATATTGATAAACAGTTTGTTGTCCTGAATGTAATAAATTATTTGGATACACAATGTGTTGATCTTAAAGTTTAAAAAGAAAGTATATAACTAATTGATGTTGAAACTATCTTGTTAATAGCATTCACGCAAAACAGGGTGTCAATGAGATTGACAGTAGTGATTCACTGAAAACAAAATCAATCGAATTTCATGATCGATAATAACAACTCAATCGATATCAATGATCCAACAGGTGTTGTGAACAGTGACCCATCAGCCATCACCATAAAAGACAATAAACAATCCACTGTCGGATAAATCGGTTGGCGTGCCTCCAGGCTCGCATACCTCTGTGACGTAATATCCGCGAAGGGCCGTACGGTGTAAGCTAATAAAAAACGCGAGCATAAAAGTCGGCGTTACGCAAACTAGCGAGCTGGCACCGTTCCCGCGCGGCCACTACTCGGGTTACAGCCACAAATAGCCGCACGCGCCTCTCGGCCGCTTTATCTCCGTCGATAAAGTCGTGTCGGTTCACTAACGTGCCGGGTGTGTTACAGGAAGGCTCCAGGGCAACGTTCTCGTGTCTCGAATAGCCCAAAAGTCTCGTTAGCCCTCCGAAAATGCCGAAGCCAGTTGTCCAAGAGGGCGAGGACCCCGATCCGACTCCGTTCCTGTTCGTTTCTCTGGAACAGAAGCGTATCGACCAGAGCAAGCCGTACGATGGCAAAAAGGCGTGCTGGGTGCCTGACGAAAAGGAGGGCTTCTTGCAGGGCGAGATCAAGGCCACCAAGGGTGATCTGGTGACCGTCAACCTGCCCGGTGGCGAGGTAATTATAAAGTTTTGCATATCCTAGTAGACTTAGAATATGGAGCTGATGTATTCTAAGTGGAACTCAGATCAGTGAAATTAATTATTTCTGAATATGGGTTAGGTTCGCAGAATGATGAATAAGATATACTTTTAATAGTTATCAACAATTAACTCTAAGTAATCATGATGATGACGTAACAGATTTTTAAATTTATTTATTTTTTGGTGAAGAGTTAGAAAGTTTTGTTCAGATAAACATGGTTTTCTTAACTTTTCGGTCAAGGGCCGTTAAAGATAAACAAACATGAATCATTATCAAAGAGGAAGGCTTCAATCTTTTTTTTATGTTTTAATGATTAACTAAACATTACATTAAATGAGCAGGAAAAGACGATAAAAAAGGAACTTCTCTCACAAGTAAACCCGCCGAAATTCGAGAAAGTTGAGGACATGGCTGACTTGACTTATCTTAACGATGCTGCAGTACTCCACAATCTACGACAGCGATACTATGCGAAACTCATCTATGTAAGTAGGCGCTCCTGGCGCCTTTACCATTACTTTATACTAATGTAATCATTTATCCCACAGACCAAAGATTTCAAGAAAGATGTTGTTGGTCAAGTCAACCCACCTAAGTACGAGAAATGCGAGGACATGTCCAACTTGACATACCTCAACGACGCTTCTGTTTTGTATAACTTGAAGCAGAGATATTACCATAAACTCATTTACGTAAGTCGACGGAGCGGTCAGGAGTTCCGGCCTTGCAGTGTGCATGCACCTCACCTCTCCTATCTCTCATCACAGTAGACACATTTGTCGATAGTATTGGATTGATACCAAGTTTTAAAGTGCGATAGATGTCCATGAACGGCGCAATTAATCTTGGATTGATGTCTGAATTTGGTATATAAATAGCAGTAGAGACATGCCAGCCGATCTATTTCAGTACATTTTATTTAGCATCTCGATATTTCTGTCCCGATAGAAAAGTTTCTCTCTCGTTCAACGCTATTATTTTGGCATCCGAACTCATGACTGCTAATTATTGCAGAAGTGATAAAGAGTTCTGTTATAAATACAAGTAAACAATAGTAATTATAATATTTATAAAGAAAGCTTAATTAAAAATCACTTTGGAGTGTTCTAACTGTAAAGTTATACACATGAGACTAAAACATAAAGATTACTATAAGAAATAAATTTCCGAAGCTTCCCAAAATAGATTGTTTGTAAATTAATTTCAGTAGCTTCCGCTATAGGTTTATAAACTTTATTCCTACCTGCAATAGGATTCTTTATCGTAGTAAATGTGTCTACAAAGCCAAATCTTGACCCATTTTGTAACTAAATACTTCCTGGGCCGTACTTGTTTACAAGTCGGTGCAAAAGGACTCGACAGCGTCCGGAGGATCTTCTTTTGGTTGTTTTTCTACATTTTTAGCATCTCTTTTCTTAGAATAGAGAACATTGTTGTCTAGAATAGTTTTGTGTTGTGTTTTAACTCCCGCGTCGCTGACGTTGGGAGTGGTTCTATCTTTCTTCACGTGGAGCGGAAAGGTATCATTACTGTACCCTCGCTCTGCACTTTTTCCATGATTTGTTTTACAGGACTCAGAGACGTCCCTTTAACGAAACGTGTTATCTTTAGAAATAGCAGGATTCTCTATAAAAATACTTATGTTTTACACGAACGTTTCTTATAAATATGAATTGTGAAATATAAAATCTATAGAGAATCCTGCGTTTTTCAAGGTTTTATTATTTCAAGAACTGAGACGTAAAGTACTTGGACAGTACCCGTCTCTGTTTTGGTGTTTTCTTTAGATTTAGCTTTATTTTACTTTTTATAACCATGTGTAACTATCGTTCCTGTTTTTATATTCTGCACCTTATAATCTCCTAATGTTGTATACCTACGTTTCCTAACGTTAATGTATTATTCCTTTTTTGTAAATCAGAACATTGTTTCTGTTTACTGTTGCCAGAATTCCCATGGTTGTGAATTTCCAGTTATACCAGTCATTGTTTTACCCTTACCACACATTCTGACCATAAACTCCTTTTTAAAATCCCTTATACATTGGAGAATTATTTCCGTTGAAATCACTATTTTTATTAACATGACTTTCCCAGTATCCCTTATCACCGTGCAAAAATGTAATTGTAACAGTATGTCCCAAAAACTCTTCTAAAACGTATTCTTTGGAGAATTCTCATTTACCCCTTTTACCACATTATCCTTCCCAATGCTCCTTATGACTAACCTCAGCCGCATCACCTTCACTTTCATCATCAGCAGCATATCTAATCTTCCCACAATCACTACAGACGTACTCGGGTCTCTTCTGCGTGGCTATCAACCCCTACAAGAGATTCCCCGTGTACACCACACGATGTGCCAGGCTCTACCGTGGCAAGCGTCGTTCGGAGGTGCCCCCCCACATCTTCGCCATTTCCGATGGTGCCTACGTCAACATGTTAACCAACCACGAGAATCAATCTATGTTGATTACGTAAGTTTGTTTTTATTTTCATATAATTTTTCCGAAAACGTCCCCAAAAAGAGAAAAAACAAATTAACTTTAGGAAAAAAACAAGTAGCAAAACTATCAAAAGAATGAAACCTAAAAACGAGGGTAAATGTCAGGGGCGTTCTTTTGTCTGTTTGTTCTCCTCTCGCCACGGCCACTAAGAAAAAACCTTTTAAACCAACAGCGGTGAGTCTGGTGCCGGAAAGACTGAGAACACGAAGAAGGTAATTGCGTACTTCGCCACCGTCGGTGCCTCCCAGAAGAAGGATCCCTCCATTGAGAAGAAGGGCTCCCTTGAAGACCAGGTCGTACAAACTAACCCTGTGCTTGAAGCCTTCGGTAACGCCAAGACCGTCCGTAACGACAACTCGTCTCGTTTCGTAAGTATACTAAACTTTATATTTTTCTTAGAGAACAATCTTAAAAGAACTGTTACACTTAAAAAATCCTTTTTTTGATAAAAGTTTCCGTACTTTCTTTCTTTCTTCTTTATGGCCTAGTAAATATCTAGAATTATTCCTCTGGATATTTTTAACGCCTTATTTTTTGTTTACACTAAATCCTTTCTTCTTCCTCACCCAGGGTAAATTCATCCGTATCCACTTTGGACCCTCCGGTAAACTGGCTGGAGCTGATATCGAGACTTGTAAGTATTTCTCACGCTTGGTTCCTTGAGCCACTTAGTACGTCGGTCCTTATGTTCTTGGTCCTAATGTTCTTGTTTTTGCCAGATCTACTTGAGAAGGCCCGTGTCATCTCTCAGCAGACCCTTGAGCGTTCTTACCACATCTTCTACCAGATGATGTCTGGCGCCGTGCAAGGACTTAAGGGTGCGTATGGACTCTGGTCTGAGTCAAAGTTTGCTAGGATCACGGGACTTTCTTATTGGCTTCAAAACTTTGATACTTGCCTACAAAATTTTGAATTCAATAGTCAATAATAATTTTATTGACGAAGCGAGCAAGTAAATAATACAATGTTTTATAATAACACCGAAGTGAAGGTCCCATGACACTACAATAACAAACATATTATGAATAGGAAAAAAAAACAATTTATTTCAAAGATATTTTTTCAGAATATATTTTTAATGGGCTATTATTTCCTGATTATCAAGATCTGAAATTATTACAATTCTACTATATTATCCTAGTTTTGACGTTAGGATGTGTTAATTTTATTCCCCTATTCCATTTAGCGAAGCCTGGGTCAGCAACACACACAATTACACATTTCGACCAAAAACCATTGGATTAACAACGTGTACAATACTGTCCATGTTGTGATCATTAATTTGTTTATTTTAAATTTAGACATATGTTTGCTGTCAAACGACGTATATGACTATAACATCATATCGCAAGGAAAAACTACCATCCCCAACGTAGATGATGGCGAGGAGTGTCTTTTGACCGACGTAAGTCCGGCCTCTGTATAGCAGAAGGTCGTTAGAGCAAGCCCTGTGTGATGCCGGCTACCAGGTCGCATGTAACCGACTGGTAGCCGGCGTATCTCGCCCCTATACTACCACGAGATACTTACCTTTAGTTTGTAATGTAGTTTCCAACCAAACTCTGAGACTGTGGAGTGACCCTTCCTACCTTTAGTTTGAGACACCTTTCACTCATGACTATGATTGGTGTCATTTTTAGATATGTGTTTACTATCCAACAATGTCAATGACTACAACATCGTGGCCCAAGGCAAGACTAGTATTCCTGGCGTTGACGACGGCGAGGAAATGAGAATGACCGACGTGAGTCCAGAACTTGACTACTGGCTCCACTCATTCTATCCTTACTATCGTGTTGCTGCTTGCTTTGCTTATTTCTGAGTCGGCGCTCGGTTTTCGCATGTGTATGTCAGGTATTTTGGTGTTTACAGAAATAACGATGCTAAGCAACCGCATCTCGGACTATCCCCTCATAAGTCAAGGGAAGACACGAATACCTGGGATCAACGACGCGGAAGAGTGCGATCTCACGATCGTAAGTCTTGAACTTCTTGCGCAAGGAGCGTGCGTCTTGATGCAGATATCCGTGTATTGGGTCCGATTTCGGATGACTGTATCGATTCCACAACGAAAGGCCACTTAAAGCAAATAGTCTGGCTATGGATGTCCATCTCTGTCTGACACTAAAGATGATTTCAACACTTAAGATGGATGTCCATTTATGTCACCCAGAAGTTTCATCTTGAAAAATCTATTATCTTCTAGTGTCTTACGTTGCGTAGTCGACTGTCGGTCATTGTAACAAAATTTCTGAGATACACATGCTGCCCGCTCCCTGCAAGAGTTCAAAGGGCTTTATGCACAAGTTTTTATTGATCACGGTGACACACCATACCCGATCCAGCACAAGCACAACCACACGAACTAATATGTTTAAATACACGACATGGGACGGTTAGGTTTTGGACAGCATTTTTTAGGCAACGTTTCTTATGTGTTGGTGGTTAATACTGGTTTTTAATTGTTTTTTTTTTTATGATCTAATCGGCAGAAATGTGTGCGTTGTCCAACGACATATACGATTACCATAGCGTCTCCCAGGGTAAGATTACTATCCCCAACATTGATGACGGAGAAGAATCGGTGTTGACGGACGTAAGTGGAATGAGAATGGAAAAAAGTGATCCCATTGATGTAGTCACAAGATGCACAAGAAATCTGTATAAGATAATACAGAGTAGAATGTGAGACAAAAATACCATTAACATTGACGCTAATGGAACATATCCGTAGTTTATGAAACCGTATAAATTGTTACACCATTCCGATCCTCTACACCTTAGAACTACTCATGATGTGTATCAAAATTTTTATAGTATATCCGTCCCTCTGAACCTACGAGAAAACAAAAAACTAAATTGGTATCCTGTGCACCAACTCCTATATTACGAACAATTACCACAAATGCCTAATTTTGCTAACGCTTCCCTTTTACTTTATTAACTTGTCTAATACGGTAAGTACTTCCTAGAATTAAGCTGTTCTTTCTTTTAACAATTTTATAATGTTATTCGGCCCCTTTATTTTCAAATTAAACTTAACTTGATGTATACTACTCGTAGCTTCACAGTAAATGAATAATTAACTTATCTGTAAACTCTATCACAAAATTGAAGTTTCTGTAACCTTTTCTTTGTCCTATCACAATTTTTCTTTCTTCCCACCAGCCCACAAACGTTCTGCTGAACAAGGGCTATCCCTCACTGTATACTAATGTGTATTTTGTAATATAGCAAGCCATGGACGTCCTTGGTTTCACCCAAGAGGAGAAGGACAACGTATACAAGATCACCGCCGCTGTCATGCACATGGGTCGCATGCAGTTCAAGCAGAGGGGTCGCGAGGAACAGGCTGAGGCCGACGGCACTGAGGTCAGTATCTAATGTGTTTTATTAATTGAGAATCTTATATTTCGAGTTGTATTAGTGACAAATATCGCCGTTACAATTTCATCTATAGTGTAAATATGTCTTCGTCCCATGATCATTATCACATATATCTAACGTTATTTACTCTCTCTCTTTACAGGATGGTGATAAGGTTGCCAAACTCCTCGGCATTGAGATGATGGACCTGTACAAGAACTTGTTGAAGCCCCGCATCAAGGTCGGAAACGAGTTCGTCACCCAGGGTCGTAACAAGGACCAGGTCACCAACTCCGTTGGTGCTCTCTGCAAGGGCATGTTCGATCGTCTCTTCAAGTGGCTCGTGAAGAAGTGTAACGAGACCCTAGACACCAAGCAGAAGAGGCAGCACTTCATCGGTGTGCTGGATATCGCTGGTTTCGAGATCTTCGACGTGAGTATCATTACTTGAGCCGGCCTCAAAGGCTAAGGCTTTTGGGATAAAAAAATCTGAAAGATGATAATGTTAAGTAGTAGATTTAATTTAGTAGTAAGAAAAAAAAATGAAATTCTATCATTTCGTAAGATATTAATCCAAATTTATTTCTTAGTTCAATGGGTTTGAACAACTTTGCATTAACTTCACAAATGAAAAACTCCAACAATTCTTCAACCATCACATGTTTGTATTGGAGCAAGAGGAGTATACTAAGGAAGGCATTCACTGGGAGTTCATTGACTTTGGAATGGACTTGCTCGCCTGCATAGATCTTATTGAAAAGGTACACCGAGTGTGCAGCATCCTCGGTTGGGCTATTTGTTATCCATTTTGTGTTCAGTTTTCAGCTATAGGCTCGCTCATGTATTATACAGCGACATAGAATAGTCAAATGCTTTAAAGTGTGTGTGTGTAACCCTCTTCATGATGTTATCAAAAGTTCAACGGTTTCGAGCAACTCTGCATTAACTTCACCAATGAGAAGCTGCAGCAGTTCTTTAACCACCACATGTTCGTACTTGAACAAGAAGAGTACAAGAAGGAGGGTATCAACTGGGCCTTCATCGATTTCGGAATGGACTTGCTCGCTTGTATCGATCTTATCGAAAAGGTAATAGTCGTCGTGTCTCGTCGTAGCCCGTCGGCGCAGGAAGCAACTTGACGGGATGTCGTGTAACATTAACAAGCCAAGCCAAGTGAGACTGGCTTGGTCTTCGTCTTTGGTCACTCAGGTCTATCACGTCATCCAATAACTGCGGAATGAGATCCGTAGCGTAATTACCTAAACCCCCAAACTTAACCCTCCACATTACTTATCTCCCTGCAGTTCAACGGTTTTGAACAACTCTGCATTAACTTCACCAACGAGAAACTTCAGCAGTTCTTTAACCATCACATGTTCGTTCTGGAGCAAGAAGAGTACCAGCGTGAAGGCATCGAATGGACATTCATTGACTTTGGCATGGATCTGCAAAATTGCATTGACCTTATTGAAAAGGTAGTTGGCGTCAACGCAACAATGAAAGCTTGCTCACGCCACAGGGGTGCTCGAGTAGCGTCACGTTACTCGAGACACTTCACCAATGCTGTTTGCTCTTTGTGTTTTTTTTTGTGTGAATTCTTCTGTGTGCTTTTTTCTTTTGAAGTATAATAATGTTTCATTTCTAAAATCTTCAGGAACACGCAACACACTACTCTTAAAAATAATCAGTTAACTAATAACAGTATTTCGATCGTTTTTTCCATGACGCTCCGCGATCCAGATGAACGGGTTTAATCAGCTCTGTGTTAACTTTACCAACGAAAAATTGCAACAGTACTTTAACCATTTCATGTTCGTCCTAGAACAAGAGGAATATGAAAGAGAAGGGGTCCAATGGACCTTCATAGATTTTGGTATGGACCTTCAAGCGACCATAGAGTTAATAGAGAAGGTATTGAGAAAATAAGTGCATAGCTAAAGGAAGTAGGGCCGCGAGAGCTTTAAGCTGAGCCATCGCCTGCAAGTGCAAACTGCTGGCTGACCCCCCATGCCACGGTATCACTAGGCAGAGATATGACAGTATCCGCTTGTACCACACGCAAACATTTCGCAAGCGAAGCTACTGCAAAACTTATAAAATATTTAAATTTGCATCTAGCTACCGCGTCCCTAGTAAAATAAATACACCGCTCTCAGGATCGCACGCGAAACGTAGTTAGCTTTGTAATATTCTCTAATTAATAAAAAAATAATGCACAGCTCGAACGATCTAATTTAATTAGTAAGTTTGTTTACATAATTCATTTGGCTGGGTACTATTACGTAATTATTATTAATCTGCACATATTTTTGTACAAAACATTGAGGTAGAGCTTTTTACCACAGTACACTTTTACACGACATTTAATTCACTATCATAATTTTCTTATTATTAAGTACTTGCAAGTTGCACGCTGCTTACTACTTACATATTATATAGTTTTATCTTATTTTAAGCTAAAATGTCTCATTTTAAATTTTCCTTCTGCTTAGTAAGTAAATATAAAAAAAAACTTTGGTCTGCCTAAGTATTCAGAGAATTGATTTAAATGCTGTTTAATGTATTTTGATAAAGTTACAGATAATTATGAGACATTTCTTCGCATCACCCGTGCCTCCTTCGTGTTCTAATCTCTTTGGTACGTTTACAGCCCATGGGTATCCTCTCCATCCTTGAGGAAGAGTCTATGTTCCCCAAAGCCACCGATCTTACCTTCGTTGAGAAGTTGAACAACAACCACTTGGGCAAGTCTGCTCCTTACCTGAAGCCGAAGCCCCCCAAGCCCGGTTGCCAGGCCGCTCACTTCGCCATTGGCCATTATGCCGGTAACGTAAGTATCTAAAACACATACTACTTCAGCTACATCATCGTCTTTGGGACCTACATTTTCCCTTGTTTTCTGAGCTAAATTTTTCAACTTATCCTGTGACAGGTCGGTTACAACATCTCTGGATGGCTTGAGAAGAACAAGGACCCCCTCAACGACACTGTCGTTGACCAGTTCAAGAAGGGACAGAACAATTTGCTTAAAGAGATCTTTGCTGACCATCCTGGTCAGTCTGGTGGTGCCGATGCTGGTGGTGGCAAGGGTATGTATAATGACGACACTTGACTTAAATGAAATATTTGAATTAATTAATACAATTATGAATACTTTAGATTACAATAATTGTATTGAAGGCGACAGGTATCATGAGCTCGTTCATACATCACCATCATATAAGTCTACTTATTACCACCTATCAGAACTTCACACCGATACCAACACCAAGATTTATACTTCAACACTTGGTCCATTTCATACTTTCTATACCGCATCTATCTAGAACTAACACTGACTACAAAACGTCAGCGGTTAGTTCTGCAGCTTTTACTTTATTCTGACACATGTTTCAATAACTAGGCGCTGGTGGCAAGCGTGCTAAGGGTTCTGCCTTCCAGACTGTATCATCACTCTACAGGGTAAACCGGAACATAAAATCACCGTGATTTGCTTCTGTGACTCCTACGTGGCTTTACTGTCTACTGTCTACACGCATAAGGCTGGCTCCGTTCTATGGAATCATTCAAGAAATTATCTAAGTTCATTTGTAAGATTTTGGTTTATGGATTCCAGGACGATATGGCCAGCCTTGCACGCTTTCACTATAATCATGTCTCTGTCCATGCATATTTATTTATACACAGCTTATGTGAACGCCGTCGCGCAGGTGTCTTGTCTACGAGTATTGTAGTGTCCTATGTGACGTAATTGTGATTGTCCTGGTACTTATAGTTGCTTGTTAATGTACGTCCATAGGCGGTCGCGGTAAGAAGGGCGGTGGTTTCGCTACTGTCTCCTCCGCTTACAAGGTATTTAATTGTTTCAAATTATTTAGTTGGATTTGTTTTTTTTTATCACCACTGAGGCAGACTAAGCAACTACTTGGGTATAGATCTGCTTCGGATTTTAGTTTATTGTAGTTTAATACCTGGATTGACTGAAAGGTAACTTAGAATCACCTCATTACCAAACCTACATGTATTGTATTGTATTATACATGTACGGTATATACAATTCACCATCATCCATTGTAGACGCACTCTACATACTAAAGTGTGTCTTAAATCTTATTTTTTGCTGCAATGTAGTTTCTGAAAAAACGTTTACTATGCTACATTTGCTGCCGAATGTAAAATTAATAATTTTGTTGTGTTTTCATGTTTTAACCTAAATGTGTGATTTTATGTTTATGCACTTTTCCATCAAAATATACTTCTGGTTTCGTTACATTTGAGTGTCGCTTCTCTATGTTTCAAAGATAATTTCTGAACACTGACTACAGAAATGATCTTCATTAAGCTTACAAGAAAAATCTTTCTTGCAATCTTTGAGTGCAAAATCGTTTGTTGTGCAACTCTTAGTAGCAGTATCATGATTTCTAATAAGTGTTGTATCTACAGGAACAACTTAACAACCTGATGCAAACCCTGAGGTCTACCCAGCCTCACTTCGTACGTTGTATTATTCCCAACGAGTTGAAGCAGCCTGGTGAGTACTTTACTTGATTTCTTAAATTTTTATCGCGGATGAATATTTTCTCCAAGAAAATGTTGATTGAATTAAAATGTTGAGCATAATTTCTAGATTCACAGTCACCGTACTTGGGATTTCCACCATGTTCCGTACAAAAATGTAATCTTTGTCTTGAACGGTATGTGTAACTTTGTCGCGCAGGTCTCATCGACTCTCACCTTGTGATGCACCAGCTGACCTGTAACGGTGTGCTTGAAGGCATCCGTATTTGCCGTAAAGGTTTCCCCAACAGGATGGTCTACCCCGACTTCAAGCTCCGGTAAGATTCCAACCTCAAGGATACCAACCAAATCTATTTCAATCTTAAGTGCCCATTCGGCAAATATTTATGGTATCTCCAGTCATCAAATAACTTTATTTTATTTTCATATAAGAGATTAAATTTATGAAGACACGCACATAATTTTGGTTGGTGAGTCTAAACAAATTCTTTAGACTCTGGTATATTCGACACGATTTTATTCTGGTACTGCAGCTGACTGGCGATTGACGTCATTAGACGTTCGTGCAGGCGTGACTAATAACATCTAAAATTATTTTGATGAGTCCCCACTCACTCGCTCCTTTATATTTTTGATCAAGGTGCGAAGTGATATTAATACTGAAGCCACTCATGTTTTATGATGATGAACTAAATTAACTTGTTATTTAATGAACAGTTACATGATTCTTGCACCAGCCATCATGACCGCAGAAAAAGATCCTAAAGAGGCCGCTAGGAAGTGTTTGGAGGAAGTGGGTCTCGATCCCGAAAGCTATCGTATTGGTCACACAAAGGCAAGGCGGAGATTGATACCATCCTTGAATGGAGATAGCATGTGATAGTTTATAGATTTTTGAAAATCTATAAGAAACTAGATTTTGTTTTTAGATCCTACCATACATGGTTTGCCTCCTACCGAGTATGTATCATACCTAGTTGTCTTGAATGGTATGCACCCGTAGAAATCACCTGTAATCTAGATGTTGTCATCTAGCCATACAAACCCTTTTACCCCGACTTTAAGATTTTTCCAGAACGTAAACATTGTTTTGGAAACTTCTGGTTTACCCCTTTATTCGCCCCAATGCCCCCGAAGATACCAAGGACGTTGTATCTATGTATTGGTATACTCATGAACATATTATCAGTACATTCCCTCATTGTGTGTCCATATATTTTGATAATGTAGCTACAAGATCCTGGCCCCTCAAGCTGTGGAAAAGGAATCGGATCCTAAGAAGATCGCTCAAATCATCCTGGAGGCGACTGGCTTAGACGCCGAATCCTACCGTCTGGGTCACACCAAGGCATGTCTTTATACCCTGAAAGTAGTTAGCAATTTGAGAAGAGCGGTTCAAAACCCCCAAACACCCGAACCGCAAGGCTTAAATGTGCTTTGTCGAATTCAACACCTCATGAGACTGGTGTCATAATTTGACCTTAACCCATATGTGCTCACCCTCGGAGTCCAAGCTACTAAGACTCCTGTTTGTGTTACCCTATCCTTCCTTACCCTACACGTACATAATAAACACTGTTATCATATTGTATGTACTCCTATAACGCAGATACAAAATTCTGTGCCCGAACCTCATCAAAGAACCAATTACACCTGAGAGTGCTACTAAGAAAATTCTCGAGCAAACTGGATTGGATTCGGAGTCTTTCAGGCTTGGAAAGACGAAGGTAGAACTCAAGCATGCCAGATACAGCCTACACAAAACTAATTTTCCCTCTATATCCTCATTGCATGACGCAGTAACTAAAATAACCCTATCTTTCTGTTCTATCGGTCTGTTTTGTGCCACTTTACTGTTTTAGTGAATTCTTCGTTGATGACTCATATGAGAAAATGACTAACACAAGATTTTATCTTTTTCTTTTTTTATTGCGACTATAATGAATTTTACATTTTTATTTGTTTCAAGCACCATATGAGGTAAATTCAATATTGTAATATTCAATTAAATCAATGTCTGTATATTGCTTACCTCCACACCATGACGTGCTCCTCCCCTAACACATGCCATGTACGAGCAGGTATTCTTCCGCGCCGGTGTCCTGGGTCAGATGGAAGAGTTGCGTGACGACAGGCTGTCGAAGATCGTCTCGTGGCTCCAGGCCTACATCCGTGGTTACCTGTCCCGTAAGGAGTACAAGAAGCTGCAGGAACAGAGGTAGGCATACTTGACATTGACACTTGAACAAAGCGCCATATTTGGAAGAGCACGACAATTTATAATGATAATTTTTTCTAAAGGGTGGCTCTCCAAGTTGTCCAGCGCAACTTGCGCAAATACCTGCAACTCCGCACCTGGCCCTGGTGGAAGCTGTGGCAGAAGGTCAAGCCCCTCCTCAACGTCACCCGCGTCGAGGATGAGCTCGCGGTAAGCATCCATCATCGTTATTAATTTGATCGCACAATCTGACCCACTATACACGGATATAGTACGCGTGAATCAAGGTACCACAAATAGCCCGGACCGCGCCCACCTGTTGGTTACGCGACACCGCAGCAGGTGTTGCGGCCATTTCTGGATCCGCGCCCCCTCCGTGCGCCTTTTCTCCATAGTCACAATGTTGCGCGCGTGGGCGATGTTCCACCCGCTGGAAATCTCCAGCGCCGCTCAGTAGCGGAGTGGTCGGCGGCGCGCGCACCACCTACCCTTATACTTACGAACGACCGAACACATTTGCATTCCTATTTATTTTTTTATTGATGTTTTAATTATTAATTAATTTATTAATAAACAATGGCGGCCGCGGTTCTCTTATCGGAATGGAACGGGGAAACTAACGGTGTCAACGATTTACAGAAACTTGAGGAGAAGGCACAGAAGGCCCAGGAGGCTTTCGAGAAGGAAGAGAAACTCCGCAAAGAGCTGGAGGTCCTCAACGCCAAGCTGCTCGAGGAGAAGACCGCTCTGCTGTCCTCCATCGAAGGCAAGGAGGGCAACCTGTCCGAAGTGCAGGAGCGCGCTGCTAAGCTCAACGCGCAGAAGGCCGACCTCGAGCTGCAACTCAGGGTGAGTACTTCACATTTACATTATTGCTAATAGAAACAAGTGCGCTTATCGTTAATTAAAATGAGATGTAGTGATAAACAAATGGATATTTTAAATTTTGTTCCTAGAACTGAAATAGCAATTAGAATTTAGGTCGTGAAGAGTTAACGCGATGAAAGTCTACAGCTAATTAATCTCATTAAAATTAGTGAAGCTTCCTGCGGTCGATAAACATCACTCAATGTTACAAACCAAATATGTAGAGTCATACAGTGTAGCGAGTTAACTCACCGCAAGTTTGCTTGACGCGATTCTTTAAATAAACTCCAGGTTTGTTTACATGGGAAATAGTTCGATCGTGTTTAAAATAACTGCAAGTCTTTAATTGCCTCATTCTTAGAAGTGTTAATTGAAAAGAAACAGACGCGAGCGCTAAATACTTATTTAAACAAAATCTTCTCAGAACTGACTTGAACATTTTATATTGTAGGACACCCAGGACCGCCTTACTCAGGAGGAAGATGCCCGCAACCAGCTCTTCCAGGGTAAGAAGAAGTTGGAACAGGAAGTCTCCGGCCTGAAGAAGGATGTTGAGGACTTGGAACTCTCCGTCCAGAAGTCCGAGCAGGACAAGGCCACCAAGGACCACCAGATCCGCAACTTGAATGATGAGATCGCCCACCAGGACGAGCTTATCAACAAGTTGAACAAGGAGAAGAAGCTCCAGGGAGAGTCCACCCAGAAGACCTCTGAGGAGCTCCAGGCCGCCGAGGATAAGGTCAACCACCTCAACAAGGTCAAGCAGAAGCTCGAGCAGACCCTCGACGAGCTTGAGGACTCTCTGGAGCGCGAGAAGAAATTACGCGCTGATGTCGAGAAGCAGAGGAGGAAGGTGGAGGGTGACCTCAAGCTTACGCAAGAGGCCGTCGCCGACCTCGAGCGCAACAAGAAGGAGCTCGAGCAGACCGTACAGCGCAAGGACAAGGAGATCTCGTCCCTCACCGCCAAGCTCGAGGACGAGCAGTCTCTTGTCAGCAAGAACCAGAAACAGATCAAGGAACTGCAAGCCCGCATCGAAGAGCTCGAGGAGGAGGTCGAATCCGAACGCCAGGCTCGCGCTAAGGCCGAGAAGCAGCGTGCCGACCTCGCCCGCGAGCTCGAGGAGCTGGGTGAGCGCCTGGAGGAAGCCGGTGGCGCCACTTCCGCTCAGATTGAGCTCAACAAGAAGCGCGAGGCTGAGCTCAGCAAGCTGCGTCGCGACCTCGAGGAGGCCAACATCCAGCACGAGTCCACCCTCGCCAACCTCCGCAAGAAGCACAACGATGCCGTCTCGGAGATGGGTGAGCAGCTCGACCAACTCAACAAACTCAAGGCCAAGTGAGTATATTTTTACATTACTATAAAAATAGCCAGTAAATTAAATGTGATGTATCAACGCCTACGCGTGACTCATCAAAATCGGTCGACGGATACATGTGGGATTGATAGATTTATGTCCGAATTAAATATAAAGATTACATTTACTGAAATATAATGCAACATCCAGGGCTGAGCATGACCGCGCGTCTTGCTACAACGAGCTTAACAACACTCGCGCGGCTGTCGATCAAGTAGCGAGAGAAAAGGTAACATGTCGTCCGTAGAGGCATGTGTACCGCCTGGGGTGAACCTTGCATGGAACCTTACGACCCACATTACACATCACATGGCATTGTGATACGATCGATGTTTCTGAATTAATTCCTCGACTGTGTTAGACGGTTGTTGACATTATACTAAAATGTTTTGTCATTATTTATCTATCCAGGGCTGAGAAAGAGCGCTCTCAGTACTTTAGCGAAGTCAATGACCTTCGTGCCGGACTCGACCATGTGTCCAACGAAAAGGTACAAAGGATGAAAAGAAAATTTTGTTGGCATTTGCCGTTACAGGGCTTCGCTTTGCAGCTTATTAAATCTAAGGAGAATAAATGTCGAAACACCACACATGAAAACACATAATCCATCCCATGACAATGATACTCATCATAATAAACTAATAATTTCATTTGATTAGGTGTAGCATGGAAGCTAAAACCGCCTCGACGTTTGAGTGACCTTTATTTAATTACAATAACATCACACAAAAAAAAAATGCATGGATTTATTAATAAATAGATTTGAATGAAAAACAAACGTTTGAATTACTTGAATAATATTAATTGGTTTAAATATTACTGGTTTTGAATTGGTTTATGCAGTTGGACAAATACTAATAATTTATTAATAACAGTTAATTTTGATATTGATAACAAATAAAGAAACGTCCAAAAGTTTACACTTTACTTTTATAAATGAACTAACATGCAACATCATCAATACGTGCATTCTAAAACACACTTATCCTCCAGGCTGCCCAAGAGAAGATCGTCAAGCAGCTGCAGCACCAGCTCAATGAGGTCCAGAGTAAGGCTGATGAGGGCAACCGCACCCTCAACGACCTGGATGCCGCCAAGAAGAAGCTGTCCATCGAGAACTCCGACCTGCTCCGCCAACTGGAGGAGGCCGAGTCCCAGGTGTCTCAGCTGTCCAAGATCAAGGTGTCCCTCACCACCCAGCTCGAGGACACCAAGAGGCTCGCCGACGAGGAGGCCAGGGTATGTACACATCATAAAGGATCTCTTACTTTTTCTAAATTTTACTTAAACAATGACTAATCGAATTTTTCTATCCACAGGAACGCGCCACCCTTCTTGGCAAGTTCCGCAACCTCGAGCACGACCTGGACAACATCCGCGAACAGGTCGAGGAGGAGGCCGAAGGCAAGGCTGATCTTCAACGCCAGCTTTCCAAGGCCAACGCTGAGGCTCAGCTCTGGCGCTCCAAGTACGAGTCCGAGGGCGTCGCCCGCTCCGAGGAACTCGAGGAGGCCAAGCGCAAGCTCCAGGCCCGCCTCGCCGAGGCAGAGGAGACCATTGAGTCCCTCAACCAGAAGGTTGTCGCTCTCGAGAAGACCAAGCAGCGCCTCTCCACCGAGGTTGAGGACCTGCAGCTCGAGGTCGACCGCGCCACCGCCATTGCCAACGCTGCCGAGAAGAAGCAGAAGGCCTTCGACAAAATCATCGGAGAATGGAAGCTCAAGGTCGACGACCTCGCCGCCGAGCTCGATGCCAGCCAGAAGGAGTGCCGCAACTACTCCACCGAACTGTTCCGCCTCAAGGGTGCCTACGAGGAAGGCCAGGAACAACTCGAGGCTGTCCGCCGCGAGAACAAGAACCTCGCCGACGAAGTCAAGGATCTGCTTGACCAGATCGGTGAAGGTGGCCGCAACATCCACGAGATTGAGAAGGCCAGGAAGCGCCTTGAGGCCGAGAAGGACGAGCTCCAGGCTGCCCTCGAGGAGGCTGAGTCTGCCCTCGAACAGGAGGAGAACAAGGTCCTCCGCGCTCAGCTTGAGCTGTCCCAGGTCAGGCAGGAGATCGACAGGCGCATCCAAGAGAAGGAGGAGGAGTTCGAAAACACCCGCAAGAACCACCAGCGCGCCCTCGACTCCATGCAGGCTTCCCTCGAAGCCGAAGCTAAGGGCAAGGCTGAGGCCCTGCGCATGAAGAAGAAGCTCGAGGCTGACATCAACGAGCTTGAGATCGCTCTTGACCACGCCAACAAGGCTAATGCTGAGGCCCAGAAGAACATCAAGCGCTACCAGGCCCAGATCAAGGACCTCCAGACCGCCTTGGAAGAGGAACAGCGCGCCCGCGACGATGCCCGCGAACAGTGTGGCATCGCCGAGCGTCGCGCCAACGCCCTCCAGAACGAGCTCGAGGAGTCTCGCACACTGCTGGAACAGGCCGACCGCGCCCGCCGCCAGGCCGAGCAGGAACTCGGCGACGCTCACGAACAGCTCAACGAGCTGTCCGCCCAGAGCGCCTCCCTGTCCGCCGCCAAGAGGAAACTCGAGTCAGAGTTGCAGACCCTGCACTCCGACCTCGACGAGCTCCTCAACGAGGCTAAGAACTCCGAGGAGAAGGCCAAGAAGGCCATGGTTGACGCTGCCCGTCTTGCCGATGAGCTGCGCGCCGAACAGGACCACGCCCAGACCCAGGAGAAACTCCGCAAGGCTCTCGAACAACAGATCAAGGAACTGCAAGTCAGGCTGGATGAGGCTGAAGCCAACGCCCTTAAGGGAGGCAAGAAGGCCATCCAGAAGCTCGAACAGAGAGTCAGAGAGCTCGAGAACGAGCTTGACGGTGAACAGAGGAGACACGCCGACGCCCAGAAGAACCTGCGCAAGTCCGAGAGACGCATCAAGGAGCTTTCCTTCCAGGCTGAAGAGGACCGCAAGAACCACGAGCGCATGCAAGACCTGGTCGACAAACTGCAACAGAAGATCAAGACCTACAAGAGGCAGATCGAGGAGGCAGAGGAAATCGCCGCCCTCAACTTGGCTAAGTTCCGCAAGGCACAGCAGGAGTTGGAAGAGGCCGAAGAAAGGGCAGACCTTGCCGAGCAGGCCATCAGCAAATTCCGTGGCAAGGGACGCGCGGGTTCCGCCGCGAGAGGAGTCAGTCCGGCGGTGAGTTTCCTTCACTAAGTCTTTACCAAACCGTCAATACTTATTCGAGATACTAAGCATCATTCTCTGATTCAGGCGTCCGTTAAAGGGCGTCCCTAATTCAGCACTGGAGAGTAATATGTAAGTTGGCAATATATTGCACGCCACATACAGCACTATGAGCAGTGCAGCCCCTTGATGTAGAGCTAGTACCTGTGGAAGTTTTCCTTATATACCATACATAATTATATATTTTATTAAACTCTTGCATCTTTGATTCCTAGGCATGTAAAAGTATCCAGATCCCGCATGTCGTTTATATTTGTGATGTTGAGTAAGATATTAATGTATTTTTTCCTCCGCAGCCCCAGCGCTCGCGTCCCGGCTTCGCTGACGGTTTCGGTACCTTCCCACCTAGGTTCGACCTGGCGCCCGAAGATTTCTAAACGTTCCACTACAGAAAAAAAACGGACTGTACAGATTTTTCGTTGAAATGTAACTAATTTTTTTTATACATAGCAGTTATAAGTTACGAATGCGTGAAACGAAAAACTGTAAAAAAAAATTTGTAAGCCAAACAAAAAAAATATACACTTTAGTGATCTAATCTTTTTACCAAAGGCTATTTTGTAACTTGTTGATATTTATTTATATTATTTATTACCGTGGAGTATGTATCGAGAGTGCGAGGCCCCGAGAGACGCGCGCGAGCCGTGCGTGCGCTTGCTCGTTCGAGACACGCCCCCCACCCCCTCACCGCCGCCTGCGCGCGCGCATCTCTCGCTTGCCTCATTTTGACATCTAATAAAGCGATATCGTTGTCATAAAATACTATAACTCGACTTTTATTTTTATCAATCCCCAATCTATTATTACCACTACTACATTATAATCTTAATCCATACACACTTAAAGAATTAGATAACACACATGACACATGAAATAAGTCAGACATAACATGGAACTTTGACCATTTCACTGAATAATATTTCTAAAGAAGTTATCACTATTTTCGTAAGATGTGTTGGCAGTAGGCATAACTTTGACGCTACGTGTACATTTTAAACATTTCTAGATCATAAGTAACACAAAAAAGTGGCTTCACAATGAAGTAATGCTTGCTTGGAGGGGCTTCTGGCTAAGTACTAACTGCCGCAGGGGTCGATCGATTACGTTAAGCTACTCTTACCGCGGTTGGTCCATGGATGGGTGACGATCTCTACATACCGTGCCTCAGAAAGCACGGAAAGCCGTTGGTCCCGGCTGTCATTCGTGGCCAGTCGTTACCGGTCGTCGGAAGCCCGAAAGACTGCCAACCAGTCTTACCAAGTGGTATCGTATTACCCAGTAACTGGGTTGTGGAGGTCAGATAGGCAGTCGCTCCATGTAAAATACTGGTGTTCTGCTGAATCCGGTTAGACTGGAAGCCGACCCCAACATACTTGGGAAAAGGAAGGCAGATGGTGATGACAATGAAGTAGATACTTAAAGCAGTTTAAAATGAAATGCGAATGTCATATTTATAAGAGAGTAATTATAAAAGTAGGGCCCCGCTGCAGTTGCGTTGCTTGAGAATCGATCTCCACTGAAAGAGAGTCCACTCATACAATTAGGACAATATCTCGGGTCCAGTTATATTGAAACTAGATACTCCATGTAGCAGAAATAAATACACAAGTACGTAGACGTACGTACCTACTTCGATTGACATAATTCGGCACGATTCGGCACATCCGGGCGCCAGAATATTATATATTCGATTTTGTTGCTCAGCTGTACCAAAGCATGCTAATGCGAACAAGTGTGCCCTTACGAAGGTTAAAGCCTACACCGGAAAAACCGATAAATGCTTTGGATGAAAAAACACACCCGTACACTTAAACATTTATTTTACAAAACATAATTCTCGTTGACGTCTTAAAATAACAGTATGTTACATCTATTTTAACAACTTCAGGAACTGGGTTTCGTCAGTAATTTTTGGAACTGACATCCTTACATAGAATATTAATTATTGTGTAATAAATAGATGATTAAGATCACACATCGTCACTTTATCTTCAAGATTTATAACATAATTTATCACTTTTGTTATTAATGGAACATCGCAATGTAGACAGTGTTATAGAATTAGACGACATTTCTTATAGTTATTATCATGACTGCATCAGATAAATATCTATGCATCACAGATACTATAAACATTCATATTCACCGACTAAAACAAACGGTTGAAGAAAAAAACCGGCCAAGTGCGTGTCGGACCACGCACAACACAATGAAGGGTTCCTTAGTTGGGATGATCACTTTAATCGTATCCCAAGAACAAACTTAACATTATAGTTGAAAAACATGGCCCCATACATTCCAACTGCAAATGTAAGTTTGAACGCACAATATTGAGTGATTTACAATGTTATTTTAAGACCATAAACTTTTTATAGGTTTTCCTGTAATCTATAAGTAAAGAACTATTTTCTGTATTTTTTCGGAGATAATGAGGGGATGGTCAGTTTTCATTTATTTTCTTAAATAACTTTGTAATTATTTATTTTAAAATGATAAAAAAATATGATTGAGGCGCTCATAATAAGTCATTTCATTTGATATGTCACACGGTACAGTTTGCAAAAGTTTTTTTTTATTTTCTATATTTGAGCCCCAAAAATTACCTTCATATTAAAAATACATTTATTTACGTTACACTTCCGTGTTTGGGTCACTAAAATTCATAAATGTGTGCCAAATTTCAATTTAATTGGTCCAGTAGATTCGGAGCAAATCGGCTGGGACAGACAAACAGACAGACACACGAGTGATCCTATAAGGGTTCCGTTTTTCCTTTGAAGTACGGAACCCTAACAAAAGAAAATCTAAGCAAGATTCATGCATGATAACTTCACAATGTATTGATGATTATGTGTTGAATCGGAATTAATATCAAATAATAATATCTTCATTTCAACAACGCCATCTCTTTATTGTACAATTTGAATGTATGCTCGGTTTTCTAAAGTCAATAAACCTATCGGTTTGCTGACTAATAGTATCAACTGCTGAACAGATTCTAGCTCTGCTTAGGATAGGAATAACAAATCTATGAAACTTATGCTTGGAAGTTGACTACACATCTGAGCGTAATACTAATAATTACCAATAACGATCAGTACTTTATAGGATTCGGGCCTAAATTAAATTGTACCTTCTTAAATACTGCTGTAGGTAGCCATGTCAATAATTTAACACTTCCATTCTTACTTAAAATATTTCAACATACTTTTAATTACTAAAAAGACCCCCAAAATGTTAATTTAGGCGCAGCGCTATTCGTGGACGGTTCATCCTCTTCGGGCACGTAAGACATACTGCAGAAGTCTAGGTTAGCGTCAGTGAAAGGCTTGAATTTGTTCTGGAACTCATGCCAGGTACAGCCCTCCAAGGGGCAGATAGGAGTCTCCCTCTCGTTGATAAAGAGTTGGACACGGTAAGACTGGTTGCTGGGCTGACCACCGAGTTCGTCGCACCTGGAACCATTAAGATAAGTGACTTGAAGTAGTAGGAAGTAGGAAGAGAATGGAAGAAGCATTGATACTGATAATATTTTTGAAGACTATATCGCATCAAAGCCGAATGAAGAATGATTAACAATCCAAATAAAACATGACTAGCAGATAACAAGACATCATAAACATTTATAAAGCAAAAATATATTATTATTAGACTTTTGTAGTACTCGTAGGGTATAGATAGGTGGCCTCAAGATAAAGAAGGACGCTTTGACAATAAATATCAATTCTTCAATGAGTGACAAGCTCGTGCATAGATAGCGGAAATCAATAGACACGGTACGTACATATGTAAAAACTGATAAAGTAATCAAAAATTATATAATTCATTGGATCAACGATAACACAGTTAAGGTGAATGTAAATAAAAATAAGACATGGATGTCGCATGATATAATAATCCTATCAATTGCCTCTAATAATGCTTTGAAATTAATCCAAGATAATTTGCATACTACTAAGTTAATTGGATAGTTTTATTGGGCAACAGCATAAACATGAGTATTGTTATGATTACTGAATAAAAAGTACCTGTACCAAGTTATTATTCTGTTGATGAAGTTTTTGCCGAAAAACTAATAATGAGTAATAAACGAAGACCAAAATAGACAGTAGAAACGATATAACGAACAATGACCTGAGCACCTGCTTGCAAAGGTAAACGTACTAGTGATATTTTCAATGTAATGGAGAATTTCATTTTAAAGCCAACCGCTTATTTGATATATCATTTCACTATTTAAAGTATATGAACTTACCTGTTAAGCACGGCAATAATATTGACAGAGAACGCTCCAATGTAGCTGGTCCTCCACACCCTTTGCGGGTCCATGTTCAAGGCCTGCAGGGGAGGATCCTCCTTGTACAGCCCCAGGGCGCAGAAGACCATCTCCATCATGGTGTCGTGGGTGAAGTGGGCACTCACCTTCCTGCCTCCACCATCGACGAATGCCAAGAAGTTGTCGTACAGGTCTTTCATTGGTAAACGGCCTAGGTTCTCGTTCACCTGAAAGTTGAGTAAAATATTTAATTATAAATTGTTCACTATCGAACACCAATTACCAAATTGTGAGGTTAGAATTGTTTATTTTCTTCAAACAATCTCTACTAAACAGCAAGTTATAATTCAACCAAAAGGGTGTCCATGGAGTTTCTTGCCCGTTCTACTCCATATATACGTTTTGGAACGGGCAACTAGCTTAAACTTTCTGATCAACTGACTGACTCCTGGATAATTCAAGTGTCTGAAAAAACTTTAATGGAAATAAACTAAGGATTAGGAAGGAACAGGATTGTTAACAATCATCATTGAGTAACAAATTCACGATTGTGTAGGTAACGTTTAGGTAAGGGTCCTCGTCAAACATATCATCGCTTTACATGAGGAGAGATAAAGGCCAACGGCGATCCTGTCCAATATAAAGAATCTGTTCTCGAACGCACCCAAGACCCATATCCATTTCTGTGATAATGTCTGACGTCATCATAGTACTCCAAGACGATGAGTTGCTCGTCAGTGAAGGCGGCACACCACGGGGACTTGTGGTCGGGTTCCCAGGAGCGGAAGAACCGACACATCTCGTAGATGGAGAAGACCATAGATGCGTTCAGTTTGGTCGTGATGCCTAGACGGTCCTGGACTGCATTTTGGACCTGTGAAAATAATGGATGAAGTTTTAAGTAAATGCCGATTGAGCATAAAATAAAACGTGTGCGGTCGGGGGACCACGTTAGGAACGAAGTTCCTTCTCACAAAAACTTTTGAATAAAAAAAATCAAATCAAATCATTTATTTCTTTGCAAACATGGGTAAAGTACTTAGCTTAAGTACATAGGTGTTTTATAAAAGAAAAAAAAAGTTCTCCACATTTTACCGACACGTAGGCATGCAAATGTTTACAACTCCTAATAACAAAATCAAAATTAAAAAAGAAAAAATTAAACATACAAATCAAAAATGTCAGCGTGGTCAACTTAAATAAAAATAAGAGTATATAAAGTCAAACAGAAATAAAAAGTAAATGAAACCAGGATAACGCTTTTTCGTTACTTACGTACGTACGTATATGTCTGCCGGTACACTCCTACAAGCCGCGTTAAAAAGCTTTGTTCCAATAAAAAAACTAATTCTACCACGGTCAACGACGAACAATCTATGATTTTTGCAGACCGAATAATGTGCGCGTTTATAATTTATAACGTGACGATACTATCGTGAACCTACAGGGAAGTAAAATGTATGGAATAAAGACGCTTTTAAATTTCCGTCCACGTAAATTTTTTATGGATATGATGTACTACAGTGTGACTGAGTTTTTATCGGAAAATGATTTTTGCTGAATTACTCTGTTTTATAATGGATTTGCCTTTGGTTATACTTTAATAATATAAATGTTTGCATGCCGAATGGTGAAATATGGCTGACCTTTAATGTATCTTGTCACCTATTATGTATTACCCATATTTGCAAAATAAATGTCTATTCTATTCTATTCACGACAACGTTATAAAGAGCACGTATTTCTGGACGTGGACGTCCACGATAATATCGTGACGTTAGAAATGATAGCTTTTTGTGTTGCAATATAGAACATAGAAACATAATAATTTTGGTACTTAATTTTAATCAATTAGTTTACTTATTCCGCGTCCTAACTAAAGCGACCGGTCGTGTAAAGGCTTCTACATACCGGGGCGACTTGTCGCGCGACGCGACGCGACACAAAGGCACCGCTCGTCCCGCGACAGGCGGGGCCTTTGTACCGCATCGCGTCGCGCGACAAGTCGCGCCGGTATGTAGAAGCCTTGATGCACGATCGTCGTGTTCATAATAATAGTCACTCATTTGTTCGAAGCCGAAAAACCGAAAGACCAAGGCCTGACCACGTCTTCGGGTTCACCGAACAAATCAAGCGTGACGGTCACGTGTACGTGCCTATCACTTTGGTTAGGACGCGGCCAGAGACATTTTCCGCCTTATTACAAAACAAGATTTATGTTTGACATGGCTTAAACCATGGAGTCAGTTTTTGTAATAAGAACGTAACAGTGATTGAAATACCGTTCTTTTTATAAAACTGAAATTTTAGTTTGGTACTAAGTTGTCAGTTTTGTGTTTAGGAAGTTTACCATAGTCGGAATAAAGTTTGAAATTCAATAATGGCTCCATGTTTTAAACCTGGGTCTGAAGATAAACCTTGTTTTGTAATAGGGGGTATTGGTTTGTAAAGAAATACTATGTAAATGATGTTTAAATACTTACAGCAACAAACTCCGGAGTAACAAAATATGTGTCCAGTTGATGAGCCAGAGTTTGTCCACCTTTCACTTCCTGCTGATAACGATCGCAGTTCTCATACGGCTGAAAAAATGTAAGAATTAATTACAAAACGTTTGGCACCTCTCCCAGTTGAATGTCCTATGCACAGTCTGATAAATATTAAAAAGATAGCTGATATGATCTGCAGAAAGTTCAGATTGCTATTATTTCTGTAACGACGAGTCTCGTAAATTCTCATAATATTTATTTGAAAGGGAAATTGCAACTTGCCTGACCAGAACGGATTTATTAACTATCTATTTTGTATGATACAAAACCACTACTATTGTACTACTTAGTAATCGTACTGTTTAAAAAAACATTTGCAAACACCAGTATTTTGTATAAACAAGGGGAAATCAACTCAACTTTTATTATATTTGAATACCATTTTCTTATCCAAACTCACCCTAATCACGTCATCCCTCTGCCTTGATTCCTCCACGGTTACATTCAAGTTGGTACCATCAGTGAGCCCATGTACAAACGCCACACAGCTGGTGATAGTCCTCTGTTCATTAGTAGGCCTGAAGTAGAACTTATCAGCCTGGCCGAAGAGTAGATGGGGGTACTTCTCACGGATCCTCTTGCCGATGTCATAGAGCTCATCGTATCCAGTTCCTGTGAGGTAAGTGGTGGAAACATCCATGGTGTCGTTCCATTTGAAATGTCTGAATTCTTCGATGTCCTAGAATGTGATGATTAAATGTTAACAATTGAATTAGTACGTTTTCAAAAAATACCACACAATAATATGATAGCACACAACGATTTAATTGCAAAATAATATGATGTTTTAAAGAAGTAGAAACTATTATTTCAATAAAATATTTCTAAACAATTGGCTGCATTGCGTCCACAGCTTAAAATACAATATGGAAATGAGACGATAGAAGTCGTCGACGTCTCGGTCGTTTACGCAAAATTCTTGGGGATAATAATTGACAAAAACTGTAACTGGAAATCTGATATTGATGATCTATGTAATAATTGTTATGATCTATGTAATAAAAGTAAAATAATTGATCATCATTTCAGGCGAAAGACGTCTACTGCTGGATATAGGCCTACCCCAAAGTGGTTTGCCATAATCGCTACGCTTGGCAGGCGGGATGGCGATCGCAGTATGGTGCTAAAATGCATATAGAACTCTGCTGCTCATTCTCTAGTAAGTCCCTTAGTCGCCATTTACGACACCCACAGGAAGAAATAGGATGGTGCTATTATTTACGTCCGGCACCACACGGCATAACACCGTTAGTGCTTAAAACAAAAACCGGTGGCTTTAATTTTTAGCATGACATTTTATTAAATAAAATTTGTCACTAAAATGAAAACATTGTTTTTTTTTTATGTTAAGTTCTGAAGGTAAAGATGCAAAGCTTTTTAATAGTTCATTACTGTCACTACCCAATTAAAGACCAAGCTATCTGAACGACAATTACTACCAACAATCAAAGACATAATTTATGTTAGGTATGTACAAGTACCTGAGCACAAAGTTTGCTGGTGTCAGTATTCCAGCTGTTGACAATCTCGTCCTTCAAAAGTGCAACCTCCTTCATGCCAAGAGTGACGCTGGTGCCAGGATTCCTGTTGCCGTGGCGGTTGAGCGTCCATACTGACACCGCTTGGCAATCTGGAATCAAGGATGATAATATTAGCTTAGTTTTAGTTACAAGAAAACTAGAAAAAACTAAAACTTAGTTTAGTTATAATAAAGTCAAGGTCAAAGTCAAAATCATTTATTTGCAATTAATGCGGTACAAAGGAGTAAACGAAGCAACAGGAGTATGTAAGAAGCGTAGTAGGTGGTGTTCTATAGTTTCTGCCTATCCCCATGGGAAGAAGGCGTGAGATTATGTTTGTAAGTTTTGAGTTGAGCTGCACGATAACTGACAAAGGCGTGCACTGACTGGACAGGTCCACTCAAATCTGTATGGTTCTTTCCTGAAAAGACTATTTCAGACACCAATCTACATGGTCCTCAAATGATCTGACCACGATTATATCCGTATTTTTACAATGACATGAATATTTTATATTGTTAAGTATTATATTGTTTTAATTAAGTATTGTAAATGTGAAGACTTGTGGGTTATTGTTTTTATTTTCATCATTGGCAGTTTGAGTAATTTATGCGGCCTACCCAAATGTCCTTTCTTTGGTATTTATTGTTCGTTGAATCATGGAGCTCCTCAAGTTCTGAGTTGATCTGCACGACTACTGACAAATGCGTGCACTGACTGGACAGGTCCCCTCAATCTGTGTGATCCTTTCATCAAAAAATCATTTCAGACACCAATCTACATGGTCTTCACATGATCTGACCAAGATTATGCTGGACTTTAACTGTGACCTCGGAGTTTGTTTCGGCCTTTCTTCTTAGAGTAGTCAGATACGAAACGCAGACATCTACTTTTTTTTATTTTTAATATGATTGACGTGAAGGTGTTTGTACAAACCTACTTACAGAAAATAAATCATTTATCATGTAATACAAAAGATGGTGTGTAACACGGCTGAAACAGATCATGACCTGGGTTGGGACATATAGGATAGTTATATCCTATATGTCCCAACATATGGATGGGAATGTTCCCATGGGACAATTCCTGACCTCCACGCGGGCGAAGCCGCTGGCTAAATCTAGTACAGAATAATGATATCAGGGCTATTGACTAGCGAATAGTGAAACTCCACAGACGTGATGGTATCATTATAGAAATAGGAAAAGCAAAAAAACATTGGGGGTTTTTGTCATGAAAAATAACAAAGTTGTAAGGTTGTTATGTTACCGGGTTGTCCGTACAAAAACATGCTAACGGCGCCCCCGCGCCTCCAGGGTCGTCTTGCGCTCATTGATAATAATTATGCAGTAAGTAAGTACCTAACCAAGTAATGCGACTGGTTTAAATCGTACCTAAGTGATAGACGTTAATGTGTGCAAATATCAAAAGTCATTGATGGCAACAAAATAGAATATAAATCTAATTTTAAAACTAACGCAGTAGGAGTTCCCCAAGGCAGCGTGGTGGGATCGTTTTTATTTCTGCTATATATTAATGACATTCCCAAAGCAACGCGCCACGAAACAGTCTTATTTGCTGACGATACGACACTAATAGTAAAATGTAATGTAACATAAGTAAATTGGAACAGGAAATTAATGAAGCAATCAAAGACATAATAATTTGGCTTAATGAAAACAATTTAAAGATTAATATAAATGAAACAAAAATAATCCAAAATTGAAATTGAATTTTGAAAAAAATGGCGATGCCGTCAGTACCCAAACTTTGGCTCCGTGAATAAAATTATTAAAAAAAATAGTATTACCGAATATCTGACGCTGAAAGTGATGATAAAGTCACAATACCGCCTACAATTAACTGTCCTATCGTTTTCAGGACGACAACTTTAGCCAGAAAAGTGAAAATTGAACTAAAAGTGAAGTGTAATAATTGTTTGAAAATAAGTCTTTGGTGCAACAGATCCTTAAAAATACAGTGTATTCAATTTCCCTACAAAAGAATTGAATGTTCTCTTCTTTCCATCTCTCTCTGAAAGAAATCTGCATATCTACCAAAATTGAAACGAAACAAACAAACAATAGGAAACATTTCTGCAATATTCATACTTCAAAAAGAACGACGAAGACGCGACGCTAGCAGCTGCAGCCAAGGCAACGGTAACGAAGCCTGCGCCCTTCATGCACGGCGCCCCAGACCCCAACCGCGACTGCGCCGCAGTCGTCATTCAATGACAGTTTTATATGTGACATTTTGTAAATAGTGAAAAATTTTATTTTTTGTGTTTCTAGTGTGAGTTCGTGTGTATATAGTTTATTTATATCTATTATTTTTTTAGGTAAGTTTAACTATAAATTTTAAGTGTTTTACTTTATTTCATCATTGCCGGCTGTAGCGACGCCGGAAACTGTGCCAGTCAACCTGCTACATCGCTTGATGTCCAGCTGGTAAGATGTCCTCATTGCTCACAGGCACGCTTTTTTAAAGGCGAACGGGGGCTGAAGATACACTATGGCAAGATCCACAAATCTCATAGTGCACCTTTATGCCCCCCAGCCACATCCCCAACTTCAACACCTTCTGTTCAAAGCTTGTGGAAAACCTTAGCTAAATTCAAAAATTCTACCCCCGTTTTAAAGAGAGTTCCCCGGGGCGCGAGACGGTCTGTGGCACTGAGTTTGGCAGGATACCTCCGTCTCGCGACCCAGGAGAACTCACAAAGTGCCTGGGAGCAATTACTCACTTTCCCTTATAGGATTCTGCATGTCCCAAAAAATTCGGCGACCAAAAAAACCTTAACGAACCAAATTAAAGATAATTGCAACAATTCGACCCTAATTTTAGATTCAAAATTACCTACATTTAACAACCTGTCACAAAAAGGCTTATGTTCACATGTGGAATCGAAACTAAGTGAAGGGGACATCAGGGGAGCAGCCAGGATACTGTTCAGCAGCGATGTGGTGGCGCCTTACTCTCCAGAAACACTAACAGCTCTAGAGAGTAAACACCCAGCGCCTGCGGATGGTCTCACCTTTCCCGACCCCCCCGACCCTCCAGACCTAAATTCATCCTTCCTAAACGCTTCGGCCCCCCAGTTGTTTGCAGCTGTAAGCTCCTTCCGAAGTGGTTCCGCCGGCGGCCTCGACGGCCTGACTCCACAACATCTAAAGGATCTATTGAGTTCAGGCGCCGGGGAAGCTGGTGAGTCGCTTTTGAAGGAGCTTGCGGCCCTCATGAACCTCATGCTCACCGGCGGTGTGAACGAGGCCGTCGTCGATGTCTTGTACGGGGCCAACTTATGTGCCCTGCGCAAGAAAGATGGCGGCATTCGTCCCATCGCCGTTGGATGCACCTACAGGCGGACGGCAGCCAAAATATGCTGTAAGCTGTATAGCGAATCCCTTACAGCTAAGTTTCAGCCCCTGCAGCTTGGTTTTGGCTCGAAAGGGGGCTGTGAGGCTGCCGTACATGCCCTTTCCACCTTTTTAAACTCAAACAAAGGTGAGGTTATCCTCAAGGTTGACGTGAAAAATGCTTTCAACTCTGTAAACAGGGACACTTTGTTGGCTGAAGTCAAAAAGGAATTACCCGAAATTTATGGTTTTATGTGGCAATGTTATAGGTACCCTTCTAAATTATTATATAAGGACAATGTTTTAGAATCAGCAGTTGGATGCCAACAAGGTGACCCTCTCGGGCCAGTCATTTTCAGCTTGGCTATTCATCCAATTATCCAGAAACTAAATTCAAAATTTAACGTGTGGTATTTAGATGATGGAACGCTAGGAGGTCATGTAGACACCGTTTTGAAAGATCTACAACTCCTCAAAAAACATTTTAAAAATATTGGCCTGGAACTTAACCCCTCAAAATGTGAAATTTACCTTTCTGACATTACCGACAGACAATTGACCCTAGATAAATTTAATGCAATAGCCCCACAAATCAAAATTTTAGAAAAAAGCTCACTGCACCTCCTAGGTTCCCCAATTTTCGAAGACAGCTTTTCTCCTTTCATCAGCGAAAAAATCAAAAACTTCAACGAAATTTCGGACAGACTATCCAAAATTAATTTACATTCGGCATTCACCCTGATTAGATACTGTTGTTTTGGCCCAAATTTTATATATTTGCTACGTTCTTCCCCTTTATGGAAGCAACCACATCTCTTGGACAAAATTGACCAAATTATTCGCAGCACACTTACATCCATTTTAAATGTGGCCTTGGATGACCGAACGTGGCTTCAAGCCACACTACCCATTCGTTTTGGTGGCCTCGGCATCCGCAAAATTACCAGTATTAGCTTACCGGCGTTCCTGTCCTCTGTCCACAGCACTGAAAAGTTGACCCGGAATATTTTAGCCCCTTCCTTGGTTGACTCTGAAGTGCCGTGCTTGACCGATGCGGTGAACGTCTGGAAAGCGGCTTGCCCGGATACAGATCGGCCCGCAAACCCATCTTCCCAGAGACAGTGGGATGAGCCGCTCTGCAGGTTGGTACGGAATAATCTTATCAATACGTCTACCAATACTGCTGAGCGTGCCCGCCTGCTGGCTGTGGGTGAGTGGGAGTCGGGCCTCTGGCTTCAAGCACTACCGTCTCCCAACACAGGCACTATGTTGGGTGACACCACCTTCCGGCTCGCTACTTGTCTGCGTCTGGGCGCTCCTTGCGGGGCTCCGCATCGCTGCCAGTGCGGAGAAGCTGTCGACTGCCTTGGACATCATGGCCTATCTTGCAGTAAGAGCGCAGGCCGGATAGCACGGCACGCCAGCATTAATGACATCATCCGTCGTGCTCTTGTCACCGTCGGGGTGCCAGCTGTTTTAGAACCCAATGGCTTAGCACGCGACGATGGGAAGAGACCAGACGGAATGACCATAATGCCTTGGAAGTTAGGTCGGCCTTTGGTGTGGGATGCAACATGTGTCGACACCCTTGCGCCATCCCATCTTCCTAGCACGGCAAGCTGTGCTGGGGCGGCTGCTGCAGGTGCAGAAAACCTCAAACGGCGAAAATATTCCAATCTTATTGGGAGCTATATGTTCGAGCCGTTTGGGGTTGAAACACTAGGGCCATGGGGTCCGAGTGCCCGCTTGGTTTTTCAAGATATCGCCAAGCGGTTGGTCGACTCTTCACGTGACCAGAGGGCTGGTCTATTTTTCGGACAAAGAATCAGCATCTCCATACAACGTGGCAATGCTGCCAGCCTTCTGGGCACCTTTCCTGTTGACAGCGATGCGGACGAATTTTTTGATGCCCTATGATTCGATCCCCCACCTTTTTTTTTTTTTTTTACATGTACATATAGTATTATGTTAAGTCTGTTAGCGTTTATCTTATACATTATTATTTTAAGTCGGTTAGTTTTTATATGATGTAAATATTTTATTACTGAGTTATTGAATAAATATTCTTTATTGACATAAAAAAAAATAAAAAAAATAATCCAATTTCAAACTTATAAATCAAACTTTCACCGCCTTATTACAAAACAAGATCAATATTTTGACATGGCTTAAACCATGGAGCCAATTTTTGTAATAAGAACCTAACAGTGATTGAAATACCGTTCTTTATACAAAACTTAAAACTTAGTTCGGTACTAAGTTGTCAGTTTTGTGTTTAGGAACTTTACCATAGTCGGAATAAAGCTCGAAATTCAATAATGGCTCCATGTTTTAAACCTGGGTCTGAAGATAAACCTTGTTTTGTAATAAGGGGGTCAGTCTTAGTATAAAATATGAAGACAGTATCCTAGAACAAGTAGTACACACAAAATTCTTGGGCATAATAGTGGACCAAAACTGTAACTGGAAATCACACATCAATTGCGTATGCGATAAGCTAGATAAATTCGTATACGCAATAAATCGTCTACGATCAAGTGTCCGTAGACGCAGCAGTTACTGCATATCACGGATACGTATCGACTGTGCTGTCGTATGGTCTGATACTGTGGGGCAATTCGGTTGAAATTTTGATGGCATTTCGGGTACAAAAAAAGGGCAATATCTGGCGTCTGGTTTTTGGACAGTTGTAAACCTTTATTTAAAAAAACTTCATATTTTACCTTTACCCTGCATGTACATCAAAGAACTATGTATGCTAGTAAAACAATATCCGCACTATTTTCGCATGCAATCAGAAGTGAGCCACAAAAAGGCTTCTGCTAGAAATAAGTATAAATATGAATTAAATGTACCTCAATGTAGACTGCAAATATTTAGGAGGAATGTATATGTTAATGCCATTCAGGTGTATAACAAGCTACCAAACTCATTTAAGGAACTTCCCATCCTCATGTTCAAGAAAAAGCTGACAAGTAGGTTATTGGATATCTGTTTTTATGACATTGGCGAATATACGGAATATTGTAAAAATCCAAGATGACTTACTTGTACTTAATTTTAAATTAACAATTACCTAATTATTTTTATTTTTTTTATTTATTGGACTTATTGTAAATCAAAATCGTTAAATAATTGTTCTTAGATAATACTGACATTTGAATATTTATACACCTGTTGTGGTAGAATGTATACGACTTAAAAAAATCTGAACACCATACTATGTAAAACTATATTCTTACAAATAAATTAATTCTAATTCTAATTCTAACCGGTGATAACATTTTCCATCACACTTAAATATTTTTGGGACAAAATATAACATGGTGTAAAAATTATTGTAATCGATTCAGTTCCTTATTCTGAACAAACTATATTCAGGTTTCGCATATACTAAAAAAAACAGATTTACTCAACTCATCTTCAGGATACTACAGTACCAGTAGTTGTTGAACCATAAAATATCATCAAAACATATTTTTAATTTTTTTATTTATTAAAACTTTAATAGTATTGTTATTTTATTATTTCTTTCTTTCTTTTTTTATGCACAAGTAAAAAAAATACACTGTACAAAGGCGGACTTAATGCCTGAGGCATTTTCTACCAGTCAACCTTAGGGTGATGCAGAGACAAAACATGGCAGGTGCAACGTACGGGATATAGATAGCTCGGAAATAACTATAAAATATAAGCATAAATACTAATACATAGATAAATAGATACATACATAATATACCAAACAAAACTTTTTCAGAAGAAATAACGACCGGGAGCGAAGGAAACGACTCCAGCAAATCACCGCTGGGATGTTTCGGCCAACTTCTGACGAATATCGTCGCGTCGAATATAGTTCTTTTATCGTGTTTAGATAACGATACCCATCATGTCTGTGGAGTTTTTCTAGCTAATTTAATGTGACCCTGTATATTGTTAGTGCGACGACACATTTCGCCTTAAATTGGCATTTAAGTATGAAAATAACAAGGTGCTAATTTCAATCATTGATCACAGTACCCTAACATCATCATTCTGTCACAGACAGGGCATTGTTTGGCCATTGATAAACATTAAATTTCGAGTTTCAATTGGTACTATCTCAACTAGCTTCTGCCCGCGACTTCGTCCGCGTGATTTGTCTTGTTTACCGACCCGCTGCGTCGCATTGCATCGCATTGCATACCCCGCCCGCGCTATTACTTCGTTTTCGCTTAAAGTTCTTTCCGACTTTTTATTTTTGCTCGGCTCCTAAGGGTCGTAGCGTGATGTTAAATACCCTGTAACCTTCCTCAATAATTGGGCTATCAAATGCAAAATTAATAGTAAAAAAAGAATTTACAATTAAGGTGGCATGCCAATAGATTTCATTTAAAATATGTCAGTTTGATATTACAATTATAAATTACAAGTTCTTACAATTTAAAAATAAATAAATTAAAAAAAACAAACTCTCACTCTCTCTCTTTTTAAATAGATGAATAAACACATTCACACTATTAATCAATAAATAAAATCATAAGTGTTTAATTCGCAAGTCGGAATCGTCATACCTCTGTTTATCAGTAGTAAATTCAGTGATGGAGTAGTAACATCTATCTAGCAGGAGTTTAAACAAAGACCTCTTAAGGATCCCAGACACTCTTTATTTATAATAGCTGCTGGTATACTATTATATATTTTTGGGGCCATACCCCCAAAAAAGAGCGTAGTTCAAGGAGATCCCTCTACATACTAACTTACAAACTTCCTCTTTATAATATTAGTATAGATATCTAGTTTAGTTTATTGTATTCATTCAATGCCATCAATAGAGGGCTATCCATTTTGCAAAACCAAAATGTTTTAGCTGTAATACATAATACACACTCGGACACTCGCACTGGCACTCGTGGGTTGCAGCTGAAAATCAGCGTCAGGTGTTACACCTTGTGTTGTCATCTGACATTATGCTGAGCTGAGGCCCTTTTGGCATATTTTTTTTTTCTGTTATTTATAGTTTTTAAGGTGTATGTTTTGCTGTAATGCCAATAAACGCATTTTTCTTTCTTTCTTTCTTTCTTTCTTTTCTTTCTTTCTTTCTTATATTCTGTAACCATTATTTTAATGGAATTAGAGAAAACACTACCGTAGAGCTTATATTGTGTGAGCCTGTTCAGGATAAAGTTCCTGTTCAGGATAAAGCGCCAAAACCAAAACGCCCAGGTGTCACCACTGTGTGGATCGCCCGGAGGACACGGTGCACGGTGGAGCATACGATGGAGGTCTGCCCGGCTTGGCCGGAGCACCGCCGTGTCCTCACGGAGGCGATCGGCGGCGGCGATCTCTCGCATCTGGCCCTGGTTCAGGCCATGGTTCGGAGCGAGAGTGCATGGGAGGCCGTCACCTCCTTCTGCGAAGCTGTAATGCTCGCGAAGGAGGAGGCGGAACGCGTGAGGGAGAGGCAAGGTTCGCGCCCTCGCGCCCCTAGTCACCGCAGGAGACGCCCCAGACGGCGGGAGTCACAGGCTGATTTCCGGCCACCGTAGGTGCCGGCTTGCGGACGGTGAGCGACGGGTAGCTCGCCGACCGATAAGGACCAGGCCCAGGTCGACAGCGCGTTGTGTTCCACGCGCGCCTCAAAGAGATGTCAGCACCAACTGACGGGGTCTGATAGGGCTAAGACGGCAGGGTTGCGAGTTTGTCCGAAAGCGATATCGTAGCCCTGGCACACATGCCACAGAAGAAACACGGGTGGGTTTTAGTCAGCAAAAGTCTGACACGCCCAGAGCGGGAAAAGTTATTTGATAATTTCCCACCCAAAAAAAACGCTTTCACATTTAAGTAAAGTAAAGTTAAGTAAAGTATTTATTTGCATAGATTGTCGGTACAGACGGACGAATTTAAATATTATAGTTACGATTTTTAACAGGAAAACTACAAAACTACGCGAAACAATAAAAAATAAATAACCGAATATGAGTTAATTTTTCAAAAAAAAAATTAGGTAGACATTCGTGGTAACAAACTGCTTTTTAATGTTTGCCCATTAACTGTGTTTTTTGCGTTTCATAATTTTTTCGTTATCACTTTGCTAACACTTGACGAATATAAATAACCTTGAATCTGTGGTTAGAGTATTTATATTTAACTAGCTTATGCCCGCGGCTTCGCTCGCGTGTAGGTACATAGTTCGGAAACCATCCCACGGGAACGTAGTGAACGTACTAGCGGGACCAAAATTATCCTAACCCAGCACCCTAATTGCACCCTAACCCTTAAAACCCACACTATCAATCATAATCTGAATTATTTTGAAGGATATTGATTATACATTCATTGTGTTATTTACGATGTTGAGCAGACAAATTCTTCAAACATGAAGGTTTGAGTTGACTAAGGAACCCTAAAAACGTTTCATTTATTGATTACCGTCTAAAAGTACTCGAAAATGTTATGTAGAAAACCAGAGCGTATGTATGAGCACATTGTATGATCTATCAACATTTATATATAATTCATTTACCTGTCATTTTAATTTGTAATATTTACAATATTAGTTGTGTATATGCAAAACCCGAAACACGTCTCTAGTATTATGTAAAGAATCTATGTACAAAATTTCAAAACTGTATCATGAAAAATCACAAAGGTTGTTATTGTTAAATAAGTAATCCGTACGTCGATTGTGTTGTAAGTAATAAAATGGTGATAACATTTTCCATCACACTTAAATATTTTTGGGACAAAATATAACATGGTGTAAAAATTATTGAAATCGATTCAGTTCCTTATTCCGAACAAACTATATTGAGGTACCGAAGAACCCTAAAAAAGAAATTAAGTTGGTACTTAGTCATTAAGGTTGGCCTAGTCGGTAGCTGAGCTGACTGCCAAGGAAGCGCTGAACAAATAATATAGTATATTTTAATAAGTTTTCTATTTTGTTGAAATCATTCGACACGATCCGTACCTAATTTTCCTGCTATATATCTTAGCTCCGCAAATGTTGTACACACGGCTACATTTCAATCTATACGATTCTAGTATAAGCTGACCTATCATTGTACGGACATCCAATACGATACGAGATCAGCTTAAACTGGAAATGTATAACTTTATATGTAGCAGTGTGTACAATGTGATTCAACTAAGAATAGGGACGTCAACGACCTCGATCTGCCAACTGTAACTTGAAAAGTACGGCTTGCAAAGAAAATTAATTTGCGTATCCATTTTGTTTTTTGTTTTGTTCACTTTATTTAACGAAGTCTTTGTATTGCTAAATCTATTGAAGTTTTTCTTTTGTTCAAATTGATAGCTAAGGCGTCACAAAATGGCACAAGGTCATTCCTATTCTTAGTAGAATCATTACCAGGGCTTGAAACTTTTATTTTTTATTTCGTTAATTTTTATTTCCGAAGATACATAGGTATTATTGAAGTAATACTTCTTTAGGCACGCTTGACTTGGGGAGTAAGCTGGTGAATGCATGACGAGAGCGTTACGGAAGTATAATTAGTATTACTATTTGTAAGTTTTACTTCAGTCGTGTGGTCTAAAGCACACTCGTTTTTTTAGGGTTCCGTACCAAAATGATAAAAAGGAACCCTTATGATGAGACTAAGTCTGTCTGTCTGTCTGTCACACCTGGATATCTCAAGAACTACTAATGCTATCAACTTGAAATTTAGAATAGTTTTAGATGATGTTTGCCCAACTATTTTGCAAGCATGAAAGAAACTAAAAAAAATATATCTTTTTTACAAAAGGGACTGAAAGGGGGTCTTAAATTTTTAAGTGGGGCTACTAGGGCATGTGGAGTATCATATGAAATAACGTTGTCTGCAAATTCTCAAACATTTTTTTTTGTAGGCATCATAGTGTCCGTACAGTCCCCCCCCCCCCTTATCTCCGAAGTTTGATGAGATCAAAATCTGAAATTATTCTATATGATAGAAGCCTAAGTAAAAAATACAGGAAAAATAAAACAATGTCTCTAAATAGCACAGTTTTTCAGAAATCATCAACATCATATATTCGTACGGAACCCTCGGTGCGCGAGTCCGACTCGCTCTTGACCGGTTTTTTTTTATGCACGTGATATTAGGTTCAAAGATAGCTTCATCACAATTAAGTTCAGCATTGATTTTGTACCAAAATATTAAATAATTAACGAAATATCTTCGAAAACCTTTAAGGTCACCGTTAAGGTTAGATAGAAAATTAACCAGTTTCCGAGCCCTGAAAAAAAGTAGCGCCACAGTTGCTTCTAAAGATTGCTCGGTGTGGACAAAACCTAACGGCATGTGTTTTTATTTACAAATCCATCTTCACTCAGACAATAAAATTGTGAGAATGACATATTTATTCTATCGTCAGCCATAATTACCTTTTGTCATTGTTTAATTTTTTCGTGTCAGATATTTTATGGATTGACTCAAAATAATCATTGTTTTATGAGGTATTATTTATATATATATAAATATAAATAAAATATATATAAATATATATTTATATATATTTTATTTATATCATTTTTTTATTGTATTTACCATTTTTAACCGACTTCCAAAAAGGAGGAGGTTCAATTCGTGTTTTTTTTTTTTTGTATGTTTGTTACGCGATTACTCCGTTAATTATGAACTGATTTTGAAAATTCTTTTTTTGTTTGAAAGGGTATACTCCCGAGGTGGTCCCATTGCCACCAATTCAGAATCTGATGAGGGGATCACATGGAAATCGAGGGAAACCCTAAATTTTTATATGCAGACCTATAGCGATTTGGGTATTTTTTATAGTAACTCGTGCATTTGCTCTCAGAAAGCACCATTTGGTGAAGTGGAACTGATGATGGAGACCACAGATGGCCAGCGGAACAATATTATAATGAGTACCTATTTAACGGGTTGCGATTAAGCAATTTATGCTCGTCACTATGCATATGGTGAGTGGCAGTTCTCCTGGTTCTTCCCAGGAGAACTCCTCAACAATCAACGTCCCAGCATCGGGAAAAGCCCGAGTACATCTAGAAAATTTTGTAAAAGGTGATGAGCAGTTAACATTAAGCTATTGTAACTTAGATAAATTCAAAGCCGACCCACTAAAAAGTGAAAAATAAAAAACTTTTTACAAAAAAATTATAACCGACTACCAAAAATATCACTACAAAGTGAAAAATTACTTCAATTTCGGAAGTCGGTGGCAAAAAACTCAAATACAGATCCAAAGACACCGACTTCCGAAATTAAAGTTTTTTTTCACTTTGTAGTGATATTTTCGATAGTCGGTTATAATTTTTTTGTAAAAAGTTTTTTATTGTGGAAAGAAGTCCATCTTTTCGTTGGGTACTGCTTATCTACCTAACCAATAAGGATGTTTTTTTCTCTGAAAAGTTGATAAGTACGTACTTTTGAAAAGAACTGGAGTAATTTTTATCAACTCATAACCAGTATAATCATCATCATCATCATTTCGGCCGAAAGACGTCCACTGCTGGACGTAGGCGTCCCTATTTGGGAGGGGGGATTGCCATAATCGCCACGCTTGGCAGGCGGGTTGGCGATCGCAGTATGATGTTAAAATGCATAGAGAACGCTGCTGCCCATTCTCTAGTAAGTCCCTTAGTCGCCTTTTACGACACCCACGGGAAGAAATGGGGTGGTGCAATTCTTTACGTACGGCGGATTGCTTAACTAAACCACAATACTCAGAACTGATTGTATGTATCAAATGTTTCTTTTTACTTCAACCATAAGAAATTATCAGTCAACTGAACAATCATCGGTCCATGAACAAATCTAAGAATAGTTCTTATGGAACAAATCTAACTTAGAAAGATACATAATTATTATGGCAAGCGATAAGCACCTTTGCGCCGCGCGCCAGGAACAGTTAGGGGCGGGTTATTTGATTAAGTTTTTTGACGTGTTGTGACGCATGTATTTCAATTAATGTATTTGTATTTTGTATTCCTATTAGAATTAACAAACAAAACTATTACTTAAACAAAATATTGTAAAACTTAGAAAGATGTATTAATGATTATCTTTATATATAAAATGGTAAACTGACTGACTGGGTGATATATCAATACACAGCCCAAACCGCTGGCCCTAAACACATGAAATTTGAAGGGTGTATTCTTTGTGAAGAGCAAGTATCCACTATGAAAGCATTTTTGGGAATTCCACCCCTAAAGAGGTTAAATAGGGGAAGGAAGTGTATATGAAAGTCCGTCAGTTTTGAAGTTAGGATTTTCTAATTTTGTTTTTAGGCTGAAGATTGAAAATTAATTATACGTGTCTCAGCGTTTTTGATCATTCCACCCCTGAAGGGTTAAAGAGGGGGATGAAGTTGTCTATAAAAAGTTCTTAATTTTCGAAGTAAAAATCACTAAATTTATAATCTAGGCTTGGTTTCAACCTGTAAGGGATGAAAAGGGGGATGACATTTTGTTTTTAATTAAAGTTGTTTATTTTTAGGGTTCCGTACCTCAAGAGGAAAAAACGGAACCCTTATAGGATCACTTCGTTGTCCGTCTGTCTGTCAGTCTGTCAAGACCCTTTTTCTCAGGAACGCGTGTAAGTATCAAGTTGAAATTAATATCAAATACGGTAAGTACATGGTCCCTTAGAGCTCTAAAAAAAACAAGCGTACTCGTATAAGTAAACGCAATAAAAAAATAAGGTGATTTAAGCGACATTATTGCGACATATTTCGATACTCGCAAATAAATCAAAACTTATAGGGTACTTTCCGTTGACCTAGAATCATGAAATTTGGCAAGAAGCAAGTTCTCACAGGACAAGTATAGGAAAAAGTCCAAAAATTGTAAATTTGTAGTTTTATCACATAAAAAAATATTTTTTGCGATTACAAACTTATATTTGCAGTTTGAGAATTTACTGCAACGTATATCGATGTATGGGGGAACATGTTTTTCAACTACAATGTTAAGTATGTTTTTAGGATAAATTCAACGTAACTACGGAACCCTTCATTGTGCGTGGTCCGACACGCACTTGGCCGGTTTTTTTTAGTTAAAATCACTAATAACTATTTCTATATTTATTTATTTTCTTACCTCCCTTTGTTTTACTAATATAGTATGAAGGGTATGAGTATCAAAAATGTTAATATAAAAAAAAATACTTTAAATGTTTAGCTACTCATACCCTTCATTCTATATTAGTAAAACAAAGGGAGGTATACTCGTACTACAAAACATATTTTTATTTATTAATTTCTGACATTAAGTTTCTATGAGTATGGAGCTTGAATTTCAGACCATTGTGCGGCGGCGGCGTTGGCTTAGTAATTTCCTCGTCTATGACACCGACGGCGCGGGCGTTGTTTCAAAAACAACAAAATCCAATATCCTTAAAAATCCCACGGGCATCGGAAATATGACTACCGGTCGCCGCACAGTGGATCGTCCCCATACAAGAGGTGTGACATAGAATCAAAACATGGAAAAGTATTTAATAATAAATAAAAAAATACACAGTTGCATTCCTCTATTAAAGAACAACAAAAATTGTTACTACGCATTTTTTATTAGACCAGCGCTTTCGGAGCGATTCGATGAAAACTGTTATTTTTGTATGGAAACGGACACAAAAATCTCTGTATCTCATGATTCCCTCCTTGTTTCAATTTGCGGTTTTCACTACTGTTATTTACCCATTTTATGCCACATTTTCTTCAATGACACATGGTGCCCCCAGAGTGCCCCTTCCGAGATATTTTGCCTATAGTAACTATCTTTGTTATTGTATTCCTGATGGAATGGAGGTACATTAAGTATACTTATTACTAAGAATAAGTCATCACTAAGTAGTTCCTTTAATAACAGGTGCATTTGTGAGTACTTTAATGACTTATTCTTTAATGGCTTTTGTTGCAATATAACAAAAGCGTTAATGAATCATTAAATAACGATTATCAGTACTGCTTAATCTAATTAGTTATTGTAATTACTATGTTAACAGCCCTTAAGCTCTGCATTGTGATTGGCTCATGTCATCATTAGCATATCAAATTCATTGCTAGTTGCAAACTTGCTGCCCTATATATTTTAGTGTGTTTTGCAAATATAATTCAGGATTAGCTCGTGGTCATCCGCCGCTAGTACTGGAGTGTTTTTAAGTATTTTAGTGAGTGATACCGCGCGGACCGCAAAGTTTTAGACTGTTTTCTCTGTGTGTGCATAGGATACCACCCCGGTACCTGTGCAGACACAGAGGAAGCCGCCCCCGTGCTGCTCGGTGAGAAATCACCGCAGCGGTCGCGGAGGCCACGCCCACCGAGATGCCGAAACCCGGCACGCGCGGCTCCCTGGGCCGCGATGCCGGGGAGAAGCATGGAGCCCGTCCGGCGCTGGACCGGACGACGTCGATGCCGAACATCGGTGACGCGTCGTCCGGTGCGCCGCCGGCCGGCCCCTTGTTGCAGCCTCGTAGCGAGGAGAGGAGGAGGAGAGAGGGGAGGGCCTCCGGCGCCGCTATAGCTGCCGGCCCACCGACGACATCGGCGCCTGCGCGCGTTGCGCCTACGCCGTCGTCGAGCCGGCCGCATGCGGTGGCGCTGCGCCCCGCCGCCTTCCGACCGGTGCCTATCCAGGCTCCGGGTCCGGCTGCGACCCAGCCCAGCCGCACGGCGCACATGCGTGCGCCTGCGCCCGCGCGTACACCCGCGCCGACTGTGCGGACTGCCGCCGCACAACAGGCGCCCCCGGCGCATACAGCGCGCGCCCCCGCGCAAAACACGCGCACCCCCGCGCCTATTGCGCATACCGCCGCGCAGCAAGCGCCCCCCGCGCCCGCTGCGCGCGCCCCCGTGCCAGCTGCGCGCGCCCATGCGCCAACAGCGCATCACCGCGCGCCCCCGACCCGCGCCGCCGCGCCTCCGCCGCGGTTTGCGGCGCACCCCGCGCCCCCCTCACTAGGGGCAACGCATAAAAGCAAAGCTGTGCCAGCTCCGCGCACCGCCGACGCCGCTCCCCACCGCTCGCTGGCGGGACCGGTGATGGCGGAACGCGAGCGACCAGCAAATAAGCCGCCCATGGTGCCCGCTTCGCCGGCGCCCCCCCGGACATCGGCCTACGACTCGCCCGCCATGCTGTCGACATGCTCCTCGCGTGCGGGGTCGAGCATGTCGCTGGCATCTGTGGGCTCGGCCGCCTCCGGTCGCGGAGATGTGTCCCCGGACACGACACCGCGATCCGGACAGCGGTCCAACGTGGGCCGACTAGCCGGCGCCGCGCCCGTGGCGCCGACGTCACCAACACCGTCGCTGGGGTTCGATTTCGAATTTCAACTCGAACCCAGACCCCAGCGGCGAAGGAGGAGTTCCGGTGAAACCGCATTGGAGGAGGCAAAACGATATTGCCTCGACCCGCCGCGGCCTCAGCGCGAGAGCGCGCCGCGCCGTCGAGGCGCCGCAGCGTCGCCTACCTTCTCCGATGTGGTGCGCCGCTCGCCGTTACTACCGTCACCCACACCGGACAAGACACCAGCAGGGGTAAGTGTCTCTCTCTTACCCCCTGCCCCCCCTGCATCCACTGCCCCCCCTGCCGCCACCCCCGGCGCTACTGCGACGGCGACGACGAAGCAGAAGCTGGGGAAGAAAAAACTACGGTACCCGCCGCTAGTAGTAGAGCGACTACCAAACTGGGCCGCTCATTTCCGGGCCCTCAGTGCCAAGCTGGGCCGGCCTCCAAATGCCCGCCCTTTCGGGAGTGGAGTCCGCTTCACTCCCGACACTGAGGACGAGTACAGGCTGGTACAGCGCTACCTGACGGGCCTGGAAAAGGACAGCGGCGTTTCTTGGTTCGCCTACTCGCTACCGGCGGACCGTAGTTTGAAGATCGCCATACGGGGACTACCGGCGGACACGGACCCCCAGGAGATAGAGGAGGAACTCCGGGCGTTGGGGTACCAGCCGGAGTATGTGCGCCACATTAAGGGCGCACAAGGACGACCCGGCTGTGTATTCCACGCCATCCTAAAGAAGACACCCGACGTCCGGGCCATCTTCGACACCACCGTTTTCATGTACATGCGGGGTGTCAAGATAGAGGCTTGGAGGGGGAAGCGAGGGCCCGCTCAGTGTCACCGGTGCCAACGCTTCCGTCACAGTTCGCACCAGTGCCACCGTCCGCTCGCTTGCGTGCGATGCGGAGAGGAGCACGCGGCACGCGACTGCCCACGCCCGCGGGAGGAGCCGGCCACATGTATAAACTGTGGTGGCCCTCACCCCGCGTGCAATATCAAGTGCCCCGTGTTCCAGCGAGAGATCCGGAACAAGCGAGCGGGGACTGTCTCCATCACGGCCACACGCCAGCCACAGAAGGCGACCATAGAGGCCGAAGGCATGACGCTGATGGCGGCAGCCAACGGGCCCTCACTAAGGAGCCAAGCCACCTCCTCGGGGGGGGGGCGAAAAAAGAAAACCAAGCGCGGGGGTAAGGGTAGAGGGAAGAAACCCAAACCGCCCCCGGCGAACCTGGACGAATTTCCCGAGGCCGCCCCTGCCTTAAACAGGACGCAGGCTGTAACATATGAAGCCACAGATGAAATCGCGGGCGCCGGCATAACGCAGCGGTCAGCGACTAGTAAAAACAAACTCGCGTCTAAGCCGCGAGGCGACGCCACCGCTGCGGGTGGCGCCACCAAACCACAGCGGCAGAACGCCGAAACATCGAGACCGAGACGTACTGAAACCGAGAGTGGCGCCACCGGCGCCCACTCAACATCAACAAGAAAGGACTTTACAGCCTGCGCCATCAGACTTCTGATGGACCTTATCAAAGCAATAAGGCAGGGCCAAGATGTGGAGACGGTCATCCTCGATGGCCTGGCCACTTTACTGACCATGTATAATGGCTAGGCCACTGAGGGTGATCCACTGGAACGCCCGCGGCCTCCGGAACAAGGTCGCCCCCCTCCGCCATCTCCTGAGGGAACAGGACATCGACGTGGCGCTCATAAGCGAGACACACCTGGGACCCGAAGATAGGGTTAGGTTCCCGGGGTATCTCGTTTACAGGAAGGACGAAAGGTCGGCACAAAACACCCGCTACCGTGGTCTGGCGGTCATTGTGAGGCGAAGAGTCGTCCACCAAGAGCTCCCCTTGCCGTCACTTAGCTCGTTTTACGCGCTGGGTGTACAGCTACATATAGCCGGCGAGGATATTAACATATACGCCTGTTACAAGCCGCCCGTGGACCATATAAATTTTATAGAGCTACGGGCGCTTGTAAATACGCCACAGAAGGCAACCATCCTCGCCGGTGACTTTAATAGTAAACACCCGGCGTGGAATAGCTACATAACGAACACCGAGGGGAGACGGCTCTTTGCGGACGCGGAAGCCTTTGGCTACACGGTGTCCGGCCCAGAGGTGCCGACATACTACCCGGACACGGCACGATATTCACCGGATGTGCTGGACATCGTAGTCCACCAAGGGCTACACTGCCAGATCACCCAACATGTGATAGACGACGAGTTACAATCGGACCACCAGCCTGTACTCGTCGTCATATCGGGTATGCCGACCCGATTGAAGCCGATCGCGCCACGTCGATCAACAGAGTGGGACGCCTTCAGAGAGAAGCTAGAGACCACCACGCCGACTCGGCCTATCGTCACCACCGCGGACGTGGACCAGATGGCGGGTGATGTCACTGCTTGCATTCAAAGCGCCTTAGAAACGGCGACGACGACGATGTCGCCGCAGGGGAGAGGGCCAATGCCGCCCCTGCCGGCGCACATCAACTCGATGATCGCCGTGAAGAGGCGCCTTCGCAAGCAGTGGCAACAGCTCAGATGCCCGACGCTGAAGACGCAGCTGAACCGTCTCGCGGAGAAGGTGAAGGCCGAGCTCAAGGCGTACGCCGCCGCGGGCTGGGAGGAAAGAATCGACGCCACGACGGACAATTGGCCGTCGTTACATAAACTCTGCGGCCAACTCACGAGTACCCCAGCCCCGGTGCGCCCTCTACTCAACAGCGACGGGGCGCTTAAGTACATAGCGGAGGACCGGGCGGAGGTCTTCGCCGAGCACCTGGAGCGTCAGTTCCGCCCTAACCCGACCGACGACTTTGAACATGTCGCAGCAGTCGAGAAACACCTGGGAGACTATTTCGCACCGCCGATGGCTCCCGATGAAGATGCTATCTTTTTCTCGCCTGGTGCAGTCAGACGCGCCATCCTTAGGACGAGGCCCCGGAAGGCCCCTGGCGCAGACGGTATCACAAACACAGTGCTGCGCCACCTGCCGTTCCGTACGGTAGCGGCGCTGGCGCGCCTGTTTACAGCGATACTGCGCACGGGGGCCTTTCCTGCCGCGTGGAAGGAAGGGCGCGTCATTATGCTGCCCAAGGCGGGAAAAAATATCCTGAAGCCGGAGAGCTATCGGCCGATCACTCTGTTGCCGACGGTCTCCAAGGTGTTCGAAGCACTCCTGCTGCGACATCTCCAGCCTCATATAGCGCCGCGCCCCGAGCAATTCGGGTTCAGGGCGGAGCATAGCACGACGCTCCAGCTGTCGAGGGTACTGCACCACCTCGCAGCCGCACAGAACAAGAAGGAATACTCGGTGGCAGTATTCCTCGACATGGAGAAGGCCTTCGACCGCGTATGGCACGAGGGCCTACTGTACAAATTGTCCACCTCGGACGCGCCCCGTCGCGTTGTAAGGGTGGTCGCTAGCTTTCTCTCCCACAGGACCTTTAGGGTGGTGGTCGACGGGGCGCTATCCGGCGCCCGCCCGGTGCTGGCTGGTGTGCCGCAGGGCAGCTGCGTGTCGCCGGCGTGTTACTCGCGTTACACCGACGACATCCCCACCACTTCCGACGCCATTCTCGCGCTGTATGCCGACGACGCCGCGTACATCACCACATCGCTAAATGCGAAGTACGCGGCGGTCAAGATGCAGCGCGCCCTGGATCTTCTTCCCGAGTGGCTGTCGAGGTGGCGGCTGTCGGTGAACGTGGGTAAGACGCAGGCGATAATCACCGGATTCGCGCCTCTCCCACCACCTTTGAAGCTGCAGGGGGCCGAGATCGATTGGTCGCCCCGGGTCAAATACCTGGGTGTGACCATCGACCGTCGGCTCACTATGGGGCCACACGTCCGCTCGGTCGCCGCACGGGGTAGGGTCGCCCGCTACCTGCTCAAACCTGTGCTCTCGTCCCGCATCCCGGCGCGCGTCAAGTTGAGCGTGTACAAACTGTACGTACGCCCAATCTTGACGTACGCCGCCCCCGCTTGGTTCGCCCTCACGTGCGAGTCGAGCCGCAAGCTGCTCCGCGCGCAACAAAATTTTGCGCTGCGGACCATTGTTGACGCTCCTCGCTACGTGAGGAACGATGTTATCCAGCGGGACCTCGGGATCGAGGGCCTGGATGAGTTTGTGCGGCGTCTCGCGAAAGGGATGTTCGCGCGTGCCGACGCGTCTGAATGGCCCCACGTCAAACAGATCGCGCCCTGGCATGCGCGCCCCCCTGACGCGAGACCCCTGCCCCGCGACCTGATAGCGGACGAGTGACCCCATCACCGGACTGGACGCCTCGGGTAAGCTGCACTCAGGTTACACGCGGCTTACCCGACCCAATAGTACTCTACAGATGACTCACACATCTGTTGCGTGGCATGTTCTAAGTTAATATAGGCACGTCACGTAACTAACAACAGACATCCATTACTATACATGCGACCAAACACACACACGCAGGCGTGGTGCGGGCCACGGTGCGTGTAATCCACTGGGCGGTGCTACACAGTACAATGCCGCCCACACACTCACGACAGTCCCTTAGCTCGGACCGTGATCGGCTAGCTCTGAGATCGAGACGAGCGGGGACTATTCACCTATTCTGTAGGAGCGCCGAGTCGGCACCCTCGTCGCTGGTCGCCTTCGCTGGGCCTCCCCCGGGGAACCGGGGGTCTCACCTGGTGGGGGTTGACCGCCGGGGTGACGTGAAGAAAGCGGCGCTAGCTTATTAGCGCCGTGGCGCCCTTACAGAAATACTCTGCTGTTACTCACAAACGTGCGTTTTTAAAAACGCTCCTGCTGGCGTTTTTAAAAACGCACACGACGCCACTAGCCGCATTAGGCAAAAACAGTGAGGGGTCCGTATTGGCGGACCACCGCAGACCCTCCGCGGCCAGGGAACGTAGTTCCGGCACCGCATGCCACGCCCCCTTGCGGGGGCGTAGCGATATCTCATTAAATATAATTCAGTTGTAATTATAACCTCTACCAAGTGTTGTCATTCTGGCTTTCCATGGATTTTCTACTTATCTAGATCTTTATGTTGCTCTTCGTAATCATAAAGATATTCATGACTATGAACATTTATTTAACACATTGAAGTCGAATAGTAACGTCCAGTTAAGTGAAAATGATGTGTCAGATCTAAAGAACTGGTGTCGTCGATTTTGCTATCGGATTTACTCCAAATGGGTGCAATCAAGAAGGACAGTCGACAAGTTCATGGACAAGAACAAAGACTGGTTAAGTTCAGATGTCATTTGGCCAGATTTCATTATGGAAAATATTGTTCACACTGAAGAAGCTGAAAATGAGACAGTAAGAGGAAATCAGTCCATCAAAATTGGATGCTTCAACTTCAACATACAAATCTCCTCGCAAACGCTTTCAAGATTTATCGAGTAGACAGAAAAGAACACGTGTTGATGAAAATATTGCTAGTTGCAGTCGTCCAGATGAGCTTTTACATACTGTTGAAAGTGCACTTAAGTCTGCCGGAAAAAATGATGTGGCCAGAATAATGAAACATTTGCTGGGAAATCCTGAACACGTCTCAACAGTTTTGAATGTCCTGGAAACTAAACAGAATACTTTGCTTCGAGAAGTTCCTACTCACAAAGCACTTGCTCTTTACGTTTACATGTAGTTATCCAAGTGGCGTTACATCACACTTAGGGACTTTAGTTTTAAAGAAGGTCATGCGAAATACCCAAGCTATTACATGTTAGTGAAAGAAAAGCTTAAGTGTTACCCGGCAAAAGAAGACGTAACTGTGACTAATACTTCCGCAAATATACGACACCAAGCCCTCCTTGATCTCACAGTTAGGAGGCTGATCGATTCACTTGAATCGAATTTTGATGCTGGTGAACAACTTGTGCTTCACAGTAAATGGGGTTTTGATGGAGCTTCGAGTCAAAGCATTCATCATCAAAGGACAACAAGTAAACAAGATTTATCCAGTGTATTTATGGCAAGTCTTGTACCTCTTAAGCACAGTGTGGCAGAATGATCGGCCATCGTCAACCACATATTGTCGCCCGATTTCATTTACGTTTATGAAAGAAACGGAAGCAAATGTAAAGGCTGAAATGGATATATTTAAGACCGATATTCGTGGACTGAACCCAACTGATTGCGGCAATGCTACTATTACGCACAATCTGTGGTTAACCATGATTGATGGTAAGGTGCATTCAATCATATCTGGAACATCGGCAGCAGTGTGTGATTTGTGCAAAGCTCGCCCAAGCGAGATGAATAACTTGGAAGAAGTGAGAGCTAAACCTGTGAATGAAGATTTATACAAGCTGGATTTAGTTCGTTGCATGCTTGGATTCGTTCTATGGAGTGTTTATTACACATTGCCTACAGAATGGACATAAAATCATGGCAAGCAAAAGGTGACGACAATAAAAAAATTGTTAAAGATGGAAAGAAGCTATTCAAGCAGCGTTCCGAAGAAACACAGGCTTACTTCTGGATGTTGTAAAGCAGGGTAGTGGCAATACAAACACTGGAAATGCTGCTAGAAGGTTTTTTGCAAACCCTGAAATTACTGCGGAAATTACAAAATTAGACGTCAAATTAATTAGAAGACTCGCCGTAATTTTGCAATGCATTTCCTCAGGCGAAAAAATTGAAATCCTAAAATTCAAATTATATTGTGATGAAACAGCAAATTTATTCGTGCAGTTATATCCATGGTATAACATGCCATCAAGTTAACATAAATTGCTGATTCATGGATCGCAGATAGTGGAGCACCTATCAGTAGTAGGTTTTTTGTCTGAAGAAGCAACTGAAGCAAGAAACAAGGATTTTTGTAAATTTAGAGAAAATCATACACGAAAGCATAGTAGCATCGCCACTAATGAAGACATCCTTCATAATCTTCTGTTATCTTCCGATCCTCTTCTAACGAGCCTACGACCAAAGATGACCAATAAAGTAAAAAAATCTTCATTTAGAGAACTGGACGATTTGCTCATACATTATCGTAGTGAATTGGAGCTCATTGACATTTCAACTGATACAATAGTTGGAGCAGTTTCGGAATGTAATGTAGTAACATTGAAGAAGATGACGACAATAATGATTATGATGAAGATGAAGAAAATATAGTTTAAGTCTTATAGTACCTAATATATTTTTTAGTAACTAAATGGTAGTATTCATTTATTGATTTTTTATTATAATTAGTATTTATAATTTATTTATTTTTTATTATAATTAGTATTTATTATTTAGTTATTAGTACTTAGTTGTTTTATTTTTTATTTATAAATTATTATAGGTTTAATTGTAATTTACTTTAAGATTGAATGATATTTTACAGTGTTATATTATGTAAATAAAAAAAATATTAATACATATTATATTTTCTTATTCACCATAAAACTTTTCTTTTCTTTTCGACTTGTTATTGTTAATGCGATGTCACAACTCATTACCGATATTTTTTTCAATATATAGAACTCACTAATGCCTTTTCTTCATTTAACTTCTTAATTATGTGTAATTCTCAGTAATTACAATAACTAATTAGATTAAGCAAATACTACTGGTAGTCGTTATTTAATGACTCATTAACGCTTTTGTTATATTGCAACAAAAGCGTTCATAAGTCATTAAAGTACTCACAAATGCACCTGTTATTTAAGGAACTACTTAGTGATGACTTATTCTTAGTAATAAGTATACTTAATGTACCTCCATTCCATCAGGAATACAATAACAAAGATAGTTACTATAGGCAAAATATCTCGGAAAGGGCACTCTGGGGGCACCATGTGCCATGTCCTTGAAGAAAATGTGGCATAAAATGGGTAAATAACAGTAGTAAAACCGTAAATCGAAACAAGGAGGGAATCATGGGATGTTTGTGTTCGTTTCCATACAAAAATAACTGTTTTCATCGAATCGCTCCGAAAGCGCTGGTCAAATAAAAAAAGCGTAGTAACAATTTTTGTTGTTCTTTAATAAAGGAATGCAACTGTATTTTTTTATTTTTTATTAGGTACTTTTTCAATTTTTGATTCTATGTCACACCTCTTGTATGGGGACGATCCACTGTGCGCCGGTGGCGCGGTTCAACTTCATAAAAATAAATCAAATAATCATTATTTAGATTTTTAAAAATCTAAAAAGATTTAGTAACAAATTAGTTGGCAACCTGTCATTAATATTATCAGCATTTTAACGAAACAATTAATTTGGCGCCAACTTGAATCTTTATTTAACCCACAACTACTGAGTAGACACAGTAAATCGACCCATGTCAACAATGTTTGTTTTATTTTTAAATTATTTTAGTACCAATTGCAGTTTTTCTTAACAAAAAAACATGCGGGGCGGTCTTTAGGGACTGCCGATAGAAGTGAAAACAGTATACATACAGCTGATGGAAAGCATATATTAGCTGATGGAAGCATATATTAGCTGATGGAAAGCATTCCATGACGATGACGCGAGTTCCATGATTTTTGTTCACACAAAAAGTGCTCAACGCGCCTAAAGAAGTTTTCCCATCAAAATTTTGATTTGCACTTTGCACTTTATTCAGAAAATCAATACAACTCCAAAAAACTGGCCAAGTGCGAGTCGGACTCGCGCACGAAGGGTTCCGTACTATAAAAATGGCAAAAAAACACGTGTGTTGTATAGGAGCCCCCCTTAAATATTTGTTTTAATTTAATTTAATTATTTATTTTTAAAGTCAATATCTACATATTCTGTGAATATTTCAAGCGTCTACCTGTTGCCGTTATCAACATAGCGCAAAAACGAGCAAAAAAAATCACGTTTGTTCTATGGGAGCCCCCTTAAATATTTATTTTATTCTATTTTTTAGTATTTTTTGTTATAGCGGCAACAGAAATACATCATCTGTGAAAATTTCAACTGTCTAGCTATCACGGTTCATGAGATACAGCCTGGTGACAGACGGACAGACGGACAGACAGACAGACAGGCAGACAGAAAGACAGACAGACGGCGGAGCCTTAGTAATAGGGTTCCCGTTTTACCCTTTGGGTACGGAACCCTAAAAATTGACAGTCTTGTCTGATATCAATCCTTGTGCCCTCTAGGATAACACAAATAGATCTTATAGTTTTAAATAAAAATCTCAATAAACTTACTTGCCGGCGTCGCATAGTCTCGAATATCTCCTCTGACGGTATCATATGGTGTCTTCGACCCAAACAGCTGATGAGTGCACGGCGCGTTCCAATAACAACCTCTCACATAGACAACGAGTAGTACTACGAGTAGTAGTTTTGACATCTTGACTGCGAGCCGACGTCCGATTGTGTTGGTTAGAACGAGTCAGCTTCCTATATTGTCCCCACTACTTTAGCAATGCAGTAGCTAAAGGTGCATTCATATTTGTGCACGATACAAAGATAAATTATTTATTCATTAATATTAATTTATTCAATAATTTTTATTGAACCGACTTAAATTTCTAATTCCGAATGGACGTTACAAATTAGGCGTGCAACATAAATTCAATAAAAAAGTTATATTGTAACGAAAAATGTATGGTTGAAAAATACTATATGTTGCGAACTGATAAATGCACTGTTATAACAGGTGTTGTTCGCAGATGACTTTCGCCTTATACGACCTCATTTAAACTTGTTCAGCATAACGGAGCTTACTGCTGTTTAATTGTTTTGCGTTAGGTGTTCCCAGGTCATCTTGAACATTACCTACATGATAACGTCGCGGGTCATAAGAAACAGTTCAATGAATGTGAGTACAAGATTACAGTCTCGATTTACTGATTTACTCGATTTACATTTTGATTTACTGTTTTAGTATGTTGATTGATAGGCATTCAGACTAGTTTATATTCAAAATCATAACAAGATTTATGACTAAGGGGTTCTGCATTTAAATTCACACTTAGACCAGACTTTGTAGAATCATCATTATCATCATTTCAGCCGTCCACTGCTGGACATTATTTATTTATTTAAGCCTCTTTAATTCCTTAGTAATAATTCTTAATATAGGTTTTTTTTTTTACATAATTTTAACTAGGGACCTCTCTACGAGTATAGGCCTCCTCCTTCTCACTCCATTTTTTCTTGTCTTGGGCTGTTCTCATCCAGTCGTTGTTTGTACATTTTATGAGTTCGTCTTCCCATCTTTCCAGGGGGCGACCTCTTTTCCTTTTTCCGGGGGGGCCAGCCCATGTAGTAATTTTTTAATTACTGTTGGACATAGGCCTCCCCAAAAGGCGGGGATTTGCCATAATCGCCACGCTTGGCAGGCGGGTTGGCGATCGCAGTATGGTTTTTAAAAATGCATAGAGAGCGCTGCTGCCCATTCTCTAGTAAATCCGTTAGTCGCCTTTTACGACACCCACGGGAAGAAACGTGCAGTGACGAGCCACTGTCGATCAAAGTAAATTTAACGACACTTCATTCTTTTGATAACTATTCAGTGAACTACTACGTAGTCTGTAAAATTCATAACTTGTCTTTTGTGTCGGGTAAAAGAAGGCTCGTCCCGGCTCCAATATGTCGCGCCTTTACAATCCAATAGACTTATTTAAACTAATCTCTAAGTTTAATCTAATCTAACGTTACAAGATGCACTTGCCGTTATCGTGGCCCGTCCATGTCACGATGTCCACGCCTCCAGTCCATGTGTTTATTATACGATTTACGACCACTTGTAAACTAATTTAACTGAAGAAAAAACTAACAATTGCTCAGGCTTAGCATCCCTGATTACCATAAAACGGAATATAATCGTGATACTTAAAATGTGGGTTGTAAACAGATTATTTTAAAAGACTGATTTTATAGCACTAAATAAAGTGTTTATTTAGTTATTATTAATACCGTGGCCGACTTGAAAAATCTCTATATTCCGTTGGTTTAGGTAGTTAAATAAACGTTAACAAAAAAGACCTAGTGACGAGACAGCTGTGAAGTAATCGACTATACGTAATACCTGTCACTTCAGTTGTCATGCTACTTTACAGTTATGCTCTTCAATTTAGCAACGTTATAATTCGTTGACGTTTTGAGAGCCTGTATTTTTGGGCTCTTTATAATAGACAGATTACAAAATATTATATTCTAATATTATTATTAATCTAATAAAAAAATTGTGCTCAAGCAGTTACATCAACGAAGACTAGTTTAAGAATAAAATATAAAGTTTAACATACATTAATAAAAGAAGAAACTATCTTAAAAATCAAAAATCCATTTAATTTGGTTATAAGTTACAACGTGTTTTCATACATGAAAGTGTCATCTATAAAAACCCTTTTGTTTACCTTTATTTAACTACCTAAACCATGGACTATAAATAGACCCAAGTTGGCTGGAGCAAAGACCATCTCCGGTCGGTTCGGGTCTCAAGTGCGTATGCGGCGTCTCCCCACAGACAATGGCCCACCTTCGAGCCTGCCCTATCACTGTGCTCTTGATGATCTGATGACTACGTCAGTGAGTGGAGTTCACGTAGCTGAATTTTGATCCAAATATGTTTGAACTTTTTGCCATCGATACACTAAGAAGAAAACCTAGAGAGAATCTAGAGAGAGAGTAGAGCTTCTAGTGAAGCAGTTAGTAGGAACCTTCTAGTGAAGCAGCTAGTAGTAGAGCTTCTAGTGAAGCAGCTAGTAGTAGAGCTTCTAGTGAAGCAGCTAGTAGTAGAGCTTCTAATGAAGCAGCTAGTAGTAACCTTCTAGTGAAGCAGCTAGTCGTAGAGCTTCTAGTGAAGCAGCTAGTAGTAGAGCTTCTAGTGAAGCAGCTAGTAGCAGAGCTTCTAGTGAAGCAGCTAGTAGTAGAGCTTCTAGTGAAGCAGCTAGTAGCAGAGCTTCTAGTGAAGCAGCTAGTAGTAGAGCTTCTAGTGAAGCAGCTAGTAGCAGAGCTTCTAGTGAAGCAGCTAGTAGCAGAGCTTCTAGTGAAGCAGCTAGTAGTAGAGCTTCTAGTGAAGCAGCTAGTCTGGGAACAGTCTAACACCTATTTCTTTATCTTGGTCTTTATATGACGCAATGCAATGACACAGGTCCCAGGTCGAAATTACCTACAAAGTATTTCCAACAGGCTTAGCACAAGAACCGTAGAGATGCGTTTTGTCGACAGACGAGCAGACAAAAATGACGTTTCCGTGTAGACAGTTGACAGTTTTCTACCGAGAAGGGTAGACAAGCGATTTCTATTCCACATTAGAGCTGAAACAGAAACCGTAAGGCTTCTACAGATCAGCGCGACTCGCGACGCGACACAAAGGCACCGCTCGTCGCGCGACACGCGGGGCCAATGTGTCGCGTTGCGTGTCCCGCCTGTGTGTAGAAGCCTTCATGCTGAGCCTGCAGTAGGTAGGTACCTCAAATAAATATTTGAGGTTTAGTAGTCCGTTCGCATGTTTGACATTTACCCTAGTTAAGGCTTCTACATAGTGCCTTAGTGTCACGTCGCGTCGCGCGACAAGTCGCCCAGGTATGTAGAAGCCTTTATACAGGGAAACCTATTATTAGCCATACAATATAATAATAAACACTCTGTAACTTAATATATGTATCGCTGTTGGTTGCCAAAGTAAATAAATAAATTTCCTTTAGATAACCCCTATCCTAAATACGATTTTTAAACTGTCTCGGACGACCACTAGTCTGAGACAATTTAAGCAAGATGCAGGATATTAGAAAAGAATAGTATAGAATACTCTTTATTAAGTACACCATAAAAATTACAGAATTTTAAATGTAAAAAAAAACGATTTTTTTATTAGAAATCGTTGCAAATTCTTCAAACTAATCCTAACCCCCTAAGGTAGGGTTAATGGGGGCAATTAAAAGAAAGGCCGTTCTTAATAATTTCAATAATGTGTTTATGGTCCTTTTACTTATATAATGGAAGGTGTGATTAACTAATATTACGTGAGACGTGTGATCCCAAGCAAGGCTAAAGGAATAGTAAGGATTTAGGTCAAGTGGTGAGCGGGCTCGGATAGTGTGCATTAGTTTTTGCTAGGTCCCCCATGTTACTAATATTCGCGGTAACAACACTTCGCTGGTCAGAGGTAAATTTTTTTCCCGTTATTTTCTTTGTCCATGGTTCCTCGTTGGCTAATGTGTCCATTTTTTTTTTATTTGGGATGGGTTTGCTTTGCACACACCCTAAGAATTTGGTTACAAATGATAATAGCACACGTTCGTGGACAAATCGTTTATTACAATAAATTTATCACTAAAGCGAACAAATTACATTATGCAAGTACCATGTGACATGTACACACGGCTACACATCAAGCTAAACAATTCCAGTATACGCTGACCTCTCATTGTACGGAAATCTTATACAATGCGAGATCAGATTATACTGGAAATGTATAGCTTGATGTGTAGCCATCTGTACTACACGTGCAAATAATATCTGAGTATATAATATTTTACTAGATATATATTTGTTTCAACATCTCTTAGTAGGTACCGCTGATTAATATCTAATTACTGTGATTGAAATGGAAAATGACGCTATCGGTTATTATGACGGTACCATGCCAATTATTTTATGAAAATATTATGTGTGTATCGAAAAATCTACATCTTTTAAAAAGATGTAGGTTTCTGTCTATTAGACATAAATACATCTTTGGACTGTGTTACTGGGTACTGTGTTAAATGTTACAACAAAATACCTTGTGATTGTGATATAATGCAATTAAATGAAAGAAAATTTAAAACAAATATTAAAAGTACACTGTAAACAAGCCTATTACAAATTAGAGGATTATATCCAAGATAGGAACGCTTGGAAACATTCTCGTCCAGCTCCTCTTATGACAATCTAGCTAGAGTCTAGAAAAGGGGCGACGCATGCCTCGTGGCGATCGGCCACTATACACTTATACAGTCTATAGGTAGTAGTGTGTAAATGTGTGTGTGTAGTGCGATGTTTCACATCTGCCAGTCGTCCCGTGACAGCTCAATTTATTTTATGACATTGACATAAAACTATATTCTGTGTTTACGTTAACTCACACACTTAACTTACAATGTTTGTAAATATGTAAGCACCATGTGGCTATTACATAAAAATTAATTTATCTGTAATTGCTTTTATTTTTAATTATTTTTACCTATTGTGTTATTATATTCTAGGTGCCAGTGGCGAAGGGTGATTTTATGAGAGAGGTAAGCCGGAGCGAAAAAAAGGGTTACCTATAGGTGCGTCGTCTGCACATACAATAATTACCTATACAACATTAGTTTTTGTTTATACTAAACCTCTTAACTCCTTAATTAGTCTTTTAAAATGTTTTACTATATTTTGTATAGGTACATTAATTATACAACATTAGTTTTTGTTTATACTAAACCTCTTAAGGGGTCATTGTACTCATCATTATGAACAACTTTTACTATGGAACCAAAGTTGAAATCGCGAAAAAAATATCAGCTGTTCCCTACATTTTGACGAGTTCAGCGAACTTAAATGTAGGGAACAGCTGATTTTTTTTTCGCGATTTCAAGGTTGGTCCCATAGTAAAAGTTGTTCATAATGATGAGTACAATGACCCCTTAAGAGGTTTAGTATAAACAAAAACTAATGTTGTATAATTAATGTACCTATACAAAATATAGTAAAACATTTTAAAAGACTAATGGTGGAGTTTTTTTGCCCGTTCTTCTCCATACAAAACTACCTTTTGGAAGGGGCGACTAGAATCAATTCTATTGTTGTGTACATTTTGACGTTCAAAAGTGCCTTCTAAGTGCCTATTTGAAATAAATAATTTGACTTTGACTTTGACTTTATCTGTTTAGCACCAAAGAAACACAATGATATGTTTATTTGCCCACAATTTATTTATTTATCAAATACCCTGTAGGTTTTGATTTATTTGCGAATATCAAGTATGAGTGCATAAGTATTTTTTTTGCATTGACTTAGAAGCTTGATTTTTTTTTTAGAGCTCCAAGGGACCGTAAACTTGCGTATTTGATATTAATTTCAATTTGATACCTCCACGCGTTCCTGAGAAAAAGGGTCTTGACAGACTGACAGACAGACAGACGGACAACGAAGTGATTCTATATGGGTTCTGTTTTTTTCCTTTTGAGTTACGGAATCCTAAAAAATTCAGAATTACGCTAAGCGAAAACAAAGTAATACTTATCGCGGGCGGCGATGCGATGTGATGCAGTAGGGTGGGGAACAATAAATTTCACGCATATGAAGCCGCGGGCAGAAGCCAGTTTTATTAATAAAATGGGACAATGATTAAAGTACATTTTGGTACATAATATCTCAAATTCAATTTTATTTGATTTTGCAGACATTAAATAAAGTATAAACAAGGTAGAAGGTATACTTTATCAAAACACGATAAAGGCTTCTTCATACTGACGCGACTTGTCGCGCGATGCGACACCGGTAGAACAATTTTCTTGAATTTTTGTTCTACCGGTGTCGCGTCGCGCGACAAGTCGCGCCAGTATGAAGAAGTTAAAGCCTTAATACTGAACAGGCTTAAAAAATACAAGACAAGTGACAGCTGATCAAAGCAGCCGGTGCAGTTGCGATGCTTCATTGTTTCTACTTTGTGTCTCCTACTTGTTTCAAGACAGTGAAGAAAGTATACGAAGCTTTTATGATCTGAAACAAGAAACTTAGCTGATTGGATTTGCTGACGACTTCAATAAACTGGGATCAGAAATACCTAGAAATTGAAGAACGAGGAACGGTATTCTCCTCAAACGAACTTCCTACTAGGCTTGTGATAAAACTGGCGAAAATCGTCGTCCGGACGTGAAAAACGGTTACTTTAAAAACAGGCCCTGAGGGCAGAGCACGGACGTGTGGCGTAAACAAAACGTCAATTCGAACGATTTTAGGCTCGTGCAGACTAGCGCGATATCGCGAGCTTGACAGGCAGCGTGACACTTTCCACCAAGTTATCATAGAAATTGTGCTACTATACTTGTCAAAAAATAATAGACCCGTTTTGACACTTAACTTGAATCGATTTATCGTGAGTATCGAGTGCTGAGTCGCGATGGTACTTGGTACTCGGTACTTGATACTCACGATAAATCAATTCAAGTTAAATGTCAAAACGGGCCTATTATTTTTTGACAACTTTAGTGTCGCGTCGCGCCTGACGGCGGGAGCCTTTTTGAATCGATGAGACATCTATTCTACGTAAAGCATTTTGGTTTAAATTTTTGCGACAAGCACATTAAGTAGCTCCCAAAGATTATAAATAAATTGTTAAAACTTAGTCAATATTAAGTGGGAAACGAGTATTTTCAATTCGTTCGAATTTACGTAACGATTACTCCGCGCGTTCATGGTATTGGTCAGCCCAGCTGCCATTTTGCCGGCGGTCTTTTATTTATCCACGGCAGGAGCTATTGTGCTTTCTTTATGATCACCAATCCGTCTGCCAAAAGCGAGCCGCAAAGAGGGCGTGTAAGCCACGCCTCTACTCCGTGCGCCTTCCACGTGATTCAAGTAATTTCCTAGTTGAACATTCGTTAACCTGTCATTGTCTGCGTGGTCAGCGCAGTTTATGGACTGATAGGATTACATGCAATAACTCGTGATTAGAGGGATCAATAAAATGATAAATATACTTTTTGTTCAGTGGACTATGCTCTTGTTTCAATAGATAAGACTTACGGAAGTGAAGCAAGCTAGTGACAGCGTGGTGAACCCGCCAGCAGTGAGTCGGACTACACGGCGCGTGCGCACCATGACGATGAGCAGCGCGCGGCGCACGCGCAGTGAACATTTGTACCACGGACACTCGTACGCAGCACCCGCTATCTCGGAACTCTGAATATATTATATAAATAATATCAATTTTGCATTGTAAATAAAAAAATCTGAAAATAAATACTTACAAGGAGGTTAACTGCTAAACATAAAGAAAAACCGGCCAAGTGCGAGTCGGACTCGCGCGTGAAGGGTTCCGTACCATTATCTATAAAAATGGCATACAAAATATGTTTGTTGTATGGAGCCCGCCTTAAATATAAGTTTTATTTTAATTTAAATATTTATTTTTAAAGTGAATATATAACTAAATATTCGGTGAATATTTCAAGCGTCTACCTGTTACCGTTATGAATATGGAGTAAAATTGAGCAAAAAAATCACGCTTGTTGTATGGGAGCCCCCTTAAATATTTATTTTATTGTACTTTTTAGTATTTTTTTGTTATAGCGGCAACAGAAGTACATCATTTGTGAAAATTTCAACCGTCTAACTATCAGGGTTCATAATATACAGCCTGGTGACATACGGACAGACAGATTGACAGACAGACAGACCGACAGACAGACGGCGGAGCCTTAGTAATAGGGTTCCCGTTTTACCCTTTGGGTACGGAACCCTAAAAATGTAACAATCAACCATAAATTGGAGCAACAATAAAAGTTGAATCGACTAAACATGGTTTCAGCCATTTGTTGCTTCAATTTTATTATTAGGTATGTCCCGCAGGTAAAAAACTTGCATCGTGTAAATGAGGCTTAATTCACTTTTTTTGATAAGTTTTTGACTTTGATTATCACTGAAATTGCGTCTACACTTTGAATGATTTTAATTATGGATATTGGCCTTCAGCACTAACAACAGTATTACGAACAAGTGACGACTTAATAAAAAAATAACTTAAACATGTTTTATTGTCACAGAAACACGTGCATATAAAAAGCGGCCAAAAGTGAGACGAACTCGCATACGAAGGGATCCATACATTCCGTACCACCGAACAATATTTAAAAGGGCGTATAAAAAAAAATGTAGCTAAGTAAAAAACATTGGGCACGCCACAATTGTGGCGATAGTGGCTAGTGAGGCACCATGGCGTCCTCACCTTGCACCTGACGCAGGTCCTCACCGGACACGGTTGTTTCGGGAGGTTCCTGTTCAGGATAAAGCGGGAGGAAACGCCCGGGTGTCACCACTTTGTGGATCACCCGGAGGACATGGTGGAGCATACGTTGGAGGTCTGCCCGTCTTGGGCGGAGAACCACCGTGTCCTCACGGAGCCGATTGGCGGCGGCGATCTCTCGCATCCGGCCCTGGTTCAGGCCATGGTTTGGAGCGAGAGTGCATGGGAGGCCGTCACCTCCTTCTGCGAAGCAATAATGCTCGCGAAGGAGGAGGCGGAACGCGTGAGGAGGAGGCAAAATTCACGCCTTCACGCCCCTAGTCACCGCGGGAGACGCCCCGGTCGTCGGGAGTTGCAGGCCGATTCCCGGCCACCGTAGGCGCGGGCTTGCGGACATTGAGCAATGGGTAGCTCGCCGTCCGATAAAGTACAGGGCCCGGGTCGAGGGCGATTTGTGTTCCACGCGCGCCTCAAAGAGATGTCAGCATGAACTGACGGGGTCCGTTAGGGCCAATGCCTGCCAGGGTTGCGAGTTTGTCCGAAACGGATATCGTGGCCCCGGCACACAGGCAACGGAAGGAACACGGGTGGGTTTTAGTCAGTAAAAGTCTGACACGCCCAGAGCGGGAGAAGTTATTTGATAATAAAGAAAAAAATTTGACGTGTAAAATTGTTTGTACAAACCTACTTACAGAAAATAAATCATTTATCAATATCCCACCAAAAAAAAAAGTGTTATTTACTGCTGACTTGCCGTTGGATAGAAATGTCTTAACTGGCACCTTTGCCGATGATACGGCCATACTGGCTACTGATGCCTGCCCAAGAGAGGCCTCTGCAAAACTACAAAAAAGCCTCAAGCTGATCTCAGAATGGCTTAAAGATTGGAAGATAAAAGCCAATGAAACAAAGTCAGTCCAGGTGACTTTCACCACACGCAAAGAAACATGCCTTGCCATGCCCACCTGTGACCTTAAATGACATAGAGGTACCCCGAGCCGAGGTCACACGATACCTTGGAATACACCTTGACAGACGCCTTACGTGGAGACATCACATATTTACCAAACGCAAAGCCCTAGGGCAAAAACTCCGCAGCTTACACTGGATGGTTAACAAAAAGTCCCAGATGTCTCTGGAAAGCAAACTTCTTCTATACAAATGCATTCTCAAGCCTATCTGGTGTTACGGTATCCAGCTCTGGGGAACTGCAGCGAAGTCCAACATCGAAATTCTCCAAAGGTTTCAATGAAAAACCCTGCGTCAGATAGTAAATGCTCCCTGGTACGTCACAAATGAGAGAATTCACAAGGATTTAAAGAAAAAACCTGTACAAGAAGAAATCAAAACTAATATTACCACATATTCCACCAGATTAAAAGTCCACCCAAATCAATTAGCAATGCAACTAATGTCCAACCCAGTTACCTTCCTAAGACTGAAAAGAAGGGCACCCCAAGACCTACTTACAACCAGCATGAATGAGCTGTAGTATCGATCGGATGGGGCAATGGCTTCATACCGTGCAAGTTCCGCAACCATCATCTACCTATTGCTGAATGTCCCAGGACAGATTGCATTAAAGAGAAGGAGAAAAAGAAAATAAAAAAAAAACATGAGAGGTGCTAAAGTTCGAGCAAAAAACGCCGGAAAAATCACGTTCCTTATGGGAACCCTCTTAAATTTTTAGGGTTCCGTAGTCAACAAGGACCACTTATAGTTTTGCCATATCCGTCTGTCTGTCTGTCCGCGGTTTAGCTCAGAGACTCTTAGTACTAGAAAGCTGTAATTTGCCATGGGTATACATAAAGACAAGTTAGCTCGATTACCTACTTACTAAAACAAAACAAATGGTCGTTCTTTTCCTCTTAATGAGGAAAGGTCTTTCAGTAGGACATTATACCCCTTGTTTATAAGCGTTGTTTGAAGTTACGAGTTGTTTAAACGTCAAAAATGTATGGTAAAATAGACGAGGAAACCGGCATCGTGAGGAAACCGGCATGTCCTAGCACCAAAAATTCGAAGACATGTGACATCTACTACTAACCCACACTGAGCCCGCGTGGTGGATTACAGCCCACTCCCTCTCACAGAGAGGCCTGTGTCCCAGCAGTGGGTGTAGTGCACCCACTGCTGGGACACAGGCCTCAGCCGCAGGCTGATAATCACACGAAAATTAAACTAAGTATCTATTATTTATTATTTAAGTAAGTAAATCTATTGTTGTATTTTATTTTAAATTGTCTTTATATTGTCTTCGTATGGTAAAGTAGCTCATATTTATCTTTCATTGTTAAAAAATAAGATAAGTAGTTCATTTTAAATCACTTTTAATTAATTCTTATAATTGGTATGTGTTCTTTATCTATGTCTAAGCTGTGTATCCTACCTGGATGGGTAGGTAGGGTAGGTAGGTAGGGTAGGTATTCTTTTACCCATAGAAAGCCACGTTATTTGTGAGTGTCATAGAGTAAAAATGTTTACCGCCCAACGGAGTGGGCACGGGTCAGCTAGTCTTAATATATATAATTCTTCTGTACGTGTGTTTGTCACCTAACTCCTCCTAAACGGCTGGACCGATATGGTCGAAATCTTCTATTTATATTTCAACGGGTTCCTGGATGGTTTGAAAACACAATTGGACCCGGTAGGTGGCGCTGCTATCGGTATAAGGCGGTACGAAGTTCGCCGGGTCAGCTAGTAGTATTATATACTTTTATATACATATTGACATTGCTGAATATACAAAATTACATGAATATTTACTTTGAAAAGTATTATATTTGACGGAAGCCATATTATTTAACAGCTGCGAGAGGCGGCGACTAGATGGCGCTAGTGGAACGTGCACCATAGACAAATCATTCATTCTATCGGATGTTTGACTTAAAAGAATTGAAGTCAATTGAGTGAAATATTGTAACGTTACCCCCCTCTAGCGGATCGCCTTTATAAGGAGGTGCGCTATGGAGTCGGTACGCATTTTGAACGGATGCGTCTTGGGGCACGGACCACTGTCTCTCGACAGTCAGTACTACCCGGTTATTGGATATGGAACGCTGTCTCCGACAAATTAGTACTATCCTTATTGCGGTGGGTGCATGGACCACTGTCCCTGACAGTCAGTACTGCCCTATGTGACCGCCACTACCATTATTAGTTATTTAATTAATTCTATTTAATTTCTATATTCTCTCGATTTAAAATAACTGATTGTTCGATTGAAATATATTTCTGTATTGCCATATCTGAGTATTACTTCAGATGTCTGAACCTATCCCGACATCAGAAGTAGGATACGAAGACCACCCCACTTCTGGAGGCTCAGCTTCCAATATCATGCAAGACCAGATGCTTTTGTTTAGTAACGGCATGGAAGCCTTAATTTCTAAAATCATCGGAAGTTTGTCATCTACCGCCTGTACACTAAGTCCATTAGTCTCATTCGACCGTGACGCGTCCGCACACATCGTCTTTAATGAAGGAGAGAATTACTTGTAAATTTAGAGGTAGAAGAGTAAATGATGTGGTACCTTTAGTAGCTATAGGCAATAAAAATATCAATAATACTTTGCAATTGCTATGTCAGGCAGAAATTAACGATTTCGCGACGGAGATTCTATTACAAGTTGCTAGATAAGTACTTGCGTCGTAACATCGTATTGAGTCGAGAAATTTTAAATAACGGTTTTTGTTGAGCAACTGAATTAATTTTGCCTAGAACTATAACCGTGTGTAAAGCTATTCAGACTACGGCAATAATTAATTGTGTCGATTGGATTCTTGTCGTTTTCTTTTTCGTGATAGCTGAGGGGTTGTTTCTTTGACTAAAATGTTCACATTATCCATTTTAACGTAGTAAATCAATTAAAATTCGGCACGAAATAAGTACAGAGTCAACTCGTTACCAACACTGAGAAAGATGGTCATTTTAACCCATCAGTACCCAGTAGTACGCCGTTTGCTAGGCGAGCCCTTTTGGTTATAAAGTATGATGGATCAGACCGTATGTGCATAGATTATAGAGACGTTAATAATAATAATACAGTGACGGATCGTTATCCATTACCGTTGATTTCTGGCCAAATTTCTTTACAAAGTTAGATTCAAAATTTAAGGGACCGTTTGAGGTCATAGAGGTTCTTGACGGTGATCGCTACACATTGAGAGCATTCAATTTCAAGCGTATTTACAAGTACGTGTATGATAGCCATTTGAAGTAGAAGACGTTGGGTTGAGTGATAGTGGTGAACTTGGTTCAGCTGGTCGGACCGTACCAGTAGCCATTTCGTAGACGTTAGAAGTCGGTATCTGCTTATAGTAGTCCGTGGATGCGCGGTGCGCGGGTGGTTCTAGTGGAGGTCGGGTCTTGTAGTGACCATAGAGTCCGTGGGACTCGGAATCCAGGTGAATTCAGTGAAACAAACATGGGGTTTGTTCAACGGGCTTAGTGAAAAGCCACAGGCCACGGATAAGATTCCTACTTTGTGTTATGTTATGGTCTAAGGCTGATTTATGAATTGCTCTCACATGTTTACGTTTGTTTTTGTCTTTTGCGCGCGATGCGCGATAAATGTGTAGTCAGATCTTTGACTAAATGTACTAGTACTGGTTTATACCGTAGGGGTTGCAAAAGTTGTGTGTGGTGACCTAGCCCAGTTGTAGCTGGAAGGGTCTCACCTGCTTGTGTGGGTTGATGACCTAGTCCAGCGCTTTGTCGATTTAGACTTGCAAATATGTAGCTGAAGAGGTTTCACCTGCTTTTGTGGGTTGATAACCTAGCCCAGCGGTTTGTGAGCTGCAGGAATCTCACCTGCTTTAGTGGGTGACGATTTAGACCAGCATGTTTGAACTGTAGGGGGTTTCTGTTGTAAAGAAATACCTAGACCAGTGATATTTGGTATTTTGATATGTAATGATGATGATGTGAATTAATGAAAGTCCTTTTTTAATTTTTTATGGATGAATTTTTGCACTCGAGGACGAGTGATTTATCAGAATGGCCGTGACGGAAGCCATATTATTTAACAGCTGCGAGAGGCGGCGACTAGATGGCGCTAGTGGAACGTGCACCATAGACAAATCATTCATTCTATCGGATGTTTGACTTAAAAGAATTGAAGTCAATTGAGTGAAATATTGTAACGTTACCCCCCTCTAGCGGATCGCCTTTATAAGGAGGTGCGCTATGGAGTCGGTACGCATTTTGAACGGATGCGTCTTGGGGCACGGACCACTGTCTCTCGACAGTCAGTACTACCCGGTTATTGGATATGGAACGCTGTCTCCGACAAATTAGTACTATCCTTATTGCGGTGGGTGCATGGACCACTGTCCCTGACAGTCAGTACTGCCCTATGTGACCGCCACTACCATTATTAGTTATTTAATTAATTCTATTTAATTTCTATATTCTCTCGATTTAAAATAACTGATTGTTCGATTGAAATATATTTCTGTATTGCCATATCTGAGTATTAATTCTGATGTCTGAACCTATCCCGACATATTTATTACTTTAATTTATTGTGAATCATAAGCACTATAAGGGTCATGTTTTTTTTTCTTTATATATTATATTTTTCTTCTTTTTCTCTTTCTCAGTTTTTATGCTGGTCTGGCATTTTGAGCACTTTATGCGACCTACCCAAATGACCATTCTTTGGTATTGTTCGTCGAGTCGTTGAGCTCCTTAAGTCTTGTGAGTTGAGCTGCACTTTTACTGACAAATGCTTGCACCGATTGGACAGGTCCTCCACTTTTGTGGTTCTTTCCTCAAAAGACCATTTCAGACACGAATCTACATGGTTCTCACATGATTTGACCAAGATTATGCCTGGACTTTAAAATAGACTTTGACCCCTGTGTTTGTTTCGCCATTTCTTCTCAGGGGTAGTTAGATAGGAAATGTCGACTACATCCTAGCTAATATATTTTTTTTCTTAATATGATGTGCAAAAGTGATTCCGATATCCTATTTACAGAATATATGATTTCATACCAACCACGCCTGTGAAGTTTACACAAAAAAAAACTGATATTTCAAGTGACTACACTAACTGCGGTCGATGACTCCACAAAAAAATTATCAAATTAATTTACGTTGCCCCACACTAGGAATTACTCCTGTATCGTGTGTGCGTTTACAAACATTTAAACTCACATACACAAACAGCCAGACCCGGAACAACTACTTGCAGGTCATACAAATATTTGTTCCGTGCGGAAATCGAACCCGCGACACGCAGCGCAGCAGTCAATCGCTTAACCACTGCGCCAACCGTGCCGTCAAGTCTTGGTTTTATCATGTTTAGATATAATACGTCATCACGTCTGCGGAGTTTTGCCAGCTCATTTAATTTGACCCTTTATATTGTTACCTCTTCTGAGAGCTGGTTTCCCTGGTAACAGTACAGGAACACTTGGAGCATCATACCCAACAGATAGGTCACCATGGGAATACTCCGCACCCGGTTCCCGTTATTTAATTCCTGGAAATTATAATAGATTTCATTGGCACTGGTACAAAAGCAAAACTCAAGCTGGCATTTATTTCAATTAAACCAATTACAGGCGTAGTTGCCCATTCCTAAGCGTAGTGGGTTCCTATGGAGAAGAACGGGCAAGAAACTCCACGGACACTCTTTTAAATCAAAATATTGTTACAAAGTATTGGTTACATCATTCATGTTGAAATTATTCCACGTGTGCCTCAAAGAGTTGTGAGCACCAACTGACGGGGTCCGTTAGGGCCAATGCCTGCCAGGGTTGCGAGTTTGTCCGAAAGGGATATCGTGGCCCCGGCACACAGGCAACGGAAGGAACACGGGTGGGTTTTAGTCAGTAAAAGTCTGACACGCCCTCGAAAACGCCCTTGAAAAAAATAGGTTATATTAGGTGAACGGGGTCCCTTTTTCTTTTTTTTTATCACGTAGTTAATAATTAAACTATCAATAAATAATACACATTTGAAGTAAACTTTTCATATAAGCACTTTAGTGGCATGAGGAACAGGGTGTAAAGTTCACTCATCCACTATAGAAAAGGGAGGATCCTCCGACCAGACGTTATAATCGAGTTGATGTAATGTTCTTTCAGCTTATGCTTTATGTATTTGAGTCTCTAATGTGTACAGGTACCATTTGGTTTAGTAATTTGGGTATTGTAAAAGAAGCGGTAGGTACGCCTGCCATAAAAGTTATTTTTGCGTGGCACTTATCGTGTATTCACGGTGGTCAGGATACCCGTTGAAGCCGTGGGTGCTAGATGGCTGTGTGACTCACCGCTCGAAAGCTTGAGGAAGTGATGATGATGATGACGTCACGCTGAAGTAGTTGCACGAAGGCTGCACTGACGTTCATACTCGGGGTCGCTAGTTTAGAGGTATGAGGAACAGGGTGTAAAGTTCACTCATCCTCTATAGAAAAGGGAGGATCCTCCGACCAGACGGGTGTTGTGTCTGGTGGGCAACTGCCCGACGGTTGATGTCGGGACGTTGTATATATGCTAGTTGCGTGGTAAACTCTGCTTGCGCGATGCAGGATTTGCGTGACGTCAGTGTGACGCGTAGTTCGCATGTGGCGATGTTGATGCCGCTACAGCACGATGAAAAAAGAAATAAAAAAAAAAAAAAAGAGGAAACCGATAAAAACACAACACTACAAGCCCCCTCTTGTACAGTAGTCACTAGCGTCCTAAGCATAACTTCGAGTCCCCCTATGGGACGTCCTTAGCAGTGCTACTTATATTTTTAACCCGGAGAGAGGCCCTTCTGGCCCCGCCACAGCTCGGTTAAGCAGTAGAGGCACTTCGGAGCCAACTGCAATAGGTCATTATCGAAAAAAAAAACGCGACAGCTCAGCTTTATGTTTAGATGTTTGTGGTCATTAGTTGTTATTACTTAGCCACGGAACTATAAACGGTTATTATAACAAAAAACTGGTCAAGTGCGAGTCGGACTCGCGCACGAAGGGTTCCGTACCATTATCTATAAAAATGGCAAAATAAAACACGTTTGTTGTATGGTTACCCTTAAATATTTGTTTTATTTTAATTTAATTATTTATTTTTAAAGTGAATATACAACTAAATATTGTGTGAAAATTTCAAGCGTCTACCTGTTGCCACTATCAATATAGAGCAAAAACGAACAAAAAAAAAATCACGCTTGTTGTATGGGAACCCTTAAATATTTATTTTATTCTGTTTTTTTTTTGTATTTGTTGTTATAGCGGCAACAGAAATACATCATCTGTAAAAATTTCAACTGTCTAACTATCACGGTTCATGAGATACAGACTGGTGACAGACGGATGGACAGACAGACAGACGGCGCGGCGGAGCCTTACTAATAGGCTTCCCGTTTTACCCTTTGGGTACGGAACCCTAAAAAGACAAGTTTAAAATTTTTTGCCTTCGTGTTTGTTCCGGCTAATCTTCGAAACGGCTAGACCGTTTTTGATAGAAATTACACTGGCAGATAGCTGATGTTATAAGGAGTAACTTATTATTTTAGAAAAAGGTACGCAGGCGAAGCCGCGGGTAGCAGCTAGTATGTTATTATAATTACTATCTTTTTCTTGAGGCTTCGCCCGCGTGGAGTTCGGAAATTATCCCACGGGAACGTACCACCGGGATCAAAACTATCTTAGGTAAATCTTTTCTTTTTTTTTGTTTCCTGGGTGGAAAATCCTCATGGATGTCCTCCGCCCTGGGGACGGCGGAGGGGTCTGTCACTCTTACTGACTAAAAACCAACTTCTTTTTTTTGGGTGGGAAATTATCAAATAACTTCTCCCGCTCTGGGCTGAGCGGGAGGGCGTGTCAGACTTTTACTGACTAAAACCCACCCGTGTTCCTTCATTTGCCTGTGTGCCAGGGCCACGATATCCCTTTCGGACAAACTCGCAACCCTGGCAGGCATTGGCCCTAGCGGACCCCGTCAGTTGGTGCTGACAACTCTTTGAGGCGCGCGTGGACTACGACGCGCCGTCGACCCGGGCCTGGTCGTTATCGGATGGTGAGCTACCCATCGCTCACCGTCCGCAGGCCCGCGCCTACGGTGGCCGGAAATCGGCTTGCGACTCCCGACGCCCGGGGCGTCTCCTGCGGCGACTAGGGGCGCGAGGGCGCGAACCTTGCCTCTCCCTCACGCGTTCCGCCTCCTACTTTGCAAGCATTACTAATTCGCAGAAGGAGGTGACGGCCTCCCATGCACTCTCGCTCCGAACCATGGCCTGAACCAGGGCCGGACGCGAGAGATCGCCGCCGCCGATCGCCTCCGTGAGGACACGGCGGTGCTCCACCCAAGCTGGGCAGACCTCCACCGTATGCTCCACCGTGTCCTCCGGGCGTTCCACACAGTGGTGACACCCGGGCGTTTCCCCCCGCTTTATCCTGAACAGGAACCTCCCAAAACAACCATGTCCGGTGAGGCCCTGCGTCAGGCGGAAGGTGAGGACGCCGTGGCGCCTCTCTAGCCACTCCTCAAAGACGGGACTTATCGTCACAATTGTGGCGTGTTGCGACAATCGCACTCTCCATGCCGCCATAAGATCCCGCCGGAGCTCTGTCCGCTGTGCCGTGATTTCTCGCCACCCTGGTATTCTCTTCACACACTTGCACTGGGGAACATCGGATCGTGTGCGACTTCCACGATCCCCAGCCGCCTTTGCGGGCTACCTCAAGTCTGGAGTGCATTTTCTATGGGAACTTTGTACGAATGATTGAAATTTGGACACGACAACGTCGGGCTGGACAGCTAGTTGGCAATATTTCGGAGGGCGAAAGTAAAAGTATCGTAGTACCTGTTCTGTAGTGTCTGACTACCCACATGGGAAAAAGGTGTAAGTTTATGTGTGTGAAAGTGACTACGAAAACTTTCATATTTTATTATAAGTTTTTTATTTTTATTTATCCGTTGTTCCGTACTAGAATTCAATACTTATCCTACGAAAACGTATTTTGTTGGGTTAATCTTATGGTTAGTTTGTCGGGATTTTGTGTTATTTCACCTTCTGAATTATTGCCAAAAAATACAAAGTATACAACTGTATAACGTAAAACTAATACATAATATACTAACCATAGCCAGCTGATAAGCCGTGACACATATGATAACGACGGACACAGTGAACTGCGCTAGTATGGGATGTGAGAAACACTCTTGGATCAGTCTGGCCGTCTTTAGTGCCGCTTCGTGCTTGACCACGCACTGTTGCAGGCGTGAATGTACTATGTTCTCTTGTTCGGGGGTCAGAAGATGCTGCCGACAATAAAGAAAGAAAGAACTTTTTACACATTCCATCAATTAATTCAGTAAAATTGTCAAATTAATCAAAACAGCGAAATATTTGACAGCTATATGCGACGTTGCAACTTTCTGATTCCACTCTCTAAAAGGGGATGCGGCTACATATCAAGCTATACATTTCCAGTATAAGCTGATCTCGTATTGTGTAGGATTTCCGTACAATGAGAGGTCAGCGTATACTGGAAAGCTTGATGTGTAGCCGTCTGTACATATTATTATTATAATTTAAGTCTGTTAGTTTATAAATCATTTAAATATTTTCAAAATAGAGTTATTTTATATATTTGATTTGTAATTGATATACCGTTTCAGGCAATGTGATGCCCTCGCACAGATTCCTTAGCGACAGTCCTACGAGCCTCAGTCTGCAGCGACAGGCCCCTATCAGTGACGTCACTAAGGTGTCCAGGCATATGTTCACCAGTGCAGCCACAGTCACTGCTAAACTCTGCAATATATGTTTATATACGTAAGCATGGAATCATCATAATTTTCCTGCCCTGTTTTCATCTTCCATCCTCCCTTCTCAACTGTCACGCTATCATTCACTCGCTTTTAGTCCATATTATTCCTCACACACACAACCCATCCAAGATGGATGGGTTGTGTGTAGTTTGGTCTTCCTCTCCCTCTCCATCCATCAACATTTATATTCAGCAGAGAGCTCGCCCACCAGCGATTTTTTCGGCGATTTTCTCGGTGATTTTTGTGTGAATGTATTTCTTTCTGACAATAATCGCCGAAAAAATCGCTCGTGTGCGAGCACCCTCACTCTTCGTTTCATCATCATCATCTATCTTTTACATCTATACAAGATGTATCATAAATAATGCACAACCTCTTAAGTGATCACGAAAACAAATCAGCTGTTCCCTACATTTTGACGAGTTACGAGAACATAAATGCATGCAACAGTTAATTTTTTTTCGTGATTTCACATTTGGTCCCACAGTAAAAGTTGTCCATAATGATGAGTAAAATGACCCTTAAGAGGTTCTGCGTCATTTATGTTACACTGTGTATACATATAAAAATAGTATCGAAGTCAAAACTGCACATAAAATATTATTTGAAAAAAAGTAATTGCTACGAAGTTTAAAAATACAGTTTTTAGAATTGTTGTCCGTTTGTCTGGATGTGTTGCAGCAAAATCTACCTACTGAATAGATTCTGCTTAAATTTTGCACAAATATTACTTAAAGAAACATCGATTAGGGTAGATATATATTGTCACGCTGTTGGCTATGGGGATGAGCAATATTGCATTATGTTCGTATTCTTCTATAGTTTAACGCAAATTGTAAAAAGACGGGCCAAAAGGTTAGAATATTGCATATAGTTACAGATTTAACCTTTTAAATGATTAACATGACGCTATACCTTTAATCGCAGTTAATCATGACATATACAGGGTGACAGGGAAATTTGACCTATTCCTTGAAAGGGATTATACTAGAGGTCATTAGCAACAAATTAAGTCCAGTTGACTAGGGGTCATAACTGAATGGTTACCGAGCTGAAACGGTAATTTGATAAAAATTACTTAATAAAAAAACAGTAAAAAAAATTAGTCAATTGTACTTAATTTGTTGCTAATGACCTCGTAGTATCACCCCTTTCGAGGAATAGGTCGAATTTCCCTGTATAAGAACGGCTATTTTAGTCAACTTTCAACAAAGCAAAAAGCTTAGCGGTTCGACGAGGACGAGCTGCTTCTCACACGGACAACTGAACGCGTCACCAGTCCTGATTCTCTGTATATTTTAGCTTCTGAGACCAAAACCACAAACGTAATATACAGGGAAGTTTAATAAAAATGTAGCTTTTATTTTAGTACATTGTGGTGTCTTACGACTTCCACGCGAACGAAGACGTGGGCAGAAGCTAGTGACAAATAAGGCAGCCGTGGAATGCAGAAAACAAAATATGAATGAAGGATTACAAACCTGATTGGCGTATGTTAGTTCATAAGCAGGAGACTTGGTAGCATCATACGGATACCTGCGAATAGTCCAAGAACATATTAAAGTTACATGCTCAGTGAACATATTGTGACAAGTGATGACAACTCACAAAGGTATGAACGCCCGATACAAAGTTATTAACAAAAAAACCGGCTAAGTGCATGTCGGACCACGCGCAATGAAGGGTTCCGTAGTTGGGATTACAAGCGCTGTGTCATCGCGCTTCTCTTTCTTTTATATGCAGTCTGACAGTGGCAGCGGTTTACCTGTTGTCAGCGTCTTAAAGTGCAATGTTTTGTTAGAGTCAAGTCCCCCAGCTAAATGGTTGTTTCTGAATATCTGAAAAAAATCATGGCAGTAGATAACGAATGGATATGTGAAAAAACTCAAAATTAAAAGGAAAACTATCACAGTTAAGTAGCCTTTACAAGTTAACGAGTAATAGTCGACCGACTTCAATTTGCAGTTGGAGAATTGACCGTGACGTACTCGTATATCGATGTATCGGAGGACATGGTTTTCAACTACAATGTTAAGTTTGTTTTTGGGATCAATTCATCCCAACTATGGAACCCTTCATTGTGCGTGGTCCCACACGGACTTGGCCAGTGTTTTTTTTACACAAACTGCTAAACTGCATTTGTAATTACGTATTAATGAAAAAAAAAAATCTGTTAAAAGTAGATCTTTTGAGGCACTTTTACAAGTCAATATGGTAAAAGTTTTAAAACTAAATGGCCGGCAATTCTTATATATTTCTTGACTGATCCCTGAGATAAAACGCTTGGACTAGACCAGCCGAGTGACCAAGTTACTATTCAAAACAGCAGTATAGAACATTATACTAACCAGGCTCTCAGAGGCAGTTGGTTCTTCTCAGCACTGGCTGCCCAGCCTAACACCGTCACTCCGGACAGCAATCCGAATAAACATGTGCTCCTGGTAGTTTCACGGTCGCAACTATGTGAATAAAGAACACATTGCTATTACTTACATTAGATCAGTAAAATATCTCCACAGCAAGAAAATAAACTGTTCCAGATGCTACTCAGTTTCCATTAAATATTAATCACACCTTTTAATCATTTCAATTCCCTTCTCCCTTTCCTCACCCATCAGCTCATCGTCAACTTCATCAATGATCTCCTGAATCTGCCGGTTCCTCATCACCACATTGATGATCTTCATTGCAAAGGCCAGGTTGGTGAACAGGAGGAATGATGCACTGGTCATGAGGCCGAGGTCTCCCCATATTTGGAACATTGCACCCGTTTGAGCGATTAGAATACCGCCTGGAAAGGAAGGAAATCAAAAGAACAATCACAGAGCACCAGATGCGTCGGCGACCGCTGCTAGTGGCAACATTGTCGACACTTTCCTTGCAAACCAAGTGTCACTGTTTACTCGCAAATGACGGCTTTGAATGGCCTTCTGTGACAAATTTTGCGCTCAGCGTACTTTGCGAATTTTTTCAGTACTGCTGTCTCGAGACGGTGCCGGCGTGACTTCGTGCTCTACTGCAACACTTGAATGTCCGACCTATACCTTCCCAAGGGAGTGCCACATTATGAGTAAAATATTCCATATCTTGGTCTTTTATATTTAGTTTGAAGATTAAATTAAACCTAAGAGCATTAAGAACAAGTACTTTAACTTATGTCCGTTTTGGTGACACCTAAATGAATGCCTAAAAAAACGGCCAAGTGCGTGTCGGACCACGCACAATGAAGGGTTCCGTAAATGGAATGAATTTATCCTAAAAACAAACAACATTGTAGTTGAAAAACATACATCGATATACGTTACGGTCAATTCTCCAACTGCAAATTTAAGTTGGTCGACTATTACTCGTTAACTTGTAAATCCTACTTAGCTGTGATAGTTTTCCTTTTAATTTCGTTATATATACTACTGCTATGAATGTTTTCACATATCCAAAACCAACCATTTAGCTGGCACTCACTTAACTCTAACAAAAAATAGCACTTTAAAGCTTAATATTACGCAAACGGATCCCTTAATTGGAAATTGTTATCACAGACCCACAATATTTTTAAACGGCCTATCCAATGATACCCCACACCATGGAATAGATGATTACAGCTTTCTAGTACTAAGCGTATCTGAGCTAAGCCGGGGACAAACGGACGGACGGACAGACAGACAGACGGACATGGCGAAACTATAAGGGTTCCTTAAAAAGGGTACTGCTGGATTTTTCTGCTGAAGTTTCATACTTCTTCTTGCTGATGTCCCAGGTATCCTTGCGCTAAAGAACTTTTTCATGTTGCCTATAATGAGTTAACTTGTGCCCATAATGAGCCCACACTTACCAACTAAAAACATAAAAGAAGAGAAGCAGTAAACCCATAGAAATAACCGATAACTTTGTCCTGACTGATGCGGCGTGAGGAAACCAACTACTTTGAGTACGGTCAGACAAAAACGCAGCGAACTATTGGCATTATTTACCAAGATTCCCATGATAACAGTACAAGCTAGTGTTTGCTAGCCTATTGTATGCTGAATTGATCTGTTAAAGTCAAATCTTGGTGTTTTTGATGACGGTACCTACTTTGAAAGCAGGGTTTGATAACATTTGGATACCTAATTGGGCTGTGGTAACATTACAGCTGCCCCATATCAAAACCTTACAAGCGAAAAAAAAATACGTTTTTACATAATCTTTAGTATCATAGTAAGTCCCATCAAATCTTAAAAATACAATCTTACCAATAATGGGGATTTTAATACCACTTAAACTAGTAAGTGGTAGTACATACCTACTAAACTAAAAACCATTTCAAAACCTAACAAGTGTTCGGAGCTTACCGGATTTTTTTAGTGCTCAATTGTCTTTTTAATGTTACACATAAGACAATTAAAAATTGCGTGCGAAAATGTTCTTTATTAACTTTTTAGACCTTTGTATCTTGCTTATGCGTATGAAGTTTCATTAAAATCGGTTCAGTCGTTTCGAAAAACAAGGGCTTGAAAGTTTGTATAAAATGCAGTAAGGTGTAAACGCTCTTAATATTGAAAATGTTTGCAGCACCTGTCAGTGGGCTTATGTAGGTGTAGGACTTTCTGTTTCAGTAAAAACATATAGCATTATCTGTGATATTACGTCGGTGGTTCAATTGAGTTATTAACTTTAATAAACACTTACAAAACATTGATGTACAACGATTTACTATTTTGTACAGTCAACGATAGACGTTAATAATAATAATATTTTTTTTTTCGCTTATAAGGTTTTGATATGGGGCAGCTGTAATGTTACCACAGCCCAATTAGGTATCCAAATAATAATATAATAATCCTCACACTTATTTATTTTATTTATGTATACATTTATAAACAAGCAAGAAGAAAGAAACTGAGAAATACGTACAACGGTGATGCTTATTTCTAAAGAAATCTCTCCCAGAATACCTGCGATAGGAAAGTAGACATAGAGATGTAGACACCGTGTGTAAGAGTAGAAGAGAACATAGGATACATAAAACAATTAACTTAATAAAATAAAACAAATAAAATGAGAATATACTAACGTACACACATAGATACTAACTCTGTCTACGCTAAAATAAATATCACTAGATATTAATAATTATAATGAAATTAAAATAACAAATACATACGCAACTATGACCAATTGGAAAGATAGTGTTTCTTTCACTCTTCTTTTAAATACTGCAACAGTTTGGCAGTCCCTAATGTCAGGCGGAAGTGAAAGTGTCAGTTTTTTTTATCTTAATTATTTAGATAAATATTTAATTAAAATCAGAACATAAGTAGAACTAAAACAATGTTGACTCTTAGGTATTATTTAATATACAGAAATACAATGTTTCGAATAATTTTATATCAATTTGATATTTAGATGTGTAAAAGTATCAGTGTTAATCGACTTTTGTCGCTGACGGTACGTAACTGCTCTGTTATTATGGTAACAGTATCGACTGTAAAACATTAAATTAAAACTAGACCAATGTAAAAACTGACTGCAATTAAATTAAAGAAAATTTAAAACACATATTACAAGTACACTTTGGAAACAAGCATATTACAAGTTAGAGGATTATATCCAGGATAGGAATGCTTGGAAACATGCTGGTCCAGCTCCATAGGACAATCTAGAGTCTAGACAAAATCAAACAGTTGCTATTTTAATTGTATAATTTGTTATTTTTCTGACATTGATTTTACATTCTGTGATTACCTAGACTCATACACTGACTTATTATTTTAGATTTTTTAGGAAAACATATACTTTTACGATGTTTGTAAATATGTGAGCACCATGTATCTATCTCATAATTAAGTTATTTTACATTGCTTCATTTTTAATTATTTTTACCTATTTTGGTATAGTAATTTTATTTTATTCTAGGTGCATTAATAATAATAATAATAATAATAATAAGTATCAGCCAATGGCTTAATTGCCAAGAGCCTCGACCAACACCTAACGAGGCTCTCGTTGGGCGGCTGGATTAAGGGCCTGATTCAGAGAGCGGTACTTCTGGACACGGCTCGCATTGTTAGGAGGTTCCTCTCTCTGGAGCCCGGACCGCCGGTAGCTTGGACCCTGTTCCTGACACCGGTGGGCTACTACTTTTTTTTTTTTAAATATTTTTATATATATTTTTTTTCTGTTCTAATATTTAAAAATATAATTTGTATGTACTTAAGTGAAATAAAGAGAATAATAATAATAATAAAAATGTTTATTTTTCTTCCACAAATAACACTTATTAACTATATCTTAAAAATGGGGCATACAAATATTATGATGAAGGACAATGTTCATTTGTGGGAGACTGGTGCCTAAAATAAGCCGTGACTTGTATTTCAGGACACCAGGGACTCCCCCCTAGGGGCGAAAATATCATCAAAAACAGAGAAATGTTTACATAATGAAAGTTACATTTCATGTTATAAGGGCAAACTATTTGTTAAAAGAGAATAATAACACAATATTAAACATATATGAATTGTATGAAGAGTAGTGGAGTTCAAGGTGCATGTGAGGTGTGGGTGAGGGTGTGATGTGTTTTGTGATTGTCTGTATGTGTGTGTGTGTGTGTGTAGTGTTTGGAGGGTAAGAGGGTATGTGAGTGGGTTCATGTTCAACTAGACGAATGGTTCCTATTACGTTTTTTTGACTAGTAGCTCTTCTGTAACTTCCAACCAATCAGGCAACAACCGCAATAAATTACACACGGATCAGGCAACACAAACCGAAAGCACTCATAATGAAGCTGAGAATGATCTTTTTCGTTTATAATCATTTATTTATCTTAAATCAAAATATTAACGGATTGATAGGAAAGTCAGACTTATTAGGTATACACCTAAACGAACTCTTGCACAATGGGAAAATAGTAGATGTCATGTGTATTACGGAACACAACATGACAGATGATGATGACTTACAGTTGTGTATACCGAACTATAAACTTTCAACATACTCATCAAGAAGCACCAGGAAAGGTGGTACGTGTATACTAACTAAACATGGACACGAGTTTATGGTTATAGATATTAATGAATTTTGCGTTCCCGGAATTATGGAGTGTTGTGCCATTGAATTGGTAACTCACAAATTGATTATCATTTGCGTTTATAGACCCCCAAAATCTAATAGAGGTGCTATATCGATTTTCTTCGAAAAAATTGAACTTATATTAAACCGTTGTGGAAGAAACTTAGGAAGAAAGGTATTGCTGTGTGGTGATTTCAACATTGATATCTTGAAAAATACCAGAGTATCTATTGAATTTCTACATCTACTACTAAATTACAATCTGAAACCAAGTATAAAACAGCCTACACGTATATCGACTGGAACATGTATTGACAATATTATCCATAATGTCAAGGGTGGTAGTGGTGAAGTTTTAGAATTGGCCTTATCTGACCACACAGCTCAACTATTTAAGTGTCCTGTAAAAAAGTCCTGTTCGAGTGATCACTGGTACGTACTAAGTAGAGATTATAGCTCTGAGAACAAGTCTAAATTTATTGAAGCCATTAGTAATCTCAGTTTTGTTGAAGTATACAATAGTACCGACCCAGAACTGGCTTTTAATTTGTTTCATGATCTATTTAAACTATTATACGATTTGTGTTTCCCGATTTTGAGAAAAAAGATCTCTACTCGTAAATCCCCGAGATGGATTTCTAAAGGTATCAGAAGATGTAGTAAACGAAAAAGAGAAATGTTATGGCGGTATAGGCGATCACGTAATAGTGAAAATAAACAGTTACTCAAGGAATATTCAAAACGATTAAAAAAAGTGATCCACTTGACACAAATATCTCAAAACAGTCATGTAATTAATAGTGCTGAGAATAAAACTAAAGCTACGTGGAAAATAATTAATAGATGTAAATCAAACTTACCCTCTGAATCCGTAAAAAAAATACTGAATGGTGATAAACTAATAACTAACCCTAAAGAAATGGCTACGGCATTCAATGATTACTTTATAGACTCAATTCATCCTGAAACTGACTATAATACTAGTAATGCTATATCTAGCGTAAATCATTATCCCAAAACTTTATTTATGACACCTACAAATTCGTTGGAAATATTTAATATTATAAATTCATTAAAGAACACAAATAGCGTGGGTTATGATGGAATAACTACTAACATTTTAAAATCTGTGTCGCATATAATTGCACCTGTTTTGAGTCATATTATTAATCTATGCATAGAACATGGCCACTTTCCTAATTTGCTAAAAATTACCATAATTAAACCTCTGCATAAGAAAGGCGATAAAGCTGCTATTTCAAATTACCGTCCAATAGCTTTGATACCGGTAATGTCAAAGATTTTTGAAAAAGTGATTTATAGATCTATAAACTCATTCTTTGAAGTAAACAGTATGCTGGCTAAAGAACAATATGGCTTTCGGAAAAACCGAAACATTAATAAAGCTGTCTATGAATTATTTGCAGAAATTGTTAGTAATGTTGACAAAAAAAATCCAATTGCAGCAGTACTTATGGACATGTCGAAAGCATTCGATCATGTAAATCACGAAATATTACTAGGTAAGCTAGAACGATACGGCGTCAGGGGAAACATATTAAATCTAATCAAAACATATCTCACTGGTCGTAAGCAAGCCACTGTTTTAAATAGAATTTGTTCTAAATCAAAGATGGAAGTTACTTATATGTCACCAATTAGAGTTACAGCATGTGGTGTACCCCAAGGAACTGTCCTTGGGCCCTTGTTCTTTCTCATTTATGTTAACGATTTGCCAAAATGCACTGAGCATCAAACTGTTTTGTTTGCCGATGACAGTACACTTATTGTTCCATGTAAAAATATAGAAACTTATGAAGATGACATAAACAAGTCCATCCTTTGCATAATAAATTGGTTACTTCAAAGACAAAGCTTATGACATTTTATCAAAGAACAAAAAAACTTAACTTAAACATAGCTTATGCAGATCAAATAATAGCTGAAACAAGCAGTGCTAGATTTCTGGGACTTCACTTGGATATTCATTTAAACTGGAAATGTCACATAGAAACTGTTTGTAAGAAGCTAAACCAGTACTCATATGCGCTCTACAATCTAGCAAAAATAGTAAATGAGTCCGTTGCTCTAATTTCTTACAAGGCGTATGTCACATCTACATTACGTTTTGGAATAATATATTGGGGAAATTCCACTGACAAAGAAATTGCGTTTAAGGCCCAAAAAAAATGTGTCCGTGCTGTGTTTAAACTTAAACCAACTGAAAGCTGTATTCCATATTTAAAAAAATTTAAACTTTTAACATTGCCTTGTATGTACATTTTTGAGACAGCAGTATTTGTCAAATCTAACTTCCATCTATTTGAAACATTGAGATCTAAACGACGCAACAGAGAGATATGCGCTAAGCCACATAGTACTGCTCTATACACAAAAAGTTTTTTAGGAATGGCACCTAGAATCTATAATAAGATCCCTACACGAATTAAAGACATAGGCAACATAAACGATTTTAAAAAGGCTTTACAGAAAATATTTTATGACAAAACATATTATACGGTGAACGAATACTTAACTGACACATTATAATTATATTTTTTATTTTTTTTATTAGAATGATTTATTATTGATTGATTTGACAATTTTTACTAGAATTAATTATTATTATATTATATTGGAATGTTTTTATTGTATCGATAATTTGAATTTGAATTATTTAATAATGTGTGATAATCGTTTGATAATTTGTTATAATCAGCATGTTAGTACTAAGATAATATTTGTACGCCAATGACGGCTAGACATAGCGTTCTTTAAAAATTACAACATCTGTACCTAACCTACCTATGTTCAACAAATAAAAATATTTGTATTTGTATTTGTAGTTCAATTTTAGTAGCCAGTTAGTCAATATAAGTTTACATTTAGATTTATTGTAATTAAAAATACCCAATTCTTTATTTAACTTATTATAGAGTTCAGGCCCTCGGAATGTATAGAATTTTTGGGCAAAACCTGTATTATATTTGATGGTGCTACATATTGCATACTGCCTCCTCGTTGTTAATTTGGAAAGATCGAAAGACGATGGATCTGAATGTTGCCGCAGAATAGTAAAAAGGATGTAAATTTGCCTTACAGTTAACACCTCAGCTTCCTGATACAGTGCGTCGGTGGGATAGAGTCGCGGTTTTGAAAGGCCAACTTTCAGAATCAACCTTTGGGCTCTTTCTATTTGCAACATTTTTGTTTTACCAGCACCTCCCCAAGTGGTTACGCAATATGTCAGCATAGATTGAAAGGGCAAAATATACCATTTTAAGGGTTTCACCATTTGCTACCTGTCTAAGCTGTTTAAAAATATAAGTCAGTTTCCGTACCCTTTTACATAAGTTGTGAATGTGTTCATCAAAGGACAACCTTTTATCAATGGTTACACCCAAATAACGAATACTTTGTGTCAGCTGTATTGTTGAGCAGCTACATTGATTCAAAGGAGGAAATTAACACTGATGAACAAATATGGGAGGCTTATCTTGTAAGAAAGTTTCTACGCTCCTTATTGCAAAAGGAATATATTTTGTTTTATCTGCATTAAGAGTGAGCGAGTTAGCAGCGAGCCAGTGACACACCGTGTTGAGACCTGATTGAGCTAAGGCATATACTTCTTCCCAAGAATCACCGATGACACACACATAATCACATATAATCTTATAATTAATGTACTTAAACAAAATATTGTAAAACATTTTTAAAAGAGTAACGGTGGAGTTTCTTGTCCATTCTTCTCCATACGAAACCACCTTTTGGAAGGGGCGACTAGAATCAATTTTATTTTATTTGTAAATTTTGACGTCCAAAAGTGGCTCCTATGTGCCTATTTGAAATAAATAATTTAACTTTGACTTGACTTTGACTTTGTGCTATTAATTTCACTAAATATGTATAAACAACAAGTATTTTAGAAGTTCTTATTAGCATTTAAAAGTCAGGCAAAGTTATTGGATTTTTCCATCAGGAATATCTCAGTAGCAGCCCGAAGTCTGAATTTATCCTGGTTTATGTCAAGAGTCCAGTCCTATCTAGTGGGCTTGGGTACAATTCCCAGGTCAGACAAAGTGTGATTGAGTTTTTCCATTAGGAGTTTCTGAGTAGGAGCTTTGAGTCATGGTTGTATTGCCGGCTGGTGGGAATAGGCTGATCGTCCCCTATTATATGTTGTCAATCAATCAACTCAGCCTGGGAGAGGCCTATGTCCACTGCTGGACATAGGCCACTCCCAGGCTGCGCCACAACACCCTGTCCTCCGCCTTCCGTATCCAGTCTGTCCCAGCCACCATTTTAAGGTCGTCGGTCCATCTAGCTGGGGGGCGTCCCACACTACGCTTGTCGATACGCGGTCTCCACTCCAGGACTCGTCCACCGGCCATCGGTCCTTCGACAAACATGGCCAGCACACTGCCACTTCAGCTTGCTTACTCTGCAGGCTATGTCGGTCACTCCGGTTCTCTTCCGGATAACTTTATTTGTGATCTTATCCTTCAGAGAAACTCCGAGCATACCCCGCTCCATAGCACGCTGAGTGACCTTGAATTTGTGGACCAGCCCGACTGTCAGTGTCCACGTTTCGGCACCATATGTCATAACGGGCAGGACGCACTGGTTGAAGACCTTAGTCTTCAATCACTACGGGATTATATGGTGTACTTTACACTGATATTGTGCTATTTTGTCTTTCAATACGCACTGACGTGTGGACACTGACTCAGGAGTCACGGCTTCAATTGAAAATCTAATACCTTTATGTCAATAAAACATTATATTATTATTAACTAGCTGTTGCCCACGATTATGCCCACGTGGAGGTTGGAAATTATCCCACGGGAACGTATTACCGGGATAAAAAGTATCCTAATCCAGGTTTTAAACTACCAGTGTGCCAAATTTCATGCAAATACGTTCAGCAGTTTTTGCGTGATTGAGTAACAAATATCTAAATACCAGATACAAGCTTTCACATATTTTATAATACACTGGATAGCAAAAATTCCGGGGTCACTAATAAATGGCGTGATAGTTTCTTAAATACATAAGACTAGGTAATTTGCGAAACTATAGTAGATATATTGTAGAGGCCTTTTTATTTAAATCTGTAACTTGTACAAATGAAACCTCTTAGAGATTTAGAACAAGCATTAGTAACCTACTTACTACAAATATTATTATTTATTCTAGTGATCTAGGTATATCATTTAAGGAGATATCACGGTTTTTATTAGCGACCCGGATTTTTTGCGATCCAGTCTATTAGTAGAATTAATAAGCTTTTACACTTGCAAGAATAACTAGGTATTATCCATCGATGTCATCACACGCGATAATTATCGGTTAGCTTTGTGTTACGGCAAAGTATAATTATGTTATTATTTGCACCGTATTATACCCTGTGTTTTTAATAAACGATTATTATGACACGATATTATGACAGCTTAATTACCGGTGTTTCTCTAGAAATGCTGTTTTGATTTTGGTGTCAGTTCAGTTTGATATTTGTTTATATTAACATTTTTTCCATTATAACCTTGCATGAAACCCTTTTTATTATCATCCCTTTATTAAAGTTTACTTAAAAAAAAACACTTTCTTTCGGGTTCCTGGCCCCTCTTTTACTTTAATTGTTATTGGATAATAACCTAAGTTTACAAATGCCGTGATTTATGCTCACTGGCAGTTATATTTTAGTCTCTGGTTATGTATTTTTTTACTAAGCAGTATAAAAAAATTTAAAAATACATAACCACAGACTAAAATGACACTTCTTGTTTTTTTTTTTGCACCAAACTATGTAGGATAAATTTATTAAAAACGGTTAAAAAAGTCTTACTCTTTTAAAACACCTGTCCTAATATTTGTTTCACTATGATAAGTAAGGACGAACTAAAAAAAAACGAATAATATGATTGTTATCTAAATTCTACTATTTTCACAACGATGTCATTTATTTTATAAATATTGGCTGAATATTGATCAAAGTGAAAACTACTGTTGTTAATTAACAAAACTATTAATTTTCATTAACTTGTTGCAGTAGAGTGAAGAGTGAGTACGAGGCTTTGATAATCTGAAAACAAACAAAAATTGTATTTGACTAAATGTAATGTCAAATGTCCTATTTCAATTTCAATGTATGTACTTAGTTACAGAGTGACACTCTTTAATCAAAGATGACTTAAGATGCTCCTATTCAAAATAAACGCTTTTCAACATGTACTCTACTGGCAGAGGATCTCAAAAGGCTCTCCAGATAAAATGATATAGGGAAACCTAAAATAAATATCAACAACCAACTGTAGAAATAGGCGAGAAGGAAGAAGATATAAAGATTTGAATTGAACTGAATTGAAGGCCGGGGGGAGTCTCAAACCTGAACTCCAATAAAACCCTCTCAAAATAAAATTATATAAATAGTAAAATAAAATTAAACTTTATCAATAACAAGCTGTAGAAGTCAAACTTAGGGTTCCGCAAAAACGTTAACACACAACAATATGTTCATTACAACTAGAGTACTACGAGAATCTGTTGGCACTTGAATGACATTAACAGGAGGGCGTTGTTGGTAAACATTTGTGCAAATTGTTTTATGAAAATATATTTTGTAATAAAAACCAGCCAAGTGCGTGTACATTTAGGGTTCCGTACCAAATATAGGATATAAGGCGTACGAATGGCAGAATTAATCATAGGCAGTACGCCACCCGCGCCGCCCGCATTAAGTAAGTAAGTAATCATTTATTTACAATAAAAAACTTAGCCTAGGTAACATCAGGTTGGTATGAATAAGGGATGGGTATGCATTCCTTCTGTGTTAGGCATTTGGCCGCAAAATGAAGTTGGTTGTAATAGAAAAAACTAGGGAATTTCAAAGAAAAAAACAGATTTATCAATTTATTGGTATTTGTTAGTAAAATATACATAATAACAAACATTACCACTAAACTTCAAGTTCATAGGTCAATGGGAAGTCAAAAAATCTTCAGAACAAAATTGTACGAGTCATGTATCGTACATGGCACGCGCGCATTGTTACATCAGCACTTTTCCGTCGCCTTGCACAAAATATAGTGTAACGCGACAGTACACGAACAGCGTTCATATTCAGCTGTACTCATTCATATAGCATTAGTTACGTGGTAGTTAATATTCAATAAACCATCATCTTTGGCTATCCGTGACTATCATTCAAACTAACATCCAAGGTGTGTGCGACCCATTCAGCAGCGCGTACAAAATTTTTGTAAACAAGCTGACTTTTTTAGCTTCATATTCCTTTGTTTTACAATATTTAAAAAAAAAGTATTATTTATTTAATCAACGAGCTCTAACTCTAAGTAATGATACCCCATTCGGTAGGGTAGGTCAAATTTCTTTTCGCGCCCCCCTTTACCTGTATAAATATTTTTTGAAAATTTGTATGGCTTTGGGTCAACAATATGCTTATACCGTGAAAATTTGAACTGTTTGGCTGTAAAACCTATGTGACAGACGACAGATGGAGGAACACGTGAGTGACAGCAATAGGGCTCCGTTTGGACCCTTCGGGTACGGAACCCTAATAAAAACAAGATGGCGGCGTTAGTTACTATTTTGCCTCGCGCTAACAGATCCTTGCACAATTATATATAGTTACAGCTACTTACAGCCATGAAAGACGCCAAGGAAAGAGTAGTAAACCCGGCAGCAGTGAGTCGGACTACTCGGCGCGTGCGCACCATGACGATGAGCAGCGCGCGGCGCACGCGTAGCGAACACTTGTACCATGGACACTCGTACGCAGCACCCGCTATCTCGGAACTCTACAAAATAAAATAATTATGAATCTAGTCTGACTTACATTACACGACATACATACCCTATGGAGTTTAGCCCGAGGCTGTTGTAAAAGCTTTTAAAGATCTTAAAATTAAATCAACAGAAGATCTCTGGGGGATGTCTGTAAAAGTCTGTAGATCTATCATAGAAACCATTGCGCCCTATTTAGCTTTCATATTTAACACCAGTCTGAACCAAGGAGTCTTTCCGGATCTCATAAAACACAGTAAAGTAGTTCCTTTGTTCAAGTCCGGAGATAGTAAAGAACCCAACAATTATAGGCCTGTGTCAGTTCTGCCAGTTCTCAGTAAAGTGTTTGAAAAGTTGATGCTCAATCAAATGTTGCGTCACTTTAATAAAAATTCCATCTTTCATGAACAACAGTACGGTTTCACCAAAGGGCGTTGTACCACTGACGCCGGTGTCTCCCTAATAAAGAAAAATTTTAACGCCTGGGAGGAAGCACAAGATGCCATTGGAATCTTTTGCGACCTCTCTAAGGCGTTCGATTGCGTAAACCATGAGACACTTTTGCTGAAACTAGAGCACTATGGGATTAGGTATACAGCTCTTGATTTACTAAGATCATATCTGAAAGATAGAAAGGTTAAAGTTCAAGTGAACGGCGTAAACTCATTGGGGTCTGAAATGGCAATGGGCGTTCCTCAAGGTTCAATATTGGGTCCATTCCTCTTTTTAGTTTATATTAACGATTTACCCCAATTCTTTCAAAATCAACCGAAGATGGTGTTATTTGCAGATGACACATCATTGATATTTAAAATAGACTGATGGTCACAAAATCTTGACGACGTGAATAACTCTATTCTTCAGGTCCAAGATTGGTTTACGGTAAATAATTTGGTACTAAATAAAGCAAAAACCAAATGCATTCGATTTAAATTACCTAATGTTAGAAGTAGTGAATGTAATATCATATTGAATGGAGCAAAACTGGAATGTATTAATCAAACGGTTTTCCTAGGAATCACTCTAGACGAGAAGTTACAATGGGGACCACATATAACATCTCTTGCGGGGCGGCTAAGCTCGGCGGCTTATGCTGTTAGAAAGATAAGACAGTTAACAGATGTAGAAACCGCGCGTTTGGTCTATTTTAGCTACTTCCACAGCATTATGTCGTACGGCATTTTACTGTGGGGTCGGGCTGCTGACATTGAGTCTATCTTTATTTTGCAAAAGAGAGCTGTCAGAGCAGTTTATAATCTAAGTCGCCGCGAATCTCTTAGGGAACTATTTAAAAATATTAATATTATGACGGTACCTTGCCAATTCATTTATGAAAATATTATGTATGGAAGGAAAAATCTACATCTTTTTAATAAAATAAGTGATAGACATAATTTTAATACTAGAAATAAAGACAAAATAGATCAACCATTTTTCAGGTTATCTAAAGTACATACATCTTTTATGGGGTACTGTGTTAAATGTTACAACAAAATACCTTGTGATATATTGCAACTAAATGAAAGAAAATTTAAAACTCATATTAAAAGAACTCTTTGTAAACAAGCATATTACAAATTAGAGGATTATATACAAGATAATAATGCTTGGAAACATGCTGGTTCTGCTCCATAGGACAATCTAGAGTCTAGACAAAATCAAACAGGTTGCTATTTTAATTGTATAATTTATTATTTTTATGACATTTATTTTAAATTCTGTGATTACCTTAACTCACACTGATATTGTTATTTTTTAGGAAATTGTATATATTTTTTTCAATTTTTGTAAATATGTGAGCTCCATGTACCTATCACGTAATTAATTTATCTGTCATTGCTTCATTCTTAACTCTTTTTATTACCTATTGTGGTATAGTAATTTTATTCTAGGTGCATCGTCTTCACATATAAGTATATAATTAATGTACCTATAAAAATATTGTACAAGATTTTAAAAGAGTACCGATGGAGTTTCTTGCCCATTCTTCTCCATACGAAACTACCTTTTGGAAGGGGCGACTAGAATCAATTCAATTTTTTTGTAAATATTGACGTTCAAAAGTGCCTTTATTGCCTATTTGAAACAAACAATTTGACTTTGACTTTACAAGCCAGCTTTTTCAGTTGTTTAAGTTGTCGTAAAAATGAGTACGAGATTTTTTAATCCTAAATGTTCAACAACGCGTAACGCGTTGCCTGGAAGAGATCGCAGTAAGCGATAAGGCCGCCCATTGTATATTTTGTTTCTTTTTGTAATGTATAATTTGGTGTACAATAAAGTATAATAAATAACGCGTTCTTGTCTGCAATTACAAAACTGTTGGCCAAACGTGAGGATTATATCAATATAACCCATGCGCCCGATCATCACGTCAACGCCGGTTGTCGCTGAAAACCAGCGCTAGGGCTCTGTCGCGCATAGGGTCGCAGCATTATGCTGAGCGATGGCCCTTTTGCGTGGATGTGATGCATATTTTCCCCCAACTTGTTCTTTTTGTATTTGTGTTCTTTCTTTGCGTCATGTTTACCGTAAATAAACGTATTTTCTTTCTTTCTTCTTACTATGTGATTCCACATCGGCAAAAATTACGAACTTCCATACAAACTTTCACCCCATATTTTACCCCCTAAGGCGAAGAATTTCCAAAAATCCATCCTTTAAAAAAGTGGCCAGAAGAGATCTTCTACTTATTAAAAAGAGGATTTCTTGACTTGACTTGTATTGTACGATTGCAAGGGTTTTGAGGAAGCCTTTTTTTAGCAGTGAATTTTTATATTAAAGTATAATATCACTAACACATAATCTAGAATGTAGGCATAGCTTACCTCTTCTGACAGTTGGTTGCCCTGGTAGCAGTAGATGAACACTTGGAAACACATGTTCAAGAGGTAGGTGCCCATTGATAGAAGACGCACCATGTTATCCGGTTGCGCCATCTGACAAAAATGAAATAACATAATCCATAAGTATTTGACCCTAGAAACAACAGAACTTAACTTATCTCGTGGATCCACGTTGTCTATGGTGACTAAATGTAGAATGCTGGACTATAGTAAGACATCCAGGAGCCAACCGTATGCCGAGTTGATACAATTTAGAAGCCAATTTATTGTTATCTTTGTTAAGTAAATATAAGTATGATGTATGTTTTATTGTATATTTCTAGTAGTAACATCGCATTGGCGCATTATAGCTGATATAGTGTTATTTACAAAATTATTAAATACATTTTTTTTTTGATGCTCCAGCTTGAAAGCCTAAAAAGTCCAATAAGTTCACATCCAGTTAGTACTCACAGACAGTTGAAAAGCAGTGACACAAATGATGATAAGCGACACAGTCAGTTGCGCGAAGGTGGGTTCAGAGAAGCACTCCTGCAGCTCCTTAGCAGCCTCCAGGGTCTCCTGGTGGTTCTTCACGCACGAGCTCAGACGAAGCTTCACCGTCTGTTCTTGCTCAGGACTTAACACGTACTAAGGAACACAAGGAACATGAGAGCAGTGGTGGCACCCTGCCAGGTTTGCGAGTTTGTCCGAAAGGGATATCGTGGCCCTGGCACACAGGCAAATGAAGGAACACGGGTGGGTTTTTGTTAGTAAAAGTCTGACACGCCTTCCCGCTCCGCCCAGAGCAGGAGAAGTTATTTTATAATGTCCCACCCAAAAAAAAAAACCATTCAAGAGCGAGTCGGACTCGCGCACCGAGGGTTCCGTACAAATATATGATGTTGATGATTTCTGAAAAACTGTGCTATTTAGAGACATCGTTTTATTTTTCCTGTAATCTTTACTTAGGCTTCTATCATATAGAATAATTTCAGATTTTTATCTCTGCAAACTTCGGAGATACGGGGGGAACGGTATTTTCTTTTTCCATTTTTCATCACAAGTCGGAGACTATGCTGCCTAAAAAAAAAAATATGTTTAGGAATGTGCAAACAACCTTCTTTCATATGATACCCCACATGCCCTAGTAGCCCCACTTCAAATTTTTAAGCCCCTATTTCAGTCCCTTTTGCAAAAAAAGATATATTTTTTTAAATTTCTTTGTTGCTTGCAAAATAGTTGGGCAAACGTCATCTTAAACTATTCTAAATTTCAAGTTGATAGCATTAGTAGTTCTTGAGATATCCAGGTGTGACAGACAGACAGACTTAGTCTCAGTCCTTTTTACCATTTTGGTACGGAACCCTAAAAAATGGGTGGCCCAGTGGGAACGGCATCGACTTACGAATAGTCGGTCGTGTGTTCGAACCCAAGACAGGCGCTTTGTGTAAATAATTTCATCACCACTGCGCTCAAAACGGTGACGGATTAAACATCGGGAGGAAACCGGCATGTCCTAGAACTAAAAATTCGAAGACATGTGACATCTACCAACCCGCGCTGGCCCCGCGTGGTGGATTACTGCTCACTCCCTCTCACAGAGAGGCCTGTGTCCCAGCAGTGGGAATATTATAGGCTTTTTATGTATGACGTATGTTATGTAAGGAACATAAAATATACCTCATCATTCTCCTGCCTTATACCAATTTATTTGTGGTCGGCGCCACATGTCCTCATCTTCTCAATACTTCTCTATTAGTAGACATCTCGGTAGTCTCTTCCTTCCTAGCCATATCATCTGTCACACAGTCCACCCATCGTTTCTTTGATCTTCCCCTACTCTTATAGCTATCACCATTCATACACTTAACTTTCCTCACGACATTTTCATTTTAACATAAAATATACAATCAAAGAATAAATATGTCAAGCACCTTTAGGTTAATAACTCGCCAACATTTTGAATGAAAATAACTGTACGAAAAGGTGATATGCACCCTGCTATGTGAGAAAGGAATTTTTGGACCGTATACCTACATAATAATTCAATTTGCGAGACACATAAATGATTACAGGCTACTACTGAGCTATCTACCGCGTCTTAATCCTACATTTTAGCTATTAAGGCAAATCATTTAGAATATGACTACCACGGTTTAAACTAAACTCAAAAATACCCAAACCTAAAATAAGCGCCATCTCTTATCGCACCTTAAAACTTATAGTGACCCGCAATTATATTACGTAGCGCGGCCGTAGTCTCATAGATGCTTTAGGAAAGTACCGCTACGTGAGACTACGCTTCATTTGTTTGCTAAAAGGATTTTGTGTAAGCTACGCAGATGACACTGGTGTTGATATTATTATGGTGAGTATATTCTTGATTTCAATAAAACTTCAATGTTATGGTAAAATACTTTTAAAACTTCGTCTTACTCCACATAATTGTATGAGTGTGAAATAAATACAACAATAAACAAATAATTAATACATTATACATCATCACCATCATCATCATTTTTCATTTATTTATTTATTATTTGTGTGATTAATACATTGTAGGTATCTATTAGACCAAAAATGTATTAATATAATCACACTCTTTAAAGAGAACATGCTTTGGCAGAGGTGCCGTTAAAAAACTAACTATCCTCTGGCTGGATTTATCCCTGAACAGTTTCGAATTCTGAATCGAATGTCACACACCAAACAGGTATAATATGAATTCTATATCAGGATTGTCATATTTCATGTCATTTCATGGTCTTCATCTCAATTTTAAATTTGTGCCATGATGATATTGCAAATCCCCGACACTACCTCGTCTTCGATATCCATTCCCTCAGCCAATGTCCTTAAGGCATGTCCCAACAATTTCAGCCGACACCTGCACTGCGCTATCAGGCCTGCCACCAGGGTGTCCTTGGCCACATTCAGGTAAGCAGCAATGAGGAGGGCCCCTACTTGATGTACGTATGTTAGCTCGTATGCTGGCGATTTAGTAGTGTCGTATGGGTACCTGCGGGGTAATATAATAATAAAACATTTAATAGAAGACCATAGTGAATCCATAGAGTAGTGTTAGTAAAGAAAACTTAAAAATAATGTTAGTATGAAAATAATTACAAGCGTTTTTGGGGGACTGTCTCATGTAATTTTTGACGTTCGAAAAGTGCTGATTCTCAGCCTAGTGTGAATAAATGACTTTTGTTTTTTTTTTATTATAGTCTTATGCTAGTAGTCTGGAGTCGAACTTCACACACTACGTCGATAGCCACGTAGTGTGTAGTGCAGTACGTACTCGTAGACGTATGAAGTTCGACCCAGTGACGTAACATTGGACAACCCTACCTACCGCACAATGGCGTAACACACAATGCCTTTCATTTTGACAATGCAACAACATTCACCTTGTCGAGCAGACGAATTTTGCGAACCGGCAACTCCTCCCTCCGGCTTTATTATTATACTAGATGACCCGGTGAACTTCGTACCACGTTTCAAATTTCTCGTTCGGTTCTTTCGATTTTTTGGCTATTCCTTTGGGTTTTTCCTAATTTTTTGTCTGAACCTCTCCAGTAACAAAACAAACAAAAACAACAGATCAATCGAGCCATTTTCGAGTTTTTGCGAGACTAACGCACGGCAATTGATTTATATATACAGGGTGGCAGCGAAATCGACGCGAAAACTATTACTATGGATTCAGTACATGATTGAGAACCCCTCTGCGTTGAAATTTTTGGGACTGCATTTTTTTTATTTACCTCTTACTGTATAGCGTGACATATCAGGCATTAAAAATTTCTATGCTTGGGGCTAGAATCATGTGCTGAATTCATGGTTACAGTTTGCTCGTCGCTGTCCCTGCCACCCTGTGTATAGATTACCCCACCCACAGGTATACGGATACACATGTTTGCTGCAGCTGGTGTAACAGTCATTAATGATGATGATAGTTAGGTTTTATTGAAAACGAAAAAACATTAAACTTGATGTTTACCATCGACAACCACGTTTAACATCAAGTTAACAGCTTTTTTTGAATGCAAGATTATGACAATATGTAAATGATGTTCTATTACCACCGGAGTTACCGACATAGCCTGCAGAGTAAGCAAGCTGAAGTGGCAGTGGGCTGGCCATGTTTGTCGAAGGACCGATGGCCGGTGGAGCAGACTAGTCCTGGAGTGGAGACGGCGTATCGGCAAGCGTAGTGTGGGACGCCCCCCAGCTAGATGGACCGACGACCTTAAAAAGGTGGCTGGGACAGACTGGATGCGGAAGGCGGAGAACAGGGTGTTGTGGCGCAGCCTGGGAGAGGCCTATGTCCAGCAGTGGATTGCTATAGGCTGAGTTGATTGATTACCACCGAAAGTAAATAACAGGAGATATTTAAAATTGCCAAATAATCGTGTCTTAAAACTTGATTTACACGCGGCGATTTAATTGCCTGTGGCAGACCATAACTTGAAGCAACAATAAAAGTTACACCGCCTGAACAGTGTTTGGAAGATCCAAGTCAGTAGTTCCTTCAAGTCAGTAGTTCCTCCAAGTCAGTAGTTCATCAAGTCAGTAGTTCATCAAGTCAGTAGTTCCTCCAAGTCAGTAGTTCATCAAGTCAGTAGTTCATCAAGTCAGTAGTTCCTTCAAGTCAGTAGTTCCTTCAAGTCAGTAGTTCCTTCAAGTCAGTAGTTCCTCCAAGTCAGTAGTTCCTCCAAGTCAGTAGTTCCTTCAAGTCAGTAGTTCCTTCAAGTCAGTAGTTCCTTCAAGTCAGTAGTTCCTTCAAGTCAGTAGTTCCTCCAAGTCAGTAGTTCCTCCAAGTCAGTAGTTCCTTCAAGTCAGTAGTTCCTTCAAGTCAGTAGTTCCTTCAAGTCAGTAGTTCCTTCAATTTTATTGTAAGCCACAGGCAAAAACTTGCATCGTGTATGGGGGCTTTACTTCTACTTCTTAAAATAATGTGAGTAACGTATAGTTACCACGATAAAGATCGGCAGTTCAATGTTTTCAGTGTTATGGTGAATGAATACGGATATAGCGGATTATTGTTAGAAATCACCCTTCGCTTTTTGAAAAGGATGAAAAAGCTCCTTTAAAAAGAAAGGTAGCACAAAAGCCACTGATAGTCCCTCGAAATCGACTAAAACTTTGCGACACGAACTGCTACAGTATGGCGGTTAAGCTATATAACAAGCTACCGGAAAAAATTTGAAAACTAAATGAATTAGAATTCAGTAGAGCCTTATTTAATTGGCTGTGCGACAGATGTTTTTATTCATGAACTGATGACTTTATGAATTTGGAATCCTTTTGATATTGTACGTACTGTATTTGACATAGTGTTTTTTTTTTTTTTATATTATTGTTCATTTTAATTTTCTCTTTTGTGTTAATAATGTAAGACCAACATTTTATTAATAAGTTTTGACTATTGTAACCAAAAAATTTGCACGACTAAAGTCGAATATATTGAAACGTTTTATCAAATTTTACCTACAATGTACCTATATTCTGGCAAACAAAGAATTCATTAATTCATTCATTAAACAGGTGCAGGTACAGCGCTATGTGAGAACTTAACATGAGGATAGATTACGCACCAAGCTCTTAGAGGAAGTTGATGATTTTCTGCGCTGGTGGCCCATCCAAGGCCTGTTATCAGAGTGAGGGCGAAGTATAAAACCTGCAGTACGATCATCTCCCGATTGCAGCTAAAACAAAACACCAACTAATTTATAACCATTTTATAACAAAATCGGATCCGTCGTCCTATGATGGATTTTTTATATTCATGACTTTAAAATATTATTATAGTAGGCACATACTTATTAGAAGTGTTAGAAAAATATTATAATCTTTAGACTTTTCTGTAATTATTTTATTAGAAAACTATGCTGAATTCAATCGACGCGCGGTTGACTACATGCCGACGGCGCGGAAGTGGGCGCAACGCGTAAGTTTGATACAAAATATATGGTGTTTAAAGTTGGTATTGTTGATCGAAGCGTTTAAATAACTTTATCCAATCAGAGACATTTGTGAAGAAGTCAAAATGTTTTTAAAGAGGGCGTTAAAAACAAAGTTTCCTGCTATTAATTAATTTTTACCAAAGATAGCGTAAAAAAGGAGATTATAAAGAGAAAAAGAGAAGAGAGATATATATATATATATATATATACCTAGAAGGGAAGATATATAGTAATATATTAAATGTAAAAAATGCTAATAATGCACTAGCGCTCGGCGAGTCCCGGGGAAATTATTGAACTGTCTATCACAACTAAATAAGTTAAAATAAATAATGAAAATACATTTATTCAGCACAGACTAAAAGGCACACAACATATTCTTAAAATAAATAGTGCAAAGCATGCTGTAAGAAATCAGCAATGTGTGTCTCACGACTGCGCCAAGTAGACCCATACAGCAAATTTTTTTCAATTGGACCTGAAATTGCGAGGTGACGAATGTAAATCACTTTTTTTCTTCAACATGTGAAAAATCCCAAAAACCACCGTTCTTCAAAAGAACGGTGTAGAAATTAACAAAAATAAGAAATACCATCATTTCCACCAAAATACCTCTTAACAATCTCTATCTCCTCCCTCGTGTTCACTTCTGACAGAAACTTATCACTATCGTTGACAATATTCTGGATCCTCTGCTTCCTTCCCAGTATGTTCACGATTTTGGCTGCTTGGGCCATGTTGGTAAACAGCAGAAAGGCTGTACCGGTCATCAGGGCCAGGTCTCCCCAGATCAGGATTAGGTCTACCACTTGGATGATTAGGTAGGTTCCTGGGAAAAATGAATTATCTTACAAATCAGAGTTCTATAGCATCGTGTATCTACTGCTAAACATGGACTTTAAAACTTAGGAAATGCTGTGATCATCACGAAAGGGAAGATGGATTGATGATTGTTTACATAACACACAGTAAGTAGGCCGCATCTTTTTTACGACACTCACTGGTGGAAAAATCATTAACCACATAGACACCACCACCACATTTGCATAAGTGAAAATCCTAAGATACTTAAATTGCAAAAGTAGCACGTCACGCATACTCGTATGCACATGTTTGTTATCGTTCGCCTTTGAAATAATTTGTTTTATTTTAATCCCGATTTTCCAAGTCCAAACTAAAGGTCTGCCAACGAGCAATGGAGCGCAGTATTCTAGGCGTTAAATTAACTGATCGTGTTCGAAACACAATACTGCGCTCCAAAACAAATATAGCTGACGTGGCTCAAAAGGCTGCCCAACTTAAATGGGACTGGGCAGGACATGTCTGCCGCATGCCGCCGGGCCAAATGCGGGCCTAAATGGCACAGAATTGGTGCCCTGAAACAGTGTGACGGGGTCGCGGCAGCCCACGTAGGAGATGGTGGGACGAATTGGATAGGTTCCGGCAAAACTGGAAGGAGAACGCGCGAGTGGAGGGAGGCCTTTGCCCAGCAGTGGGACAGGGCAGGCTAGAAAAAAAAAAACCCATCCTACTCAATTAACTTTTGAAAGATACATCTCACCACTACGGTTATCCCTAGTTCCCTAGTCGCATCATTATCAGAATGATACCAACCTAATAAGAACATAAACGAAAACACAGAGTAGAAACTATACAATTGCTTCTGTGTTTCTGTCAGGTATTCTGGGGCCCAAAACCCCACCATTTGTAGAAATGTCAGCGAAATGCTAACTGACAACGTTGCATTTTTTACTAAAATACCCATCTTGGGAGTTTCCTAAGCCTCAACTGAAGACTGTGAATAACAAGACTTGAATGTCGTATGTAGACAACAGAAGCTCAAATCAAAATAATTACAAAATTGCTTTAAATCTTTAATTGCAGGTGGCAGTGGTGTGTAACATTGTGCGGCATTGAATAAATGTTAAGAAGGTAATACATATACTAAGCTAGGAAGGGATGCGATCTACTTTGTTTCCTTTGAAGTGAGCGTTCTTTTCACTACTCGATTTGGAGGCACACATTCAAAATCATTGTGTTAACAGTATTATGACAGACAGTAGCTGCCATGCTGCCTGTAATAGTTATTTTTAAGTTTTATTTATTTATTTATTAACTCATCATCACTATCATTAAGGGATTTTCTAATTCAATAGTGTGGTCATAATTACAATTTTATTATTTACTATAGCATATTTTGGTTTTTGTGAACTCACTCAGAGAACAAGTAAAAATATCTATGATGTCTGCTACGTCATTAAGCACACGCAAGGTACGCGGTATAGGGGCTTTACTCAGTAGATTGGTCCTACTACTGGGCACCGCCAATAGACGTGGCTGTCGCCTTATAGAATAGAATACTCTTTATCACAGCGTCACTGTTGCGCAGAGTGCGTGTGAGTAGCAACAGTATCCTGAGTGTCATAGCGGACAGGTCTGACTGACCGTTCTTCAAACGGGTTATGGTACATTCGCCACAAAGTAAATTCGTCACATTTTTGTACACTCCATACATTGAAAGTGTATTCGCCACTTGCATAAAAAATATGTGTAAATTCGTCACAAGTCCTCATTATAGGTAGGTAGGTACAACATTTTTGCATAAAATACTGGTAGCAAGCAAAGTTATTAGTTTTCAGCGCTCGAAATGATATATAGATAATGATTTCTAAAATTATGAAAGTACTGTATGTACCTACGAAAAATAATGAGAACTAACAGTAACCATACATCTTTCTTTTCTCCTGCGCTCCTGCAAATGCTATCCCGCCATATTGAAGACGCTTGGTTGCATATCATGGAAGATGCTCCACAGAACGAAGCAGTCACAAAATTCAACGACAATTTTGTAGCCAATGGTTAGAAAACACTATTATAGAGTTTATTTGGAATGTACATGGGGCTCGTCATAGGACAATGAATCTAGCAGAAGCATGGCATAAATGTTTGAACAACAACACGGGTAAAAGAAAACCTAAAATTCTTCAGTTTCTTGATAAGCTTAGAAATGAGGCTGGACATATAATATTTAAAAAAAAAATCTGTGGATATGAAAAATAAATAAATAACGTTTTTATTCTACTTAGTGTTTGATTTTGCTGCTGTCTGTGCGATAATAAACAATTTGACGAATTACAATAATCAAAATTAATAAGTGACGAATTCACTTCATGAAAATAGAACTGTGGCAAATTTACACATACTTTTTTTCCGTGGCGAATTTACTTTGTGGCGAATTTACAATAACCCCTTCAAACATTGCATGCGTTTATGTGTGAACTAACATAGATATACGCACTATTGTTACTAACAAAATGGACCATGTTGTCTGAAAATAGATAAATAATAATAATTTATTATGTACACCATAAAAATTACAGATATAAATGTAGAAATTTTACATACGGTGACACAATGGGCGGTCTTATCGCTAAAAGCGATTATTTAAAGACAACCATTGGATGGATTAAGGGGGAAGGAGAGACAATACTGCAGGTAGTCTGTGGTGTACCATTTACATATATAAAATAAATACATACGTAACACATATTAAACTTATCTCTATAAACGATTATTGATTAATGATTTTGTCACCAGATGAAAAAGTCACATATTTCTTCATAATATTCGTTTTAGAGACTGCTTCGGAATCCTCAGTAAACGAGACCAAATCGCTGTTCCTGATTTCTTATGACAGACGTAAGCAAATTGTTGACGGCCTGCTTCACCGCGCTATTACTGAAAACTAACATTGACGGCAAGGTTGGCGCAGTGGTTAAGCGATTGTCTGCTGCGCTGCGTGTCGCGGGTTCGATTCCGGCACGGAACAAATATTTGTATGACCTACAAGTAGTTGTTCCGGGTCTGGCTGTTTGTGTATGTGAGTTTAAATGTAAACGCACCCACGATACAGGAGAAATTCCTAGTGCGGGGCAACGTTTTAAAAAAAAAAAAAACATTCAACTTAGGTATATTTCTCAGAACCTACTTGAACGAAAAAATCTTATAACATCTGAAAACTGTTGTCCATCACTGGCACCTTCGCGATAATTGTCAGTTCCCTCGGTGTGGATATAACGCAAATATAATTATGTCATTAAGTTCACGTCACCCTATAGTTTCAATAAACGATTACAATACACGTCGTATACTCTAACGTGTAATCAAAGCATGTTTATTAAACTTTTAGTTTGATAATTGATTTGTTTTTCAGTATTTTTGTTGTATCTTCGTGGTTTTCATTTGTTATTTTTTAATGTATAACAGCAGTTATAGTCTAGTGGTGTGACCGTTGGACTGCCAAATCATAGGTCTCGAGTTCGAATCCAAGGCACGCACCTCTGACTTTTCCGATCCATGTGCGTATTGTATAATTATCAATTACTTAAAAAACGGTGAAGTAAAGCATCGTGAGGAAACCGGCATGACTGACAGATATTTCTCGACGGCATGTGAGCCAAGTCAGAGGGGCGGCATAAAAACTGTGACGCCAGGTTAGTCACTAGCCACACGAACAAGAATGTATATGTAATGTATACCTTTGAATGACTCAAGTCAGTTTTTTTAGTTCTGGTCAAGACCAGTAATTTTAGACTAATGAAAAATTACAAATAGTTTAAACGTATAAATGCGGCTAAATTACTCGTGGATAACTGCATTAAAAAAAAAAAGTTAAGAGCGTTTACACCTTACGGCATTTCATACAAACTTTCAAGCCCTTGTTTTTCGAAATGACTGAACCGATTTTAATTAAACTTCATACACTTAGGCAGGATACAAAGGTCTAAAAAGTTAGTTAAGAACATTTTCGAAATGTCTTATTTAAAAACAGATAACTGGAAATCTCTGTTTCTAAGGAAAATTTAAAATCGGTCTAATTTGGCTGTAACACTATTTTTTGAAAATGTTCTTAACTAACTTTTTAGACCTTTGTATCTTACTTATGCGTATGAAGTTTCATTAAAATCGGTTCAGTCATTTTGAAAAACAACGGCTTGAAAGTTTGTATGAAATGCCGTAAGGTGTAAACGCTCTTCATGGAAAAAGGAATTGAGTTTAGGGAGCCTGAGGGGACGGTAAGAAAAGTTAAAGTTTGTTTTAAAATTAAATTAAGGTTTGTTTTAAAATTACTAAAACGTGTTTATTTCTTTACGTTTTTTTTATTAATTACTCTTAAATTCTTATGATATTGTTTTGATCTTATTTCTTTTCTGTCCAAACATATTTAGGATTTTTACAACCCTTTAAAACTTATGACTATTTAATTAATATAATACGCTGTCGCCGACGTCAGGTCATGCTCTGTGATGTGTTATCAGATAACAGCGGTCATCGCAGATGCGGGCAGCTGGACACTTATCTACTGTGTCTAGTTCATATTACTACCGAATGTTATGCGTCTCCCTATTTGTAACAGAGGTGCTATGTATACGTGTTTGATGGCATTAAAGTTTTGGAATAAAAGGTTGTCGTTTCTTTTCTAAATTATACTGATTGGAGTGTTTCCAGAGGACTAAATATAGCTATTGCCTTGTTATTTTTAATCCTTAAGATAAGATAAGATAATCATTTATTTGCTAAACATGAGTACAATACATACAACACAAATTGTCATCATCATGCAAATATTAATAAAATTAAGAATAATGTCACTCCGAGACTAATTTAAAAATGTCATGATAATATAGAGATAATTATAAATAATAAATTAGTAAAACATAATCAAAATCTATCATCTAAAAAATCATTTAAATTATAATAAGCTTTATCTGCTAGAAATTTTTTGACTTTCTTTTTGAACGCTACGTCATTTAACTGCTTCCAGCTTTTAGGTAGTTTATTATAAATTTTTGGAGCCATGCAAAAGACACTTTTTCGCATAAGTGCGCTTCTATATTGATGCAGGCAAATTTGGCTATTGTCACGTCTATTACGAGGAAATCAATCCGCCATGCGAGAAAAGAGGTGAGGGTTGAATCTTAAGAACATTACATTTTCTAATATATAAAGAGAAAGTAATGTCAAGATTTTGTATTTTGTTAAATAAGGCTTGCAACTCTGAGTGGTTTCGAGTTTGAACATCGACCTAATGCAACGCTTTTGAGTTTTGAATGTAAGTTCCCGGTCAGTCGAATTACCCCAAAAGATAACACCGTATCTTAAAATGGAATCCACTAAGGCGTAGTATGCGGTAAGCAAATCATCTACACTAATTACTGCTGCCAGTTTGTACAGAGCATCCTTGAAGCTAAGAGAGGTGATGAGCTGTTTTTTTTGTCTACCTGTGGCATTAGTTTTTAATCGTGTAAGCTTTATAAATGCGGTAAAAAGCAATTGTTTACATCCTTTAATTAAGTGATGATTAACGATTACATGCAGAAGGTGTTTATAGTTCACAGGTGGTGGCCAATTTTGATTGGTACAATCTTGCATTTATTTCTTGTGATACATAAATTTTGTTACGGAAAGTATTGGCTACAATTCTAGCTTGATATATATTCCACCAATTTAACTAGACCAATTCCTAACCATTCTTGCCATCTAAGCACCATCCATTATTAAGCAAATCAGTAACACAATAGGTACATTCCTCAGACACAATTCTTTTATTCCCCGATCAGCATGGAGAGGAGAAAAACCGTACTTATCCGTAAGTTCGTGATAGCTTAGACTTATAGATAGTATCGGGTGATTGGTCAAATCTGCGAAGAGCACAGAGGGGCGGGTGCCGTGATGTTTATTTATCTATTGTGAGACGTTAGGATGAGGAGAGGATGGTGGACTTAGTAACGGAATAGTTTTGTTATTGGGTTACTGTAACTTTAGGTCTGATTAGTTTTATTAGTAGCCTATATGCACTCAAAACTCAAAAACTCAAAGCATTTATTTCAAATAAACCAATTACAGGCACTTTTGAATTGTCAAGGGGGTCGGTCAGTCATCAAAATGAAGCTAGTTGCCCATTCCAAAGCTTAGTAGGTACCTATGGAGAAGAACGGGCAAGAAACTCCACGGACACTCTTTTAAATTAACATATGGTTACAAAATATTGGTTACATCATTCGTGTTGAAATTAAACATGTGAGAACGATGCAAAACGTCAAAGGCGTCCGTAACAAAAATATAAAAAAAAACAATTCAAAACTTAAATTAAAACTGCAAGAACTGTTATCAATGTGCGTGAAGTTAAAAACTGCAAACTTTAGCCTTTTAGCGATAACGTGGGTCAGATAACGTGGGTCAGATATCTGTCAGAATTTAAATATCGACTCTAATTTCAAAGTTTTCACTTACGACCTTTACGGGATGATAATTATTCCAACATATTTTTTTTTTTTTTTAATTTTTCAACACAATGTACTTATATTGTTATGAAATAAATTACTTATGACTTAACTTCAGGCCGAAAACTATTCGTCATCTGTAAAAATGGACTCAAAAAGTCTTAAATTGAATAAAAATAAAAACAGATTGAACGTTATTGTTTCCCCCATTTCTTCCCGTGGGTGTCTTAAAGGCGACTAAGGGACTTACTAGAGAATGGGCAGCAGCGTTCTCTATGCATTTTAACACCATACTGCGATCGCCAACCCGCCTGCCAAGCGTGGCGATTATGGCAATCCTCCCTCCCAAATGGGGAGGACTATGTCCAGCAGTGGACGTCTTTCCGCTGATATGATGAAGATGCTGATTATACTCGTTATGACTTGATAAAAATTACTCCAGTTCTTTCCAAAAGTACGTACTGCCATGCGTGGCGGTTATGGCACCCCCCCCCATTTGAGGGAGGCCTATGTCCAGCAGTGGACGTCTTTCGGCTGAAATTATTGTTTACGTTGAGGCTACGCTTTGGAATGGGCAACTAGCTTAATTTCTCTGACTGACCGACCCCTTGACAATTCAAAAGTGCCTGTAATAGGTTTATTTGAAATAAATGGTTTGAGTTTGAGTTGCCCAGCTCCTCGCACAATTTCATCACCATCAGATGCTGTAAACACAGAAAACAGAAAAACTGATTAGATCACCATTTCTCTAGGCGTAACATACGTGCATCTGAGTATTTGAGTAACCACAACATTAGCCCTCTGAAAGTAATAACTTTTATGTACTTGCGTTAAAGAGTAGTTCCGTAACGTATTCCTTCATTTAAGTTTCTCAACTTGCAACACAAACTTTGTTCAGTTTTAGTTGAAAACCTGTGTGTTTCAGTAGCTGTATAAAGCTGTATATGTAGAAACACGTGTATTAGAAGGATTTCAAAAGAAAACTTGGGTAAGCAGGACATCAAGTCACTTGCTTACAGCCCTCATCTTTCAACATTTTGAATTCATTCAGAGCTGGATTTTGGTTTATTTATTTAATTTACATGGCTTAAAAAAACAATTACATAAATCAATTTACATACAAACATAACACATACACTAATAACACCAATTAAATACTATTGTTTTCACAAAAAAATTGGCACATAACCATTAAATTGGCAAAATTGGCGAACAGATCGCAGTCCGGGTTGGCTTCCACGAGCTTATTTAGTGCGGTACGGGAGACGCAACACGGGCTGCTGTCCGACACGAAGGCACGCCTAGCAGTCGATGTTTTCTGCCACGGAGATAATTATTTGGTGTATTGAGTCGAATCAGCTCATGAGCTCGTTTATGAGGCTGGCTTCTGGTCAAGATGACCTCATGGTATATTTATCTCGATAACTATTTCAGGATAGCACCAGCGATCACCATTACTATGGCCTACACTATAATGCTTACTATATCTACAACCAAACAACCTTAGTTTGTTGATTCTTAATAAATTATACAGTTCATATAAATTCTAGTACCACCATGAGGTACACGTTGAAACCGTTTAGGATAACTGAAGTATCTGCAAAAAGTCTAAGTATCCGTAAAACAATCAGTTAAACTATTATCCAACTAAACCCTTCATCCCATGTACACCAGCCTCTACCGTCATCTTAAAAAAACAATCGGCATCGCTGATTCTTCGTACCAGTTGGCGGCAACTTGTTGCAGTGGGCGTGTCTTGCCCCGCCCACCGCGCCATCGTGGCTGGAGCTGCTGGCTTCTTCAGTGGCACTGGAGACGCGAACAGCAGCACACGTCATGGCAACCCTCCGGAAGTTCGACATGAGAATCCTCTCGCCAGAGCGCTGACGTCTACTTCAAGCTAAGGTAAGATCCTAAAACTTTGGGTCTGCTTTAAAATGTTTGACTTTTTTGAAGTTTTCTGAAAGTTTTGGAAACTTCGAATTTAAAAGAATTTTTTTCTTGATAATTTTTGCTTTGAACATTGAATAACTTGCTACCAAGAGGCTCCAAGTAAAGGAAAGCTGTTTGGCTGGTTCTGTGGGTATTTCAGATTTGGTTAAATATTTTCTGTCTTAAACCTAAACTAACCGACAATTATTCAGAGATCGGTGTTAGGTAGGTTTTAACTAGTTTCTTCTCATTGTTACGCACCATAATCTTATTTGTAACCTACACCCCCTTATTCCAAAACAAAGTTTATCTTCAGACCCAGGTTTAAAACATGGAGTCATTATTGAATTTCGAACATTATTCCGACTATGGTAAAGTTCCTAAACACAAAACTGACAACTTAGTACCGAACTAAGTTTTCATTTTGTATAAAGAACGGTATTTCAATCACTGTTACGTTCTTATTACAAAAACTAGCTCCATGGTTTAATCCATGTCAAAATATAAATCTTGTTTTGTAAAAAGGCGGACTGGGTTTAAATTGCAACATGTTTCGCCAGATCAATTCTATAAAAACTCACTCTTTGTGAAGTTTAAAACTGACTCAAAGTAATTTAACTCACAGTGATTCACACAAAATTTACTGAGCCTTTTAATTAAACGAAATTGACTTTGACACGTTTCTACTAAAGTAATATAAAATAAGGAGATGGACTTGTTGACTATCAACCTGTACCCACCAACATTACTTTCGCAACATTCGTTCACTCTCGTAATCTTTAGAATCAACACGTTTCCGAGAACTGAGGCAAACACAGCACACATTTTAACCGTTAAAATCTTTTTAGAATTACAGAAAGTCCAGTGTATCTAATTAAAAAACGAATCTTTGTACTTTTAAATCTCTTTTAGTACTTTTATAAACTCTTTAAATGTTGACTGTAGCTGACCATGTGATCATGCAAGTGCTTTTGGCTTGTATAAAGATGAATAAATCGTAAAATATCTTAATATGAAAAACACTTACTTGTGCTCTTTGTTATACGCCCGAAAATGAGAATACCTACATGAACCTACATTCAATAATCACATTTTGGGCAGCCATGCAATTGTTCACGAAAGTGACAAACGCATTATTACACTCTTCATATGAAATAATCTAACTCAAACTCAAAACTCAAACTCAAAGAATTTATTTCAAATAAACCTATTATAGGCACTTTGGAATTGTCAAGGGGTCAGTCAGTCAGATGAAGCTAGTTGCCCATTCCAAAGCGTAGTAGGTTCCTATGGAGAAGAACGGGCAAGAAACTCCACGGACACTCTTTTAAATCAAAATATTGTTACATAGTATTGGTTACATACTCTAACTCCGTTACCCATTCGTCATACAGAAAGAAATATTAACTGTGTATATACATCGTAATATAAACTGTGATATTAACCGTGTACATTACATCGCAAACTGAATACATTACATCGCAATCTGTGTTCATTACATCGCAATATGTTCCGTGTGGTGCCGGACGTAAAGAATAGCACCGCCGTATTTCTTCCCGTGAGTGTCGTAAAAGGCGACTAAGGGACTTACAAGAGAATGGACAGCAGCGTTCTCTATGCATTTTAACACCATACTGCGATTGCCAACCCGCCTGCCTGCCAAGCGTGGCGATTATGGCAAATCCCCTTCAGGGGAAGCCTATGTCCAGCAGTGGACGTCTTTCGGCTGCAATGATGATGATGATGATGAAAGATACTTACTTGTGTTCTTTGTTACACGCCCGAAAATGAGATTAACATGAACCTACATTCAATAACCACATTTTGGGCAGTCATGCAATTGTTCATGAAAGTGACAAACGCACTATTACACTCTTCATATGAAATACATACATATTATCACGACTGTAATCCCCGAAGCATTAGGCAGAGGTGAGTACACCCACATTTCGCCAGTTCATATGAAATAATCTAACACTAACTCCGTTACCCATTCGACATACCGAAATAAATATTAACTGTGTACATTGCAAAAATATTAACGGTTACATCGCAATATTAACTGTGTACATTACATCGTAATATTAACTGTGTACATTACATCGCAATATTAACTGTGTACATTACATCGCAATGTTAACTGTGTACATTACATCGCAATATCAACTGTGTACATTACATCGCAATGTTAACTGTGTACATTACATCGCAAAATTAACTGTGTACATTACATCGCAATGTTAACTGTGTACATTACATAGCAATATTAACTGTGTACATTACATCGCAATATTAACTGTGTACATTACATCGCAATATTCAAACCGCATATCATCAATCTGTAGTCTTTTCCCAATTTATTGAGGTTCGGTGCAACTTGTCTTCTTCCACACTTCTCTATTAGTCGTCATCTCGGTAGTCTCCCCCTGTCTGGCCATATCATGTTTCACACAATATTCAAGCCAAATATCACCCATTTTATTAGCATTTCTCTCCATCGCGGTTTCTCAAGCCATCACACTTGTTGCGCTTGGAGAACAGTTAACCCTTGAATTATCATACACAAATAATTTATTCGCAAACTTATCTTCGAAGACCCGTCAACCGATTGCCTACTAGGAGCCGTTTCCTCGTAAGCGCTCAACTGTTACATTTCATTATTATCTTTATTTAAAACGTTCACAGCAGTCTTATATTTAAAACTGTATGCCCCACAAAGCCGTTTTCACAATTATATTTGCAGTCGCTTTGTGTGAAATTTTCTTATGGAACATAGTGAGGTGGAAGACGTTTGTCGGATACACTTTACAGTGTCAGAAAAAGCACGAGTGTAAGTGGCAACTGAAAAGTTTGTTTTGCGGTATTGCATTTGAATTTCCATTAAAACTTTTCACTTCCATAAACTAAATAAAGTAACAAACTATTTAAATAATTTGAAAAATTAACAAGATATAATATATATCCAAAGTTAACTCAAACTACTATCAAAATAAAATATGGCGTCTAAAAATTCCTCCGCATTGCTGTCGGTTGGTAATGTATCCAAGAGACTGGCGGCATTGCCACGTTGTATAGCAATGCTTAGCCTCTGGCCAAGGTAAAAGCCATCCTACCCTTAAACCATTAACAAACTGAATCCCTCGTCGATATGCCAGAACAACCTGTAGAAGTACAGTCAGGGCCGCCCATTAGCCACTTGACAACAGCATGCATATAAAAATAATAAAAAAGTTATAAAGTTGAAGCCGGCTCAACTTGACACAGTCGCTGTGCAAACAGCTCGCTTGCAGCCGCGCTTTCACTTGCTCGCTTGACTTGTCAATTTCCACTGAAATTCTTTATTTTTCACGCTATTTGAATTGTGAGATTTAAAATTTAAAACAGAACGATTCACGGGTAAGTGCGAGAATAGTTAAAAGTTCAGCCTTCGTCAGTTAGCTTTGTAGTGGGGCTACCTAGGGTGCGGTGTCACTTTTATCTGTACACTGTCACGACTTTGAAGCTATTTAAAAAAGATTGGTAGAAAAGTGTTCATTAAATTAAACTAAGTTTTCTTTCGATAGGCTCATACAACACGTCTCAATACATCATATTATACATGTTTGATGGATTTTTGTAACGGGGCAAACGTTTCGTATTTTTTGTGATTTATGCTGTCTGTAGCAGTTTTCTAATATCTATGAATATAGTCGGCAATTATTTATTTATATATACTAAATTTATGGTACACCACAAAAATACATAACAAAAAATAAATCAAACGCTACAAAATATAACACACGGGATGAAATAGGGTTGTGCTATTTTTTTTGCTTTACGTCCGTCATCACACGGAAGAATGTATAAGCAACGAAAATAAATAAAGACTATAGATAATTAGTTTTATTTGAACCGGCAATGCGTTCCACAAACGAGCGAATAAGCGATAAAGCGAGCGATAAAGGATTTGTCGAAGAAAGTTGCAATTGCTGAATTACTCAAACAGTTAATAAGAACAGCCTCTTAAGAACGTTTTGTTGTAGCTGCAACGGTTTCAGTAGGTACCTGCCTTTACTGCCCCGTCTCAAAAATCTACTCTGCAAATACATACCTATAGTCAAGATCAAAAATTCTTGGGCATAACTATAAGCACCTACTCCACATACACCCTGTTTTCAATGTGTACATACACCCAACTTATACCGCTAGTCACAGTGGCTTAGCTCTTGACTGTTACCGGTTCGATTTCAGAAAGATATTCGTTTGACCTACGGTTAATTCTCAAATAATATTTTCAATACACTTCCTCAAAAACTGGTTCTTAAGGCGCTACGATTAGGTTCACAATGCAATGTATTTCACACGCGTGTGATTTTTTATTTTCCAACACGTGTGTCTCGCTGCAGAGGATACAGAAAAGGGAAAACATTAATTGTTTCTATGTTTATACCTATGTGAAAGTGTCAATATAACAACCAAATTTTAAACTTTACTTATAAAAAAAGGAGCTACGTCTGCCAAAAAACTGCTGTGCAGTTTGGCAGAAGTAAATATTCTGTATTTGTATTATTAATCTAAATAAACACTTTTTATTTTTTTTTTTTTTTTTTTTTCATTTTTTCATAAAAATTGCCACAGATAACTATTACCTATACTTAGTCCAAATTGGTTCAATGCTATTCACACCGTCTCGCGCCAGAGACGGTCCTCTCTATTCGGAGGTGATTTTTTATACTGAAGATCACGTCTAAACGAGTGGTGTTAATGACTTGAAAAAAATATATGATAAATTAGAGCATTTTTTCAATAACTTAATATGTGAATATTTTAGATTATATTTATATTACAAGGTGAAATTAATTTGTAAAGTTATTTCTAACGCGGATAAAAAACTGAGAATGGCGCAAAATCTACCAAGCGTATTTTTCTGAAACCTTCACCAATTAAAAGATAATTTAATAATTGATCTTTTAGTATACGCGTTTTATTAAAATACCTTTTGTTTTGTGTATAAAAAATTAATAATGCGTCAAATTGGGGACAGCGCTCCTTGATGGGAAAGAAAGAAAGAAAGAAAGAAAATAAATTTATTTGACACAGGAAGGCACACAATATTCACACAAAAAACAAAAACAGAACAAATGCGAGTGCTGTTACTGGCTGAACGTACGACGCGTTGCGTGAGCTCAGTACAGAACACGCAAGCTAACCACTCAAGCTCACTGGCATATATCTTAGTCTTAACATCAAACTGAGAAAAGAAGAACGGAGGGAAGGGATTTCTTTTCTCATGCCTAAAAATTAGGAGTAGTAGACAATCCCATGAAATACTTTTGGGCAAGTTTTCGTCTCACAAAATGGTAATTCAATATGGTTAAAGGTTTATAAGAAATCGTTTCCAAACTTTCATCCACTCCTCTTTTCCATAAAATTGAACATAAATATCCAAATAATAAAAAAGATTTCGGCCAAAAGATTGTAAGCTCACACAACAGCGACAGCTCGCTTTGAGACTCAAAATCTTTGCAAATAGTTGTGCGATGTCGTTGTCAAAGCCAAGTAGAACTACTTAGAAGCTTGTCTATGGTGAAGGTTAGCCAAGTATCTGGTCTTATGCATAACTTCACAGACTAACACGAAAATAAAACTTTTCAACCATGATTTTTTCTGAGATTTTCCAATCGTTGGCAACTTTTGCTTAACTGAGATCCAGATTATTCAAAACTGTTACCTATATCATGGTTCCGACTACTGTATAAAGGCAATTCTCATATGCACAGAAGCACAAAACATCTAATAAGCATTATAACACTAAGGCAATCAACTCAGCCAATCATAGTCCTCTACTGGACTCTACCAAGTTGCGGCACAAGACCTGACCTCCTGGGGGTCTCCTCCGAATATAAATCCGAACTATCGGTAGAATGTCCGGCCGTTTTATAACTTCAATAGTTTCCTTTTTTTACTTTAAATCCTTACCCGACTTAAAGTCACATTTTTGACTTTGGTTTATCTTTTTGCCTGTCGTTTTTTTTCTTTCGCCGTAGTCAGCCATAGTTAGCCACAGTCAAGCAGCGGCCGAACATTCGGCCGATACTTCGGATTTATGTTCGGAGTAGACCCCAGATACTATGCCATCCGCATCAGTCCTAGCCACTTTTTTGAGGTTACTCGCGTTATAAAAAAAAGTATAATACAAACACCCCAGACATTTAACATTTAAACCACAAAGCTGTGACAAAAAACCGAAAAATACGAAAAATAAAATAATTGTAAAAGTATTTGTTCAAAAGTGGGAATGTTTACCCGAAATTCTTTTGTTCACTTTGTTCTTTTGTTAAGCAAGTTATTTTGGCTTAATTTCACTAAGCTGTGTACCTTAGGCCCGTGTTTCCGTTTGTGGAGTTACATTGCCCTTTACTGTTCGATTCTCCACTGGATTTGTTCAGGTGGAAAGGTCAATTGAGAGGAACAAGTCGTTTTGATTTCTTTATGAGATCATAAACATGCTTCTTCTACATATAGGAGTCTGAGATCCATTATTCAAATTCAAATTCAAATAATTTATTAACAGATAATAAAATCCAATTTGTTAGTAATTACATACACATCTTAAACACTAGTGTTAGTAACACACATTTAGTAAAAAAAAAAAAAAAATACTACGCTTTGTATAAAACACATTATGGTTTTATACAAAGCGTTAACCGGTTAGCATTCATATAACTTTTGATTGCAATATCGTTAGTTTAGAATAGATCTAACATCTAAGAACTTTAAAATCAGGTTTAACCCCAAGTTAGTAGAATCAATCAGAGCTTACAAGGCACCGCACCGCGATCCCTTACCTAATTCCGTATCGGTTTCGTAGCATTTTCGTAGCATCACCGTAGCGCATCCGTAGCGTTTTCGTAGCCTAGTTTGCTATCCAAATTCTTACTTGTTTAATGAAATAAGTATAAAGTCTATGATAAAGTTTTTATTCAAACACGTCACATAAATGGCTGGTCAGGTTTGAGTGAGATCACACAGATATAATCCTCACCCCAGATTAACACATCACATAGTTTTTGTCGACGTAACGACGCAATAACTAGTATCATTCAAAATCAGAATATCTCCATATCTATCATGGATGAAGGCGCACTGTGCGCTTGACCAGTTCCTTTCATCAAGGAGCAGCCGGACCTTGTGGATGTATAATTACGAGCATACGACTTGATCATAAGCTATTGAGTATTTTGAATTCGTCATTTAATCCGAAAATTAATGTTATTTAAATATTACATGTATGAGGAAGTTGTGCGTAGTGTTTTTTCAGAAAAAGCTTGAATGTAATTAAACCTTGGACGATGCGAAAGAATAAAATAAGATAAGATAAAGATTTATTTCTCACCATAATATGTAAGTACATTATCAAATTATCAAGAATAATACATAAACTCAAACTCAAAGCATTTATTTCAAAAACCATTGACAGGCACTTTTGAACCGTCAAAAAGTCGGTCAGTTACAAATATGAAGCTAGTTGCCCATTCCAAATAGTAGGTTCCTATGGAGAAGAACGGGCAAGAAACTCCACGGACTTTTAAATAATAGTTTAAATTATACTGTGGAAGACTGCTGCCTAAGCTGGGCGTAAGGCCTGTATTTCAGGACCCCAGCTCTCCATCCCTTCGGAAGCAGTTACGTTTATTTAGGATTATGCACTCGTATACAGATGCGATAAGTTATATCTATCTATCTGCCCGCCTTTTATTAACTGTGTTGGGGTCGGCTTCCAGTCTAACCGGATGTAGCTGAATACCAGTATTTTACATGGAGCGACTGCCTATCTGACCTCCACAACCCAGATACTGGGTAATACGATACCTCTTGGTAAGACTGTTTGTCAGATGCGGTAAATTATATAAAACCAGAAAAAAAAAGCAGATTTCACTATTGATTATTACTTATTCTTGTAATGAAATGATTTCGTAGGTGTCTAATATCCTAAAAACATTATAAAAACCGGCCAAGTGCGAGTCGGACTCGCGCACGAAGGGTTCCGTACCATTATCTATAAAAATGGCAAAAAAATCACGTTTGTTGTATGGGAGCCCCCCTTAAATATTTGTTTTATTTTAATTTAATTATTTATTTTTAAAGTCAATATATATCTACATATTCTGTGAATATTTCAACCTACCTGTTGCCGTTATCAATATAGAGCAAAAACGAGCAAAAAAATCACGTTTGATGTATGGGAGCCACCTTAAATATTTATTTTATTCTATTTTTTTGTATTTTTTGTTATAGCGGCAACAGAAATACATCATCTGTGAAAATTTCAACTGTCTAGCTATCACGGTTCATGAGATACAGCCTGGTGACAGACGGACAGACGGACAGACAGACAGACAGACGGTGGAGCCTTAGTAATAGGGTTCCCGTTTTACCCTTTGGGTACGGAACCCTAAAAACGTACCTACACAATATTTTAAATGTCGGTGACATTAAAACAGTCACACCTTGAAGAAAATGTAACTTAATCTGAATATCCTGAATTCTTCAGCACACACATTACCGGCCCAAAAAAAGACAAATTCGTCTTGACAACGTCGTACGTTATATTATAATCTGCTTATGTGTACATACACACCTATAACAAGTATATTGAGCAGGATTATCTTTCTCTGTTATAATATTTTGCAAGCGATTAGATTTTTCGATGACTGCCGTTTATTTTGGTGCCGTTCACATTGCTTGTTTTTGCGATACAATGTGAATCCTTATTTTCAAGCAAGGAATTAATATTTCAAAATATTTGGAATATCGATATTCTGTAATCCAATCGAAATAAATACACACTACCTTAAGAGTATATTTGATTTACAAATTATTTTGGTGTAATACCAAAATAATTTGTAAGAACTACGCATGCTACGGCGGCCCCTTAACTATCTATAAAAAAAACCTACCTATACATAAAATATAATATGATCTGTCGTCAACGGTGTAACTGCAATGTCCTCCAGCTTCTCATTGATTGTAGGTATCATATGCTCACTGCATATTAACATAAGCATAATCACCTATAACTACATCCCACAGCTGGGACACGGGCCTCCTCTCTGTGAGAGGAAGTGGGCTGTAATCCACCACACGAACCAAGTGTGGATTGGTAGATGTCACATGTCTTCGAATTTATGGTTCTAGAACATGCTAGTTTCCTCATGATGTTTTCCTTCACCGTTTTTCTTTTTTTTTTAAACGTTGCCCCACACTAGGAATTTCTCCTGTATTGTGGGTGCATTTACAAACATTTAAACTCACATGTCACAAACAACCAGACCCGGAACAACTACTTGTAGGTCATACAAATATTTGTTCCGTGCGGGAATCGAACCCACGACACGCAGCGCAGCAGCCAATCGCTTAACCACTGCGCCATCCGTGCCGTCAAAAAGTTTTGAGAGCAGTGGTGATGAAAGAAATTATTTATTTTTATTTAACCATGTACACACTTTTAAATAAACATACAAGAAGAAAGGAACAGAAAAATCCGTGTTGCTTATTTCTAAAGAAATCTCTTCCACCATACCTACGATAGGAAAGCAGACAAAGAGATGTAGACAACGGGTGTAAGAGTAGAAGAGAAAATAGAATACATAAAATCAAAAACAATACACTAATTAAAATACAACAAATAATATGAGTATTTACTAATATACATACTTAAATACATAGATACATACCAGCGGCGAGGTGTCAATTTGTGTAAGAGAGAAGCCGAAGTGAAACCGGCTTTAGTTGACTTACTTACTTAACAATAAAGTAAACATTTACTGAATTTAACACCATCTATCGTCAAGTAGCAGAACCAAAAAGGCGGTATCACTACACAAACAAAACTTTCAATGTTTTACAGAAATAAACTATTATTAGGTCTACTATCATACTAAAATGAATATAGGAATGTAAAGAATCGAATACAATACACTGGAACTCGTGAAAACTAAATAAAATGTGCAATATCCTCCATCTCACTATCGCTGACGCATTTTTTCTGACGCTGACACTATTGACTGTGCCATTTTTCAATCGCGGTAAAGTTGCGAACCTCCGAAGGGAAGCCGGTAGTAATCGTGTTATATGGTGCTTTCGCCACTGATACATACATCTAAAATAATATAAATATCACTAGAATAATTATAATTTAATTAAAATAATAAACACATACGCAACTATGACGAAGTGGAAAGATAGTGTTCTTTCACTCTTCTTTGAAATACTGTAACAGTTTGGCAGTCCCTAATATCAGGTGTAAATGAATTCCACAACCGCACCGCGTGCACAGTGAAGGAGTAGGAGTAGAAGTCGGTGGAGTGGCGAGGGGACTTAAGAAGGTTTCTAAGATGCGACCTGCAAGGCCCATCAGAAGGACGGGCGTAGGAAAAACGTTCCCGCAGATAGGATGGCGTTTTAGGATTGTGAAGGAGGTTAAATAGCAGACACAAAATCCGAGAGTTCCTGCGAAGTCGAATAGGGATCCACTTGAGTATCTTGCGAAAGTTGGAAACGTGCACTAAAGTTACACAAAGTAATGGCCCTGCCTGGGTTCGAACTAACGACCTACAACCACCCACCACTGGGCCACCACTGCGTATACTAGAGTAAGTCTGCTCTTTCTTTGTCACCTCTCTTCGGAACCTAGATCGCTAATCCGATGCTATTAAAATTTCAGCGATAAATGGTCAGTTCCTTATTGGAAGGGTGATCAATGGCAAAGCTGCGGGCAGAATGGCACACTGGTGGACAGAGTTTAACGGTACCTTAAAGATATTTTATTGAGTTAGTATAGTTTTGCTTCCAAGACATCATTGATACATACGTAAACTCACGCCTTCTTCCCATGAGGGTAGACAGAAACTATAGAACGCCACTTCCTACGCTCCTTACATACTCCTTTTGCTTCACCTACGTTCATACATCTAGTCATACACGCACGCCGGTTGCGAGTACTACGCACCTGACCTTTCTGAAGAACATCACTAATTTGGTCACTATATGTCCTTCTAGGGCGTCCCCTCCCGGCGTTTCCACTCACCTCTGCTTTATAAACATCTTTTGTTAGTCGCCTTTCACTCATCATCTCCACATGACCAAACCATTTAAGCATACTCTTTTCATATAATTGATCGTGTAAGAAATTATAACTATAGAATTGAAACTTCTATCCTCATTTGTGAAAAAATGTGATAACATATCTGTAACATGAAGTTAACATTACATACTCCTACATTCTGCCGTAGCTCTGCGGCATAATATCTACAAAGTAATATTAAAACTTGATTGATCGTCAGGGACATACTTAATTATAATTCTTCAAACACATGTTTGCATAATTATAATCCTTTCCAAGGAACACGCGAAACTATAAACACGACATGCAAATGTAAGGTATACGCGTCAATATGGTTCACTTACTATGCCCAGAAAAACTTTGTTACTAAGGTAGCGTACCCATCGCCAGACAGCGAATTTGGTTTAGTTTCTTCCAAAAAGAGAAATAGTTTTCAAATAGTTTTTTTTTTTCTTATCGTTTGTTTTTTTTTTATTCATTGTTTAAAAATTTTAATTCAGTTTTTTTATTCATTCTTTTTAGTGGTGAAAGGGTACTATAAATTAAGTGAGTTCCTTGGTGACAAAGATTTTTTAAGTTATTATGTTTTTGTGTATCTTTTGCATCATGATAAAATATAGCTGATCGTGTTATCCTCTGTACGCATATTTGCAAAATAAAATTATATCTTTTATCTTTGGTTTGTGATTCACTTTTCTTCTTTTTTTCCTTTTTGTGTGATGTTCGTGTTATTTTGATTTATTTTAATATTCTTATTCTAAAGTACCTAGATTTTATGTAAATGATGTGGTCTCCTATAATTGGAATCACACACTTGTATTCGTCCCTGTCTCTGTATACGAGTACTTGCATGTAATTGTGTAGCCTCTGTTGGAGATCCAACAAATAAATAAAATAAATAAATAAAAACTTAATCTTTTCTTTTTTCATCGCACTTTTAGTGGTAAATCTGTGAACCAACCTAGCTGTTGCCGACTAAAAAAGTTGTTAGCAATGGCAATGCAAGTACAAATTAACCTCTATTTTGTGATTTGAACAACTTATGACTAAAACATTCATCATCATCATCATTTCAGCCGCAAAACGTCCACTGCTGGACATTGGCATCCCCCAAAAAAGGGGGGATTTTCCATAATCGCCACGCTTGGCAGGCGGGTTGGCCATCGCAGTATGGTGTTAAAAATGCATAGAGAACGCTGCTGCCCATTCTTTAGAAAGGCCCTTAGTCGCCTGTTACGACACCCACGGTAAGAAATGGGATTAAAACATTGCTATACTACTATTATCGAAACCGAGAGTTAATAAAAACAGGTTGCCCATAATTGCAAAAAAAAAATTGCTGCTCCATACATTTATTTTCACATAACTTTATAAAATGTAGGGAACAGCTGATTATTTTTTTCGCGTTTTTAGGTTTTGTCCTTATTAAGACGCAGATATATGCCAGTGACCTTGAGTGGTTAGCTTGCGTTTTCTGTACTGAGCTCACGCAACGCGTCGTACGTTCAGCCAGTAATAGGACTCGCCCATCAAGGAGCGCTGTTCCCAATTTGACGCACTATTAATTTATTATACACAAAACAAAAGGTATTTTAATAAAACGCGTATACTAAAAGATCAATAATTAAATTATCTTTAAATTGGTGAAGGTTTTAGAAAAATACGCTTGGTATATTTAGCGCCATTCTCAGTTTTTTATCCGCGTTAGACATAACTTTACAAATTAATTTCACTATGTATAATATAAACATAATCTAAAATATTCACATACTAAGTTATTGAAAAATGCTCTAATTTATCATATATTATTTTCAAATCATTAACACCATTTGTTTAGACGTGATCTTCAGTATAAAATCATTAAAAGTTGGTTATCTGACTAGACTAGATGACTACAATGATCCCTTAAGAGCTTTTTAGCTATTACAATTACACCTTGTAGTACCTACTTAACTTGTTGTCTTCGTTCTCAAAGTACACCTGTATGAAGGTCAAGTTAAATCCCCCCCCCCTCTAGCAGATAGGCAGGTGGGTGACCGCGCCGCACAGACTCATCGCAACTTGGGTACAGTTCGCAACCTTGTTTAGATAACAACTTGCATAGATCGCTCTCCGGTAAGTTCGGAGGATTGGCTAGAAACTACACAGGCATAGGTAGTAAGCACATTCATGTTGTTTTGAGTATTTGAAAAGCAGTGATAGAATAGAATAGAATACTCTTTAATATGTACACCATAAAAGTTACAGATATAAATGTTTAAATTTTACATAGGGTGACACAATGGGCGGTCTTATCGCTAAAAGCGATCTTTTACAGACAACCTTTGGATGGATTAAAGGGAGCAGGAGTGACAATACTGCAGGTAGTCAGTGGTGTACCATTAACATATACAATAAATACATACATACACAAAGCATACACATATATACACGCAATTCATGATTTGTGGACTATTTTACGAATCTCCATACAAAACTGTCAAACAGATGAATTGCGGGATATGAATTGTACGCAGATCATATCAATTGTCAGTTTGTGACAATATTACGAATTTTATTAGGATTCATAATATTATAGTATGATTCTGCCAAAGCGTCCATTTTAGCCCCCTGGTCTTATAAAATAGTAAAATGCCTCTACAGTAAAGATTTCAAGTTAAACATCATGACCAAAAACCTAACACAATTTGTACGATCTATTATGGCATTTAAAAAGTTGCAGACTCTTCAAAACATGTCTATAGGCATAAATCAAAGTTATCCTTAAACGTTTGGAAGGGGGAGCTTCGTCATCACAATGTTGACTCCTTGTAAGACGCGACCTCACAAAACGGCACATAATAAGGATTTCTTTAAAAGAAAACATTTTGTATTTGTTCATCGAAAAACATGGTTCCACTGTAGGTTTTCTTTCAGTACACTCTATGAAATGTAAATGTATTACTTTAGTGACATGGGCTCACTAGAAAGTTGACTTTTTATTTCACAAAAGTTTTTCGACGGATATGCTTTTATCAAACACCAAACACCACACAAATCCTAATTTTAAGTCACTAATTGATTATCTTGAAGCATTTATTTCACTTATTGCACGCACGCCTCCTATGCGAAGCGTTGAGGTTGTGCTCTACTCTCGATATTAAAAAAAAGCAGTTTTCTTGAAACTGAAATCGTTTTTTTAATTTATATCGCACTTACAGGTTAATATGAGTGTAGAAATATCAAGTCAAATAATTTGTCAGACACATAAAATATAATTCAATAACAATGATTTTGTTTAACATAGTAAATCCTGGACGTCCGTGTGTCTGTGTTTATAGATTGGTGAATGTGGCAGGGAAATTGGTCGAAAAAATTATCGTACCGGAATATTTTTTTTTTAATATCTAACGTAATACACTACGGACTTTCTCAATTAATATGAGCGTTCAATTCACTGTCGTTTAATTATTATTTATAAAAAACTATTATACGACTGTGTATTTTTTTGTATATCTATCTATTTATTATACTTTTTTTTCCTCACCTTATAATTATGGCATCACTAAACCATAGCAGAGTTTTCTGTTTTTTTTTTTTACTAATTGTGTTTTGTATTTTTTTTATTATTAATTACAATTGTTTTTTATTTTATTTCATTTGATTAATTATCTTATTGTTAGCAGTAATAAGAAAAAAACGACGTGAACGTTATGAGGCGTGCATTTTTGGATTTTCCAAATTTTTACTACTAGCTTTGGCCCGCGGCTTCGCCCTAGTGGAAGTCGGAAAGTATTCCCCATCAATAACGTACTATCCGGATAAGGAGTAAGATTCAAATTTCGAAGCAATTTGCCAAATTGCTTTGAAATCTGTTCAGACGTTAAAGCGTGATATAGTTACAACAGACATTTTCTTTCACATTCATAATATTCATAAATTATGGTAGTATTGAGATTAGTGTGGATTGTAAAAGGACGCAAAACATCGAAATTCACAAAATCCCTTGTAACCAAGTGCCATTGTCAAGGACATGCGAACGTCCTTGACTGATAAAAGAACGTAAAAACTAGTTAGCAACATAGCTGTGTTGATTAGGGCTGCGTCACAAAGCGACATAGTCGGGACGGTATGTCGCATACCGGGCTCGTGCCGCGCATTGTTGGGGACGATATGTGGGGGTCAAGACATGAACGGCACGCGGATATCTGGGTGCATCGATGTCGAAGTTCAATAACTAAGTCATAGTAATATTATATGGAAAAAAAAACATTTCAATTTCGCGGTTAATCACGCTCTATTAAGAATATATTTGACGACACGGTTGGCGCAGTGGTTAAGCGATTGACTGCTGCGCTGCGTATCGCGGGTTCGATTCCCGCATGAAACAAATATTTGTATGACCTACAAGTAGTTTTTCCGGGTTTGGCTGATTGTGTATGTGAGTTTAAATGTTTGTAAACGCACCCACAATACAGGAGAAATTTCTAGTGTGGGGCAACGTTTTATAAAAAACATTTTAAACTTTAAGAAGTAGAAATACTGAGTTGTAAAAGAACGCTACGCTGGACACTACATATGAGCATTCAGCATAATTATTTGAAATTGTGGATACTAAATGAAGGAAAGCAAGCAGGAAATGTTACGACGACTGTAATTATCTCGAAAAAAAAGTCAGCTTATATCTTGTAACTTCAGACACACAATATGATTTCCGAGAGCCTAGATGCATGAAGGTTCAGGAAATTTCGGGGAGGTTGCAAGTCGAACTAAAACAAAGCGTATGTAGAGAAACTAGCCATGGCAATCTTAAAATTAAAATGTAAGAACAAAGACCTTTTTTATTATTAAAAAAAAACGAATGTGGTTCAGACTTAGAATAAGACCACACGACTGAAGTAAAACAGAAATGTATAAACAGCCAGTATGAATTTAAAAAATTACCTATTAAGCGGAATGGCCCGCGGCGGTGACGCGGTGTGTTTCATGTTTAAAATTTAAACAACTTCCGTTCGCCTCGCCCGATCAGTTTCCGTAACGCTCTCGTCACGCATTTACCAGCTTACTCCCCAAGTCAAGCGTGCGTAAAGAAGTTTTACTTCAATAATAAATTTAATATAAATGATCTCATCAATGAAAGTACAACTAGTGTCCTTTAAGAGTCTTAACATCACGCCTGTAATCCCCGAAGGGTTCTGCAGAGGTTTACATAAAGTAGGTACCTACATCCTAATTTCGCCAGTCATGTTTAAGTACCATGTGATACGGACGAGCCAATTGCCATCAAACGGGCACAAATCCAGACTCTGGGCTGCTACCAAGAAAACCCTTACGGAAAAATCCAATAACTCTTTGCCCGACCTGGGAATCGAACCTCATGCTCAGCAGTAACGCTTGCGACCCGACCACTACTCCAACGAGGCAGTCCTGAATCCGTATTTCATAACTAAGCCACAGAATAAAAGTGAATTTAAAATCGCAAAAGTCGATAACATACACAAAACTAACCAATTCAATCCTATCACGAAATGTATCTAACATTAACGTTGGACAGTAAAAAACATTAACAAACATTTATCGAAGTATGAACAATCTAATAAGAACCTCTAAATTCCTGCGAGTAGAGACCAGCACAGCTGGAGTGGTTCCCTATCATGCAGTGCAGATACAGTTTTTATTCAGCCCTTATATTTATGTAACCCAGTTTATGACAACTCAGCAACCTAATTCCCATTCCCACGACAGAATGTCTTCTATCCATATTATGTCTGTGGTCTTCTATCACAATCCTAAATGTTAAATCACACAAAATAAATTTGTTTTAACTCAAAAGTGATTGCAAACCCCGTAAAGTGACTAAATTCAAACGAAACTCGATTTACATAAAGTACCTTAAGTCAACAGAGGACGTTTTATTTTATTAATTAAATACTATTCATTGATATTCAAATTGATTTATTCATTGATCTGTTATTTAAAATTTTGCGATTTTCTTTATTTAAACAGGCAGATGGTCCACCTGATGCCAAACATTTCTTTTTCTGTTCTTGAGCCTGCACTAGTCCGTATTTTGGTAATACCCTTCTGTGAAGCATCACATGGTAATATAACAGGTGCTCTTCTAATCGAAAACTATTATAATCTAAATGAACTCAAGATATAAAAACAGTTCACTTTTTAGTGGGTCAGTTTTGAATTTATTTAAGTTACAATAGCCTAATGTTAACTGCTCATCAAATTTGACAAAATATTGCTTTTCCCGATGCTGGGACGTTGATTGTTGAGGAGTTCTCCTGGTAAGGACCAGGAGAACTGCCACTCACCATATGCATAGTGACGAACATAAATTGCTTAATCGCAACCCATTAAATAGGTACTCTATATAATAAATATTATAAATGCTTGGCATTGAGCCAAGCATTTTTATCTAATTGTTTTTATAACTTATCCTGCTCCACAAGCACAATTGATTAACATTTGAAAATACTGTTGGAGCTGCTGAAGCTTGGAAGACTTGTTGCATTGTATAAACTCAATCTCCTTTGTATTATATAATTGCATAAGACAGGGGTAATTACTATGTACTTACAATAGAGCTACCATTTACCGGGTTATATGTCTTTCATTGACTTGAATGTGCCCTGGCGGCTGAGAGTATGTCATGCTCACTCAGATGTCTCGCTGATGGTGGTGCGTGTGTTGGATCTGGCCTGGAACGGACCGACTCCTTGACCATTCAAAAGTGACTGTAAATGGTTTAATTGAAATAAATTGTTTGAGTTTGAGTCAAAATTGTGGTATCCTATTGATGTGCTATCCAAGTGATAGAAGTCCATCTTTAATGGATGGTGGGTGGTCTGTGTGCATCATAAAAGGTGATTTCAAGACTTATCAGATGGAAAAACTACAGTTAACATTATCCACAGACATGATGAAAATTCTGTGGAATAATGTTTGACCATAGATATTCTGAGATTCTCTGAGTATCTCTACGTCCACTCTCATCATTCACAGTTTCAAAAATATCAACTGTTTATCCATCACGTATAATACCTACATATTTATTATTTATTAATTTTTTAAATTACAAGTTTCTTACACTTAAAGAAAGCACACAATTAGACCTCTGGGGTCTATCCTAGCATGCCATGCATGGCCTGAGATTTGATCAACATCGAGTTGACGTAATGTTCTTTCAGCTTGTGCTTTATGTATTTACTATTCATTGAGTCTCTAATGTCTACAGGTATTTGGTTTAGTAAATTGGGTACTCTGAAAGAAGCGGTACGCCTGCCATTAAAGTAATTTTTGCGTGGCACTTGCAATGATTTTGATTTGGCTTGTAATGTATTCACGGTGGTCAGGATACCCGTTGAAGCCGTGGGTGCTGGCTGGCTGTGTGACTCACCGCTCAAAACCTTGAGGAAGTGATGATGATGATGACGTCACGCTGAAGTAGTTGCACGAAGGCTGTGCTGACGTTCATACTCGGGGTCAGGTGAGGAACAGGGTGTAAAGTTCACTCATCCTCTATAGAAAAGGGAGGATCCTCCGACCAGACGGATGTTGTGTCTGACGGTTGATGTCGGGACGTTGTATATATGCTAGCCGCGCGGTAAACTCTGCTTGCGCGATTCAGGGTTTTGTGTGACGTCAGTGTGACGCGTAGTTCGCATGTGGCGATGTTGATGCCGCTACAAGTTTATAATATTGGGCTACTACATCGGTATGCCCAAATACAAACCTAAGTAGGCACGTCATAATTATAATAACAGAGAAATGTTTGTGTAAAAATGTAAGTTCACTTCGCAGAAAATTAGACAGTTTATCAAACCGCAGAAACTGCAAGTCAGGAAAAATAGGGTTAATACAAAGCATCCCTATATTGCTAGCACTGTTTAAAATCGAATTACCAATAAAACTAAGAGTAATCACATACGAAACACCCAAATTACACATTAACAGATTAATGTTTAGCTTTTGAAGCCGTTCACAATGAGTGATGGTAACTACCGTCCGCTTTATTGGCGATAAACTTAGAATACCTCATAAAGTACGCGTTTGAGGACCCTTTGTGTACGTTTTGCATTTTATTTTTAAGTACAAGCCCTTTTACATGTATTAGTTTAAGATGCTGACCATCTCGGTTGTGGAATATTACAAAGACGTCAACAGTTTGGAACTAATTTTTAAAAACACTACATTTTACAATGGTTGTTATTGCTTTAAAATGTACAATAGAGGGACAAAAATTTTAATCAAAATATTATAATCACACTTTTTTTACCTGAAAATCAAACCGAATACCCAATTACCTCCAGCCTTTAGGCACAAATAAAACACATTTTTTCACCCACACGCATCTTTAAAACAAAATCAAGTCCATCTACAGAGACACGTTTAAATAACTTTACATTAATAACATTTAATCTTACAAACACCTACAAAACCCAGTAACGCGTAAACAATTAACATTTTACACACCGATTACTTTAACGAGCAAGAAGCTGGCGCTCAATTAGTTCCAACAATTATCCACCGCTTGATTGAGGGCGCTACTTGCTCGTCTATTTGCTACTAATGGAGCAGTAATGAAAATAGGCAGATTGAGAATTGATCCTGATGTGGGGAAGATGTGGTGATTTAATCAATTGTGTCAGTGGCCTGGATTGGTTCTTTATTAGGTTGATTTCTGCTAAAGCAGATGGGGATAAAAGATCTACGGAAGGCTATTTGATTAAGGCGCAGATATATGATTTTAGTGACTTTAAAATCGGTTATTACGGCTTCATATAATACAAGTAAGTTATGCAAAACATTATGTTATGCATTTACATCAATTCTATATGTGAATATTTAAGTATTGTAGTAAAACACTTTACGAAATAAATTCAGGAAGTAATGTCCACCCAAAGCATACAAAACGATATAACTTTCAAACCACTTAAGATATTTTCATGATTTTTTTTTGTATGAATAGGCTGTATCTATAACTATATGTGTGATTTTTTTCAAATATTCATATTTTCGTTACTAAAAATAAATATTCCCTATGAAAGTTAATGGTTGCGCGGCGTGAGTGCAACGCGCATTTGTATGGCCAAGGTCAACGACGATTATCTGACCCTTAAGAGCCTGTTTCTGGAGAGTGACTATCCATTATATGAAATAATATGCCATATGTATTTAAAGAGTAATCTATTTTATGCCAGATAGCTTACCGAAACTTATCCGAAGGTATTGAAATATGCCATTAGGACTTTTGTTAATTTCAATTGTTTGACAACAATAGATTCCATAAATCAGTTGATGTTGTTACTACGAAATAATTTAAATCTTATACATAACTATCGGCAAGTTTAAAGTTCAATGATTAAAAAGTTACGAACGCAGGATATCATAGTACTCGTAGTCAGATAGGAAACGCCGACCTCATCTAGTTTTTAAAATATGATTGACGTGTAAAAGTGTTTGTACAAACCTACTTACAGAAATAAAATCATTTATCTTTTATCATAACTTTTTTGTATGGGAGCCAGTAGCTAGAGGAAAGGAAAGTAAGACCACCCCTGCAGGTACAACCGTCCACCTTAATAATTTAGAAAAGAATAACGCATTCTCTGAATGAGTTGTGTCATGAGGAAGTTCTTCATGCTCCTAGTCTTGGTCATCGTACTCAACGCCGCCGTCCACTTAGTATTGTTTTAGCCAGGAAACTTTTGTTTTTCCATGTTCTGATGTATTTAGGTACAATTTTCAATCAAACTCAAAGCATTTATTTCTATAAGCAATCTAACCGTTAAGGCCTATTTATTTTGGCATTTTTGAACTGCAAGGAGTCGGTCAGTTAGAAATATGAAGCTAGTGGCCCATTCCAAAGCGTAGTAGGTAGGTAGGTGCCTACCTTTTTTAAATTGAATTAAAACTATATGTAGGAACGATGTAAAAAAAAAACATACACGTTAAAAGCGTCCAAAGTACAGCAAATAGAAACAAAAAAAAAACAGAAATCAAAAACTAAAATAAGCCGTGGCAGCTAAGAGATGACCAGTCCCAACTGACAGCGCCCGTTCACGAACATGACGCATGGATCAGCACCATTCAGCTCAACCATTTTGAAGGGAGCTAAATGATCCAACACACGCGACACCATCAGAGACACATCTGAGTGAGCATAACATACTCTCGGCCGCCAGGGCACATTCAAGTCAATGACATACATTGATTGATGATAGAACTAATATCAAACTACCTACATATTGTGTGGACAATAGCGATACGCATTAACCAGAAATAAAGAGTTAATGTGGTTTATGCTAAAAGGCAAAGCGGACCCACGTAAAACGAAATATGAGAGAAATATAAAGAGATTTTAAAAAGAAAAATAAAAGTAAGGTGACATCAGTGGACAAAAACATCTAAAGCGCAGGTCACACAGAAGAGACGAAAGACGAGGACGCGTCGCAGACGTATGTGCCTGTGACCGCGTCTCATCCGCGCCCTGTCTTTTCTATATATTTTGTGTCGCGACGCTTCTATACATTTTGTATGAACATTTACTGAAGGGGCGCCGCGTCTGCGACGCGTCCTTGTCTTACGTTTTTTCTGTGTGTCCCGCCCCTTAGAAAGAGAAAACAAGAAAGAAAAATTATAAAAGAGATAAAAAAAATTAAAATGACAGTTTTATCCGACGATCAAAACTTGTTTTAGAATCATGCGGGGGATAGGTTATATGTACAGATTTTCGCATAGGGATACATTGTGCTTGCACTGGCAACGATGAGGCAGTATTGCTCTGTGAACAAATTGTTCTGACAGCTTTTTTTACGCAGTCCATTTAGCCTTCCTATGTGGTCCGCTGTGCCTCGCTTATGAAGGTAAAACGGACCAATTTAAACTTTTGGAAATCACCTAATAGTTTTATTACCTATCAATATATTTGAGTCTAATTAATAAAGAGCGTAGATTAAATGTTTTTCATTAGTTTTATTCTCGAACATTTTTAATAAAATGATTTTTTTTCTACATTCATTCTTGCTTATGTGGTCCGTTCTGCCTTCTTTTCCTCTACTACGTTTTGCAATAACATCAACATTTAGAACACCCACCAAAATACTAACTTAACTTCAGGCCCTCCTGTTTACCAAACGTAATCTTCTACTTCGTCGTCAATAATGAGGTCTTAGAGGAACCGTGGGTGCCTCCACCAACAAGGGTCACTTTTCATTATTTTTATTTGCCCAGCAATCTGGTTGGTCGTCGTGTTTGCGGACGTTTGTTCAGTAAATACGACAAATTGTTCGTACACACATAAATACTGGTACTTTACAACTTTCATATACTGGGAAAAGTCTTGATGTTAGTTAAACAAAAATAATGAGAATTTTGTGGTGGGTAAATAATGTTGGCTTACGGAAAACATTGAAAAATATTTTGCAATTATAAAAATTGCAAAATATTTTTCAATGTTTTCCGTCTTATTATTTCAATGGAGGAGATGAATGGTTTTGGTATTTTCCATTGATAAGTAAAATAATTTAAAAAAAATCAAGCAACCATTATTACTTGATTGAGCGTAGGTACTTACAGCTTTGCACAGAAGTCTACAGGAAAAGTCGTGATTGAAAATTTGCTTCAATAGAAAATGCAGTAACTCTTGTCGTCTATTCTCTAAATGCTAGCACATATTACAAGAAAAGAAGAAAGAAAGAAAAATAATTTTATTTGTCACAGAAAAAACGTGCGTACGAAAACATAATATATTATGTAATAAACTCAACAACTAACATAATAACTTTACGTCAAGTATTCTCCATAGCCCAGTTGGTAATTGGACGATGGAAACATGTAATTTTCCCCATAGACCAACTGGTCAAATTTCAATTGGTCCATGGAGCACCGACGAAGGTTACACAAAACAGATCTAAGTACCTACTATAACAAACAAACAAATAGTCGGAAACTGCACGTCATAACTGTGACAAGAAGGCTTGCAGTCAGAATGATGCTGTGCTATGGAGGACCCACAGCACAGAGCTGATTTTCAGTGGTCACCCGATACAGCCACAGCGGCCGCAGTGCATCGTATTCCAATACAAAAAAGCCCGATGCAACCCGCCTGTAGTGTGCGATCATTTAATACTAAGGCCCGTATTACAGAAGGTTACTCAATACTCAAGCATTACTTAAAACTAGATTCAAGCCATTTGATTGGTTGAAACTAGTTTTAAGTGCTCGTAATGCTTGAGTATTGAGTGACGTTCTGTAATACGGGACTAAGTGTCCGAAAGTGATGCAGGAGGATTCTTACAATGCGTTGCGTTGCGTAGCGGTCCGCCCTAATGTGCGCTAACCTTTTCACTAATACATGACTTTACTAATATATAAATGATGACAAATGATGATATTTATTTCTGTAAATTAACTCACTTCTAAACATGTCACACGTCAAAATTAAATTAACCTCTTAAGGGGTCATACATGTATTCATCATTATAAACAACTTTTACTATAGGACCAAACCTGAAATCGCGAAAAAAAAATCAGCTGTTCCCTACATTTTAACGAATTATTCGAACATAAATGTAGGGAACAGCTGATTTTTTTTCCCGATTTCAGTTTCAGTCCCTTAGGAGGATATTGACGTTTTAAGTTAACCCTGTATTTTTAAAATTAGATGTGTTCGGTGTTTCCTTACTGACTACTCTGAGAAGAAAGACCGAAACACAGTCAAAGGTCACAGTCTCTTAATATAAAGTCCAGACATAATCTTGGCCAGGCCATATGAAGACCATGCAGGTCTAGATGGTCTTTTGAGGAAATAACCATACAGATTTGAGTGGACCTGTCCAATCAGTGCACGCATTTTTCAGTAATCGTGTAGCTCAACTTAGAACTTACGGAGCTCAACGATGAACAAAACCAAAGAAGAAAGGACATTTGGGTAGGCCGCTTAAACTATTCAAACTGCCAGATTATCATTAAAAACAAAAGAGGAAAAAAAAGAGCCATTATATTATTTTAATTATTGTGAATGTGAGGACATTCTCAATAATTTAAATAATAATAATATTATAACTTCACAAAGTAAATGTACAAATGGTCATGTAATTGTATACTGTAATAAATAATGTAATCATCTAATGCAACGTCTAGAAAAAATTTGTTAGCAACAATAAAACAACATTCAGTATGTATAATTGGAGCAGCTCAATCCCATGCCTTTTTGTCCTCAATATAATTTTAACAGTATAAAAGGCTTTCTGGCACAACTTACGTTTTAAATGATTTGAATTATTAAGGATTAGATATAGCAGCAACTTGTATCGTATACATAAACTCACGCCTTCTTCCCATGGGGGTAGGCAGAAACTGCAGAACGTCACCTGCTACGATCCTTACATACATATTCTGCTTCGTTTATGTTGTATTATTTGTAAAAAATTATAATAGGTTGATATTTTACCAATGTGTTCAAGAAACCAGTTTCAAGCTGTACTCTGTTCCAGGGCGAGAGCCCCGGGCCGGAGCGGCGCTACGGCGAGTGCGAGCCGTCAGAGATGCCGCCCTCGGACGCGCCGCCCGCGCCCACCGCGCCTCCGCCCGACCCGCCTGGCACCACCATCAACGTAAGTATTCCTGACGAAGACCACTCAACCAGTCATATACATAGTGGATATACAGTGGAATAGTCCTCCTCCAGAACTAATTTGGTGGCCAACCTCAGCGGTGACTAGCCATCGACGCGGGAGATAGGTATTATATTATAAAGTCTCATCATATCGCTCAAACAATCAACCAACAAGGATCAGTTAATATCCTCGCAAAACTTAATTCAACTCGTTCAGTTTCTATCATTTTTGGATATTTATTATACAATTTTCCTCCTTCAGCTACTAACGTCCGTAACATTCCAGCAGCCTCCGCAAAAGAGCCGCTCCCTAGTGGTGTCCCTGACGCCGCCCCGGGAGAGGGAGACATGGGCCAAAAAGGCGGAGTTCCTGCTGGCTGTGGTGGGGTTCGCGGTGGACCTGGGCAATGTGTGGCGGTTCCCTTACATCTGCTATCAAAATGGCGGCGGTAAGTACAACTAAAGTTATTAAACTCAAACTGAAAGTATTTATTTAAAATAAACCAATTACAGGCACTTTTGAATTGTCAAGGGGTCGGTCAGTCAGAGAGATGAAGTAGTTGCCAAGTCCAAAGCGTAGTAAGTTCTTATGGAGAAGAACGGGCAAGAAACTCCACGGAAACTCTTTAAAATTAAAATATTGTTACAAAATATTGGTTACATCATTCATATTGAAATTATACAAGGTAAACAATAAAAAGACATGCACGTTAAAAGTGTCCGTAATAAAAAGATAAAAACAAAATACAATTAAAAATTAAAATAAGCCGTGCCAGCTAAGACACGGCCAGTCCCTACTGACGGCGCCCGTTCACGAACATGACGCATAGATCAGCACCATTCTGCTCAACCATTTTGAAGAGAACTTAATGATCACACGCTGCCACCAGCGAGACATTTGAGTGAGCATGACAGACACTCAGCCGCCAGGGCACATTGAAGTCAATGAAAGACGTACCCAGTAATTGGTAGCTTTACATTTTGTACATAGTGCTTGCACTTGTGCTATGCAGTTATTATACCGACTTCAAAAAAAGGAGAAGGTTCGGAATTCGACTGTAAGTTTAAAAAAAAAGTTTTATTGTAATATTTCAAACAATACATGAAGGATGAGTCTACTTTAGCCAGTTTTGAACCTGGGTAAACTAATTGGTCCCTATTTATGGTCCTATAGATATTAAGCATTCATCTGAGAATTTGAGTTACCTTTTTCCGGAACTAGTACTACTGAATAAAACTGCAGGTGTATTCCGTAGGCAAAATTATACACCGATGAATAAACATGTATTTGGTCAACTCGACGACCGTGTATCACTGCAGGGATCCGACAGAAAACCAGGGCCAAACGGTGTTCACATTTCAGGTCATCTGCTAAAATAATAGTATTAGAAGACCTCCTTGTTAAAAACCTTACTGGGGAATTAATGTGAGACTTAGATCATAATCATAATGGTCTTAGATTTAAGATCCTGTGTTTCTGTTGAACAGATAAATTAATTATTAATGTAAACAGCTACTGACTTAGTCGCAACGTTTGAACCCGCAGACAGCAAGTCTATTGTGTTGTAATTGTAAGAACTTTCCTTCTGTTTGGACGTCTACCAATTTTCCATCAATTTGAAAACTATCTTTGCCACCAGGTGCATTTCTGATCCCGTACTGCGTGATGCTGCTGTTCGGCGGGATGCCGCTGTTCTTCATGGAGCTGGCTTTGGGGCAGTACCATCGCTGTGGTTGTCTGACGCTGTGGAAGAGGATATGCCCAGCGCTCAAGGGTAAGTAGAGTATTTTTAACTTTCTTTATTCATAACATCGTGTATACATAACTTTATACATAAAATCGTGTATACATAACTTTATACATAACATCGTGTATATATAACTTTATACATAACATCGTGTATACATAACTTTATACATAACATCGTGTATATATAACTTTATACATAACATCGTGTATACATAACATCGTGTACACATAACTTTATACATAACATCGTGTATACCTACTGATTCTGGAAAATATAGTTGTCACCACAAGGGATGGTGTTTAGTCGTAAAGTTTTTATTACCAGCTACACTACTGAACTCATACAAATGGATCTACGTTTCGTGTATCGTAGGACCTATTCCTATAACTCATATAATTTCCAACGGGTGTAGACTAACCTGTAGCTAATGACTTACGAAATTTGTTATTTTACAATGTAGAACATAAAAATGATAACATATATTGTCATCTTTCAAAATAAGCAGGACCTGTTACAGCAATTTTCTGTTTCAAATAGAGCTTAGTAATACCTTGATATCATCCGTAGAAGACCACAACTGATGACACTCCCTATCCTTCCTCCCTGAAACCCCATAAAACATCTCCCTATTGGCGAAAAAACCAAAGCAAATAAATAAATACCGCGCCAATCAAAGATATTAACACTGAACAATACTCTTCAGGAGCTTTCAGGAGTAACAGAGAGTCGTCGAGTTGTCCCCAGGGGGCAGCACCGATCAACAATCAGTATTGAGGGCTTAGAGTGTTGTTTACAGCTTGTTTGTAGATGAAAAACGTTTTTACGAGCGTTTATTTGATTTGATTTATTATCGGGAAAAATTATTTGGATTTTCTCTTAGTTGGACGGAAAGCCCGTCCAACAAAAATATCTCTTTCCAAAATAAAATTGTTGTTTCTTTAAACATTTTGACAGGAATTATTACCTATTTGTTTACCATAATTATTAATCGTAGAATCATATTTGTAAAAAGTATTTCAAAACTTTTGCAACGGTCAATTTTTTTATGAATCTTTTGACTCTTTTTAAAGTACCCATGCACCCTTTTCTAAAACAAAATATCCCAAACATAATTCTAGACATTTCACAAGTCAAAATCCAGTCCGATTCCTTACTTAACCCGTTGCTAATCTATGTATGTATGCCACAGAATAAAAGCCTATAAACCCACCACTTACCCATATTGTTTCCCAAACTCAATATAAAACGAAAATCTGGCATTCGTGTGTAAACGTGGAGTGTCCGAGTGTCCGGGAGTGTCCGGTCACTCTTGCACATTATTTGCGGCTTATAAATATACAGGAGGCAATGCTTTTAACACCGGACAAATGGTCCGGCCGAGTGGTTGGTTGGTTAAAATGTATGAAACGGATCCAATGAGGAGACTGTTTGTAGGATTGACTTCTGATTGAGTGGCTGGTGGTAGCTTATCCGTTTAGTACTGTTTGGGAGATTTGTGATTTTGTAGGTAGTAGGTAGGTGGTCAATTATAAAATGTCAATTTGCAATTAATAAAAATAAAAAATACAAATCTGGTGCGCCATAAAACATGAAAGTTTCAAGTTTTCAGAGGGCCTATCACGATATGCGGTGTAAATATAACGTAAACGTAGCTTCTTAGTTCTTCACAAACACATTAAATTATTTACTTAACAATCTATCTTATAATATATCTCTTTGGTTCATCAACACACAGATATTTCCAATACCAGTTGACCCAACAGACGTTGTCATGTCAAAATTTCACTTTCAGTTAGATAGTGCTATTTTGAATTTGTACTGCTCTTTTTAACAACAAAGTTTTTATTATTTACCTATTTCTTTTAGTTTTTCCGAGTTATCCAATTTTGCTTTTCCAAATTTCTTTTCATAAAAACTTAATTCGTCCTATTAAATAGCCAAACCGGTGCAGCCGTTCTCAAGTAATGAATTACCAACGAATAGCATTTAATTTTTATTTACATAGATTTATCACGCCTGTACTTATTTATACAAACACATTGCGCATCTTAAAAGAATCACGTCACGCCAAAAGTTAGACTATTTTTCGAATTAAAAGTATTTAAACTTAACAGTTTTAGTTTACCTTAAAAGTAACTTAAATCTTAACCTTCACCGAACTTAGATAACATATCGGTGCATACAGGTTAGTAATTTCCCCGCTGACATTAATATAAGTTGGAACGAGTCGATGAAGGGCACAGCAAATGTTTGCCGAGGGGATCACGCAGCATTTAAATCTGCGTCTAGTCGGCCTCGGTATTAGTCTAGGTACTAATAGTCTAGGCTGTCGACAAGACGAAAGCATAGACTAGTTTTTAGAATGTATAATCTACTATATTTTTGAGTGACTCTGCTATCACACACACTAGCAAATTTTGTCTGATGCGTTTCTGTCTATGGCTACGAAAATCTTGCTACGAGTGCTACAAAACGTCAAGTTAAGGCGCTGACAAGAGGCAAATGATAAAATTAGGCTTGTCTTAAACAAAACAAATGCCAAATCTATATAGTTTGTGGTAGCGAAAATATATATGTTATTCTTGAACATATTTCTCAGAACTTAGTTGTTAGCAAAACACGTTTAGAAAAAAAATCTCGATACAAATTAATGGTAAACTAACCATTTACTTTCAGTTTCAATCCAAAATATCTGTATCAAATATCAACGTACGGTTGGTATTTAATTAATAACGTCTTATTTGTATGCAGAACTGGGTTGTTTTTATTTTCGATTACTCAACTCCTTTTTGAGTAAATAAATAATTGCTACAAATTTTGCATTAAATTACAAGCGCTGTGTCATCGCGCTTCTCTTTCTTTTGTATGGAGTCTGACAGTGACAGTAGTTTACCTGTTGTCAGCGTCTTAAGGATACAGACTAGTTTCTCGAATTAATATTAATTTACTGCTATTTTGAGTGTCTCTTCAATCACAGAAACATGCAAAAAAATCGATAAGTCTCGAGTCTCGTCATGAGTCTTTGTCTACGATAACAAAAACCTTGCTACAGTGCAACGCGCATAATATGATGTTACGAAACGACAAGGCAAAAATATTTTCTGTTTGCTAAAGTGAATATTAATTTACTGAACTGCCTCGTTGGTCGCAACCGTTACTGCTGAGCGTGAGGTTCTGGGTTCGATTCCCAGGTCGAGCAAAGTATTATTGGGATTTTCCATGAGGAACTTCTCAGTAACAGCCCGGAGTCTGGATTTGTGCCCGGTTGATGGCAATTGGCTCGTCCCCTATTACATGGGACTTAAACATAACTGGCGAAATGTGGGTGCACTATAGGTACACCTCTGCCTAACCCTTCGGGGATTACAGGCGTGATGTTATGTATGTATATTAATTTACTCGCAGACAGTTTGAAAACAGTTTTCGATACGACTTTGTCCTACGGCTACGAAATCCTTGCTACGCTCGTAGCATAGTGTTGCGAAACGTCAAGTCTATAACAATTTACTAGTTTCTAAAATGAATCTTTTAAATAATTTTGAGTGTCTCTGCTGAGTGATAGACACTTGCAAACAATTTTCCATACGTCTTTGTCTATGGCTACAAAAATAATGCTACGGTGCTACGCGCGTAGCACAGTGCTACGAAACAATGGAGGATGCAAACTCAATGTAGGGATTACTACGATAGCTTCTCATAGGCTTTCGTCTAGGTACAAGACACCAAATCTAGATTGTGATCTTAATACCTAGGACCTTACCGGTAGCCCTTTGATTATGTTGTATGAATATATCGAAAATCCTATTGGCTGTTGCATTCAGAAGTGGACACACTGTTTTGGGCATAATGAAAAATTGCATGATGATTGAATTTGAAAAAATTGCATATCAACGAAACTGGATATGTTGCTACTAAAATATTTATAGTAACTCTTCTCCTTATTAATTTACTAGATTTTATTTTACATTAAATTGAAAGTACAAAGTTAATGTAAGTCAAAATTTTAATATTTCTAAGCTGACAACAGCTAAACCGCTGTCACTGTCAGACTGCATACAAAAGAAAGTGAAGCGCGATGACACAACGCTTGTAATTTATTGCATTTTTTTTAATCAATTATCTATTTACTTATTCAAAAATGAGGTGAGTAATCGTAAATAAAAAACAACCAAGTTCTGCATACAAATAAGACGTTCTTGTTTTTAATTGAATACCAACCGTACTTTGATATTTAATACAGATATTTTGGATTGAAACTCAATGTTTAAAAAGTCTCGTAAAACTCGTATTTTTTTTTTCTAAGATACGTGTTTTAGTAGCACCCAAGTTTTGAGAAATATGTTCAAGAATAACAAATATTTTTTCCGCTACCACAAACTATATAGATTTGGCTTTTTTTTTTAAGACAAACCTACTTATGTCATTTACCTCTTGTCAGCGCCTTAGGTCCACGAGCCGAAACAAGTTGCTGGGCCTGTAAGAATATTCCGTTCAGAAGTATTTTTCCGTCCGTGCTATATTGGCCGCATCAAGTTTGAATCCCGGTAGATGCTCAGTAGTGATAATTTGACCAATCACACACTTGTTCAGACTTCGGTACTTCTTTTGCAAAACCACCGAAGAAGTCGCAAGAACTTTTTGCAATTATAATTCTTTGGGCAGTTTAAAACTTTACATTTTCGACTTGGTCTCTTAGGCTGGAGAGTTTTATGAAAAGTGCGTTTTGAAAGGTCTTTTAAACGTTTAAGTACGTTTTCAAGTTGGCCAAATTATGTGACCAACAAATACTAATGAAAAGATCCAAGTAAGGCTTAGTTTAAGTGATAATAACGACGCAGCTCCTTTGAAATTTATACGTTCTTGTTAAGGATACCGATTTAAGATAACATAACATCACGCCTGTAATCCCTGAAGGGAAGGGCAGAGGTGTACCTGTAGTGCACCCACATTTGGCCAGTTATGTTTAAGTGCCATGTAATAGGGGACGAGTCTGGGCATCATCATCATCATCCCCACACGGGGCCCCACGGCCTCCAATTTAAGATGGTTGTATAAATAGACAACTTTAAAATACAATATTTAACTATGACCACGTATTATGCAGTATTTTGGGGCTTTCAAAATCACCAATAAAAATATTTTTTATTTGTAGAACATAGGTAAACGAAGAATAGAATAGAATACTCTTTATTATGTACACCATAAAAGTTTGTAATAATAATATAATAATAATTTTCACCATAATGTTTAAATTTTACATAGGGTGACACAATGGGCGGTCTTAGTCTTAATACAGATTGTATCTATACATATAATATAATACAATCGTAGCGAAGTCAAAACCATACATTGAATTTTTTTTTAAGTACTCACTACGAAATCGGGGAGCGATTCTGATGCCGAAAATATAGTTTTTAGAATTTTTGTCTGTTTGTATGTTCTAGCATCACGCAAATACTACCGCATACATGTTGAAAAGTTTAGAATATTGCAGATACTTATAGATTTAACCTTTTAAATGATTATCATCACGCTATACCTATAGGGAGCTAAGCAGGTAATCATGACATAGACAGTGAGGATTTTTGAGATGGGGCAATAACGGCCTTAACCGTTGTCGCTACAAGAAAACGTTCTTAGGAGACTTTCCTTAACATTTTGAAATATTTTGATCTGAACTACAGATTTTGAAAAAAGAAAACCGGTCAAGAGCGAGTCAGACTCGCGCACCGAGGGTTCCGTACGTATATATGACTTTGATGATATCTGAAAAACTGTGCTATTTAGAAACATCGTTTTATTTTTCCTGTAATCTTTTCATACACTTCTATCACATAGAATAATTTCAGATTTTTATCTATGCAAACTTCGGAGATAAGGGGGTGGGGGACGGTATTTTTTTTTACATTTTTCATCAAAAGTCGGAAATTATGCTGCCAAAAAAAAAAAAATGTTTGAGAATGTGCAAACAGCGCTCTTTCATATGATACCCCACATACCCTAGTAGCTCCACTTAAGACCCCCTTTCAGTACCTTTTGCAAAAAAGATATTTTTTTTTTATTTCTTTCGTATTCGCAAAATAGTTGGGCAAATGTCATCTAAAACTATTCTATATTTCAAGTTGATAGTATTAGTAGTTCTCGAGATATCCAGGTGTGACAGACAGGCAGACAGACAGACTTAGTCTCACCATAAGGGTTCCTTTTTACCATTTTGGTACGGAACCCTAAAAATATAGTCACCAAGAAAATTGTACCAGTTCTGTGCCATTAGGTAATATATGCAGCAACGTAGGCTTTCATTCACTAAAGACGAAAAACTTTGCAAGCAATGGAAAATTGCTACTGAAGGCTGCGGGTGTCACGCTCAGGACGAGCCGTTTCCCACACGGACAACTGTACGTCGCTTGCTCCCGCGTCAGCAGTCCTGACTCTCTTAATATTTTGGCTGCCTCAGCAGCTTAGTTACCGTACTTATACACACCGTACTTGTACAGGTTAAACGTAACAAGTATACAGCGAAGTTTTATAAAAATGTGGCAGTTATTTTTGTATACTGTGGTGTCTAACGACTTCCACGCGAAGTTGCGAGCAGAAGCCAGTTATTAATAATAAAAAACCGGTCAAGGGCTAGTCGGACTCGCTCGCCGAGGGTTCCGTACGTATATATGATGTTGATGATTTCTGAAAAACTGTGCTATTTACAGACATCGTTCTATTTTTCCTGTAATCTTTACATACACTTCTATCACATAGAGTAATTTCAGATTTTATCTATGCAAACTTCGGAGATAAGGGGGGGGGGGGGAACAGTATTTTTTTTTACATTTTTCATCAAAAGTCGGAAACTATGCTGCCCAAAAAAAAAATTATCTAAATTTCAAGTTGATAGCATTAGTAGTTCTAGAGATATCCAGGTGTGACAGACAGACAGCGGACAGACAGACAGACAGACTTGGTCTTACCATAAGGGTTCCTTTTTACCATTTTGGTACGGAACCCTAATTAACGCAGTGTCTTGCCATCAACGGCGTACAAATATTCTTTTTTTTTTCTTTAATTCCGGTAAATTAAAAGAACTACCTACTTGTGACCACACACGTAAGGTAAGCTAAAATATCGTTCTACCCATCAAAGCTTCTCAACAAAAGTGACCTAATATTTAAAAGATTCACACATCATGCGAGTTTACGACTCAGTTTTATCACATGCGGCCGTAGATCACCGTTATCAGCAAGAGGGCTGTCCCGCCGAGGTTCCGATAACAGAGGGATACCCTCAGCCCTCCCTACGACGTTTATGGCAATATTCCGTGGATTGATTGCGTGTCAGAATATGGTGCAACACGGCTCACGAGTTGGGGAGTGCGAATTGTTATTTTTGTAGGAAGTTGTTACAATGAGAAATTGTTATTATTGTGATTTGTGCGCATGTTTTGCTGTGTTAAGTTTAAGAGTGCCAGTGGTGCGGTTAATATTTAACTATTTGAAAGGTTGACTTGTACATGAAATAAAGAGACTAAAGAGACTGTTGTCAGACCATTGACTGTCGGGACTGCTGTGGTCTGTTTTTTTGGTTGCAGTCTCAAAAATTGGCTCTTAGACAGGATCTGTTTTCAACAGTTAAACCTGTTGAAGTTCAGGATATTCACTGTTAGTATATCACATTAGCAGACAGACGAAGACTCAATACACATAATTAGATCTGCCGGCTAATTGCGTAACTCACTATCAGTAGGAATCGGTTTCAATTTGACAGTCCAACAACATTCAATAAGAAACAATTGATTAGCAATATACTTCAAAATCATTCCGATTCTGATTCAAACTGTGTTACGCAGTTTAGGGTGCTGCCTTCCCTAACTAACAACATTGCCCCATTTCTGTGCCGTATAACAAACCGATTCAACAGTTGCAGTAGATTCAAGCTACGATTGAGAATAACGCCATCTCATATTGAGTAAACTAATTAGCGGAGGCGATGCGATATCATTTGATTACCCGCGTCGACAGATGGCGCTGATTTGATTTCTACAACTTGAACTAACTTTGCGTCGCGAAAATTGACGCCCGCTGCACTGATTAATTTGATTTGGAATGTTTGAAGATTTATTATGAGATGATGAATGGATGAATACTGTTTTATTGCCAGTTTGCGAAGATGCGGGGAAATTGGTTTTGCAATGGAGGCATTAAATTTAATTAAGTAGATGAAGGGAGTAAGTTATTTGAAAACAAAGATGAAGAGAACTCTCTATGCTGTTTCATAGTATTGTCCTCTCAAACTAATTATAAGATCATCGAAAATAAGAAGGGAAACAAAAATCCGAGTTTAGTTTTAATAGATACCTAGGCCTGGCAGTAACTCTTCACACTTATGGGAGTACTAGCTGACCCGTGCCCACTTCATTGGGCGGTAAACATTTTACCGTCTTTTCATTTTTCGGATTAAATTATGGCCTTATGTTATGTTATGACACTCACAAAATAATAACGTGGCTTTCAATGGGTAAAAGATTTTTCAAAATCGGTTCAGTAGATCCAGAGATTACCCCTACAACCTCACAAACTATAAAATATTAATATAAGTAGATGAAGCATCGGTTTAGCAATATCCTTAAAAAAAAATGACTCGCATTCCGTTTGCTCACTATAGGCAAGCGACTTCAGTGAAATTGGGACTGGGATTGTGAATTCAACTGCACATTTACCGCTGAGTCAGTGACGGTCGGTGATTCTTCAATTTTGCCGGCGTGAGGGGTCAAAAGATATTTTTAGAGTTCCGTACCCAAAGGGTAAAACGGGAACCCTATTACTAAGGCTCCGCCGCGCGCCGTTTGTCCGTCTGTCACCAGGCTGTATCTCATGAACCGTGATAGTTAGACAGTTGAAATTCACAGATGATGTATTTCTGTTGCCGGTATAACAACTAATACTAAAAAACAGAATAAAGTAAATATTTAAGGGGGCTCCCATACAACAAACGTGATTTTTTTGCTCGTTTTTGCTAGATATTGATAACGGCAACAGGTAGACGCTTGAAATATTCACAGAATATTAAGTTATATATTCACTTTAAAAATAAATAATTAAATTAAAATAAACCAAATATTTAAGCGGGGCTCCCATACAACATACGTGATTTTTTTGCCATTTTTATAGATAATGGTACGGAACCCTTCGTGGGCGACTCCGACTCGCACTTGGCCGGTTTTTTTATTATATAAATTAGCCAACGGAATTAAAACATCAAAATGACCTTCATTAAAGTTTCCTGAGAATGCGCGCCGTCGACCCGGGCCTGGTCCTTATCGGACGGCGAGCTACCCATCGCTCACCGTCCGCAAGCCCGCGCCCACGGTGGCCGGGAATCGGCCTGCGATTCCCGACGCCCGGGGCATCTCCTGCAGTGACTAAGGCCGTGAGGGCGCGAACCCTGCCTCACCCTCATGCGTTCCGCCTCCTCCTTCGCATGCATTAATGCTTTGCAGAAGGAGGTGACGGCCTCCCATGCACTCTCGCTCCGAACCATGGCCTGAACCAGGGCCAGATGCGAGAGATCGCCGCCGCCGATCGCCTCCGTGAGGACATGGCGGTGCTCCGCCCAAGCAGGGCAGACCTCAACCGTATGCTCCACCGTGTCCTCCGGGCGATCCACACAGTGGTGACAACCGGGCGTTTCCTCCCGCTTTATTCTGAATAGGAACCTCCCGAAACAACCGTGTCCGGTGAGGACGTGCGTCAGGCGGAAGGTGAGGAAGCCGTGGCGCCTCTCTAGCCACTCCTCATAGAGGGGACTTATCGCCAAAATTGTGGCATGCAAATTCTTTGCCAAATAGTAAATATCCCTGGCGATGGCGCATGCTTATTTTCATCTCTCTCCTATTTGGTGAACAGTAACGTGGCCATGTCATTGTCTTCTCAAATTCGAGACAGCATTGTGCGCCACGTGGCTAAAAACTGGGAAATATTCCAACCTTTCACCCAGGATCGGTCAGGAGGAGCTGTTTATGGTTCAAAGCGTGAATACGTCGCTGAAATGTCTTGTAATGGCACCTACGGAACCACCTGTGAACTCATGGCAGCGAGAGAACTATTCCCATTTGAGTTCCAGGTGTTTCAAGATGGTATTTTTATTGCTGGTTTTGGGGACGCACAACAGGGAGTAAAAATAATCTGATTCTCAGGAAATTTCAATGAAGGTCATTTTGATGCGTGTCGGACTTTTACTGACTAAATCCCACCCGTGTTCCTTCAAATGCCTGTGTGTGCCAGGGCCACGATATCCCTTTCGGACAGGCTCATAACCCCGGCAGGCATTGGCCCTTTCGGACCCCGTCAGTTGGTGCTGACATCCATTTAAAATAGGAATAGTTCTCCCGCCTTTTTCCAACCCTTACAACAACAGCCTAAGCCAAAGATACTAAGCAATAAAATTAAAACGAACGTAGGTATTCAAGGACACTTTTTCTAGTAAGAACGACTAATACTAAAAACTATTATAGTAATACCACAGTGTGAAATACCTACACAATAAAAAATTCGCAAAGAAATAGAAATAACAAAATTCCAACCCGGCAATAGGTAAAAACACAATTATCCTCCAATTTAAAATTAGGAAGCGAAACAAACCAAAACGAAAACCAAACAACGATGATGAAAAATATTTCAAAGCAAATTAGTAGTAAGTAATAACAAAATATCGCAGAACAGAAATTTCGGTAACTATAGCTTGAACGTGTATCGCTTAGGTTTGTATTCTGTGATTGATACATGACTTCGTTTTTTGATACGATCGGCTTGCAAGCCGCGATTAAGGTTAAACATTGTGAAGTTTTCCCCTTGGCATTCTCGACTTTAATGCTATAAATGCAACGTTCAAATTACCTGAATACCAATTAGAAGCTCATTTCATTATCTTTTAGCAGATGCCTGCATACTGAAAAATACTGGCCACCTAGAACTGGCATAAAAACTTTAGAACGTTATCACGCCTGCACTGAAACATACTGGCCACCTAGAAAAAAAACTAAATATAAACCTCAAGAAACTTCCAAAAATTCTTATTTCAATGTAAAATATGCATTAACGCGTTGTCGTAAAATTCAATTTAGATCTTTATCGGCCTCCGAATTCTAATTTCAATGTAAAGTATGCAATAACTCGTTGCCGTAAGATTCAATTTGGATCTTAACTGGATTTGGTACATTTTTCATACAAACATTAAAAACCCTTATTTTCACCCTTAAGCGCCGAATTTCGTAAAATCCTTTCTTAGTGAGCACCTAGAAGTCGAAAGGAACAATCAGGCCAACATTCATGTCTCTAACTTTAAAAACATAGGACTTTCATACAAACTTTGACACCCCTTTTCAACCGCTTAAGGTGCGAATTTATAAAAATCCTTTCTTAGTGCGCGCCTGCACCCCATAGAGAGTGCTTGTGCCAAATTTGAAACCTCCAGACCCAGTAGTTTCCGAGATTTCGTGATGAGTGGTCAGTGAGTGGACTTCTCTTTTATATATATAGATTACTCTCGTTCAATAGTATTATGAACACCATCGCTTAAGAAATTACAGTATCTATTTAAATACCAGTTTTCTTTACTTAGGTTCCTGAAACACTACACTTTCCTGTACACAAAGAAAATTCTAGAACGTTTTATCCCCAGGCGTGGGCTACGCAATCTGCATGATCGACATCTACATGGGCATGTACTACAATACCATCATCGGCTGGGCGGTGTACTACCTGATCGCATCCATCTCGTCCATCAACTCGGTATTGCCCTGGACCAGCTGCAACAACGAGTGGAACACCCCGCTGTGTTCCCCTGTCACCGCGCCGCAGACCAATCCCAATGCTTCCACGCCTGCGAAGGAGTTCTTTGAGTAAGATATTGTTATTTTGTGAATTTATTAATAGAACTATGTTATGAATTTATGAATAGAACTATTTTACCCTAATTACTTTTTCCTCACAGAATCAGTTAATTGCACGCTAATTTTCGCACATATTTGAGCAAGCCATCTAATTTACTTATTACAATCCAACTATCTTAAGCTACCGTGCACATGATTAATATCGCCAAGCGTAAGAAGCATTATATTATGCAACTAGTCTTTATCTTATTGTGTCAACAAATGTAGCCCAAGAGGCTTATATGCTCTCTCGGCAGTGCAGATGTATAGACACAAGGAACATTGGAGCGGATGAGGCATTGTATTAGCATTGTCTAACGGCTAACCAAGGAATTACCTATGTCATGTCAATATCCCCACACAGACGCAACGTGCTGGAGCAGCAGAGGTCCAATGGTCTGGACTACATGGGTCCTATCAAGCCGTCGCTGGCGCTCTGCGTGTTTGGAGTCTTTGTGCTGGTCTATTTCTCACTCTGGAAGGGAGTCAGGAGTGCGGGCAAGGTGAGTGGATAGATGAAGATATTTCAATTAATAAGGCCCGGACTCCACCAAAGCGGAGAGGAGAGGAGATGTTGGTAAACAACCAATAAGATACCGATAAGATGAGCGTTACCGTACCATCGCATCGAATTAACGATATCTTATTGGCCGTTTACAAACATCTCCTCTCCTCTCCGCTTTGGTGGAGTCCGGTCCTAAGTCATTGATAGGTAAACGTAAACGAATGAACTTTATTGAAAAATTACCGAAATCATCAATTTATTTTACGAGTAGTGGTTTTGTAATTTTAGGTAGTAAAATTAAACCTATGTCCAGCAGTGGACGTCTTTCGGCTGAAATGATGATGATGAAAATTAAACCGACCCTGATCTTGAAACCATTTTCGGGTTAGGTATATACTAAAAAATACAGTCACAAAAAATTTTGATGTCAAAGTAGATTAAAAGTGTTAAAGTTGGAAAAGTTTTTCTTAATTGATACTAACACTTTCCCCAAGTCTGTGTCATCTCATTTATCATGAACGTTATCTTTTCTTTGGAATGCTCAAAAAGATGACGAATATTTACAAGAATTTTGGCACTTATAGCGTGAATTTAAGTTCGTTGAACTTTGTGAATAAGCTTATATTTTAGCCTGTATTATCAATACTTGCTTAGCATGAATAAATCTTGAATTATGCCTCAGTCTTGGAGATGAGAACAATTGTCAGCACTGCTTTTGAAACTTTCCGATGTCAGAATTTGAAACAAAATCTTCTATATAATAATTATTTATTAGGTGGTGTGGGTAACAGCGTTGGCTCCTTATGCCGTTCTGCTTATCTTATTGGCACGAGGAGTAACGCTGCCTGGAGCCACAGAGGGCATCCGATACTATCTTACGCCAGAGTGGCATAAGCTACAGAATTCTAAGGTAATCACTCGAACTTTTATTGCTTCTTGTTGATGTATAGCATTAATAGTGATTTAACATATCCTGAATGTTCTGAACAAACTTTTTTAACGCTGAAACGTCGCATTTTCACAACTATCCTTGAAGGTTTTTCTAAAATGAGAGGAGGTTGAGACTGCGAAATATACATATATTAGAAAACTCAATTTTATCTGCATTCATTTTAAAGAGATAGCTTTATTATTAATTGAAGCTGCCTCCCAATTCCTCCCTCATCAATTACCCGTCTATCAACTACTACTGATCCTTTCCCCATTATACTCCGCTGTACTCATCCTTTCTACCCTTAGGTGTGGATCGACGCAGCCTCCCAAATCTTCTTCTCCCTGGGTCCTGGGTTCGGAACCCTCCTGGCGCTGTCAAGCTACAACAAGTTCAACAACAACTGCTACCGGGATGCCCTCATCACGTCTTCCATCAACTGCCTCACCAGCTTCCTCGCTGGTTTTGTTATATTTTCCGTTTTGGGGTAAGCTTATTTTAGTCACCAAAAACTTTTAAAATTATTTAAATAAGTTTACAACTTTTTTGCATCCGTATGCTTGCATAGGTCTGATCACATCTGGTTTTATTTCTCTCTTTTCATGCCTTTATTAACTCAGTAGATCATCTTAGATCTAAGCTTAGATCAATATCTAAGTTTGATTTTAAAACAAGGAAACGGATACGACGAGGAACAATATTTTTGGCCTCTCAACAATAGGTATAACTTTTAACTGTCTACCATTATAAACCACCACTTCTCGGAAATGTTATATTAGACAAAGTAATAACTCTCTTCCGAATCTCAATCAAAGGTTTTTGTATATCCTCTCTCTTGTAGCTACATGGCGCACGTTCAGAACAAGAGCATCGAGGAGGTGGGTCTGGAAGGGCCGGGGCTGGTGTTTATCGTGTACCCCGAGGCCATCGCCACCATGACCGGCTCCGTCTTCTGGGCTATCATCTTCTTCCTCATGCTCATCACGCTGGGGCTTGACAGTACCTTTGGAGGTAAGCGTCCGTATTGAACAAAAAGTCCATCTTTACGACAAATTGGTATCTACAATTTGTGTTCAAAAAAGCTTAACTTTGTTCTCGGGTTAATTATGGATCGTTGCTCTATTTTTAACCGACTTCCAGAAAGGAGGAGGTAATATATTCGGCTGTATGTTTTTTTATGTTTGTTCACCAATTGCTCCGTCAACTGTGGACCGATTTTAAAAATTATTTTTATGTTTGAAAGAGTATGCTCCCGAAGTAGTCCCATTGGCACCAAGTCTGAATCTGATGAGGGGATCCCATGGAAATTGAGGGCAATCCTTAAATTTTATAGGCACACCTATATCGATTTCAGTATTTTTTATAGCAACTCATGCATTTGCACTCGGAAAGTACCATTTGGTGAAGTGGAACAGATGATGAAGACCACAGATGGCCACCGAAACTACTTAATAATAAGTATTTCACTGTTGCGATTCGATTAGATACTTTAAAATGGTTGCTAAGCATTTATTGCTCGTCACAATGCATATGGCTACACCATATGCATTGTGACGAGCAATAAATCACCATCAGTTCTCCTGGTTCTTACCAGGAGAACTCCTCAACTATTAACGCCTCTGCATCGGGAAAAGCAATATTTTGTAAAAGGTGATGATCAGTTGACATTAGGCTATTGTAACTTAGATAAATTGAAAAGTAACCCACTAAAAAGTGAACAAAAAAAAACCGACTTCCAAAAAAAAAACAGTACAAAGTGAAAAATAACCAAAAAAGTCGGTAGCAAAAAATTTAAAAAAGATCCAAAGACACCGACTTCCGAAATGAAGGTTATTTTTCACTTTGTAGTGTTTTTTTGGAAGTCGGTTGTTTTTTCTTTTTTGTAAAAAGATTTTTTTTATTGTATGGGAAATTCCATATTTTCATAACTTATGAATAACAGTAAGAACGGTGACCGGCTACATTAATTGCCACAAACGATGACGAAACACACTACCAACTACTTTTACCTGCCTACTTTAAAAAGTATATGTTGCATAATTATTTATGGATGGTATTTAAAAGTACTTCAATTTATTCCCATTTCATTTACCTAATTTTGCCTGTGTTCCACCAAATATACTGAATGTGCACCAAAATATGTTAATTAAAATATGTCATAACGAGCATCTATTTAACAACTGTTGCAAATTTGTAAAAATAGTAATACACCTAATTTTAAAAACAAGCATTTATTTTTTTAGTTTTACTTCAGATAATGCACTGCAAAATGTATTTGAATCAAACACCAATTAATGTCCAATGTTACCGGCCAAACCCGATTTCAGGACAAACTAGTTTAGCCTAGGCTAAACTAGTTCTTCCTATCGGGCTTAGGATTAACTAGTATAGCCCAGGCTAAACTAGTTTGTCCTAAGCCCGATAGGATAAACCAGTTTAGCCTATCTAGTCTAATATGATAAACGTGAAGCAAGCATGCAGCAGGCATGTTTTCTGTCACGGCTCCGGCGCTGCAGGGCTCCAGCGGTCCCATGCGAGCTTATCGTCACAGATGTGTTTCACGCTCACCACTGAGGCTTCGGCTTGCTGGCCGGCTCAGCCGGCCAGCCTCAGCCGCGGCGGCTAGCGTCTATCTACCATACGAAGCAATGGATTAGCAATATACTTCAAAATCTGAATATCTTGAATATCTTCAAAAAACTGTGTTACGCAATTAGGGTGCAGATGTAGGAACGTAGGCGAAGCAAAAGGAGGTAAGGAAGGTAAGGAGCGTAGCAGGTGGCGTTCTATAGTTTCTGCCTACCCCCATGGGAATTAAGAAGGCTTGAGTTTATGTTATGTTTATGTGATTCGTGATATTCTTCCCCAGGTCTAGAAGCAGTGACCACAGCTCTCTGCGACGAATACCCGAGGGTGTTGGGGCGACATCGAGAGGCGTTCGTCGCAGTTCTACTCTTGTTCATCTACATCTGTGCCCTGCCGACTACTACCTACGTAAGTATTTATGAACTATAATAATAAATCCATTTATTTTCAGGCAGTACAGGCCCATAGATAAATACCTTAACTTAAACATATCTACATATTTTTATTGTACTTGAATTAATAAAAAAAACCGGCCAAGTGCGAGTCGGACTCGCGCACGAAGGGTTCCGTACCATTATCTATAAAAATGGCAAAAAAAACACGTTTGTTGTATGGGAGCCCCCCTTAAATATTTGTTTTATTTTAATTTAATTATTTATTTTTAAAGTCAATATATATCTACATATTCTGTGAATATTTCAAGCGTCTACCTGTTGCCGTTATCAATATAGAGCAAAAACGAGCAAAAAAATCACGTTTGTTGTATGGGAGCTCCCTTAAATATAATATTTATTTTATTCTATTTTTTAGTATTTGTTGTTATAGCTGCAACAGAAATACATCATCTGTGAAAATTTCAACTGTCTAGCTATCACGGTTCATGAGATACAGCCTGGTAACAGACGGACAGACAGACGGATAGACAGACGGACAGACAGACGGCGGAGCCTTAGTAATAGGGTTCCCGTTTTACCCTTTGGGTACGGAACCCTAAAAACTTAAGACTATGTTAGTAGAACTTCACTTTGCACTAGCTCGACTATGTGCTGCCCTGTGGTACTTGTCCGCGGAAGCGACGGAGCACCACGTCCTGTGGCCAAAAGTCTTCTTCCATGACGAGGGGCAGATAACAATTAGGTATGCACACCACAAACGTCTTAAAGTTGACGTTGCGGTGCGACTCCAGTAACTGCACCCTCGGCGTGTACCTCGTCTTCTGGCGCACGTACTCCACGATGTCCTCCGCCTTAGTGGTGTAGTGCAGGCGGGAGATGTACACCGGTATGTTCGGCTTTGCGGCACGCAGGCTCACTTCGAGCCCCGTAGGAGCTTTGCCGCAGCGGTTCCTGTTAGTTTGCGCTCGGCGCTTCCTCCTTTGCACCGTCACGAAACCCTCATCATTATCAGCCCTATTCGGCGGCTTTTCTGGCATAGGCTGTAAACTATATAGTATGAAGTTATGAACTATGTCTAGGTATAGTCGAACTCGTTATTGCTTTACCACATTTGATAACAATTCCCAGAAAATTGAAACTTCACAAGGTCGAAACTACCAATCTAACTGCCACGTGGAGACAAATACACCTTGTCGTTTAATGACGTTTAAATGACATTCAACCTTAGGGTGGTGAAGTATTTACGAGGTCGGCTGTATCAAGTAGGTACTGTGCCTAATGTGTCCTTTTAGCCTCCTATAAAAACTTACACAGCTACTTTCTGAAATAATTCCATTTCTATTTGACCGACTTCAAAGTGTAGTAACGTTTCATTGAACAAAACAATGATGCAATACCGTAGCTTTCTACATCATTGATTCCTATTATTTCAAGTGTGTATTGTATCTGAGAATTTCCCTGAAACCAATGTACTGGTTTCAATCGATTGAACTTTTTATCTTGCTTTGTGTGGATCTGTCTAAACGCCACGGTCGAGTAATAGAAACTGGGTTTTTACGAAACGAACTTAAGACGCTGACAACAACTAAACAAAGACTTACCGAAATATTTTTGTAAGTGGCTGTGATTGCAGAGACACTCAAAATAGCAGTAAATTAATATGAATTCGAGAAACTAGTCCTTAAGACGCTGACAACAGGTAAACTACTGTCACTGTCAGACTGCATACAAAAGAAAGAGAAGCGCGATGACACAAAGCTTGTAATTTATTACAAAATATGAAGCAATTATCTATTTACTCAAAAATGAGTTGAGTAATCAAACATAATAAAAAAACAACCAAGTTCTGCATACAAATAAGACGTTCTTGTTATTAATTAAATACCAACCGTACGTTGATATTTAATACAGATATTTTGGATTGAAACTCAGAGTAAAGGGTTAGTTTACCGTTAATTTGTACCGAAGGTTTTTATTCTTAATATGTTTTGGTAACAACTAAGTCCTGAGAAGTATGTTCAAGAATAAGATATATTTTTCCACAAACTATATAGATTTGGCAATTTTTTTGTTTAAGACAAGCCTACTTTTAGCATTTGCCTCTTGTCAGCGCCTTAATCAAATCTATCGTAATAAATTCTGTTTTTTTCTCAATATCCAATTATTGTGCTATTGCTTAGACTGCATCGTTGGTCTAGTGGTCACAAGCGCTACTGCTGAGCATGAGGTCCTGGGTTCGATTCCCAGGTCGGGCAAAGTGATATTGGGATTTTCCATTAGGAATTTCTCAGTTGCTGCCTGGAGTCTGGATTTGTGCCCGGTTGATGGCAATTGGCTCGCCCCCTATTACATGGGACTTAAACATAACTCGCGAAATGTGGGCGTTCTACAAGTACACCTCTGCCCCTTCGGGGAAACAAGGCGTGATGTTATGTTATACAATACATGAACCTTCCGCAATAAATTCTCTAAGAGACGGTGAGACCGACACGGAAAGCGACTTTCATTTAAAACATATACAGCGTGTTACGGAAAGGGTATATACTTATCAAGGCACGGATTCTTGGTGATAACAAACTAAATGGCAACATTTTTTTAATAATACCTACTTAATTATAAAGTTAAGAATCATTCAACTAATAAAAATCAAATGTTTCCAATTGAATTCTACACATCACTAGACCAATTCAGCTGATCGGTACATGTTTTAATCCATTCGTTTGACCCCGTCGCCAATCGTGCCGCCCGCGCCGCGCCGCCGCGTGTCGATGCGGCGCCGTGTCGTAGAGCTGTGGCAGGTGTGTGTGTACTAGCGCGTGCGCACAGACACAGATAATGGATAGATACCCTCGTAGAGCGGTGACACGTTTGTTATCATTTAAATTTAATAAACTATAGAAATTAAAAAAAAAAATATATTTTCAAAGTTATTCTTTTTGAGTTGAAATTTTGTACAGAGATTTTGAACCAAATGCACTCTTCACCCAGTTTATATATACCCTTACCGTAACACGCTGTATAGATATAATAATTTAAATATATAATTACTCTTTTAAAGGATGTGTTGTGTGTGAGGCATACAGATAACGGTATTTTGTGAAAGCCTATCTAGTAAACTATGCTGTTCGATAACCATAAAATTCGGTAAAATGATTGGGCAGTTAGGTAGGAGCGTTTAGCGAGAAAAGTGAAAGATTACGGCCGGCGCGGGCGGGGCGAGTCAGCACAAAAAGTTATTGCTTCATCATACGGTGCCCGGTTACCCGTAACTCATGACCGGCCCAAACGGATAATGTTGGGCTACGTGTACTAGGGTCTTGAGCCTTATTGTTATTTGTACTGAAAATTGGGAGAATTGTTTTGTAAATAGTAGGTTTGTGCATCATAACTAGAGATCGGATATTCGGATGTATATTCACCTAAAGTTTGATAGTTGACTATTATAGTATTGAGTGCGCTTCGGTACGGGAAAAAGTGTTGGTTCTCAGGACTGACGAATTTTTAAGAACTACTCTTTTGTACTGTGGATCCCCGAATAAATATATTTCATTTTAGAATAAAAGGTTTTGAAGAAATATTAATAGTGTTTTTTAAAAGTGTTATATTTTCCACAAAATTATTGCCTACTTCTAAATAGATACGAAATATTTGTTACTTGGGAATACAAAATTGTATACCTACACACTGTTATAAATTAAACCCCGCGATCCCGGAATAAAGATATATTTTAAAAAGCCGTTTCCATAGTCCATTTCCGTTGTGTCCTTTGTCGAGAAAAAAACGTACTTTAGGTAAATATGCATCCGAATATCCGATCTCTAGTCATAACGCAATATTTTATAGCTTTGGTCACATAAGTATTCAAACAATTTAATGTTTTTTCTATCCACATGCATTATTTTTGTTTTTTTTCAATCTTTTTACATAATTTAGCGTCGTTGTTATGGTCTATTGACCACGAGGAATTAGATTTTTTTATATGAAAACCGTTAGTTTATGTGCAATTTTGGAAAATCCCAAAGGAATTGGATTTTGGGGGAATGTCCTGCAAACGCTATCCATGTCTGCGAAATCTTGAATTGTTTCGTGTTCTAATTATTCGAAAGCATTCACTCCTGTAAAGATCATATGTAACTCTTCATCAGCCTCACTACTATTCCCTACTATTAATTTCAACAGAAAGCCTGCAGCAACACAACACAGGTATCACTAATAAATTACGGTTCCGTTATCTCAGCAAATGTATTCCGTTGCATAATTCATGGTCATCACTCAACGGGATGACCTGACACTACATTCATTCACTGCGGCGTAAGGAAGCTTTGTTTTGCTTTTATTTCGCCTCTGTTTTCATTACTGAGGTGTTGAGTGCAAGGAATTGGTTTATAGTTCTCTGGCTATAAAATTCCTGTAGTTGTCCCAAACAACATCAAATTTCGCGTGTATTTCTCGAAAAAGTAAGCAGAGGTGTAATAGTTCACTCTCATTTTGCTGCCATGGAATAAGTTGTCATCTCTTTTCCATCAACCTGAAATGAATCTAGTGACTCTGAAGACATAAATACTTTAAATAACACTGATGGCTCGGGGATCTTACGTGAACGAAGGGTCCTGAGTTTGAACCAAGGACGATTTTGAAGAAGTCTCACTTGCGACCATCAATACCTACGATTTGTTGTATTTTTTTCCTTCAACAATCGTGACAGCCCTCACGATTGTTGAAGCAAAAAACAACAAATACCTACATTTTAGTTGCTGGTGTAAAAGATTTGTTTGAATATACAAATTATATTATATATTACTAGCTGCGCCCCGCGGTTTCACCCGCGTAAGTCTCGATCCCGTGGGAAAGGGGTATGAAAAATAGATTGTAGATTCTCAGACCTACTGAATATGCATATAAAATTTCATAAAAATCGGTCAAGCCGTTTCGAAGGAGTATGGTAACTAACATTGTGACACGAGAAATTTTATATATAAGATAAAATGTATAATGTAAAGAAACGAAAAGTTATTGATGTGTTTTCCAAAAAAAACGTTTAATTCTGCGGCTTCAACTTTTAACTTTACGATGATTCATTAGTGAACAGTATCGACTTGACTGACATCAATACCTACATCATACATTCCTTCTAGGGCGGTGTATACCTGGTGGATCTCCTCAACGTATACGGCCCGGGCCTGGCAATCCTTTTCGTGGTGTTTGCGGAGGCAGCCGGGGTCTGTTGGGTCTACGGCGTGGACCGGTTCTCTGAAGATGTGAGGACCATGCTTGGGCATACCCCTGGTTGGTTCTGGAGGGCTTGCTGGTCTTACATCAGGTGAGTGAGGCTATTCAAGAAAGTGGTTACCCACTATGTAGTCTGTTACATTAGGTACTATAGCGGTGGTCTGAACAAACAGATTTTATCAAGGTTTTCATTTTTATGAGAACGTTATTATATTCACAGCAATTACCGTATCATCATAATAGAACCTGCAGACTGACGAGATCTTTATACCAATGCCGTGATCTTATATAGAATTTAAGGTTATTGAATACCTACTCGTCTCATTAGCATTCGTTCCTTTGACAACTGAATAGATTCAAAGTAACTATGTAAATACGACACAAAGCGACCAGCAAGACCACATAACTACTGAAACCTGTGGTTAATATCATGCTTTTCGCCCACAGTCCAGTATTCCTACTGGTGCTGTTCATCGTGTCAGTGCTGGCCCACGAGGAGATGCTGGGCGGTGAGTACGCGTACCCACCATGGTCCATCTCGGTGGGCTGGGTCATGACCGGCACAACCGTCTCCTGCATCCCGCTCTACATCATCTACAAGTTTGCGATCACACCTGGCAGCTTTATGCATGTAAGACGACTATTTATATCAAACACTCAAATGTTTTTCAGCAACCTAAAGATGTTTTGATTTTTACCCGACTGCTTCACAAGGAGGGTTATGTTTTTCGATGATTATGTTTCTGTTGGTTTCTGTCTGTAATTAGGATGTCATAGAAGAGATTTTTCATGAATAACTGCAAAATGAACAAATTGTTGCGTTTTCTTCTATCGTTCACGACTGTACTTAACATTGTACTTTTCTTCAGCGCATCAAAACGATAAAGGAACCCGAAGTGATCTCGATACCGCCAACGGATGCAACAGTGTGCAGCCTGTGACCTGATCAGACCTACAGCTCAGCAACTCTGCAAAAGAAGCCAGCCATCGAGTGGCTTGTATAATACTCATCACGTATGAACTCTGCAAACCTGCCCAAACTCTGCAATATTGACCAATATTAGGTACTCTGCATAACAATATATCGACAAAATAAAAATAAATATTTCATAGATTAGTGGTTTTGCAGACAAGAAGCGTATGAAAACTATTTATATTATTGGGATTGAAAAGAAACTCCGGTACCTATGTTATAGTATATTTAAGAATATATTAAATCAATGTCATGTTGTAGATTTCAAGCATAATCTGCTTTTGGTAACTTGTAAGAATTTGGGAGAATATAATGATATAGGTAAAGTGTAGATATAGACACTCTAATCAAGTAATATGTATAAAAGTTTAGACGAATTTCAGAAGAGACAGAGTTAAACTAATAATGACCAACTTACTTACCAACAGCATTTAATTTAGCTGTAAGTTGAAATAATCGATGACCATATAAGCCTGCAAATTAAACTACTTAGTATTTAATAAAATTAACTTTCGTATCTAGTGTTTTATCGTCGTATTTATAATATGTACAACGAATACTATTAAGTGTATAATGGACCTAGATATATTATATTTAATAAGTATTCTGTATATTATCTCAAAAGTGTTGCTGGACAGACTATAAAATATTCGCGGGAATGTAAGAAATATTTATACTGTCTGAAAACTTCGCAAAGTATTTACATATTTGAAAATAATATGTGCTTACTTATTCGTTTGCAGATGGTATATTTAATTTCATTGTGTATAAATGCTTGAATAATTTTTAAATACGTTTTTTAATAGTGTTATGCAAACCCCAATGTAAATATGCTTTTACTTAGAGATAAACAAAAATATATATATTTCTGTATTCCTGGGCAATGAGTGCAGAAATTAATATATTTACTATTAGATATATTAATATAACGTGTGTATATAATATTAGAAAAATGAAGTTAATGGGATCATATGCATAGGTTTTCAATCTAGTCAACGTTTGTGAAACAATACTTTTAATATTGTACTTACCTCGTAAATATATTCCATTAGAAACGTAGATTTAATATTTATAAATTATTGTAGTGAAGATTTTTCTAATGATTATCTTCCATTCGGGTCTTCTTGTAATAAATTCAAATCAACTATAGTCATAATTAGTGCCAAGTTGTTGCTTGAGAAGTAGGTTTATATTAATTATTATAAATAATATATTAGTAGATATCATGGAAATTTATCGAAGAGGAGTTTAGTATGTAATAGGTAAAAAATACATAGGGATCTTAAAATCACTTTTTGCAAAGCAATTTCCGTGCTTTTGGCCCAGCATTAACAAATGAAAATACAGTTATAATCTTTCAATCATTCTCATATTAGTGAATAAAACATAAAAATAATGATTGTTAGGGGTGTTTATATTCGCCCACGTCAGCATTGTTATGACATTTTACTATAAAAATTTTAGGTAATCAACAAAAATTCTTAAATCAGTAGTTGATCTAGCATAAAAATCATAATCAATCATATAAAATTATCTCCTTCCAGTTTCTAATAGCATATAATATATCAATAAATGTTAAGTGTTTTTATAAAAAATATATTTAAAAAGTAGTTCATATACCCACAGAGTTATATTTACGTGACTTTACAATTTGTTGATTTATTTTTATACGTTTGTTCTTTGCTGTTTGAAGACGTACTCAAGTTGATGTGTAGTGGGTGTCGTATGTACTCGTAGCTCTGTAATCGTTGGTTGTACGTGTTAGAATAAACGACAGATGTGTAGATTGGGCCTGTACCAGCCATTCCAGGTCCATCTAGCCATTTGTTTTACCAATACAACGTTGTTTCTTTTTTCGTGTTCTTATACCTTTATCGTTGATCATTATCATAAGCTGCAATGGAAGGTAGGTAACCAAGGAATGTTGCCATAATCAACACACTCTTGGCAGACGGATTGAGGATTGCAATTTATTTATTGGGCAATCAATATAGTGTATTCCCGTTGTCCCCGTATGCCATATCCCCGTCACGGGGACAGCGGGACGTGATTAAATTTATTTCCCGTTGTCCCCATAACGTACGAAGTAAACCTTTTTTAAATCGAAACAGCTAGGTTAGGTTAGGTTAGAACTGTAACCACACAACGCACGAGCCGAGCTAGCGAAACGAGCGGTGCCGCGGCAGCGGCCGGCGAGTGCCAGAAACATATTTTTGAATGTAAAACCAAACCACGGGGACAACGGGAAGTATTTTTAAATATTTAATTGAAGTACCGCTGTCCTCGTAGGACGGGGACACGGCGTACGGGGACAACGGGAATACACGATCAATATCATCCAAGCTGCTGTAGATATGCATCTTCTTGACGCAATCCCAGTCACCTTCACTACCTGTGACTCCCACAGGGAAAGAACAGTATACAGTATACAAACTTACAAACACTATTATCGATAGAAACATAATTTCAATTCTAGAATATTATCATAAAAATGTAACTCAGAACGTAGAGATGGAGTGAATACACGATCCGTTCGTTGGAATTGGAAGATTAAAAAACGTGGAATGTTGGTGGGATAACACCGACATAGAAACGCACCTTCTCTTTGGCTCTTTACCTACTTATTCAACAGGAACACACCTTCATTAAAAAAAAAAACCCGGCAAAGTGCGTGTCGGCCCATAGTTTTCCTTTTAACTTCGTCATAATATAATGCTATTGCCGTGAAGTTCTTCACATATCCAAAAACAACTATTTAGTTGGCAGACATTTGACTCTAACAAAAATTAGTACTTTAAAGCGTCATATTTCGCAAACGGATCCCTGATTCGAAAAATGGTTTTCTCACAATTGCAATATTTTTGAACGACCTTTCAATGACACCCCACACAATGGGATAGACGAGAAAAAAAAATCACGCCCACTTTAGGTGTGGCTTAGTAAAAAAAAAATACTTTTACCAATTTGTCGCTGTGATACACCCATGCCAAATTACAGCTTTCTAGTATTAAGAGTCTCTGAGCTAAGCTGGGGACAGACAGACAGACAGACAGACGGACATGGCGAATATGAGTTCCTTGTTGACTATGGCACCCTAAAAAGGATCTCTGGATCCATCATGAAACCTTTTTAATTAAATGACATGCGCTCTATCGTGTCTCTGGAGCATGCCATCTAGAATTTGACATATTTTGAATCCGTTAAAGAGTCGGATCAGTAATCTAACCAAAAAAATTAGGAATAGATACAAAATCAAAAGTATGACAAAATTTATGAAATCGCAAAGTGAAGATGTTTAGTAAAGGGCGAACTTGTAGCAAAAACATCCCTAAGCTTGTATGGCGGCCAAAACTGTAAACTTCAACACACATTGCGTAAGTACCTACTAATAGGTGATGCTCATAGAGCATATCACCAAGCTGCTGCCATATCCTTATTTATTTGAGGACAGTGCAGCACCTCTTTTTCTTCCATTCATTGTATCGTCATGTCCTTATTTCCGTTATGTATCAATAGAAGAATAAGAGAACTCAACATAAACAGCAAATCAATCGTTGGTAAGTCCCGTAGATACGAAACAAGTTTTCTTCAAGAACAGCTCAAGACGTAGGTATGTACTGATGTAGGTATTATTACAGAAACCAATTTTAAACAATAACTTTCAGAATCTGAAAATATGTAGCCAATTGAAATTTCTAAGCAAAATTAAAGGCATAAAAGTGATGCTATACCCAAATGGATTCAGAGAGCACTTCCACAGCATTGGTAACTTAAAGTTCTGCTATAAGTATGGGTTATAGTGTGTTTTGTACTGCATTCCAAAGAAAGCATTATTTAGTCTTTCTTTGAACGTATTTATACATTCTTAGTTTACATATACGGTTATGCCCATGCATTTAAAGTGTTCCTTAAATTAAGATGTTAGATTCAAATAAACTCCTTTTCAAGCATTATTATCAACCTTCGTCTAACGATATAAATTTTCCACAGTTTATAAAAAGTCCTAAAACAGTAAATAGCCACAGGTATCTTAGGTGTCTATTTCTATCGACAACCAAGATAACGGTCGCTTAGGGTCTAAGGCCCGTATTAATAGAGCGCTACTCAGTACTCAAGCAATACTTAAGACTAGATTCAAGCCATTTAATTGGTTGAAACTAGTCCTAAGTAGTGCTTAAGTACTGAGTAACGCTCTATTAATACGGGCCTAAGCTAACGAACCCGAAAAGAAACGGTGAAGCAAATGCTAATTTGTGATCTGTTTTAAAATCCATCTTCCAAACCAACCAATGAGAAGGTGCATTACGTCCGTTCTATCCTATAGGTTCCTCTAGCCTATAGGATCCTCTATCCTATAGGATCCTCTTTCCTATAGGTTCCTCTATCCTATAGGATCCTCTATCCTATAGGTTCCTCTATCCTATAGGATCCTCTATCCTATAGGATCCTCTATCCTATAGGTTCCTCTATCCTATAGGTTCCTCTATCCTATAGGTTCTTGTATCCTATAGGTTCCTCTATCCTATAGGTTCCTCTATCCTATAGGTTCCTCTATGCACACACGTCTACGAAAGATAAACATAACATCACACCTGTATACCCCGAAAGAGAAGTCGGAGATCTATAAAATACTTGTTCTAACTTTTATTATTTTAATCATATTTTATATTGTTTTTTTTTGTTAATGTGAGGACGTTGTAGGCTTAATAGACTGTAGATCTGTAGACCATTTTCTATTTTGTTAAGTACTTGGTACTTTTGACGGGCCTACGCTGTCCTCTCATATTTATTAACACTGTAATTTGAAAACATTGTAAAAACCATTTTTTTAAAGAGTAACCGTGGAGTTTCTTGCCGGCTCTTCTCCATAGGAAACGACCAATTGGAACCGTGCACCTAGCTTCTGACGTTTCATAAGTGCCCATGTAGGCTTATGTGAAATAAAATATTGTTGATGTTGATTTTGATACTAATTCTAGTCACATTCACCAGTTACGTTGTAAGTTGTAACATGACAGAACAAACACTTGCGCAGAATCTCTCTGACTCTCACTTGGAGACAGTAGCGAAGTGGTTGAGCTGCAACGGCGAGATATGGGGCGTGGGGCCGACGTTGGTGTTCGCCAGTGCGGCTGCGCTCTTCCTCTACAACGAGCTGAAAGCCACCGTCTTCACCGGAGACCATGCTCAAGTCTACATGCTGGAGAAAACCTTGATTGTGAGTTTTGGTTTTCCTATAAGGTAGAAAGGTTTCATACACACTCAGATGTGCCTTCAGACCCTTCTCTTCTGAACAAAAATCCGGACTATATGGCTTTTGATCCGACTAGATCGACCGCATAAGACGGTCTACTATCAGAAGCGAATCGGTAACATTTAACTGTCCGATCCTTTCGAGTGTGTGCACGTATCTAGTCAAGCGCATCAGATTCTTCAGTTCAGTCTAACCTATCCTACCCTTACCTTTTCATATCATTAGCGGAGGAGAGATAATGAGTCAACGATTTACCATAAATAGTCCTGCTGTGTCATTATTACTTACTACCTTCGTTACTCTTTTCTGTCTGGTTAATCCTAAGGCTAGTTTCCACGATATTACTGTTGCATATTCAAAATAAAGCTATTACATTAATGGATTTTTGCGCTGCTTCCTCGCATAGCTGTGATGCATAGTGACGACATTACAACACTTGACGGCATCGGAATAATACGTCAATAGAGAGAATCACGAATCACAGCCTCAGAATGTGATGTTTTTTTTACGTTTTATATAACACAAAGTTTAAATTCCGCAGTCTACAATGGTTGTGGGTATGCTGGCCCTGATGATTCACCTGTGGGTGTGCTCCATGCGCTTCTTCCAATACTACCTTGATACGCTTATTAGAGAGGTGAGTACCAAAACAAAACCCAGTTACAACTGCTGACAGATTTTGGGATAGCTACTCCGTTCCAAGGACAGACTTGGAACGGAGTAGCTATCCCAAAATACCCTCTAATATGTCATATTTTCAAGTGTTTTATTTTTAAGTTTTTTTTTTCTTTTAACCTTATTGTTAAATATAATTTAATTTACAATTGCATGCCCCTCCACTGCTTGTTGGCATACACATTTAAAAATTTTGTTCAAAAATGTTAGTGCAGAGGCGTGCAATTTTTACTAAGTCGATCTCTACTTGTATACCTTCCTACTTGCAATTGTAGACTTATTACCTTAATTATATTAAATTATTTGTTTGTAAAAATAACATGTCTTATCCATCAGATAACCGTGTCATCTCTCAGGACCCTCCTACCTCAGACACCTTTCTTTATTGAAGATTGTGCATTAAAACAATAAATTAATTTAATTTAATTAAATAAAACATTGTGCAATAAATTATATTAACCAGTGCATGTATCTACTAAGACTACGATATTAATAAAAAAATATTATTATTTAGGATAGCTAAAATACTTAATATAACAACACACCCGTACGTAATCCCTGAACGTTTAGGCAGAGGTGTACCTAGGCTGTACGCACATTTCGACAGTTATCTTTACACCCATGTAGGTGGGGGCGAGCCCTCTATTGCCGTGAAACGCGCACAAATCCAGACTCCAGGATGCTACTGAGTAATCTCTGACGGAAGAACCCAATAACACTTTGCCTGATCTGGGAATCGAACTCAGGACCTCGTGCTCAACAGTAGCGCTTGCTACCACTAGACCGACGAGCAGTCAATGATCATTTATGATTCATCATCTGCCCGCCTTTTCCCATCTATGTTGGGGTCGGCTTCCAGTCTGACCAGATGTAGTTGAATACCAGTATTTTACATGGAGCGACTGCCTATCTGACTTCCACAACCCTGTAACTGGATAATACGATACCCCTTGGTAAAACTGGTTGTCAGACTTTCGGGCTTCTGACGACCCGTAACGACTGCCAAAGATCCACGAATCCGGGACCAACGGCTTAACGTGCATCCCGAGGCACGGAGGGGTCTTAGTATGCAAAGATGGTAACCCATCCACGGACCAACCGCGGCAATCGTAGCTTAACCCGATCGATCGACCCGTACGACTGTTATTACTTAGCCACAAGCCCCTCTGATTATTTATGATTATGACTACCTATTATATCCAACAATGTATCTTTCGGCAGAGTCCAAATATGCTGCTAGAGATGACGACGGCTGGACTCCTGGGGGGCAAGGCGGAGTTGGTGGCGTTGGGTCCTCTAACGAGGTTCCTCCGGCAGCAGCAGCCACAGATCCATATCACGATGTGCTGGTTCCTGTCGCTGTGCTATGCAGACTATATCCGCAAGAACTACTGCCAGAGATTCAACCTGCCGTATTTGGAACTGTGGTTGGTATGGTTGATGAATGATGACTGTACTTTTAGTGTTTATGCAGATTATTTGAGAACTGATTTGACGTATTTTCTTGTTTCTGTCGCGGCTCGGTCATAGAATTAACGCCATCGTACTATAAAATGATCAATTCTCACTTAAAACTGCTAGAGGATAATTATTACCTACCGTCGTAATGTTATGTATGGTTTCATTCACGTGGTTGAATCTGGATAGTACCTACTCGATTTATGCGGCGAGATGACTTTTATCGAACTTCAATTTTAAGTCTGAAAAATGTCGGGTTATAAATAAAACTGATGGCTAGTTCTGGTGATTTAAAGACATTTCATTTTCTGTAATAGGTATGTGCTAGTTTAATAATGACCTATTTTGTATTTATTATCTTACCCTTAGTAAGTAATCGAAGTATTTCAAAGCTTTGGTAACTTCAGACTATGCGTATGGGTATTTTGTTGGGTATATTCTGAGAAAGTTAACATTCTAATCACAGTATCATTCTATCGAAAATACCTCCAATTTCCCTACATTTTTGACTAGACGTTGATAGTCGCTGAGATGAGATTGACACTATATTTTGAACGTTTTTAATTAGGTACGGGAACTAATCTTCTGATCATAATTATACAATGTGCCCGTCATGTTATCTATCTGTCGCGGGCGGATTATATAATTCGTCATTATACAAACGGCGCCGTCCGTTTACAAACGCTCATAAGCAGTTATGCAAAATGCCGAAGCAAAATTGTCAACTCGTTCAATTGTTCAATTTTGACATCAATTGTTACTGTCGCGTGACCATTAACCACCCAAAAAAACGAAGCAAATGCGGCTCCGCAAATGGATGGTCTTCGCTGGTCGTGTAAGCTCCTTCGCGAGCATTACTGCTTCGCAGAAGGAGGTAACGGCCTCCGATGCACTCTCGCTTGGAATCATGGCCTGAACCAGGGCAGGACGCGAGAGATCGCCGCCGCCGATGGCCTCCGCGACGACACTGTATGGAGCCCTGGTGTGGGCTTCTGACCTGACGGCCGGCGGCATTGCAATACTGCAAAAACCACTAAGGGCGATTGTCGTCAGAGCTATCAGGGGGTATGGCACGATCTCCTACGAGGCTGCGTATGCACTGGCCGGATCCCCGCCCTGGAACCTAGAGGCAAGATCCCTCGCGTCACTGTACTGGTGGTGCGAGGAGGCACGAACGCGGTGGGCCGATGCCGCAAGAGATCGTCGGAGATGTCGGGACAACCATCAACGCGATCCGACCAGTGTTCGTGGAATGGCTTGGGAGGAGTCACGGCTCCCTGTCGGGAGGGCACGGCGTGGCATACACTGGCAGAGTGTGCCGCACCGTGCCCTCGTATCAGAAATCGGAACCAACCTGTCTCTGTCAGCCGTCGCTCGTTCGATGGTCGTGGGATGCGGTGATCTCCTTCTGTGAAACTGTCATTTCGCAGAAGGAGGCTGCGGTAAGTCAAAGTCAAAGTCAAATTGTTTATTTCAAATAGGCACATAAAAGGCACTTTTGAACGTCAATATTTACAAAAAAATAGAATTGATTCTAGTCGCCCCTTCCAAAAGGTAGTTTCGTATGGAGAAGAATGGGCAAGAAAATCCAAAAGGGATAGGGAGATCGAAACCACTCTCCCAATCCGCAGCAGGCGGTACATGCATGAAACTAACTTTATATTACGAACAATTTTAATATCGTATGAAATTAAACCTTTTTATTTTAATTTTTGCATAACTGCGAGCGTTTGTAAACGGACGACGCCATTTGTATAATGACGAATCATATCTACGTGCGACATATCCACCACCCTTGGTTAATAGAGAATGCCGCCTACCAAAGCGGACCTTTTATGTTGCATAAATACCTACCTAAAGATAGATAAGTACGAGGGCGGGTCAATAAGTCCGTGACTTTTTAATGAAACACAGGTTTTTAGATAAAAAGTTATTTTATTTTTCAACATAGTCTCCTTTGATTTCTATACACTTAGTCCGACGTTTCTCCAATTTTTTTATCCCTTCTGAAAAATAAGATTTTTCGATGTCATCAAAATAGGCATTTTTTTGTGAGATGACTTCGTCGTTGGAGTCAAATCTCTTTCCGCCGAGCCATTTCTTCAAGTTTGGGAACAAGAAATAGTCACTCGGGGCTAGATCTGGAGAAAAGGGCGGATGAGGGAGCAATTCGTAGCCCAATTCATGAATTTTTGCCATGGAAACTGCACATGTGTGCACCCTTGCATTGTCCTGGTGGAAAAGAACTTTTTTCTTGGCCAAATGCGGTCGTTTTTTTTTCAATTCCTCATTAAATCGATCCAATAAGTTGGTATAATATTCGCCATTGATTGTTTTCCCCTTTTGAAGGTAGTTAATGTGGATTATACCGCGTGCATCCCAAAAAACGGTCGCCATGACTTTATTGGCTGACAAACCCACCTTTGCATTTTTTGGCGCCGATTCACCCCGAGAGACCTACTGTTTTGACTGCTGTTTAGTCTCCGGTGTGTTGTGGTGTATCCACGTTTCGTCCACGGTAACGAAACGGCGCAAAAACTCATCCATATTGCGGTTGAACAACGCCAAACATTCCTGCGAAATTGTCACACGGTTGTGTTTGTGGTCGATTGTGAGCAAACGCGGCACCCATCTTGCGGAAAGCTTTCTCATACCCAAGTGATCATTCAAAATTGAAACCACTGGGCCATGTGAGATGCCTATGGCTTCCTCAATCTCTCTCACTTTCAATCTTCGATCGGCTAAAACCATATCGTGAATTTTTTCAATTGTTTCGGATGTAGAGACCTCAACTGGGCGGCCAGAACGTTCGGCATCTTCCGTGCTTGTACGGCCACATCGAAATTCAGTAAACCACTTCTTTACCATGGAAATGGATGGTGCAGAGTCCCCATAATATTTATGAAGCTTAGCCTTGGTTTGAGTGATGGTTTTTTCCGCAAAAAATAATGCATAATGAGCACACGAAATTCACTTTTTTCCATTTTTTTCTCAAAACGCGCGTTAGTCTGCTATCAACGGCTGCCAAAGACAAACTAAATGACGCAACTTGTTCAAATTTTGACAGGAGTCATCTGACAGTTGCCTGTTGACAGGAGCAGTGTTGCCATTTCAATTAAGAGGCGGGAAATTCAAAAAGTCACGGACTTATTGACCCGCCCAGGTATATAGATAGAAAAAACCACCTCCACCACCTTTTCATATTCATCTTCTCTTCAAATCACTTTTTACGAATTTTTTTATATAATTACTTTTATTTATGTGTCACGGTGGAAGCAGGCAATCAGAGTTGCACGAACGCGCGTTGCAGACAGTCAATCGCACCATGACGAGCGTCAACAGCTTCGTGGGCTCTCTGCACCAGCGGCTGAGAGGGTTTGCACCCCCCGACCAACAGTGCAACCTGGCGACCGACGCACAGCTTACTACGTAATGATTTTGGTTCAATGTAACTTAATTACCACCCATTTACTCAGGAAGTCAAGACCACTTGTTGCGCATACCGTGCCCAAAATCCAACGCACAACGCAATGTTACCTCGTTAAGGCCCGATCAAAACACGACGGCGCGGCGTCGCGTTGTCGACCGACACGACATCGTGACGTTTCACGACCTCGTTCATTTTCGACGGCGCGAAGTCGCGTGACGCGTCGTCAACATATTATGGACGGGCCGTTAGACGTAAAAAAAAGTTTAAATTGGTAAACCAGGTATCTTAGACGCCTTTTACCCCATCTCCAAAGAAGGGAAAGAAGAATGTTGCCTTAGTCGGAATAAATTATGGCAACAGTTTTATTTTCACCGTTTTGGCTGAACAAGCTTATTTTGAAGAGACGTCCATACCTATTTTAAGTAGATTGTAAGATAAAATTTATTTAGACATATCATTGTTCACTAGAGTGAGAGCGCGGCTTCTAAGGGATCGTCGGTCGTGGTCTGTACCTCCTGCAGCGGAGTTTCCTGTAGCGATGGGGGTACGAGCAGCATGTTGGACGTATGTATCGCGCCAAGCCTCAGTAAGTCGGCGAAGGAGCTCAACATGCGGCTTGTTCACAAAGCGAGCGAGACCACTGCGCAAGCTATCGATAAACTCAGAAATGACATTAAAGTAAGTGATCAGATAGGGTGGATAAAGAGTGTCACTTAACACAATATCCCGACATCCCCGTAGAGATCGAACAGGGCCTAGCGCAGGCTCTTGATAAGCTAAGGGGGCCGCCTCCACGAGCGAGAGAATCGCGGCAATATTATCGTCGTGCCACGTATTTCTATACTCTCTTAGGGGCCGTTTCCACAAGCGAGAGAATCGTAGCGATGCAACGAGAGGCTGAGGGCGAGCGAAAGTCATCGTATCGCTGCGCGCTCTTCGCTACTGCCGGCGGCCGCCACCGCGTCGCGCTCTCGCCGCGGAACGTGGCGCTCTCGCAGCGAGAGCGCTGCGAGCACGCTGGCTTAACGCAGGCGTCCCAACGCAGCGATTCCGGAGTCGTCGCGAACACGCGGCGATTCCGTTACGAGTTGTCGTGGACACGCGGCTATTCCGTTACGAGTCGCGACGATACACTGGCGGAATAATCGCTCGTTCGTGGAGATTACCCGACGTAGAAGCGCGGATCCGTCGCGATTCTCTCACTCATGGAGGCAGCCCCTAAGCGAGTTTTCAGACTTAGACAGAAACGAAATCATTTGCCCAACCGTGAAAGATAATTACAAAGACCCCAAAAATATATATATAAAAAATTAACTTAAAAAATATAACAGACACCATCCTAATTGAAGAAGTAGAAGAATTCAAATTATTGGGTATTACACTAGACTCTCATTTAAATTGGAAAAAACATGTCGAAAAGACTAAAATAAAACTGTCACAATTTTCTTATGGACTTAGTGTGCTAAAATCAAACACAAAAACTCACTGTGCCCTCTCTGCATACTACGCATACGCCTACGCGTGGCTACGCTACGGTATCATGATGTGGGGACACAGTGTAGATGCGAATGATTTATTTATTGCACAAAAGAAATGTATGCGAATATTATTTCAAATAAAACCTAGAGATAGCTGCAAACCCCACTTCATAAAAGAAAAAATGTTAACTCTGCCCTCCATTTATATATTAGAAATAGCCACTTTTGTTAAAAAGAATCTAAAACTGTTTAATTTTGACAAGAACGAGCGCCGCAAAAACAAGTTAATCCTACCAGCACCTAGATTACAAATGTACAAAAATAGCCCAGAATACCGAAGCATACAAATCTACAATAAATTACCTGAAAATATGTTGTTTTTGTGGACCGTCCACAAAAACAACATGTGTATTTAAAGCTAGGATAAAGGCATTGCTCTTAAAAAAATGTTACTACAGTATCCAAGAATATATGGAAGATAAAATGTTAAAATAGAATTCAAATATGTATCTGTGTTAATTATAATATATAATATTTTACTTATAAAACTAGATATAAGTATATAATTAGTATAAGTCTATAAAACTAGATATAACTATATTTTAAAATGTAAAAGTTCCTAATCTACATGTACTAGTTTTAAGTTATCTTGCTGCGCCCTAACAGGGTCATGTACTCACTAGTTTAAGCCTAGCGTGTAACTGCTCTAAGGTGTAACTATGTTGTGTACATTGTGCATTAAATAAATAAATAAAACGGGCTCCGTCAGTATGACTAAATACGTTCTTCGTCATGCTATCATCGGCCTATGATAAGGTAGCCTTTCATTACAACTCGACATAGCAACTCCTATTTATATATGAATTGTCGAAAGAAATCTAACTTCTCCGAAGCCGTGAATGAACTTTGTAGAATTTACTTTTAGTAGAATTTGCTACATGTGCCGCGCTGTCTTAATAAATACCCTGCTTTATTTTGATTGCTTTAATAATGTATTTTTTCTGCAGTCGACCAGATGTACCTGTTCTAGTGCACCGAACACCGGCGTCCTTAGTCCTGTGCAAAAGGAAACCAAGCATTGACGACTATCCCTGGAGGCACATCGAAAAGCTTCCGTTCGACTCACTTTTTCAATGACATTTATATTGATTTTTTATAATAAATAGAATATTAAAATTTATTGGGCGAGTTGGACTCGCGCACTAATATACGGTTCCTGTCTTACGTACACACGGCTACACATCAAGCTATACATTTCCAGTATAAGCTGCCCTCTCATTGTACGAAAATCCTAAACAATGCGAGGTCAGCCTAAACTGGATATGTATAGCTTGATGTGTAGCCGTGTGTACTACTAGTTTCCTTTGTACGTAGACCTTTCTACCTTTTCTGTGAACATTTCGGTTTAAAATATACTTACAGCCCTGTGAGTCCTGTGACAGTCTGACAAACGGGCTTAGGAACAGCTAGGGTCCCATTGGTACACAAATTGCGGCGACCAAAAACGAATGTTCTGTGATGGTATAATATTATGATACAAACTGCACAGTTTGAAGGAGGATGTTCGCTGGCATGATGTCTCACTAATCCTTATAAGGATATTCAAAATTTTGGTGTATTCTCGTTCGTCCCACTGACTTCGTCCCCGTAGTGGGACGATCGGGATTTTACAAAAATAATATTAAATTTGTTCCCGATCGTCCCATTCATGATTTTAGGGGGACGAACGGGAATAATTTATTAATTATCTTTTAGGCCTCTTGGTCCCACCAATTAATTTCAGACTGGTTGTTTTCATGGTAAAAATAAACAAATTTTAAAATAAAAATCAGTCATTTATTAAGGAATAAAAATCACAGTTAATATCACAGAATCAACTTTACGTACCTAGGTATCAAAATACACATACACTGAAACATTAAAACAAAATAAAATTCTCCATAAAACTAAAAAATATGATTTAAAAATCAGTCAGCTTCTTAAATCAGCTTCTTTTTGAAAAAAGAAAACGTCCTAATTATTACAAAGTCACACAGTTTGCTTATGTAGGTATACAGTGGCACATTTTTGCGTTAAACATTATATAAGTGAGCAGGACAGTGAACTCGTTAATTTTACACATAAATAGCGTCAATAAACAATAAACTATAACAAAATCATAATAAAAATACCCAAAACATCACAAAATCAAGAAGAATATAAAACATCATAAAGAGTAACAATAATAAAAAATTTACATGGATTTAAGAAAGTAGTTGAGACCATAAAATAAAAAATAAGGCGATAATAATTATTGCACACAAAGATTAAATCAACGTACAACCATCGAGCGCGTATTCGGCAATACATGCTGTCGCGTGCTGCAGTTGGTGCTGCTGTGTGGTGCAGTTTTGGTAAACGACACCGTACCAATAACTTTGCCGAAGGGTGGCATTTTAAATTAAATAGTGCTATAGGCAAAAAAAAAAACAAATATTTTAAAATTGCTTTCGGTGTTACATCAAGACTCCAACTTATACAGCGTGAAAATAAAACAAAGTCCAAAACGGCGTAAGCTACATTTGTTGACAGACCAATATGTTATGAATTGCCAAATGCAACTTCTAAATTCAGAAATAACCATAGGACATTTTCTAGAAAAACTTACGTAAATATTAATCATAAGCAAAGTGCTCGATGGTTGTACGTTGATTTAATCTTTGTGTGCAATAATTATTATCGCCTTATTTTTTATTTTATGGTCTCAACTACTTTCTTAAATCCATGTAAATTTTTTATTATTGTTACTCTTTATGATGTTTTATATTCTTCTTGATTTTGTGATATTTTGGGTATTTTTATTATGATTTTGTTATTGTTTATTGACGCTATTTATGTGTAAAATTAACGAGTTCACTGTCCTGCTCACTTATATAATGTTTAACGCAAAAATGTGCCACTGTATACCTACATAAGCAAACTGTGTGACTTTGTAATAATTAGGACGTTTTCTTTTTTCAAAAAGAAGCTGATTTAAGAAGCTGACTGTTTTTTTAATCATATTTTTTAGTTTTATGGAGAATTTTATTTTGTTTTAATGTTTCAGTGTATGTGTATTTTGATACCTAGGTACGTAAAGTTGATTCTGTGATATTAACTGTGATTTTTATTCCTTAATAAATGACTGATTTTTATTTTAAAATTTGTTTTTTTTTACCATGAAAACAACCAGTCTGAAATTAATTGGTGGGACCAAGAGGCCTAAAAGATAATTAATAAATTATTCCCGTTCGTCCCCCTAAAATCATGAATGGGACGATCGGGAACAAATTTAATATTATTTTTGTAATTTCCCGATCGTCCCACTACGGGGACGAAGTCAGTGGGACGAACGGGAATACACCAAAATTTTAGTTGCAATGTTAAGATCCTTCACGGCTGTCTGTGTCTGATAGATCAGTACCCCAATGGAAGTTTGCAAGAGAGTAAATGTAACTATTAAGTTTGCGTTAATATTTTTATTCTCACTCTTATACTCTTAGCATTATGATCTATCGGTCAAATTTTGCCGCAAACGAAATAGTTACGTTTACTCTCTTGCAAACTTACACTTGGGGTACTGTGATAGATAACATCTCACTAGTAGCAGTGTTTACAACAAATCCAGACCTGAATTTGCAGCATTTATCCATAGGTGATATATAATTTAAATATTTGTTACCTACGTGTGTTATGCCGAACGCAAACCATGAGATCAATGAAATTGATACCTACTCAGTCATCAAGTCATCATTCTGTCCAGCCTTTTCCCAACATCGTGGTCGACTTCCAGCCTAACCAGATGCTACTGAATACCAGTATTTTAGATGGAGCGACTGCCTATCTGATCTCCATGACCCAGTAACTGCGTAATACGATACCCCTATACCCCTTGGTACAGCCCGATTCATACTTTATAGTGACTCAAAAGTCGGAACATAAGGTGAGTCACGTCCGGCACCACACGGAACTACGCCCGGACAGCGCTGCGCTGTGCTGTACTGATTTCAAATTAATTTACAGTTTTAAGACAGTAACGGGTCAGCGCTGACTTGGTTCAAGTTTGGATTCAGCTACTGTTGTGTGATTACCTGTGTAAATCTGTCTATAGGCTCGCTACATGTCAATAAATACCTACAGAACACAGAAATAAATATTATTATAAACTAAAAATTATGTTGTTTTTAGCTTACCTAATTGTAGAGTGAGTTGGTAATTTAAAAAAAAAAAATTTTTGGTTTAGATATTGATGATTTCAAACAGTTAGATTATGGAATACTGAACAATACAGTCGATAACTTTGTGCCACATCATTTCACGTAAATAAATGTGCGGGAGCGTCTCGAACCGCCCGCGTCCGTACCTACGCGTAAATAACTGCGACGCACTAGACACCCGTTGATTTAGTGTTATACAGGGTGTTTGGTAATTCGACCTATTCCATAAAAGGGATTGTACGAGTACTTGAGGTAATTTTTAACAAATTAAGCCCTCCAAATAGTGGTCGAAAATTAATGGTTGGTAGGTTTTTTGATTATTATGAACTATAATCAGAAAACCTCGGACTCAAACCGTCTTATTCCAAAACACGATCTAAATTTAGTACTAGGATAATTACTAGGTTTGCCACCATGACTAAATAAAACGTTATTATAAAATGAAGTTTATCACTAGTTCATGAACAAGCTATGGTACTAAAGTTAGTCCGCCGAGACCCCTAGTTTTTCTATGGACTAACTTCGGTACTCATTTATTTGAGGTTAGCGTTTATTGTTATTGTGTGGCTTTTTATTTACAAATCGACTTGATGGATTTGGAAGATTTGGATAATTATGCTGGATACGTCTCGGCGATCTTACAGACATCGTCATACGTAGTACGACGTAATATTTCTTATAATAATATGATCATTCGCGTTAGGCAGTCGAAATAAGATGATACAAAGCATTGCTTACCTAATATTAATTAAAAATCCATGTTTTGGTCAGTGGGTCGTCTTAGGGTTTTACTAAGTTTATTTTCAACGGTTTAACCACAACTCACGAACAAACCACATATTATCAACAGTACCTAATACTAAGATTTATTATTTATGGACGCAACATAAACATTCGTCTCAAATTACTAGTGCCGCGCCGTACATAAGTAATTCACTCCATTTGACGCTAGAGGTGTTAAAAAATATGATAACTTGATTATAAAAAGCACGTCAAAAGTACAAGTTGTGCTTGTTCAATATATTGTAACCTAAACAAAGAACGATTTATGACATATTTTTGTATTGATTAATAATTATTTATGCATTTCAAGTGTTATTATAATATCAATATTTAGAGAAACGAAACGTTGCTTCAAATAGATGCAGAATGAACGAATGAAAGAATGCCATTTTTGTTTTTATCTGTGGAACCATGAACCTTCTTTGGTAGTAACTAATCCTCGAAAAGTCTTCGTTTTGTAATAAGAACACGTTTTGAGCCTGATATTAACTTGAATACCGTAACAATCCTAGACCTTGTGGTCTTGGTATAAAACAGTATCTAAGCATTTTTTTGTAATAAGACGGAAATAATTTAAACTCTTACCGTCTTATTACAAAAAAATCTTGTGTAATAAGACGGTAAAAAACTTGTGTAAAAAACTCTGTGTGTTGAGTACCGATGTAAGTACAACTGTACACCACTATTTCGAAGCGCATCGTTTCGGCTGTTTTGTATGAAGACGTAAAGCTTGCTTCCCACGGTGCGTAATATTACGGACGGATGCGGGCCAGCCCGCACCGACGCACCATGGGAAGATCGTCCGTGGTAGCGCAGACATTCTGTCGCGGTGCGCCCGATCCGCGGCAAGTGGGTAACTTCATAGGTGCGGTGCGACCTCTCTTTATGAGTTCTCTTTCACTTAACGTTTTGTAATAGCTTTGAATCTCAAGACTCACGCAGACCGATACGCACCGTTGGAAGAGCCTCGGTGTGCGGTGCGTGGCCGTCCGTGGTCGTCGGCCGTGCGGGCTGGTCCGCGTCCGTCCGCAATATCAAGCACCGTGGGAAGCCGCCTTAATACTGCTTTATCATACTGTGCTTTCGGACTGACTACGACTGTCAAAGATCTCATATAATTATGACAGCCGGGACCAACGGTTTAACGTGCTTTCCGAGGCACCGAGGGGGCTCGGTATGTCATCAACATCATCATTTCATCCGAAAGACGTCCACTGCTGGACATAGGCCTCCCCCAAAGGGGGGGTTTGCCATAATCGCCACGCTTGGCAGGCAGGTTGGCGATCGCAGTATGGTGTTAAAATGCATAGAGAACGCTGCTGCTCATTCTTTAGTTAGTCCCTTAGTCGCCTTTTACGACACCCACGTGAAGAAATAGGATGGTGCTATTCTTTATGTGCACCATACGGATCCGATATGTGGTATCCGGTATGTAATGGATGGTAGCCCATTTACGGATCGACCGCGGCAAGCGTAGCTGAACCTTCGCTCGAGGCGTGCGGCTAGCATTATTTAACCACGAGCCCCTCAGTCATTATGTAGCCACGAGCCCCTCAGTCATCAAGTATTAACTGTAATAAATAGGCCGATTTATTTGCGACTAACAAAAGGTATTTATAAAGTAGAGGCGAGTGGAAACGCCGGGAAACGCCCTAGGAGGACATGTAGTGACCTAACTGGGTGATGTTCTTCAGAAAGGTCAGATGCGTAGTAGTTTGCAATCGGGGTGCGTGTAAGACCAGTTGTATGAACGTAGGCGAAGCAAAAGGAGTATGTAAGGAGCGTAGCAAGTGGCGTTCTATAGTTTCTGCTTACCCCCATGGGAAGAAGGCGTGAGTTTATGTATGTGTGTCTATGTAATTATTTACTAATTGTGAGGTAAAGGAGGTCCTTCACAAACTGATCACAGTCGGTGAGTATAAGCTATGCGGTGAGTTACTGTAGCCCAACCAAAAATGCTATTAAAAATATCATTGTCAAAATCATTTTCACTGACGCAAAATAAGAGTGGTAAGATGTCAAAGCGATCATGGTGACATAGAAGTTAATATTTTTGTGTAAATCAACAAGAAAATCTAATAAATCATAAGCCCAATGTTAAATTTCGAAGTCAACTATTTGGATTGAAAATATTGTGATGTGGGAAACCTCTCTATGGAGCTACATGCAAAATGAAGGAACTGAGGTAGGCAGAGGTTAGGTCTAAACTAGGTGCTTTGCTTGCTTTATTATTTAGTTGTTTTATTGTTTTTGTTTTCATAACGTGCATGTATGTTTACATCGTTGGTCAGTGGGTCGTCTTAGGGGCGATCGTTCTCTCATATGTTTATAAATTGAACATGAATGCTTGTAAAAGAGTGTCCAATGTCCATAAAGTTTCTTGCCCGCTCTTCTCCATACGAACCTACTACGCTTTGGAATGGGAAACTAGCTTCATCTTTCGGACTGACCAATTCCTTTAACAATTCAAAAGTTCCTGTAATTGAAATAAATGCTGTGATTTTAAGTCACCAAGTGTACAGGCGCATCAGAGGCGTGTGTCATCTAGATGGAGGACGCTATAAAGGCAGATCACCTAGCACCTGCAGCCGCACTGCATAGTTCGAACATCGCTAATCATCAACCGTGGCACCAGCGAAGCTCCTAGCTGTTTCTCTCTGTCGAGCTACGGTTACAGCCTTCCGGATATCTGTCTCAAAGAAGGGAGCGTGGCGGCTTCTACAACCCACGCAAAGTCCTGCATCTGCAAAGTTATCCGCGCAACTAGGATATATAGGTACAACATCCCGAAATCAATCGTCGAGCAGTAGCCCACCAGACACAACACCCGTCTTGGTGGTCGGAGGATCCCCCCTTTTCTATGAAAGATGAGAAACTGTACACTCTATTCCTCATACCTGTATAGGAGAAATGATAATGTTTACCACTTAGATTCACATTACAGCTATTCGAGTGGGCAAAGTGCGGAGAGGACGCGGTATCGGTGGTGCCGACAGTATTGTGGGCCGCGGGCGCGGGGGCGCTCGCGCAGAGGTTGCTTTCCGCGGTCTTTAGACGGTTCGTGTTCCGACGGGTGCTGCTCTGGGAACTCATTTTACAGGTTTCTTTGAGTTCTACCCGTAGGTAGATGTTATTTTGACACTCGAAAATTGTAAAAGCATAAAAAATTAGAGATTAGAACGTGCTACGAAAGTCATGGTTCTCGTAGCACGTATACGCCGATGCTACGCCAACGTACACCAAAAAGGTCACAGCAGGTTTAGGATTTTGCCTAAGTCAGATATAGAACAAGCAAAGTTGGTAGGTACCATAAGTTCTCCAAAATCCAAATCCCATCATCGAAAACATAAAACACTTCTAACTGACCGGTTTTTAAAGCTATCTAGCCAAAACACATTTAATAAAAAAAACTATGTGACATACGCCGTAGATCTGTTCAGTTTCTATAACATAGCATAACATAGCATTGTAGCTCCTATATGCTAATTGCGTAACACACTCAGTAGGAATCGGTTTCAATTTGACACTTGAAGAACATTCATTGCGTTAGTTACGTTGTTGAGCAGACAAAGTTTTAAGCAATGGATTAGCAATATACTTCAAAATCATTCCGATTCAAACTGTGTTACGCAATTAGTGGTGCTGTAATTCAAATTCAAATTCTTTAATTCAGACAATGAGTCCATAGTGTTAGTATCAACAAAATAACTTAATAACTAGTGTTAGTAATAACGAGATAATACAAATAGGTACATCAAAATATGGGTATGGATTCTTACCCAGTGGCACAGCATAGGGGAGTCCCACCGATCTAGGAACACGCTCAGGAGACTGTTGGTGCTGGCGCGCAGCCGGCCGGCTATGGAGGCGGTCCTTTTTCTTATTATGGCGTAAAAATCGTCTGTGCGCGCCTCCGCAAACATTGTGGACGCACTACAACGCCACGACAGCCCCAACAGTATCCTAAACGCGTTATTATATTGGACACGCAGATCGCTGTATGTCCTCTACGTAAAACGGGTCCAAAGACTGCACGTGTAGAAAGACTGACAGAAGGACAATACAGTGTATACTAGCGCAGGAGCTAGGGAATTCATAAAAGTGTATGCATAACTTATGTCAATAAAGATTATATTATTATAACCGAATAAAACCGATTTGTTTCCTTGCAGCACCTACTATTCATATGGATGGTCATATACAGCCTACACTTCTGGATAATGGTGGTCCATGTCATAAAAACCGTCGTAGATTATTGTTTTGATGTAAGTGGAACATTTGATAACACTCGCTAATGGTTTGGGCAGCTTCTTGATAAGTTAGGATTGACGTAAGTTCTTCAAGGACGACGTGCCTTAACAGTTAAAGACGACCTTACAACAGCACCATTGTTTTGCAAAATGTCTTTTGATATTAGCTCCGCCTCGACCAAGCCAAAACCCTTTTTTATTTAGTCACCCAAAAGGTGCCAACGTGACCGAGTGTTCATTGTATCCAATTCAAAAAGTCCTAGATAACATTGCAACAGTTTAACTCCCCATGAAAGGTCACACTTTTACAGGATGGCATGATGGTAATGACAGAAGAGGAGGTAGAGAGCCGGAAGATGATGCAGCAGTGGATGATATGGGTTTGCGGGACGGTTCCACTGGCCATGTATATCAAAACGAGGCCGCGACCCGAAATCCCGCCGCTCATGATATGGTAGGACTGAAGTATACAACTGCACAGGGGCAAATTAAATCAGCCGGCGAATATACGCAAACGTGATGGGTATAAAATATCAAAAAATTATAGGTACTTACTTAAAACGAAAAAAAAAATGATTTTAGTTTTAGATATCGCTCGATACCCATCATGTTTGCGTAGTTTCACTACATAAACTCCGTTGGTTTAGGTAGTTAAATAAAGGTAAACAAAAAAAAAAACGTGACGAGAGAGCTGTCAAGTAACCGACTAAACGTAATACCTGTTACTTCAGTTGTCTTGCTACGTCACAGTTGTAGTCTTCAATTTAGCAATGTTTTAATTCGTTGACGTTTAGAGAACCTTTTTGGTCTCTTTACAAATAGACAGATTGCAAAATAATAAAAGTAGTATTATTATAAATATAACAAAAAAAATGTGCTTAAGCAATAACATCGAAGAGTAGTTTAAGAATAAATAATAAAGTTTAACATTCAGTAGGTATTTAAAGAGGAAACTATCGTGAAAAATAAAAATAAATTTAATTTGGTTTTACGTTACAACGTATTTTTAATTAAACAAGAAAGTTTCATCTATAAAAACACTTTTTATGATTTGTTTACCTTTATATAACTACCTAAACCAATGGAGTATAGCTAATTTAATTTTACCCTGTAATTAATTTTCGACTGCCATATCTATTGCTCTAGTCTCTGGTAGCTTATTTACGAGGTATTGGGTAGGATGCCCAGATGGATCAGGCCCGGAAGCATGCTATTATGCTTATGTAGATCCGATTCTAATTTTATTACTTACTAGCTGCGCCCCGTGGTTTCATCCGCGTAAGTCTCGATCCCGTAAGAATATCGGGATGAAAAGTAGCCTATATGTTAATTCAGGATGTCAGCTACCTCCATACAATTTTATCAAAATTGGTCCAGCCGTTTGAGCGTGAAGAAGTATCAAACACACACACACACTCAAACTTTCGCCTTTATAATATTAGTGTGATGACACTATAAAATCCATTATGACAGAGAAATTTAAAGAAAGCAGTTTTGTCTCAGTCAGCCAGCTAAGCGTGCTCAGTGTGCTATGTCAATCGGGTGTATAACTATATTTACGAATGATCAATTGTTGTAGAATCATACCACGCTTGGCAATGAATGAATGCAAATTGGCAAATATGTGTCATGGTATCAGTAAGTAGCTCAACAGTGCTGACCACTTTCCAGTTTTAAAAAAAATGGGCTGTTTATAAATACTTCACTCCAAAACATGCCAACTTATATCTTCATCATTTGAAGTCTCCATTTCTATTCCACAGGATTACAACCAGCCCGTGGCAACGTCGCGAGATGGGTCCCTACGGTTACTACCTAAACAGACCGCTGAGCTCCTCCGTACATTCTTCAACCAACGTGTCCATGAGACAACAGACCCTTATGCTCCGGAGAGCCTTCAGCGACTCCAGGATCATCATCAAAGAACCGCCCAAGAAAAGGAGATATTCCAAATCTGTATAACGTAGAATGTTATACAAATTTTATTAGTCTAGTCTGAAAATTTGAGTAGCTAGTCCAGAATGTCTAATGCAAGTAATAAAATGTACTATCGTTTATGAGCTGTTGTTTATTTATTATTGAATACCTAGCAGACAAACTGTTGTAAGAAATGGTTGTTCTAATTTAGGTCGATACAGTCATTATAAAAATTCTTGGGACTGAGCTAACAAGAGCTAAAAATCTTGAGACAATTTGTATCCTACTTTGATATAGTACCTAACCTAGCAGACAAACTGTTGTAAGAAATGGATGTTCTATGTATATATGGTCGATAAGGTCATTATAAAAATTCTTGGGACTGAACTAACAAGAGAGATCTTGAGAAAATTTGTATCCTACTTTGATATAGTACATATCTAAAGTATTATCAAAGTAGTTTTTGAAAACAACAAACAATACTTGACAGGACCATTCTAAATTCCCGCGATGGAACATGCAACATTTATGCCAGATGGTGCCATGAATAAAAATGTTTGGAATTAATAAATTATCACTCTTATCAAAAGGATAAAATAAAATATATAACAACACAACACAGTCCTAAAATCAATTGAAAAATTATTTTCGCAAAAACAAAAAATAAGAAAAACTATCAACTACATTCGAAATTTTTTTTACTCAGAATTTTCACAAAGGGTAACTGAGATTGATTTAAAAAAGTGATAACAGATGTCACTATGCCTCATATTAATTAGAAGTCGGTGTTATGATTCTCCGGCGCGCGTATAAAAGCGAGTGCAAGGCTGTCAGCGACATACTAACCTTGCGTAGGGTGTACCGTGATCATGCAGGCGGTTGCCCCGGGCGGACTCCGGCCTTTGCACTGCGGTCGGGGGTAGTCCGTCTGTGACTATCCCAAATAGGGGTACGTCGTACGTGTAATTTTTGTTAGTTGGACTAGCGTTCTGCGCGGTCCTTTATCAAGCAATTGAAAACTAAAGTAGGTTATCTATGGAATGACATTTCGGTTAAAAAAATGTTAATTGCAGAAGCAACCGAATAAATTTGATTAATTTCGGAACAAATCATACTTAAGTAGATACATAACCTTAATGTAAGAATGGTGATGATGAAGTGATAAGATGACCCAAATTATATAGGTAATTATTAGGAGACCCCAAAAAAGCAACAACCAACCGGTTTTGGATAAAATATAGGCAACCAAACAAAAACACAAGTAACAACATATCTACTTATTTTAAAATTAACTAGTCTAGATACTAGCTTTTTCCATACAAAATATAGATATTCTAAAATAAATAAATAAAGATGTTTGCTGATCTTAATAAAATAGCACGTGATTTTGCAAGAATCTTAGGACACACAAGTTTGAATGCAGGTGTAAATTCCACCGTAACTAATAGGGAGTAAGTTAGACTGGACCTTAAGGTTAGAAGTCTTTTAGAACTTTGGACTACTGAACATGCATTGCAGCTAGTGCAGCTACTCATGCAACCAAAAACTAAGACAGCCCCTGTAGGTATGTATTATTCAAATTTGTATAGTTATTTTATTGCTGTGTAGGTAACTAGGTAAGTACCTATCTACTCAGAGGAATCAACATAATATCGTCCTCGTATCAGACTATGTGGTTATATAGTAGTACCTATGTTTAGATACCTACTGCCTGAGAAAGGTAGCGAGTAGTCGCATATTTTTTTATTAACCTTATTATATTAGATTAGCTCTTTTGTTAGAATCTAAAAGCTCAGTGGTCTACAGAATTAGGAATGATTAGGGTCGGCACTTACTTATAAGAATTTTCCTAACGAATATACGTACATAAATCGCACAGCAGTTGGTATGATAAGGAGTTTTTGGTTAGGTATGAGATACGCCAGGTTTTATGAATAAAAAAGAGTATGCCAACTCTATTCAGGTCACTTGGTCACGTAGGATATGATTGTATATCATAATATCTATAGATAAGACATCTCATGAGGGGCTCGTGGCTAAGGGTCGACCGAACTTTAAGCTCCGCTTGACATATCGAGACTCCTCCGTGCTTCAGAAAGCACATTAAGCCGTTGGTCCCAATCGTCATTTGTAGATCTTTCAGAAGCCCGAAAGTAAAACAACCTGTCTTACCAAGGGTATGGTGTTACGTGTACGCATTATCTGGAGGACGGATATGCAGTCGCTCCATGTAAAATACTGGCATTCAGCTGCTAGATTGGAAGCCGATCCCAACATTGTTGGGATAAAGGGCTAGGCAGATTGATCGTGGATGAAACCACTTCAGGAGCTAATGATCACGAATCGACCATGACCAATACCAGTCTGTGTTGCTAGATCTGGCGAACGTCTAGGTCGGCAGTTTTGACCACTACCTGAACTGAAGGCTGGATGTCGTAACTGTTTTATTTTTTGTGTGTATGACATCTCGTAGTTGGCCTTGAGAGGCCGTGACTACTTCACCGAACTCTCCTGTGACTGCCTTAAGGTATGAGCTTAAAGCCTCCAGCCAGGGCGTAAATAATATTATTGACTAAACGACTGCACGCTAAAGGCCCTAAGCCGAGGTCCGTACCCGACAGGACCTTGGCTTAGGGCGTCGTTGGGGAACAGCAAGTTGGGGACAGGCTGGATCAAAGTTTAAATCATGATTATTATCAGGGGTTACTATTAATGCTGCGGCGCACTCAGCCTAGGCGCAGGCGGCTGGCGATTCGACGTGCAAGGGACGGCTTGGACAATTTAGTCTGGGACTTCGCGTGGTAACTCGGCGGCGAGGACGGAATGTCCGTCTGTATAATTTGTGCATTGTACTGGTGGCCCTATTGCTTTCCTGGAGGAGAGTAATGCGGTCATCTGGGTCGGTGAGAGTATGCCTTGGTCGGCGAATCTGACTAATAGTGGAAGGCCTATAACTAGCGGCCTGCACAACCAGAGGGTTGCGATGACTATCCGCGGAATCGAGGAAACACTTCGTAGTGGTCGTAACTGGCCACCGACCGCTCTTTTCGCCATGGTACCAGACTAGTTTAACGCTTTGCTATGTACATGAGATTCGAGTGCTGATGCAGACACGCCCCTCATGTTTTTGTAAATCCTTCCTCAGGTGCCGCTCACTCACAGCCGTGCGTGTTTGTGGCTTAAGACATGTATGCGGCACCCTTAATGACTTCATGAAATTAAAGGTGGCAATGAAAGTATTAAATACGTAAGCGTGAAGTTGAGCACTTTTCTAGTGAATGTATGGGGGCGCAATAAAGGCTTTTACAAGGACCTTTTACAAGTAATGATTTGCACCATTGGCACTACGGTAGCTAGCCGTTGTTCTACCTATACAAAGTGTTCGTATCCAAGTAGTGCTTTGCGAAACATGTCACATATTATCCCATTACCATCTAATACGTCAATATGAACTATCCGAAGATATAATAGATGAATGCCGGACCCTAATTTTTGGAGCTACCCCAAGACGACGGAAACACGTTTTAACACTAGCTACCTCGGCACCGACAACTGCAATGTGAAACCATATTTTCCATTGCCTTTATATCCAAAAGACGAATTATTAGTATGGAAATAATAATTCGCCGTAGTATTCAAAACCCATAAAAAAAAAGAAAATAACCACAGTTAAAAATTAATCATAATTTATTTTCACCAATGCTACGCTGTAACATTGACAGTACTAACCGAACCGATGTTAAGACTAAATAGCTCGTGAAGATCACCAACGCGAACTGTGTGAAAGAAAAACACAACATGAGACATGCTTTATTTGTACATGCTAGGTACAACTGTTAGTTGTAGGATGGAACTACGCTTTCTGATTAGCAATCATAATTAATTAATAACGTTCAATTGAATACTGAGTAAATCTAATAATTTTTCATGCATGCAATGCGTATTATACGCAGAATTGCTTCTAAAAGCACATGGCGTATTATGATAGTTTTCTCTGGCCAACTCCGTCCACTAGAGTCATGAGTACTGTGATGTCCAAACATATTACCCGAATAATACTTATCTCAGAACAATAAAAATAAACTTGAATAGCTTTACCGATTTTTTTTCTTTTAAATAAAATAACTCATAATACAAAATGAAAACGCTTAGTTGTATTAAAATCGACGTTGTTTACTTCATAGTTCCAACCTTAACACGATTATGTATAAAATCTTATATAAAAACATGTATGGTTTAATTCATTGTCATTATATAAATATCTATCCGTTCGGATACTAACAAGGTGTCTGTTGCTACGTGTCGCCGGCACTCGCTGCCTTCGTCTTCACGTCCAAACTCTTCAGGGGATCGTTTTGACGTGCCTGGAACACACATAAGTAAAACAAAGATTAGAATAGAATAGAATACTCTTTATTATGTACACCATAAAAGTTACAGATATAAATGTTTAAATTTTACATAGGGTGACACAATGGGCGGTCTTATCGCTAAAAGCGATTAGCATTGACCTTGATATATTTCGAAGACATTGTTACAGAGATTTTGAAAATCCCTATCTTTTTAACAAAAGACCCACAAATTGTTTGAATTCCAAGCTATTAAAGTTGTTTTTTTTCCTTTAATATGTTACTTTTCTTGTGTTTCCATTATAATCACAAGAATTGACTCTTTTTTGAGTCCAAAGTAGTAACTTGACTATTATAAGAGACTAAAAATGAAAAACTATACTTCTGCTCTCTTCGAGAAATACAGGCCTGTTATTTTTACCTGACTACGGCAAAGCCAAAAGCTAGGGTTATTATTTATAATCTTAGTAGAACACCTCACCTGGTACTTATGTCTTTTCGAACTGCCATACTGTCCATGCTGTTTCCTCTTCTTCTGTGGCGCTGGCGCAGGTGCCGCCGCGCCGTCCTGCTCATCTTCCACCGACTCTTCACTCCTCAACGCAGCAGGGAGCAAGTACTCTGGTACATGAGCTAAGTGATGCTGTACTTTAACTGTGTGTAGAGCTTTGTCTCTTCGAAGAGCTGCTAGGTCTGTTGGGTTGTCTTCAAAGTAGCCCTAGAGAGAAGCCTGGATTAATCTCAGAGGACTTGTTGGGGGAGAGTATGATGAGTAGGGGGATAGTCAGAGAGAAGATTAGTCATTCATCAAAGTGATATGTCAGGGTTGTTCATCATGTGGAAATAAGGGTTGAATTAACTTCTAAATTCTGTTTTTCAGGATATTGCATCGATCGAACGCTTTTTTCGGTGTAAACGCCTACATAACTTCTAAGTTACATCAACATCTACTAAATAAATAAATATGAAGTTGATGTAGTATTTCTCACTAGCACATCTGCCTGATTTGCGGTTATTAATTTAAGAGCCAGACACTTTTCGATTTTCAGTTTCAAAAAGATTAGCAGATCTATTAAGTAAACTTCTATCCATACCTGTAACTTCTTACAGTTGAGCAGTTCCTGTTTGATTTCCTTGAGGCGCGCCTCCCTGACCGCTATCCTGGTGACGGCGCGCCACGCGTCTCGCGACCGGTACCGGAAACCTTCCACCTCCTCGAGGGCGAACTCGTACTTCCTGAGATTCGATATAAACTTTTATAACAGGGTCAAGGGTAACAGGCATCCATTCTTTCCACTTCTTCAAATCAGCTTCATAGTACACAACTAAACAGGCCTTGACATGTTGAAAATTCCATAACCAGGTTTGCTCTACAAGGAGAAATAAATGCAGCGCAATGCAAACCTGCAAGTAAATAATACTTGTACATAAATGTCCTAAAAATATATTAGGGCTAGAAAATAAGATAAACTTACTGTAGAACTTTCTGTGTCTTGAAACCTTTTGATAAATGTGCTTCCACTGCATCCATCAATGGTTTTTCTCTTATTGATACAAATGATAACACTGATCCCTGTAACAAAGAACGAAAATATTGTCAGCCAATAATTATTATCAACTAACAAACCAACAGATGTTGTCCTGTCCACAATAATTCAAACAAAATAAAAGTTCAAATTTTTAAAAAATCCGGGACATGAAACCGCCAAATAGACGAGAATTATATTGTAGAAAGAATAATAAAAATGCTGCTGTTAACTTCCTATTTTCATTAGCTGTCCCCCGCCGCGACAACGCTTGGATCAAAATATAACCTACAATTTTCTTTCCTTATGAACCTGATTCGGACTATTTAAGACTATTACAAAAAAATTGCCAAATCGGTCAGCCATTCTGAAGTGATGCTTACCAACAAACAGCATTTCATTTTTATTTCAAAGAAGACATATTGCCATGAAAACCATCACAATCAGCTTGGAAAATAGATTGATTAGAACTATTTGTATCAGTGGCGAAAGCACCATATAACACGATTCCTGCCGCCTTCCCTTCGGAGGTTCTCATCAACAACTCTACCGCTATTGAAAAATGGCACAGTCAATAGCTTTTGCCCAAAAAATATAGTTACACTACGGGTATTCAAGTCACTAAAATATCCAAACAACAAAAATGCATATTTTTTTAGCTTTAAATTGCAACAACTAAAAATAAAGTTTGTTTGTGTAGTGATGTGTCTTTTTGGTTCTGCTACTTGACGATAGATGGTGTTAAATTCAGTAAAGAAAATACTTCTTTTTTTAACCGGTTAGGCCCGAACGCCCAAAATTTATAATTTTTTCTTTATTGATAAGTTAAAGTTGGCTTCGCTTCGGCTTCTCTCATAGAAAAATTGACACCTCTCCGCTGAAGCCTATTATGATAGCCACAGAAAGAAAGGTTTTATTCTACAAGATGGTCTGTACAAAATACAATAATTGTAAACATACTACAAGAATAATTAAGTAATTACCTGATTCTTCCCCCTAGCTGTCCTCCCCGCTCTATGCACATAAGAATTCACATCCAATGGAAAGTCAAAGTTGATCACATTAGATACATGCTGAAAGTCTATTCCACGAGAAACCCCTGATTCCTTATCCTTTTTACGTTTTGAAGTTTGTTTCTTTCTCTTTCTTTCTTCTATGGGCACTATACCACCATCTGGTTCCTCTAGAGCCATCTCGTCTGATGCTACGATGATTTGGTACCTTCCTCGGTTAAATTGGTCTACAGACAAACACCTGACTGCTGCGGGAAGCTCTGAGTTTAGAACACATGAGCTTATTTTGAACTGTTCTAGGTATAGTTTCAATCTGAAAGGTGTGTTAGAAGAATTTAGTCACATGTCACATAATGGTGTACAGCTTCGAGAACGAGTTGGTGCACCCAAACAAGAAACAAACTGGAGAGCTCCAGTCTTCATAAATTAAGTTTTGGCAATAAAGATTTTCTAGAGTTGTAGTGATTATTTGACAATAGCAACGCAGCATATTGCTATGTTCTTATAAAGACATTCTGATTTCACCATCAAGGTGGTGCATGATTATTATAATACTATTAGTATGTACAATGATAAAAGATTCAGTTTTTTTACTGTGTCAAGTTTATTAATAGTACTAAGTATACTTACTTATAACACCTATCCACAGTCCTCACAAAGATGATACTCTTTCCTCTGATAAGGTTCAACTTCAGCAGGGCATACAAGATGGCTGCCTTATCATCCTCCTCTGCAAACAGATGATAGTGCTGTAGCTGTGTTGAAGGTGCCAGTTCAGGTTCCTCCAGCTTTAGCGTGACTGGGTTACGCAGGACAATCTTCTTAAGACTCAGGACATCATCTGAGAGTGTGGCTGAGGCGAGCACTGCTTGGTAGATTTTCGGTAAATGTCTGTGAAATATAAATATCTTGTGATTCTAGGTTAAAACTTACAATGATACTTCAATTCAATTTATTTAATTCAGTAACAGTTCACATTGCATTCAAATATAATCCAGCATGAAACATAAGTATTAGATGTACAAATATAAAAATCCAAAAAATGTTCAAACAAACCAAACATGCAACACAATTTAAATGAGAAAATATTAGTTGGTTGATATTAATTCATTATTTTAACTAACTTGGGGATGCTACAATAACATTTAAATAATGTTGTTATAAGGGCCTGTGCACTCCACGTTTTTTATACACTAAGCGCTGTTGACGCGCACTTTTAGCCTACAGAATAGACGTGTGTAGTGCGTGTGTATCGCATCTGTATCGCTACAAACGCGCGTTGACGGCGCGTTTAAAAAACGTGGTGTGCATAAGACCTTAATGGTTTCAGACCCTTGGATTCTAATCTTAAAACTAGCACCTTTAGTTTTTCCTTTTAACAAAAAAGAACAGGATTTGATAAATGTTTACATTTAGGATGACCTTACCCCAACAATTCTTTAATTTCATCTTCATAACCAAACGAAAACACCAAATCAGCTTCATCAACAACCAGCACTGCTAGATCTTCCTTCAACCTCATATTACTGGCTTTCAAATGTGCCAGTGCCCTGGACGGTGTTGAGACTACAATATCTGGCTTATCTGATAGTAGAGCCTTCTGTGTTGGTGTATCTCCACTGGATGATATGTCTATGCATTTTACTTCTCTTGCACATTTTGTTGTTAGGTCACCTGTTACGGAGGTTATCTGAAATGTTGGACTAGAAAATAATATTGTACTGATAAGTATAAAATAATATGAATAATTATTTCAATCAAAATTTCCATTTTTCATTTTAAAGTTTCTTAATTTTTCTTTTTCTGAGTTTCTGACCCAGGTAAGCCTCTCAGCAGAAGATAACAGTAATTGCCCCTACTAGTACTTGCATTTAATCTCTTAACATTTATTGGGGGTTTTAAAATACCAAATGGGCATTGGGTTACAGAATGGTGTAAACATGTGCACAACTAACCTGTCCACACAGCTCCTTACTTGGTGACAATATTAGAGCTCTGATACACTGATGTGTGCTTGTGTTCTTCAAGTGCAATATCTTCTGAATTACAGGTATTGTGAAAGCCGCAGTTTTGCCAGACCCTGTCCTAGCCCTCATCAACACATCTTTGCCTTCTAGCAAGAGTGGTATTGCTGTTTCTTGAATCAACGTGGGCTCTGGCCATGCTAGCTGAGATATCGCCTGCGGAAAAAATGCTGTTAGCGGACAAACTACTACGCATTTCCAGAAAAAAACCATGCGTGATTTTTTCACTTTCATTACCTAAAATTGTTAATTGACAGGGATAATGGTCAAAGCATTTATCAATATAGCTACTAACCATTTATTTACGAGTAATTTACCTTCAAAATCCGGTCGTCGAGTTCCATTTCATGGAACATAACCTTTTTTTCTTCGCCCATTTTGACTTGAGACGTAGAACAACAGGTTCTGGTTCTTTCACTACAAAAAGGTTTACTTATTTAATTTATCTCATGAAATGGTATTTGGTTTGGAACACAAGGCACGTTTTTCGGATTCTGTACTTTAAACCAGTAAAAACAATTCACGTGTTCATGACATATTCATATTGACATGCCACCATTTGCAAATGTTTTTTTCTCTATTCGGAATTACCAGCTAAAATAACTTTTTAGTATTGGTTACACCACAGTCCGCTGTTATTCTCGTTTCTAATATTATTTCTTTTTTCAATATAATTTATAAAAATAAAGACAGTAACAGTGAGGATAAAAACTGCCACTTGGTCACTTCAGATGTCGCTACTATCCAACTATAGTTCATTCTCTATCTACGAACTATAGTGGTGAGGCGTCGCCGTCGCCAACGGCAACCGTCGTCGGCCCGCCACGCCAGCTTAGAGCGGAAACATACTTACGTGTCGTGTCGTGTCGTGACGCCTTCTTACGCAGTATTAGCCAATCAAGACTCGTTGTGATTTGACGTAGTCCCTGAATAGATTCGTTTGATTGGTTCTCCCACGTCACGACACGTAAGTATGTTTCTCGCCCTAAGCCCACCAGCAATCGGTTTTACGTGCGGCTATCTTTGAGTATAAAGGCGGCTATAGATGCCTTACATCAAAAAAAATTGAGCCGTCACGGGACGCCTGGCAGATGTGAAACATCGAAATTATTTACACACTACTACATAAAAGACTGTAGTGGCGACGCGTCGCCACGTGGCATGCGTCGCCCCGCCAGCAATTGGTTTTACCTGCGGCTATAGGTGTTTTTAGGGTTCCGTTCCTAAATGGTAAAAATTATGGTGAGACTAAGTCTGTCTGTCTGTCACACCTTTTTTTTTTTTTTTTTTGGGTGGGAAATTATCAAATAACTTCTCCCGCTCTGGGCGGAGCGGGAGGGCGTGTCAGTCTTCTACTGACTAAAACCCACCCGTATTCCTTCATTTGCCTGTGTGCCAGGGCCACGATATCCCTTTCGGACAAACTCGCAACCCTGGCAGGCATTGGCCCTAGCGGACCCCGTCAATTGGTGCTGACAACTCTTTGAGGCGCGCGTGGAATACGACGCGCCGTCGACCCGGGCCTGGTCGTTATCGGATGGTGAGCTACCCATCACTCACCGTCCGCAGGCCCACGCCTACGGTGGCCGGAAATCGGCTTGCGACTCCCGACGCCCGGGGCGTCTCCTGCAGCGACTAGGGGCGCGAGGGCGCGAACCTTGCCTCTCCCTCACGCGTTCCGCCTCCTCCTTCGCAAGCATTACTAATTCGCAGAAGGAGGTGACGGCCTCCCATGCACTCTCGCTCCGAACCATGGCCTGCACCAGGGCCGGACGCGAGAGATCGCCGCCGCCGATCGCCTCCGTGAGGACACGGCGGTGCTCCGCCCAAGCTGGGCAGACCTCCACCGTATGCTCCACCGTGTCCTCCGGGCGATCCACACAGTGGTGACACCTGGGCGTTTCCTCCCGCTTTATTCTGAATAGGAACCTCCCGAAACAACCATGTCCGGTGAGGACCTGCGTCAGGCGGAAGGTGAGGACGCCGTGGCGCCTCTCTAGCCACTCCTCAAAGAGGGGACTTATCGCCACAATTGTGGCGTGCCCAGCGCTGGGTTGCGACAATCGCACTCTCCACGCCGCCATAAGATCCCGCCGGAGCTCTGTCCGCTGTGCCGTGATTTCTCGCGGTAGCGGAGTTTCACCCCGGCGTTTCACCTCCTCGCGCCACTCCCAGATGTGCGTGAGGACTTTTGCCTCCAGATCCCATGGCGGTAGTCCGGCAAGGAGGCTCGCCGCCTCACGGGAGACCGTGCGGTATCCTCGGACCAGCCTGATGGCCATGACCCTTTGGGACGCGTTCAATCGCTGGGCTGGTCGCAGCCTTATAGAACGCGCCCACACCGGTGCCCCGTAAAGGGCCATGGACCGCACGACCCCCGCGTAGAGCCTCCGGCAGGAGGCGTTTGGACCCCCCAGATTGGGCAGGAGCCGCTTTAAGGCAGTCCCGGCCCGCTGTCTGTCACACCTGGATATCTCAAGAACTACTAATGGTATCAACTGAAATTAAGAATAGTTTTAGATGACGTTTGCCCAACTATTTTGCAAACAAGACAGAAATTTAAAAAATATATCTTTTTTGCTAAAGGGACTAAAATTTTGAAGTGGGACTACTAGGGCACGTGGGGTATCATATAAAAGAGCGCTGTTTGCACATTCTCAAACATTTTTTTTTTGTGCAGCATAGTTTCCGACTTTTGATGAAAAATGTAAAAAAAATACCGTTTCCCCCCTTATCTTCTAAGTTTGCATGCTTAGATAAAAATCAGAAATTAGTCTATGTGATAGAAGTGTATGTAAAGATTACAGGAAAAATAAAACTTTGTCTCTAAATAGCACAGTTTTTTAGAAATCATCAACATCATGTTATTTAATTCTGAATTTAATTTTGTTTTTAATTATGATTTTAATTCTATCTTTGCGATTTTATTTTATTTTGTATTATGACATAAACAATTTTACTATGGATATTTATCTGAAATAAATGATTTGATTTGATATTTAATTTTAAACGTACGGAACCCTCGGTGCGCGAGTCCGACTCGCTCTTGTTTCACATCAAAACCAGCTACTACAACATTTTTACGTAGAACTAGTAGTAACACTACTTATTATGTGAAGATATAATTATGCCTTTGCTTTGCACTAGGTTAAATCCGTTAAATCCTCTACATGTTACATGTAGTTGTTTCGAAAAACAAAACAAATCTCTTAGCATGTTTTGTTGAATTTGCGTTTGCACTGCACGACATAGATGAGACAGTTTTGTGACTGATCTCAAGATTTGTTATATTTTTGTGAATGTTTCGCCTTGGTTTCGCCAGTGCGAACACACAGTATGTACTGGGTTCAAAACCTATTATTGAAGCTAACTCAAAAACTACGCAATGAACGTTAACGAAATATTTTGGAGAAATCAGTGTACAACATGTACATTTACATGAAAAAAAAACTCACTGAATGCATAACCTCCTCGTTTTTTGAAAGTGGTTAAAATATATTATTTCGGATAGAGAAAGGGTGCAGTGTGTGTGAAAGATATAATATACGAAAAATATTAATAACTAAGGTAAGTTTTTCAAGTTTTTTCACACCGAACTTACACCGGCACCGATAGTTATCTTTTTTCAAAATAAAATAAGTTGTTTTTTGCTCTGGCAAACAAACTTCGAGCATGACACACACAGGACCAGTGTTGCCAACTGTACGATTTAAATCGTATTTATACGATATTTTTGACTCTTGTATGATGTACATACAGACGCCTGCAGGTCAAGCTACCCGAAACTGTCCAATTTTCCCAATCAAACTTGAACCTTATACTGTAGGGATAAAGTTGCAAATCTATTAAAGAAATTTGGCAGATTGTAGTAGCTTGATGTGCTGGCTTCTGTACGATCAGTACTTAATCTGTGTGTTTATACGATATTTTTAAATTTTAGACTGTTAAACTTTTTAAACTGTTTTAGCAAAATGACAAAACACAATTTAAAAAGTAATTTCGTGTCTATAAAAAAATATATATAACAAACAGACTTGAACGAGTCTCAGAACTTCTTTTTTGTATTTTTTATAAACGCATTCATACATTTTTAATTACTCTATTCCACTTGCACTTGAAGTAAACTCCGGGATGTAGCAACCTATGAGGCAACACAAAAGTGTACAGTAAACAAACGTAAACATACGATATTGTTGTACTGTAGTTTTACTGAAAAAAATTTTTTTTCTGAGCCATGGTACGATCCTCTAAAAAATAAAGTTGGCAACACTGCACAGGACAGAAATAATAGTTTTTTTTTGGGTTGAGAACACTAAATGAATGGCCGAGTTGTTTCTGCATTGCATATTTTCAATAAAACGGTGTTATTTTATCTATTTTCAATATTTGGTGATTGTTTCAACTTCAACATTTTCGCGTTAGTGTAATTTCAACCAAAATTGTGTTCGTGGCTTACAAACATGTTATACCACAACGTCGTTACAGAGCGCAGTTCATTGCCTTATGTAAAACTTGAAATTGTGTTTCTTCCGTGAGTGACCGAAATATACGGTGACTTATGTGTTTAGTGTAATTGTTTAGATTTCGTGGTGATCAAAAGTGTCAAAATGTCGAATTCTACCGCTCAGGTGCTTATGAAGAAGGGTAAAAGGGGTGCAGCCGCATACATACACGCGGACTGTGAGAATGGTTCCCCACAGCATTTGGGTCCTCTGCTGGACGTCTTATTGAACCCTAGCAAGGCCATCGATGAGTGGGAGACCATAGATTGGTGCCGGTGGCTGTTGGCCGGCGGGAGAACGCCGGACGAGTTCGCGACGATAGGTGAGTTCTAGCATCTAACTGTACTCTTCAAAATACGTCTATGATAGTTTGTAGGTTATGAACAAAATTATAACAGTTTTATTGCACCCATTGCGTAGTTTTTATGAGTAATAGAGCGCTGTAGGCCGCATGACCTTGCATTGTTTGTTGTATCAACTCTTGACTATTTGTTGATGGATACTGCCAATTTAACAAATAAAGGAATTTCTTGCTCTTTTTTGATAATTAAGTACAGTTACAGAATGAAACCAATGAAATTAGCATCTCTTCGATGCAGAACATTACTTTTAGTAAAAATATAATTGGACAATATGTAAATAAGGGCTGACATTGACATAATTACATTATGTATGCATGCAGTTGTCCACAACTGCTAATTAATTAGGAGCTCTTTTTAGTTTCAAGCATTATAAACATCAAATATTGTGCTGTTTGCAGTACTAGTAAATAGTAATTTGAATACTACAGCCTGAGTAACTTGTAACTTTTATCGAAACTTTTCTTTTATTGTGATAATTAGACAAAAACAGTTTGTTGTGTTGAGATCTAGTAGAAATAATTATGCAACATTTTAGCCAGAATGATTTGATGTGCAACATTAAATGTTTCGGATGTTCTTTTGTCTAAGGAACATAAGCAAGTTGCCAGCAACACTGCAAAATTCCATTCTTCCAGCAAAAACTTGTTTTGCATAACATGTTCATGACACATGAACATGTTGCTAAAACAATGTTGCACCACTTTGTTCCCAATGAATTTGTGGCTTTATTGTTCTGAGCCAGTTTGCCACAATTAGTAGGCAAAGAATGTGTGGTTCATTTGTTTACTTACTGCCTGCACAAGACATGTGTAGGTCACTCACTCAGTCTTGAATGAAACTGTTCTTCAATAGTTCACATTTGTTTTCTGTCTCACTGTGGTAGTGTTTTAAGTCTGCCCACAAAGCAGTCTGGGGCACCAGATGCTCTTTATTAGAAATGCAAGCCAACTACAAAATTGCCACAGTCTGTAGTGCAAGCAGTTGCAGACTGCACAATCGGTTTTGATGCAATCAAAAAACCTAATCCAAACTGCATTTTTGCAGCTAGATCGCAGTCCAAATACAGACCACTTCCATAGGCCCTGAAATCCCTCATTGAAACAACTTCCTTACAAAGAAATATCAATCAGATATAAATAATCATACAAAGTGACATACAAGGAAGACAATATGATGTCAATATGTAACCTCAGTAAACAGGTAGGCATGTTTACCTGCACCAGTCGCCATCTTTGACCATTTTTGCATTTCCAATGTCACGCAGATGTTGTAAAACCTTGTCGGTATATGATTCATAATTACCTACAAATGGAGGTAACATATCAATTATTGTAAACAATCTTGAGATGATATTATTAAAAGGTAAAACATAGTTTGGAATTTCTCTTGATACTAAATTATAATAGATTATATGTTTTTAAATACCTACAGTATGAGTTAATGAGGTCAGGCTGCACTTACGTTTTTTTTACAAATACCCAAAGAGAGATGCCTCTTATAGAATATGATCTTTACTTAGTGTACATAAACTGTTAAATAAATAAATAGATCTCTTTGCTGAAGGATCTTCACTTAAAATTATAACATATCAGTAGGAACAGCGTTTTCCCTCGGCAACGCGATGATGGCCAGTTGGCGACCGTTTCACTACCTGTCGAGTGCGATAAATGCTCTCTATCGTATTCGGTAAATGGGTCCTTACGACAACCTTTTTGGACCAAAGTATTGATCGCTAATCTATTTAAAATTAGAATATAATCGGTGGAGTTACCGACTATATTCTACTAGTTGGTTAGTGGAGGTCAAATAACAGTCGTGCGCGTGTAAAATTCATATATTCCGACGCACCTGGAAGCGCAGCCTGGAGGTTCACCTTACACGGAGATGAATCAAAGGATTGCACTCGAAGCGCACGCAACTTTTTACGAATACCTAGGTACCTCATGCGGTGGTAAAAATATTATCTAATCACCAAGGTGGTAGCGGGCCTGATTGCCGAAAGCCGAGGGCGCGCGGCGACGCGACGGACAAACATTTTAGTATCGTGACTCGCGGAGGCGAAATTTTATATTAATAATACAAAAAAGTCGGATGGATACATACTTTACTATTTTAGTAGGACTAGTTGCGTGATCAAAAAGTATCTTTTCTGCTCAACTGAACCGTGTACGTTAGCCTCAAGGCATTTAAGAGGCACCAAAGTAATTCTCTTCTTAGGATAAAACCTATTATGGTGTAACATTTCATTACGATCTCTGAATTATTTCCATGCGGATGCTAAAAACAATATAATATTTGTAATCAAAAAAAGTCTGAAAAATTGTTGAGTGCACAAGCAAGCGCATGTGTCTAATTACGTCATTAATTCATGATATGCAAAAGCACTGGTATTACGCAGAACCTGCTGTTTAGTAGTTGTCAGCTTATACCAGTCCACTGCTGAACATAGCCCTACATCTGATCTAACGCAGCCATAAGTAATCACCATCAGTTAGGTACTGACCGTAGTTTAGTAAATAATTTCTCCAAAATATCTCACTTTCCCTCGAGTAAATAAACAGCTGATGCATGTAGTTAATTTCGCAAAGCGTAATGTCAACGGCGAAGTTCCTTTGTCTGTAAATATAACCCGAGGAATTCGCATATAAATGAAGAGAAATAGACATGAATGCATTGGGGACTTACGACAGTACGGAAGGCTAGGTTCACAATAATTTACGTACGCAGGCAGGTGCCTTAGTTCCTTGATACTCCGGCTCTTGAGTTTTTGAGGATTCCGTATCTAAATGGCAAAAAGGGAACCCTTATAATTTCGTTAGTCCATCCGTCCGTCCATACTTCTGTCTATTTTTCCGTCCGGAACTCCGGATGTTCCACAATCACTTCTTTTGTCTAGCGTGAAAGTACCTATTTTGTTTTCGGAAACTTTACGCATCTGTTGGTTTCCCCATGTTTGGATCCTATAAGTAAATGTTTTTGTTTTTCACCAACTCTTGGATTTCCACATGACGCAGCTCTTTCACGATAAATAATGTCGGTATAATTTTTCGTAAATATAAACGGAAGTTTTTGGATGACGTCCATGAATTGGCAGAATTAAAAACACTCCCCTTAAACGTCTTGCGATGAAAGTCGTTTGGCACTTTTGCTGATTATTTTAATGGTGCGTAAGCTATAAATAACGTACGCAAAATACGCGCATATTGACGTGGAGATGCGGACACCAGCACATATTACCTATTTAAAGCTATAAATAAGTATACTTTATTCTTACGTTATTCTGGTCTTTATTAGAGTCATTTGTTCCAAGTCCTCTGAGCACCAGTATTTTACCCAGATTCTCAAAAAACATCTTGAAACCCATTGTCGACGACCATAAAGGCTTCTACATACCGGGGCGACTTGTCGCGCGACGCGACGCGACACAAAGGAACCGCTCGTCCCGCGACACGCGGGGCCGTTGTGCCGTGTCGCGTCGCGCTGGTATGTAGAAGCCTTAACACAAATCTGACCTTCTAAATCTAAGAAGGCAAACTAGACATAAATAAAAATTCAAACAAGTATAGCAAAAAAGCGTTTTCGGGAACTAGTTAGCATACTTAGTCTTGGACGCGGGAACCTTGACCTTGACTGAGACCTCGGCCGGGTCAAGACTCAGGTCCGTGAAGGCCGGAATCGGACGGCGGCGGTCCTCACTGCAATTATTGTAAGGCGGACTTCAATATTGAGCTCGAAGGCTCGGCCCTTCTATAATAATACTGCAATTAAATATTTTAATGTATCCGCAGGTTTATTTGAAAAGTTTAAATTTTGTCATGGGCTGCTGACTGGTCTTTAGTGTCAGAAGTTTCCGCAATAAAGTCAAGATTATTCGTTTATTGAAGTAAATCAATAATATCTATACTCCGTTTGAAATAAGATTAGACATTCAAATAAACCTTTTTTACAGTTCGTTTAATCGATTTTGACTTCTATTGCGTTAGTGGCATGACCAATGACAGCTGTAATAGACAGTTGGTATTGTAACCACGTTTTTGCTTTCAATGTCATCCTTATGCCTACGGAATAGAAGTCAAAATCGGTTGAACGGACTGTAAACAAGTTTATATAAATGTCTAATCTTATTTCAAATGGAGTATAAGTGAATCAGGAAATGTGAAAGTGTCATACTACCTTTAAACTCCCTTTGTTTTCCCCTTCCCCTTGTCTTTGCCATACAACTTTCTTGATAGAAAGAAATACGATACTTGTTTCGTTTTAAATGCAGGCTACTTTCGGACACAACAAAAAACAACATGTTATAGACCGCGTCTTTTCTTACCTTCAGGTGCCACTGTTGACCGTAGTCAAACGCAAGTTTTAACTTAAAGACAAAAATATGCAAAATCTAACCACTCATTTGCTGAACGAGGCCAAGATTATTAAATGTAATAACGTAATTAAAAAAACCGGTCAAGAGCGAGTCGGACTCGCGAACCGAGGGTTCCGTACGTATATATGATGTTGATGATTTCTGAAAAACTGTGCTATTTAGAGACATCGTTTTATTTTTCCTGTAATTTTTACATACACTTCTATCACATAGAATAATTTCAGATTTTTATCTATGCAAACTTCTGAGATAAGGGGGGGGCGGAACGGTATTTTAATTTACATTTTTCATCAAAGTCGGAAACTATGCTGCCTAAAAAATAAAATAAAATATGTTTGAGAATGTGCAAACAGCGCTCTTTCATATGATACCCCACATACCCTAGTAGCCCCACTTAAAGTTTTAAGACCCCCTTTCAGGCACTTTTGCAAAAAAGATATATTTTTTTAAATTTCTTTCTTGTTTGCAAAATAGTTGGGCAAACGTCACCTAAAACTATTCTAAATTTCAAGTTGATAGCATTAGTAGTTCTTGAGATATCCAGGTGTGACAGACAGACAGACAGACTTAGTCTCACCATAAGGGTTCCTTTTTACCATTTTGGTACGGAACCCTAATATTGAATCTAACCGAGCTAGCGTTACACCGATCATCATATCATGTATTATTAGGTATAATGAGGGCGCCACTAAACTGTGTTTTTTGCCACCTGTCTCGCAATGTCATCGCAGGTGCGATGACATTGCGACTTGCTTGACCTAAATGCCAGCCTAACATAAACGATAATCATTTTATGGCGCTCTCTTCGCTCACTGGCGAAAGAATAACAGATAAAGCCTGAATGTTATTCATATTAGGTATGCTGTGACACAGAAAAACAACGGCTGAGGAAATTATAATGTTTCGTGTTCGGAATTGGTGCGTTTTTAAAACTACGACAATTTTTTGTATGGTTCTATAATTGATCAACGGTTTATAGAGCCAGAAAGGCGTAAATAGTAGGTATAAGGCTACTTAATAAATCGATAGTTATTTTTTGGGTTGGCGCCCACTGGACCCGTTTTACTCGTCCCGAAGAATAATACCAATTTTTTACTACTAATTTGGTGCTATTTGTACAGTCAGACAAAGTGATATTCATTTATTATACATAGAATATTTAATATTTCGTTATATGATATATAATTTATCTTCTTAGTCAGTAAATTCGTTTCAAAAGAGTCGATTTTTAAAGATAACCTCTACCGTGCCCCTAGCTCATCATCATCATTTCCGCCGAAAGACGTCCACTGCTGGACATAGGCCTCCCCCAAAGCGGGGAGGGGAGGGGGTTGCTATAATCGCCACGGTTGGCAGGCGGGTTGGCGATCGCAGTATGGTGTTAAAATGCATAGAGAACGTTGCTACCCATTCTCTAGTAAGTCCCTTAGTCGCCTTTTACGACATCCACGGGAAGAAATGGGAAGGTGCTATTCTTTACGTCCGGCACCACACGGAACATGCCCCTAGCTATAAGATTGTAAATGATAAATAACAATAATCTGTGATTTTTACTACAAAGTACAAAGCGTATCCAAACACACTCTGAGGTGTGCAAGCCTTAAATCGACACTTTTCTGTCTGACTATACATCGACGTTTTTAACTTTTTACGCCTTTTATTCTTCGGGTCGACTCTAAGCGGGTCGAGTGGGCGCGGACCCATTCTTTTCATGGAAGCAACATTATCAAAGTTAAGAAAAAGTTAAGAAAATATTAAGCTTCTATGAAGTATACCTATACTTCATAGAAGCTTAATAGGCCCGCCATATCATATTTTATGATAATATGATTGCAATTGCAATTACTTAATGCTAAACAAGATGACGTCAAGCGTGACTGGCAAAAACAATATTATAGCGTCATCATTGTCTCACGTTAGAGATGATCAAGCCAATAATAAAAACCTGATCTGATAGGACAGTCTATTTAAAGTTTTCTATGGTGCATCGCCCAAGGGCTGGAAAACTTTCAAAAATGCTTTTAAAAAGTTTGCGTCTATTTTATGGATCGAATGTGCAATCCACCTTGAGTTAATAACGCTTTAAGAATTCGTCTTTAAGACGCAGATATATGCCAGTGACCTTGAGTGGTTAGCTTGCGTGTTCTGTACTGAGCTCACGCAACGCGTCGTACTTTCAGCCAGTAATAGGACTCGCCCATCAAGGAGCGCTGTCCCTATTTCCTATTTTTCTTTCTTTTCTTTCTTTCTTTCTTTCTATTATTAATTTATTATACACAAAACAAAAGATATTTTAATAAAACGCGTATACTAAAATATCAATAATTAAATTATCTTTAAATTGGTGACGGTTTCAGAAAAATACGCTAGGTAGATTTTGCGCCATTGTCAGTTTTTTATCCGCGTTAGACATAACTTTACAAATTAATTTCACTATGTAATATAAACATAATCTAAAATATTCACATATTAAATTATTGAGAAAATACTCTAATTTAACATATATTTTTTTCAAATCATTAACACTACTCGTTTAGACGTGATCTTCAGTCTAAAACCATTAAAAGTTAGTTATCGTCGCCTTAAGATGTAGGATTGCATTCATAACCCTCTGCGTCCCTGGTAGAGTGAAAAAGAGCCCTATGCAGTCGTTATTGCAGTCATAGGCGTGTTTACTTGCGTTATAGATACTTGCATACTTGTAAACTTTATACTAGCTCTATAATATATCTGTATTTTGCAGTTAAACAATGTGGCTGAAATAAAAGATTTTAGGTCTTCAATCTGAATCTAGGCAACATTTATCCAAACAGTCTGAAACAAAATTCGAACGAAGTCTTCATAATTTTCTGCGTATATCAACAGAATCGGACAAAAGAACATCAATTTTATTAAACTTTCGACGGCACTGAAGTTTTTCTATTTATATGCGTAGAACCAACTTACATCGCGTTCAGAGCAATAAATTCAATCACCGACTCCCACGCATGTGATTAAGTGATCACTGTGATCGGACGATCCCTAAATAACATATACCTCGAAAATATCGTATCAAACAGTGAGTATGAGTAATCGCTACAGCTTCTTATTTTTCCTTAGCTTCATGATTCAGCATCTTTATGACAAATATCTTTAGGAATTTGATAATGTTTTTAATAAATCTATCGAAGGTTCTAAGAACGCATACGTGGGCTTGACCACATAAATGTATCACATGTCCTCGAGTCATAATTCGAAACAAAATCGTAACGTATATCCTATAGAATGAACTAGCTTCTGCCCGCGACATCGTCCGCGTGAATTTTCTAGTTTTATCATAGAATATGTATGTAAAGATGGTCACCCATCCAAGGAGCGGTAAGTGAAGCATAACCTGATCGATCGACCCGTGCGGCTTTACTTAGCCACAAGCCCCTCCAACATAGAATATGTATATCCTATGTAACTCTGTCGCAAAACTAGCAGTGTCATGGCGAATAATGGACCCCTAGCTTCATACTCGTCTTTTACAAAACCCCAGGAAGTTTATGTTTAGCCAAGAGCTTACAGAATATCACCTACCTAATCAATCTAAACATTATTTTTAAAGTACTTTTATAGTTGTAGTACAACATTACTAATACATACTGAGATATTGTTTTCATTCAACTAACTAATGAATAATGCGTCCTCTTGAACAGCAGAATAGCCCATAATCATGGTTTACGACTCGTCTCATGAATATGGCACAGATCCACTTGCTGTTTACACTATCTGTAAACTCCTACCACTATTTTATATTGAAAGTATGATTCTGTATCCTTCTAAAGACTAGGATTGTTACTTACCTAGACAATCATAATAACGATTTATCTGATAGCACTGTGATTGCTTTGACAATGCTGTCTATTCGATATCTAGGACATCATACGATACTTGGCGAAACATCCTCGCTATAGGACCTTATGTAATATACCTGTTCTGGGTTATTTTCAATGTAATCTTCCGATACTGTACTCAATATATTTCGCGTACATGAGGAAAATTGTCAAGTTCTTACTTCATTTTATTGCACCCCGCTGGTATTATCTCAGTCACGAGTGTCATGATTATGTGGCCAGAGATCTCATATCTGCGCGTACGCATGTTTTTTTATTTTTATATTCGCGAATGGTCCTCTGGTTCACACGACGGAGGAAGGAGATAAATTCTTTTATAAAAAGTACGAGTTGTTACATTTTTGTTCCAACTAAGCTATATGAAAAGTTTCTTTGAAAGTGTGGTTGATGTCAAGCGGTTTTCCTTGTTATGCCCTCAGAAATTCTGTTGTGGGATAGCAGCCAAGATGAAAATATCTAGTTGTACAAGGCAAATGAGGTTTCCGCTTTATAAAAGCCTTTTAGACACTTTTTGATCACGAAATAAGTATGCAATTTAATGTAACGTTAACTTGGCAGACGTATTTTCTGAGTAAACACATACGATTCGCTAGTCAAACATGAATATATTATCCAAAAATGCCAAAGGTTTTAATGCCAGTGTAGAAATTTCGCATTTGTTCGCAAATTGTCAGGCGGACGTGATGCCAAAGGCAAATATTGGCAACATAATTCTGCCTTTGTGCCCCAGAGGTGCAAACGCCGTTCATAAAAGTTATGGTCACAATTGAAACAATATAACTAGATCTCGACTCCCCAGTATTTCAATTTCGTTTGATACTCAAGTAGGCTATAATAAATTAAATAATACGCAAAAAGAAACTACGAAGATACTGCTGAACTGCATCGAAATGCGTTCATCCACGCCATCGAGGGACTCATGCTGCAATTTGACAACCATTTTGGTACTCACATCTCGTATGCAAGTTTGATTTACCCGCACATTTTGAGACGACCTGAGTCTTCTTAGCCAGTGCATTGACACCGGTGCGTTTCGTATCGGACGGTGTTATTCACCGGCCGTGGCGGGCGTCGACCCCGTCTAACAGCTGATCGCGGTCCAACAGCCACGTGCCGTGTTCCTCCCAGCTCAGAGGTAAGGACCCGCTTTGTTTCTGTTATACGAGACATGAGTCAGTCGGAAACGATGCCTAGGTTAACTCCCTTCTTTTTTGGATTAAACTGTAATTCTGCAAGTCATATAAAATGCTGTTGACCTATAGATAAAAAAAAATTGAGCTTCTGGCAAATATTTTTTTAAAAGATCACTTTAACTGTCGGTTAGCTAGAGACCTACTACTTTTAACGATACAAAGGAAGTGCGGATCTTTTCGAAACATGTTTTATAATCTAGCTTAAATGTTGTGGAATCTGAGGCTTAATACACTAGATTAAAAATTACGATGGATTTATTGTAAAACACACTTGGGATAGTTGGATTCCTCCAAGAGCGATTGCCTTCACTATTATTTTTATCTATAAACAATGCCTTCACTATTATTTTGTTAGATGAGTGCCTACCGTTTTGGGATTTTTCATATACTAAGAATTGTTGATCAAAGACTGAGAAGTATTCATTCTAGTTAGGTACTTCAAGAACAAGATTCAACCATAGGGCTCCGTGCATGAAAAAACACCCTCTTTTGTCAATTTCTTATCTAATTGTGTGAAAGCTTGAAATAATGGAAACATTAAGTGCTAATTTCACCAATCAAACTGAACGCGATCAACACATCTAAACCGAGTTCAAGAGCTGTCAGTTTAATATTACAAAGGAAATAATGACACTGACAGCGCTTAAACGTAGTTTATGTGCGGATCGCGTTCAGTTTTCATTGGTGAAATTCGCCCTAAGTCTGTGTAACTATAAAAGTACAGTTTACGTGGTGCTAAACCATTCGTGGCGCTCTTGAAATTACAGTTTACTAGCTTTTGCCCGCTGCTTCCCCGCGTGGATGTCGGAAAAAAAAATCTTTCGTTTTTGCATTTTTAAGGTCAGTGTCAGGTCGTATCTTGAACCTTAACAAATATGTATTCGCGTAATTTTTCGGAAAACTTCTTGCGAATAAGTAATTTTCCAAGAATACTTAACTTTTTTGAAAAATCGCTTCGATTTCGTGCAGATTTTCACAAAACTTATTTTTTTACAAACTTAAAAAAAAAACTGTGTACATACATCTTATGTCAAAAACCTGTTACCAAGGATGAAAAATTCCACTATACAGGATGTGGCGTAAATAGTGGTCCAACGTGAAGGGACAGATACACCGTATATTCAGCTAATTTGGTAATTTCTATAAATTAAATTATTTTTCAATAAAACAATGAAATCAAATTGAGAAATTAACAAATTAGTCCCATTTCTTCCTGTGGTGTCGTAAAAGGCGACTAAGGTACTTACTAGAGAATGGGCAGCAGCGTTCTCTATGCATTTTTAAAACCATACTGCGATCGCCAACCCGCCTGCCAAGCGTGGCGATTATGGCAATTCCCTCCCCTTTTTGGGGGAAGCCTATGTCCAGCAGTGGACGTATTTCGGCTAAAATGATGATGAATGATATCCAAATTAGTAAAGCAAGGTATATATTTTTCAAAAAAATAATGTAGTCAGAGACCTATGGAAAAATGTGATATCTGAGTAAACGGTGTATCGGCCCCTTCACGTTGGCCCACTATTTACGCCACACCCTGTGTACCCAAGAGTCAAGATGTCTTCAATATTCTTTATTAGATGAAATGATGTCAACCCATCACTGGTTACCCAAAGCGTAAGCACCGTCACGGTCAGGGCAATAACCACCTATACGTGTACAACGAACGTTGATATGAACGACCGTCCGTTCGGCGCGCGCGCATGCCACTCGTAATTATCGATGCGACGTGTGTAATGTTTCATATTGGCGCACTAATTGCTTTTATGTGTTTACTATGTTACTTCTTGTTTATATTTGTAAAATTACTGTTTTACGGCTGGTAGGGTAGTCTCGTCATCGACATTTAATTTAAATGCTATCGGTGTTCGTTATGTTATATAACAAATGTAAATATTCAATCGTTTAAATAGCTTCGTATTATTTACCTACTGCGAAAGTTGTTTACATCGTAAACAGTGAAAAACAGGATAAAATTGGATTGGCATGTTTAATTCCTAGAGAGTGTTTTTCTCGTGTCAAAAATACCATCAATCAATCAATCAATATCTTTATTGTGGATCATAGGTACGTCACAATACAGGTCTTAAAAAAACAATAAATTGTGATCAGCTATGTCCCGTCCCGCACAAATTAAATTTACATTATTATTACAAATTATTAAGATTTAAGGCTTCTACATACCAGCGCGACTTGTCGCGCGACGCGACATGGCACAAAGGCGTCGCGGGATAAGCGGTGCCTTTGTGTCGTGTCGCGTCGCGCGACAAGTCGCCCCGGTATGTAGAAGCCTTTACACATAAAAAAAAGAAGATAATTATAAAACACACACATCAGTGGGACGGACACTGAACGCGTCATGACTGAGGGGGCCTGTAATGTAGAAGTGATTTGTCCGATAGGAAGTCTTATATAGAGTAGTAGAATTGTTTACTAATAGCTCATCGAGATTCTTTTTATTTCCGTAATTATTCTAATAGGCCCCGGAAGATGCGTGAAGCTTTATAAAAGATACTTTCATGCATTAGGTGAGTCTTGCTAGCTACTGCTAACACTACCACTCGTTGTTCACATCAAGCAACGTATCTCTGGTATCAAATTAATGTTTACGCATTCCTTAAAAGGCTTGCAAAATTTTCTGATATTTTTGGTACCAAAAATAATCGTTGAAACATCGAATATGTCTAATGCCCCGAAACAAACAATAGAGCGAGGGTGGCCAATTTGCACTAAGTGCTCGTAACAAGGTGCTCTTTTGTCTCTCTCGCATGACATTCATTTAAGGCGACGATAACAGACTTTTAATGATTTTATACTGAAGATCACGTCTGAACGAGCAGTGTTAATGATTTGAAAAAAATATATGTTACATTAGAGCATTTTCTCAATAACTTAATATACGAAATAATCTAAAATTTATGTTTATATTACATAGTGAAATTAATTTGTAAAGTTATGTCTTAAGGCTTCTACATACCGGCGCGACTTGTCGCGCGACGCGACGCAGCACAAAGGCCCCGCGTGTAGCGGGAGGAGCGGTGCCTTTGTGTCGCGTCGCGTCGCGTGACAAGTCGCCCCGGTATGTAGAAGCCTTAACGCGGATAAAAAACTGAGAATGGCGCAAAATCTACCAACCGTATTTTTCTGAAACATTCACCGATTTAAAGATAATTTAATTATTGATCTTTTAGTATGTAACGCGTTTTATTAAAATACCTTTTATTTTGTGTATAATAAATTAATAATGCGTCAAATTGGGGGCAGCGCTCCTTGATGGGCGAGTCCTATTACTGGCTGAACGTACGACGCATTGCGTGAGTTTAATAGCAATACAGAACACGCAAGCTAACCACTCAAGGTCACTGGCATATATCTGCGTCTTAAATGCAAGTAGCTTGAGCTAGACAGTCGGCAACCTACCGTTGCCGGAAATTTGGCAACGTTGGAAACTGGGTCCGCAGATTGAGGTTACCTAAATGTTAGGTACGCTAAATATTTGTCTAGTGGGCCAGTTAGTAGAAAAGAAGTTTACCATTTTGTGCGGTGCAAAAAATAGATGCAAGTAATCAAAACAGATATAAAAACTTAGTTAAGCTGCTGAACTTAGTTATTTGTATTGGTTAATTTAGAATCGCGTTCAAACCAGGGACCATTTTGGTTACCCACTGAAAGGGTTTTCGATAGGGTTTTTCTAAGCGGTTAAACAAAAACCCATACGAGATGGGTAACCCTTATGAACGGCTTAAATTAAATTATGGTAACCCGTTGAAAGGGTTTTCGATAAAAACCCATACGGTGTGGGTAACCCTTTTGAACGGCTTAGTTTAAGCCATTCAAAGTTACCCACACCGTATGGGTTTTTGATTAACTGCTTAGAAAACCCTATCGAAAACCCTTTCCATTGAAAGGGTTTTCGATACGGTTTTTCTAAAATGGTAACCAAAATGGTCCCTGGGTAGGATAGAGATAGAATTGGTCATGCTACGCGTGCTAGGCGGATATCGAAATAACATAATATTATGATTTGTTACTGGGTTTCAAGAAGGAATAGAATCCATTGAATGTGTTATCATGTAACCCTTTCACTGGGTTTCAAGTATAAACCCATTCAAAGGGTTATCATGTAACCCTTTCACTGGGTTCCTTGTATAAAACCCATTCAATGGGTTACATCATGATAAAGTTAACCCATTGAATGGGTTACCCCTTCGAAAGGCTTAACGCTTAACCGGGGTTGTACGGTCCGTGGTTCAAACCCAGTCCGTACCACGAACGTGGAATTCTTCTGAACTGCGGCTTGTAAGAAAAAAAACCGGTCAAGAGCGAGTCGGATGTTGATGATTTCTGACAAACTGTGCTATTTAGAGACATAGTTTTATTTTTTCTGTAATCTTTACATAAACTTTGATTACATAGAATAATTTCAGATTTTTAACTATACAAACTTCGGAGATAAGGGGGGGGGCTTTGATCAAAAGTCGGAAACTATGCGACCTAAAAAATAAATGTTTGGGAGTGTGCAAACAGCGTTCTTTCATATGATACCCCACATGCCCTAGTAGCCCCACTTCAAATTTTTAAGACCTTTTTTGCAAAAAATATTTTTTTTTTATTTCTTTCTTGTTTGCAAAATAGTTGGCCAAACGTCATCTAAAACTATTCTAAATTTCAAGTTGATAGCATAAGCAGTTCTTGAGATATCCAGGTGTGACAGACAGACAGACTTAGTCTCACCATAAGGGTTCCTTTTTACCATTTTGGTACGGAACCCTAAAAACAACTTATTTGAGTAATAATACCAATATATCTCAGCTGATACGTAATACATTATAACGATGATGAGTGTGTTTAAGGCTCTTACAGACTGGTGGAGAAATTGTGCTAGTGTCGCGTCTGTACGAGCCATTACTGTACCCGGCCTCTTTCAACAGACTGGGTTCATACTCATCTAACCTACTAATCGTTGGAGTCGTTTCTTTTTGATCTTTTGCCAAACGTTCAGAATAGTCATCCGCGTCTCCTGCATTTCCAATTGAATGATAACTCCGAGATTATTTCTGCTACCGCGGCGTCGATGCTAACGTACGGTGTTGGCCTTCGAACATTAGGGCCATTAGCTGGAGATCAAATATCCCTTCAGTCGGCAAGTTGACCCTGCCGACGAGAGAAACAAGTCGTCTATCATTGGGAAGTACAAGAGACCCATCAGAGGCGTTTAGAACCTTAAAAAATAGCATTTACGTTTAGAAGGTACCACCGCGAACGTTCCCGGTCGACCACTTTTCGCCCTTATGCCCATAGTAATAAGGTTGAAAAGTGGTCGAGCGGGAACTTTCGCGATGGTACGTCATGTTTTATGATACTTTTATTGGAAATGCTGCATTCTTTTTGAAAAAAACAAGGCAGTTCGTGTTATTTTTATAATAGCTTTACTATACCAAGAATTTTGAACTATTGTTATCGATGAATGAATAAACATTTAGAAGTAATCGTGACTTATTTGATCCACCGGAAAATGGAATCCGTTAGGTACTCAGTTTCAGTCAACTCTCTTACCAAATTGTCTATTTTGGAGATATTAAAACCTACAAACATGTGGACTTGACTAAACTCCAAATCTGTCTACACACACCAATAGCTCAGGATTCCATTCGATATGCTCTCAAAAACATTAATGACTATTGTAATTACATGAGATGACTTAGCTGTTTCTATGACAGGGTGGGACCATCCATTGTTGGTTGATATTTTTCTGGCAGATGTTAATAAAACAATTATATGAGATCGTTTTGGAAATAGGATCCGAGAGTGATTAATGTTGTTCACGTTTAGTAATTTTGACGATGTAAATACCAGTGCGTACTTTTGATTATGGGAATTCGGAAATGTTTAAAGTAAAGTCAAAATGTGTAAAGTCCGAACAATAAGTAAAATAAATTTTAATTCGGGGTTTACCCATACTCACCTAGATCTACCCAACTCTGGCTGGGTAATGTTAAAAAAATTTCTAATTAATTAGTGAAATAAAAATCCAAGGGCATTTTAAACTTTTATTATGTAAAAAAAATACAAAGGCGAACGTAATCGCTTGAAGAGCATAAACTTAAAGAAAAAACTAATAGCGGGCTAAAACATGATATATTTAATAGCACAAACATATTAAAAGTTTGTATGGCAATTAGTTCAAAGTACTACCGATTGTTGTTATTAAAATTGAAATTATTTATTTTTAGCAAGATAAACTCCCCGCCCGCGATTTGCGCCACGGGCTCGTAAATTACGCAACACATTACCCAGCCAGAGTTGGGTAGACCTAGGCGAGTATGGGAAAAACCCGAATTAAAATTTATTTTACTTATTATTCGGACTTTACCCAAGAAGCTTGGGTAATACTAAGTCAACCTAGGTTTGCTCCATCTTCTAGCATTACCCGTAACAAATATACAATTTGGAAGTAGTGCCATCTGCATCGAGCTTAAACCGCACACTGCAGCATTTCTAAGTTTATCGCCTAGACTAGACTAGTTTGAAAAGTTCTTACATGACCTAAAAAGTCTTTTAGGTCAAGCTCTAGGTTTGATGTGACTGAAGACTTGGTCTATACTAGAGAGACCAAACCACCTCTCTCGATTTACCAGTTCATGGTCCAGTTTGTTCCTAAGCAAACTACAACCGGGAGCAAATTCCTTGAAATTATGTTTCTAAGAAATTGTATCAGCCCTTGCTAATTACTTGCCCACACGTAGGCAACCCAAAAGACGACTTGGTTCATCTGTTAACTACTGTGTAAACTTGAATAAGGTACCGACCTTCCGAAACTCATCAACAACGATTTATATTTGAAGTTGGAGCTGATCATTAACTTTGTATATCCAGGATTTAGATCAGGTGAACGGTGATTTCCAGTTTAATTTAAGACGAAGATAATTATATGCCAGTGACCTTGAGTGCTTGCGCGTTCTGTACTGAGCTCATGCAACGCGTCGTACGTTCAGCCAGTAATAGGACTCGCCCATCAAGGAGCGCTGTCCCTAATTTGACGCATTATTAATTTATTATACACAAACCAAAAGGTATTTTATTAAAACGCGTATACTAAAATATCAATAATTAAATTATCTTTATATTGGTGAAGGTTTCAGAAAAATACGCTTGGTAGATTTTGCGCCATTCTCAGTTTTTTATCCGCGTTAAACATAACTTTACAAATTAATTTCACTATGTAATATAAACATAATCTAAAATATTCACATATTAATTAAATTATTGAGAAAATGCTCTAATTTAACATACAGCCAGTTTGTATATTTTTTTCAAATCATTAACACTACTCGTTTAGGCGTGATCTTCAGTATACAATCATTAAAAGTCTGTTTTCGTCGCCTTAAGGGCAATATGCAGAATTTCAAATGTCATACACACATTGTACTTGTGTGTGTTTATTAGTGTGTACCTATGAGTTAAATAACTCATCGTTTAGTTTCCTAGAAAGTTTATAAAAGCTATGAAATAAAATTGATATTGATTTAATTTGGCTACAGCTTGTCAACAGGATATACGAGGGCGGCACTGAAAATTTCGGGAATCAAGGAAGTGACACAAAATTACTATTTAAAAATGTATTTATTGCTTTTCGAAGTATTCTCCGCGAAATTTGACACATTTTTCCATACGATGGAACCAATCATTGAAGCAACCATTCCATTCGGAATTTGGGGTCTCCAAAATGGCCGTTTTGTAGGCGTCCACAGCTTCTTCAGGTGATGAAAATCTCTGTCCACGCAATTTATTCTTTATTTTAGGGAAAGTATAGAAATCGGATGGTCTAATAATTCTATGTTTTTTTGCTCTAAAACTCTTTTGTTCTGTGCGCGGTGTGAGAACTCGCATTGTCGTGATGGAGGATGATGCGGCGGTTGCAGTTCTCTTTACGGAGTTCAGAAACGACCTGTGGCAAACAAATGCTAGCATACCATTCTGCATTAACCGTTCTTTGTCCCTCAAGAGGAATAGTCGTAACATGGCCGGTTTTGGAGACAAACGTGGCCACCATTTTTTTTGCAACACTCCGTGAACGAACAATTTTTGTTGGCTTTTAACTCATTTTCGAACACCCAAACTCGTGACTGGTTTTTTGTTTCGGGTTCGTACGCGTATATCCAGGATTCGTCACCTGATACAATGTTGTATACAGCTTTTGAGGATCCTGCGTGGAATCTTTCGAGAGTTCTGACGCACCAAGTAACGCGAGCCGCTTTTTGCTCTTCACAGAGCGAATGCGGTATCCATCGGGAAAACAACTTTTTTACACCTATAATAATTGTTCATGCAAGATTATTTGTATTTGACTCATGCCAATGTCTAAAGTTGCCTGAATTTCGCGGTATGTCACATGTCGATTTTCCTCAATCAGCTTACGCACAGCATCAACGTTTTCTTGGGTGACTGCAGTTTTTGGACGACCTTGACGGGGATCATCACTGAGCTTGACACGTCCACGTTGAAATTCAGCAAACCAGCGATAAATTGTGGTTTTGGATGGGGCTTCATCACCAAATGCAGAAATCATCCGGTCAACACACTGTTTTTGTGTTAAACCACTTCGAAAGTCATAATAAATCATCGCTCTTGAATTTTCTCGAGTCAATTCCATTTTCTCAACGACTAAACAAGTTTGACAAAACCTTGTGACAAGACCGAGATCTTTTTTTAAATAAATAAATGGTATTCGATTTTTAAAACCAAGGAGTTTTCAATTAAAAAGATTTTAATATGACAGGAACAGTGGAAATATTCCATTCCCGATACTTTTAGTGCAGCCCTCGTAATACATTGAATCTGCCTTTAATAATTTGGTTGGGCAAATGTCAACAAATTTTCATTATCAATTGTTGTGTATTGTAATCAACTTCGTTACGGATACACGTGTTCACTAATTAACGTAATGTTCCATATCCAGAAGGTCACTTTAACATGCTATTAAATATTATTGATTGGAGGACCTACACTCAAGCCTGTAGGTAATGCTTCTGTGCAATACTTAGAATGTCAATGTCAGTTAAATAAGCTGTTCTCGTTTTGTGATCAAATTCAAAACAATTATAAATCACCATGAGGATTGACTAGCTGAAATTTTAGACTTCTATCTCCTAATCCTGATCGTAATCTGAAGCTCAAAGTCATCAATTCATCAATGTAGATGGTATACTAACAATCGTATCCTTTTGTCCACAGTCCGGAGTTACGACAAACACGACAAATGCGGCCTAGTCTGGATCCCGCGCGTTGTCGCGTACAGATGTCGCACGTGCGGCATATCGCCATGCATGTCGATATGTCGCGAGTGCTTCCATCGCGGCGACCACTCCACGCACGACTTCAATATGTTCCTGTCGCAGGCGGGCGGCGCTTGCGACTGCGGCGACAAGTCCGTCATGAAGGAGGATGGGTAAGGAAACATCTGGATGGTATTTAAGATAGCTGCTTGTACAGTGCAAAGAGGCGGCTTGCTTGAGGAAAGGGTACCTCCAGCTGTAGAAGTCTGCACTGCCATGGACTTAGTGTATTATTACTATCACAAATTCACAATACATATTAGCAGCATAATGTAAAGTTTACTATATTGTTAGGTCTAGAAGTCGATTATTAAAACTTGTCGCAAAAAGGACAAAGTCTCTATCTTAATTCTTAACTGATGCAATAATCGTATAAAGTGAGCTATACCGTTTTTTTTTTTTTTTTCATTTATTTTGTCACATATTAAGACTGCAATTTGGCATGTGAACCGAGAATCCATCAGGGTCAAGGCTATCTTGTCTCAAGTGGGTTGTAAATGGCGTTTTGGCGTCCTCCTGGCGCCAAATATATACAAAACTTTTCATATCAGACTGAAGCCAGTTCCAAGTTATTCAGACCTTAGGGTCCAACCGAAACACGATTTTCAGCCGAAACCGAAACCGTAATCGAACCTTCGGCTTCTCTTCTAGTTTCGACCGAAACCGAAACTTATGAAGTTAAGAGAAAGTTAGTTAAATGACATTATTTTCTGAGGACCCGTCGCACAGTTTAGAGATAGGGAATCTTCCAGATAGCGAATAAATCTCCACTCGCTGATACTAAAAGCAGCATCTCTGCTAAGAACCTAAATGACTTCTATTTATAAGTAAATACTAATTTTTTTGGGGGTTTTGTACAAAAGGGGTGTAAACGTGACCCCATTACTAAGTCTACCTGTCAATCGTTAGTTTTCTATCAAAGCCGACAGCTTACAAACGCCATACGTCAGTTTCAGTCGGCCCGAAGATTTGGCCACTTTTTGGCCGAAATTGGCTGATACCGTAACCGAAACCGAACCTTCGTCGGTCGGACACTATCAAACATAGATATAAAAACTTTTTCGCTAGAGACATGACAATTTTCAATCATACTTTTGCGAAATAACATACGATTCGCAGTACATCGAAACCAACTGCAGTGCTTTGTGGTAATCGCTGGCTTTATCATCAGACCGATTTCTCTTAATGATTATGCTTATGTTAAGACGCAGATATATGCCAGTGACCTTGAGTAGTTAGCTTGCGGGTTCTGTACTGAGCTCACGCAACGCGTCGTACGTTCAGCCAGTAATAGGACTCGCACTTCAAAGAGCGCTGTCCCCAATTTAAAGCATTATTAATTTATTATACACAAAACAAAATGTAGTTTAATAAAACGCGCATACTAAAAGATTAATAATTAAATTATCTTAAAATTGGTGTACGTTTCAGAAAAATACGCTTGGTAGATTTTGCGCCATTCTCAGGTTTTTATCCGCGTTAGACATAACTTTACAAATTAATTTCACTATGTAATATAAACATAATCTAAAATATACACATATTAAACTATTGAGAAAATGCTCTAATTTAAAATATATTTTTTTCAAATCATTAACACTATTCGTTTAGACGTGATCTTCAGTATAAAATCATTAAAAGTCGGTTATCGTCCCCTTAAGAGTAGGACGCTCCATTTTCATAGCCCCGGTCCTTACCTTGTGGATATCCAATAAGCTATACGGATGAAATTATAATAAAGTGGTCCTAACTGCTTATGTTAAGTCTTAGATGGTAAGATGTATCCAGGCTCCCGTCAAATGCGGGGGCGGCTTTCTGTATGACGTCAGGGCCTTTAACGATCTATGTTGTACAAAGCTGGGCCGTGTTTCAACGGCTATCTAGGAGTGAATGGAACAAAGTAATGGCGATTATCATCCCACGTAGGTCGGATAAGTTGGAAGAGAAAGGGACATAGAGATATCGAAATGCAATGGAGTGCAACGTGCAATTTGTTATCAATTTTATTGGTCTTATACAATAGCATGCAATGCTAATGCTACACGTAGTTTAATCAGGCAAAACGGTCATTAACCAATGCTTGACTTACTTCTTCTCTCCTTAGGGTTCTTAAAATGGTTTGGTTTTCGTCCCAAAAACATCTTGTTTTTGTGTGCATTACTACATTGTTGCTATTTTAAAAGCAGCACAATGTTTGTCACCCAAAAATACGAAAACAAGTTTCCATACAGCGCTCAAAATATAGATGCCATAGAACATAAAGTAAACAAGCAGTCTATCATGATACATAATTATGTAAGAGAGGGGTGGTATTTATGCACCTGACGTTTGTGATGCTCAGCAAGGGTCCAATGCTTCTGTAAGACGATTGACAGAGTCTTACTCCGTATATTCGTCTCCAAGTTATCACTTAGATATACGTATGCAAAGTTGATGTGTATATTGAACAGGTTTATTTTCTATCTATGTTATTAGTGAAATTATGTGCCGCCATGTCCCATGTTTGCGCGCTAGTCGTGAGCGCGATTCTGCTAAGTGGTGATTTTATTCATCCCGTAAACCGTCGGGCTTGTTTATGATTATTTTTATTTTTAGTAGTTTACTTTAAATTACGACGGTTTAAATGCGGTTGTTAGTACTTTTTATTGATTGTAGCTCGTTTTTGTTTTTGTATGTATTTTCTATTGTTGTAGTGTTCATTCAGAACTACTTTGACTTTGCTTCTGTCCTTATTTTCTTTTTTTGTAGTTTTTATCCAGACCCACTTAGATTGTAGTCATTGGGAATAGTATGCAAATGGAAAATAATTTTCTGTTAGTATGCGGAATCAATATAGTCCCTCAAGGCAATCCCGGTGTCGCATCGTCTCGTTTTGTAAGTGCAGTACTGCGAAAAACTGCAGTTTCACTTTTCATCGCAGTAACTATGCAGTCAATGCGCCACATACATAATAGCTTGTCCATCTGTGATATTCTTGAAACGATAAACACAAAGATTCTATTGTATTGATTATTATGTTGTGAAAAGCTAATCCGTCAAGTCGTTTAGATAACGAGTGTGGCCTAAAATGTTGCTTTACATAATTAAAGCAATCTATTTCAACCTTGATTATGTCATAGTGTTTGTGTTACTTAAATGACCAACGTTTCCATTAGGTAATTAACAGGCATTCAATCAAGTACCATTGTGATGTGGTTTATTACTTTCAGGGTGTTTATTTCTGCTTGTTGACATAGGCATGAAGGTATGCAAATAACTAACAGGTTGAATTCATCCTCTCATGGCCCTTTCATCGGTTCTACCAAATAATTTCTACCAATCTTCTACATATAACGATATTATTATTAAATTAAAGTTGCTTCTCGAGTCTGTCTGTGTGACCAAGATTTTCTTAACTACTGACCGGATTTTGATACGGGTTTCGGCATCATTTCGAGACTGTATTCTGGAAGGTGTATAGGTGTAATACATAAATATTAGACGTTCCACACCACGTTCAGGGGACCCGAAGTATCGGCCAAACGTTCAGCCGTTTTATAACTTCCATAGTTTCCTTTTTTGACTTTGAATCCTTACCAGACTTCAAGTCACATTTTTGACTTTGGCTTATCCCTTTAACTGTCATTTTTTTTTTCGCCTTAGTCAGCTATAGTTTCAAGCAACGGCCGAACATTCGGCCGATACTTCAGATTTATGTTCGGAGTAGACCCCAGGATCCAATCGTTCTAAATCGCAAGGGTAAAATGTAGGACAGTCGATCATGGTCAGAATTAAATCAGAAATAAGTAGGCAATAGAACCATATAAGTCGTCTAGCGTATTGAACGTAGGTACAGTCATTCAATTTGATTGTTACCGCAAACACGTGCTTCTTACGATGTTTTTCTTGCAGTGCGAAGCTAGCACATTATTATAAATTGTGTATGATTGTGTACATTTGTTATGGAGTTATGACAAACACGCGCGTTGCTATCGGTACCGGCTGATAGTGCCACATCAAGGAAATCGATTTACTTAATTAAATTGATAACTGACACATGATAGGCAACTGAAATTGGAAGTCATAATTTCAGCCGAAAGACGTCCACTGCTGGACATAAGCCTCCCTCAAAGGGGGGTTTGCCATAATCGACACGCTTGACAGGCGGGTTGGCGAACTCAGTATGGTTAAAATGCATAGAGAACGTTGCTGTCCAGTCTCTAGTAAAATTGGAAGTATACGTGAACTTTTGTAAACTGTTTGAATAGTCCTGAAAGGACTGTGGATAGAATCTGGGGGAAGGGCTATCCGTGATACCCTCCAGTATGGAGAACTTGCCATTTTTCCTTAACTGTGTAAGTACACATTTCCATCAAAATGCAACAGCACGCAAATATTGATCACACTGATACCCCAGGCTTGTTTATCAAGCTGATAAGTAATCTATCTAAACACACGTGCGTCTGATAAGAAAGACTACATGAAAACATACTGGCAGCGTTGAACTTGACCGGCACAGGGTGACCAGGCCATTCTAATGTAAACAGAAGATGTATGACGTTGATAGCAGAGTTTAGAATTTGTGGGACTAAGCTTTTATCAATGGATTGATAGCTGCGTAGGCAGACCTGGGATCATAATGCCTGAATGAAGGCTTCGTCCATGTATAATATCGCATCGTAGCTGCTAAATAGATATACCAATTTTAATGCGGTCCTCTTATTTCAATGCTGGTTTAATCGGCGCAGTCCTTCTCTTTCTTATTTGATAAAAAAAAAAAAACGTTCAGACGCTAAAAGATTATCAGCTCTTTTCCTCGTAGTTGTAGAAATCTCATTTAGTTATGTGTGGTTTAAGATTATTGGGTTTTGTTCAAAACAATAAAAAAACTAAAGTCAGGTAAATAAATGATCGACAAAAAATAGATCGTGCGATGATGGTGTACCTTCTAAGCACAATGAACTCCTATAGGTAATGTATTTTTAGCGCAGAAAAAAGTTTAATGGTATAATTTTTATAAGAAAGCCCAGGGAAGCATAGCAGAACTGACAGGCCTACTGAGCAGTCGGTGGAACATGACCTCCAATGATTATGGACTTAATTATAGTAATTTGGGCTCGTATTGGCCCGAATAGTTCGTAGCATGGTAAGCATAAAGGCTTCTACAAACCGGCGCAAATCGCGACGCGACACAGAGGCATCGCGCGACACGCGGGGCCTTTGTGTCGCGCCGGCCTGTAGAAGCCTTAACGAGTTAGTTAGCAAAGTGGCAAAATCAAAAGTAATTTTTTTAAATCAGGGTGAGCCAAAGCTAGGACTGCCCAGGTGCCCGTAAATGCTTAACCCGCACTAAAGTTGAATGTCACTTGCACTTCTATTCTATTTTTGTTAAATGGCAAGCAAAGCCGGTGTCTACTAAAACAACAATTAGGTGTTAAAAAAACTAATAAAACTCTTCGATTGATACAGTTGAATACAATGTAGATATTGTTGGATTAGGCGATTAACACACGGCACCGCGCACCGCCGCGGTTTCATATGGTGAGAGCACCGCTCAACCGCGCGGTCGGGCGGTGTACGTGTGTTAGGCATCAACGGATTTATTAGAGGCCAAAGCGACATTGAGATCCGCTTCACCGCCTACCGCGGCGGTGCGCGGTGCCGTGTGTTAATCGCCTTAGTATGGGACTGAAACAAACAAAAAATAAAGAAATAAATTATAATTGTTAAAACATAAAATATACGCATACCACACCCACACAAACGGAATACTTCATAACTTTATGTTATTGTGACGGATGAAGGCAAAGATATAGTCATTGGATGAAGGTCATCAGCGCCACAAGCAGATCTGGAGAGGAATATGTTAGTAAGGAGGAAAAATTAGTCGGAAGAGGGATCTTAAATTTAGGGAGGCGACTGTATAAATGGTGGAACATTGTTCGAGCATTCGAAGAAGATGTGGTCCAGGGTGCCATCCTCCAACCCGCACTCGCAGAGAGAAGAGTCCCGAACACGGATTTTGCGCAAAAAAAAACGGGAGTACAACTAAAACCTAGACGAATACGACCAAAGAACGGATATAACTGTTTTGGAGACTTTTTTGTAACCTCCACTTGCACTTCATATAACGATGGTCTGTTTGCCTGTGACAGTTGAATGTCACTTGCACTTCATAAAACGATGGTATATTTGCCTATGTGACAATTGAATGTCACTTCACTTCATAAAACGATGGTATATTTGCCTATGTGACAATTGAATGTCACTTCACTTCATAAAACGATGGTATATTTGCCTATGTGACAATTGAATGTCACTTCACGTCATAAAACGATGGTATATTTGCCTATGTGACAGTTGAATGTCAATTCAATTTTTGAAGGTTCTGGCTCCATCGATGACGTTCGATGATTTTGCCAATGTCGAGGTATGAGAAAGTAAACTATAAAAACTATAAATTGTTATAACTATTGATCAGTGTTTGTAGTGGTGACATCCATGGATGTCCATGCTAAAAAAAGGACAAAACATTTTTAGTTAGAACATGTAAAACGACACAAAATAAATGTTAGAACATTCAGTAGGTCTATAATAAATAAATAGAAAATATCAACTATAACTGGATTTTATTAATGCTAATGAATTTATAAAGGATTTTAACTGCAGGGGTATGGGCTAAAGATAATAGGAAAGGAATGTTAATTGGGCGGGGAATATCAGAAGGGAGTATGTCGTAAAGAGGAGTGGTTAAACGAGGACAGGAAAAAAACAAGTGCTCTAGGGTGCCCTCGTCCAGACCGCATTCACACAAAGAAGAGTCCCTCACGCGTATTTTGGCCAAAAAAACTGGAGTGCAAACGAACCCAAGTCGAAGTCTAATTATGACAGAGGTGGCTGTTTTATTAGAAAATTTTAGTTTGCTGAACCAACATTTAGATGGAATGAATGGTTGGATAGAGCCATAAAATCTTCCCTTCAATAATCGAGTTTTTTGCCAATGCTCATTCCAATTCTTCATCATCTCGGGTTTAACAAGACAGCGCAAATCTTGGTGATAACAAGACGGATGAGATTCAATCCCATTCCGAGTTGCCAGCTTGGCAATCGAATCCGCATTTTCATTATCAACAATTCCAGAGTGACTAGGGATCCAAGCCAGTGCAATCTCTATGCCTAAGCAGTGACATCGATACAGGAGATGTTTTATCTTTAGGGTAAGAGGAGAATTGTGACGAGTGCGAAAAGGCGATTTTATTAAATCCTGTAGGCAGCTAAGAGAATCCGAGAGAATAAGGCTTTTGTTGAGACCATGTGATTCAATGTATGAGACTGCTTCCAAAAGAGCTATTGCTTCCCCTGTGTAAATAGTGCCAAAAGCAGGACTACGAAAATTAAGAATAATTTTGTATTTTAGGATCCACACAGCTGATCCGACATTACCATTATCGGATAACTTAGAAGCATCTGTAAATATCGTCAGCCAATCGTGCCAGGCCTCTGCCAGAATCCTATTGAATTTGGCATTAGCAACAGGGTCATGTTTGGGTATACCAAAGTTAAAAATAATTCTTGGTTGGAAGAGCAAGGAATCAAAATTTACTTCAAATAAGGGGTTTTTATTTAATTGTACTAAGGAAATATGTAAATTATTGAATTTACTGAAGCTGTTAACGAGGAGTGGAGGATTTTTATGAGACCAATAGCGAGATGTTGGGATTAAGTGAGAAAGAGTACGAAGAAGAGGGAGAAGAGGATGACATTTAATCTGGATGACTTTATAAAAAAATCTGTCACAGAGATATTGTCTACGTAAGTGAAGTGGGGGTTCTAAACATTCAACCTGAAGGGCATTAATAGGTGAGCATTTCATAGCACCCGTGATAATACGCAAGCATTTAGATTGGATCCTTTCCAGTTTGGCCAGGGCTATTTTGTTGCATGGTTCTAACAGAAAGGTTCCATAGTCAAAGTGACTACGAACTATGGCGTTATATAGGATTTTCTGGGAAGTTGGATGAGCTCCCCAGCGAACTCCAGAAAGGGCACGTAAGACATTAACACCTCTTTCGCATTTCTTTGAGATGTAGTCCAGATGATAGAGACCAGATAATTTTGAGTCAAGAATGAGGCCAAGAAATTTTACTTTGTCACGGATCAAAATGGGTTCATTTTCAACATAAAGGTTAATAGGGGGAATATTACGCTTGCGAGAAAAGACAACTGCATTGCATTTGGAGACTGATAAACTTAAGCCGTGATCGGTCAGCCACTGGTTTAAGTAGTAAAGGGCAGAATTTAAGCGAGATGAGGCATCTGAAAGGGAAGTTGAACTAAAGTAGAGAGCAATGTCGTCGGCATATTGTAGGATTTTGCAGAAACAACTCACTGAAGACTCCAAATCATGTGTGTATATGTTATAAAGGATGGGGCTTAATACCGACCCCTGGGGTAGGCCCTTCCACACTAGACGAGATGGGGAGAGGAAGTTTTGATGACGAACAGAAATAGAACGGGACATAAGGAGACTACAAATGATGTTGACCATCCTCACAGGGATACTCAGCTGTAGCAGCTTTTGCCTGAGTATTGGAAGTTGGACATTATCATAGGCTGAAGCTATGTCTAGGAAAATACCGAGAACACTTTCATTGTTGGAAAAGCCAATGCGAACATCAGACATGAAAACACTTAGACTATCTAGAGTTCCCATACCTCTTCGAAAACCGAACTGAGAACTGGATAAGATGCCTTTAGTTTCTAAGATCCACTCAAGTCGGTTCTTAATGAGATTCTCCATAATTTTAGCCAAGACGGAAGAGAGGGCGATAGGACGATAGGAAGTAGAATCTTTTGGGTCTTTCCCAGGTTTCAAAATTGGGATGATTATTTGTGATTTCCAAGACTCCGGGATTTTGCCAGTAACGAAAAATGAATTGATTAGGTTCAGAAAGATTAGTTTACAATTAGAAGAAGATTTGGAAATAAAGGAATAGGGTATTCCGTCGACACCCGGAGCAGAATCCCGGAGATGATCTAAGGCACAAATAAGTTCTGAATAAGAGAAAAGGTCATCAAATCTATCACAGGAAGTGGGAGGAGGAGTATCCGTATCTATAGTGGCAAGACATTCGGAACTAGGAACAAAGGGGGGGGCTAATTTGGATATAAAGTCTTCTAACCAGGTACTGTGATCATTGGTAGAAATATCGGGAGACTGGCTGTCAGTAGCTCTTCGGTAGATTTTAATTTTTTTCCATACAAGGGACACTGGAGAACGAGGAGATAGTGATTCACAAAACTTGAGCCAACCACATCTTTTCTTTCTTGCCAATAACCTACAAGTAGTTGCAGAAGTCTTTTTAAAATGTAAGTAGTTGGGCATATTTATACTAGAAGAAAATGAGATTTCTGCTTCTTTACGTTTACGGACGCCATCAGTGCATTCAGCATCCCACCAAGGGGGAGAAGGTATTAGGTGACGGGCGGAGTTTTTTAAGGGGATTGAAGAATTGGCCGCTCTCAACAGACATTCAACAAAATTACTGTAGTGAATTAGGGAGTTGGATGGATTTATTTGGGGAAAATTTTGAAGTTCTGTGTCCAAATTGGACGAGAACTTAGACCAGTCAGCTTGGTGTAGGCGATATTTTTGTAGGGGTTGTATGAGAGGAGAACGTGGGTGAGTACTTGGAAGAGAAATTAGGATAGGGAAATGATCACTCCCATATGAGTTAGGGAGAACAGACCATGAAAGAGTTGATACTAAGGAGGGCGAAGAGAAAGTAAGATCAGGAACACTAATATTTTGGGTAGGTGAAACCCGACGGGTAGCAGATCCATCATTGAGAACACAAAGGTTGCGATCATCTAAAAGGTCAAGCAAAAAGCTGGAGGAGGGGTCATTACAGTGAGAGCCCCAAAGGGTGTGACGGCAATTAAAGTCACCTAACACAACCAAAGCGCCAGGAATTTCTGATAGGATAGAGTTAAATTCAGACAAAATATTAGCATTGGGATGGGGAATGTAGGCAGATACAAAGGATATGTTCATGGCTCTAATGGCAACTACATGTAAACCAGGATCGTGATGGGGAAGAGGAATCTGGGAAAAAGTGATAGATCTGCTAACCAATAGGGCGCAACCCGCCCATCCGTCATCTCTATCGTCCCGAAGACATGAATAACCAGGATCGAATCGTGTTTTTTCCTGCGAATGGATCTACAGTTCCACTGAAGGATTTTTTCCATTTTGGCGAGTCCAGGATTCGAGGAGTTGTTGAACTAATACAACGACATTGTCCGGTATTGCGTCACTAAATTTAGACAACATGTTTATAAGGGAGCAAGCCAGGAGCTCTATCAAATTGTCATTAGGAGTGGGAAGAGGAGTGGTTTCAATGTAAGGGGAATTCAGGGCACAGCCATTTGGCTGAGAAGAATTAGGGGTATAGACCATCGACTTATGGGCTTGGGTATCGTATGACTTGCCCAATTCTGGCCTAGGTTTTGGGGAACGATAAACTGTCTTGGTGTAGGAGGTTTTAACTGGGGTTGAATATGGAGAAGAAGTAGGAGTGTTAAGAGGGGACGAGGAGAAAAGGGGTTGAGAAGGATAGGCTTGAGGTAGTTTAGATTGGGAAGGGCCTGCTGTAACATTACTGTATGGCAATTTACGGGAACGGGGAAACCTTACTGAGGCCTCTCGGTAGCTTAAATTTTCTTGAGACATAACCATTTTAATTGACTTCTGTCTTGAGTGTTCAGGGCACTTATTATCAGTGGCCTTATGGCTTCCGCCGTCACACAAAAGACATGAGACCTGTGAGTCGGGAACATTACAGCTATCTCCGGGATGAGGTTGAGCGCAACGGTAACAGCGGGGCTTGAGATCTGCACTGAGAGCTTATATGACCAAATCGTAAGCAGTTGCGGCATTGGATAGTGGGGAGTTGATAGATGGAGACAGGGAGAGAAACATTGTAACAGAAGACTTTCTCTGGAAGAATTTGACCAGAGAAAGTAAGCACCACAGTCGATGATGGGGACCAAGTTACGGAGTCTTCTTTTTTGTTTTTAAAATTAAGCCTTCTAGCCCTTATGACTTCTCCACAATTGTGAGGGGTTTCTATACCAAAGACTAACTCCTCTAGTGTCCAGTCAGTAGGAATATCCCTAACAACTCCCATGCGACTTATATGAAAGCGTGGGATAGTTGCCGAGTAATTGTTTTCAATCAAAATGGGGTTGCTGACAAAGTTGTTGGCATCACTGAATGTCATGAAATCAATAGACATCCTGTTACGGCCCAAAGACCTGACACTGCCTTGAACAACACCTTTAAAACCTTTGTTAAAAATAAATTGGGCAAACTTAAGAGAATTTAAAGTTAGGCCTTGCTTAGGGTCTATTTCCACCCTAGAGACAAATATAGTGAAAGGAGCTCTGTCATTCTCACTATAGAGGATTTTGGAGTCGTTCTCAAAACCTGGCTTAGTAAATACGGACTGAATTGAGTCAGACGGCGGCTTATTTCTTTTCGCGTCAACAAAAATCTCAGGACCTCCGGGACGCTTTCTAATCTCGGATCTTACGCGATCAGTGTTTTGGGAACACTCCACAACCTCCATAATATCTGGAGGAGTCCCTCCACCCCCATCAGGGGGTTCCTCGGCACTCATTTCCTTAGAAAATGAGTGCCAAGAAGCTTAAAATACAAACCTTATACCCAAACCAGACCACACAAAACAATCACAACACCACACAACACTACAAACAGATTTTGTTATCAAAATAAAGTGTGAGGTTAAGAAACGCGTGCTTAATCTCACCAAGACAATAGCAAAATCCCAGTTGAATGTCACTTTCACTTCATAAAACGATGGTTTATTTGCTTATGTGACAGTTAAATGTCACTTGCATTTCATAAAACGATGGCCTATGTGCCAGTTAGATAGGTTGAGCTTTAGTGAAGTTTCAAATTTCTAGGAATTGTTGTCAAAGGTGGTAAAGCAATTACGAGGTCGGATATACATTATAATATCGCCAATACCGTTAAAATAAAATAAAATATGTAATAAGTACTTACAAACGGGTTACCAGGATATCATATCGGATCTCGATAACATAACACATTTTCTGTTCGATTGTTATTCGCGTCGGTCGATAAGCAGCTGGCACATTGTTTTGTTAACATTTCGAAGCGGATAGAATTAGAATACATTGCATGCTTTACATAGTATACGTGGAATGTTTTAAGAATGGGGTAGACAGTAGTTCTTTATAACACCTGTCTTTACTTAGATCGGTGGGAGTTCTATATAAAATAACATAACATCATGCCTATGTTTTCTGAATGGTTAGGCAGAGGTGTTTGCTTTAGTACAACCACATTTCACCAGTTATCTTTAACTCCTGTGTAATAGGGTCGAGCCTATTGCTATTAATCGAGATTAATTAAAACTTACCACAAAAAAACACTGCCCGACCTGACTTGTAGGAAAAAAGATGGCAGCTGAACACAAAATAAATATTCATAAACATTTATCAATACCTACATAATGTTACTACATAATATCATAAGTACATTTATTAGGTTGTTCGGGATAAACTAGTTAAAATATACAAGCTAACACAAATTATAATTTATGTTATGTACAAACCACAAAACAAATATATAAAAAAGGGTTTTTTTTTTATCTCGACACTATAAAAGCTGTCGTTTATCAATGACTCATTAATACTTATTTTACAATTCCAAGAATGTGATTCGATCGTAAACATTTAAAGATTTTCTTTATTTTGATATTCCCCCCGTAGGCGTGGCTTGGCACTGGCTTGTATAATATTTTAATAACTCATATTTTTGATCGAAAAGGAAATGTTGCCTTAGTTATCATCAATCCATAGCGATGATCTACCTACAACAGTCTTTAGGCGCCTGGGCATTGTTGGTAAACATTTGTGAAATAGCCTCAGAAATTGTATTATAAAACAAAATGGCGGCGGTAGTTCCGATTTTGCCCACGCGCCTAATAATCCTTGTACATTGGTCGATTCGAACTTGATGGCGGCTCTGAAATGCGCTACTCGGCACGCAGTCCACCCCCACTGACACACATGAATTTGTTACTGCCTAAAACTCGCCTAATGTTCCGAGCCGCCAATAAATTGGATTCGGGCTGTACAATCTGTTGTAGTTTAGTTGCATTAAAAAATAACTGTACACAAAAATAACACCCACCTGTTCCTTCAGTTTAAATGAAACTGTCAACAAAACTTAAATTAAAACAACAAACCAATCAAGATGAAACGATAAACAAACTTATCAGAATGATTACATTTTGTTGATAAGCCATGATTTATCTCAGATAACGAAGTTGATAGCAGGGTGATTGCCACTTCAAATACAGACATGCAATTCTTATCAGTTACATTGTTGCTATTAATATTGACATAGATTTTATCAGAGAAATGGGTCACAATTTCTATCTGAGTGACATTCAAACCTGGCATTATTAATAGTGAATAAACGACTGAAAGAAATCCATTGAAACATGTTTTAAATGTTATAAGAATAAAGATGGCACTTTTTTAATGAAACAATAGAAAGAAAGAAAGAAAAATAATTTTAATTGCCACAGAAAAAACGTGCGTACGAAAACATAATAAGTAATAATACCCGAAGGTTACACAAAACAGATCTAAGTACTATCACAAACTAACTAATAGCCAGAAGCTGCACGTCATGACTGTGACAAGAAGGCTTGCACTCAGCATGATGCTATGCTATGGGGGACCCACAGCACAGCGCTGATTTTCAGTGGTCACCCGAAAAATACGTACGGAACCCAAGTCAGGCTTGATAAGTTGTACATAAGTAAATAGGTAACAAAATAAAATAAACAGTACTTAGAATATAATGCTTATACAACCAATTATAAGAATAAATATTACTAAATAACATAAAAATTAATCTGCAGGTATCACCATGCACATTAAAATTATTACACGAAAATATCCAGTGTTTTGTCTCGCTTCAACCCTCACCTCCGCGTCGCAATGGTGACTTTTAATTTCGAATTAATCAAGAAAGCGACATAATAAACGAGGACTATTACAATGTAGCATTTAAAGCTTTAAAATAATCGTCCATGTTTATAGTTTTAATTCAAAAAAATGTAACAGCTTTAAAAAAAATTCATACATCTCTTTCTAATATCTCTTAATAATCAAGTAATTTATTCAAACTATCTGAGGCTGAGAATCAGCACTTTTCGAACGTCAAAATTACATAAGGCAGTCCCCCAAACGCCCGATGTTCACGACTTCCTAGTGCTTTAGTGAAATGATATTACACCTTGACTCCTAGCAAAACTACAGTAGACGCCAGCGGAGACACTGAAAGTGCAAAAACGGCCATCCTTTACTCTCAAACAAAGCATTATAGGACTTCATCCAAGATAAAAAGAGATAGCACATCCTAATGACCTTTCCGTGGCTCAGACGTCCGTTTGTACTTGTCCCTAGACCTTCGCAATGACCTTGGAGAGACGTGATGACGTTATTTCCATGTTACGTCACACATCTTGATCAAATGCTTACGTTTGTGATGAAATTATATACTCGTACTATGGGTATATGTATGTACAGCAGATGTTAACTTAATGTTTTGATTAATAAATAATGTTAATGTGGGCTTATAACTGATTTTTAAACAATAGACATGGAATTTGTATAATTTGAATTCTATGTGTTATCATTGAATATTGTATCTGCTTGTATATGCATATAAGCAACTTTGTCATGAATTTTAGTATGAAATTACGAATGTAACTTGGAACAAGAATTTTGCAATAAAATGTTTACAACCGGATGCACTAAGCGCTGTGGTCGGGTCTTAATGTCCCATCCGCAGTTCCGCATTGCAGTATCATATTACCTGTACTTATGTACGACAGTTTCCTTTTCTCCTGATTAGAAACAATTGACATAGTACAGATGCACCATGATTAATGCCTATCACGGGAAGCCTGTTGAGCTAGCCTTGTTACTTATTAGTGTATCAATCAATCATCTTATCCTTTCGGAGTCCACTGCTGAACATCGTGCCTCTCTCATGTTACTTAATACAGGGTTTTGGCAGAACGTTGAACATACGAAAATGGTGGATAGGTGGGGTCATCTGCTACTTACTCAGCCCTAATTTAAGTAATTTATTTGACCCCGACCCCTGGATGATTTTGGAATAAATTTTTTTTTGCTTTCTTCTGCAAGTGTCACCACTTTCTTAACTTTAAAGTGAAATATTTATTAAGAATGGGTAAAACAGGCAATTTTTTTTAAATAAATAAATAAATATTTCCTGGTTTACCCATTTTTATTAAAAAATACACTTTAAAGTTAAGAAAGTGGTGAAACTAGAAGAGAGCAAAAAAAAATTAAGAAAATATCCAGGGGGCCAGGACCAAATAAATTAGGACTGAGTAAGTAGCATATGACCCCACCTATCCACCATTTTCGTATGTTCAACGTTCTGCCAAACATCCTGTATATTTGTTGCATTCCACAATGTGAACTTAGGTAGTAGGTTTACATAATCATTGTGGATCCTGTCGGTCTCAACAAAGTAGGTGAGAGGAAGAGGGATTTAATTTGCCAATAGTAGTGCCACACCCCACACAGTATTGTAAAGCACTGATAGCAGGCAGAACATCGAGCTGAATCGCCAGAGACAGAACAGCTTGGAAACGACTGGAGGAGGCTTTTACCGCTATCGATAGCGGTCCTTGTACACCATAGTAATAAAGACAGTTTTATATGTACAGACGCCAGCACATCAAGCTACTACAATCTGCCAAATTTCTTTTATAGATATTCAACTTTATCTCTACACCTTAAAGTTCAAGGTTGATTGAGGAAATTTTACAGTTTCGGGTAGCTTGACCTGCTGGCGTCTGTACATCATTTAAAAAGATAAAAAAAAAACGTAATTTGTATATTTTTTGTTATTAATAATGTCACATTAAGATCATTAGAAAAATCCTACTAATATTATAAACGCGAAAGTTTGTAAGTATGGATGGATGGATGGATTTTTGTTACTCTTTCACGTAAAAAGTGCTGGACCAATTTGGATAAAATTTCTATCGAGGTAGCTGACACCCTGGATTAACCTAAAGGCTACTTTTTATCCCTATATTCCCACGGGATCGAGACTTACGCGGGTGAAACCCCGGGGCGCAGCTAGTAAGGAATAAGTGTCTAAGGAATTAAAGCTATTTTATTAGTGCCACCCGAGTTTTTGCTACTTTCTATACTTATCCAAATATTTTCTCGTTACAGATTTTGCAGTAACCACGGCAACAAATGCCCCCGCCCGGGAGACGTGCCCGCGGCTCTCATGTGCGTTGCCGAGGCTATGATGCCGCGCCTCATACTGCGTCTGCTGCAACACTTCAGAGAGAACAGGTAAATACTGCAGCAACAAATAGCATATACAGGATACTGCCAGAAGCAGTTCTGTTAGAGGAACAACTCTTTTGAGGAGGGAAATCACCGCAGAGCAAAGTCGGAGCGCCAGTTAACGATTAGCTTACTACCCAAAAACTAGACATTAGTGTCTAGTTTAGTCTAAGGCCCACTTGTACCAAAAATAATAGAATACGTTTAGCGCTAAACTAATTTAAAACATCTTTCTATTGCTGTCAATCGTGTGAAGATGACAGGGACAGGATGATGTTTAGAGCTAAGTACATTAGTCATTTGTGGTGCAAGTGGGCCTAACGCCGATAGCACACCTCCGCCGTGAAACCATAGGCAGCGAAACCGTAGTAGCTCAATTCAACTGGCACGCGTTATGTTCCGCTACTCGCATCCGATTCGAGTAGCGGAACATGACGCAAGCTAGTTGAATTGAACTACTGCGGTTTCGCTGCTATGGTTTCGTGGCGGAGGTGAGCTACCGGCGTAAAACCTGTGTCTACTTATTCCTGATCTTGGGTTCCAAGAAGAAGACTAGTGTTAGTAATACTTAAAACTACCCACCAAACATATAAAAGAAAGTAAACTCAACAATCACTACTGCGCCACTCCATGACAAATGGCACTGCAATGATTGATGTAACCACAGTCCAGCCGACAAGCGATCATGCTAAGGATGCTGTTGGCGCTGCCACGTACTGTACGCACCAGGGATGCGCACCTTTTACGCATCGTAGCTTTAAGCAATCTACGCGACGTTCAGCAAAAACATCCCTGATGCACTACAGAATCGCCGCAGCCCCATCAGCACCCTAAACGCATTATTAAATTGAACTCGGCGGGCACTGTAAGACTTTTGAGTATAGTCGGCCTACTGGCTGCACGTGTAGAATGATGTACAATAAGACCTGAAAAGTGTAATTTTTATTTCTGTCAAACAACGTGCAATCCTGCGAGCTGTCATGTTCGCCCGTTCTGCCAGCGCCCTCCATTCCCTCTCGATGTCATCATTGTCCCTGAGGTCAGAGGTCAGCATATGTCCTAAGTATTTAAATTTGGAAACCCTACGCAAAGCTGTACGATTAAGCTTAATGCTGGGAAACACGTTACCTGTACTGTTTCCTCTGGCCTCAAAGACCATGACTTCACTTTTGAGTGGATTATATTTTAATCCGTGTTGCTCGGCATATGCTTAACAGACGGTAAGCAGTTTTTTAATGCCAGTTTCGATGCTTGGTGCACTGTAGCTGACGTTTGGAAACTACTAGATTTTGAAACCGTCAACTAGTTTCGTAGTTTAAATAATCCAATAGAAGCAATTCCTATAATCCGCTTAACTGACACGAATTTAACCGCCCTAGTGATTTGCGAAGCCATACGTGTGCTCCTAAGGTCTCTCACGGCAACGGTGTCAAGTATTTTTAGTTCGTTACGTTCAGCGCATTCAGATGTAACCTAGAACTGGATTTGTGACGTTAAATAGGTCGAGCCTTAGGTAGTTAGGTCGAGTCAATTACTCGTACATACCTAGGTATAGTGAGCATTAAGCCGTTAGGCGTAAGTATGCACGGTCTTGCGAATAAGATTAATAAGCAGTAAAGAAATTCGCAATTTATTGATGTATGGATGCCAATGTCGCATAAATATTACAAATTGAAACCTCATTTCAACTGTACATTTTCTATGACTAATCTGATGAGTACTGCGGTAATATGCAGTGGTGGCGGATCGATACATAATTGGAGGGTGATAGATCACGATAACTTCCGTCAAGGCACATTCTGTTTACAAGATGCTGTTTTTGATGCATTATAAGCGTCAAAGCCACAAAAGATATTGACTGCTCTTTATCGGGCTCCTCCACGAATGTTAACGAAGGGTTTCGTCCAAGCCTACATTCAACGATTTCCCGCGACCTTCACACATCGAGCACCTGATATCTATTTTCCGACAACTGTCCTACTTAACAAACTGGCTGACAATAGATGCTCAACCAATCCTAACGACTTTCTTCAACAAAGGGCCGCGGGTCTTAATGATACTTGAGCGCTCTGCAGCCCTCTTGACTTCTCGGAACTTTGTTAGTTTGCTAGCTAAAGTTGTCAAAAAGTAATAGGCCCGTTTTGACATTTAACTTGAATCGATTTATCGTGAGTATCGAGTACCGAGTCGTATGGTTACTTCACTAGTTACGCCGCGATTGAGTATCGCGACGTAACTAGTGAAGTATTTTTTTGACAACTTTAGCTAGCAAACTACCAAAGTTCCATGAAGTCTGTTGTATCTTGATTTCGTAGGTGTAATTAATTAATACACTCGTTATTGTCTGATCAACACAGATTTTATATCTTTATTAAAGAACCAGAGAAAATACAATCCTAAACTACTAAATGTAATGTTACAACACTCTTCCCCACTTTACTGGAAATAATTAAAACTTAACTAGAACATTTATTTATCTATATAATAAAGAAACACAGCTAATAAGTACTTGATTGAATTACATCTTATAATAAATCTTATTCTAAACATTGGCTACATTCCAGAAGTTGATTGGCATGTCGTTTCCACTGAAGACCATCCACTTCTACCATGTAGGTTACACCTGGTACTAAAATCTCATGAATTTTTCCTAATGACCAATTCTTTTTATTTTTTCGTGAGTCTTTTACCATCACCTTTTCTCCCACTGTAAATGATTTATAATTGTCTTTACTATTTATTGTTAATTTTACTTGTTCAAAGCTTACTTTGTCTTTTACTGGGTTTGGTCTTAGTAATGAGAAACGACATCTCAATTCTCTTCCTAGCATCAATTTTGCTGGACTGTAGCCTGTGGTTTTGTGTACAGTACATCTATAATCAAATAGAAATAAATTACATGCATACTCTAGTTTTTGTCCACTCTCTACAATTTTTATGACATGTGACTTGAATGATTCTACAAAACGTTCGGCCAGCCCGTTTGTTGATGGGTAGTATGGTGGGCTGAATGTCTGTTTAATTCCCACCATTTTACAAAATCTCTTAAATTCCTCACTTGTCCACGTTGGTCCATTGTCAGTGACCAAATGTAATGGATATCCATACCGAACAAATATACTTTTAAATGCCTCAATTGTTTTTTGTGCGGTTATATTACTCATAACAAATGCCTCTGGCCATTTTGAATAGGCATCCACTATAACTATAAACATTTTTGAATATAATGGACCCAAGAAGTCGGCATGTAATCTATGCCAAACTGTGGGGGGTTGAGGCCACAATGTTAGCTTTGTTTTTTTCAGGATTTTTATGGTTTTAAACAATGAATACAATTTTTTGTTATGTTCTCTATTTCATTATCCATACCTGGCCACCAAAAGTATGATCTTGCTATTTCTTTCATGCGTGTTACACCTAAATGACTAGCATGTAACTCACACATTACATTGTCTCTGAGCTTCATTGGTATGATAACTCAATAACCCCATAACAGACATTCTTTTTCTGCACTTATTTCATTTTTTTCTTTTGAAATATGGTTCATAATCTTCACCCAAATCATTTTTAACTGGCCAACCATCTCTACAATTACGTATGACATTACATAATATTTTATCTTTTTGAGTTTCATTTTGAACAGTTTTCCAATTTAATGTTTTTAAATCTGATTTAATAATATAGTTAATAGTATTACATTCGAAACTTTTATCAATCATCTCAGTATTTTTGAAATTGTCTTTACAACTGATGGCTACTCGTGATAAATAGTCTGCTGGATTATTTTTGGATTTTATGTGCTGAACTTCATAAGTAAACCCATTCAAAAATATTGACCAATATTGTAATCGCCTTGCTGCCATTTTAGGTATGCCATATTTTGGTCCTAATATTTTTACTAATGCCTCATTATCCGTTTGCAGGATGAATTTATGGCCAAATAAAAATTCATAAAATTTACTGACTCCAAAAATAATTGCATAAGCCTCTTTTTCTAAAATTGGGTATTTCATTTTTGAGTATTATTTCATTTTTTACTTGCAAATGCTACTGGCCTTATGATATTATTATTGTCTTTCACAGATAGTACAGCAGCTACCCCAGTGTCTGCTGAATCACAAGTTAAAATAATTGTAGAATTATGATCAAAATGTGATAGTGGGGTTGTGTTTGCTAGAGCTGTTTTTATGTCTTGGAAAGATTTATCACATGCCTATGTCCACTGAAACTTATCCTTCTGTAAGCAATCATATAATGGCTTTAATATTATTGCCATGTTTTGTAAAAATCGGTTATAATAGTTAACTTTTCCTAGGAATGATCTAAGCATTTTTACATTGTTTGGCCGAGGCAATGACATTATAGGTTCTATTTTGTGTTTTATAATTTTTACTCCCGTTTTGTTTACTTCAAATCCAAATATATCCAATTTTTCATCGAAAAATGTACACTTGTTCATTTTTAATTTTAATCCTGACTCCACAAGCCTTTGCAGTACTTGTTTCAATTTTTCATATGTCTCTAATAATATTTTTCCATATACATATACATTATCTATATAAACAATTACATCTAATCCACTTAGTTTTTGTGTAATTAATCTCTGAAATGAGCCGGGTCCAGTACTAACACCAAAAGGTAAGTATAAGTATTTGTAGATGCCCTCCTCAGTTACTATTGTGACTAATTCCTGAGAATCTTTGTCTAATGGAGCTTGTAAATATGCCTCCTGCAAATCTAATTCACAAAAATAATTATTGCCTTGCATTTTCATCAATATTTTATTAATAGTAGGTAAAGGGTAGTGATCAATCTGCAAATACTTATTTATTGTGATTCGAAAATCACCACACAAACGAACTGCTCCATCTGGTTTCAAAACAGGTACCACTGGAGTACCCCACTTTGAATACTCTACTGGTTCAATTCGTTTATTTTTGACTAATCTTTCAATTTCTTGTTTAACTTTGTCCTTTAATGCAAATGGAACAGTTCTTACTGGCATGAATATTGGCTTTACATCTGGGTCAATGGACAAATGTATTGGTTCTCCCTTAAAATCCCCCATACCTGGTTCAAATAAGGTGCTGTATTCCCTTTTTATACTGTTTATCAATTTATCTTTAGTATTTTTTTCACAATATTTTTGGTCAAATCTTGGCGGCCATAATTGCAATAAAGAGAGCCAATCTTTACCTATTATCTTAGGAAGTCCATCTTTTACCACAAACAATCTTTGATTATTTACTTTTACAGACTCATAGATTATATTTAAGTTTTCAATAACCCCTAATGGTGTTGTGGTAGACTGATCAAAGTTGGTGAATATCACATTACGTTGTTTAACTTCTAAATCTGGAAAATACTGTTGTTTATCACCTAGGGTAATAGTACTTACATCTGCTCCAGTACCAACCTCAAAGTCCACCAGTTTTCCATTTACATTAACCTGCAATGTCGCCGACCGACGGTATATTGTTTTTATTGCTAAAATTAAAAATATCAAATATTTCTGTTTCCACTTCTATGCTTTTATTTTCTTCAACATCTTTGTCATCTTCATCTGTAGTTTTAACCAAATTCACATTTTTGACCTTAAATGACTTGTTTTTACCACAAACTTTGTAGATATGTCCCTTGCCACCGCACTCACTACAGAATTTCTCTCGTAGATAGCATTCTGCTTTCAAATGGCCAATCATTCCGCAGAAGAAACATGACCCATCTTGTTTACTCATGGGTGTTTTTGAGCGATAACCACTATTTTTGTTTTTATTGCTACTTTTTCCTTTTAATTGGAACATCTGTGGCTGTTCCTGTTCCTTTTCTTGGTTAAATGCTAGTTTATATGCTATTTCTGCTGTTTTTCCAATATTAGTCAACTTTTCCAACGATTGATCAGCTTGCTTCAATAATTCAAACTTTATTGAATCACAGAAAGTACCATTCAACAATCTTTCCTTTATTTCATCATCTAAGTTCTTGAAGTTGCAGTTTTTAGACAATTTTTTTAGTTCAATTATGTATTGTTCAATGGATTAATTTTGTTTTTGACATCGTTTCCGGAATTCTGCTTGATGTAACGCATTATTTTTTACTGGGTGATAGTACTTTGTTAGCTTCTCACATAAGTTGTCATAGCTTTCGTTTAATGGTGTTTCTGGTATGCACAATGTTGTTAACAACTCGTAGACCTTTGTACTTAATTTTGTTATTAATAATGGCACTTTTTTATCATGCTTTATTTCGTTCAATAATAAGAAACATTCGAATTGTTGTTTATATGCGCTCCAGTTTTCACCGGTAAATACTTCTAAACTGGAGATCGCGTTCATGATGATGCCACGGGGATAGTCTTTTGTTTTTATTCTGTCTATGTATTCACGTAAATATTTCCTAATTTCCTCAATAGAATGCGTTTCCACAAATAGAATTTTCTGTGATAGTTTATTTGCAATCTCTATTAATTATGCTTTAGTTTTTTCTTGTATCCAACCTTTTTTACCTTGTTTTATTTGTTGTTCGACTAACTCCATTAATTTTACCAAACCAACACTTTTTAACCTCAAAGTGTTTCTTTTTATTGATGTTGTGGTTACAAAATTTGGTTCGTTTCTCGCTCGTCGCCAATGTTGTATCTTGATTTCGTAGGTGTAATTAATTAATACACTCGTTATTGTCTGATCAACACAGATTTTATATCTTTATTAAAGAACCAGAGAAAATACAATCCACTGACGTTTCACACCGAACACCTCCGGGCAGTCAGTGTTGCTCCGTCGCTAAATGTAATGTTACAACAAAGTCGTATGGTTACTTCACTAGTTACGTCAAGTAACCATGCGACTCTGTACTCGATACTCACGATAAATCGATTCAAGTTAAATGTCAAAACGGGCCTATTACTTTTTTGACAAGTATAAGGCGAACCCTTATACTTGTCAAAAAATAATAGGCCCGTTGCATGTGTTTTTGTGATATGTACGTATACAACATGTCCCAGAATTAACGCACAACCTCTTAAGGGGTCATTGTACTCATCATTATGAACAACTTTTACTATGGGAACAAACCTGAAATCGCGAAAAAAAAAACTGTTCCCTACATTTTGACGAGTTATTCGAACATAAATGTAGGGAACAGCGATTTGTTTTTCGCGATTTCAGGTTTGGTCCCATAGTAAAAGTAGTTCATAATAATGAGTACAATGACTCCTTAAGAAGTTGTGCGTTCATTCCGAGACATGCTGTAGATAACTAGGTATAAATTCTGGGTCAGCCCAGTCTGAAGTTGGGATAAAATATATACACGAAAATTTCCTTATTCCAACTTCAGTTTTTTTTATCATCATCAAAATGAACGGAATTAATTGCTCCCCCACGATGCATCGACCCTCGCGGGTTGATATCAAAGCACACGCCACATGACATACGGGCATCGCAATGCAATCTAGCCCAGATGCCTTACCACTTTACAAAGAACCAGTTTTCTATCCAAACATTTTTAATCTTCCCAGTTGCGGCACACAGACAACATCAGACAGCTACCGGATCACTGTCCAGGAGTGCGAGGGCTACGTCAAGATGCTGATGGAGTTCAACAACATGGGCGACCTGATGCGCTCCGCCATGACCAAGGCTCTCATCAACCCACAGGTAAGCAAGTCTACAAGACTTTCATAATCAGTGTATAATGTTCCCACAGCTGGGACACAGAACAGACACAAGCGATTATTTCTTGAGAAACTATTCACTAAGTAACCATTGTGGGGTTATATAGGGCAAGTACGGACGTCATGGCACTTCTGTAGGTATACAACATGTCCCAGAATTAAAGAAGAAAAAAACAGGTAGACGCTTGAAACATTCACAGAATCTTCCGGCAATGGCGAAAATCAGCTGTTCCCAATAAATGTAGGGAACAGCTGATTTTTTTTCGCAATTGCCGGTTTGGTCCCATAGTAAAAGTTGCTCATAATGATGAGTACAATAACCCCTTAATAGGGTGTGCGTTAATTCTGGGACATGTAGAGTTGCCAACTTATTAAACAAAATACTATAATAAAAACCGGCCAAGTGCGAGTCGGCCTCGCGCACGAAGGGTTCCGTAACATTATCTCAAAAAAATCACGTTTGTTGTGTGGGAGCCCCCTTAAATATTTGTTTTATTTTAATTTAAATATTTATTTTTAAAGAGAATATATAACTAAAGATTCTGTGAATATCTCAAGCGTCTACCTGTTGCCGTTATCAATATCGAGCAAAAAGGAGCAAAAAAATCACGTTTGTTGTATGGAAGCCCCCTTAAATATTTATTTTATTTAGTTTAAATATAACAACAAATACTAAATATTTGTTGTTATAGCGGCAACGGAAATACATCATCTGTGAAAATTTCAACTGTCTAACTATCACGGTTCATGAGATACAGCCTGGTGACAGACGGACAGACAGACAGACAGACGGCGGAGCCTTAGTAATAGGGTTCCCGTTTTACCATTTGGGTACGGAAAAGAAAAGTATTACATTTCTTTTTACGTCTTACAACAATTTCTAACTGAATCTTGTATTTCCTTTGTCCAGATGTACCGCAATCTGGTGGAGCCTCCGTTTCCGGACACGGAGTACGGCAGCTACATGGCCGAGTCCAACAAGATGTACGAGAAGGCGCTCGAGTCGTTCCCGGCGCCCGAACCGCCTGACGAGTGAGTTTAATTTACTACAAAATCAGGATATCATCCTTAAATAGTAATTAATTCTTAAGCGAAAGGAGTATGTAAGGATCGTAGCACGTGGCGTTCTGTAGTTTCTGCCTACTCCTATGGGAAATAGGTGGTATGTAGAATAACAGGATATCCCTGGCTCGATCCCGTGGGAATATCAAGATAAAAAGTAGCCTACATGTTAATCCAGGGTGTCAACTGTCAGCTACCTCTATACAAAATTTTATCAAAATTCCAGCGGTTTGAGCGTGAAGAAGTAACAAACATACACTCACACACACTCACTCACTCACTCACTCACTCACTCACTCACTCACAGACTTTAGCCTTTATAATATTCGTGTGATGTGATGACTATAAGAACAACGGTGAAAAGAGAAATTGTCAGAATCTCGCAACTTAGCTAGAGGGAATGGTGATCGCAGATCCTCTTCATTTAATCGCCTTTTGTGTCCATGAGTGAGATGCAAGCAGAATAGCTATTAACAAGCATTCGATACGGTTCCGTATCGAATCGAGCATATATCAATGTTATCAAAGGAGTCCTCTAAGACTGTTCACAAATCCAAAACACTTAAGTTTTATCAGTTTAAACCAAATAGACGACCGCCATTCTTCCGACAGCTATATGCTGTCGGGTGCAAGGTAAATCAGTTATTGAAAATCTGTCATTTTCGATACGACAACTTGTCGAATGGTTGTGAATTGCTATGCAGGTCTTTTTTTTGACTGGTTACCTCAGCACACGAACTGCGTCTGTTAGGAAGTAATATAATTACAATCAACTGCTCTGTCAGTCACACCTGTAAATAGCAGGCTTTTAAAAATAGCCGTGAAAGTGTCGAAGTTTTGGGCCAACAACATTTTAGACACTGTCGTGCCATCGACGCTCAAGAAGAGCTCAGAATAGAAAAGTTCTTTATTTGCACAGAAATTAGGTACATGTTACAGGTGTTAAGTTTAAAATGATCCTTATACTAACTACTTTAACTAGGGCATGCAAACAGTTTAAGCTATAATAATAATGATTCGCTCATTATATATTATTTACACAATCAATAAAATCAATACAAAATTACCATTTTAAGATGAAATTCAGTAAGTAAATAGTTTGAAATAGGTAATACAATAAATAGTGTCAAGTTTAATGAAATAGGATTATAAATTCGTCAAGTTCGAGGTCAATACAGTTTAATTAAAATATAAATGATTTAGTACAAGTCAAGAGTATAGAGATGTCATATTATCAATTTAAATCGATGGTTATGCCGACGAAATCTTGGCGGTAATTGCTTTCCATGTGGTTAGGGTGTATTGTTCTCATATTTTAACAAAAAAACCCTTTCTCCCCAGGTACCGCCACCTGCCCGCGCTGGCGCCTCGTCTGCAACACAATACCTTATTAGACGAGTTCATATTCTGGACGTTTAAGTACGAGTTCCCGCAGAATGTGGTCTGCTTCCTGCTCAATATGCTGCCAGACCAGGACTACAAGGTATAGAAAAACTAAGGAGTTCGTTAAATAAACCTGTAAAGTGAAATTTTCCTCTTGTTCGACCCCTGTTGGGGGTCTTCTTCACAGTTCAAACGTTAAGCTTATTTTCTTCAGAGATAAAGATAGTTAAGATTTCCTGAAAAATAATGTCAAAAACTGTTTTAAAAAACCAGCTGTCCTTATAGGATTGATTGTTAGTCTTCGAGCTACTCAACCAATCTCATAATTATATGAGCTGATATGAGATTTGAAAGCAGATGATGATATAATTAAATGTAACATCTTGCATGCCACAATTTTTTTGGATATATAAATGAACTTTATCAGATTTATTTATTAGACACTTTATCAGGCTGGTTTACTCACTTAAATTCAAGTTTCGATTCAATTAGAAATAGTGCTGATCCATGTAATTCTTGTTACAGGAACACCTAACCCGTACATTCGTGATGCACTACGCGCGCATCCCACTCGTGCTAGAAGACGCCGCCGACCCCGACACGCTCTCCAACCGAGTAGTGCACATGTCTGTGCAACTATTCTCCAACGAGGCCTTAGCATTGCGCTGTGTACAGCAACTCCACCTCCTACACGTAATGGTTCTTTCTCTACGTCTGATGATGGGGAAAATCTTAGTACAGAACACATTACATGATCCCGATCAGAATTTCCATTACGTGATTGATTGTACGCGTCGCGTGATGAAGGAGCATTGCTATTGGCCGTTGGTGTCTGACTTCAATAACGTGTTGTCACATAAGAGCGTTGCGTTGCTGTTTCTGCAGGATGATGCGCTTGTAGACATGTGGTTCGAGTTTCTGTCTATGTTGCAAGGTTGGTATTATTCTTTTTAGGGTTCCGTACCCAACGGGTAAAACGGAAACCGTATTACTAAGGCTCTGCTGGCCGTCCGTCCGTCTGTCTGTCTGTCCCGTCTGTCACCAGGCTGTATCTCATGAACCGTGATAGTTAGGCAGTTGAAATTTTCACAGATGATGTATTTCTGTTGCCGCAAAATAGTAAAAAATAATAAAATAAATATTTAAGGGGCTCCCATACAACAAACTTGATTTTTTTGCCGTTTTTAAAGATAATAGTACGGAACCCTTCGTGCGCGAGTCCGAGTCGCACTTGACCGGTTTTTTTTTTCATTACACTTTTTAATCGAATGCAAAGAGATTTATTTTGTTAACCAACGATGACTTTGAACTTCCTATTTTAAAGAAACATTTATAAATAAATATACATAATTATGTCGTAACGTTTTGCGTTTACACGAACAAGCATTGTGCAAGTATTTTTCGACCGATTACAACCACAAATAGGCTTGAAATCTGTGTAAATAATGTTGAATACTCTACAATATTATTTTTCAGGGATGAACGTAAACATCCGCGAGGTCGGCGGCCATATTGAATTCGAGCCGTCCTCCTACTACGCGGCGTTCTCGTGCGAGTTAGAAGCGGCCGCATACCCTATGTGGTCGGTACTGTCGCACCTGACGGACGCGTCGCACGCGCCGCTCGCGCGACGGATCATCGCGGCCGCGCTCACCTACCTGCAGGAGTGGCTGGACGCGGTACACTTCACTACGCCGCACATGGAGAGGGTGAGTACTAGCTGTCGCACCTGATAGACGTGTAGTACGTGTGGACTATTCCGGTCTCGGAGTATGGAACTCGGGATAAGTTGTAGTTTCCGTCAGGCTAACAGAGCCCAGAATCCCAGAATTTTGAGCTAGTAGCGATCGAAGCTCGTTCCTCGCTGTGGAAGAGAAGTAGTGAAATCGAGAGTGAATTTCGGCGCACAGATTGTAGTTAAAGGAATCTCGCGAGGTGTTATTTCATATGAGTACCCCTTTGTCTTGCTTAGAATCTATGAGAATTTCATGAAATAAACGATAGGGCCTCAGGCTGGTCCGAGGATACCGCACGGTCTCCCTCTTTGCCGGACTGCCGCCATGGGATCTGGAGGCAAGAGTCCTCGCGCCCATAAGGGATTGGTGCGAGGAAGCGAAACGCCGGGGCGTAACTCCGCTGCCGCGAGAAATCACGGCACAGCAGACGGAGCTCCGGGGGGATCTCTAAAGCGACATGGAGAGTGCGATGGTCGTAACCCAGCGTTGGGCACGCTACAATTGTGGCGATGAGTCCCGTCGTTGAGGAGTGGCTAGAGAGGTGCCACGGCGTTCTCACCTTCCGCCTGACGCAGTTCCTCACCGGACACGGTTGTTTCGAGAGGTTCCTGTTCAGGATAAAGCGGCAGGAAACGCCCGGTTGTCACCACTGTGTGGATCGCCCGGAGGACACGGTGGAGCATACGGTGGAGGTCTGCCCGGCTTGGGCAGAGCACCGCCGTGTCCTCACGGAGGCGATCGGCGGCGGCGATCTCTCGCGTCCGGCCCTGGTTCAGGCCATGGTTCGGAGCGAGAGTCCATGGGAGGCCGTTACCTCCTGCGAAGCAGTAATGCTCGCGAAGGGGGAGGTGGAATGCGTGAGGGAGAGACAGGGTTCGTGCCCTCACGCCCCTAGTCGCCGCGGGAGACGCCCCGGCCGTCGGGAGTCGCAAACATATTCCCGGCCACCGTAGGCGCTATTAATCGGAATATTATATCGCAGTTGAGATATTTATGCTTTCTCCAACGTGTTTTAACTTTGACCACTTACTAATTTGAGATTTTCTTCAGTCGGAGGTGATGCACGCGTCGTTCCACTTCCCGCTGCACCGCTACCTGGGCGCCTTCCTGTGCGCCGGCGCGCGCTGCATGGGGCTGCGCGCGGCCGACGTGCTGCCGCCGCGCGAGCTGCTGGCGCTGCTGGCCGTGCACCCGCTCAGAGTGCAGGTATGTGACACACGACGAGATACGACACAGAAGCTGACGATTACGACTGCCTATGTTTGGATTAGAATCTCAGATAGTTAACATGTTGATAACTAAACTACAAACTCATCGTCATACATGCTACAGTTAAAATTACAAATTCCACTAAAACTTGGGACATTTTTATTTTTGAACTCATAATCTAGAATAATTATCAAGTTTAGGGAAAACAAGCTCAATGTCATACATGACAAAGTTCAAATACAATTGTATTGCTAGGAAAAAAAATAAGACCTTTTTATTACAAACGGTCACTTAAAAATTAACTTATGCCTTAACGCTAAAATAAATAATTGAGTAAGTGAAGATGTAATGCAAATTATCTAAGATTCTCAATTCAAGTATAGTTATTCTAGTAGCCCCCAAACGCGACCACTGAATCGCGGGGTCCCGAGGATTTCCCGTGAGAAAACAGCATACAACTCTACCTTCATATCGCTACTCCGATGCTGGGCACGTCTACTGCACTATCAGTAACTCCAAATGCAGGCGACATAGTTGTTATATGCATGCGACCTATAACAGTTCACTTGCGGAGTTCAAGTCCTGAATCACCGCCAAACCAGGCCTCAGACATCGGTGATGCTCTTTTCCAAAACTACCCTGCTTATTAAACTGTTTGGCGGAATACAAGCGGGTGATGACAACTTGTATAAAAGCTGGATATTCTTAGCTTTTATTTTAACACGAAAGGTAAGTTTATTATTGAATGATTTCTTATATTCTTCTAATCGTTATATGTTGACTTCTTTTAAATTATTGTTTTTACACACAAGCCATGATAAAATTATATTTGACATAATAAAGGCAACCTCTGCCTATCCCTTCAGGGATTACAGGCGTGATATTATGTTAAATACAACTAAAATGAGACCGTGTCAATTTAACTTTGAGTACCTATTTCAAAGTAATGATCGATTATCTGTGATTAAATATGAGGGGGATGCGCTAAGGTAGCCCGCGAAATTCAAATTTTATTAAGTTTTTTGCAATTCGCAGGTCATGAACACGTTTTATGTTGTTTGCATCCCCGTTAACTAAGTACGGCACGTTTTAAATTACAAGAAAGTTTCACAACTCTTCTAGAAACCTTTCGTCTTATTTTCACTGAAGGAAGGAAGGGAGGCACCTCATTGCCTATTATTACTTACCATAGCCAACTTTTTGCTTCCGTTGTCATATGTGCAGCAGTTTTAACGGAATCAGTCTTAGTGTAATACTGCACTGCACTTAGTACATTTCCGAAAATATTCGCGTTATTTCGTTTATACATTTTTTTTTTTATTTCAATATGAATAGAGTATATTCTGTACTACGCAAGTAACGTGGTAAAGTATTGTATTTAAATACATTTTTTTTACATTTTTCTCACATATAGAAGCGACAAGAATAATGTACCCAGGATTTTGTAATGTCTTGAGAATGTCCTTGGAGTTTTTTACCTGTTCTTCTCCATAGAGATCTACGTTTTGGAATGGGCTTAGCTTCAATTTTCTGACTAACTGACCGACTCTTCGACAATTCAAAAGTGCCTGTAATTGGTTTAATTGAAATAAATGCTTTGAGTTTTTATTTTGAGTTAACACGGATATTTTGATTTTATACAAGTGAAGTGCCACCATGATGTTTGGAACACTGATAAAACAAAATAAGACTAGACAATGACAAAGCGTCGGACTGTCCACCATTTGCGTTTGATCTCATAAATAGTATAATAAATAGGCATGTATTTAATGCGGCAACTAAGTAAAATGAATATAGGTTTTAAAAAAAAATAGAGTGGGTACCATATATAATGGGTTGGCAGCTAATAAGGAGTATCGTAATAAGTAATAGGTAGCATATTAATATATCAGTAATAAGCTCCGTTTTAATTTAAACTAGCATCAAGTTTTTCTTTTGGGAACAGAATTAATATCTAAGCGGAAACTTAATGGCGAAAATAAAATAGAAAATGGGCATTCATAAATAATATATTGTTATTGTATTATTAGGGCAGGTTTAGATTTTCTATATAATCTAGTCGTTTCTGGCACTCGCCGGCCGCTACCGCGGCACCGCTCGCTTCGCTCGCTCGGCTCGTACGTAGGAAGTCACAGTTTTAACCTAACCTAACCATTAAAAAAAAAATTATAACCTACTCTAACTAGACTGGTAATATATTATCTTTGCCACCCTACTAACATTATTAGTCGCCAAGTCATTATTTATAGCTCCTCGCCTAATATTTTATTTGACTGGTATAGTTTATTTGCTACCTAAACGCAGCTGCTAGTTTTTAGTTTTTATAACACCTTTAATTTTGAACCTTACATAATAGTCGCGAAAATATTTAATCGCTGGCAAGTTATTTTATTTGTTGCAAACATTTAGTCCACTTTTAAGTTATTAGTCACTCGGAAAATAATAAGCTTAATAAATACTCAATACTTTTATTGCATTCCACATGTAGATATTCTAAGGTGGTAAACTTATAATTAGATCATATGGACCCTGTCGGGCACAGCTAAATAAGTGAGTTAGGAGAGAGGAAGCATTTGCATACAAATATTACTTAGCAAAACAACTATATACATAATGATGTAGGTATTTTGCAAGATAAGCTAATTAATAGCTTTTATATAAAATATAAACAGGCTAAGAGATGTAGGTACTATTAAGTAATAAAAACAAGTAAATATTTAAAGTTATGACTTTATAAGTCTGTCACTTATACTCGTTTATCGAGTAGTAGCTTTTATTTAGCAAACATTCTCTAAAATTCTCTCTCTCTCTTTTATACGAAAGTGAGCTTGTTTATTTGTTTGTTACGATAAAACAGCTGAACGGATTTGGAAGGAATTTGGCACATGGGTAGACCATGACGTGACCATAGGATAGGTACCATAGGATACTTTTTATGCCGATATTTCCACGGGATCCAGACTTGTGCGAGTGAAACCGCGGGGCGCAGCTAGTAAGATCTATCTTAGCGGTGATCTCAGAATGTGTGAAGTAATAACAAAAACGAACCTGTACCATATTAATCTTTATTGTTCATATTTGGAGCTGTACGGAGACTAGAAAATTGGAGTTATCTATTTCCTACAGGGATGATACATGAAACAAGATCACATTTCCAAATAAATGGCGATTTCATTACGCTTTTCTGTAAAAAAAATGTATTTATGATTTAAAATTAGTTCATTGTTCGATTGAATGAGTACAAATACCGTAAATATGACAACTTCCCTTGGTCAATTTGGAATATCGAAATAGCCCCAAAGAAATGTTACTACGCTTCTCGAAGTAAGGACCTGTCGGATAGGTTTTGGACAATGAATCTGAATGATCGCAGTTTTCCATTCACTAGAATGTTTACTTATAACATGTATAATATTCATGATGCAAAACTCATCGGTCACATATTTGTAAATGTGTATTATGTAAACAGAAAATGCAAACAATAATGTAATGTTATCTTGTTTGATATTAACATCCCTTTTGTACATACCCTACCATTGTACACCACATTATATCCCGAAATAAAACTCAGTACAAGACTTAAAAAATACGTATTATCAAAAGTATCAATTACGCTACATTACAAAATAAAATGAGTATATGAAATTGAACTGTATTCTAATTGACGATGGGTACGAATTCGGTTGTCTCCGCCTCGTCGATGAACTCTGACGGGGGTGGTTCTGCCTTCACATGTTTGGAGTAGTCGTAGGTGATGACCTTGGCGGCGATGAAGCCTCCGGAGCCCTTCGCTCCTCTGTGGTACAACCCCGCTCCGCTGAGCAAAGTCGCTCCTTTGGTGTTTAGGGCTGCGGGCGAAAATGAGTTGTTTTAGATCTAACTAGTTAAAAATGATGGTAATCCTCTTCTCATACAGAGAAGGCAGAAGCATTAATCACCACGCTTACACAAACAGTATCTACAGTAAATGTAACCTAAAAAAGTCACTATATTCTGGATCTATTGTGTATTATTTCTCTTTTGTCATCGTCAAATACCTATCACTAAAAACTACCTATTCCAAAATTAAGTAAAACTAAAAACTCCATGCATACCTTTGGAAGGCACGACGGGCTGTATATCAACAAACGGCACAGTGCTTTGCGCTGCGTCGGCGTCGAAGTCCGAATGCGTGAACTCCATGAACTGGTCGTGCTGCGAGTCTATGCGCAGTGTCGTGTGCGCGCGCGTTGGAATGTCCGGCTTGTATAGCTCTAGACGTGATCTGGAAAGTAATTGGAAAGACTAGGTTTAGAAGAATCCCTAAAAAGGCCTCAGACACAGGATACAGGACAGGATTCAGGAGGAATTGGTCTCGTTTAAAGACTCAGTTGTGGTAGAAAAATATTCTTCTTAAGTCGTCATGCTGATTTCCTGTTAAGAATGCCACTGATGCCGCAATCAACGTCCACTTATTGGGCTCAAACAATATAATTTAGTTAAATTAAAGTACCGTCGACACAAAAAGACGATGAAGCCGACTTCGTAGCAAAGTTTCCAGTCCATGGATTGTTTCTTAGACGACAGTTACTTGTATCTAATCATGCTAGGACACTATGTGTATTTACCTAGGTATATGTGATCCTTCTGTATTGTCGTTGCTGATCCATTGACTCTTTTCTGGTGCAAGTTTTCCTGTCGTGTAGTTGAACGGCGTAGCGCGAATCTCGAAGTGTAGATGGGCACCGATCATTCGTAATCTGTGAAAGAAAATTTAGTTAGTCTTTTTTCGCTTATAATTTTTAAACTAAGATTGGTTCAAATGACTGTATGTCTTCTCACCTGGCTCCAGTCAAAACGTGTCCCGAAGGTGCATCCAAATCGTCCAAGTCAATGGCTCGCCTCTCGTACGTCAGCGTGTGGTAGTCCATGCCTTCCATGATTCCTGCTTGCATCGGGTCGAAGGCCTGCGCCTTCACCTCCTCCGAAGACTCCACGAACCCTCGCTCCACCAGCTTACCCTGGTATATCTGAATGTGGAACACTTTACCGTGCTTCACTAGTCGCATTCCTGTCACTACCCTGAAAATTGCGAAAAGCTGATGTTAGTTTCGAAATAGAAATTACAAAGAAATAGACCACCCGCACACCAACACATGCTGTTAACACAATAGAGATGACAGAAGATGGCATTAGATCCGAATCGCTACGCTGAAGATTTACTATTTACAGTTTTCTACTATCCCTGTAAGCGGTATGAACAACGAAAGCCAATTAGGTCGAAAACACAAGTAGGTTAGTTTCTCCACTTCTCCAAGTACTGACTTGTTGTTCTCAATATCTGCCAATGCCTCTCGTAAGCTGAAGAAACGTTCTGCCACGCTGGCATCGTCCTCGCACAGACAAAAGCAATACGAGCAGTGAGTAAGTGTCCATCTCCACCAGGAGTCGACCTTTGAAGGAAAAATTTTCATTATAATATTCGTTTTAGTTCGGATTTCTGGGGGCAAGTTTTGGAATGTCCCTAAAAGTGTGCGGGCGACCCGAACATTTAAGGGACTAACTTGTTGTTGTTGATGTCTGATACTGCTTCCCGGAGACTGAAGAAGCGGTGGGAGTAGGTCTTGTCATCGCAGAGGCACATGCAGTAGGAGCAGTGCCAGAACAACCAGCGCCACCACGAGTCCACCTGGACATAGCCATTGAATTGGAACACTTGGCTTGAGATTAATAGGGTTTATTTGATTATGTGCTGCATATTCTCGGGGTCAGGTAGCGGTCGCTTCGTTTAAAATACTTAAACCTATTTCACACCTAGTTGGTTGGAAGTAAACTCCAATTGAAAAATAAAAAACAAAGATCATTATGATGATGTCATGCTGCAAAAAACCACGATCGAGGCTTAAAAGTGTGTACATGAAAATATGTACGTTATGCATTAATCTTCGAGAAATCAATCTAAATGAAACAAGTATCACGTAAAACGACTTGCTATCGTATTTGCGTTCCGATTTGTTTCCTGAATCATCTGACCTCATTAACTACTCTGCAAGTCTGGCAGATAAGCCATGCATATCATACGATTGCTCTGCAAACGATAGGTTTGTCGCCAATAAACAAACATTAGGAGCCAGTGGTATTTGTTGGTTATTGAGATGTTGGGGCTAATTTTGTGATTTTGTGTCAAATTGCTCTAACCTTGGTTGTTCCCAGTCTGCAGCTGCCCACCCTTCCCAGCGTGCGTCCGTTTTCGTACTCGATCCATTCATACCGCCTGGAATTGCCGTAGCTCTGTAAAGTTCAACGTATACAATTATTCGGATATCTTCGCAATATTTGTTCGCTCATGATGGATTATCGTGATTTGTTAGTTTACTAACGAGGTCACGGCTGCTTTAGTTCAGAATTGTTTTTAATAACAAAACTACGAATATTTGGTTGTTAGTTTCTTTTATTTATTTAAACTTCTCGCACACAATAAGGTACAAAGGCGGACTTAATGCCTTAGGCATTCTCTACCAGTCAACCAAAGGTGGTGAAGAGATAAGATGGCGGGTGCTCTTTTGTTGTTTATGCCGTAGTTTGTCTTTGAAACTTTTAATAATATTCTCTTGAGTTTTTGTTTCGTCTTTTTCTTAATTCTGCTCGTCATGTGGCATGTTTAACTTTAATTATAACAACAGTATAATCGGACCGGACAATTAAGATATGACTCTACAATTCTACATCAATTTAAGCAATTTAACTTTGTGTGAGAATCGTCAAATGAATCAATCCCTAGCTCTTTGTATATTGCATTAAAATTGTTATTTTATTTATGTCTCATGTCCATGATTGGTTAAAATGGCGTGAAATCTTTGTCTGTAGAATAATTGACAAAATTAATAACAACGTTTTGACAAGATTTTACAGAATAAAGAATTGAATAGGTTATAAGCAGCTATTTTGGTAAAAGATTTAGTTTCCTTACCGCTGGACACACCCACATGTCAGAATCAACATACTGACAGTCAATAATCCTGCCGTTGCAAGTGTCCTGTTTCGCACAGAACTGCTCCTTGAAGCAGCCCTTGTTCTCTGTCAGCGTGTAGAAGGCGCAGTTTTCCTTGCACGTGCCGTCGCTGTTCAGGTCCACTTCGTTCTCCACGTAGCCTTGCAGCAGGCGAGTCACTTCCGCGTACGTCTCTGGAAAATAGACGTTTTCGACTGTAGTTGGAAAGTTCAAGAAATGTTTTGAGGTGTAACTGTAAAGTTTGTTTATGGATAAATAAGGTGGAGTTTCTGTTGTGTCTGTGTTGTTATTCTGTCGCAGCTTTGTTTTTGCTGCTATTTTTATCTTTAGTCGTAGGTTATTTTATCACTATTTATTGACCTGTGAACCGTTTAAAATAATAAGATGATTGTGTTGGAATTCTCGTAGTTTGTCAAATATAGTAAAAATAGCAATTTCCTTTGTGCTAAACTAGTTGTACCGTGGGTCGGGTGTCTGGTCTGATATTGTTCATAGGATGCAAAGATTCCTCAAACCAGATTCCAAGTATCAAGTTTATTCCCTGGAAAACTTCATCCAAATTGTTGACTAATTTTACCTAAGCTTTAGTAGATACGTACCTAATATTAGTAAGAATGCTTACCACTGGTATGTATAGGCGGATCACACCGGTACAGGTCTCGACTAGCCGATGCTAAAGCTGCTCTTGCAGCTGTGGCCGTCTGTCCCGTCCTTTCAGAGTACCTTTGTCGCGTTAGACTCGCTTCCTGTGTGAAGTTTCCTGAAACAAACCACGATATTACCACATATTAACATGAAATAATGGAAAGTAAATTCATATGTTACACCTTATTACAAATACAGCTATATAACGCAAAAAAAAAACATATTTTTATATCACAATAGTTTTTCAAACATAATCCATTGTGCCTATCAAGTTATGTGGAATAGATTCTTAAATAAACATAATTATACTGCATTAAACATTATTGACCTGCCATAATGTATGATACTGCTGATCTTACAATAGTTTATATTTTACGTAAGTAGGCAATATCATTACAATAAGTACTAAAGTTATTAATGCTAAATAGTATGAATAAACAGCTAATAATTATACTGACTAAAGCAAAACAACGGATATACGCCTATATTGTTATTATTAACTTAATAACTGTTATTAGTCACTATTTACTAGTACAGTATACCTAACCAATCATATTATTGTGGTTACAATATGACGTAGATTCCTTACTGTGTTATTCTACACAGATGTATGGTTATCTAAACTCAGAAATGTGATAAGTTATTTAAAATTATTTTCATACTCGGAACTAGTTGACTATTAGGTATGGCTAATGATAACAAAGTAAGACATCTTTTATTCGTAGAATAAAATTGACGTCTGACAGTTTTTGATTTCAAATACTGTCAAAAATCCAAAATTTATTCGCATTTTATGCCATATACCGAATTCACCCTTAATGAATCACTTAAGTTTAATTTCAACACTAAAATCAAAGCGTTTTCATGCCTTGTTTAATAAATGACTTCGTTTTGTCACAAATTAAACTGTCCTTGATGCATACTGTTACCTGGTTTATAAATCAATTGTTTCAATATCGCACGGTCAAATACCAACTGGTAATGAAGATCTGAGAATATTCATTATTTAACTTTCTACTCCTTTGTTTTCTTGTTCCACATATTATTAAAATATGATAACAAAAGAAAGGCATGAATTTTGATAATTATAAATAACGGAGCAGCGCGCTTAAAACTAATCGCATTTATTCGTTTAATGAATAATGTTAGTGCCTTTTAGAAAGGAAATAAGACCAACCTTGAAATCACGAAAAAAAAATCTGCTGTTCCATACATTTTGTCGATTTAAGTGAACACAAATGTATGGAACAGCTGATTTTTTTTTTCGTGATTTCAAAGTTGGTCCCATAGAAAAAGGTGTTCATAATAATGAGTACAATGACACCTTTTCGGGTTTAGGGTAAACAAAAACTAATGTTGTATATTATTTACTAATTACATGAGTCATACACTAATTCCATGCTATTAAAAAGTACTTACTTATTCCATGTTCAAGCTGTCACTTCTGTCACATCTTCAAGTCATGAGGCCCTGGTACTACCTATGTGTTTGTGAGCCAAACGCATGGTAGTGTGTGTTATGTTTTTTTAATTATTTTAATTTCGTTCTAATGCATATTATACATATAAAAGTATGTGCTAAATTTTATACTGTGCTAAATTTCATACAACTCCCTCCGCTTAGTTTTCGTACAAAAGGGGTACAAAGTTTTCGCTTCACGTATTAATTTAATTTAATTACATTATTGTTATTCTTTTATTCATCACCGTTTGTAAACTACATGAGGAATTTACAGTTAATCAGAATGGACATGATAGCTTGTTTAATTAAATGTTTTGTATATTCATTTATTGATAGCGCTCGCGACATAGGTACATACAATTACGAAACGGACTGTAATTCACATGTAATACTTTTAAAACGAGATGTTTAGTCATTGGTGAGTTTTTTTTTATAAAAAAGCTTGTGCTAATTTTGCTTTCGAGAACAGCGAAATACTTTAAACATAAACTCTATTTTCTCCTTATATCTATATACCCCTATACACTGTTTTTATGTTGTTTAACATAAAAACCTAAACCCCTATACACTTATAAGTACCTCTATATACTTATAAGTTGTGTTAACTTATACCTCTATACACTTATAAGTTGTGTTAACTTATACCTCTATACACTTATAAGTTGTGTTAACTAAAACAGTCATTACTTTGATGCAATTGTAGAACGTAATACATTTTAAGGGCTACGGTAATCAAGCCTGCTGGTAATGTATGAAAATTGCTAAGCTCGTATTAGTATAACTTTTTCATTGGATTGATAAATGAGTTAAGTTTCGTATTAGACAAACAACTCGAAACTACGAATCATAAAGTCGGTTTTGTACGATGCAATAAATTTTACATAACTATTTTAAAATATGCATTGCCGTGCACTCACTGTTCGCTATCAGTGAAATTAAATTATAATAATAATAATTTGTAGTATAGTATTAATCATTTACGAAGTGAACATCTGCGGGCTATGATGCTTCTATTTCTATGATAGGGGCTCACATAATTATTATTCTTTTAATTACTTCCGCAACTCGGATAATTTTATATTCATAGTTTAATAGATAACTGATTAGTGTTCTAATCTACTTAACATTTATGTAAATAAATCACACGGCCTATTTCCCTATTCGAATCACATCACTTACGGTCATCACCTGACTTAGAAACGAATAACTTTACGTCTTTCAATGTCAATAGACTCGCCCTCTACTAAATTTTACCTATAACATAACTGGCGAAATGTGTGTCTCTGCCTACCCCATATTGCTAAAACAGGCGTGATTTTACGCTTACCTCGGCCGTATATCCTGAGCAGCATCCAAGAGAACTGCATCATGGCGTAACCCTTGATCTCAGTTAGGGCTATGGTGTTGTACATGTCGTATATCAGCTGGTGAGGGGACATCTGAAGATCACACACGTCAGAATCCTCCTCCTGAAAATAGTAAAGTAAAGTAAACATTTATTTGCTTTGGTTGTAGGCACAGTAAATAAGACGTTAAAATATGGGTGATCCTTGTACAATCTACCTTATATTAGGCATGCAACATTATTGTAAATTATGTGAATTGATATAAAATTAAATGCAATGGTGACAGATCAACAATATTCGTTATGGTACACATGGTAATTTTATTAGTAAAACATTTAAATATGCAGAATGCAATAGGAAATTGAGAAAATAGAAATTAAATAAATTGAAACAAGAATGTCATAAACTCATTGCGCCTTATTACAAAACAAGATTTTTATTTTGACATGGCTTAAACCATGGAGCCAATTTTTGTAATAAGAACGTAATAGTGATTTACCGTTCTATAAACAAAACTGAAAACTTAGTTCGGTACTAAGTTGTCAGTTTTGTGTTTAGGAACTTTACCATAGTCGGAATAAAGTTCGAAATTCAATAATGGCTCCATGTTTTAAACCTGAGTCTGAAGATAAACCTTGTTTTGTAATAAGGGGGATTAGGTTTGTCTAAAATAAATTACAGTCTAGGTATTATTAAGTACATAAGTCAGTGTCATTTAAAAAGTCATTCACAGAATAATAGCATTTTACAATTAATAATGCTTTCAGTTTATTTTTAACTCCTTAGGTACCGTCCATCAGTTTTATAGGATATTCAATTTAGAGGACCTTTCAATTACGAAATGGCTGACAGTATGAAGATAAAACATACTTCGCCAGGTCGAAATAAATGAGATAAAGCCAGCAGGAGCGATCATTCGTGAAAAATGGCTATTACACTTTTGATTCGTGATTATAAAATTATTATGCTACTAGTATTATGCGTGTGGTGAATACACCTTAGTCATGACTAAGGTGTATTGTAAACGTTACATCTATTGTATAATATATAACAAGCTTATTGTTATTTGTTTATGTTAACCGAGTTTTTCTCAAATAAAACATGTCATTGTTGACTGAAAAGACTAAGGCCGGTTGTACACATACGTTTGTTTTTGCCATGATAAACTACGCTGGATTTGCCGTGTGTAGTCGGCAGTGCTGTAACTAATATAATTTTGTAAATGTTAATTTAAAAGAGTGTCCGTAGAGTTTCTTGCCCGTTCTTCTCCATAGGTACCTACTAAGCTTTGGAATGGGCAACTAGCTTCATCTTTATGACTAACCGACCCCTTGACAATTCAAAAGTGCCTGTAATCGGTTTATTTGAAATAAATGCTTTGTGTTGAGTGGGTGTTTTATGGATCACTAATTCACTATAGAAATTTGTTGACAGACACTACGGCACCACGGCACCCGCCGCATGTGCCGTAGTTTTTCACGGCAAAAAAATATGTGTGTACAACCGGCCTAAGGAGTAAATAAATTCCTTTCAGTGACAGTCATGTTATTGCTCAAAATTTCGTGTGACGTCAGTTTCGCGAATAAGCTTATTATTCATAAGGCTGTTATCAAATACCTGTGGGAATAGTAAACATTGGATTGATAAGGATTAGTAATGCTTCTTGTATGATGCCGTTATTTTCTTGGACGGGCAGTATCTGGGAAAACAGGGAATGTTATGTGTGTTGATAACACTGGTTTTTTCCTGTTATTGACCTTCAAATAATGTTATTCAGACATTGGAATGACAGCGAAATATTTAATGAAGAACTTCCTTAATTCTTGTTATTTAGGTTATTAATATTATATGATATGATATGATGAGTTATTGGTCTATAATAAAATATGAAAACATAATCGTCGTTTTGGTGCAGTCGGGTAAAAAATGCTTGATGCGGGGGGTCACGCATTGTCCTCATAAAACTAATCATGTTTAATTAATCTAATTGGCTACAGTCGTTACAATTAAACTTAAATAAACAACGTCGTATTTATTATCTAACTCGCAATGAAGTTTTAGTGACGTGAAATGGTTTTTCCAAACACTATTCGAGTTTTAACAAAATCTTCGGATATTTCGTAATACAGTTATGATTATGAATCACTGTGAATAATTCGCGAGTTTGTAATTTTTTCTTGCCGCAATCTCGACCTACTTATTTAACTCTCGCATGCGCGCATATATATATATATATTATAATATACATAATTACCTATACAGGGTTATTTTTAAAACGTCAATAACTTCTTAAGGGGTCATTGTACTCATCATTATGAGCAACTTTTGCTATGGGACCAAACCTGGAATCGGAAAAAAAAATCAGCTGTTCCCTACATTTTAACGAATTATTCGAACGTAAATGTAGGGAACAGCTGGGTTTTTTTTCGCGATTTCAGTATTGGTTCCATAGTAAAAGTTGTTCATAATGATTAGTACAATGACCCCTTAAGAGGTTATTGACGTTTTAAAAATAACCCTGTATAATGTTTGTTATGTTTGATGTTTTTAAACAACCATATACTACAGGACATGCTGTGTAGTGGTAGACTCAATATTCACGAGTCATACGACACCTCACCATAAACAATGCATAATATGTAACATCTAATTACTCGACGAATACGGGATAATTAACGGAATGCATTCTTTTCCTCATTATGACCTTCCGGTGTTTTATAATTATGATTTTTTTGCTAATAGTAAAGTAACCCTAGTAACCTACTACCTCCACCAAGAAAACTTTCCGCCTTGAAAATATATATATATTGATTGCTTATAGGGTTATTATGAGCATTGACGTTTTTGGATACTTCAAAAATAACAAAATACTTTTTAGGTTTTTTTTTTTTTACCTCAAATCATTAACGCCCATAAATAACCTTTTGAGCAATTAATGTGTCTTCACTAATGCATGCCTGAGAGATATTTCTCGACGGCATGTGAAACTAAGTCAGAGGGCCATGGGCGGCATAAAAACTCTGACACCAAGTTAGTCACTAACCACACGATAAACAAAAAAAAAGAGGGGGGTTGGCGATATATTAAGACATTTTGGCTAATATAAACTAATCCGAATATCTTTTTTTTTACAAACGTTTTAATAATCTCAGTCTAGTTTGGAACAATGAAACCTCAGCTACTTAGTAATGGCTATGAATAATAATATTATACAGTTTTAACTTTCACGATTTGTCCTCATAAAACGAGTATCGTTGGCATTCCCGAGTGCCTTAGCGAATACAAAAGTAGTAAAATGTGAAAATATTCAATTTCGCTTTTCATTGGTGCTGTTTACTAATTAGAATCTCAACATTCCGACTTTTAGATTTCTTATTTAGTACTCAAATTGTAATAGCGGTATTTGTAAAACATTTTATATATTTAGGTAAAACCAACAATCGCCGTATTAAAATAACCTGCTTTTTGATATCCAAAATGTTTGCCGTAGTCGCAGTAAGCAGTCACCCGAATAATGAGGGCATTGCTTCAACGAACGCGAACAAAATATGATTACTCAATACACTCTGTACAAACAAGACACATAAATGCGACGTTCTTCAAAAATAATCAAGCAATTATAGGGAAATTGTAAACATTCCGATTGTTTAACGTTAAGCATCAAGTCACTGACATGTTGCCAAACATCTCTTGTTACTTAACTTTCCATTGTTGTAGTCGTTTTAACCCCAAACTCGGCTATTATTAGTCACTAACTTTACCTGGAGGGCTGAGCGGAAAATATCCCCGTGCTCCAAGAAACCGTGAATCTTCCTCACGGCTTGGGCCACAGACGTCTTCGGGTCCATCAGAACCGACTCTGCCATGTCCAGCCACTCTCTGACCGGCGCTGGCACTGTACCAGGCGATGCCTGGTGCCTCACGAACTCTATGAAGTTCTTGTAAAATCCGTCTACCACCTGCAGCTTTTCCGACACCGTGCCCCATAACCACGAGTTTAGCGTCAGTCTCTTAGGCCTTGGAATTAACTCGATTTGCTCGTTCAGTGCGTAGAACGCCTTTGTCAGTTCGACGTCCCCTCCAAGGCCGGAGTCCCTCCACATAGGGTCTGTCACGTTCCTCCATAGCTCCTCTTCTAGGTCGTAAAACTTCTGTCGAACTAAATCCGTCGGTGTAAGCTCGGTGGCTAACCCGATCGCGAACAGCGCAGAAAGCGCTGCGATTCTCATTGTGGCACTGGAAGTGAAACGTTTTGTGACGCGGCACGAGTTACACTGACTGACGCGAACTCGCGAAGTGAGTGGACCGACGGAACGCAGTGAGTGGGGTCGCTAGCGATGTGCCGTGCAATGCGTAAGGTCGACAGTCGCTGTCGATGTTTTATTTTAAATAAACATTTAATACGTTTTATCCGAAAGTCGTGGCAATCGAAAATGAAAAGCCTTCTCTTGTATCCTCGTGTTTGTCCTTTAAAGCGTATAAATATAATTTGTATTGTCTTATCCGAGTAACCATGAGTTAAACGAAAACCTTATGTTTATCGCATCATTGTTTTGTTGTTTGTACTTTAATTAGTTTTTATTTGGAGACATTGTAAGAATTGGCTTTGATAATTATTTTCAACGATTATCTACCAACTTACTTCGTATGTAAGAAAATATGTACGTTTGTTTCTTATTTTTAGAAATGACTGACATGGACTTTCGCAGCCATCTGCTGGATATAGACTTCTTCACAATTGAATAAATAATGCAAAATTAAACATTTAGGATAATAAATAACCTATCAACAAAAACCGGCCAAGTAGGTCGGACCACGCACAAGGTGAAGGGTTCCGTAGTTGGGATGAATTTATCCGAAGAACAAACTTAACTCTGTAGTTGAAAATCCATCGCCAACCCATACATCGATATACGTCACGGTCAATTCTCCAACGGCAAAATGTAAGTTTGTAATCGCAAAAAAATGTATGTGGTAAAACTACAAATTAACGATTTTCGAACTTTTTCCTTGACTTTTACTGTGAGACCTTGCGTCTTGCCAAAATGTATGATTCTAGGTCAACGGGAAGTAGTACCTTATAGGTTTTGATTGATTTGCTAGTATCAAAATATTTCGCATATTGTGCCGTATTTTTTAATTGCGTTGACTTTGAAGCTTAATTTTTTAGAGTTCCAAGGGACCGTAACCCTACGTATTTGACGTTAATTTCAACTTGATACCTACACGTGTTCCTGAGAAAAAGGATCGAAGTGATCCTATAAGGGTTCAGTTTTTTCCATTTGAGGTACGGAACCCTAAAAATAAAATGCATCATATAGTATGTAAAAATAATTACTATGAAGCATTCATTTTGATGATGAGTATCAAACTGCTGTATCGATATCGATTAGCTACGCTTTCGCGTATGCCATCCTTACGCACCCGCATGTTAATACTGTTAGTTGTGCTATAATAAATCTTCTCCTGCTTTGACCCTTATCTCCGCGGAATAAGATAGACAATTGTTGATATTGTCTTTTATACTTATAATGGTAACAGTAGCATTGTTATTATTATTTGCTCATTACATGTGCGGTGTCAGCTGGCAACTGCCGCGCAATGTGTCGCATGCGCTGCTATATTTTTTACACACACATGGAATACGAGACTTATGTTTTCTTTGTTGAGTTCTCAGAATTAAATATACATAGAAACAGGTTGTCTTGGAAATCTGTATGTGAATTCCGTGCTTCCGGACTGACTCATGGCGACTGAAGCTCTTGGCGTTACGATATTTTTTATGACTGACTATACACCGGGTGGCCTGTTTAAGACGGAGATATATGCCAGTGACCTTGAGTGGTTAGCTTGCGTGTTCTGTACTGAGCTCACGGAACGCTGTCCCCAATTTGACGCATTATTAATTTATTATACACAAATCAAAAGATTTTTTAATAAAACGCGTATACTAAAAGATCAATATTACATTATCTTTAAATTGGTGAAGGTTTCAGAAAAATACGCTTGGTAGATTTTGCGCCATTCTCAGTTTTTTATGCGCGTTAGACGTAACTTTACAAATTAATTTCACTATGTAATATAAACATAAGTAATCTTAAATATTCACATATTAAGTTATTGAGAAAATGCTCTAATTTAACATATATTTTTTTCAAATCATTAACACTACTCGTTTAGACGTGATCATCAGTATAAAATCATTAAAACTCGGTTATCGTCGCCTTAAAAACAAAAAGCAGTAAAAAAAAAAATAAGTTAGCAGTGTCCGTCACACATACGAATGCCTTTTGGAGTACTTAGCTGCTTTTCATTCGATCGACAAGTTCTAAATTATTTATTTTAATGAATATAAAGACTGAAGAAAACGATTAACAATTAATGCATTTAGTAATGAAAGTGTGATTAAATCTCCTACATAAATCTCCACGCGGTCTATGAAACGCTGACCAATACGACAAAGGACATGTCCAGTTTCTGCCCTCTGGTTACGGGTTTTACAGTATAAATTATAAAATTAAGATTTAAATTACTATGGATGTATTCATCCTTTTAAGCTTGCGGAACAATAGTCTAAAAAAAAAACAATGGCTGTCGATGTTTTTGATGTTCCATTTTACTCCGAATTGCATTTAAAGTGTGTGCAATAACACACACATTTTAAAACCGCGCGTTTAAATTACATCAAAGGGCATATATTAACGTAATTACGTGTGTAATACGTTAAGATTATAGGTACTAAAACATTTGACTACCTAGCTAATCGTTCATTAGCCCACTGGACATGTCAATTGAGTAATTACTCTTTAAGCGATCGAAAGTTAATTATTATTATTGAATGGATCCATGTGCTAAACGAAGTCAATTATCAACAACAAAAAAAAATGCCAAAAGCTAGTGATCATTTTAACGAAGTATTTACTGTAAAGTAAATAGTCTGTGCCGATTCGCTATCGATATAACTTTTAATTCAAACGTAATAGCATTATTACGAGGTTGTTGTGACTTATATTATTTTGTAGCGGAGTGACTGGAACTCTGAGCAGAGCAAATGAATCAGCTTGAAGTATGCATAAATGCATTAGTTAATGGTCAATGTATTTACATTATAACATGATATTTAATGTATTCTAAGCACTTCCGCGTGATGACAACTAGGCACAATAAAGTTTTATTGTAGTACAATACGAGGCGGTACCTATCAACAACATTCTGAACTGAATTATTATGTAAATTAAAACGCACTAAAATGTCAACTTAAATAATATATAAATATACTTCTGGACATAGACGCCCCAGAAAACCGATTTATGGTGACTACAAATTGCTTTGTTCATCAGCTCTATATACGTTGCAAAAATATATTTTTGTCATAAACAAAAAATCGATTGAATAAATACAGTACGGCCCATCCCTACGGCCCGTGCCGTAAAACAATATTTTCATTGATACGACACCGGTATAGTGTTGTGCGTTATGAGGAAGCGCCAATTACCGTGTGTTACCGGTCGGCCGGCGGGGAGTGGAGTCTGCGTACCGAGGGGCGTTGCATAAAGTCATGACGTCAGAATAGACTGCACATACGATATTTGTACAGTTATTGTTGTTTAACTTTCAGAAAACGAAACAAAAATTATGAATTTAACAATAATGTTACCTCATATTTTTCTTTTGTGACATGGTACAGGATATTCGATATTCGCTTGTTGCTGAAACTCTTAGGCACTCAAATATTTACTCCAATTTGCTCGCGGTCGAAGGATGGCCTAATTAGCTAATTACCCCTTAATATGCTGTGAACCTTTAATTCGAGTGCGGTAGTAAAATGCTATTAATTTATTTCAATAGATAAGTTATTTAAATCCAGATCAACTTTATTACAGTTTAAAGAATTCACTAATAATAATTTCATTCATTCATTTCATTTAATGTTGTAAGTACTTATACATTTTTGCTCTATTTTCCTAATATCATTGACAGCATTTATAAACAAAGCAATTGTTTCACTTAAGATTTCTGCTAATAGGTTCTAATAATAAATCCCAGCTGCCTATTGCACGAACGTGTCTAAAAGCCAATGTAGAATTGCCTTATCTTATGAGGTATTCTACCTCTTTGTCCGTATCACTGCGAATTTTAATTTATTCTTATTGAAAGACATTCATATACATAAGTAATTCAAATCTTCAAAAACTTATTATATTATATTATTACCGGCTGGCTTTAGATGTATTACCAATATGATGACAGTATTTATGTTATAAATATACAACATGTCCCAGAATTAACGTACAACCTCTTAAAGGGTTATTGTACTCATCATTATAAACAACTTTTACTAAAGGACCAAAAATTAAAGCGTGAAAAAAAAAAATCTGCTGTTCCCTAAAATGTTCGAATAGCTCGTCAAAATGAACAGCAGATTTTTATTTCGTGATTTCAGGTTTGGTCCCATAGTAAAAGTTGTTCATAATGATGAGTACAATGACCTCTTAAGAGGTTGTGCGTTAATTCTGGGGCATCATGTTGTATAAAACTTTAACTAAGGGTCTCACTCTGAAATAGCTGACCAAAGCTTTTGTTTCGTAATGATTCATCAGGTTTACCTATAAGAAAAAAAAATCATCTTGATGCATCAAACTTGCTTTTGTTAAAGGTGAACTATACTTAACCCATGTCATCCACGTGTAAGTATGAATAGTACCTATTACTAAAACAGCATTTTTTTTATCATATACCTTGTATTACCCATGAAAAATGTCTAAGGAAAATTACATATACATAACATCACGCCTTGTTTCCCCGAAGGGCTGGGCAGAGGTGTACCTAGCTCCTACACCCACTATTCGCCAGTTATGTTTAAGTCCCATGTAATAGGGGGCGAGCCTATTGTCATCAACCAGGCACAAATCCAAACTCCGGGCAGCAACTGAGAAATTCCTAATGGAAAATTCCAATAACACTTTGCCCGACCTGGGAATCGAACACAGGACCTCATGCTCAGCAGTAGCCCTTGCGACCAATAGATCAATGAGCCAGTCCCACAAAAAAAAATAATGTCCATTTATCAACAGGATACTTTAAATACAAATTAATTTTATTTGTACTGTTGTTCTTATGCTAGCCTATACTCAGTACTCTTTGTATAATATTTGACTTCATACATTATTACTCCTGTGACACCATACTATTAGTGTGACTTTACTGTCATCACCCAAATTATCAGCTGTAAGATGTCCATTGCCAGAGACATGGCCTTCTTCACAACCTTTACTTCAAACATACAATAAAATGTAATTATATGACATTTTGTTTTGTCATTGTTCGACATGCGCCAGGTCAATGCTAGTCCTGCAAAAGGAAGTATCGCAGGATACGATACGGCCTTTATCACATCCTCCACCATTCCATATCATGTACTTACAAGCTCCATTGTTTATTTTGAAATCAATGGGTGACGGTCATTTACTTTCTGACGGTTCACCCCCGTACAAATGTCCCCTCCAATTTAGAAGATTTCCTAAAATTATATTTATTAATCCTACTTACCTACTGGGACAATTACACCCACAGTATCCAAATTCTTAATTTCTTTCTCAAATAATTTCGTAGAATTTTATTTGAATTACCTATATTATTTTATGATACCAATTAGAATATTTTTTTCCTGTATTGTCATATTCCCACCGCACTTACCACACATACAGGATAAAATCGACTGACTGACGCCTTCCATTTTTTTTTTTTGCATAAAAGACAGTATTCTCACAAGTTATATAACTTATTGTTACAATACAGTTCTCACGGTAAAACAGAGTTTCAATTTGTAACACAAAAACCTCATTACTACTTAGATTATATTTGCTTGTGAGTGACACATTCTCATTAGCTTTTATAAGTATTAACAATGATTTTAAGCTGCATAATTACGGACCTATCATTTTATAATGCATTTAAGGGATTTCTTTCGCACGGATATTGTACTTTTTCAAAATTTTTAATTAACCATACTTACCATATTTAAAAATCATTTTTATGTGAACCACTAACAAAAACTGGCTTTAGTTTCCTGTGTTTACCAGTTTTCTTCATTGCCACCATATGAATCATTGACACTTCATACCTATCAGATATAGCTACTACTTGCACATAATTCGAACGTGCATTGGTTTTTAAACAATCTTCAATGCTGATCTAAACAGCCTAGCAGGCAACCTGCGCTTGCGCATATTATGAAAATCGAACATTAACAATCTTATTGAAAACAATGCTATCAAACAATAGTGATAAGTAAATAAAATGTAACAAAATCAGCATAAATATTAACAATAAACAACAAAGTCCATATCCCCATCAGATTTGATTCCCACATCCTTTAAGGGATATAAATTTCAAATAAATTTGACCGCGGAGACCAAATTACAATGGTTAAGACTGGTGACAAATAAAGGCTGCTACATACCAGCGCGACTTGTCGCGCGACGCGACACGGCACAAAGGCCCCGCGTGTCGCGGGACGAGCGGTGCCTTTGTGGCGCGTCTCGTCGCGCGACAAGTCGCCCCGGTATGTAGAAGCCTTAAAGCGGGCGTCAATTGTTTATCAAGGATACAGTTATTGTGACCAGCTTAGTGAAGCTCTGCGGCCCAGACAGAGTTGTTTGACCCTTTTATGAGTCATCCTTTACTGTTAGCAAATCATCTCTTGTGGGACAGATGTCTCGATTTTTATTATCTACAAAATGGTGAAGAATATTCTAAGAGTCAGTGACGTTATTCGCTGGTGTTTCGAAATAAAACTCAGCAAACATACGCGTCAAAGTGAGAACCATCTCCTTACATTTTGGGTCGAACAATAATGTACTCTTCTAAATTGACTACTGTTCATTTATTCTATTATGTAAATCAGATATAAGTAGGCAGTACAAAAAATCTACCGACTGGTTTCTTGTGCGTATTGCTAAAGATATGAAATACACCAAAATTAACAATGCCTACTTTGTCTAACAGCTTGAGCAATTATATCTTGAACTAGAATTTGCTTTTTTTTTTAAAGAGTAACCGTGGAGTGTCTTGCCGGCTCTTCTCCATAGGAAACGACCAATTGGAACCGTGCACCTAGCTTCTGATGTTTCATAAGTGCCCATGTAGGCTTAAGTGAAATAAAAATATTTTTGATTTTGATTGCTTGAAAACCGTTACACGCCATAGGCCTTATGCGTCACCGTAGTATGATAGTTTTTAAAGCAAAGTTATTAAAAACTGATATTTAAATGAATTGAATATGAAGAATACTAGTTTTAACTAGGTATCCTAATTAATTCAACACTAATCTAAACTAAATCCGTCCGTCTGTCTTAAGTGAAAGTACTTAAGACCTTGTCGACAATACTGCAACCATTTTAGCACAACATTTCTAATAACACTGATCTTATAAAGTTAGTTCATAAAATGTTCTGTAACTTAGTAAAGAATGCCATGACGCTGCGTATGAGTCACGCAACAATTGACATTGAAAACGAAGCCTCTCTTTAATTTGTGTAACATCTATTATGTGTACCCGCATGATTGATGTTAGAGCTAATAAATACGAATCTACAATGCATGCCTGTTGAGAGCCGGACGCAACAATACCAACGTTCTATAAAAAACACTGAATGGAAGAGAATGTGAGTTTGTTTGTAACATAGGTTAACTGTGCTTACAAACCTGTACGTCATCCATGACCAGCTGCAATAAACCTCGTCCCAATAAGTTCTTGTGGGGGGGCACAACGAGCGCGTGTACCCGCTCCAGCAGGCCTGGCAACGCACTGGGGTCGTGAGACACACACCACTCCGCGAAGTCCTGCAAAGTACTCCGTTCCAGCTCCTTCTGCAGATCTACGTACTCGCGCATCTGCTTATTCGACCACGCGACCCGATTCAACAGGTCCGACATCTCGTGCAAGCGGAGTTCTAACCTAGTCGGCTTATTTCCCTTCCTAGCTAAAACCGTGGCGATCGCACCAACTTTCTGAACACCTAGTTCAAGCTTTTCGATCGATCGCGAAACCACCGCGAGTCGCGCCAAAATCTCCCGCTCTCTTCGCCGAACCACGGGGAGTTCCACGCCGCCCGTCGCATTAAACGGCTTCCCGAACACATCCCAGGAGTTCAGCACCTCTTCACCTACTTCCTTGCCTAGTTTGATAACATCGATGACCTCGTCGACGAGCGCACGTGAAGTGTTCGCGAATACGAGTAAAACAAGAAGCGCACGAAAGGTGCGCAAGCGTCGAACGGACATGGCGGCTGACGCGCACCCACTGTTGTAGCGCGCTCGAGGTCGTGGGGTTGCCAAGGCAGACCACAAAATTACCGAAATAATAACACACTAAAATTATATTCACTACTTTTGAGACTTCGAACATATATTTTTTTAAATGATTATCTGTGAGCCCCTATGCGAGTAACGCGTTAATTCAATAACGCGCTTAAGCACTGACTCAGACGTGTGAATGTGATATCTTAGAACTGACGGAGCAAGTTTCATTTATTTTTACCGTTGCTTTAACTTCGTGCGCTCTCATTGGTGGGATCTTGTTTTGCTAAGTGATCATGAAAGTTATTTTTAACTATAATTTTGTTCTTATCTTCGGTACCTTGCACTTGGAAGTTTTAAGTAATTAAAACAAAAAAAATAATAGGTAGTTTATCAATAAAAAAAACCTGGGAAGTAATAATTTGTGCCCATTTGATTGTTTAAATCAAATTCTTAAGTTATTAATTTCATACACATATTAGTTTATAACACTACTACTTTAGAATATATTCCACCCATACACGAAACTCCCTAATACGGTAAATGGTTGGTAAAGCTAGCAACACTATGCGGTTGTCAAGTAAACAGTTGCCGCTTCCCTCTTTAATGCCAACAAACAATTTTTGGAACACTTTCCATCTCGATGATAGAACCGAAACCGACCCGATTTTTTTTAAACGCTTTAGTGATAAAAGTCTTACTTTTGTGTGTTGGAATTTTTATTAGTAGGTACCCACATATTTTGAAAAGGATATGATAATGAGAAGTTATGTGGGACCCATTTTAGCAGCCATAGCAGGGTAACAACTAACAAGTAAACAGATGATTTTTGTTTGTAACTTAATTGTTTAACATAAATAAATAAAATGCTGCTTGTTGGTAAGCGCATAACTTGAGAACGACTGGAGGTCATTTTTTGTTCTAAAATGTTCATAATAGTCCGAATTAGGGTTTTATGGAAATAAAAATTGAAAAAGATGCCCGGAAAATACGGTAGAAACTGAAGATTGTATGAACAGAACATAACTATTGAAATTATGACAGGATGACGTCTGTCGGGTCAGCTAGTTTGAAATGAAATTACACTTGTTTTTATGTAACTAGAAATGAATTTTATATAGTTCGTGTAACACGAAGGTAATTAATTGGGTACCTACCTATGATAGGATATAATCATTATAGGTGCAAAAACCCTTTTTCAAACGCTTACATGATAATGTTATAGGACTGATTTTTGTGTCAGAATTTTTATTATATTACCGACAAATTTTGAAATGATTGAGAACTTAAGTAGGACCCATTTTAACAGGTAATGAGTTAATGTTTTAAACTTTTAATATGTTTTTAACCTAGGTTATTATGACACGCTTGTTTTTATGTGGATAATTAGAAATCAATTTTGAATAGTTCGTTAGGATAGATATTATCATGTTATTGTACTAGTGACCCGCCCCTGCTTCGTACGGTTTTTACGATTTGACAAAACAACGTGATTTCTTGAATACATGTGAGTTTAATATTAATGTATGATACACATAATCTTTCCGGAATAAATTCTATAAATGATGGTGAAAACCGCGTCAAAATCCGTTGCTTTTAGAAGAACAACGCGGTCACACAGACAGACACCCGACTTCAATTTATAATTTATGTATAGATGTAGGTAACAGGTATAACAAATAATACCGATTCAAGCAATAAATAGTAATATGTACCTACATGAGCGCTAAAGTGTCTGCAGCACATAAGCTGCCATATCAAATTCTTTGTACTCATCATTACAAGAAGCAGATTTATGAGAACATGGTGGTGGTGTCATACGAGTATTCAACTGTTAGTCAGAACTTGAATTTCGGCCTCTTCATGAGAAAATGAAAGGTGAAGCTTAAGGCGACGATAACAGACTTTTAATGATTTTGTACTGAAGACCACGTCTAAACGGGTAGTGTTAATGATTTGAAAAAAATATATGTTAAATTAAAGCATTTGTCAATAACTTAAGTGAATATTTTAGATGTTTATATTACATAGTGAAATTAATTTGTAAAGTTATGTCTAACGCGGATAAAAAAACTGAGAATGGCGCAAAATCTACCAAGCGTATTTTTCTGAAATCTTCACCAATTTGGAGATAATTTAATTATTGATCTTTTAGTATACGCCTTTTATTAAAATACCTTTTATTTTGTGTATAATAAATTAATAATGCTTCAAATTGGGGACATCGCTCGTTGATGGGCAGTCCTATTACTGGCTGAACATATGACGCATTGCGTGAGCTCAATAGCAATACAGAACACGCAAGCTAACCACTCTAGGTCACTGGCATATATCTGAGTCTTAAGGCCTGTTTCACAGTGTTTTGACTCCTAATAGTCTCTTTATTTACCAGATAAATGGATCAGTACTGGTGAAAATTTATTTGTCAGATAAACAAACCAGTAACTAGTACTTATCTGAAGGTCGTGAGGTGCTATCCGTGCTATTGAAAGTAAAGTTTAGCAGCAGTCTTGTTTAATCCATACTCTTTTACTTAATACATCATTAATAAACATTATTGTGAAAATATCTGAAGAAGTTTATTGCTTAGCCACGCTGAACCGATGAACGACTGAACGGATTAAGGCGACGATAACCGACTTTTAATGATTTTATACTGAAGATCACGTCTAAACAATTAGTGCTAATGATTTTTTCAATAATTTAATATGTGTGTATTTTAGATTATGTTTATATTACATAGTGAAATTAATTTGTAAAGTTATGTCTAACGCGGATAAAAAACTGAGAATGGCGCTAAATCTACCAACCGTATTTTTCTGAAACCTTCACCAATTTAAAGATAATTTAATTATTGATCTTTTAGTATACGCGTTTTTTTTAAATACCTTTTGTTTTGTGTAGAATAAATTAATAATGCGTTAAATTGGGGACGTGCTCCTTGATGGGCGAGTCCTATTACTGGCTGAACGTACGACGCGTTGCGTGGCTCAGTACAGAACATGCAAGCTAACCACTCAAGGTTACTGGCATATATCTGGGTCTTAACATTAATAATGTGGCACCATAGATATGCCATGTTCTGGATGAACACATAGAATACTTTATTAATGCTTTTGTCCGGGTACATGAAGTAGTTTCCCTAGGATGCGAGTGAAACCGCGGGTAATAGATAGTATACATGTTTAGTTTTTTTTTTTCAACGTTTAAGCTGAATGTCTTCAAGGCATTTTGACGAAAGACAAACAAAGTGTGCAGCAGCATACTTTGTCGGTGTTTACATCCTGGCACGGTGAAGAATGTTATGTTTACACCCTCGTGCCGTATTTTACGGTTATTTGTATCTTTACTACTACTTACTACTAATTAGGGTATAGTTTGATACGGTAACTTTATAAATTATTATTAAGATGCTCCTCAAGCCGTCCACTTTAGTTGCAAAGCACACCCCACAATGTATGTAACTCTTGTATAGTTTAGATATATTAATCTATAATGACATAAGTTATGCAATCTGACGACACGGTTGGCGCTGTGGTTAAGCGATTGACTGCTGCGCTGCGTGTCGCGGATTCGATTCCCGCACGGAACAAATATTTGTATGACCTACAAGTAGTTGTTCCGGGTCTGGCTGTTTGTGTATTTGACTTTATATGTTTGTAAACGCACCCACAAAACATATAAGAGAAATTGCTAGTGTGGGGCAACGTTTTTTGTAAAACAAAAAAAAATACATACCTATTATCATTTTTATGGTAACATTATTATTATAGTACCGTTTCACATACCTACATTTTGGTTCCCCGAGTTGGTTTCGCCATTTTTTTTGAGGGGTAGTCAGATAGGAAATGACGATTCACCTAGCTTATTTCTTTGTTATCTGACCTGACCTGTAAAAGTGATTCCGATATCCCATTTACAAAATAAACAATTTCTTTTCATTACATTTTATTTGGGTGGGACTGTTTTTTTTTGTCTGGTTCTACTATGTATACAGCGCTGCCTAACCCTTTGTGAAATACAGGCGTGATATTATTTTACGTTGTTTATCAGAAACAATGACCTCTTTAACTTTTTGTAGACACCTACACGTTATCTGCTGTGTCAGTCTAGGAGTAAGTGATGACTAGATCATAACGTCCTGCAAAATGGCCAGCGCGTGCGTTATCATTAGCAGCTACCTGCCTACGTTGGCTATGGAAACATGACCTTGTGCGGATCGACACGCTTGACAGCGTTTATGACACTTCCTTACAAAGGCTGCATGAACAGCAAAGTTTGAATTGACACAAAAGTACTGTAGTTCTGTAGTTTCTGTCTACCTCCATGGGAAGAAGGCGTGAGTTTATAAAAAAGTACCTATTTGTGAATAATTTGAACTTGAACTGGTACGGAACCCTAATTTTGCGAGCTTGACTTGCTCTTGGCCGGTTAATTACATCTAGGGGGCCAGTCTATTGCTTGCAATTTAACAGAAATCTAAAGTTCCTGGCTGCCAGTGTTGAAAAACTGAAAGCTCGTCCATAGGTGGCAGCACAGTAGCCCGTCTACAAACCACCATTGTTTTGTTTATGTTTACTATTTTGTATCGATCATAATTAAACGAAAACTAGTTAATATTATGTATGCGACTTGGAGTGTACAACTATTAAAAGACGAGCTATGACATGATGATGACAGGGGAAGCGTCTACCACTGGTTAAAAAATAGTTTTAGTGGAAAAGTCATAAAAAAATGAATAGAATAATTTATAGGTTATTTTGTGTTTGTTGACTTTAAGTTTGTTTTTTTTGTTGAAGACGAGGCATACGACAAAAATAGTCTGATCAGAGTTAAAAATCAACTCGAGGATGATCTTCCTGACTGAAAAACTTCAGAGATGTTAATTCTAAAACTGATCTAATATGATAGTACAAAAAAGACAACACCTTTACTAGTTGTAGGTAATGAAAACAGACTAAAGTTCTCTTGGGAGCATCACCTGTATACGATATTCTCATTTCTCCCATAAAAGTCTTCAGGTTTCATAAGGATAGTAAGTTCTATTTTTGTTGAAGATGCCTGCGTATGACAGAAATAATCTGATCAGAGTTAAAAATCCACTCGAGGATGATCCTCCTGACTGAAAAACTTCAGAGATGTTAATTCTAGAACTGATCTAGTATGATAATACAAAAAAAAACAGTCAAGAGCAAGTCCGACTCGCGCACCGAGAGTTCCGTACGTATATACACAGTTTTTCAGAAATCATCAACATCAGTTGATGATTTCTGAAAAACTGTGCTATTTAGATACATCGTTTTATTTTTCCTGTAATCTTTACATAAACTTCTATCACATAGAATAATCTCAGATTTTTATCTATGAAAACTTCGGAGATACGGGGGGGAGAACGGTATTTTTTTTTACATTTTTCATCAAAATTCAGAAACTATGCTGCCAAAAAAAATGTTTGAGAATGTGCAAACAGCGTTCTTTCATATGATACCCCACATGCCCTAGTAGCCCCACTTTTTTTTTAATTTCTTGTTTGCAACATAGTTGGGCAAACGTCATCTAAAACTATTCTAAATTTCAAGTTGATAGCATTAGTGGTTCTTGAGATATCCATGTGTGACAGACAGACAGACTCAGTCTCACCATAAGGGTTCCATTTTACCATTTTGGTACGGAACCCTAAAAATACATACCTTACTAGTTGTAGGTAATGAAAACACTTAAGTTATCTTAGGAGCATCAACTGTATACGAATTTCCCATTTCTCCCATAAAAGTCTTCAGGTTTCAAAAGGATAGCACAGTCTCTACGAAATATCGGGTTTCCATTTTCATTTTTCGGAGATTTTGTTTTCACAGTTTTCGTCTTTTAACATCATTGGCAAATACATGGCTCCTTGTATTTCTGCAGTCAACAGGTGCGCAACGGGGCCTATTCATTAATTAACTATTCGTAAAAGACAGCAGGCAGTTTTTATCGCCATTGGAAAAACTTAAAAACACTGCCAAACTCGACACTACGCATCGCAACGCGTAGTAAAGTACCCCTTAAACGCCATCACTTTTTTGATCAATCCATCATTCATTCATAATTTCAGCCGAAAGACGTCCACTGCTGGACATAGGCCTCCCCCAGGTTTTACCCATAGGTTTTACTTCTCAGGAACTAATCAACTGATCAAGTGTGGGTGTTTTTTATTTAGAGTACATTTTAGGTACATTTTATTTATATAATTATATTAATGAGTAATGGATAAATATTGATATACAGTATGTAATAAAAACCCTGTTGTTCCTTTTAAGGACGTATACATTAACCTACAAGCACAACATTGGTGGAATTATAATAAAAAAAAAAAAATAAGAATTGGCTAGTCGAGAAGTCAAAATTTTTGTTACATATTGTATTAAAAAACACCCGCCATTCTGACGTCATTATGGCGGGTGTACCTACATTTTGATACAATTTCGTTCTGAAGAAGGTACGATTTTTTTAAACCGAGGTATTTATAATAGTACATTTTAGGTACAGTTTTTTAGATTAGTTAATGTACATCCGCCACTTTGACTCACATGCAAACGTGTCTGACCTATTCACGGCTTAACTGCTAAACGGATCACGCGGGCGAAGCCGCTGGCAAAACCTAGTGAACTAATAAACAAAACATACCATAAAATCAAAAACCAGTTGCAGCATCCCTTGGCTGGTAAACAACGGCCTGATGAGCTTCCTCATCTCTTCCATCAGTCCCATCACAGCTGTATGGTCATGCGATACTATCCATTGCGCGTAGTCCAGTAGCAGCTCAGGTTCTTCAGGGTCAGGCTCTTGGCCCTTCCTCACGTACTGGCTAAGCTGCTGGTCGATCAGAGCCATCTGGCCGATGACGTCCGCCCATTGTAGTAGCCTCATTTGTAGCAGGCCTCTGGCTGGAAAATAGTTAACAGATTTTTTTTAACATGAAGTGAGGAATATCCAAATATGTTTTAAAAATTGAGAATTTGAAATTGAGAACATGTAATTTTTAGGGTTCTGTACCAAAATGGTAAAAAGGAACCCTTATGGTGAAACTAAGTCTGTCTGTCTGTCTGTCACACCTGGATATCTCAAGAACTACTAATTAATTAATTATTAATTAATTAATTAATTCATTTATTTCAGACATAGTCCATACATTATATAAAAATTAAAATCCAATTAAACACATTACAATCAAATAATCAACAATAATTAAATTACACATACACATTAAAATTACATAGATGTCACAATCAATTTAAAATATTACACATTAAAACAATCAATAACGGAATTAGAACTAAACAATACATAAACTCATGTCAAATAATACGAGGAGAAGCGCTAACATGAAGCTGCATCCACCTCTGTATCAGGGATAGGTCCCACCGCTCGGACAACACCCTCAGGAGACTATTCGAGCTGCTTCGCAGGCGACTTAATAGTGAAGCGCTCCGTTTCCTCATGATCGCGAAAAAATCATCGGTCCGCGCTTCAGCAAACATAGTCGAAGCACTACAAAACCGCGAGAGCCCCAACAGTATCCTGAAGGCATTGTTGTACTGCACGCGCAGTGCGCTGTACGCCCGCTGCGTAAAGTTGGCCCACAGGCTGCACGTGTAAAACGACTGACAATATGCCTTAAATAACGTCACCTTCACAGGTCTAGTACATCGCGCAAACCTGCGAGCCAACATATTACACCGGACAGACAGCGCCCTGCGCTCCCTCTCAATGTCCAGATTGTCACACATGTCGTCAGAGACCCAGTGGCCCAAGTACTTGAAATGCTGCACCCTTTTTAAAGGAATGCCGCAAAGAGAGACAGGAGGTACATATGAGTAACATTTGGTAGCGGCTTTGAAGATTATAAATTCACTCTTTTTAGCATTGTAACTGAGCCCATGGGCCTCCGTATATGACTCACAAATGCGCAAAAGTTTGCGTAATGCACCGATCGATGGGCTCAGCAACACCATATCATCCGCGTAACTAATGTTGTTTATACACACTCCGTCTATAGAACATCCAGTATTAGTGCTGCTGAGCTCACCGATAAGCCGGTTCATGTACAGGTTAAAGAGGCGAGGCGAAGATAAACCCCCTTGTCTCACTCCGCATTCCAACCCATACACGTCCGACCACGCACCCGCCCATCTAACGGTATTCTGCTGCTTACTATACCAGTACCGAAGCAAAGACACAATCTCATGTGGCACGTCTGTATCACACTGTAGTTTCTGCCACAGCTTGTCATAACACACCAGATCAAAAGCTTTTGAAAGATCTAAAAAACATGCATATACTGGTGTGTTTCTGTCTGTATAGTATTGAACAGTTTGCTTGAGACAGAGGATAGCACTCTCAGTTGACAAACCGGGTCTGAACCCAAACTGAGCGTCATGCAAGTGGAGGTGCTTCTCCAACTGTCGGTCAAGCAAACTATCCAACACCTTAGCTATGACAGTCGCAAGCGAGATCGGTCTGTAATTAGACAAATCCGATGAGTCACCCGTCTTATCTTTAACAACTGGCACTACGACTGTCTGCATTAAATCATCGGGTAAATAACCATGAACCATGACATCGGGTAAATAACACACAAGTTAAATAATAGTGCAAGGACTCTAGGTAGATGTACGCCCGCGTACTTCAAATGCTCGATGCTAAGACTATCGTGACCTGGGGATTTGCCTCTCACCATCTTCTTTACAATTTGGGCCACATCCTTGGCGGAGATTCTAATGTTAACATGCCCAGGGCGATCCTCAGCCGCGAGCACCTGCGACGCGGACCCGAGCGGTGATACCACACTAAAGTGCCTCTGAAAAGCGCAGGCTATGTCCGGCTCATACGCACCCCCAACACTCGCCGGAGAGCCCGACCTTGGATTCAGTTTATGGGTATTTTTCCAAAAATCACCAAATCTTTTATTCGCATGATGTTCCGCGATGATGTCCATCTTTATCTGATATTCATTATTTTGGCAGTACTTTAATTTTTCTTTAAATAGTTTCCTAGACTCACACATATTATTATAATCATGGCCAGATCTAGGACGTCCATAAGTTACCCACGTCTGAAAACAAAGCCTGGCCCTCCGGTGAGCGTCACCAACATGCCTGTTCCACCCCGTTACATACTTAAAATTGTTGCACTTAGGTGCAATGCAGCTTCTCTTAGCGGCTTCAGTCAAAATATTTACAATATTATTGTACATCCTATTTATTGTCATTTTATACTAATGCTATCAATTTGAAATTTAGAATAGTTTTAGATGACGTTTGCCCTACTATTTTGCAAACAAGAAAGAAATATTGAAGTGGGGCTACTAGGGCATGTGGAGTATCTATGAAAGAGCGCTGTTTGTTCTATAGTTTCCGTTTTTTTTAGGCAGCATAGTTTCTGACTTGATGAAAAATGTAAAAAAAAAATACCGCCCCCCCTTATCTCCGAAGTTTGCATAGATAAAATTCTGAAATCATTCTATGTGATAGAAGTATAAGTAAAGATTACAGGAAAAATAAAACGATGTCTTTAAATAGCACAGTTTTTCAGAAATCATCAACATCATACATACGTACGGAACGCTCGGCGCGCGAGTCCGACTCCCTCTTGACAAGTTTTTTTTTTACTGATTTCATCAATGTAGCCCGCGAAATGCATAATTTCTTTGAAATAACCGTAAATAATAATTTTAATGCTACAAAGCAGCCTGTTAGGAACCTAGGATTAATAATTGGTCGCTTTACGCGTCGCGAGACTAAGCGGACGTGTGTTTCGTATTGATTACAATGCAATAAACAATTACGACAAATAAATATAATTATTGCGCCGTCAGCAAAAAGTAAAGTGTGTCGCGTGTGACTTGTAGATTTTTATAGACTTTCATGTGCAAGATGAACTAAATAATTTTTATAAACAATAATTAAAGTGTCTCTGTTACTACACCGAAGTCCTCCTCCGACGCCTACCGAACCATTACCCCCGAGCGACCCAAATCCACCAGCACCCGCGGAGAATGAATTGCCCGTTGAAGTCATCAGTACGCCGGAGATCCAGAAATGGTTAGGATCTATAGATGCCATTCTGAACGAAGTTTTTACCATTGTCGGTGATGGAAAAATGAACTCGGACCAGAAGCTTCGTGTCTCCACTCTTTGCCGGAAGGTTTCCAGAGGGACTTCTCAGATGGCCGTGTTATACCAATCGTTGAAGTCGAAAACAATCCAGGCCCATACCACAATCCAGCACTTGCAGGTTCACCAGAACGTTGTCAACTCTCTCCACCAGTTCAAAGAGGTCGTAGATAATAAGTTGAATCCCTCGGAAAGTACTTCTTTTGCTAGCATGGTGAAGAAAGGTTCCGATAACTTTGTTCGTCCTGCAAATTTGAGATCAGTCGCCATCTATCCCAACGATAAGACCCAAACAAGTGACGACACCAAGACACTTGTCCAAAAGTTAATCTCCCCTGAACAACTTAAGCTTCATGTCCGTGGCCTGAGAAAAGTGAAGAATGGGGGTGTTATGATTAGCACCGAAAATAACGGCGATATTGAGAAACTAAAGAAATCGGAAAAATTAGTATCATCGGGCCTTACAATAGAAGAACCTTCTAAACGCCGCCCACTGGTGGTCGCTGTCATTGGTGTCCCCGTTGCCCTTACCGAGAAGGAGGTATTTGATTGTATTTACGAGCAAAACCTCTCAGACAAGTTGCCGAATTTAACTCGACGAGTCCTTCCTTCAGAGTATTAAATTAAGCCATAAATCGGGTAAGAAAGACCTTCCTACCTGTAACTACATCTTAGAACTACCCGCTAGCTTAAGAAAAATTCTGATAAACCAAAGTCGGATTTTTATTAATTGGACATCATGCCCTGTGAGAGATTTCACGATAGTCACCAGGTGCTTCAATTGCCAGCAGTTTGGACACGCAGCTAAGTTTTGCCGAGAAACTAGTGCTACTTGCAACCACTGTGGAGAGAATGGACACTCCTTCAAGGAATGCGGCAGCAAATCTTCTCCCGCTCAATGTGCGACGTACAAACGCTATAAGAGGAAATGTGACCATCCAACTGGCGATGCAAGTTGCCCGGCCCGCAAATACGCAGAGATCAACTACATTAACTCAATAGATTATGAAGGCGCCTAAGAGCGCCACAGAATATTTTTATTAATAAGCACATAAACAGGTAGCTTATCCTCTATTTATATATCCACTTAGTTTGTAAAAATATTGGCAAATCAACTAAATTGTGATTTAGATAGTTTTTCTGTGTCTGAATCTAAAATCTGTAATGTTGAGGACTGTAAACACCTTCTTCCTTCTGGTGAGAAAACGTTAACCGTTAACCTTACTCACACAGAATATTCGCAGCATAAATCGAAACATGAACGGTTTTGAAGTGTTATTACAGAATCTTGACATAAGCTGTGATATTATCGTCCTAACTGAATGTTGGCTGTCAAAACTGACAGTAAACTTACCATCTCTTGACGGTTATTACTCATACAAAACAGATAGAAACATAAACCAAAACGATGGATTAGTAGTTTATATCAAAAATAATTTACGAACAATAAAAGAAGAACCGGTATCCCTAGATAGTAATTGCTTGATTATTAAAATTATTCCCGATACAGTAGTCATGGCTATTTATAGGCCTCCTTCGCAAAATATGGACAGATTTTTAGACTCGCTTGACACTAACTTAAAAATCAATAACATCTTTTAAAAACGTAGTACTTTTGGGCGATATTAACATTAACATTGCTTCCGGAAAAACCGCGGATACCCATGTACATAATTATCTGAATATTTGCTCATTTCATGGACTTTTACCAGCTCACTATCACCCCACGCATCAGAGCGGCTCATGCTTAGACCATATCATTCTAAAATCAAAAAATCCATCCAAAACATTCGTTACTAATTCTTCGCTTACCGATCTTCAAGCTGTTTTACTAACATTACAAATAAGTTCACCTAGAAAAAATTGCATGCGTAGCTACACTAAAGTCAATATGACAAATCTTGAAAATGACACAAGCGGTATTAATTTTGACCCTGTTTATAATTCAAACGATGCAAATATTTCATTACGGTATTTCATAAATTCGTTACAATTTGCAATAAGGAAAAACTCATTCACTAGGACAACGCCTAGAAGGTATAGTTGTATTAAACCCTGGATCACACCCGGGCTCGTTCGTTGTATAAGACATAGAGACAAACTTCACCTAAAATTGAAACTTGCACCTGATAACGAAATACTTTCTGTTTCATATAAAAGGTATCGAAACTTCTGTAATAATCTTTTGAAAAAACTTAAATATCAGTATGATAAACATGAATTACAGAAGGCGGGGAAAAATAGTAAACTTGTCTGGAAATTTATAAAAACTAATACATTTAGATCGAAAAATCCCGAACCTCCGCTAGATTTACTATCAACAGAGATAAACTCAACCGAAGCAATTAATAAAGTAAACAACTTTTTTTCTAATGTTGGTAAAAACTTGGCTGAAAAATCTTTAAAATCTAGTAATTCTTCCCCTCTAAACCCGACTACGACATCCTCTAAAATAAATTCTTTTGTTTTATTAGATACCGACGTTAACGAAGTAGTAAGAATAATAAACGGGTTAAAAGTTGCTTGTGCCACTGGGTGGGATGACATACCTAATAATATACTTATAAGATTTAAATACCTACTTGCCCCGCCGCTAACCCACATTTTTCAGCTATGTTTATCTAATGGTATTTGCCCTAAATAGCTTAAGAAAGCTGTGGTCACACCTATATTCAAGTCTGGAGACAAAAACTGTGTGAATAACTACAGACCTATTTCAGTGTTAACAGGCCTCTCAAAAATTTTAGAAAAAATAATTAACAATAGACTGATAAAATATTTGTAAGATAGCGGACTACTTTCAGATAGTCAATTTGGTTTTAGGCCCAAAAGATCAACTAGTCAAGCAGTACACAAATTAACTAATTATATTTCTACCAATCTGGATAATGGTATGCATACAATTGGGATTTTTCTAGACCTTGCCAAGGCCTTCGACACTATTTCTTGTACTTTACTTTTGCACAAGCTTGAAACACTTGGGATAAGAGGAGCACAACTTCTACTGTTTTCTGATTATATCAGCGATCGGCATCAATGTGTCAAAATAGGTCAGTATACAAGTTCTGAACTTAAAAATTATTGTTTTGGAATACCACAATGTAGCATTTTGGGCCCTACGTTATTTTTAATCTATATAAATGAACTGTGCAGTCTGCCACTCCAAAATGGTATCATAATGTCTTATGCGGATGACACCGCTCTATTGTTCTCAGCTAAATCTAGAGTTGAAGTCTATGAACATGCTCAGAATGGCTTTAACATTGTGTCTGATTGGCTCCATAATAATATCCTAACATTAAATACAGATAAAACCAAACACATTTTATTTACAATGAGAAATACTAACATACCGCTTACTAATCTAAACATTTACGCACATAATTGTTGCACGAGCGCTGACACTGCTTGTTTTTGCCCCAGTTTAGCTAACGCTGACCATCTGAAATATTTTCCTCCATCCATTGACTCCAACCTAAGTTTCCGCAAACATATCGATTTACTGTGTACTAGAGTGCGCAAATTAATATATGTTTTTAAGAATTTACGGAACATAGCCGACTATAAATTAATTAAAGAGGTTTATTTAGCTTTGTGTTAATCAATTCTTACCTATTGCATAACTTCTTGGGGTGGTGCTGCAAAAACAATTTTACTACCCCTAGAGCGCGCTCAAAGAGCAGCTCTAAAGGTTGCTACCTTTCACCCTTTTAGATTTCCTACGCACCAGCTTTACATAGCATGTAATGTGCTAACAGTGCGGCAATTATTCATTCTAAGCATAGTACTACACCAGCACACTGCACTTCCGTTTGACCCAGTACCTTCCGACATGAGAAGGAAGGACTTGGTTTGCATAAAGCCTCAAATTAAACATGCGTTTGCTAATCGATTTTATGTATTTTTAGGACCTTTTCTGTATAATAGGCTTAACAAGGTACTAAACCTCTATAGTGTAAGCTATAAAAAATGTAGTACAATGTTATCAGAATATTTAGCGTTACTCAATTACACAGACACAGAAAAACTTCTAGAAATTTTGTCATAATGATAATTTATCCCCTCGTAAGTATCTACTAGTAGTAATTATGTATATTATAATTATATTTTAAATAGGCTAGATTTAGGTATTAATGTATCAATATGCTTTTTCTCATAGTTGTTATTAGATTATTTTTAAATCACTTTTACAAAAAAAAAAAAAATGACCAATGTAATTGAAACGTAAAGTGATGGCCTGAAACACAGGTTTGAATAAACCTAGATCGGGCGGGTCGCTAGCTAACATTCTAATTCCAAACGATCATTACTTGCACCTGTATTTAAAAATATATTAGCTTTAGTTTATTATTAGGCACTATTATTGCATAGAATATTTATACTACTATTGGCTTTAAGTACACCTTTTGTAAACGTTTTTACTAAATAAAATTATTATTTATTATTTTATAGTCGAATTTGATGATACCCACATGACTATTTATTCAGGACCGTCTCAGCGCACTAGCAATGCTAGCATAGTTGCCATGAGCTATTGAGGATACTTCAACAGAGGTTTCACAGAAGGAAAAGAACTATTTATTTTGCATAGTCTGAGTGAGAAAAAAAAAACAGTTTTAACTCACCTTTCCCCATTAATTTCTCTAAAGCAGGATTCTTCGTGATCAGACCCTCGAGATTAATCTCCGTGTTCTTCATATAATGCTCGTGATATTTTGCAATTGGCATGGGGGGTGTCTCTGTTACGCTATATGGCCACAAATCAATGACCTCTTTTTCCATGTATCCATGGACACCATATTTTGCTGCTATTGCGACAACAAATAATAAAGAGAAAATAATTTTGATGCGTCCAGTCATCTTGACGCCTGTAAGGAGGACTGATGAGAAATAATAGTACTATAGGTACCCATTTAAAAGGAATGAACCACTATCGCTTCGTTATATGACCTGTGAACCTTTCTATCTTAGAGAATGGCAGTTCCTTAGGCACTTGCGACATACCGACTTTTTTTTTATTTTATTTAGGCTGGGGTTTGCTCTTGACCTTAGTCTAGGGCAGTGGTGACTGAGACAAAGTCGACGATGGAGTGAGCTTACCCAGAAGATGCCTGTTTACTCTAACTTGAACTTGACTTGTTTTGAAGTATTTATTATAATTTCGTGGTAGGATTAAAGTGCAATAAAGTAGTCAGTCGCTAACATCTTTGTGCATGATCAGCCTATAATTTTCCCACTGCTGGGTCACAGGCCTCCTCTCTGTGACCCGGTGGGCCGTAATCCACCACGCGGGCCCAGTACGGGTTGGTAGATGTCACATGTCTTCGAATTTTTGGTTCTAGGACATGCCGGTTTCCTCACAATGTTTTCCTTCACCGTTTTGAGAGTAGTGGTGATGAAAATGTACACAAAGTAAAGCGCCTGTCTGGGTTTGAACCTACGACCTGCAACTCGTAAGTCGCAGCCCTTACCACTGGGCCACCACTAACTTGTGACTGGCTAATATTTCCATCATGGAATGAGCTATTCTTCTTATGTATTGTTAGTGACATTCGAGAGAAAAAAAAGTTACCACGCTAGGCCACCTATTTGCCTGAATACCTGTCATGTTTTAGAATTATTGTCTTTTCCCTTTAATCCATAAAAAGGTTGTCTTTTGAAGATCGGTTTTAGCGTTAAGACCAGGCAGTTTAAATCAAATTTCCATGCAAGCCCCGCCCCATTCACCCCGCCACTCCGTTATGTGCTAAAAGCTAACATAACAGTAATAAAGTTGAATATCGCGTGCGCTCTTAGATCGTGTTCGAGCACGAAACTAAATAGCGTAAGACTCAATTCTTATTTCGTTTATAACCAAACTAATAATTGATCTAGAGAAAAAAATATCTGGTGGGTGGATAATAAACTATAATTTCTTGCTGTGAGTATTTATTTTTAGCCGAAAAATCTTGTTTGTTTTTATAATTATCCTTAAAAAGACATGCTTTTCAAATAAAAAATGTATCGATCGAAAATATTACAATTACTTAACTTTCTTCAACATGGAATGAAAAAGATCCAATAAATCATATAGGTACTTAAGTTTCATTTTGATTGTATGTGTGACTGTTTCAGAAAATTCATGCAAATTAACATAAAAATAGGGAGCCTTCTCTTAAGACCGCCCGTTGTGTCACCCCTTGTAAAATTTCTACAGTAAATATCTGTAATTTAAATGGTATACATAATAAAGAGTATTCTATCTATCTATACAAATATCAACAACCCTACAATCGTCTTTTTCTTCCACAGAGCCTATTCTACGAGATCCTAGCAGGCGTATGGGTGCGCAACGGCCTACAGATCAAGGGCCAGGCCATGACATACATCCAGGCCAACTTCTGCAACTCAATGGTCGACATGGACATCTACTGGCTACAAGTGTGCGCGGCGCATCTCCCCGCTGACCAGTTCCTTGACATGTGTATTGATATGTAAGTATGGTTTATTTTATGATATGAAGGATTCCTCTTTGTATAGTGACAGTGGAGGCTCGGAGACATGCTTTATTTTAAGGGTCAGATAATCGCCGTTGACCTTGGCCATACAAATTCACGTCGCGCACACGCCGCGCAACCATTAACTTTCATAGAGAATATTTATTTTTAGCAACGAAAAAATGAATATTTGAAAAAAAAAACATAAATAGATTTATAGATAATAAAACATCTATTCATACAAAAAAAGCATGAAAATATCTTAAGTAGTTTGAAAGTAATATCGTTTTTTCATGCTTTGGGTAGACATTACTTCCTGAATTTATTTCATAAAGTATTTTAATTCAATACTTAAATATTCACATATAGAATTGATGTGTATGCGTTCTAATTTAACATACATTTTTTGCATAACTTACTTGCATTATATGAGTGTAATATAACAAATTTAAAAGTCACTAAAATCATATATCAGCGCCTTAAACACACGTGGTAACTCGAGATCTTATACCTTTTTCTTCCATGTGTGTGTACTACCTTCATAAGTTAATCTTTAACAAAGCTCACTTCATAACACAGTTCTTCATTTCACGCCTGTAATCCCTGAAGGGCTAGGCAGAGATGTACCTGTAGTACACCCACATTTCGCCAGTTATGTTTAAGTGCCATGTAATAGACGGCGAGTCTATTGCCATCAACCAGGCACAACTCCAGACTCCGGGCTGCTGCTGAGGAAGTCCTGATGGAAGAACACAATAACACTATCTAATCTAACCCAGAACCTAAAGCTCAGCATCACGAAAACTGGTGGTCTAAAATCGACAATTGAAAGCCTGGCCAAAAACAATGCTCCTTCTTTATGTTTGATAAGACGACTATTTTCTGTTTTCATTAGTATCAGCTCAAATACAGCCTCATAATATTCACGACGTCCTACTGTCGATCGTGTGTGCGGCCCCTTACGCCATATGGATGTAAACACATCTAGCGATAGATGACATAGCAATATAAAGTATCGTATTTCGCAAAGAATTCGTAGCGATCAGCGCAGCGCTAGTGTAGTACAAGGGTCTTAAGACCTTGGTGTTACCCTACTTGATGTTTCAAATAATCGCATGATTATTAAATTTAATTAAATAAAATAAAAATAAAAAAATATGAGAAGATTTAAAATGAGTAAGTAAACTGTACAGTAAACTAAGTTAACGATGTAAATATTTACAGTCGTTTACATGTCTGTAACAATTAATCCAAATAAAATACCACTGTTCTTATTTTAGACATGTTAACTCCTTTCCGTTAATGACACAACTGAGTGATATTGAAACAAAGATATTGTTTATTTATAATTTTTACAACAAACCTTTGTTCATCACTTTAATTGTTTCCTCGAAATAAACAAAATATGTTCCAGTCAAGTCATTCATTGAATCAAGAAGACTCATACTTTCGGGGACCCTTCGCTTTTACAGCTTATTTTATTAACGTTTAACCAGAGCAGGATGTGCCCGTAAGTATAATGTCGTCCCGCATTATTTGTCCAGCATATTGTAACACCCAGCAACGAACTTAGGTTCATCGCCTTCAGTGTTGGCCGACCAAGTAGTGTGACATGATCGTCACATGGTTTTCAAAATGGTCTTGTTGTAGTATCAGTACTTATCGAGCCAATTGTAGATATGCGATAAATAAAAACAATGTAAAACTACAAACCGGCCATGTGCGAGTCGGACTCGCGAACGAAGAGTTCCGAACTACCGTACAAAATATTTAGCGAAAAATGCCGAAAAAAATCCCCTTTAATTTTAAACTTTTTTTTTTTTATTATTTATTGTCATAGCGGCATTAGAAATACATATTAAGTAAAAATATCAACTGTCTACCTATTTTGGTTCATGAGATGCAGCCCGCTGACAAACAGACGGACGGATAGCGGAGGCTTAGTTATAGGGTTCCGTTTAGCACCCTTCAGGTACGGAACCCTAAAACGAAGGAAACGAAAATAATTTTATTGCTTTATACTTAAAAGAACGTATTAAGGGCAACACTGCTAAAGACTTAAAGGGACATTCCCGATGATATTAAATTAGCCTACGTACCTAATTATCATATGAGACGTTATTGTTATCTTATGAGCTTAACATGTTGTCAACTTGTCATAAAAATACAATTTGAAATCACAATTGCACGCCTTATAAGCTCAACTCTCGACATTTAAAAAAAGCCATTTTTTCGAAACTGAAATCGTTTTTTTTTTTACTAATATCGCACTTACAGGTTAATATAAGTACTAATATCAAGTCAAATAATTTGTCCGAGACATAAAATATAATTCAATAACAATTATTTTGTTTAACTTAATAAATATAATATTAAAAATGATATTTCTTGGACGTCCGTGTGTCTGTGTTTATAGATTGGTGTATGTGGCAGGGAAATTGGTCGAAAAAATTATCGTACCGTTTTTTTTTTAATGTCTAAAGTAACACTACGAACTTTCTCAATTAATATGAGTGTTCAATTCACTGTCGTTTCATTATTATTAATAAAAAACTAATATACGACTGTATATTTCTTTGTATATCTATCTATTTATTATATTTTTTTTTCTCACCTTATAATTATGGCGCCACTAAACCATAGCAAGTTTTCTGTTTTTTTTTATAATTGTTTTTTGTATTTTTTTTATTTTTATTTATAATTGTTTTTATTTTATTTAATTTGATTAATTATCTTATTGTTAGCAGTAATAAGACAAAAATGACGTGAACGTTATGAGGCGTGGCTTTTGGATTGCAATTTTTATCTAATGCCGGCAACTTCCCTACAAACTTTCATCTCCTATTTAACCCCTTTAAGGGATGAGTTTAAAAAAATCATTCATTAGTGCTCAGTTTCGTTAAGTGAGGAATAGGAGATCATGTGCAAAATTGCAAGACCCAGCGTTGTACGTTGTGCGTGTCTGTCAGTGAATGGATACATTTAAGATTTCTGTTAAGTAGAAGATTAATAAGGAGTCTTTGCTGATTTATAGAATCGGTCATTGATTTGCAGTAATTTATGACAATGAAATGTTATACAATATGAATATTGAGTTTTAATTTCGGCAAAAGCTAGATCCAGGCTTGGTTGCAGATTGCAGCACCCTCCGCCCGCTAAAATATGCACATGCAGAAGGGGCGATAGATATAATGCAACCCAAACCTATACTGGACACGAGGCGAACTTCTTCTTAGCGTGACGATAGCAATCGGCCCAGAATTTGGCAACGAGTTCGGCACCTTCAGTACCGCCCATCAGTTCCTGTAACGTGCAGACGACGGGACACGCTTGGCACCACATGTACACTCCAGAACTGAGTCATCTGTAAATCTCTACCTGAGCCCTAGGATGCCCTATCCTTAGGAGATGCTGAGGGTCACTATCAGAATATCCACGTTGCAAAATTACCATATCGCCTTAACGTCTTAATATTAAAACGCCATGGTTACTAAATATACATTAACGCTAAACGCCTTAGTAGCAAAACGTCTGGATATTATAAATGTCGTAATTCAAAATACTCTAGTAGCAAATCGTATTGATATTAAAACGCCATAGCTACTAAATAGACATGAACTATATATACGTCGCTAACATTGGTTAAAAATCCTAATTCGTAATCATAATTTATTTTCATTCAATTTTAATGTTTGTGATAGTTTTACTTTACGAAAAAACACTTTTTGCCATAAAATTCATTAAAGATATTCCATCGGAATCTTAATCTTGGTGTTACAGTGGTTATTTTCATAATTTTTATCTCAAATTGCGGCACTTTTCCGATCGATGGTTAGCAATGGTTGGAACGTACTTCGGTACAAGAAGTTGTGGCTTAATGTTTTCAGTCATTTTTGAAGCGATATGCTGTACAATGCAGATAATATACCTATGGTTAGGAAGTAGAAAGGTATGTCTACAATACAGCATTCTTTTCCCCACAGGTTTGGTTGTCGCGAATGGCTTAGCATGATGCCGATGTCACCGGCACAGGCCGCGGAACAGGACACCATGGTTGAAGGCCTACTCACCTTCCTCGCCATTTTGGTGTCTTCGAGAACTAACCTTGGTAAGTAAGACCCGTCTGTAACTCATCTCTTGATGGTCTGTACTACTAATTCTATGAACTGCTGTTGTGTACAGACACCTGCATTAATTTGATTTTTTCCTCAAAAAACATCTTCACACACTAATTTGTATGGCACTGACCAAGACAATGTCTGGACTTTAAATAAAAGTACACAGTTTAAAAGTAGATACAAACCTATAACTTTCGAAAATAAGTATCATTATTAATTTATAATTTATCGATACCGCCTTTTTGAAAGCGCGAAGGGTATACAACTTATGCAGGCGTCGCGTCGCATGCTTATTATAGAATAAAAAAAATAATAAAAAAAACTTTCCGCTTTATTACAAAACAAGATTTATATTTTGACATGGCTTAAACCATAGAGCCAGTTTTTGTAATAAGAACGTAACAGTGATTAAAATACCGTTCTTTATACAAAACTGAAAATTTAGTTCGGTACTAAGTTGTCAGTTTTGTGTTTAGAAACTTTACCGTAGTCGAAATAAAGTTCGAAATTCAATAATGACTGCATGTTTTAAACCTGGGTCTAAAGATAAACCTTGTTTTGTTTATTACAAAATAAGGTTTATCTTTAGACCCAGGTTTAAAACAGGGGGTTTATGTTTTTTTATAGAAGTCATTTATTTGCTAATGTAGGTACTGTAGTGTGCAGGACGTGCTACACTATTAAATAATATTTCTTTTAGGTAAATGTCTTTATATGTTTTAAAATTCTATACATGTTCGTTTGTAAGCTAATTTAAGTCTGTCTCTCTGACAATCCATCATTTCAATTCTATATTCCGATTTAAATATTTATTTTTATTAAGCTGCCAGTGCCAACTAGCGGCTAGGATGATACATTATCATAGACCCTCTACAGTACCTATACGGATTGGCTGGAATATAAAATGGTTTTTTTTTTATAAGCCACGTACACACGTCACGTTACGAAGTACTATTTTACAGTAAGTAAATTAGTAAAAATGCAGAGATCCTACTTAACGCTATCTTCCGATTGTATCGGATATCTGGCAAAATTAAAGCCAGCGAAGTGTACTGTTTTCCAAGTAAAGGCTTCTACATACCAGCGCGACTTGTCGCGCGACGCGACACGGCACAAAGGCCCCGTGTGTCGCGGGACGAGCGGTGCCTTTGTGTTGCGTCGCGTCGCGCGATAAGTCGCCCCGGTATGTAGAAGCCTTAACTTCACAGAACTCATACAATGGATATTATTTTGCCATACACAGGTAACGACGAGCTTACACAATCTCGTTTAGAAGTAAGCACACTGCTAGCTGCCGGCGACAAGACGCACTCGCAACTACTGGAGCTGATGCCCGAGAGATCTGGCAACGCACATACTAGGAATTTTGAAACTGTGCTCAAAGAGGTAACACATTATATTCCTGCTTCGCACGGTTTTTGCGAAAACATCGAGATGTCTTTATTATGTGTTAGCTTAATATAAATGTATTATAAACATAAACCTTCCGGAATATATTCTCTAAATAATAGTAAAAACCGTAGTGTAGTTTACTCATTCGATGCCAAGAACCCAGCGTAGGGTCGAAAAGTAATTCGTTCGTGCGTCCACAACCCACAACCGAGCCGCTATACGTAGCATGCTGTAGCTGGGCATGAACATAAGTCATCTATAGCTACGGATAGCGACTCGGATGCGGTTGTGGGCACGAACGAATTACTTTTCGACCCATACGCTGAGTTCTTGGCATCGAATAGGTACAACGCGGTCACACAGACAGGCTAGAAAAGCGACTAATTGGTAATACGCATAGATTCTTTTCAAATGTAAATCTGACTAGCTTTCGTTGAAGGTTTTAAGGTACAGCCCGATTCAAACTTTATGGCAGCTCGGAACATGAGGCATGTCGCTGCTCAGTAACAAATTCACGTGTCAGCGGGGGTGAGGGGTGCGGTAGTGCGCGCCGAGTAGCGCACTTCAGAGCTGCCATCATGTTTGAATATACAATATGTAACAAAAACCCTGTTGTTCCTTGTACATACGTTTTAAAAATCGGTATACATACGTAATAAAGAAAGTCATTTATAAAAACTGGTCAGCAAAAATAATTAAAATAAATATTTAATTATTAAAATTTGTAATGTTTAACTGATTTCTTTCTGTAGTTCTTTGATTATGACTTCTAGACTAGCCAATTCTTAATTTTTTTAAATTATATCTCCACCAATGTTGTGCTTGTAGGTTAATGTATACGTCACTAAAAGGAACAACAGGGTTTTTGTTACATACTGTATAGCTGTAGTCGTAGTGTGTAGTCTTGTGTTATTTTATGCATACAGGCTGATTGGCAATCTTTTAGATGTTTGAACATACTCATGAATGAAAACAACGTTTACTTGGAAATATGAAATTACTTGCCTTTATTTGAGCACAAATGTAATATCATAATAACGTAACATGCGTTGTATTTCTTCTTTTTGCAAAAAAATATAAATATTCTTAATTCTTAATGTATCCCAAATTATAATACTTACAGTAAATAAGGTACCTTAAAAAAAAAATATATATATTTACATACATACGCTACCATTACAGTGTCCCAATTCGGTAGTGTAGTTATTTAACAGTTCATGAAATAATTTACCACATATTAATAGCCATGCCATACACGATACATAAATTAAAAACATAACACATGTAACGTTACCCTTGCGAACTCGCTCAGTGAAAATGAGAAAAGATCTATTCTGTCGGCAACCAAATTTAGTGGCGCATTGTTCGCGTCAGGGGGACGTTGTCCAATAGTTTAGTTCGGCCGCGCGGCACCGCGAACAAGTTGGGCCGCCGTCGGCGCTGCACGTACATCCGGCACACACAAGCCTATCCGCTGTAGCACACCCGGATTATTTACGTTACCCCGGAACACTCCAAGGATATACGACGCCAGTGCTAGATCCCTCCTTGTTTCCAACTTGTTGTATCCCACCATGCCTAACACCAACAAGGTTGGATACATCAAGGGGTCAAAGGGATATACTCCATACCGCCTTAGGTATACAACGTGTTTTTTTTTATATCCCATAACTCTAGGGTATGATTGAGGCCATATCAAAGAATCAACTGGCATATGAGTTATGTTCCAATCCTTCGTTATTTTTTTTTTTCATTTTTCATACAAAATAATTCGGCAAAGTTACGATTATTAATGTAAAACACCCTTACGTAAAATATTACATGTCGACAAGGTAGCTTTCCCTTCACTAGCTGCCGCCGGGAAGCCCCGATACCAACATACCTACATATTTTATTTTACTATTTATTTTACTACACTACTGCGAAGTTTGGCAACCTCGCAAAAGTAAAGATTCGTCATACTGGTGACAATTTTTGACCTAATTTAATTATGATTGATGATATCTCCGAAACGATGCATTTTTGGACCACCTATTCTAGGAGTTTTAGTATTATTTTTACCTACAGAATATAACCCTAGAGTTATGGGATATCAAAAAAAACAGGTTGTATATATCTTGTAAATTTATTATGTATGCGCTCCAACATGAGACTATATTTAGTCTCATGTGGCATTACCCTCCAATTGACTTCTTATTAGAGCGTCATACAATGCGGAAATGGCTTTAATATTTGTAAAAGATGCCGCTCTGCGAAGCACAAATCCCAGTCGCTTGTATGCTTTTTTACAGACATTTATAATAATTATGCTCCCGGAGTCTCAATTGAGTATCCATACGAACACCAAGGTCTCGCACTGCCTCCTCCCTTTTCATAGGCACGTCATCTTGCACGACTGAATGTTAGACCTGAACATTTTGTAACATTAAATGGCAGTTTGTTCTTTCGACTCCACTCAACTACTCGATCAATGTCTTGCTGAAGACGGTGACAGTCGTCCTCATTTTCGATAGCCAGCAGCAACTTGAGGTCGTCTGCAAATAACAGACATCTGGCATCTCTTATTTCATCAGGCAAGTCATTGATCATTACTATGAATTCTAACGGCCCTAAATTGCTACCTTGACTCACTCCCGACCTAGTGAAATAAGGCTGCGACCGGAACCCAAAAGGACCACAGATTTGCAGACCATTTTCTATTTTATTTAGTACCTGGTACTTGTTGACAGGCCTACACTGTCCTCCCATACCTATTAAAACAGTAGTTTGAAAACATTGTAAAAGCCAATTATTGTTAAAAGATTAACCATGTAGTTTCTTGCCATATCTTTTCCATAGGAAACAACCAATTTTGAACCGTGCACCTAGCTTCTGACGTTTTATAAGTGCCCATTCAGGTTTAAGTGAAATAAAATATTTTGATTGATTGAATGCAGGATCTAAACTATTTTTTTATTCTGTTAGTAATATTGTATTCTTTGTTTGGTAGCTATCAACGTACCGTCCGCCACCCAAGGGCTCTGAGAACCTAGAACAAGGGTTATTCGTGCCGAAGCCTATAGTGTGGGAGCAGTATTATGACCCGCTGCATGTGCTGCGGCGCGCCGTGCATCGGAGGGACTTCCATGCGTCCATGGAGCGGTTTTCAACATAGTGAGTACTAGGTTTTATAGTTATTATTTTTTTATTTGTGAGGATTTTTCATACCTTGTGTGATTTTATTATAATCACCAGTTCACGGTAAGATTTTTACAGCATAGATTGACTGGTGCTACCTCTCGTTTGTGAGAATTTAAATATTTAATAGAAACATTTAGAATTACAACTATGAAAACAATAATAAAGAAAAAAACCGGTCAAGAGCGAGTCGGACTCGCGCACCGAGGGTTCCGTACGTATATGATGTTGATGATTTATGAAAAACTGCTATTTAGAGACATCGTTTTATTTTTCCTGTAATCTTTACATAAACTTCTATCCCATAGAATAATTTCAGATTTTTATCATCATCATCAAAAGTCGGAAACTATGCTGCTTAAAAAATAAAAAAAAATATTTTTTTGAGAATGTGCAAACAGCGCTCTTTCATATGATACTCCACATGCCCAAGTAAGTTTTCAGTCCCTTTGTCCCGTGTCACTTCATTAAGACGATGTGGCATGTTGTAAACCAATTTTTTAATACGATTTTGGTCTATGTTTGCCCATTCTCTCACTAGCGCATTCCTTAACTCGTGTAAGGTAACGGGAGCAGGAGAGCGTTGACTCACCGCATCGCCCGAGTTCGTCCCATGCATGTTAGGGATTTAAGTCTGGGCTGTGTGCTGGCCACTTCATGCACGTAATACCGCGGTCTTGAATATACATATTGACCAAACATGTATATTCAAGATATTCTTTTACTAATTTTAAATGTTGAAATTTTTCAAAATTGTGTTTTTTTCTTCCAAAAGACGTTTACCTTCATGCATGGACAGCGGAATTCCAGTCGATGTCGTTACCAATTGGGCTGACTTGACATGTCTTTATTTTATTTATTTGGGAAAATAAACAGTTACACATTATTTATGTCTTTATCGTTCATGTCTTTAAAATAACTATTTAAATTACACAAACATTTTTTTACTTGGTTATTTAAAGGTTTTCGTATTCTTCGTTTGTGTTGTCAGCCATTTCACTAATACATCAAACACAAAAACAAAATATTAAGAATTAAACACGTTACGCTGCTACCAGTACAAGAGGTGAAGTGTGGAAGCCTTCCAATAAATTAAGTATTGTAGGTGCATGCTACCTCACAACACTACGAGTATACAGGGTGTTTGGCAGAACGTTGAACATACGAAAATGGTGGGTAGGTGGGGTCATCTGCTACTTACTCAGCCCTAATTTATTTGGCCCTGGCCGACTGGGTATTAAAAAAAAAAAAAAGTTTTTTTCTTGTTTCACCACTTTCCTAACTTTAAAGTGTATTTTTTTTATTAAAAATGGGCAATAAAACAGGCAATTTTTATTTTTTTATTTTTATATTATTTATTTAAATAATAAATCATATTAGATGTTCAAATTGACGCCCTTCATTCGCAATACAGGTGCGGCATCTACGTCTGATTTCTACAGTTGTTGTGCGCAGCAGCATCTCCTGTCGCATAACTTCGAAAGCAGCATTAATTCGATTTATCAAATCTTCCCGACTTTCTACTTCTGTAGTGTAAACTAGTTCCTTTGCCCTTCCCCACACGTGAAAATCGAGCGGAGTGAGGTCGGGCGATCGCGGAGGCCAGGGAATTGGTCCTCCCCTGCCAATCCACGAATTTGGGAAACAATTATCCAAATGCTCACGTACAACTAGACTAAAGTGAGCTGGGCAACCATCGTGTTGAAAGACAATAGGCCTGTTTATGTCTACTTGGAACACTTCTTCCACTAATGGTGGTAAATCATTTATCAAAAAATCCAAGTAGTTGTTCGCGTTGATGTTGTCGGGCAAATAATGAGGCCCTATTAGCTTATCGCCAATCACTCCTGCCCAGACATTCACACTGAATCTCCTCTGGAAGCCTCTTTGTCTCTTCACGTGTGGGTTTTGATTTTTAAGTGCCCAATGGTGAAGATTGTGATAATTGACAATCCCTTCTTTGTCAAATTTGGACTCGTCTGTCCACAAAATACTTTTTAAAAAGTTAACGTCGTCCACATCGGTATGCAGCAAATGGCGACAAAATTGCACACGTCTCCCAAAATCACTGTCATCGAGACCTAGAACAAACAATACATGTCTAAGAATTGATTTCAATACTGAATCTTTTCTTCCTCCGAGTTCAAACTCTACAATTATCCAAATTTTTCATCTTCAATTTTTAAGTACACTAATTGGCTTTATGGCTTAGCCATAAAGACGTAAGACCAAATTCACAAAAGGGCGTGCGACTTTCCAATTTGGTTCTAAAAAGGACCCATAAGTGCTGGCAAGTTTACCTACGCTGACCACCTGCGCAAACCGAATCCGAAATCCGAATCCTGTAAGCGCTGGCCGCCTGATTGTTACGTGAATGCGGCCGAATAGGAATAGTTTATTGAATTTAATTTGAAATTAGAATTGAATGCGCTAAAAACAACATGAGGCAAAACAACTAATAAAGAAAGTGACGAAATCAAGGTTAAATGGAACGATCAATTGAACTGTCTCATAATTTACTACATTCCACAAAATCGTATCAGATGCAGTGCATAAACGGCTTAATCTTACCTTGCACTGGAGTGTAGTGAAAAGCATGTCTACCATCTTGCCGGAGAACAGACCACACTTTCCATATGCTTAAGCCAAGTATTGAAGCTATCTGTCTAATGCTTTTGGTAGGATCCGCGTCAAACTCGGCAAGAACTTGTTCGTCAATGGTAGCATCGGGTCGTGCTGCGTTCACTCGTGGTTCTTGTAAGTTCAGGTTACCGGTTTGTCTTAAACGTCGGTAAGTACTCGCAAACGTCTGATGACTGGGTACTCGGCGGTTGGGATAACGCTCTTGATAAATTCTTCGCGCTTCACGCGAATTTGTATTAGCGCTTCCATACGCTAACAACATGTCCGCGTATTCCTCACTGGTAAAAGCAGCCATTTCTTTACCAATAACAACAGGTAACAGTAATAACAAAAAACTTAACAAACTTAAACTTAAACTTAACTAGTGATAACAATAAAAGAAAACGAAGTGAACAAAAACAAACGTAAGCGTAACGGGCACGTGAGATCGCAGAGGCAGTTAAGTCTCGACTGAATAAAACAAAAGAATTCATTCTGAGGCGTCACGGTGCCACGAGAGCGAAAGAGAGCAAAAATACGCTATGACTGCGCAAGAGTGAAACAAAATTTCTACCTGCTTTGTGTAACCATCTCAAGGGAATAGTGAATGTCAATTTGCACCACTGCTACTGGCAAGCCGTCGATCCATAATTTTTACCAACTTTGCAGTATTAAATTTCGCAAAACATTTAACTTTCCGTAAAGGTAGAGTTTCGTCAAAAATTTCCTGCTTGATAAAATTATGAAATAACTCTTAAAGTTTTTTTTTTATAAAAGCAAATTACATACCATTAGAAAGCTCACACACTAGGGATGTTTTGCTAGAATTGGAACTCCTCAATCATTTTTTGTTTTTTTTTAAATGCAAGTTGAAATTAACATTCAAGTATTTTTTACATCTTTCTGTAAGTTTGAGGACTCATAACTTTTTTTCTAGCTAACATCTGAACAAAGCAATAATTTTATAAGAATCTGCCAACATCAAAGATTAAAAAAAAAAAAATTGCCTGTTTTATTGCCCATTTTTAATAAAAAAAATACACTTTAAAGTTAGGAAAGTGGTGAAACAAGAAAAAAACTTTTTTTTTTTTTTTTTAAATACCCAGTCGGCCAGGGCCAAATAAATTAGGGCTGAGTAAGTAGCAGATGACCCCACCTACCCACCATTTTCGTATGTTCAACGTTCTGCCAAACACCCTGTATACATAATCTAAAAGTAGTTGTATTGTTACAGCGTACGCGAGAAACAAAAAGCAGCCGGCGGCGCGGACGGGGCCGCGCGCGGCGGCGCGCTGTGGCCGCCCCTGCGCGCCACGGCGGCGCCGCCGGGCGGCGCGGCCGACCCGCGCGCGCTGTGCGCGTCCGGCGTGCTGCACGGCGCGCTGCTGGCCGTGCTGCACCGCGGCGTGCACCGGCGCACGCCCGACTGGCCCGCGCCGCACGCGCCGCCCGACCACGTGCTGGCGCTGGCCGCCTACCTGCTGCACGTGGCCGCCGACCTGCACGCCGAGCGCCAGCTGCAGCACCACGTATGTACTGCTAGCGTTGTCTCCTCCGCCCCAAAACATCAAAACTACCTACATACAGCCGGCTCACTGTTATTACCCAACGGCGAAGATAGGGTTATGGGTTGGGTTGTGGGTACCTTTGTATTTGAGATTCCTTATACCCTCGAAGTGACCTAACGGCTGGATGGGTTCTAATTCATGAGGTGTCAATAGAATCATCAGGATCGCGTGATTGTTTTGTTTTTATAAAATCAAAATGATTACAGAAGTAAAAAGTAATGACATGAAAAAAAAATTAGGGCTTGAAGAGACGATTCCAAAAATATAACACCGTGTGCTGCCGGACGTAAAGAATAGCACCATCCTATGTCTTCCCGTGGGTGTCGTAAAAAGCGACTAAGGGACTTACTAGAGGAAAAAGCGACTAAGGGACTTACTAGAGGATGTGCAGCAGCGCAGCAGCCAATCCGCCTGCCAAGTGTGGCGATTATGGCAAAAACCTCCCTCCCCTAAGGGGGGGGGGGGCGACTTTCGGCTGAAATGATGATGAACACACTAAAATACTAATTAGTAAAATGTAATAGGATATTTGACTGTTTTTTTTTAATTTAAAATTTTCGAAACCAAATAAATTAAGCCACGGTAAAAAAAAATGTTTTAATATCTCCAAAAATTTCGAAGTTGTATGCATTTTAAAGTCTATTGTAGATAGAGACAACACTGCTGCAATCTGACGTCACAACAGAAGAACGCCATAGTAACTTCGCGCCATGCAGTACAATAATCGTTTTGCATGACGAATAGTAGAATAATTTAAAAACGTGTAACTTCTCTGTTTTTCCACCAATTTTATTTATTTTTTTCAAATTGTCTTTTTTAGTACCACCTTTAAAAATAAGTTTTAATTCATGTATATTTTTGATATCAGTCAAATACCCTCATATGTAAAATTAATAAATTAAATAGTAAAATTAAAAATAAAATACTCTAAAGCTTACTTTTCAAGCAGTCTAAAGCAGTTGTTCGAATCAAATCTGAGATTGAACTAAAATAACTTGAAAGTGGTTGTTTTGAACTTTTAGTTACGGTGTTTTATTTACTTTTTTTTATTTCTTACTTCTGATTTTGCATCAGAGTGATCTTTATTTTCGTAGGTATAAGTTTGATGTCAGAACAATAACTGTGTCAGGTCTGTATCAATTGACCATCACACTCACACGGACTTCCTCAAGTTACTGGCGTATACTATTTATAGACTACACGCTAAATCACAAGATATTTTTGATAGGCACGTATATCAAAATTAAATCAAAAATATTTTATTTCACATAAGCCTACATGGGCACTTATGAAACGTCAGAAGGTAGGTCCACGGTTTCAATTGGTCGTTTGCTATGGAGAAGAGCCGACAGGAAACTCCACGGTCACTCTTTAAAAAAAAAAAATGGCTTTTACAATGTTTTCAAATTACAGTGTTAATAGGTATGAGTGGACAGCGTAGGCCCGTTAAAAGTACCAGGTACTTTTCAAAATAGAAAATGGTCTACAGATCTACAGTCTTTGACAAAAAAACAATATAAAATATGAGTATGTCTCACCTGGCCACCCCCTGCGCAGCGCGACGTGATGGTGGCCGAGGGCGGCGCGGGGCGCGGCAGCGTGCGCGGCGTGCCGCTGCTGGGCGCCTTCGCGGGCGCCGCCGTGTGCGACAACGTGCGCACCGTGGTGGCCAGCGTGCCGCCGCGCGAGCCGCCGCACGCCGCGCACTCGCATCCCGCGCACTATACACACCACCACCATTCTGATAGTAAGTGATCTTTCTACCTGTTTGCGCGATAGCTGCTGCTGCCGTTATATTCTTCACGTGTATCTTTGTATGTGGGATTACTTAAAGCATAAGAAGCATCCTAACGTCTAAATGGAAGGTGCCTATCTACACGTCTAGGTCGCGCGATGGTTATAAGCTAGGTTTTTAAAAGCCAAAATGTAAAGTCTTGAATAAAAAATCGTTCTAAGACGATGTGACGTATCAAAATAAAGGGGTTGAGAAGATTCCAAAAATAAAACACACTAAAAGGGTGACAATAAAAAAAACAAATACCCGATTTAAATCTAGAATACAACAGAATAGAAATCATTTATTGGATAAGAACCCAAAAATGATAGGGAATAAAAGAAAATAACAACAAAGAAACATAGACAAAGGAACCAATCATATTGCACTATTATTACACATTATCCATACCGACAAGATTATTTATAGTTGATTACGCATAATCAAGAAACAAGACTGATTACGCAGATTCATTATGTGGGCAAATTGATCGATCTTCTGCACCGAACTGCCATAGTACAGCGCGGGACATCAGTTAGGATAGGTTTTCGAGGGAGTAGGCTCATCTCAGGAGTAGGCAGTGACCTATCGCTGCCGACCGTGGTCGTCCTTCTGTGAAACAGTCGTGTCGCAGAAGGAGGCTGCGGAAAGGGAGCGGGAGATCTCGTCCGCTCCTCGGACCCAGCCCGCAGCAGACGCACTGGGCGTCGGCGGAGGGCCGATAACGCCCTCCTCCAGCCCCCCTACATGGGTCCAGGGACGGCGGACTTGAGGACGTCCGCCGCCCCCTATCACATTGAACCCGAGGTGGCGGCGCGTAGTGTTCCACGCGCGCCCCTATCAGACGTCGTGGGGGGGGGGGGTCAGACACCTCACCCCCCCAGACTTGAGGTGGCCCGCAGAGGCGGGCCGGCACTAGCCGGGGATTGCGGAAGTAATAATAGATTCCAAGATCCCCGGTGCAAGTGTGGGAGGGGAACACTGGGGTGATTTTTAGTCAGTAAGAGTCTGACAGACCCCTCCGCCTGCCCCAGGGCGGAAGACATCCATGAGGATTTTCCACCCCATGAACAAAAAAAAAAGGTTATCGAGAGTACTGATACCAAGAAATAGCTCTAAATAAAATTGTAGACCAAAATAGCGGACATAAACACACGAATCAATCCTCATCGATATTATGATTTTCTTGATTTTCGAATGGCTGAATACCGAAAGTGAGGTCCACATCAAAATCTATTTATACAATGATACTTCTGTCCTAGGCGATACAGAATGGGAGCCTTCAGAGAACGAAACGACGCGAATACCACTGCTCACCACATCTACGTCACTACCCGCAACCAGCACTGCACTAGCAGTACCGACAGCTTTACAGGTAACTGTAACTCGGTAACAGAGAGTAGAGAACATGCGCGTTTTTTTTTTCATTTTGTCTTTAAATGACATTAATATAAATCCAAGAAAAGTATTAAAAGTCTAATTCAACTACTGCTTAGTGCTCAAAAAAAATATCAAACTTCCAAAAATGTTCTCGTACAGTTCAAACGTCCGTTACTGTCGCGGCCATGATGTGACGTCACACATCTTTTTTAGCCCCATTTCATATAAATTATTTTTGTGGATTATTCAAGCAGAAATCGCACCTACTTACTTAACTTAGTGAATTTTCAAGTTGCTTTTGAATGAAATAAAAACATATTTTTACTGTTTTTTTTTTAATTAGTTGAATGTAATGCACCAGGTGGCGCGGGGTGATTCTATGACAGACGACCAGTCCGACGGCGGCGGGGACGCGCCGCTAATACGAGCTCTAGAGGTGCGTAACCAATGTTTTAGATCGAGCCGGCTTCCACAACAAATCGCAAAATAATTATGATTTCTCAAACATGCATGGAAATATTGTCATTATTTTCGAAAAAAGAACACACGAAGTATCGAATTTACGGTAAATGAAAATCAAATACATTGCAGGAGTGTTTATAGGGTTCCGTACCAAAATGGTAAAAAGGAACCCTTATGGTGAGACTAAGTCTGTCTGTCTGTCACACCTGGATATCTCAAGAACTACTAACCCAAGCGACCGACAAGGCGAGTCGCGCGATACTAGTCGCGGACGCGTAGGATACCAGTAGCGTAGTGTGCGAGCCCGTATTCAAATGTATGTGAGATACTTGGTGGCGACTAGTCTCCGATACTTGCAGGATACTTGAGTCGCCTGTGCGTATCGTAATGGGAGAAGGGCTTTATGATATGAACTTGAAATTTAGAACAGTTTTAGATGTCGTTTGCCCAACTATTTTGCAAACAAGAATAAAATAACAAAATATATATATTTTTTGCAAAAGGGACAATGAAACCCGTCTTAAAAATTTGAAGTGGGGCTGCTAGGGCATGTGGAGTATCATATGAAAGAGCGCTGTTTGCAAATTCTCAAACTTTTTTTTGTAGGGAGCATAATTTCCGACTTTTGATGAAAAAAAAAAAAAAAAAAATACCCCCCTTATCTCCGAAGTTTGCATAGATAAAAATCTGAAATTATTATGTCATAGAAGTTTATGTAAAGATTAAAGGAAAAAAAAAACGATGTTTCTAAATAGCACAGTTTTTCAGAAATCATTTTACGGAACACTCGGTGCGCGAGTCCGACTCGCTCTTGACCGGTTTTATTTTAATTTGGAACATTACAACGCTCTGCTGGAGCGTTGTAATGTTCCAAATTGTTGTATGAAACGGCGTGCTGGGGTTATTAAATTAATACTCTTTTCTCAAACATGCTTGGAAATTCGAGCATTAATTGTTGCTTGTTGGTTCCGTTATGCATGCATTATTTATCATTGTCATTGTATACAGGATGTAACGGACGACAGTCAGGCGTTAGCACTGCAGTCCTTTGACGACGAGATGAGCCTTGCCATCGCAACTTCATCAGATCTGGACACGCCGCCCGTACCTATTGAATATGGTAAGTTCATACAAATGATAATTATTAATAACAAAGTAAGTAGGTACCTTATTTATTACGCTATTTTAACTCAAAGTATTTTATATTTACACGAAAGAAGAATATTTACGGAATGAATATATGAAACAAAAAAATTACAAATAAGACTACGAAAACAGTAAACAATCTTATCGGAAATAATGCGGCGAAAAGAGCGATACGCCCCCTAGCATCAGGCCTCGGCCGGCACTGTTGGTATACAGGCGTTTACGCACACGTGCATACCTAGTATGTTCGGAAATAAGAATACACGATTTACAAAAAATCTATTGATATGACAAAAAAAAAACAGTATTAAATTAGTATTTTGCTTGTAGATTAATCTGACAAAAAAAAAAAACAGAATGATTGCATGTATATTAATATGGTTTTTATTCGTTTAAAGACATTTTTAAAGGTATCTTCGTGATTTTTTTCTATCGTATCAAATTAGTTATATTAGTTTAGCAACACAGTATCAAAATAGCATATATCTTGAAGAATATCATATATTTTTCTGATTTTGTTTACTGCAGTGGATCATAAACTTTTAGGCATCATAAAACTTGCGTTTAGCTCCTGTAAGCCCCTTAAGGAGCTCAATGCCCTGACGAACGATACCAAAGAAAAGACATTTGGTTAAGCTAATCATTAAAACTAACTGCAAAAAATTAAAATGATCACCATAGCCCTCGCATTCACAATAATTAAGAAATAATAATAATACAATATGGCTGGCTTGGCTCAAAAGACTGCCCAACTTAAATGAAACTGGTCAGGCATGACTGCCGCATGCCGGACAAACGGCTCAAATGGCACAGAACAGTGAGACGGGGTCGCGGCAGATCACGTAGGAAATGGCGGGACGAGCTGGATAGGTTTTGTCAAAACTGAAAAGAGCATGCGCGGGCTTGCGAAAGATGGAAGGAGTGGAGGGAGGCCTTTGCCCAGGAGTGGGACAGCGTAGGCTAGTAAAAATCAAAATACAATAGGTGTACCTATAGCACACCCACATGTCGCCAGTTATGTAGTAATAGGGGACCACAATGTGTAAAGTCCCCGCCACGAGAAGCTATACATTTTGTAAACAAAGAACTTCTACTAAAAATATAACCCGACCAAGTGAAATTGTTCGTTAGTTTCGTATTACATGTATGTTACTTTCAGTTGATTGAATTTGGGATTATTTGTTTCGCTACGTAACTTAGTAGAAGTTTTTTGTTTACAAAATATATAGCTTCTCGTGGCGGGGACTTTATGTACATGTAACTGTCGCAGACATGGACGGCGACGAGTGGAGCGTGTCGGTGCTGGGCGCGCCGCCGCGTGTGCAGCCGTCCACCAGCAAGCAGGTCAGTACACTGGCATAAGCTAAGTATAACAATGATCTACACAGTTTACCGCACTCCACTGCTGAACAAAGAAAATTATAAAAAAAAATTTTAACAAGTATTATAAAAAACTTACGTTAACATAGAACTTTAATATTTTCTTAAAAGCTTTGAGGCTTATCTTAACGAGTACGAAGGACGTTCACGCCTCTAGCTTTTAAGAAAATATTAAAGGTCTATGTTAACGTAAGATTTGTTTAGTACTTTTTAGTTAAATAAAAGCTGGATAAAAATATATATATTTTGTAATTTTTAGCATTAGAATTTAATAAAACATCTGTTCTATCATCTTCATTTGTAAGGTACTTGTCACGACAAATCCAAAGAGTCCAAACACTTCCGGGCAATCTTAATTAGTGAGGAGTCCCTGTGGTCACATTCTGGCTCCATCATCACTCTAAGACTTCAACCTGGGCTATAGTATATGTCAAGACAAATCAAAATAGCTGAAAAAATTATCAAATATATATAAAAAATCAGGTCTTGGACTACACCTTGGGCTAACGTACCTACAGCCAGAAGACAACAGAGCTATCTTGTTTATTTGAGAAGTCCTTATAGAAACCATCTGGCTACATCTTAGACAACACACCTTGGGTGAACGTACCAAGTTGTTAAAACAAATCCATCCAGTTCCTATGTTGACCTTCTGAATCCATCATGAGGCCCTGGACTACATCTTGGGCTACAGGACTTGGCAAGACAAACATAACGACCGCAAACACAACAAAGCTATCTTGTTTAGTTGAGCAGTTTCTGTGGCCACCTTCTGGCTCCATCATCAGACCTGACGATTTTGGAGTTCCCTCGTCTGAAGCCAATCCTGGGTCCAGCAGCCATGGTGGACGAACTGTCATAAATAAATGCGTATATTAAATTTCGTGTATGCATTGTGTACCGTTGTTGAGGAGTTTCCTCGTCTGGAGCTAATCCTGGTTCTAGAATCATCATAAACATGCATTGTATTTGGAACTGAACCAACACGTAGAATGTCAGCTCCGTAGAATATGAGGAAGTGGTTTTAATTTAGCTTGCAAGATTTGGCCCGAAACACACATACAAACATAGCAAAAGCTTGTAAAAAAACGTGTCTGTGACAGACGGACAAAAAGTGATCTTATGTAGATCCAGTTTTTTTTTTTATTACCAAAATTAAGTTATGATACCTGTCAATCACAGGTACCTTCTACACATCGTCAAGAGAATATCAACTTAGTTCTACATCAGTCATACATTACGTAAAAAAACATTCGACAATAGATTATGCAACTTGGAAACGTCACATGAACTGATGGTTGTTTGAGATGACAAAAAGCCTAGCATCTCCTACCAGGTGGACCGACGACCTAAAGAAATAACAGCCATGACCAACAGAAGACTGCGATATTCGGTGATAAAAATATAGTTATAATAACTACTGATCATTTATTTCCTCGCAGGTTCAACTACACACACAGTCAGAGGACTCGATCCCCGTGAACGAGTCGATAATATCATTACTACTAAAACTGCACTCGCAGCTGTCCGGCAGACTGGATTCGTTCTCATTGGACGAGCCCGCTCCCGACACTCAGCAACCTATCGGTAAGTGTTCTATTATATGATATAGTTTTATACAAGGTAATTTTCAGCAAGACGAATAAACTTGCTTCTTTATGTGCGAGCGCGTATATTAACGATTATGTAAGCAGGCCACTTAACTCTATATGAAGTCCTAGTTGCGCAAGATTGTTTCAGGAATATGTTCATGTGTTGCGGGTAACAATGTAGCTAGCCACATGGAATGCTGCAGTGACGCTGCGTATTCCCAGCAACACTGCAGCATTCCATGGGGAATAATTATTGTTCCGTATTCATGGTAAACAAAAGAACATCTCGCACTTTCAAAAGTTGCGCAATTGTTGCTTAAAATTGTTCCAGGTATTTATGGGGCTTTAAAGCACTCCAAAGAGCCTAAAGACGAAGGTCTTCAATCAGTGCGTCCTACGGAGCCGAAACGTGGACACTCACGGAACGGCTGGTCCATAAATTCAAGGTCGCTCAGCGAGCTATGGAACGGGGTATGCTTGGAGTCTCTCTGAGGGATCGAATCCGTAACGAGATGATCCGGCAGAGAACCAAAGTTGTCGACATAGCCCACAGAATAAGTAAGCTGAAGTGGCAATGGGCCGGCCATGTTAGCCGTAGAACCGATGACCGTTGGGGTAGACGTGTGCTTGATTGGAGACCGCGTATCGGCAAACGTGAGGTAGGACGCCCTCAGGCTAGGTGGCTGGTGGCAGCTGGATGAGAGTTGCCGAGAATCGAGCTGAATGGCGTGCTATTGGAGATGCCTATGTCCAGCAGTGGACTGCTATGGGCTGATGATGATGATGATGATGATGTAAGCACTCTATGTGTGGTATCGTTGTTGACGGTGAAACACTATAGTTGCGTCGAGTGAAAAAGAGATGGCGGATCTGCTGAAAGTTATAGAAGCAGAGAGCGCTAAACTTGGACTCAAGATCAACGATGCCAAGAACAAAGTAATGGTGGTAGACTGGCTCATCGTCTTGCGTGCTCAAATCTACTCGACGGCTATGAGAAACTCAGCAAGTTCGTGTATCTTGGGTCCTTGATCACGAATAAGGGCAGCTGCCTTGAGGAAATCCGCCGTTGTACTGGTATGGCCAAAAGTGCAATGACCAGTCTAGGGAAAATTTAACCAAAATACGACTGACCTGTACTCTAGTTTTTTCCATCTTTTTATATGGTGCTGAAACTTGGTGCATCAAAAGCCGCGAAAGCAGTAAGATCGATGCTTTCGAGATGTGGTGTGTTGGCGGAGGCTATTTCGTATACTATGGACCGCCATGAGAACGAATGAATCCATACTGGAGGAACTCAGTATCACCAAGCGACTTTCTACAATATGCCAGGAGCGTACCCTCAGCTTTTTTGGACATATTTTGCGTTCACCTAAGCATGGTCTGGAATGACTTATGATACTGGGCCGGGTGGTAGGAAAACGCGTTCAAGGCAGAGCACCGGCAAGATGGTCAGACGCGATCGAGAAGGCAGTTGGAGGTAGCATTTACCGAGCGGTCCACACTGCAGAAGACCGTATAACTTGGAGACGCGTCATATGTGGTCGTGATCCTCAGCATTGAGGGAACGATGAAGAAGATGTATGGTATATACCCATTCTAATAGTTGATCTGTTTGTCCTCAGGCGACGGTCCATACTTCATCGGCCGCATACTGCGCAAGCTGGCGGCGTTGGATGCGCGCTGTGCGGCGTCTATCGCGCACGTGAGGCACACCCTGTGGCCGCACCAGCGAGAGAGACAGGCTGAACAGAGGGCACGGTAAATATACCACCTATATACTAACTTACGAATATCTCACTGCCTACCTATAGGTTTATATCTTACTCTTACAGTCTGTCAACGCGAGTGTTTTCGCAGGGTACAGGGGAAAAGTGTGGGGTTTTGAAGTGTAAAACTTGAAATAAAGTAACCCATCTCAAAAAAAATATGATTTGGACTGAATATGATTGCGACAGTATTCATTAGAGTGATAGTGCGTCGTAACTCGTAGCCCCGTGATGTCCTCCGAGCGCGATATTTATTGCCACACAAATTGAAGTGCTCTGCTCTGTTGCACGTAGCTGGCGCCACCCTACTTCTTGTGTCCAGAGGGATGTCGGCGAGTTTCAGGTGGCCCACAACAGATGGCATTAATAGAAAAAGGATGCGAGATCACCCACTCGGGATACCATTTGAAGGGCTTTTGACACACATTATTCCTTTGATATTTTATATCCAATCCGTTATCTTTTCTCGACAGAGAACGCCGCGAAAAAGAAGAACGTTCCCGCCGCGCTCGCGAACGGCAGCAACAACTAATGCGCGAATTCGCTCGTCGACAACAACAGTTCATGTCGGCCATGCAGAGCTTAGACGGCACTGAAGCAGGCGCCATGGAGTGGGAGGAGGAGGAAGCCGTCGAGAGGGACTACGACTGCGTTATCTGCAACACTACTACGCCCACCACTGTCGCCGACCCTATAGGACTAGTGGTCTTACTACAGGTAATATAATATACTGTATAATAATAATTATAATATAGCCTTTTTTCCGTAACCAAAGAAAAAGAAAAATCATTTAATTTATACATGTGGATTACTAATAAATTACATTTAAAAACAATATACTTTAAAAACAATACGCTTTAAAAACAAATGTAGGTACACTTTTTTCAGCTAGGTTATGACCCCTTTTCGGGTACAAACCTCCAATTTTCTCCAGGTTTCCCTATTTTTGGCTTTGACCATTCAGTCTTTGCCTATGCTTTTGTTGAGTTCATCTACCCAATGTTCCGGTGGACGTCCTCTGGGTCTTCCTGTCGGGACCTTCAGGATACAACATGTAGTGAAATAGAACTTCTGCTTCACCACTTAAACGCGTTTATTAGTTTTGGGTATTAGTAAACAAACATCGTATAAAAAAATATAAAAAAACCGGTCAAGTGCGTGTCGGACCACGCACATTTTTTTTTATTTGGGTAACGTGTTAACTGTTACTAATTGACTTTGCACGATCCTGCAAAGCAAAATCCACGATATACCATTACATTTTTTTACTTGGTTAACAGGTTTCCACAAAAAAACGTCTTGAGGTCCAACTTGTACAAGGTCGTAAATAAAATTTGTTTACATCGGAATTTGAACTTTCTCACGTCAACATTGAGTTTCTAGTTCCAAAATATGAATATGATATAAGATTCTGAATACAAGCTTAGTGTATAGTATATGCAACATAAACAGATGTTTTTGCATAACGAATAATTTCATTGAAAATAATGGGAGTGGGCAATGATCATAATATATTTCGTTAAAATATTGTTATTGAAAAACCATTTCGAGGAATTGGGTTGCTGAACACTTCAGTCCAACAAATATTCTAAGATTATTGTTATTAGTATTCTTTTATTTAATTAAATATACATATAAATTATATTTTTAAATATTAGAATATAAACAAAATATAAAAACATTTAAAAATATAAAAAATAGTAGCCCACCGGTATCGGGAACAAGGTCCAAGCTACCGGCGGTCAGGGCTCCAGAGAGAGGAACCTCCTAACAATGCGAGCCGTGTCCAGAAGTACCGCTCTCTGAATCAGGCCCTTAATCCAGCTGCCCAACGAGAGCCTCTTTAGGTGTTGGTCGAGGCTCTTGGCAATTAAGCCATTGGCTGATACAACTATCGGCACAATGATTGCTGAGTCCACATCCCACATGTCGACAACCTCGCGAGCCAAGTCAAGATACTTGATTTCTTTATCTTTCTCGGCTTTCACGAGGTTCCCGTCATGAGGGACCGTTATGTCAATAATCATTGTGCGCCGCTCTATTCGATCCACCACCACTATATCAGGCTTATTGGCAACAATAGTCCTGTCAGTGATGATGGATCGGTCCCAGTACAATGTGATATTTCCACTCTCGAGAACTGGGTCGGGCACAAACCTGAAGTACGGCACCTCCGATTCCACAAGGTTGTATTTCAGAGCAAGTTGCTGATGGATAATCCTGGCTACAAGGTTCTGTCTATGCAAGTACTCTTCGTTAGCTAGACGAGAACACCCGGAGATAATGTGTCGGATTGATTCTCCCGGACGGTGGCATGCCCGACACACGTCAACCGTGCCGTCCTTCACAATAAATCTCCGATAATTCTTAGTCATGATAACTTCGTCCATAATTGCACAGACAAAGCCCTCGGTTTCCCCAAAGAGATCACCGAAACGCAGCCAGGCTACGAACGCTAAAAAGTCTACTTCGGGTTCATGTAGGGCCCGGAAAAAGCGTCCGTGAAGCACCTTACTTTGCCATACCTCCCTGCGATCATTAGTGTCAAGCACTACAGGTTTGCGCCAGTTCCCTGTAGCCAAGGAGAGCGGGGTGAGGCCCTTGTCCACCACGACCACATCTCGATGCATCCCCACGTCGGCTTCTAGGAAATATTCCCTGAGACTGCATATCTCGCGATTGTGGAGTGTCTTAGCGTTTAAAAAGCCTCGACCTCCACACTTTCGCGGGATATACAGTCTCATTACCGAGGACCGTGGGTGATGCATTCGATATGCAGTCAGCAGCGTACGAACCCTCCTATCCAGGGCGTCAAGTTCGGTCTGAGTCCATTTGAGTATGCCGAAAGAGTACATCAAAACCGGCATGACCCAACCGTTGAAGGCACGCACCTTGTTTCCGCCTGACAGAAGACTATTCAATACTTTCTTCAGGCGGCCAAAGAAGCGCTCCTTCACCGATTGCTTCATATCAGTAACATTGATGCCCAACGCTTCCGACATACCCAAATACTTATAGGTTTCGGATGCGGAGAGGGCTCTGAGGTTTATGGAATCCGAGAGTTGGGTTCCCACGAATTCCACAATCTTCCCTCGCTTTACATGCATGACCGCACATTTGTCCACACCAAATTCCATCCTGATGGCACTACTGAAAGTTTCAGTTACTTTCAGTAGCTCCATCAGATGAAAATTGTTGGGGGCAACGAGTTTTAGGTCATCCATGTAGAGGAGGTGAGATATAACCTGACCACCTCTCCTCAACCGTTAGCCTAGACCTGAATCCTCCAGCAGTGTGCTTAGAGGATTCAAGGGTAAGCAGAACCAAAGCGGACTCAAACTATCGCCCTGAAATATGCCTCGCTCGATCCTTATCGGTTCGCTATTCCTCTGGATATTTCGACATCCTGGATAGCGAAGGACTGTCCTCCATTGCCTCATACATGACATCAGGAAGGTGCGCAGAGTTGGATCTACTTTATACAGCTCCAGCACCCTCATGAGCCATGTATGTGGCACCGAGTCATAGGCCTTCTTATAATCTATCCAATATGTCGACAGATCCTTTCGGGAACGTCGAACCTGTTGGCTAATGGCCATATCAATGAGGAGTAACTCCTTAGTACCGCAAGACCCGTTCCTACATCCATTTTGAGAGGCAGACATGATGGAGTTAGTGTCTATATATTTGTTAATTTTAGCTCTCAAAATGGATGTAAGAACTTTATAGATCGTCGGTAAACACGTGATCGGTCTATAATTTTTGGGTTCCGCGGTGCTACCTGATTTATGGAGCAGGTGGGTTATTCCTGTCGTTAGGAACTGGGGTAGCGAACCAGACTCCAAAGCAGTCTGGTACTGAGCCGCCAAGCGAGCGTGCGACCCAACAAACCATTTGATCCAGAAGTTGTGCAGTCCGTCCGGTCCTGGAGACTTCCAGTTAGGCAACGGACGGACCGCACGAGCTACATCTTGGGGGCAGATGGTAATAGCCCCCATTTCTGGTATTGGATCGCAGGCTCGCTCAACTTTTCGAGTCCAATCACCTTCAGTGTGACCGACAGGCACCGACCAGATACTGTGCCAGAAAGAAGACATGGCATCATTATCCGGTAGGTGCGTGTCAGTCACACCTTGATTCGGTCGCTCCCAAGCCCTATAAACCCACCTTTCATTGCTCTGGAAGGTGCGATTCTGAGTGTATCGGTCCACACGCCGCTTATACCTACGAATACGGTTTGCCCAAGCATACACTTTCTGCTTCAGGAAGTCTATGCGCTCTGTGACACGAGATAAATAGTCCTCAGGGCTGGTATCAGTCCCTGAGAACGCCCGCCTCACAAAGCGCATAACTCTTGGGCGAGTATTGCCCTCCCTGAAGCAGATTAGTTTACCGATGAGCGCGCTGGCCCCACCAATACGACGCTTAATTCTGCACTGCCAGGCTGGTACGGCTGGTTTTGGTCGTGTAGCTATAAAGACATTTTGAAATTTTACGTGAGCTACACGACATGCCGCTACAGCCGCGCAGTACAGAATCGAATGAGTATCAGTGAGGTCTTCGCAGTCATCAAAATAGTTTGACAACTGCGAATCCAGAGCTGCCACCAGCGCCCTATTTTTGTTATGCATGGGCAAACGAGGTAAGCGTGGTCTAAGTTCGGGTGACATAAACCGATATTCCCGAATCGCACCCTCCAAAGCACTCCTCAATTTCTCATTGCACTGGGTACTTACGTTTGTAGCCCTGTCATCATTCCCCTCGTCAGCTTGGATTGTGTTGGACTGCGGTGGTACTACAACAGTCTGCGACAGGGGGGCGATGACATGGCTATTCCGCATTTCAGTTCGCAGGCGATCAAGTACAGTGTCATCCAACATATGATTACGTTGGATAACCCGCACCTGATCCGATAGTCGTTGTGCCGAAACGTTGACAGCTGGTTCAAGCACCTGAAAAAGAGAGAGCATCCGAACACGGTACGCGGTCAGATTGTTTCCCCCCTCTGTAGCCCCATAGTATGAGCGCATGACGTTCTCATTGATGGTTCGTGTCCATCTCATGCGCTGCACACTTCCGCCGGGAGCTGGGACCCTATCAGAGGCCGGTGGGCCTCGAGGTCCTAAACCATCCGGCGGCCGGCGTCCTCCCCGTCGACGAGCAGGTGGTAGCGTCGTGGGCGGGGAGAAAGACTCGTCGCTCGAGCTCGACGCAACTACCGCGGCCGGTGTCGTCACAGTGGGGCTGGGTACCGGCGGCGGCGAGGCGGAGCTGAGCGAAGAGCCCGGAGGTGGTGGGCGTGCACTTCTTACGGCTGATCTCGTCAACATCTCGATAAAATTTTCATTATTGTTTTCTGTTTTTCAGTGGCATGGTATGACAGATGTCATCTCTTAATCGGCAGTTTTTTATTCATGTCTTAAATAAAATATGGTGTTTTTTTGCGATAAATAGGTTTCAGACTTCTTTCGGGTTTTTTTTTAAAGCACATATAAACTATAATATTGAGTCGAAAATGATTAAAACTGTTAAAAAAAATATGAAAATTTTAAGATCCAGTTTGGAGACGTTTGTTGACGTTGGTGTTGCCAGCTATTATTAGTATTATTGTTATTAGTTATTTTTCCACTCGGCAATCAGCATTTTGTTTTTATTTTGATTGTTTGTTGTCATTTGCCAGTGTCGCAACACCACAGAGTATTACGCAGTTTAAATTGTCTTTGGTCCCTGGCCCTGACATCTGGCAATAGACAAGATTGTCGAACTTTTTATTTTTGATTACGGGTCTTTTGGCTACTTTGTTTGTGTGCAATTTGTGTTGTTTCATTGTAACGTGCGTTTTGTTTGTGCAGAATAAACGTTTTTTCTTTCTTTCTTTTCTTTATATTTTTGACCTTAATATGACCTTTAAAACGTCATCATTATATTTCGTTTAAATATTGTTATTGAAAACCATTTCGAGGAATTGAGTTGCTGAACACTTCGGTCCAACAAATATTCTAAGATTATTGATATTTTTGACCTTAATATGACCTTTAAAACGTCATTATTCTAAAAAGGCTTGGTTTCATTACCTCAAAGTAAAAATGCGGAAGGTAAGTGATGCGATTAATTAAATTCGCTTTAATAACGTTAAGAGCCAACTAGTCGCGGGCTCGAACTCACTGGCGGGCGCGGCCAAAAAGCACGCTGTCTCACCTAGCATCGTGTCCGACAGAGATAGCACCAGTGATGAGCAGTTAGAAGCTAGTCTACACGCATAACGTCTAGTCGCACGCACACAAACACAGTGCACGACGATTTATACTAAACCGCGCGCGTAAAAATATACGAAAACACCTTTGGAAGGTGGGGTTTTATGAAAAAACTACTGCATAAATCAATTACGAATAAAGTTTATTATAATCTTCGACAATTGAGCTTTGTCGGAACAAGCTTTGTTTTTGAGATTTTATACTTCTTTTATTACTTATTTACGCCCAAAGTTGCGTTAAAATTAGCAGGAAAAACGAATCTTTGTTGGCTCATAACTTTTTAATGCCTTTGTTTTTTACTATTCTGCTTCTGTACAGACAAAATTAATAATAAGACAAAACGATATCATGTTTTACTTTAGATGTACAATGTGTAACAGTGGAGTAAAACCCCTCCGAAATTTGTATGGAAAAAGTATCGACTAGTTGCGCCTTAACAAAACAAGTTTATTGTGTGTTTGTTTTCATCAAGATTCACGATGTAGTATCATGAGTATTATAGGTACTTTGATTGAAGCGCTTTTGCTTTTTAGGGTTACGTACCTCAAAAGGAAAAATCGAAACCTTTATAAGATCACTTCGTTATCCATACGTCTGTGTTATCATGTTGAAATTGATATCAAATATGTACATCTACGGTCCCTCGGGTGGGAGCTGTATAGAAATCGAGTGTGTGTAAGTCAACGACTTAGAAGTTTGATTTAAATATGCGTTAAAAATTGCCACTCATGTCGCATATTTTGACACTCGCAAATAAATTAAAACCAATATAAAACTCTATTTTTTCGGTTCATGTAATCATTAAATTTGGCAGGAAGCAAGGTTAATATCCGAAAATCGTTTATTTGTAGTTATATTACGTAAAGCATGGGAGAATATTTTCTCAACTACATAGTTAATTTTATCCTTCAATTCGGAATAGAAAATTTATAGGCAGTATGTTGAAGTAGCATTCAGTGTTTATTTCATTCAAGTCGGTCTACTCACCAATCTAACAAAAAAAAAAAAAATACCGTACAGTTCAGTTTATCCTTCAATCCCGAATACTTGTAATTTATATGCTGTATCAGTTAGTGAAGCCGCGGGCAGTTGGGCACAACTTGGCAAGGCGGAACCCTCAGGGCGCAAGTTCTACTCGTACCTGCGCGATTTTTTTAATCATTTCCTATTGACAAATAAACACCGGAATATAAAATAATAATAATGTTCAGGTAAATAAAAACGTTTAAAATAGTAGCCCACCAGCATCGCTAACAGATTCACGGACATACAATAATATTGAATAATATTCCTTCTTGTTCACACGGCTACACATCAAGCTATACATATCCAGTTTAGGCTGATCTCGCATTGTATAGGATTTTCTCACAATGAAAGGCCAGCTTATACTGGAAATGTATAGCTTGATGTGTAGCCGTGGGTACACATGACAGCGATCATACTTTAAATAGAGCCGTTTCATCTAATTATTTTGCGTCTACTTACTACAGATGATTTAAATTCAAATAAATAGATAGAGAATGCCGGACGAAATATTCTGCTGGCGGGAAGGGATTGTGTTTTGTTTTTGTCGTGTTTGATGAGAGGGGTAGGCAAGGAGGTGCGGGTGAAACTTAATTTTTTTTCTGGCTTACTACGCTCTCATAAGGGGGTGAAAAGGGGGGATGTTTGTATGTAAAATCTTGTTCCTTGAGTTGATAGACTTGAAACTTGGCACGAATACTAACCTAAGTAAATTATAATGTTTGCAATTTTTTGGTTTTCATAACTACCCCTAAAAAGGGAAAATTGGGGGTGTCAATGTTTGTATGGAAGATTTTAACGCGCGGTCCGATTAACTCGAAACTCGGTATTTATATTTAAGACCAAAAATAAAGAATAACGCGTATCACGGTTTTTGGAACAGAAAATCTGGCTTTCTACGTCCTCTTAAGGGGGTGAAAACGAAAACGCAGGAGAACGAGCTCCTTTACGTCGACTAATAAAAAGTTAAAACGATAATTTTGCTGATATTGACATATTGTATTGTCATTCGCACAGCTTAAAAATAGTATTTATAAAAAAATCCTTTTAAATTTCGCATAGTTTTTAATTGTTTTATTCACAGATCTTGTTTGTCACACGGTATTTCACAAGCCACAATAGTTAATTATTTATTAAATTAATATATAGACACCTGTTTGACGCCTGTCTGGACTCGAAACCACCACCTGCTACTCGTAAGTGTTGGCCGTTACCACTGGGCCACCATTGCTCTACGGGGGCACCGCACAGGCCGAGCCGGGATGGGTTTTTTAGGGTGTTTTTTCTTAAATTCTAATGAGCCCCAGCCCAGTAGAATTTAAGAAAAAACACCGTTGTTGTTGAGCGTCATCTTTATCACTCTTACCCGTGTGACAGACTCTTTCTAAAGTTGGATATTATGTCATGTTAGCTCCCGGGTACTAAACCATTATTATATGTGCGATATTGTTAAAGTCCAGTCGCGAAGCAGAAAGAATTTTGTACAATGATCCCTCATTACTTATCTCTATCGTTCGCACCCAATTGGTTTGCCGTCGCACTCCACAATACAAGGACCTTAAAATGCGCGAGCGCGATGGCAATACAATTATACGTGAGCGATAGAGATAAGTAATGAGGTGGTCATTGTACGAAATTCATTCTGCTTCGCGACCGGATTTTAACATAAGTTTTCACTTCGACATCTCCATGAAGAAGAGTGACGTACAGTGCTCAGAGAACAGTTGAGGAGTGTTTAGATTTCATGGGGCTACAAAATATGAAAGTATTGTTTGTCCCCCCAGTCCACGTCAGTGCTGGGCCACCGGCGGCGCGCGGGCGGCGGCGGCGCGCGCCTGGCGCTGTCGGAGGCGGACCGCGCGGGCCTGCAGCAGCAGCACGACACCACGGCCGCCGCGCACCACTACCGGCTGCACGACGAGCTGCACCAGCACTTCGACCAGGTGAGGGCGGGGGTTCATGCGCTGGGTCGGAGCGGACCGCGCGGGCCTGCAGCAGCAGCACGACACCACGGCCGCCGCGCACCACTACCGGCTGCACGACGAGCTGCACCAGCACTTCGACCAGGTGAGGGCGGGGGTTCATGCGCTGGGTCGGAGCGGACCGCGCGGGCCTGCAGCAGCAGCACGACACCACGGCCGCCGCGCACCACTACCGGCTGCACGACGAGCTGCACCAGCACTTCGACCAGGTGAGGGCGGGGGTTCATGCGCTGGGTCGGAGCGGACCGCGCGGGCCTGCAGCAGCAGCACGACACCACGGCCGCCGCGCACCACTACCGGCTGCACGACGAGCTGCACCAGCACTTCGACCAGGTGAGGGCGGGGGTTCATGCGCTGGGTCGGAGCGGACCGCGCGGGCCTGCAGCAGCAGCACGACACCACGGCCGCCGCGCACCACTACCGGCTGCACGACGAGCTGCACCAGCACTTCGACCAGGTGAGGGCGGGGGTTCATGCGCTGGGTCGGAGCGGACCGCGCGGGCCTGCAGCAGCAGCACGACACCACGGCCGCCGCGCACCACTACCGGCTGCACGACGAGCTGCACCAGCACTTCGACCAGGTGAGGGCGGGGGTTCATGCGCTGGGTCGGAGCGGACCGCGCGGGCCTGCAGCAGCAGCACGACACCACGGCCGCCACGCACCACTACCGGCTGCACGACGAGCTGCACCAGCACTTCGACCAGGTGAGGGCGGGGGTTCATGCGCTGGGTCGGAGCGGACCGCGCGGGCCTGCAGCAGCAGCACGACACCACGGCCGCCGCGCACCACTACCGGCTGCACGACGAGCTGCACCAGCACTTCGACCAGGTGAGGGCGGGGGTTCATGCGCTGGGTCGGAGCGGACCGCGCGGGCCTGCAGCAGCAGCACGACACCACGGCCGCCGCGCACCACTACCGGCTGCACGACGAGCTGCACCAGCACTTCGACCAGGTGAGGGCGGGGGTTCATGCGCTGGGTCGGAGCGGACCGCGCGGGCCTGCAGCAGCAGCACGACACCACGGCCGCCACGCACCACTACCGGCTGCACGACGAGCTGCACCAGCACTTCGACCAGGTGAGGGCGGGGGTTCATGCGCTGGGTCGGAGCGGACCGCGCGGGCCTGCAGCAGCAGCACGACACCACGGCCGCCGCGCACCACTACCGGCTGCACGACGAGCTGCACCAGCACTTCGACCAGGTGAGGGCGGGGGTTCATGCGCTGGGTCGGAGCGGACCGCGCGGGCCTGCAGCAGCAGCACGACACCACGGCCGCCGCGCACCACTACCGGCTGCACGACGAGCTGCACCAGCACTTCGACCAGGTGAGGGCGGGGGTTCATGCGCTGGGTCGGAGCGGACCGCGCGGGCCTGCAGCAGCAGCACGACACCACGGCCGCCGCGCACCACTACCGGCTGCACGACGAGCTGCACCAGCACTTCGACCAGGTGAGGGCGGGGGTTCATGCGCTGGGTCGGAGCGGACCGCGCGGGCCTGCAGCAGCAGCACGACACCACGGCCGCCGCGCACCACTACCGGCTGCACGACGAGCTGCACCAGCACTTCGACCAGGTGAGGGCGGGGGTTCATGCGCTGGGTCGGAGCGGACCGCGCGGGCCTGCAGCAGCAGCACGACACCACGGCCGCCGCGCACCACTACCGGCTGCACGACGAGCTGCACCAGCACTTCGACCAGGTGAGGGCGGGGGTTCATGCGCTGGGTCGGAGCGGACCGCGCGGGCCTGCAGCAGCAGCACGACACCACGGCCGCCGCGCACCACTACCGGCTGCACGACGAGCTGCACCAGCACTTCGACCAGGTGAGGGCGGGGGTTCATGCGCTGGGTCGGAGCGGACCGCGCGGGCCTGCAGCAGCAGCACGACACCACGGCCGCCGCGCACCACTACCGGCTGCACGACGAGCTGCACCAGCACTTCGACCAGGTGAGGGCGGGGGTTCATGCGCTGGGTCGGAGCGGACCGCGCGGGCCTGCAGCAGCAGCACGACACCACGGCCGCCGCGCACCACTACCGGCTGCACGACGAGCTGCACCAGCACTTCGACCAGGTGAGGGCGGGGGTTCATGCGCTGGGTCGGAGCGGACCGCGCGGGCCTGCAGCAGCAGCACGACACCACGGCCGCCACGCACCACTACCGGCTGCACGACGAGCTGCACCAGCACTTCGACCAGGTGAGGGCGGGGGTTCATGCGCTGGGTCGGAGCGGACCGCGCGGGCCTGCAGCAGCAGCACGACACCACGGCCGCCGCGCACCACTACCGGCTGCACGACGAGCTGCACCAGCACTTCGACCAGGTGAGGGCGGGGGTTCATGCGCTGGGTCGGAGCGGACCGCGCGGGCCTGCAGCAGCAGCACGACACCACGGCCGCCGCGCACCACTACCGGCTGCACGACGAGCTGCACCAGCACTTCGACCAGGTGAGGGCGGGGGTTCATGCGCTGGGTCGGAGCGGACCGCGCGGGCCTGCAGCAGCAGCACGACACCACGGCCGCCGCGCACCACTACCGGCTGCACGACGAGCTGCACCAGCACTTCGACCAGGTGAGGGCGGGGGTTCATGCGCTGGGTCGGAGCGGACCGCGCGGGCCTGCAGCAGCAGCACGACACCACGGCCGCCGCGCACCACTACCGGCTGCACGACGAGCTGCACCAGCACTTCGACCAGGTGAGGGCGGGGGTTCATGCGCTGGGTCGGAGCGGACCGCGCGGGCCTGCAGCAGCAGCACGACACCACGGCCGCCGCGCACCACTACCGGCTGCACGACGAGCTGCACCAGCACTTCGACCAGGTGAGGGCGGGGGTTCATGCGCTGGGTCGGAGCGGACCGCGCGGGCCTGTAGCAGCAGCACTAAATTGGCCGTTCTTCATCCGAAATGTCATAATTGACTACAAAACTTCATAAAGGTATAGCGGGATGATAATCATTTAATAGCGTGATCAATACGTCGTGATACCTAATAGACTGACCAGGTTTATGGAAATATCTATGCAAAATTTGAACAGAAGATCTATTCGGTTTTATTTTTCTGGGTGGGAAATTATTAAATAATATCTCCCGCTGTGTGGCGGAGCTATAAAAAATAATCGATTTTTACTATTAATTTCGGAAATTCTTAAAATTTGTGGTGTCGATTTTTATATAGCCGATATTTTGATTTTCGGCATCAGCATTTCCGAAAAAAAATGGAAAGTTACATTTATGATAAGATGCCATCTTGAATTTCGATAGTGCTAAATGAGGATTCGACTACAGTTCTTCCAGAAAAACTACTTGAAACTTTACGTAGCTGCCATTTTTAATTTTGCTATTTATTTTTTGTTGTTAAAACTACTTAATTAAATGATATAAGTCAAAGATTTATTTTCAAACTAAGTGTACATTTTAGTGTTTTATACATATCGGACGTTCAGACTATAGTTTTTTAAGTTCGATGTCCTGGCTGTAGGTCTTAATCCATTAAGGCATCCACATGATAGCTTATTTAATCGGCAAACAACCTCATATGATTCTACTTTTGTTTTGGGAATGGCACCGCGCAGACTATTGCAGTCGCAGTGTTAATTATGAATCGGCAATGAGCACTAGGTGTATGTGCACAGGAGTCGTGGCTGACGAGCGTGTCGGTGGGCTGGGAGGGCGGCGTGCACGTGGCCACGTGCGGGCACCACCTGCACCTGCGCTGCCTGCACGCCTACCTGCGCGCGCTGCAGGCGCCGCAGCGGCCGCACAACCTGCACGTGGAGCGCGGCGAGTTCCTGTGCCCCGTGTGCCGCCAGCTGGCCAACTGCGTGCTGCCGCTGGCGCCGCGCGCGCCCGCGCCGCGCGCCGCCCGCGCCAGCGCGCCCGCCGTGCGCGACATGCTGGACAAGGACCACCCGCCGCCCGTCAGTACCATTCATTGTCTTATACTACTCCGACAGACCGAATTTCGGCCATAGCGGTCAATCGACGAGGGACTCTTTTTCCTCTCTCCTACAACGGATCGCTCTCTGGTTGGATTGCCTGTGAGTATAGAATGCATACCTTGAGCGCAGCGCTAAATGAACCTCACGACCTGCACGGTACCACATTTTGAACACAACACAGACATTTCTAGACACCAAAAAAAAGTCCACCGTATTCAGTATTATCAACCAATCCAAGGGTGTTTGGGTTTGCAACAAACCTTTTTGTAAAGCAGAAAAAGCGTGTACCACCAAAGAATAATTCAGTTTTTTAAATTGGGAAAAGTAGCCGCCATATTACTTTTTAATTTCCGCGCCAATTCATTTACAAATCGATTCCTGAGTATCCGCGCGTATCCCAAGTAGAAATCTGATTTCAAAACTGAAAAAGGTGACCGTCATTTTAATGTGAAACATCTATAGGCGCGCGTAAAACCGATTGCTGTCGAGACGACGCATGCCGCATGGCGATTCACCACTCACTCCGCGCGCGCGGTCCCCCCGCTACACGACCGTGACCTTTTTTCTTGATTACGATGTCTCACATCTGCCAAGCGTCCCGTGACGACTAACAATTTTTTTTTTTTCTGGACATTTGAAAATCGATTCTAGTGATGATGACAACGTATCCCAATTTTTTACTACACAACATGATTATAAAAAGGTGACGTTTGAAATCGTTTTATTAAGACTAAAAAAATAACTTGCGTCTTTTCTCAGGCGCCAAGTCGACTCTCGGAAGCGATGGCCAAAGCAATGGAAGACATGACGGCCACAGCGGGCGGCAAGCTCAAACAACGCTACGGCTCATCGCCAGCTGCCATCTTTACTTTTGTTGCGTCCCTTGTCAGGACGAACCTGGAGTGTGAATTAGTGCAGCGAGGTGGCACGCTTCAGACGTGCGTTGCGCCGCGGTATAAACTGAGGAACGAGTGTATAGGTATGATAATTATAATAATATTAGCGAAAAGATTTTCTTCTTCAGGCGCGTTGAGCGATTATTCGTGAAGGGAAAACTTGTGGATTCTCATTCTCATCATCGACATGCTAATGGGAAGTGTTGCGCCAGGCTGGCGACGCGCAGCGGTCTGTGTACATGTATACGCATATACAGGGTGTAAGGGACAGCCCTCCGCAAAATACCAGTGTGCATTCAGCTCCTTGTTTTGAATCCACGGAAAATGTTCTCAGGAAAATTTTAATTTTTTTTATCGTAATTTCAGTTACTATTCCTTTATTTCAATGTAAATTACATTCTCTGTTAGCAGTACTCCATTAATGTAAATAACACAGCTAAAATAAAATAAAACAGCAATGGATTTTGAAATTCTCCAACAAACGACGCCTGAAATCAGCGAGCGCGGCCGTCCACCCCGCCGCTACAAATCACGTTCACTGGATTCCCATAACGTTCCTGAAATAATTTCATGTACCGGTCATCTTAGTACGATATACTGAATTCACCCCATCAGTCTGCGGAGGGCTGTCCCTTACACCCTGTATATGTTACGGTAAGTGTGATTAATTGAAAATTATTGATAATTGTCTATCATTATTAACAATTACCGAAAGTCGAGGTAAAAGTAAGAAACTTATCACATATATCGGTGATTATTAACCTAAGTACCGATAAATGTTGGGCACGCCACAATTGTGGCGATAAGTCCCCTCTGAGGAGTGGCTAGAGAGGCGCCACGGCGGCCTCACCTTCCGCCTGACGCAGGTCCTCACCGGACATGGTTGTTTCGGGAGGTTCCTGTGCAGGACAAAGCGGGAGGAAACGCCCGGGTGTCACCACTGTGTGGATCGCCTGGAGGACACGGTGGAGCATACGGTGGAGGTCTGCCCGGCTTGGGCGGAGCACCGCCGTGTGCTCACGGAGGCGGTGATCTCTCGCGTCCGGCCCTGGTTCGGAGCGAGAGTGCATGGGAGGCCGTCACCTCCTTCTGCGAAGCAGTAATGCTCGCGAAGGAAGAGGCGGAACGCGTGAGGGAGAGGCAAGGTTCGCGCCCTTGCGCCCCTAGTCGCCGCAGGAAACGCGTCGGGAGTCGCAAGCCGATTTCCGGCCACCGTAGGCGCGGGCTTGCGGACGGTGAGCGATGGGTAGCTCGCCGTCCGATAAGGACCAGGCCCGGGTCGACGGCGCGTTGTGTTCCACGCGCGCCTCAAAGAGATGTCAGCACCAACTGACGGGGTCCGTCAGGACCAAAATGCCTGCCAGGGTTGCGAGTTTGTACGAAAGGGATATAAGTAAAAGTCTGACACGCCCTCCCGCTCCGCCCAGCGCGGGAGTAGTTATTTGATAATTTACCACCCAAAAAAAAAGTACCGATAAATGTAATACATTTTCAAAAATAACGTACGCTATGCGTCTTTCTGTTCGATCGAGCAACAGAGGTCAAATTTGTGAGGACAATGCTTTCAATGTTGTGTATGTGAATTTAAATGTTTGTAAACGCACCCACGATACAGGAGAAATTCCTAGTGTGGGGCAACGTTTAAAAAATGCAGAAAAGTCCCACAAGTCCTTCTTGCAAAAAAAAAACAAATAATAATGATTGTTATGAGCATTTTAATGTTGAGTTTTTGATTGTTTCATTTTAGTTTATTTAGTATTTTAGTTCAGTACCTATACTACTTATAAGTATTGTGGTAGATATTATCAATAAATATCTATTGAACAATAAAGCAAGAAATAGAAGAAGGATGTTCATTTTTAATGTTGATATACGGAGTCTATGACTGTGTTATTTTTAGTTTATCTGTTCTTGTTTGATTTAAGCAAAACCAATGATTAAATGATTTTGCATGTAAGTTTATTATTTATAAATAAATATCTCTACTGAATAGATAGCTTCGAGTCTTATTTTATTACTTTCACCGACGAGAGTAGTGAATTATTAATAATAACTGCTAAAAGTGATGAATTTCAATGTTATAAAAAATATTTTACTGTCATAATTAGCACAATAATACCTACATTTAAGCGTTATATTCACATTTACCAAATCATGAGGTAATTGTTAATAATGATGGATAATTATTAATAATTTTCAATTAATCACATTTACCGTAACATATATATGTGTTTATATGTGTATGTTATTCCAATGTTTTATGTTTTCACTTCTGTCGACAGTCCCCGTGACTGCTTATTTTTTTTTATAGACATTGGATTCCCCAGGTATTGCTCGCATTCAGCAGATTCTCGTTATCTATACCAAATTCATCTATTCAGTGTTGGCTATAATGTAGCTGGTATTTAACTGAATGCATTTATTTCAATCAGAGCAATTACAGGCACTTTTGAATTGTCAAGTCACATAAATTAGAAAGGAAATAGCGAACACAGTGTAATAGTAACGTTTCCTGCCGTCAGTCCCCCTGCTGGTGGTGGCGGGCGCCCACTCCCGCGTGCTCAGCAGCGCGGGCGCAGGCTTCGGCGCGGCGGCGGCGTGGCGCGCGCTCGTGCCGGGCGCGGAGCCGGGCGGGGCGGGGCCGGGCGGGCCGGGCGGGTCGGGCGGGCCGGGCGGGGCGGGGCCGGGCGGGGCGGGCGGGGCGCCCGTGCCGGCCGCGGCGGCGCGCCCGGTGCCGCTGCTGCTGCGGGACCCGCTGGCGCTGCTCATGCAGTTCCTGTTGCTGGCGCCGCCCACGCCGCCCTATTTGGACATGCGTGAGTATGATTAAAGGATGTATTTATGGCCCTATTGTTAGCTATAAGCTTATAAGCAAGTAAATAAAATAACATTTACAACACAACTTGAATATAATATCTATTCCAAAAGTATTATACACAAACCCTGTCCAGGGTCTCCAGTCTCGACATAGATAACGACGCTATCGCAAACTACCGATCGCTAAATAATAACGAAAAAATTCGCTTGCCGTAACGATGCTAGCGACAAACGCAAATCTACACCCGAGATACCGTGCAAAATCGTACATAACAGGTAAAAAAAATAAAGTAAAATAGGTTCACACAGGTTAAAAAATTAACTTCAAATAATCTAATCAAAACACCCAAGATTCTTGTTGATTGAACCATACACAAAACACAGTACCCAAGTGTTCATGACTCATCGAGTTTTAAAAAGAGACGACTGTCACAAAAACATGAATAACAAAAAAAATGCTCTACAAAACTGAACAATTTGTAAAAGTCCATTTCTATTACCAAATCTATTATATTCAGCCATATATGTACCTGTACTTAATTAAACCAGACGAGTATATTCCAGCTATGATGGATATGATTAACTTTTGCTAATTTACACTAATCTAAAAACCACGACCTTAAAAACGACGATTACCCACGACCTTCAAAAAATATACAAGATGTTAAAGTAACTACGTGCCATAGCTTAAGGGTAGGTTCAGTATCGATAAAGAAACCCAAAAAAAAAAATTAAAATGGAAAAACAATAAAAATATTGCAAGATCAACCTAATTTAGTACCTACTAACTTAAAATAGCAATCGTTTAGAATTAAAATTATTTTATTTGACGGTCCTAAGCCCGTTATAGTACGAAGAGACAAATTTTTTGGTCATGTTTTTTTTTTTGCCTGGGTTCCTTTATCGATACTGAACCTACTCCTAAGCTATGGCACGCAGTTACTTTAAAACCCTGTATATCTAACTTTTTAATCACTGAAAAAGCAATAATGCTAACATTTCTACTATTTCGTTCCCCACAGAGGAATTCACATGCATAGTTCGCGCCCTATACGCCCTCAGCTACTACCAAGTGGTCTGCCAGTTCATTGCAAGTGGCAGTGCTGAAGGACGGGCCGCATTAGCCGGTGCGGCTCGGCCTGGCGAGCCCGCAGGCCTGAGAGCGGCCGCCAAGCTGATGTTAGGAGCACTAGCTGGATCTGACCTGTTTACTGAGGATGGGCCGCCCGCACCAGGAGAGCATAAAGTACCGGATCTTGCTAATATGGAGAAAGAGGTATGTAGCGTTATACGTTTTGTTAGGGATGTCATTTATGTGCAAACTTGCCTACTCTTTTGTCACGAAGGTCAGGAAAATATAAACATTTGTTGTTTATATTTTCCTGACCTTTTTGGCAAGTCATATCTTATTTTGATTCTCATTTTTTTTTTGCTGCAATAAATTGGGATAAGGGCAGGAGAATGATTTTTTTTGCTATATTTTTTTTTATAACTTTTGTCCGCTTGCTGGCCATATCATTCCCTTTCGATGTGAAACATCTATTGACGCGCTATCCAAACTACTTAATTTTGAGCGATTCGATTTTTCGATGTGATAGTTAACTTACTTTTCTTCCGACGTCATAAAAGTATCGTATAACGTTGTTTACATATTTGTGAACAACGTTATACGATACTTTTATGATTTCGCCTGTCTCTGCTAACTTCTAAAAACGAATAAATATTTGATTCCACAGCTACAAGAGCTCCTCCTACCATTCCTGCGCATCGCGGCCCTCTTGCGTCACCATCTCTACGGCGCGGAACTGCCTGAAGTAGCGACTCCTCGGCAGGAGTTCGTGCGCCTCGCGTACTACCTGGAGCTGGTCACGGACGGCATGGAGTGGTCCGAGTGGTCAGCTGGCAGAGCCTTACCGCCGGACTCCGCAGTCGCGGCCAGGGCCTGGGCCAGGCAGCTGGGTGGTGCTGCCGCTAGAGGACAACTAGCTGTGAGTCAACATTATTTTTCTAGATTTTTCGCAAATTCGTAATTTTCTGTTGTAATTTTGTTTGAATATGTTTTTTTTAAACATTTCAATATCTTGCTATTTCTAATATTAATCATATCTGTCATACTATGGCTTAATAAAAAATCCACCCAGTGTGAAGTTTGTGCCGAACGAAGTAACTAGTCGGCTCGCACACTGGTGGGCCCAGTAGCTGTACGCTCCGCTGCGCAGGTGCGGCGCCTGCTGCGCTCGATGGCCGTGGAGTGGTGCCAGCCGGCGCTGCTGGCGCTGCCGCGCGACTACGACCGGCTGTTCACGTACTACCACGAGCGGGTGTGTCTGCAGTGCGGCGCCGTGCCCAAGGAGGCCAGCGTGTGCCTGCTGTGCGGCACGCTCGTGTGCCTCAAGCAGCCGTGCTGCCGCCAGCACCAGGTCGCGGAGGCGGTGCAGGTACACATACATGTTCACGTACTGCCACGCGCGGGTGTGTCTGCAGTGCGGCGAGCAAGATACTTTTAAATATTCTTTGACACTTAGAAATTCGCAGCACACAAATGTCAAAAGAGGGATAAAGTGCGTGCGTGCGTGCGTGTGGGGTAGTGGGCGTGTGCGTGTGTTTGTGGGGGGTGTGAGTGTGTGTGTAAGTCATAGTTTCAACCTAAGGGGTCTTCGAAACGATCAATCGCAATTGATCAATTGCCATAAATTGATATCGTAGTAATATTCTCAATTGCTTCGATTGCACTTGATAGACGATCAATTTGCGCATCCATGTGTATCGATCGCGTAAAAATGGACAATTGCAATTGTTCGTTTCGGGGATCAAAATTTCAAAATGGCGACTAACAGAACAGAACTACCAACCACGTGACTGCAAAATTCAGTGCTACCAATCGCCTCACGCGTCAAGTTATAATGAACGCACAGTAAGTTAGCATGTTGCCTAAAAATTGTCATGCTGTAGAAAAAGTGACAACGCAACTTCAGGCGAAAAGCTAACCTACCACTTGTAGATTTGGTAATCACTTTCCAATATTCTCCTAAAGAGTAAGTAATTTTCTGGCTTGCATATTATATTTCCATCAAGAACGGATTCGTAATAGTAAAAGAGGAACTTGGTTCTTAGTTTTAGGAATTTTGATAAGAAGTACAGCATCTTCCAGTTTTCTTACATCATCGACAGTAATATTGACAAAGTCTTCTCTTCCTAATGCACCGGAAATTCCAAAAATAAGAGCTACCTGTAGAATATTTGTCAGAATAAATATTTCACACTAATTAATAATTTCAAGTACCTATGTTTAATGTTGATTTTTTATTTACCTTTAATCTATTACACCAGGATGTATCCTTCGGGGCTCCTCCCCTCGTACATTATTCTTCACCCCCTATAGCCAAGGAAATTAAAAATAGGTATATTTGAGTTTTCAAGTAGGTATTTATAGTTGATTCGGGATGGAAGCTTATTGAATGGTTGTGAAATAACAATATCACGCCGGTAATCCCCGAAGGGTTAAGCAGAGGTGTACCTATGTGTACTATAGGTCTGCCACGTTTCGCCAGTTATGTTTAAGTCCCATGGTAATAGGGAACAAATCCAGTCTCCGGGCTGCTACTGAGAAATTTCTGGAATTTTCTTTCACTTTGCCCGACTTGGGAATTGAATCCCGGACTTCGTGCTCGGCATTAGCGCTTGCGATCACTAGACCAACAAGGCAGTGGTTGTGAATTAACTATGCTGAAAGGTTAAAAATACCTTTTGCTTTGCACCCTCAGTATCCTATAGCGTGAACAGCCTATTATGTCCCCACTACTGTGGCACATGAGCTCCTTGTCCTGTGTCTGATCGTAATCCACCAGTCGGACCAAGTGCGGGTTCGTAGATATATTCAAAATATTGGTTCTGGGACATAAGGGTTTTCTGACGATATTTTCCTACAGTTTCGAGAGCCGTCAAATTCGCACACTATACACTAGTCTACGAGTACGCACTACATGTGTTTACAACAACTACTATATGGATTATCTGTGGTTTATTATTATCGTTATGCCGTGAAATAACAGCATAAATACGCTAATGTTGTCAGCACGCGATGGAGTGCGGCGGCGGCACGGGCATCTTCCTGGTGGTGACGTCCACGTACATCATCGTGATCCGCGGCCGCCGCGCCTGTCTGTGGGGCTCGCTGTACCTGGACGACTACGACGAGGAGGACCGCGACCTCAAGTGAGTAAACACACGCCACATGGAAATATTGTTGCACATAACATCCAGCCAAACCTAAAGAGGGTTTTGTGATGTTTCTGTTTATAGTTTCTTTTGTTCCTTCATTAATAACCAATAAAAATATGAGACTATTTTTTTTATATATTTCTTAATTTTTTTTTTAACCAATAAAAATATGAGACTATATTTTTTATATATTTCTTAAATTTTTTTTTGATAGGTGAGCCCGTTCTTGAGTTATAAAATTACAACGAAAAGTGGCATTGATTTTTATAGATATAGATTATGATAAAAAAATATCAACTGTTTATGCTTCTATTTATTCCAACCAAAACCTTCCCATCCACAGACGCGGCAAACCTCTCTACCTGAGCCAAGACCGCTTGGAGCTGCTCCAAGCCCAATGGCTCGCCCACCGGTTCGACCACACGAAGCGCACGTGGGTGTGGCACCGCGACTCGCTCTGAAACGTGCTGCCCACCCCGCCGCCCTACCGCGCCTGACGCAGCCTGCAGCTACTGGGCTACGTGGAGCTGGGAGCTCATCGTGTACGGTACACTGCTACAAGGATCATTTGGCGCCTGGATGACATTGACAGGGGGGCGTTGTTGGTAAACATTTGTGGAATTGTATAGACAAAACAAGATGGCGGCGGTAGTTTCGATGTTGGCCACGCGCCACAATAACCTTGTAGCGTTGTAGTAATGCGAATATGAGGTACACTAGGGTTGGTATGATGTACTTTATACAGTGGTTCGGTTAAGATGTTGAAAAACTTGGACTGTAAAACGATCTCAAATGTCAGGTTTCGTTCCAAATGGTAGTACTAACAGTCGTTGATCTACTGTATGGAGTTAGATGTAATAAGGTAGATATGTTGCTGTGGATTGGAAATAAAGAGCAGGCCACTGCTGGGGGCATAAAACCTCCACGAAATCTTACGCTACGTTATTCGCCAACTTTACTTAGTGGTGGCAATTTAACTCTGGCTACGAATATAAAGAGAATGCTAGTCATCTAAATCATTCAAGTTGAATTTAGCTGATTTTCATTCTATATTTTAATCGGATTTATTTGATGTGTCAAATTAAATCGATTGCTGAACACAGAGTTCGGTTAGGTCGCAGTATTAAAGCCACTTTAGAGAAAATCTCGATTGTACGCAGTCGAATAACTAGATAAAACACGACTGCATGTGAACAGGATCTGTAGGTCCTACTTGTTCGAGTGCTAGAAAACTTGCCTTGAGTCATCGCCAATAGACATTCACTAAATTGTCTGTTAGCCCGAATATGTCAATATTACAGTTTCTTTAAATTACTGAATAACTAACTTATAGATTGGTCAGCCAACGTCAAGCAATACAAACTTGTTAGTAAACAGTTTAGTTTTAAATATTAAAATAATCACAAATGTAATGTAACAGATTACAAAATTATATTGTTGCGTCAATTGAGCCTTACTTTAACACCAATAGCTGTCGTATTAACAGATTTTAATAGTTATTTACAAATTGTATTTAATACTTATATCTCTGTTTAATAAACACGTTCGATAAAAGTAGTATTATTAATTTCCGATTCGCCATTAGAATGCGTATTTTAAACGGTAAAATATGAAATAACAAAGTATAAAATTTTGCCTCGTACAATCAGTTAGTGTCTTACATTGTATCCAAATATTTATGAATAAATAGTGCAGTAGTTAAAAAGATATTTGCAGCCACATATATTTTTATATTAGAAGTTATTAGCTTTCCGCTAACCCGTGTTTAGGCGCTAGAGTATGTCCCATAGGAATATTTAACCCGACATGAATGAACGAATAGATTGTGGATTAGGCTTGCATGAACTTTCATAGTGAAAAGTTTAGTCATTTCGTTTAGAAGTATTTTTTGTTGTAGTGTTTTTATTATTTATAACTTGTAACTACTAAAGTTCTAAAGATGTATCGTGAGACAGCGAAATTAGAACTGTTTTTTTTTTTGCGGCTCATTGTATTTTATGTGACAACGAGAAACAAACACATTATTTTCTCAGGATACTTTGTGCACCTACAACTTTGTCGCTTAAGTTTTAGGTATCGACAAGATTACATTACATACAAATCAGGCAAGATTTAATCTTCAATGCAATCACCCGAATAACCTTTCATGATTTAAAAATTTACGGGACTTTCTAAATATTGCCTAATTATATCCGCATCACAATTAATAATAGGCTTCATTCTGCCATAAGTATCAATATACTACAAAATTCTATCTTCACGTTAAACTAAGCAATAACTAGTTGGTAACGAATATAAAATTCTACATAGAGTTATATTATTTGCTACACTATCAATTGTTGGATTTATAAAAATATATATTATAAATTTATACGGTCATTGTAATTCCGTGATGATTTGAATACTCGCAAACGTAATGTATCGAAGTATGCCTTATCAGAATTTGAACAGTTATTTACATAATGTACAACAGAAACATAAATGCAGTACATATTATTATACTAAAATTATTACTTGTTTGACTATTGTAATATGTTATAGAAGTAAATTTTATCTAGTGTTTTATCTGTGCATTAATGTTTAGGAGTGTGGCCAGAGAAAGTTCAAAAGTAAAATGAAATGCTCAGTATAACACTCGAATGAAGTAATATCCTGAAGAATTCAAACTATCACACTGCTCCCTGGCCACCCTCCAAGTAAGAAAATATGTTGGAATATAAGGTCTATATAAAATTTTATATTGTGTCTAATGTTTGATCAAACTCAACCCAGTGACATGTTATACTTGATACAAACTATAACATAATGACTTCATTCTATTTAACTTAGCGCACCGCTAAACTTGTGAATTCTAATATTTTACAGCCCAAATGTTTGGTCAAACATTTGAAATAAATGTTGCCAAGAATGTCGTGAAATTAATTGTCTTGTTAACGACTCTAGCGAAACATAAAGTTAACAACTATAACAGATATATTGAAAAGGAAAAGACACCTATTCAATATATCTGTTATATCCAGACAATGAAACGGTTGACGTAAACAAGACAAAATGTAGTAGAACATTTGTAAATATAACCTTCGACTTCATTAGGGATGTCCAATGGGTGTTGTTAGGGCTGTGAATACGTATATTTTAAATTTACTCGCTCCTCTGTTGACACGGTTGACGAATCACTAGATTTTAAAGACGATTAAATTATTATTTTATTATTTTCATATTTTTATATAGGATTATACTGAGTACGATATTAGTGAGTAGCCGCTCGCGGACTTTCCATACCTAATAACGATTTTAAACTGTACTTCTCCAACATTCTTCCAGAAATATGAAAGCAATATTTAGTCGAAAATAGATAGGTGTATTCTGAGTAAGATCATGCATTTTGGAACCACTGCACTGCAAGGCTTACGAGGTGTCACAGTTGACTAAAAGCTTTCTTTTGCTTGAACATTATTACGACAATAATACACGGTATACAATATCCAATGGAAGTATCATTATTGAGGTATGACGCTTAGATCTATCGTTTTATTTCTCGTGTGCAATTTGGATGCTTTTATTTCCTTGTATATTATTTTCTAAGTTCTCAAAAGTACATTTTTCTGTTTTGTAAAATTAGTGTTTGTATCTAGTTTTAGTGTTAACTAAATTGTAGTTTTTATGATTAAGCTATTATCATTTAAAATTTTGTAATCACAACGAATTGATTCTGTAATGGAAATTACGAAGTGGTGGAGAAGTTCAAATATAGTAGATGTTTGAGATGTCAATATTTACAATGATTTTTACTGTTTAGAATTAAATATTTTTGTCACGTGAATGCGACAGCTAGCGAAACCGAAAAGTAGTTTGTCGAGAAGTGTGTCGTCTAAAAATACTATTATTTTTTTTGCTACCATATTTACTGCTCATATCATAGCCCGTACACAATAGCTGTGACGAGTATTGGTTGATTCCGCGCCCAGTGGCCGCACCGCTCCAGATAATATTGTTAAACTTGTGTATGTATATTGTTCTTGTATATATTCAATCATTAAAGTTGTTGATATTTCTATTGTTGTTTGAATTCAATACTTCCTGGTTATCACGTGGGGATGTACCATTCCACAAAAGCCTGGCGATATCACGCAACTGGTGTCTCGAAAGGGGAATTCAGATGTAAACAAAATAATAAAATAAACAAGTTCTGTTAAAAGTTTATAATATTGTACATCAACTATGATTTGTTTAGAGGTAGAACATCCTACTCTTAAATTAACGGCTAACGTGATTACAATAAAATAGTTAATTTTCCATATGCCGCGTTAATATCATTTATAGGCGGAGTGAGTAACCGAAATAACGTAAAATACTTCATTGTGAGCGGGTGCAGTCCCGACACTGATAATGTTCTTGACTGACATTCAATCTGATATCAAAACTACGGAGCTGCTCGCAAATTATGTAATAGAAACTAATCATTGATTCGTTTCTTATTAAAACCGCGTATTCATCGAAAACAAAGTTGAGAAACAGTTACACAGTTGCGAACAAAGTTGACAAACACTGTTGCCAGCGTCAAGGTTGCTGGCAACAATCTTCGCAACTTTGTTTCCCAGTGAACACGGGGCTTTTTACACATATTTATGCCTTCAACATCTGTCGTTATCGAATTTGTAAACAACAATATTTGTCAATCTTGCACCAACTCTAAGTTATTATAAAATTAATGTTGTTAATCAATATAAAAAGTATAATTACAATAGTTGCTTCAAATGTATCGTTTAACTTACACGTACATACAACATTGCAAATCAACTATCTGTATTTTATCCTCTATACATATACTTACTATTTGCGACGACACATTTGAAGGATCTATATTAAATAAAAAAATAATACAAAGTACGTCATTTTGTCATCTTCGAAAAATAAAAGGTTTTTCTTTTTTTATCACAGAAAACAATAAATACTATCAAACAATATAAGATGGCAACTAATGGCAAATAAATCTATGCACCTCTTTATGAATGACGATTATTATGTCGGTACTTATTACAAATTATGCATTTCAAAAAATAAAACTTTAAAAACTCTGTACAAGTGGTATAGTGTGAAAGTGTCCTAAATATGTAACAATAAATTGTTCAGAATGTACTTCTGCGTGATATTATAAGGCCTCTAACAAACGAGATAGTTCTCATTGTAAGACTGAAATACGACTAACATTTACCTATTTATTTTACTGTAAAACAATGTATTCTACGTTATTCAAATCCATAAACAAAATAAGAAAAGGACACTTTCTGAATAACATGCGTTATACTTCTACTCCGGGACACATTACATACTCGCATATTACCGCACATATGCGATTTGGAAAATGTACCGGAATATTGTTCCAAGGTAATTATAGATAACAAAATTTAGTAGATAGATAAAGCAATTTTACACGACAAGTCAACAACTATAGAAAGTTGCCGTATGGTATTTACCATGTTTTGTACCAATAATTTATCCCAAGAGAAGAGGGGCTTGTGGCTAAGTAATTACAGACGCACGCCCATCGGAGTTACCGACATAGCCTGCAGAGTAAGCAAGCTGAGTGGCAGTGGGCTGGCCATGTTTGTAGAAGGACCGATGACCGGTGGAGCAAACGAGTCTTGGAGTGGAGACCGCGTATCGGCAAGCGGAGTGTGGGACGCCCCCCAGCTAGATGGACGACCTTAAAAAGGTGACTGGGACAGACTGGATGCGGAAGGCGGAGGACAGGGTGTTGTGGCGCAGCCTGGGAGAGGCCTATGTCCAGCAGTGGACTGCTATAGGCTGAGTTGATTGATGGATTGGGCCCATCGACCAGGTAAGCTACGCTTGCAGCGGTTACCAAGACTCCCTCCGTGCCTCGGAAAGCACTTTAAAGCCGTCAGCGAGCCGTTGTGTAAGTCTTTCGACAGGTGTTACGGGCCGTCAGAAGCCCGAAAGTCTGACAACCAGTCTTACCAAGCGGTATCTGGGTTGTGGAAATCAGATAGGCAGTCACTCCACTAAAATACTGGTATTCAACTGCATCGTGTTAGACTGGAAGCTGACTATAACATAGTTGGGAAAAGGCGGACAGATGATGAACTATAGAAAGTTGCCAAAAAGCGATTATTCAGATGTCTGATATATTGTGTCCTGGAGTAGAGCTATTTGTTCATAGTTATTAGTCTCAACACTGTCAAGGAAATCGAAATACTAAAAGTACAATGCTGTTATAATCACTTTTACTGCTAAGTACATAGAATGCATACTAATTAGCATGCTATTTATTGTGTTATGTAAATCTATAACGACAAATCAGTACAGTACAACACAGAAGTCATCTATAGCTTTGTATAGCGACGACTCCTGCGGGTTGTGGGCAGACAAACGAATTATCTTTCGGCCCATATGCTGGGTGCTTGGCATTAAAAGTGTTAAAAATAATAAAGTACATTAAAAAATGATTCCATTGACAGTCATGTCTGAAATACTGCCGGTCTCGCTATTCGCTCCTAAGCTTTAAAAATAATAACTAAACTAAAACTCATATACCTAAATAAATATAATGCAAGTAGCGAAACCACTGATAAACACTAGTCTTATAATATTGTTTAGCAAAAATACACAAAAAATTATAACATTCTATTTATAATACACGGTGATGGCAAAGGAATGTTTAACCAATGTTACACAATGTTCTTGTAAAGAAATCTAACTGAATTTATCATCTAAAAGTTTAACATTGACCACAATGACAATGAATCATACTTGGTGCGACCACAATCATAGTTTATTGCAGAAAATAAAACAACAACGAAGTAATTGCATGAGAAGAAACTTTTCTGATATAAATTATTGATTTACTTTAAAAGCAAACTAAGGCTAAGCCTCCACATCAGTACAATAAATACAACCCATCGTACCGCAGTGTACTCGTCCATCGCATCAACCACTATGATTGCGGCCCGCCACATCATTGACTCACACAGATACATAATGCTCACATATTTACCACATACCAAAGCTTCAATATAAATGAACAACTCACTAAAAATCTACAAATATGTGAGCACTTACATATAAAAATTCGTGGCTCTCGCACTATCAATATAAACGGGTAAAAATGTTACAATACATAACATCCCAAGTGTTTCAGTTAATATTAAAATAATTACTACTATATACACATACTAATGTTACTTGTGTATGTAGGTACAACTTCTAAAAAACTTTTTGAACACATTTTTCAATAAGATATGGGACAGTTTTTATTTTCTTTTTTTATTATAATTCTAAGTGTTCAATGCCATCCTTCAACCCACGCTATTATGGCACAAAAATACGTATCTGCACCTTAAAATAAATTAGAAATTATCATTAAAATTTAGGCAAGCGGAACCTAACAGAGTGCATGTTTGGGTACTATTTGTTATAAAAATATTTATAACATTTCTTAACAATTCATAACGGTTTTCTTAATAGAGTTATTAAGTAGTTTTATAACAAAGAGTGCCCCAGCATGCACTATAACATAAGTATTATCAATAGGCCGATATACGATTTCCTAAACAAGCAATATTTACGTATATAAGTGTGACTTCATATTAAATACATTAATAGTTACATACTTTATATTTAAATTATAAATTCGTACACACTAACTCATATTTATTTTTATGTTATAACTAAACGTAACTAATATTACATTATGCACAGTTAAAATTATAAAATATTAGCACACTATAATAATATTATATATTTTTAATTATAATAATATATTATACTGGTCATTCTGAGATCTGTTCGTCACCACTCTGGCTCCAATACTGTCATATTTTTATTACTTCGTTCGTTTGTATTAAATATGCTACCTTCGGGACTATTGGTGCCGTGAAACTTAGCTTACCAGGGTAATCATTTTCCTTCTTTTAAATAAACGTTGCCTATAGTTATGTGACGTTTAAACGTCAAAAAAATTTTTTAGTTTTATTTTGGCAATTGAACTGATGTCGACTATTCTGCCAGCGTCACTTAGAAGTGACGCTGGCAGAATAGTCGACACGAGCGACGAGCGTTCTATAAATACGGGCCTAGAGGCCCGTATTTATAGAACGCTACTCAGTACTCAAGCATTACTTAAGATGTTAAGACTAAATTCAACCAATCCAATGGCTTGAATCTAATATTAAGTCATGCTTGAGTACTGAGTAAATTTAAAGATTTCTATAAATACGGGCCTTAGACGGCAGCGCAGTGATTAAGCAGACGCTAATCATTACTTAACTTTTATAAATAATTGGGTAAATGTTTAACTCGACCTAGCTAGTAAGTAATGAAGCTATAAATATTTAAGGTTTTAAACTATACATAGAGAAAGTGTTCAAGCAGTAGTATCACAAGGATTAGCAGCAGCCACAAGAGTGGATAGGCTGCTGCTTATCCTTCTGATATCGACTGAAGTTAGCCTCAGAATTATGCTTTCTTTTCTATATTACAAAAAGCGGTTGGCGACACCTGGGGCTGAGATTTACCGGACTGAGTTTTGAAACAATCGAATCGGATTTGCTCAACTTGACACTTTTGTACCGAATTTATACCGACTACAAATCCGATTCGATCGATTCAGAACGCAAACAGTTCAAATGGGGGTTTAAAGAAAGTAGCATATTCAATGTTCCTGCTGTACATCAAGCCAACCATAACGCATGCACCATGGTCCATGGAATCCGTCACGTAAAGCTATACATAACAATACAACAAAGTTCCTCGCCTAAGGTAACTACGCCTACTCTATATTATCGTAATTCGACAGATATGTTGGTGATCTGATAATGTTCTCTGTAATCAGTTTGTGGTATAAAACTTTAAATATACTTACGTATATTTTTTACGTGTTATTTAGGATATACTAAATTTTACGACATGGCAACGACGGAGATTACGGGCAATATTTTTTTTTTTGTATATTTTTTATATTATTAATGTTGCCAGTTTCGAGACTTGGAGTCGTTGAGTGTATTCTGGCTGATTGGGCGTTAATTTTAGTTTGTATAAACTTGTGGTTGTACAAAAAGTGTAAGTGTAAACGGTTGGGAAGTACTTGGGTGACTCCCGTACTACTAACTGTTGGGAAGTACTTGGGTGACTCCCGTACTACTAACTGTTGGGAAGTACTTGGGTGACTCCCGTACTACTAACTGTTGGGAAGTACTTGGGTGACTCCCGTACTACTAACTGTTGGGAAGTACTTGGGTGACTCCCGTACTACTAACTGTTGGGAAGTACTTGGGTGACTCCCGTACTACTAACTGTTGGGAAGTACTTGGGTGACTCCCGTACTACTAACAAAAGTTGACACACCTTACCTTCGTTTTCCATTTCCTTTTGAATATGGCGCCATCTTCCCTCCTCCGTCCATTACCACAGTCAAGTATATAAACTTCAAAACGTGTCAAAAATGGCAAGCTTCATTCGAACACATGTCCTAATCCCTAGCTATTTACTTCAAGCTAACTTTTCAATCCAAACACGCAAAATTTATTCTGACCAAGTCTTTAGAACAAGTAATTTAATATAAGGATTATGAATATTATGATTAATAATTAAGATATTAGTATATAACATATCTTTCAAACTTGATCAAAACTTTTGCGTACAAACCATAACTTCTAACCTCGCTTACTTTAATATTTGCTCTTAAACTACGTCAAGTTTCATTAAGTCTACTCGAACGCAACGTCAAGACTGGACGTTTTAGAATCTAGAAATAGAGTGAGGAAAACAATTGACATGGAAATAAACAGTGATATGAGGGTCAACCAAACGTGTGGGGAGTCAGACGGTCAATGGGTGTGGGTGCGCAAGCTCGGATGTTATAAAATCTCGGAGTGCCAGTAGGGCAGCGCGGCGTAGCCGGGCGTGGTGGGCGTGAGCGGCGTGGCGGGCGTGGCCGGCGTGGGCGGCGTGGGCGGCGCGGGCGCGGCGTCGGCGGGGCAGTCGCAGTCGTACGAGCGCACCACGAAGTTGCCGTAGTCGTCCGTCAGCGAGCTGTGGCGCAGGAAGCCGCACACGTGGCGCCGCCCGCCGTCGCTCCACGAGCGCTCTGCGGGACACAACAGTCACAGATCCCGCCTCGGCACGGTGCCGACCGGTCTAATTAAACTATGCTTTAATCTAATCGTCGCCTAACTGACCGTAATGGACATATCATTTGCTCGCCTTCAACATTAAGACTACCCTTACAATCATTTTGTATTTATACTCACCACTGCTAATATCTACGTCCGTCATAAGTTCCTCATTCATAAGCGCTGACAATGCGTCGTCTGTGTGTTTCGAATCTGTTAGGAAAATATTAAATTCTTTATTAGGTATTTAACTAATACATATGATGGAATCTTGTGGTATTTTTTATTACAAAATATTTTTATTGAGTTTAGATTAATAATAATGGCAAGATCGACCATTTTCTTTTCTCAGATGTTATAATAACATTTGTTTCCCCATAATATCGGACTTCTATGCTAAATAAGTTTTAGCAATGAAAGTCGAAAATAATATTTTAAGACCCAGATTTGTGTCTTTAACTAAAACAAAGGTCGTTCAACTACAGATACGGGTGTTGCACTACTGAAACACATATTTAACACAAGGAAGAACTCGCTAAATGCTATTGGAGTTTTCTATGATCTCTCCAAAGCCTCTGATTACGTGCACCATGACATGCTTATGCGTAAACTACGTCATTACGGGGCGTCCAAAACAAAGCTCTCAAAGTAATACATTTTTATTTACATAATAGGTTCCAATGTGTAGATATTAATGGTGTGATATCTTCCGGGCTACCCGTTCAGTTAGGTGTACCTCAAGGCTCAATAGTGGGTCCATTCTTATTCTTAGTGTATATCAATGACTTACCATTCTATATATAGGGTATCTGTGACGTTGTTCTGTTTGCATATGATACCGTAGACAGGAATAGACATGATTTTGACGACGTAAACAGTACACTCACAATGGTTACGGAATGGTTTACGACAAATAACTTCGTTCTCAATGCCAAGAAAACGAACGGATCACATATATCAAGCCTAGCGGGAAGGCTCAGTTCGGCAGCCTGCGCCGTCAGGAAAGTAAGGCAATACACTGACGTTGATACAGCCCGATTGTCTATTTTAGTGATTTTCATAGCGTCATGTCCTACTGTATTCTGCTGTGGAGCAAAGCCGCTCGAGTAATTTACTAGGGTTTCTCTGAGATTTTTTTAAAGATATTAGTATTTTCACGGTGGCATCACAATCATCTTCGCCTACATCTTATATGTTAGGCAAAATATACACATATACACAAAAAACAGTGATATTCACAATATTAAGTCCAGAAATAAGGACAAATTACGTGCTCCATTTCATTGGCTTCATACGGTTCATAACTCATTTGTTGGACTTGGTATAACTTTTTATAACAAGCTACCTTCTTCTTTCTTAGATTTGCCTTTTAATGTGTTTAAAGTTAAATCCAACCTTTGTTCAAAGGCATACTATTCTCTATTAACAAATAAACGATAAGAATAGTTGGTTGATGTCATTAACTCAAGACAATGTTCTTGTTCTTACTGCAAAATTAGCTTACGTACTGACAGGTTATATGAGTTCTTATAATTGTTAATTTTATTTGACTGACTAAGTCAATTTTTTTTATTTTAATTTTCATTTATTAGTGACATATTCTACTCATTACAATGTTTTTTTTAAGTTAAGACCTCGACAATATTGATCTTAATATTCTAGCCTGAGCAACCGGCAGCAAGTTCGTCATGCTCCCTTAGATGTCACAGCTTGCGGTAGCGTCGGGGGTCGGGTTGCCTCTTTCTCTCTGCTATGTCGAGGGGGGTGATGGCTGATCTTTGCGTTATGCTCGTGAACGGGTGCTGCTTGTGGTGACTGGTCGTCTTGCTGATCATGGTTTTGTTATTGTTATTAATAATTAACTGTTTATTTACTTTACTCTGAAGGTGCTAGTTTATCATTTGTGACGTCGAGTTGCAGCTATAGCTTTATGTAAGCGGGCACGCCCATTATGCCGGGCATTATGGAGGGTTTTATTTAGGTACGTTCAATTTACTTTACTTTTTTTTTTTAGTTTAATTTTTTTATTTCTGCTTGAGTATAGTTTTCGACGATTTTTTTTTGCAGGTGGCGTGTGCTAGCTAATATAAATGGGAAATAATTAAATTTAATGTTTTGTGTTGCGTAATGTAAATTATTTTACATACCATTGTATAGAATCAAGTTTTTCTAACTGAACATTCAGCTGTGCTGCTGGGGAGTTTGTTGCGATAATTTTTCCCAGCAAGGCACTAGAAAGTGGTGAAGGGCGGGCGTTTTGGGGGACTGTCTTATGTAATTTTGACGTTCGAAAAGTGCTGATCCTCAGCTTAGTTTGAACAAATGACTTTTATTTATTTATTTATTTAACACTTCAAGCACACAAAATGTACAGAGGCGGACTTAATGCCATAGGCATTTTCTACCAGTCAACCTTTGGGTGATGCAGAGACAAGCAGTGGTAGGTGCAGTGGTGTGTTTTGATTTTGATAATTCACTTATTACAATCAAAAAGTTGAAATTACCTGGTTCTTCCTTGATAACGATTTCCTCTTTAATAGCCCCGGGCACAGTGGGCGAGGTGGGCGTGGTGGGCGTGGCGGGCGGCGTGGGCGCGGCGTCCGTGCCCGACGCGGCCGCGCCGCCCGCCTCGCCGCTGCTGTTCGAGCTGCATTCTGGACTGTATGGTGCCATCTGGAGACACAAATAATAAAGATATGACTTCTCAGCCTAGATAGATAAATGCGCAAAAGTTTGCATGCTTCATTTTCACCGTTTCTGAACTATTTGGGGCCAGTGCTAGTCTTAGTAAGTTTGGCTGAGTTACGTCGCTATTTGACACACATTCAATCTATCTGACAGTGCGGTTACTTGGAGATACTGATCTTAGTTGTTGAAATTTTGGACTTTTTTATGAATACCGATATATCCCTTTGTATAGATAAATAAGATAAGCTTAGGATAGAGCTGAGTAAGCATGCAATTCGAATGTCATTGTAAAACAGTGCGCTGCTATTGATTGATGATGATAAAAACAGTCTGGGTGACTAAAGAACATTGCTGTCGTTCATCATCTCCCACTATTTGTGATTGGACAATTTCTAATTCAATAGGATTTTAAGAATATGAAGAAGAAGCCTCACCCTTAGACTCCTACGTCTCCTAGGCGCGACCTCCGCCATTTTGTAGCTGGTGTCCATCGCCCAGTACGAGCCTTTGCCCGGGTCGTCTTTACTGCGTGCCACCTTCATGAAGCATTTGTTCAGCGATAAGTTATGCCTTATTGAGTTCTGAAAGCCAAAGATTTTTCATTAGAGTAAGTGGGTTCTGAATACTGTTTCAAAACATAAAAATTATTTTCAAAGGGTTCGAAGTAGCTTTCTCATCTATACTAATATTACAAAGAGGTGTGAGTTTTTTTATGTAGGGGGTAATCTTTGGAACTAATTATCTAATTCCGAAAATTCTTGCACTAATGGGAATCTACAGTATTGCCGAGTGTCATAGGATATATTTTATATTAAAACAAGAAATTTCACGTGGATGAAGTCGCGGGCAGAAGCTAGTTGGAAATAAACGTATTAGTATTTATAAGTTGCCTAATCGCACGTCAAATTCCTTAAAAGTATGCGTTTTTCATGCTTTACATGACATGATTGGCGAAAGACTTTCTCAACAAGCGTCACATTAGGTCGTTATACGAGTCCCGCTGTTAGGCAGAGAGCTTAGAATAGCAGATAAGAGAGACAGTAGTCAGTTTACAGTGTATACTGCAATGTGAGTAGCAAGTTATATCTCAGGGCCAACTCACCATCCAGCCTTTTCCAGCCTCCTTATAATATGGGAAAGCGTTGCATATGTACGTGTATATCTCGTTCAGTGTCATTTTGCCGTTCGGCGAACTGCTGATCGCTAGTCTGATCATACTGGCATAACTGGAAAAGAAAAAAAGTGATTAATGTAAGTATTAATAAATATTTTGGCTTTGGTCAAATTTTTCTGAAGTTAAGCGTGTTTGTTGGAGCGGCGTGACGAGGGGCGGTGCGACCTAAAAGCATTGCTTTGGGAGTGAAATGTGGTGTGTGAATCAGATCATGGCGACAGACACGGTGAGCGTTGTTTAGCGTGCTCATTTGTTTCTTGCATGTCACTTTGGTTCAAGTGAGATTTTTTTATAGTTTGTGGAGGTTTAGAGGTTTTCTGATTTCTCAGTCATTGAAATACTTCAAAGTTCAGTGTTGAAAGAATCTAAACACGAGGGAGAAGTCCTTTAGGGGTTCTTTTGATTGGCTTCTAACTTAAATAAGTGCCTCTATTAATTGTGATACTAAATATCTGTTACTGTGCTTCCTATTAAGAAAAAAAGCAATTTCAGCATTCAAAATTTACCCTAGCCAATTTATTTATTTGCCAGAACATTCCTAACCCATTTACAGCACAATAAACTCTTCCTATCAGATACATTGTCTTTTAATCTTTTGGATAACATGCATACGTCATTGATGTATAATCTAATGCTTGATATAAATACTTATCTGTCAGTAAGCTTTGCAAAATGTTGATAAAAAAATATGTCAAGACATTACATTGCTGAATTCAATTATTTTATTAGTCTAGCATGTTATACTGGCCATTGCCTTGATAACAGGATCCTTTAAAGAATATACCTTTTTCACTGCCTGTAATCTATACTAATTTTTTTTTTTCTATAGCCTACGCTGTCCCACTGCTGGGCAAAGGCCTCCCTCCACTCCTTCCATCGTTCTCGAGCCCGCGCGTCCTCCTTCCAGTTTTGCCGGAACCTATCCAATTCGCCCCGCCATCTCCTACGTGGTCTGTACATACTATACATTTATATATATATATATATCTATACATCTGTCTCTCTATACTAATATTAATAAAAGATATTTTTTTTTGTAAATTTGTATACTGTAGTAATAATGTCTGTAACTACTAGTAGGATTTCAAAAAATCTTTTTGTTTTTGATAGCCCAATTCTTAATGCAAAAAGAATTTTTACCTTAGGGTGGTAGCGTGATGTTAAATAGCATAGGCTGTCGCTACGACCCTTAGGAGCCCAGCAAAAACAAAAAAAAGTCAGAAAGAATGATATGCGAAAACGAATTAATAGCACGGGTGGGCGATGCAATGCGACGCAGTGAGTCGGGAGAACAAAAAGTTTCACGCTCACGAAGTCGGGGGTAGAAGCTAGTATTTTATGTTACAGCCATGTCAGGTTGAATATACATAAAAGTCTTAAAAATATGCATAGTTTTGTCTCTGTTCTACCATTCCATATAAAATAATGTATTACATTTATAATATGACACAATTGGGTATGTCAGTTTTATACCATTAAGGAGGCAAATTGTAAGCCCTATGTGAGCCCCCTATCTACCTATAGTACTTACTAAGAGGAACACTATTATTTTCCTTAGTCTAATATTACAGCTTACAGTGGGCAAGTTGATTGAATTATGAATCACTGTTAAAGGATCATGTGACATAAAAAAAAACCCTACTAATATTATAAATCTGAATGTGTGACTGTTTGTTACAATTCTTAGTATTTTACACATAATTATTAAACTACTGAACCAATTTCAACAGAATTTTGTCCAGAGCTTAAAGCTATAAACCAAGGACTATTTTGCCATACAGATAAACTGTGACCTGGGTCAAGCCACAGGATACTTTTTTTCCCGTAGTATGTTCCCATGGGATGATTTCTGGCCAGAAAACCGCTGGCAAAAGCTGCAAAGGCTAAATAATCTATAAAGGCTTTTTTTAGTTGTTGCAGCACATCTTTATTTTTTCTGATGACAAACTGTTCTTTCCCCTCCCTTTTTTATATACTTGTACAAATTACTATTATTATTTTAAAGACAGTTAGCTTTTAAATTATGTAAATATAGTAATCTTGGCAATTGAAATAGCTTGATTAATAAATAACAGCAAACAGAAAAATAATTACAGTTTAGTGACTGCAGCTGATTTTACAATGCAACTTCAAAGGCCATTGACCTCTTACTTCTAGTAAATATTAATGTATTTTTCCTCATCCCGGACATAAAAAAATAACTAGAGTAAATATCTTATTAGTACAAATAATTAAGGCAGTTTAAAAAAATGTGTCATTTGTGTGCCTAATTAGCTATATAAGGAAGAGATAAGCTTAAATCAGAAGAGGATTCATTTAGAATAATCATGTGTATCTTTATTATGCATTAATAATTGTTCCTAGTCAGAAGAATTCAAACAAATAACTTTATCATTTTATAATAAGGTTGTTTTTTTTAATTGTGTTTATGTAGTTGGTTTACCAAAATTACAACAAACAATAATTGTACATATATGTTAACAAGAGCTGAAATTACATAAGAATTTCATAAACCCGGACAAGGTGATGAAGAAAGAAAATGAAAACCAAGTTTTTTTTTAATTTGGGCCATAGATTATTTATTTTGTCTGTAGTTGTAGTGACCAGGGTTGTTGCTGATGCTTCTTTTTTTCACCTCAGTGGATGCTGATTTTTTATTATTGATATATTTTCTTAACAAAAGCAGGGAAAAAGTAGTGACCATTATGAATTTATACCTAAAAGTTGCACAGTTTTCCTTGGTATTGATATAAAATATTGTTTTTATTTCAATATTTTTGTTACTTTTAATAGAAAATAGAATCAAATTAAGTACCTAGTTTAGTAATATTTAGTACTAGATTAGTAATCAGCATTGATCAATGCGGATGCTGATGTTGAAAATGATGCTGAAGTTCCGCGGATGCTGATGCTGATGTTCGCAACAACCCTGGTAGTGCATGCACAATGATCCACATGAAGGACTAAGTGCGGAAACCAAACCCTCTAACATAGAACCCTGGTAGTGACATTCAAATCTCTGCAGCCTTTTTACTTTTTCAGATACCTATGAAAATAGGTTTCACAGTTCCAAATACTTAATAGATTTGTGTAGAAAAGGTTCTTCATTAACTGTCAAACTGCATACAACAAAGATAGTGTTCATTGGCGATAAGGAATTTGTTCTTCGCCAAACACTAGATCAAAAACTTGGGAGCTACAGTCAGCTTCCTAGATTTTATTTGGGCAGAAGCATGCAAATCTTAACATTTTACACTTTAATTTCATAAAAATAATTTGCCTACCTTAAAATGTATTTAATTGGATTAAAAGTAAAACTTTGATATCAAATCTAACACTAGGTAACTAAGTTGATAAGGTTCTTCTTGGAATTTCATGATTACTCAAACATTTGCGTTTCAACAACTACAGACAGACCTGATTTAGTAATCCTTGTGTCAGCATTTCCAATAATATTGCCTACCTCATGAAGTCCTCCATTTGCATACATTTCATTACTCATCAATTTAAGGGTCACTTACAAATGACTCATTCACACGTATTAGGTAGTCTTTGAGGTTTTAACATTGGAAAAATCCTTTACCTGTACGCGGGCTTCGCGTGTTTGATTTTATTCGTGTTTTCTTTCTGATCGGCCTCTTTGTTATTGTTTTCCTGCTGCAGGCCGAGCGGCTGCACATCTTCGTACAGAAACCGCGGGATGGGGCCTAGCGGGCTGTGGCGTGGCGGGCCAGGGCTGAACGCAGGGAGCCACTCCACGCCTGGGGAATCGCTCATTGTCCCATCAATATACGCGCACTTTCACCACTCTTCGCGTTCTCATCACCATATGAACACAAAAACATAGATTTTTATCTTCACACTGTGGGCGTAACGCTCTTGCTACCTTTTATGAAGATGATCCTCATTGTAGGACATTGAGAATCCTTGAAATGACGACTAACTTGAACTACTGTCACGAGACTAATGGACACGAACAAACCCAGTATGAAAACTTATAAATACATTGATACGTTGCAAAACACTTAAATTAAACTATCGAATAACTTAAAAAATGAAAGAAAATCCTATTTTACATGAAAATTGAAATTATTATGACATTTGAGGCACCTACAACAAGGAAAATGGCGGCGTTTTAGGTGTGCTCAGTTCAGAAATGCATTTTGTTGGAATAAACATTCGCGAATGTGTCTGAAATAAAATATCAATTTTATTTTACTTTTATTTGCGATATATTTTAATAAATAAATAACCGACATAGAAACATGCAATAATGCAATTTATAATACTGCAGTAATTTCTAATTATTTCAATGTTATTATTCAAGGCAACATCAAGCCAGGGTGACAGCATGAATAAATTTAAAAAAACTGACAGTTTGAACAAAGTGGTCGGTAGGAGGACTTGTGTTTTCTGTTCTTTTATTTTTAACGGTTTGTTGACAATAATTTATAAACGTATAAATTATCAAAGTTTATTTGTTTGTGTACTTTTATTCTATTATTGTGGTGGATTGCTAAGTGAAAGCTTCAACGATGGCGATGCAGCCAGAAGTCGGTGTGCCCGACTTCGTCCTACTGGACAATTTAACCACCGATACCTTTATCGAAAATTTGCATTTGAGGTGAGTTATTTGTAATGATATCGTCATCGTACTGAATACTAGTTACTGTTTGTTTATTATTGACTCGAAAACTCTTATAAAACTTCAGCTCCTATTCATGTTTTGACCAACTTTGATAGTAAATAAAAGTATGTCTCTGAAAAATAGGATGTTGCTAAATTCTGTAACACTGTGTGTGTTATGTGTAGGTGTACCTTAAGACTGAACGCAACAGACTAAATAAAACTACTCAAACCTTTTATTTATTGCTTTGTGGGAGGTAAATAGTGAAAATAAACATTATTTCGAACAAAACTGTAACTCACTGGTGTGGTATGTAGTATTACCATACTGGTTGACCTTGCATTTTACACCTGTTTCAATAGTTAAATGTACTGATACTGTCTCCATAAAACACAATGGCCACTTAATATTTACCAATGTTCAAGAACTGTAACTTAAGTTTTAAATAAGTCATTTATTTAAACCATAAAAAATAATTCATAGTATCACGCTTGTATTCCCCGAATGGTTAGGCAGAGGTTTACCTCTAGTACACACAAATTTCGCTAGTTCCATGTAATAGAGGCGAGCCTATTGCCATCAACGGGGCCCATATCCAGACTCCAGGCTGCTACTGACAAATCCCTAATGGAAAATCCCAATAACACTGCCCAGCCTGGGAATTGAACCCTGGAATTCATACTCAACGCTTGCAACCACTAGACTAATGAGGCAGTCATAAAAAATATATCTTTTAAATATTATGACAGCAGATGTAAACAACAGGCGCAAATGCCCTAAAGAACTACTTAAAAAGATTTATTCATATATGAAAATAATAAGTATAAGAAAAAATCTATATCTTTTTTATAAGATAAGTGATAGACATCATTTTAAATCAAATCATTTATTTGCTTGAATATGGGTAGTTACATGAGGTGATACATATATTATAAACAAGTTCTTAAAACTATATCCTACCTAAACAGGTGTGCAAATATCTACTATAATAAAAATATTTCTTACATTCAATAATTTACAAATATTAATATTAAATTATTTATGAAATTTATTAATTATATAATTTTATTATTTTTACTTAACTTAAAAATTTAATTACATTTATCATTTAAATAATCAGTAACTGTGTAATAGGCTTTATTGATCAGGTATGTAATGTAATGTAATAGAAAGTATTTAAATAAAGATTATGAGCAATAAACTGGAACTGGTACAACTTCTATGCTATGAACTATGGATTGTGGCATATCATTTGAAAGGCAATTTTGTAAGCTTTCAACCTCTTCCAATATCATAACCAAAGATTATTCACCTTATGTCATGGAACTTATATCAAAAAACAACAATTTTTAAAACAAACACCATATTGTTTGGTAACCCTGAACCCTATAAAAAGGATGTGTTTATGAAAATTTATCATCAGTCCAATATTTCGTGTCACTGGGAATACTGAAGGTAAAAGAAAATGGAAACCACACCTATAGAAGCTGCTCAAGTTGTCATCCTAATCCAGCAAGGATTGTCTCAGCATACTATCGCTCGACAGCTTCATTTGAGCCAGTCTTGTGTCTCGCAGGTATACAAGAGGTTCAGTGCAACTGGAAATTTAGTCCTAGTAGTAGTTTAGATTGGGATATCGAGCGATGGAGGCCAGTCCAGATCTCGGACGAATCCAGGATGTGCCTGCATGGTAGCGACCATCGACAGAGAGACTATAGGAGACCAGGGGAGAGATTCGCACAATGCTGTTTTGCGGAAACAGTGGCATACGGTGGTGGGTCCTGTATGATGTGGGCGGGGATATCTATTGAAGCAAAAACGGAGTTGATATTCGTACCTGGGCGGAGGTCGGGGAGGGGGCTAACCGCAGAAAGATACATCAACGACATTCTGCTAGGCCATGTGCTCGCCACCGCCGGGTTTATTGGCGAAGATTTCCTGGTAATGCACGATAATGCCCGCTGCCACAACGCTGCAGTGACTAGACAGTACATTGTCGAAGTCGGGGTTCCCCCCACACTAGACTGGCCAGCCCTCAGCCCTGACTTAAATCCCTTTGGACATATATGGGACGAGCTGAAAAAGCGGGTACGAGGAAGGGATCAGGTTAAAACGGTTGACATATTGAAGAATAAACTATAATAGCAATATATTCATTAGGCAATCGACATTGTTGTCGATAACCTACGTTAGTGGATCTACACAACACAAGGACATCACTAACTCGTCAACAAATTAACGTTTTTGGCTGTACTTACGAAGTTACGAGTGAAAACTAATCCCGTGGGACTTGTTACTGGTTTTTGCACAATTTGTGCACATTTTATAAACACAGGAAGGCATCGTTGCTGCTTATTTAGACGATTACTGTAATTTTACTTAACGTGTTGTACACAAACGCCAGTTCGATTGTGACTAAGGTCGATTGTGTTCTTGCACCTAATTTATGCGGTCCACGTCGAGGAGTGCGTACCAAATCTTCCCTTATTTTATATCAATGGGAAATATCCATAAAAACACAAACCGTATCATGTAAAGAATGCTCCTGTATTGCCTGATCTTACATTAAGATAAGCATAACTTAGAATGTAAGATACTGTAAAGACACCAAGCCGATATGCCTGCCGTCTAATTACCTACCTATCACCGATCAGTAGACAGTTAGGTATGTAAGTAATTATCTTAAGCAGTCAATGGTTAAGATTTTTTTCTGTTGTTGTTCGTTAGTTCCCATAGAATATTTTAAAAGTTGAATGCAAATATTGTGTTGTATCACCATTATTTTTATCGCTGACTGCACTGGCTTTTTACATCAATCTTTCTGCACTTACTTGATTGTTGGTTCCACAATTAGTATGTGTCCAATGCAAGATTTTTAGTTTGGCATATCATGTTACTCAGATCGCTTGATCCTGTCTGACTAGGGTTGTCTTTCATCTTAGTTGACCAATGATTTTTTAGTTTGTTCGGATCTCCAGCAAATAATCGACGACTCTTGAACCCCTATTAAATATGTAAGCTTTTGTAAATATAGCTCTCGAGTAAGTAGGGCTGAAGAAAACATTGTGGATTGGATTACCCAAGGATAACTTATGGTCATTTTTACAAATGGCCACCCTGACTTGACGAAATTAATAGATTGACATTAATCATGATATAAAGCCTTTTTGTCAAAGATTCCTAGAACGAAGTGGAGGAGCATCATATGGAAGGCTGCCCCACCACAATGCATGACATGCGGGTCACCATGCCGCCCGCCCGCCCATGAGCATTTGATCAAAATAACGTTTTATTTATAGCGTTCACACTGGGTTGTGGTGACATCTATACCGCTACATACGAACTACGCAAGACATATTCTGTCATCACACAAATCCTACATAGTTTACCTACCCGCACTATCTGCATCAACCATCGGCCAATAGCTATACACCCGTCTGGTCGGAGGATCCTGCCTTTTCAATGGACGATAGAGGAACTATTCACTCTGGCCTCCATACCTCCAAAGGGGGATAAGTAAATTAACTACATCTTAGCTCAACAAAAATAATACATAACCGAAAAGGCACATTAACAAACAAATTACTGCCACAGTCCACATGATCTAATCGCTACAAAAATAAATGCATCATGTAATATTTAAATAAACAATATTTGTTTATGCAATACTAGTCATCTTCCACGAAAAGGAGGTGCTGTTCGGATGCTTGCGACGAAAATAAACAATTAAACAATAAGTATGGAAAGCAATCTGTGTCACAGCTATTTCTGTACCAACTTCATGAAAAGCATTGCGTTTGAAATAAGTCAGAAAATCTCCTCGGACTGCTTATTTTGGTGCACAGATTCAATCTAAGTCCATTGACATCCACTGACGCAGCTGCGGTCCAGATACAGTGATTTTCGCGGCATGAATATAGCTGTTGGTCTAGTGGTCGCAAGCGATACTGCTGAGCATGAGGTCCTGGGTTCGATTCCCAGGTCGGGCAAAGTGTTATTGGGTTTTTCTATCAGGAATTTCTCAGTAGCAGCCCGGAGTTGAAATTTGGGCCCGGTTGATGGTAATAAGCTCGCTCCCTATTACATGGGACTTAAACAAACTGGCGAATTCTGGGTTACACCACCAATTCGCTAGTTATGTTTAAGTAGTACTATAGTTACACCTCTGCCTATCTCTTAGGGGGTTACAGGCGTGATGGTACGATATTAATACAGCTCCCGCTGTGTACAAAGCAATAATTGTTAATTTCCTGCTGCCTGATTCTTTCCTTGACGATGGAAGATCGCGCGTTGCAAAGTTACGACATGGCACCAAGGAAATTACATTTCGATTCGAATCGTCTTGTCGTAGTGCGGACATTTTTGTTCCGTCTGGGTTGGAGGTTGTAGTCTTGTCTTGTATTCACGCTGATGTCCTTTAGATGGCCAATTACTTGTTAACTGGAATTGGCTAGGTAAATTACGTTGTTGTGCTAGACCGAACTTTCTTAAACTAGCAGTTTCGCTCCCAAATCCCGTCTGATAGAATGATTAGGATCAAACTTGGCAACAACCCTTATCCCTATTTGTTTCACGAAAGCAATGCAAACTAACGCTAGACTAAGCTTGAGTGTGTCAACATCTTGGGCAGAACTGTCATTTCGACATTAACTTATTTTCGGTCGCTGTCATAAATATTCTAATCGCATTGCATCCAAGTGCACACCTTTATTTACACTCATTACGATAGAAGCCTGTGTTCTAAGATGACACACAACTCTGATGTCATCGCTCAAGGTGCCGACTGACTGGCCTTTCATCATGTTTTCCTTATTATTGTTTGTTTAATGTATAATTATAAAAGAACTGAGTACACCTTGTTCTATTGAAAAAATATCGTAAGGAAGTATAATGCGGTCTGTATTATGAATTGATAAAGCGATTATTAAATATTTACCATCTTCGTCTTTGACCAGACCACACTACATACAATGTACATTCAATATTTCTTGCATTCTTTAAAAAAAAAAAAAAACGTTTAATTCAGGTATTAAACCCATAGTAAAATTACAAAAATAAAAATAAAACAAAATTACAATCCATTATAAATTTAAATTAAATTACATGCACACAAAAAACAAAACAAATATTCAAAACAAACCGAATGAGGTTCCAAAATGTATGTCAATAACTTGAAATAGAATAGAAGGCACCGCAAATACGAGACATTTCTCGCAACAGCGCAAAATTACATCAGCAGCGTCTTCCTCAGAACTCACCACATAAGTTAAATCAGTAGCTATTCTAGCTCAGCCTACTGACGTCTCAATCAGCCTCGAGGTAGACCACAAAATGTCTATGACTTGGCCGTAAGTAAGCGTTCGATGTTTGAATTTCAAGCTGCATTTTAATACTCTCAAAGTCTGCAAGTTGGTTAGATTTTATGTCTTCGTTTGAAATGCTGCTGCCGACACATAATTAAATGAAATACAGTAAAATATTGTATGGTTTTCCACCATTTTGACGAATTCAAAATACTGTAAAGGTAATCTGTGGTTAAGTTCCATAAATTTGAAATCTATTAAAGTTTTCAACGCCAGCACTCGCTACGTTTATATTCTTTAACCGTTATTTCGTTTTACGATGCAAGGGAAACGCAATCTCTGCTTCAGTCTGTTAATGAGTTTAACCTAAGATATTGTTAGAAAACGTTTACAGCATGAAAAGTATTACAAGTTTACCACTATCTCCACAAAAGATATTCGTGATAAACAGTTATTCCTTCGCTGGATCTACGCACAAACACGTACGGGGTTTTTGGTTAGATCCTTCCACCAGCTACAGAAGACATTTGAAAATAACGGTCAGAGTCTCTAGCTACAAATGATTTATGTTTACCCGCCATCCTAATTACAAAGTGGCCAGCTTAATTTAAATAAAGATCGATGACTCATAATGGATGTACTTATCAATATATGCAAAATTATGAAACCGGTTGGACTTGGTGTTGCGTGCCGAAATGTTCCGGTTCAAGTCCCAGACAGAATACACTCGCCTTGCAAAAAAAACTGTTTACTTTTCTAGGAAATTGACCTGGAAATATTGTCATTATGACTGTCAGTAATCTTTGCTGTTTTATTTATGTAACATTCGGCTGTGTCTGTTTGTTTTTCGCGAATTCACTTTTCTGGCTAGTAATGTGCAAGTCGGCATTTTTTGTGCATGATTTTGAAGAAAAGAGCCAAATTACACGGACGTAATGGTGTTGGAGTAAAACCTTATGGTTTAACGCTTTTAATAGTATTTGCTCATATCGTATTGATATTATCTGTCAGTATTTTACTTGAATAACATGGTGTGAATGAAATGAATGTTGGTTTCCCGTGGGAGCTTCAAAATTTCCCAGCCACTATTAGCACAAAAAGTTTACCTTCACAGCATTATGTCTGGCTATATTTTATAGCTGTAGAATCTGGTTTAAGACCGATTTGTAACTGTGTTTGCAACGTTAGCTACGATTGTTTGCTAATCTAGTTTTGTTTTTATTTTAGCTTGCGAATTGCAATTAGCAATGTCCATGGGTTATAAAAAGGCTAGACCACAAAACTCAAATCTTTCGCAGCAACTTGCTTGCTCAGCCAGATGATTACAACATTTTCGGGAGGCGTCCAACTCCAGCAGTGGATAGCGACAGACAGTTAAATAAAAATTACCAGCTGCAGTGTGCACTACCCTCTCTTTAGCACATTTCAAATTAGGAACACATGAAATACATATTAAACCCATTGTGAATCTAGGCCAGCATCACAACTCATAAGAAGTCACATTAACAAATCAGTACTTGTCAAATACTTTCACGGCGTGCGCACACGCACATTACCGAAATAGGTCGCATCAGTTTAATGGTTTATTAATAACGTTATTTGTTGCGTATGAGAGAATGCAGTCAGCACTGCGGAATGAGTGGACCGTTCGTTTATTGACATGTCGTAAAGCCAGGGGGTATTAAATAGGCGTTTCAGCATTCCTTTCTGAATTGTGATGGTAGTCTAAGCATAGCATAGCGTACTGGATATTTATCTCTAACTCTGTTTTAACAACAATAGTGTATACCTCACGGCTGCGCTAAAAAGGTTCATGAATCATGGTTCATGGATGGCAGTCGTCTTAAATACAAAATTACTAAGGAGAGATGGTCATTCGTAAGTGAATTACTGTCAATTATAAACCTTTATTCAAAAACAAACCGTTACATGTGATGTTGAGATGAAGAACATGAATGCGCTATTCATGAAACTGTACTCGAGGAATACCTAAATTGCTGACTGGCAAATTTTCTCTCCAGTGAAAGCTATAAGAAGAATGTAAACACACCATTAACTTAGCCAAACCACTAGCAATATCCTCAAAGCGCGCACATCTCCATACGCAACTGGACGGCTAATTGACCGGCTACTAATTAAGGACAATGGGCCCAGTTAGCCGACTACTATGTGCTGCATATTTGCATTTAACTGCACATATTATATCCGTTTTACGGTCTTGGGTTGTTTAGGCGTGTGGGTAGTCTAATATTACATTACAGCGCATGTGCTGGGTTAAGAGAGCGTTCGTTGTATCTTGCTGGATAGTAACTGCAGTAATGTGATCCAAATATCTATTACTTATGAGATTAGAGTTGATCATTATCGATGAAATTCATCACAAGACGTTACGGTACATGCTACCGTAACGTCTTGTGATGAATTTCGGCCTATCAGTGGAATCAGAAAAAAAATCTGATGATCTCTATGAAAAAGCTTTGATGATTTCCGGAATTTAATGCTTTTAGTTTTAGCCTGGATGACTATGGTATTGTTGAGTTCGCCTACACGCTACAATTACCCTCTCCCAAATTACCATAATTTATAGCATTATTGAATGACAAGCACTGTCGAAATGGCGGTGGTTGGGGAGGCCTATGTCAGTGGACGTCTTTCGGCATAAATGATGATGATGATGACAGCGTTATTCATGAGGAAAAACTTCAATACGCGTGTCGACGTGGCGGACAGCCGTGGCGGACAGCCGTGGGAAGAATGACGACCATCGTTAAACGGAAACCGAACAAATTTTCGACAACATTGGAAACATGGTCTGTAGCCTTTGGTGGCCGAACACATCTATTGACAACATCACAAACATCTCAATTCTCAAGTACTTACGTAGGTACTTCTGACAATCCTTCAATGCCCTCATCACACAGTCACGACTACTCACGACCGCACCTCCCTCGTAAAACTAAAAGTATTTAGATAAAACAAATATAGTCACGTTTCTAACACCACTAGCAAAGCAAGCCAACTAATTATCTCTACACAATGGTGTTAGCACGTGTCTTAGCTTATGATGTCATGAAATATTCTTACTATGGCTTGCGAGTTTGCGAGTTATAACATCTGGACGACTTTAATAAAAGAGGCAGTAGTAGCGCTTGTATCCGTTGTATATAAACTTTATATAACACTAACTTCTGCCCACGACTTCGTCCGCGTCAAATTTCTTGTATTAATATAGAATACATAAAACCTAACATAATTATATCCTATGACACTCTGCAATAGTGTAGCTTCCCATTAGTTAAAGAATTTTCAAAATCGGATCAGTAGTTCCGAAGTTTACCCCCTACGTACAAACTCACTTTCCTTTTCATTGTATTATTATGTACAAAATTGAGAAGAAGACATAGACTGGACGTTTCTAAACGTTCAATTATTAACGTCTCTAAAAAAATATTCATCTAATGACCATCATCATGTACCTTATTTTATTCAGGCTGAACCTTAATAGCGGTAGTTATTCAAATTCAAATTTATTTATTTTGAGACAACTAGATCCAAAGGTTAGTATACAAAAACTTAGACAACTATTGTTAGTAAAGAAATACAATTAAAAAGAACAACACTCATCATACCTATAAATAAACAATTCTATATACAAATGCCCCTGTGCTGAGACACCCCGCTCCGTCAAGATAACCCATAGGGAGACACCTCCCTAACAGATACCAGACGAACGAAATGTCTCAACACAGGTGCACGTACATCTTCAGCTATCGTTTTCAGGATGCTCTTGTGACTCCCCCGCACCCTCCTCATAAGTGACACGACTTTTTTCCGCATGACGGCATGAAAATCGTCAGTATGACGATTATGCTAAGCTGACAGTTATGCTAAGCCAGATTTTGGTCTTTCCAGCATGCGGTTGATAAAAATCTACCTAAGGATATTGAGCGGTCCGCCTCACGCCCCCAGGTCCTGTCGTGAACTACTTATCCCAAACAAGGCTAAATTAAGTACCTAAAGGAAGTATATGGTTAAAAAAAATCCCAATGCATACGCGGCGGGGGGTGAAAAATTTCGACCTTGCTTCGCTCGCTTTTCTTATCATATTGCGAGTGCAACATTTTTCAAACTTACGGTCGCTCTTACATCCTGGCATCAGACTTTCATCACTCCCTGCCTGTAACGACTAATCAGAATGCAATTGACAGACAAATCAATCTTGAGCCTTGATTATTCTTGCATTGTCAGCTGCAAAGAGATTCAAGGTTAATTGTTCGTGACTCTTGTAATTGAGAGATGATGTTTAGATCTTTTTGCTGGCATACTTTTTCTGGAATCGTGACTAAACCCAACAGCCATTATATTGATTTACGTTATTTTACAGAAACTTTTATTTATGCTTATGTTCTTTGTCAGGACGATAGCAATCACTAGAAAAATTACCAGTTTCAAAAACATATTTAGAAACACTTCGAATCCCTCCTTTGATTCTATAATATTAGAATATGACACGGTACGGAATTTATTAAACCTTTTTCTTCTTGCCCTTTCCATTTGTTCATGCAACAGTACAGTGAACTATACCCGTGACATTTACACCACACCAGTTCACACCACTATATCATAGTACAGCCACTAGCACTAGTGTTCACTGATCTTTTTCGTACACAACAGTGTTTTATGCTCTGATTCACTGCGAAAGGTCGTCGCGGCCGTAGTGTGGGCGACTGTGATTCGTGACGAACATTTTTACAAGTACTCATCTAAGTACAGTACATACATCATTATTCTTCATCATACTTATCTAAGAAACAACGCATGATTTTATTTTAGTCTAGGTGAAAATAGCTTGTTGTTGTGAAAAATGCATCACTAATTTCTTTTCCCACGTCTTTCTGCTCACTGCCGAAAGTCTGATTTACTGGCTGTTGATCTTGGCTTTCTTCATGCTATTATTAAGCCTCGTATTCTTGGTAAACAAAAGTTGCGCAACATGTTTTTGTTTTGCTGTACTCCTGGTAACACGGAGTGTTTGAAAGGCAACTAGCAACTTTTGAAGTCTAAAGACAACTTCTGTAGCCACTTTACAACTTGCTGCTTGCTTTTTAGTTTATGACTTAATCAACATTTCAGCCGAAAGACGTCCACTGCTGGACAAAGGCCTCCCCCAAAAAAAAGGGAGGGGATTTGTCATAATCGTCACGCTTGGCAGGCGGGTTGGCGATCGCAGTATGGTTTTAGAAATGCATAGAGAACGCTGCTGCCCATTCTCTAGTAAGTCTCTTAGTCGCCTTTTACGACACCCACGGGAAGAAATGGGATGATGCTATTTTTTACGTCCGGCACCCAACGGAACATGACTGAATAGTTAGAACTAGTTAGAAGTAAATATTTTTGGATTTTGCTTTTGGATATTGTCATATTCAGTAGTAGTAACAAAATGAAGCAGACGGCAATCTGACATCTATAGGTAAAATGTTATTAGTATACTAGTGATGCTATGGTATGTAGCGGCATTAACATCGCCACATGCGAACTACGCGTCACACTGACGTCACGCAAAATCCTGCATCGCGCAAGCAGAGTTTACCGCGCAACTAGCATATTATATACAACATCCCGACATCAACTGTTAGGCAGTTGCCCACCAGATACAACACACGTCTGGTCGGAGAATCCTCCCTTTTCTACAGAGGATGAGTGAGCTTTACACCCTGTTCCTCATACATCTAAAAGGTATGTTAACTCAGGAAAATGGCTACGTGACATATGTTACTGCTTATTTGCGAGTTTGTAGTCTATTGTCACACTTATTATTATGAGGAAATGCTTATCATTATGGCTTTATCGCGATAATCGCATAGCTATATTGAAATAGCCTCCAACATTTTTCAATTTCAAGCCATCATCATCATTACCATTCACGGCTTTTTTAACCCCTGACGTAAAATTACGTAAAAAGGTGTTATCAGCTTTTGTCTGTCTGTGGCATCGTACCTCCTAACTCAATGGGTTGATTTTAATGTAGTTTTTTCAACCCTCTGCCTTCTCCCTTTTACGCCATTCTGTTCTATTCTAGGCCAATCATATCCAGGTGATTTGCGTGCGGATTATTCGTTAGGAAGTTATAAATTGGATCGTATTTATCATACAAAAATAAAGACTCGTGGAATTAATGTTTCATGTTTGTACTACTTTGTAGTCATAATATTATCCACCTACGCCATTCAAAGTTACGTACTGGTGTTCAGTTATCCATAAGTGTGAAGGAAAACAGGTTCCAGGGAAAAAATGCCTGCCTTACAATAATATTGTGTTATAAATATAATATTCAATTCACCGTAAGAGTTCGCCATTAACGTTATGAAAATAACAATGTCCGTCTTTTAAATCAAAATGTACTGTTTTCCTATACTTCATAACCAAATATGACTATGATTTGTATTTGTCACTTCCCTGGTGACTAATTAGATAATTTATATTTAGTTGCAACTAGGATGATTAGTAGATACTGGGCGATTAGCATCTGTGTTGACAATGAGTACTGCAATCTTTGAAATCGGAATGTTCTAAGAGGAGTCGTCTTCGTGATGCATTCTATCATATTTATCTGCTTGGATACCAGAGCAATACGTTAATCACAGGCTATTTCATAATAACTAGACGCCCAGAAGGATCGATTTCAGTATTAGTTCAGGATGTATTTTCGGCTTTTCGAGCGAGACTCGCTACTCTACTGGTCTGGGGCGGAGACCGTCTCGCGGTCTTCTGTTCTATCTTGGTCTCGCTCGCGAACAGGCGCCCTACAAAACCTAATGACCAGTAACGGTCTCGGTCTACTGTCTCTGTTTTCCGTCTCGGTCTCCGGGCTCTGTCGCCTCGCGAACCGCCACCTTAGGGATTACACTTTTCTCATAATTTCGGGTCCATAAAATCAAAATCAATAGTCATAGTACTGCAATCTTTGAAATCTGAATGTTCTAAGAGGAGTCGTCTTCGTGATGCATTCTATCATATTTATCTGCTTGGATACCAGAGCAATAGTACTGCAATCTTTGAAATCTGAATGTTCTAAGAGGAGTCGTCTTCGTGATGCATTCTATCATATTTATCTGCTTGGATACCAGAGCAATACGTTAATCACAGGCTATTTCATAATAACTAGACGCCCAGAAGGATCGATTTCAGTATTAGTTCAGGATGTATTTTCGGCTTTTCGAGCGAGACTCGCTACACTACTGGTCTGGGGCGGAGACCGTCTCGCGGTCTTCTGTTCTATCTTGGTCTCGCTCGCGAACAGGCGCCCTACAAAACCTAATGACCAGTAACGGTCTCGGTCTACTGTGTCTGTTTTCCGTCTCGGTCTCCGGGCTCTGTCGCCACGCGAACCGCCACCACACGCCATTACACTTTTCTCATAATTTCGGGTCCATAAAATCAAAATCAATAGTCATTCATTCTAATTAGGCTGAGAATTAGCAATTTTTAAACGTCAACATTATCAAATCAAATTAATTTATTTGCCATTAGGTGTTGTACAATTTCGGTCTTAACATAAGACAGTCCCTCAAAACGCCCGCCCTTCACCACTTCCTAGTGCTTTAGCTGGGAAGAAGTCCATATTTGTATTAGTTTTTCCAGATCGCACGAAAACACGATAAGATTCGGAAGATTCCCTATAAAATGCATAATGTACTCTCTCTGTCAGTGTCAAGACAACGGTAGCTCATGGATGACCGACTCGACTTGCTGAAATATCTGGAAACGATAACCTTCAACAACACTACTCCCTCCTAGTTTTGTTTATTCACCTCTGTTGATTAGCTAAAAGGAAATTTACAGGCCTGCAGGAATTTCCCCTCATTATTACAAAAAGACAATAAATAGGTATGATCAAAACATTTTGCAGCAGTGGTATCGTTATCTCCAGATACCGATCGATTAGGTATCGATGGGTTTCGAAACATTGAGTGTTATCACACTTATCACTGTTATCAGATACGGTGAATGTCTGTTCCAATAGGAAAAATTTGTAGAGGTGATTTGTTGTGACCTGAATCGCCTTGGTTGATGTTATGCTTAAGCAGGCAGAATTAGCATAAGATGCTGCCTTGGTATCGCATGTTCAAAAGCTTCAACGATGCACCTGTGCTGTTAAGTATTCTTATTAGTCAGATGAACGGAATGACTTACCTAGCGTGAGTGGCATCGACTTTGAAAGCTTTTATTTTTTCGTTGGAACCATCTGCTGCTGGCTTTAAACTTGTCTTAATGCACAAACGCAAAAATCAAAGGAGACTGGAATATACTATAGGCGTTTGTCCACTGCAGCCATCATCGACACACGGGATTATTCGAACCGAATGTGACGTCCTGGTGACGGCGATCGATTGTCCATCGCAAATTCGCAACAGAACTCGGCGGTTCAGTATGTTATGATGTGTGGACAAACGGACTATGAGTCCTTCTGGACCACAATGAAGCTAATAATTATCTTCGCTTCCGTATTACAAAATGGTAAAAGACAAACAATCCTAAAGTAGAAGTAAAAGTATTCTAGTGCTACAAGGATCTTCTGGCGCCTGAATGACGTTGACAGGGCGTTGCTGGTGAACATTTGTGAAATATCACAGAAATTGTATTGACAAATCAAAATGGCGGCGTTACTTCTGATTTCGGCCACGAGCCAGAAAAACCTTGGAGCGTTGTATCTTTATGTATCCTTGTTTCATCACGCTCAACACACGACCTCCTTTTCCTGAACCTCTCATCAAATAATAAGGACATCCGCGCACGATCGTTCCGCAGTCACAAATCTCTTGGCTGTCGCGAATTGTCTCCCGTCCTGGCGTCCGCTACGCTCACGTGGTCTAATGAACAATAAGTGCTCGAGACATTAGCGAGGTCGCTGACCGGGTCATAAGGTGAGGTGGGAGTGATGACGGAGCGAGAAGTGGAGCGAATCGCAAACAGCGAGCGGGATCAAGTATTGGAAGAAATAAATTGGTTCAGCTGCTGCAGCAATCATTTAAAAAACTGGTTAATGAAAAAAAATGCGGCTGCATCAAATACATACCTATGTAACAAAATACCAGGCGAGTTACTAACTAGATTTTGACTGTTTCTTCTTCTGGTCTGGTGCCTCTCCAAAGTCTCCAATTATTGTAGCCTAGTCATCAACGAAGGAAGTAAAATAAGCCCGGGATGGAAATCTTGTTAAGTTTACGATGATGATCGGAACTTAATTATAATTTTGATCAATAATTAACGTTATTTATAAAGGTTCATATCTTCCCTATTAGCGTGGGTAGAGAGTTCTGAATTACTAACGGCAGGTCCTTGTGAAAAGCCGTGCCTTGCATGAAAAGGACCTACCAAGGGATACCTACCATACAAGCAGTATCAGTAGATACGGCCCGGGCGTTAATAATAAACACAGAAGTTTAGAAAGAGGCTGTCACTTACGTGCACGTAACAGAGATGACGCACATCACATCTAGTTTAAAGAGTTCGACTTTGTAGAGGCGAAGCCGAACACTTTAAACTAGATGTGACATTGGTGGTACTGCCGGTGTATTCTGTAAAATGTCACCGTGAAAACATAGATGAAGTGGGCTGTCATTCCAGCTGATTCTAGCATCGGTCACCGTCACCGCAAGCCCGCGCCTACGGTGGCCGGGAATCGGCCTGCGACTCCCGATGCCCGGGGCGTCTCCTGCGGCTACTAGGGGCGTGAGGCCGCAAATTTTGCCTCTCCCTCACGCATTCCGCCTCCTCCTTCGTGAGCATTACTGCTTCGCAGAAATAGGCGACGGCCTCCCATGCACTCTCGCTCCGAACCATGGCCTGAACCAAGGCCGGACACGAGAGATCGCCGCCGCGAGTACACGGCGGTGCTCCGCCCAAGCTGGGCAGACCTCCACCGTACATAGATACGTACGTAGATTAGCTGTACCTGCGTGGTCCGCTCATCTTATGATAGGACCTCGCCTATAAACAGTCTCGCTATGATTGCGCGAATGCTCACGCCGATTACGTTGACAGTATTATGCAGGGTTGTTGCAGAAGTGGAGAACGGACTTTTTACTAAACACGGAAGCTTGAAGAGAACATTGACGTTCTTATGTCAATTAGGTTGTGTTATTTGATTTCTTATGAAGATAGAAACGAGGCTCTGAGTTACTTTGTTCGTTTCTTGGTCAGCGTTAAGTTTACGACTTTATCGATAACTAATAGTTAGCTCCTTAGTTAATTAAGTATAAAATAAATATATTTACTTAATAATAATAAAATAATCATTAATTTGCTCAATTTCAGATATTAAAAATGTTTTATTATCTGGATAATTACTTAGTCCGATGACATACTTGGGCAGATAATAAAAAAAAGATAAAAAATAGCTATTAATTACCTAAGTTTAGTGCTGCCGATTTGAATTTATCTATACAAATTCTTATGCATGCAATGATGCAAATGATAACAATCATACTCATTACTAACCTACATAACACTCATTATAAAGATCATTAGAACAGTGGTGACACAGTGGTATCGGCCCCGACTTACGAGTTGTAGGTCGTGAGTTCGAACTCAGGCAGGCACTTTACTTTGTGTAAAAAGTGCTTATAAGAGTAACGGTGGAGTTTCTTGCCCATTCTTCTCCATACGAAGCTACCTTTTGGAAGGGGCGGCTAGAATCAATTCTATTTTCTTTGTAATTTTTGACGTTCAAAAGTGCCATGTAAGTGCCTATTTGAAATAAATTATTTTTTTAATTTTTTTTTAATTTTTTTTAATTTCAACATATTGTTCTGAAAACGGTGGAGAAAAACATCGTGAACACATAGGCATGTCTTAGAACCAAAAACTCGAAGACATGTGACATCCACCATACCGCACTGGGCCTGCGTGGTGGATTATGGCGCACTCCCTGGCCACAGAGGGCCTCCTATGTGTCTTTAATGATGATTTTGGATATAATGATAAGATACAGGGTATAAAAAAAAAGTTCTCAACGAAAATCTGCCAAAATCACGAAATATTCATATAGATACTTACTGCAAATAAAACAGGTTTGTACGATTTTCTCGTTAGCTATAAATTCCATTTCACAAACGTTCACGTGATAATTTATTGCGCTTTGGTAAAATAATCGAATATACCTTGTTAAAGGAATCGAATATACCTATATAGTTTTGCGAAATTACAACTTTGATTGTTTTAAAATCCTATGTCCGACTCCTTGTACGGGCACGTGACGAGCGCAGACCACTGTGAGCAGATAATAATGTACTGGATTTTTTTAAATCAAATCAAATAACGAAACAACGAACGAAACGAAACGTTTTTAATCGGAACGTTCATATTTTTCCTTGAAAATAATCTTATTTCCAAATACTTTGTTACTAGCTAGTGTCTAATACTAATAATTATTTTCGCAAAACTTTCATAATGCGCTGGTACTGGTATAGGTTTTCTTAGCCAAGAAACCTGAATTATGATTAATAATTATGCTATTCTTTAGCTATGTATATCTAGACGAGATGATATGATTACCGTCCAAAGGTTACGCATGTTTTACCTCATAATTTGGCACTCAAACGCAAAAGTACAACGAAAAGTAAATACAAAATATTTGAATTACAATCAACAGTAGGTAACCGTTTTGCAGATATAAACGACTAAAATACGATAAAGTATCACGCAATTGATTGGAATTACCATACATTAACTATAGCTATGTAAAGAATTGGGAAAACATTAATTTACGAAATATAATTAAAACAGCCATAGCAAATAGACAAGATGCCTGCGATGTACCTAAAGGCGTAGAAATCGGGTTTAATCAGGCAAATAGACAAGAGGCCTGAGTGGCTGGGAGGTATCTAAATTACCATGCATCAGGAGAATAGAAATGCTGGGCTTTAAGAACGCAATCTACAGTTATTAATAAAGATATAGTTGTCTAAGATTATGTCTTTACAAAATCTTATGAGATATATTATACACAAGAAGTACTTGCTTTCTGCAGGTCTGTGGTAAGTGATGTCACACAACGCTGACCGCAAGATGACGAAGCTATGAGGGCTACGGAATGTTAAGTCAATGTGTGTCTTTATGTTTGTCTCACTATTCTATTATACTCTATAAGAAGTAGATGCGATTTACTTGTGGTACGTAAGAATACCGTTATACAATGTCATGGTGATCTTTTCATGGTAATGTTAGTTGCCATCAATACCTCGATGACTGGGCAATCTATGGCTTTGGGGAATTTTGAATCTTCCATGCTTGCGTTTGCGACTATCGTTTTCTCACGGGTACCAATTAAAGCTACAACCTGCAACCGCATTATATAAATAATAAAATGAATGAAGTAGGTATAGCTTTTCTCATTACGCAAGTTTCGAAACCAAATGTAATAAAATAACCATGAATAATAATGTCATAGTACGGATTCAATGATAACTGTAATGTGGTTAACACTTAAAATAAATCCAATAATTCTTGAGAGCGAGCTATAAGAAAGAAAAGGGACGAATATATTAATAAACATTATGACATTCACATACCGATGGGATCTACAGGCAAAACGCCTGGAATAGTAGTGGGATGAGACGACACTCCAGAAATAGGCGCAGGGCTTTTGACATAACGTTAGATAATCGAATTGGATTCTTGGTAAAGATCTTAGAAAGGTTTCTACCAATCGAATAGCATTATTTATATTTTGAAGCTGGGGGAGAGCCATAATTCAACGAAATGATATCTTTGGAACTTTATGTACTAACTTAAGCATTCATGGAACATCAGACAGAAAGAACAACAGAATCAAAACCAACGTAAAACTATTTAAGGTTTTGTTGAACACTGTTGATGACAATACAGCCGAGGCCCGAGGCCACACTTCAGGATAATAAATGAACAAATACGAGGTAAACCGAAAGCAAGCTGCTTTAACTTAAACACTACCGTATAATAACAACTGATCTGACCATTCAACTACAAAGAATGATTAAACGTATGACTCACGCTAGGAAAACAAGCTATCTACCAAAGACGCCATGTTTGAGCCGAGAATATCCGAACCCTACTTCCTTAAATTTTCCGCGGCAAGGACGCTTGAAGCGCAGCGTAACTCAGCGGAAGCGCTGTATATATTCACACACACGAAGAAACTCGTCGCTCAATGGCCATGCCCAGGGCGAGAGCTTGCGCGGGTGTTCAAACGGGCGTGAAATATCAAACAGGTAAAACTGTCGTTTGCGTTCATATTGAAGTAACTATGGTGGCTGCCTAGCGCGACTGGACCAGAGACGGGACGGAGCGAGATCACTCGCGTAATTTTCAAAGGTTCATACGCTCGTTGCTGCTATATTTATCTACGAGTATTCTAAAACTTCAAGCACACAAATGTACAGAGGCGGAATTAATGCCATAGGCATTTTCTACCTGCCAACCTTTGGGTGATGCAGAGACAAACAGTAGTAGGTGCAATTTCGAAAAAAAATGTTAAATTGACAGGCCCAGCTAGCCAGCGACCGCCTATTGTTGTACCTTGCGGAAACGACTACCCTCTACTTTCCGCTACGCACTGCATGTGACCATCTAACCGCACCCGCCACCGTGTCCGTTACTGCCTTAGTCACCGCTGGTTCACCCTGGACGAGGCCTATTACTGCCTCAAGGAAAGTGATCTCTTAATTGCATTAGTGTGAGTTTCTTTGAACGTGATTTGCATCTGTGCCGGTGACCTGCTGAATTTGATTCGTGCTAATTCTGTTCACGTTACTGCCATAATGTTTGTTTTTATGCTTTCATTGCCAGTTGTCAATGACATGTTGAATGGTTTTAAAAGGAATGCTAGCAATGTGTGTTGCCTTATGAGTTCACTATAGTTTGTGGGTGGGTTCTAAATGAAACTACTAATTGAATTGTTGGGAGGAATGTTTTATTTAGACTTTTGATGATTGTGTCGAAATTGGGAATAACAGGAAATTATTACTTTCCGGTACCTAATTTAATACCCATATTTGACGATAACGAATAAATTTACAGTATAAAACGTAAATGCCCATTAACACATACACTTCCATTCATCATATCCGATAACTCCGCTTCAAAGTCAATAAAAGCTACTCTTACTCCTTCATTTGCATCTGCTAATAATAGTAGTTTTGCTTTTACATTTATTATTTTCTAAACGAAACCAATTCTCAATAAATGTTGCAAAGTTTAGTTTAGAAGCCGGCAATTCTGCAACGTTTATCAAGTTCGTCTGCTACATGTCATAATATGTCAAGTAGCAGACGAACTTCGTGTCTCAATCTGTGTTTTATCGATCGATGTCAGCCGTTGAGTTAGATTGACGAGACAATGTTACTGGAGCGTCGCCGATGTAATATTTAGGTTATGAATTTTTGCATTTGCTTTAGTTTTGTGTTTTCCTACGCCTAGTGTTTTAGATTAAACGGATGCTACAGTAGGAATCTTATTGAATTGATTGATCCTGGAACAAGATTATTAGTAGAGGATTATTACCTACTTCTAACCTTACTCCATAAATAGCAGTATCTAAGTACAAATTATTCCAAAAAGTGGTCCTCGTTTCACAAACAGTAGGTGCATGTCCTTCAACGAACAGTATTTCCATTCACAGCCAAACAAAAAGCCAGATGTTCCAACAGCTCCGGCATCAAACAAAACATATAGTCGTAATAAGTAAAATTAACAACATACAGACATAATTATTGTAATATGTAAATGCCTTAGTGAATCATATTCAAGAGAGTGACGTCATTCTGCATAATAGCTGCGATAACAGTCTTTCTGGATGACCAACTATTTATCATATTCATGTGCTTCCGAATTTGCTATTATAATTTCTGCTCTATGACTAATACGGCCTACTAACGCACAAGTGTTTATTTATAAACATTATGTTATCATGATTTTTACCCCATGTGGATAAAAATATAAGAGGTAAATAGATATTTTATACAATACAATCGCAGGTCTTTTTTACCTTAGGTACACCGTACAATCACCTGCAGAAGGATATGTATCATGCAAGTAAATTGAAAACGACAAAGTTAACCTTTTTCATTCGTTGGTTGACCTAACTCTTCATGCTATACCAAAGCCTAGATAAAAAAAATGGTCAATTAAAAAAATCTAAAACCCGACTGCGTAAATAGGGAACTTTAAAAAGAAAAGCTGGATGGAAGAAACATTCTCATGCAGCCGGAGGCAATAGGTCTTTATTGCTAAATTTAAGATCTTGTTTCCATCTTTTTAAGGTTCCGTACCCAAAGGGTAAAACGGGAACCCTATTACTAAGGCTCCGCCGTCTATCTGTCTGTCTGTCCGTCTGTCACCAGGCTGTATCTCATGAACCGTGATAGTTAGACAGTTGAAATTTTCACAGATGATGTATTTCTGTTGCCGCTAATTGCTGATTCAAACTGTGTTACGCAATTAGGGACTGACCTATGTCATCTAGCCATTAATTGATGCTCGTTTTCAAACTTCTAACTAGTCCTGCCAGATTACTTGCACACTTATCCCTGACTTGTATCCACTCCTGTTACTGACACTGGGACTGCAAACACATTGTTAACTCTTTTCCCTTAAGACCTTATCTTGAACCTCAACTACTTATATGTCCCATCAGTGAGTGAGTAATACGAGAACCCGTATGTTCGCAGGACCAGGCGCAGTGACACGCTTTCTCCCTTCGGTATTAAGTGCACATTTGTATGCGTGTCCCGTGCCAACGTTGTTCAACCATCCTCTAGCAAGACTGGTCACCGCCGCACTCTATTTGCTGTGGTTGCGGGTGGTATATGAGGATGGGCAATGGACTTAAGGAAATGGGGAGGACCGCTGGAGTTGTTGTGGCCCTACAAACGAAGTCCTTGTAACGGCTGACAAACAAAATTGTAGGGGTCGTGTTTGGGATTGCTAGTTTTGGTCAAGGTTTTTGTGTTTTACTAGAAGCTAGTTAATCCAGCTTAACGAGCTGTCTCGATCAACAGGCTAATAGATACACACATATAGCTTTTCTAAAAATTTCAAAACGTTATCTCGACCCAGTATTGATCAGTGGATCACTTCTGGGGGCCTAAAATGGACGCTTTCGCAGAATCATATTATGATCTGCGTACAATTCTTAGCCCGCAATTCATCTGTTTGACAGTTGTGTATGGAGTTTCGTAAAATGGTCCACGAATTAAGAATTAATATAGTGAAGTCTAATGTTAAATAGCAGCTGTCAAACAGATGAATTGCGGGCTGTATGAATTGCACGCATGATTCTGCCAAAGCGTCCATTTTAGGCTCCCTGATCTCGAGCGTATCTCCTGGAACGCATCAATGTTATTGATGTTGTTTAACACTGTGTTAAGGCAGATTTATGTTATTTTACAGGCGGATGCTGCTTCACGTCCTCCCGATCTAAACGATATCACGCTTAGTTCCATCTTAAAAGTTACGATCCATAGGATGTGGGGTGGACTATTCTTAGATTAGATCTCACACAAAGTCAATAATACATTTTGGGTGATCCTAAGAATAAAAATTCTGTGTCTTGATCGTAGAGTATTTTAACGTAAAGTGTGTAGGATTGTACGCTCAAATTTCCGAGTAGGGTTAAACAAGCATTATTATTAGGCAGATTACGTCAGAATACGTGCCAATGCCGACCGTATCTACCTACATAATCATTCTATCACTACTCAAATTAATTTGACTATCGATGTCTAGTAGTCTAATTTCAATTTCGCGTTTATATTAATTCGACACCCAGTGCCTAAATGTTGCACTAATTCTATGAAGCCACCTCGACAATTTATCCCGTTTTGCAGCCTTCCAATTCTGCAGTATCAGTTAGGTATAAAACATAATGATACTCAACTAATATCCCTGGTATTACCGGCTTCGACTGAAGCGTTTTATTTATCGTCTGATAACTCAACAGTTGATAAACAGCGATTATTCGCGATAGCAAACACAATAGTTTAACTAGACATGAGTCATTGTAGGCAATAATGGACAGCCGAATATGTTATGTTAGCGTTGGAGTAAATATGGATATGTTAGTCCTTGGCCTTGCGGGTGTGGACACACTGAATTGGACAACTGGTCCCGATGGTATCAATCCTATCATGAACATGCATGTCGAAGGCAAACTTCCGGTATTAGACCAAAACAACCGAAAAGTAATAAACTGCAAATTCTCCAGATCTAACTTGAAAGTTTTTATTAAAAACTTGAGAAATTTTGGAGCCTTTTTAAAAAGCTATTGAAGAAATGGGTCAGCGGTAATGTAATGTTACTGGGCCATGTCGCCCGTGCCAGTTTGTATAATGCCTTAGTTTACGCCTTATTGGTAATGGAGGGATTTTATAAAAAGATTTTTAAAGAAATTAAACAACTTTAAAATTACACACGGCGCGTGCGGTACTTGGCCTGGGCCTGGCGCACTATGATAAATGATTTTATTCCTGTAAGTAGCTTAGTACAAACACTTTTACACGTCAATCATATCTCTGTTTACTTTGTAAGCTGTTCACTGATAATCCCTATCCAAAAACCAATTAGTTCTTAACTGAAACAAATACTTAGATCATGTTAATCAGGTGTCTGTAGGTCTAAACTCCCACATTTTTTTATTTTGCAAATTGGAACTGGTTTTTCAACGAGCTTCTGATACTACTGTATTGGAAGAACGTTTTACGATTTAAAACATTTTTAACAGCCCAGTCGAGTGTTTCATAATTTCAGCCGAAAGACGTCCACTGCTGGACATAAGCCTCCCCCAAACGGGGTGTTTGCCATAATCGCCACGCTTGGCAGGTGGGTTGGCGATCGCAGTATGGTGTTAAAATGCATAGAGAACGCTGCTGCCCATTCTCTAGTAAGTCCCTTAGTCGCCTTTTACGACACCCACGGGAAGAAATAGGGGAGTGCTATTCTTTACGTCCGGCATCACACAGAACAGAGTCGAGTGTTTAGTATTGACTAATTAATTCCCAGTAGGAAGCTCAACATATGGCTATCCTAAGAACTGTACCTCTACCATGAGTTAACACAGCCAAAACTCGCTAGCGTCTCCGTAAATCAAATGTATGAAATATTGTACAGCGCCCCTTGCGGTCACAGCAAGAATTAAAATACGTACCATGAGCACTATAGATTTCGATAGGTAAGAAACCTAACGTAATCTATTCGATAGTCACTAACGTTTTTCAGCTGTCACCATACAAAACGGCACCATGAGTCACTAATTCGGCAGACGCTATAGAAAAATACGCTTGCGATAGTAGTTACGTAGCTCACTAGCATTTTGAGGTGTGAAACATTTGTTTACATTCAAATTCTACACGTTTTGAGTCTATTAAAGTCAAAATAATGTCGGGAAGAGCTTATTTAACATGAAATATGTTGTCGTTCGTCGGGTACCATGCCCTCCCTGTGATCGTCCTCGGGGACTTCAATGCCAAGAACGTGGCTTGGGGTTCCCGGTATACGGACACACGGGGCAGGATGGTGGAGGACTGGGCTTTCGAGACAGGCCTGGTCGTCCTAAACCGGGGTTCTGTCCCCACGTGTGTGCGGATGCGGGGTGAATCAGTGGTGGACATCTCGTTCGCCAGCCCCGCTCTGTCGCCGCGTGTCATTGACTGGCGCGTCATGGAGGGGGTGGAGACCTATTCCGATCACCGGTACATCCGGTTTGACGTCTCCGCCCAGACCACGGGCGCGCTAGTCCGACAGACCCCGAGTGGTCCGCGGTGGGCGCTGAAGCAGCTGGACCGGGAGCTCCTCCTGGAAGCCTCGATCGTGCAGGCCTGGGTGTCATCACCGGACAGGCCTGCCGACAAAAACGACGAAGCGGAGTGGTTCCGTGAGGCCATGTCTGAAATATGTGACGTGGCAATGCCCCGGGTCCAGCCCGGACGTGCTCAGCGCCAGGTGTGCTGGTGGTCGCGTGAGCTGACCGGTTTACGCGAGGCGTGCGTTGCTGCACGCCACCGGTACTCCAGGCACCGCAGGCTCCGTAACCGCCCTCCGGATACGGTGGCCATTCAGGCGGAGCTGTACGAGGGGTACAGAGCGGCGAAGACCGCCCTCCGAGCAGAAATCCAGCGAGCCAGAGGACTGGCTCGCGAGGAGTCGCTGGAGACTCTCAACAGGGACCCGTGGGGACGCCCCTACAAAGGGGTGAGAGATAAAATCCGCCCATGGGCTCCCCCGCTGACGCAGAGTCTCCGGCCCCAGCTCGTGGAGGACGTGGTGAGCGCTCTGTTCCCTTCGCGAGGGGAACATATTCCTCCGCCCATGGCTCCGCCTCCTGCGGTGCCCGATGCGGACCACACTGCCGACGACGACGACGATGCTCCGGAGGTGACAGGTAGATCTGAGAGTGGCGGTACGTAGGCTTAATGCCAAGAATACCGCCCCAGGACCCGACGGCTTGCCTGGAAAAGCCTGGGTCCTGGCCTTGGAGGCTCTCGGGCCTCGACTAAGGGGGCTCCTAAGCGCATGCTTGGAGAGGGGCCAGTTTCCACTTCGTTGGAAGACGGGGAAACTGGTCCTCATTAAGAAGCCAGGGCGCCCAGCGGACTCTCCGTCCGCTTACCGGCCCATCGTGCTGCTCGACGAGGTGGGCAAGCTCTTTGAAAGAGTAATTGCAGACCGCCTTGTCGGGCGGCTGGTGCGGGTGGGGCCGGATTTGGCGGAGAGCCAGTTTGGTTTCTGCAAGGGGCGCTCTACGGTGGATGCCATCATGCGCGTTCGAGCCCTCACGACGGGGGCTGTTGCCCGGGGTGGGGTCGTCTTGGCGGTGTCTCTTGACATCGCCAATGCCTTCAATACCCTGCCTTGGAGTTGCATTAGGGAGGCACTTCGGTATCACCGGATGCCGACCTACCTCTGTCGCGTGGTCGAGGCCTATTTGACGGACAGGGCCGTCATCTACCCCGGTCATCAAGGAGAGTGGAAACGGCGAGAGATGTCGTGCGGTGTCCCACAGGGATCGGTCCTGGGGCCGCATCTGTGGGACATCGGGTACGACTGGGTGCTGCGCGCCGACCTCCTTAGCGGCGTCAGCGTAGTCTGCTACGCTGACGACACGCTGGTCCTGGCGCAGGGGAGGTCGCATGAGGCGGCGGCCGAACTAGCGGCACGTGGGGTTGCGACAATCGTCGATAGGATCCGGCAATTGGGACTCGAAGTGGCCTTGCACAAGTCCGAGGCCATGTGTTTTTATGGTCCTCGGAACGCGCCACTGTCGGGTTCCCAGATAACGGCGGGAGGAGTTCACATCGGTGTCGAGTCGACGATGAAGTACTTGGGACTCGTCCTCGACAGCCGCTGGAACTTCGTGGAGCACTTCCGACGTTTGGCTCCCAGACTGGAGAGGGCCGGGGCTGCTTTGAAGCGGCTTCTGCCCAATCTAGGGGGTCCAAACGCCTTCTGCCGGAGGCTCTACGCGGGGATCGTGCGGTCCATGGTCCTTTACGGGGCACCGGTGTGGGCGCGTTCTCTGAGGCTGCGACCAGCCCAGCGGTTAAAACGCGTCCCAAAGGGTCATGGCCATCAGGCTGGTACGGGGCTACCGCACGGTCTCCCGTGAGGCGGCGAGCCTCCTTGCCAGACTGCCGCCATGGGATCTGGAGGCAAAAGTCCTCGCGCACATCTGGGAGTGGCGCGAGGAGGTGAAACGCCGGGGTGAAACTCCGCTGCCGCGAGAAATCGGGGCACAGCGGACGGACCTCCGGCGGGATCTCATGGCGGCATGGAGAGTGCGATTGTCGCAACCCAGCGCTGGGCACGCCACAATTGTGGCGATAAGTCCCCACTTTGAGGAGTGGCTAGAGAGGCGCCACGGCGTCCTCACCTTCCGCCTGACACAGGTCCTCACCGGACACGGTTGTTTCGGGAGGTTCCTGTTCAGGATAAAGCGGGAGGAAACGCCCGGGTGTCACCACTGTGTGGATCGCCCAGAGGACACGGTGGAGCATACGGTGGAGGTCTGCCCGGCTTTGGCGGAGCACCGCCGTGTCCTCACGGAGGCGATCGGCGGCGGCGATCTCTCGCGTCCGGCCCTAGTTCAGGCCATGGTTCGGAGCGAGAGTGCATGGGAGGCCGTCACCTCCTTCTGCGAAACAGTAATGCTCGCAAAGGAGGAGGCGGAACGCGTGAGGTTCACGCCCTTAGCCGCCGCAGGAGACGCCCCGGGCGTCGGGAGTCACAAGCTGATTTCCGGCCACCGTAGGCGCGGGCCTGCGGACGGTGAGCGATGAGTAGCTCGCCGTCCGATAAGGACCAGGCCCGGGTCGACGGCGCGTTGTGTTTCACGCGCGCCTCAAAGAGATGTCAGCACCAACTGACGGGGTCCGTTAGGGCCAATGCCTGCCAGGGTTGCGAGTTTGTCCGAAAGGGATATCGTGGCCCCGGCACACAGGCAACGGAAGGAACACGGGTGGGTTTTAGTCAGTAAAAGTCTGACACGCCCTCCCGCTCAGCCCAGAGCGGGAGAAGTTATTTGATAATTTCCCACAAAAAAAAAAAAAAAAAGCATGAAATATGTTAGTGGCCAACTTTATAGGCTCTCTAGAGAAGCATTTGAAGATTTGTGCTTATTATTGAATAATGTTACGGATTCGAAGTCAACACAAAGAGTGGCATTAGAACTATAACAATAATTTTCATTTCTCTATATACTACATACTCGTATAAGTACTAAATTGTGACCCACGGCTGGTCCTCATTGTATTACATATTCTATTTTTGAAAACTTATTTTAATTCAAGTCAAAAACGCTGCGGCCCACACAACGTCAACAAAATACCAAATTTAATTGATGACATGAAATATTATAAGGATTAAAAATTCATCAACTACTAAATGCCATAGGTACCTAGTCCATGAACCGACAACTTACAACAATGTTTACTGTAATATAAGCCTATGAGCCGTTCTCTCTTCATATTAGTGAGAAAGAAAGAAACAAAACATAAGGAGTGAAGTTAGCTGTACGACAGGATCTATCGAGCTTACCTTATCGCCTGCGATAGACTCCGTATAACTCATGGTGCAAGCGTTATAGAAATCTATTTCATCCACGTTAATACGCTAGCGAGTTTACCGCTAGCGAGTAATTTTTCGATAACAACTCATGGTAGACGTACTGAAGGTTGAGTGCCACTTCACTGCACTAGCGCACTGATACGAGTCCTTGATGTTGTTATCTGATCGTTAATATAAGTAATTATCAAGTCCTTAAGGTATTAGCAGTTGAAGATGCGGAAGGGAAATATTCCATTTTATGTAGGTTTAAAACACAAGGACAACCTACGGTTAAAGATATTTATTTCTCAAAAGAATTACAAATTCACTTATAGAGAAAACATAAATAGGTTTACACAGTATTATGTGCCAGCAAGCATAGCTTAAAATAACATGTTGCTACAGATACTATGAATCTTAAAACTAACATTATAATGACACTTTGACTTAATTAATAGTTTTGACGTAGTACCAATCAAACCAAAACCTGAACCCCCTTATTACAAAACAAGGTTTATCTTCAGACCCACGTTCAAAACATGGAGGAGCCATTATTGAATTTCGATCTTTATTCTGACTATGGTAAAGTTCCTGAACACAAAACTGACAACTTAGTACCGAACTAAGTTTTCAGTTTTGTAAAAAGAACGGTATTTCAATCACTGTTACGTTCTTATTACAAAAACTGGCTCCATGGTTTAAGCCATGTCAAATATAAATCTTGTTTTGTAATAAGGCGGGAAGAGTTTTATCGTCAATGATTTTGGACACAAATAACAAGCAGATTCTGCTGTCCTTGTAATATTGTAACAATGTATTTGTAATTGATGTGTGCAGTTAATAATTCGTATAAACAGATTTGAGATACATGTCTGTAGGTCTTAACAATATAGAAATCGTAAACTTGAGCGTTAATAATAGACGCTTGCAAAGAATAATTGAATAGCGTTCATAGGCACTTCTCACCCTGAACATACATACCATTACGATAAATGAACATAAGGGACTCGTCTTCCAGCGAATGTTTGACTCATCGGGGGGAAATCCTGCCCTAGTACTTAGTAGGACAAGTAATCCCACAATACTCGTAAAGATGAAGTCATTCAACCTCTACTACTGATTCCGTTTCTATTGTTTTATGTTTGCTATGTATTGATCGTGTCATAGGTTTTGTTAGCGTCACCAGGATTTCCGTCAAAATGTCTGGAAATTGTGGATTCGGAAATCGAATTTCGAATACTCAGTCTTTAAATTCACACTGCACAAATGGCTCACAAATTAACTCTGAAAAGCTCTAGAACATGTTTATACTTTGGAGACTTCACCACTACTGTAAATGCTGTCTTTGGTTATTAAATAGGTCTGCAGGATTCATCTGTATTTTGACCAAGTCTTGTTTTATCCTAGGACGTTTCTGCGTGCTCAGAATGATAATAACAACTAATCATGTGAACCATTTTGAATTCCTTAAAATTGTAATTAAGAACACCGTGCTGACATAATTACGGACCAATTACAGTGTTTACACCCAAGCTCACGGTACTTAGTCATAGTATTATATCGCTTAATGATGCATGGACGACTTGCCGCAGCGATGACTCAACTAATAGCCAATAAAAATCTTCATAGCTTGTAATTTATTTGCTTTGACACGTATAGATCATAATCTTTGTCAAGCCTCCAAGTCCTTTTGGTCTACGTTCTGAGTAACATTAGCATATAATGCAGGGTCTGAGTGTGGTTAGTGACTATGGTCAATTGGTCAGCCTTTTGGGAAGTTCAAGGTGCCGGCAGGTATCATGGCACTGCCAAACTGCAAGTAATTAATTTATAATGGGGTAACGAATTGGAGCCAAGGCTTCAGACAGCATCCTTATGGGTTTTGTGTTTTTGAGCCATCATTTAGTATTTTTGCTCATATCTTTCAGCCTTCTGCTTCCTTTTCTATTCTAGAAAGGCTGGGCTGAATGAACATTCGACCCAGGAGACTTGCGACTTGTATCATTGGTTGGCACGATTGCCGGGAATGTAGTGTATGTGCTAAGATCATGGCACAACTGACCTCGGTATCTGCTCTTGAACGAAAACCGGCCAGCGAGGCTCTCGGGCGGCATGCGCGCCTCATGACGTCATCAGCGCGCGCGCTTTACACACTTGGATTTGTTTTGATTGTGTGCTGCGCTCTCGGAAGTTAGCGGATTTCTGTATTATTCCCGTGTTGGAAGGAACACAAAATTGTTGGGTTTGGAAATATAATTAGTGGAATTTTAATATTTAGTTTTAATAATTAGCATTTTGGAAGTAGACCTTCGTAATAGAGCTTGTGGTAAACCGCACAATCATCTAAATAAAACAAAAATATAACAAACTAATATAGAAGTCTGAAAGTAAAAGACATGTAAATAAATTGGGAATGCAATAAAGCAATGATACAGTGTACTTTATATTTATTTGTAACATCTGTTTATGCATGCACCTGGATTAAGCAAATAAATGATTTGATTTGATTTGAATTGGGACAAAGGCAGGACAATTATGATATATAATAATAATAAACGCCAAATAAGCCTCAAGTGGTAAAGATGAGCAGATTCCCCAAAAATCCATATAAATTTGCCTGGTACGGTAATAGATCCATTCAAAAAAAATTGGCCCACTAATTGATGACCACATACGAATTAGGGGCTTCTGATGAATCAGTTAATCGTAAATGAATCTTAACTCCTCATGACCATATAAGACAAAATGTCTGAAGACCGCTTCTCACAAACCGGCAAATAACGTTGAGGAAACTTTCGTCGAGTTAAAAATATGACCACGTTTGAAGGCTGAACCCATATTTATTGTAAATGGATGTGCAAATGATCTTGCTCGTGAACGTATAAGCCCACTTACTCATGATATCAAATATTCATGTATCGTATCGATCGATATGTTGTTGTGTATGACTCACCGATGATCTTATTACACTTACCAGTTTTTTAACTGATGTGTTGTTTATTTATTTATATAGTAGTTATGTTTGATTTCCGATTATGAGTACCATTATACTTAGATAATATAAATAAATGCTCCTCTGATTTAGTTTGGTTTTCCAATAGCGTGCAATGCAAGCATTTGTGGTAGTAATTGATTGAGCCTTCCAAGTTTTGGAAACGGGCCAGCTTTCAATATTTTCGTTAACTGCAGTGCAGCAGAGCTACACTGTTAACACAAATATGTTGACAATAACTCGAAATTCAGCAGTAGATTTTCGTACACCGATAGATTTTTAAGATCTTCCAGTTGCCCAACATCACTGGACTATATGGATGACTTTATAATCTCAGTGAAAAGCAATCTGGCTGTGTAATCTCAGATCTATTCTCCATATGTAACACAGTTATATCACCCGTTTATTACCACACAGTACCTACGTAAAGTTACATATTTAGCGTTATGTCGACAGCTATTAAGGTTCGCATCTGGCCGAGTCCGCCATTGTCGCGTGCATCAGGTCGATGGCCTAATAACCCCGGAGGTTATGAATTTCGGCACGGCAGGCTTTTTGTATTCAAATTGCTGAAAGCTATATAGAGGATGGTTTTCGGGGTATGATTTTTTCATTAGCTAAATTGAGGATGTTTTTCTAGTTGCAATTTCATTCGTTTAAGAGAGTATATTTGCTCACGTCGCGTCGTGAGTTTAAAACTTATTTGCTAATAAAAGTTACCATTTATTTTACTTTAATATCTGAACATTTGCATTACCTACTATGGTGTTACCATGACGGCCATATTCAACATTAGTTTGAACATTATAAGGTGAATGAGAAGCCACAGCCTCAATCATCGGTAGATTGATCTCATGTAGCGAAAACCTGTTTTGGCTCCCGGTATTGAATTTTAAGTAAAAAATATCTGTCGATTTCTGCGTTTGGCAAATACTACCAAATAGAATAGATTCTATTATGGTAGTATTAAAGAGGAATCAAGTCTTCCTTTTTAACCGACTTCCAAAAAGGAGGCGGTTTAGGTTCGTCAGTAGGTTTTTTTTTTAATATTGAAATTGTATGCTCTCGAGGTAGTCCCATTGTCCCTAAGTCAGAACCTGATAAGGAGATCTCATGTAAATCGTTTTTTTTTGCAAAAGGTAATATTAGCAGTTGATATTAGGCTATTGTCACTTAGATATATTACAAACTGATCCACTAAAAAGTTTTGTGTTGATCTGTTACATCAAGTTATGTGCCTTGCCTTCTGCATTTAGTTATAGTCACTGTGTACTATCAATCAAAATCATATTTCCTTGAAACAAATAATGGTTTCCTCTTCGGAATATTCCGATTCATCCCATCCTTCACACTCAGAAGTGGCAAAAGAGATAGATTAACAGCGCACAACAATTTGTTCACCGAGCCGTGTTAAAATCTTAATGGAGCCAATGAGCCACGACTAACGTGCTATTGAGAGATTTTACACTTCATTTGTCGTTAGTATTAATTGATTTATAAGTGTTTTTCATGTTATCTGCTGTTTGTTGTTTTTTTTTTATCATTATGTCATTGTTTTCGTTTTGTTCCGTATGGTGCCAGAAGTAAAGAATAGCATAGCACCATCCTATTTCTTCCTGTGGGTGTCGTAAAAGGCGACTAAGGGACTTACTAGAGAATGGGCAGCAGCGTTGTCTATGCATTTTACTATACTGCGATCACCAACCCGCCTGCCAAGCGTGGCGACATGACAACCCCCCCGCCCCATTGGCCTATATCCAGCAGTGGACGTCTTTCGGCTGAAATGATAATGATGATGATGTCATTGTTTTGGTGTAAGAAGATGGTATTTGTCATCAGCGTATCTTGAGTCAACTTAGTTAGCGCCATGTTGATTCACGTTATTTACTGTATGGTCGGTTTTTTTGTAATTATTGATTTATTTTATTTCATAATTTACATTCATCTTTATAAGTCGGAGGGGCTCGTAGCTAATAACAGCAGAACGGGTCGATAGATCAGGTTAAGCTACACTTGCCGCGGTTGGTCCGTGGATGGATGACCATCTTTACATACCAAGATCCTTCCGTGCCTCGGAAAGCACGTTGAGCCGTTGGTCCCGGCTGTCATTCGTGGATCTTTGACAGTCGTTACGGGTTTGACAACCAGTCTTACCATGGGTTATCGTATGACCCAAACTCGGTTGGGTTGGTTGGCTGGAGGTCAGATAGGCCGTCGCTCTATGTAAAATACTGGTATTCAGTTGCACCCCCTGGAAGCCGACTAAACAGGAATGGGCATATCCTCCAGGTGACCCGAGGACTAAAACACGTTAAATGATGTTAGTGGACGGTATTACAAGGTTCACAAAGGGAAAACAAACGGTTAACACGGTCTGACTGGCGAGAAAAAGTTAATAACGTAAAACGCTCAGTATGGCGGACGCTGACGTTCTGCTGGGCCGGCCAGTGCGCGCCCGCTGGTCGAACGTCCCCTCCGCGACCGCTGCTCCCTGCCCGCGATTGCCCTGCACGTCGTGATGTTCTCGACATGCTCCCGGCATTGAAGACTGGTCTTTAATGATTAGACTGGAAGAGGACAGATGATGTTATAAGAGCGTCGGACTATTCCCCTTTTCGTCCTTACGTCTGCGACTCTGCTTATTCCGTCTCTCCCAGGTATGAGACTTACGATACGGCCGAGTGGCCACATCAGTGGTGGTAACTGTTGGTCTTTGAGTACAACCATAGCTCCTTCTTCAAGCACCCCATTGGTGTCCGTCCACTTGGTTATCTGTTGGAGGTAAAATATATACTCGTTAGAGAATCTATTCCAGAACTGTTGCTTCAGGTGCTCAATTCGCTGGATATGTTTCAGGCTGGAGATGTTCTGATTGATGACTTGCGGATGCGGCAGGGATGTGAGAGATCTCCCAATAAGGAAAGCAGGAGTTAAAGGCTATAGGTCTGATGGATCAGTGGAAAGAGGAGTGAGAGGACTAGAGTTTAGAATTGCCTCAACATGAATCAGATACCGACCCCAATATAGTTGGGAAAAGACTAGGCAGATGATGATCCATCTTTATAGGTGACACAACCTTAAGTGATACGTAATCTAACATAATGCATAACATACAAGACATAATACGGTTACGCTAGCACTACCCAGTCAAACAATAGAACTTAACTAAAATATTTCTAAAACATAACATTCCATGAGTGGCAGTATTATCTGTTTTATGCCATTGTTTGGGTTTAATTATTATCAGCCAATGTTGGGCTACGTTCAACCATTGTCATTAGTGTCTATTTGAAGTTATAAATATACACGAGTGTTCCGGTTCTATTACTGCCAATGAAACCATTTCTTGCACAAGCATGTTTGACTTCCTTACATGAAGTATTAAAATCCGGTTTGTTAGAAGTCAATTAAAAACGCAAGAAATTATTGACAGCTGAACACGCCCGATCATAACATGATGTAGATATTTAAGTATCTTCGCGCCATAAATGTGTTTGGTGGTAATGACTGCTTGCTTCCCACGCCTCTAGTTCAAGTTCGAATGACATAAATCAGACGTTTCAAGGTTGCTAGTGACGAGTTATCTACGTCAGGGGCTGTCAATGGCTGAATTTCCTTGGTCTTGAGAAGATCCTCAAACAATATAGGATAGGCTACCTACTATAAAGATATCCATTCCTTTCCTAAACCTACGAAGGTCGTAAAATAGTACAATAGAAGTTCCTATCACAAATTCATCATTCCTTGTTAACTATGCCAAAAGTTGTCTTATTTCTTCAATTTTGTTATCTGATTATGCTGATTATTCTAAGGCTAATTAGCTTATTATTAACTTCCCATTGCTGTGGCACAGGCCTCCTCTGGTGAAACAGAGTTGGCCTCAATCCACCACGCGGGCCCAGTGCGAGATGGTGGACCAACATCTTAACCGTCCAGTAATCTAACTATGTACTCTCTTGTTCTCAGGTTTCAACACAACAAAATCTACACATACATCGGCGAGGTGCTGGTATCAGTCAACCCTTACAAAAACCTGGACATCTACAGTATGCAGCACATGGCACAGTACAGGGGGAGAGAGATGTTTGAAGTCACCCCACACGTTTATGCTGTTGCAGACGCCTGCCAGAGGGTGCTAAGGCAACAGGTGAGAGATCTTACCAAGTAAAATTTAAGATCATGGTGACCAAAATATCTACTAAAAGAGAACTTCCAAAATTATTTTGGTAGGTTTTGACAGGGATTGATACAAAACTGTGGCATCAAAGTTCATCTAAGCAGCTTCTTATTCATAGACAATTATTTCCTCTTATCGCTTAGGTGGATGCATAGGAATGGAATAAAGTAAATAAGAAAGATTTTTAGTACGATGTCCATTTTATTTCTGCGGGCTATTTGGTGTCCAACCTTATATGGCACCTGTATACTATCCCAGCATTTTCGTAATTTGACCTGCGGACTATCATCCTAGGCAAAATCTGCAGAACTCTTAAATTTAGCCATCAAAAACCAACTGTAAAGTTGCAAACGACATTTGAATGTTACAAGGATACCATAAACAGCAAAATGGTCATATAACACCTTTGGAATGTGGCCATTACTTCCCCGTACCTAGCTTTGATGGTGTTACCATAAGAGGCAGTCTTGAATCTTGGTTAGAGATCGTAAAAAGATTTTACGGCACTTTGCACGACCACCCACGTTAGGTTATTTCGCTACACTTCTTAACATAAGTAAAAAGTCCAGAGTACTAATTGCGTGATCACAATGCGGCAGTACAATTGTTTTGTTTTAACAATCCTGGAATCATAAACAAATCAGTTTTTCTCACGGTCTCTTACGTACGTACTCTTAGCTAATAGCCAATGATTCCGAGGGTCTTAACGTAACTACTACAACGAAGGAGATCGTTGAATTAGTCTTATAGCCTTATCTTCATCGCTATATTGCAAAAACTAGAGCCAAGCCAACAGATGCGTTTATTTATTTCAGAAATAAACTGATCATGTGGATGATGTTGACCATTCTGATGACATAATCTCTTTGTGGCGTTGTACTGGCTCTGTAATGTGTACTATGGTTTGGCGAAATGCACAAGATTACATCATTAATGACATTATTATGATTGTATAAGAAGAACAAATAAATGGGTGCATTGATGACGATTGCGAGCAGAGTATATATCATAGGAATCATATATCATTATTTTCAGTTTTTTTTGTTTGTTTTTTGGGTTTCACGAACTGTGTCCAAATAAACTTTATTGTTTCTTCCTTTAAGAAAATTGACCGTGCATGAAGGTTTTAAGAGTGATACTATACTAGCTTCAGCCCGCGGCTTCCGTCCATGTGGAAGTCAATAGCGTGGCTTTCTATCAGTGAAAGAGTTTTCGTAATCGGATCAGTACTTCCAGATTTTTTTTTTTTTTTTTTTTATTTTTTTTTTTACATCTTACAAACAAATAAAAAATTTACCTTTTTAAATTATTAGTTTACCCGCTTTGGTGCGATGCAGGCTATGATGGTAAACTTTTTGTTTCAGGGCAAAGACACGTGTGTGTTAATAACAGGCGAGTCCGGTTCAGGCAAGACAGAGGCGTCCAAGTTCATAATGAAGTACATAGCAGCAAACACAACACAAGTCCACAGGGATTATATTGATAGGTGAGTTACAAACGAAAACGTGATGTCTCGAAGATTAGCGGACCTTTTTCTTAAGCAGCTCTCGACCCTTTGAACGATATTAGCAGTTTCTAAGCATAGGCAATGAGACCAATCATGAGGAAAGTTTTGGGTATGGATGGCTTTAAGATCAGGGAAACCCTAAAAAGACGATGGGTTGGTTGTGTGAATGATGACTTTGCTGGATAGAGAGGAACGACTGGAAAGGGTGAATACCAAGGTGATTGATTGTCACAATACCTATATCTATAATAAATAGTATATATTAAAGTCGCTTTTCGTGACATCTGTGTGACCGCTTTCCAGTTCTTTTAAACTACAAAAATTTATTTTGATGCGGTGTGTACTATCTTATAGAGAATTTATTCCGGAGGGTTTTTGTGTCTAAAACATTAATATTTAACTTGGATACAGCACAAAAATGGCGATGTTTTGACATCCCGTCACATTCACACATCACATAGCAGATTGCACCTATGCGAACTGGTATCGACAAAAAAAAATTCAAAATTGTGGAAATATTTATTCCACAATTTTCGTTATTGCACCTACCACTGCTTGTCTCTGCATCACCCAAAGGTTGACTGGTAGAAAATGCCTATGGCATTAAGTCCGCCTCTGTACATTTTTGTGTGCTTAAAGTGTTAAATAAATAAATATCGACTATGAGGAAGAGTAAAAGGATGATGAAAACACCCTAGAATCAAAATAATTCATCTTTGTTGCAGGGTAAAAAACGTGCTAATCCAGTCAAATTCGATATTAGAAACGTTTGGCAACGCGAAGACGAATCGCAACGGCAATTCGTCTCGGTTCGGCAAGTACATGGACATACACTTCGACTACAAAGGGGACCCTGTGGGTGGTCACATCAGCAACTATCTGCTGGAGAAAAGCAGAGTTGTATCCCTGCAACCAGGGGAGAGGAACTTCCACGCGTTCTATCAGGTAAAAAAACCGGACATATATCGTTTTTTCTTTTTTAGGGCCTATATTATGCAAGTTTGCAGCAGTTTTTTTTTGCGAAATTAGCGTCTACGGCGCGTAATGAAGAGTCTCATAATTATTGTTATGTTTGGTGATTGATCCCATATTGTACTTTGCAAACATAAAAATATTTAATAAGTACTTACTATTTGAAGAGCCAGATGATTGAGAGAGGGTTCTATTGATTGGTAATCGCCTTTTTGAAGATTCTTCATATTATGCGTGTGTAGCGGCATCAACATCGCCACATGCGAACTACGCGTCATACTGATGTCACGCAAAAGCCTGCATCGCGCAAGCAGAGTTTACCGCGCGACTAGCATATATACAACATCCCGACATCAATCGTTGGGCAGTTGCCCACCAGAGACGACACCCGTCTGGTCGGACGATCCTCCCTTTTCTATAGAGGATGAGTGAACTTACACCCTGTTCCTCATGCCTCTAAACGTGAAGGCTAAAGTTCGCCTTACCGAATGTTACAAATCTAGGACCCAACATCGTCTTAGATAAAGAGGTGCTTGAAGATGTAGACTTGGCAGTTTTTCTGGACTCAAACATAACAGTAGATGCCAAAATTCAGTGCGGCCCACCTAAATTAAGCCTAGCGAGAAGCTCAGTTTGCCCGCCTACGCCGCCGCGCCGCGCCTTCACGAAAGTAAAACAATACACTGACGTTGATACAGATTGGTTAGTCTTTTTGTGTTATTTTCATAGCGTTATATCCTACGGTATTCTGCTGTCGGGCAAAGCCGCTGACATTCAAAATATATTAATTTGTTCTTCAAAAACGAGCTGTTCGAGCAATTTACCAGTTTGGTGCCAGAGTCTCTTGCTTCTGAAGAGTTTGTTGGGCCACTTCTTCTTCCCAGCAAAAGCACTAGGCAGTGGTGAAGTGCGGGCGTTTTGGGGAACTGTCTTAAGTAATGTTGACGTTCGAAAAGTGCCGATTCTCATTCTAGTTTGAATAAATGACTTTTGATTGATTGATATTCTTTTGACAACACAATCGAGGAGTAAACTATTAGAGATATATTTGTAAATAAAGAAATAGGTATAATATTTATATCATCGGACTGTTCGATGATGTCACCCATTCGGACTATTGTCTAGCCTTCGTATGGTTGTTGCGTAACGTTATTAATTATCTTTATACAGGAATTCTTCCAGTACAAGTTCCATTTCAATACTATGTAATAGAAGTTATGGTATTTAAATTACAGGAATGTGGTTTTATTATGAACTAGCACTTTTCCAGCGATTTCGTCGGACATTTTATTATACCCCTATTGGGGCATAATTTTCAAAAACCATATATCCTTATTTTCTTTGATTTACTTAATTTAATGACGGATTTTCATACAAAATATTATCCTATATTTTACCCGCTTAAGGGTTGAATTTCTAAAACTCCTGAAACACGTGTCTCATAATTTTTACCACCAGCCCAAATACGCATCAGCCAGCCAGCTGACATAAAGAGTGAAATGAATAAAAATAGTTTTAAGAATAAATTAAAAATACATTATTTAGAGTTATGTTAACGTGCTACTTACCTATAAATAATAATTAGTTTAAGTAAAAAGTTTATTGAGTGTATAGATAGAGGCTCACCGACCCCACAGTCAAACGAAGGAATAGACAAGATTTTGACGACGTAAACATTGCACTCTCAATGGTTACGGATTGGTTTACGACCAATAACTTAGTACTCAATGCCAAGAAAACGAAATGCATAAAGTTCGCCTTACCGAATGTTAGAAATTTAGGTCCCAACATCGTCTTAGATAAAGAGGTGCTTGAAACTGTAGACTCGGTAGTGTTTCTGGGTGTAACAGTAGATGCCAAACTTCAGTGGGGACCACATATATCAAGCCTAGCGGGAAGGCTCAGTTCGGCCGCATATGCCGTCAGAAAAGTAAGACAATACACTGACGTGGATACAGCCCGTTTAGTCTATTTTAGTTATTTTCATAGCGTTATGTCCTACTGTATTCTGCTGTGGGGTAAAGCCGCTGACATATATTTGTACTTCAAAAACGAGCTGTTCGAGCAATTTACCAGCTGGGTGCCAGAGTTTCTCTTAGAGATTTTTTTTAAAGATATTGGTATTATCACGGTGGCATCACAATTCTCTTCGCCAACATCTTATATGTTAGGCAAAATTTACACTTATACACTAAAAACAGTGATCTCCACAATATTAATACCAGAAATAAGGACAAATTACGTGCTCCATTTTACCGGCTTCATAAGGTTCATAACTCATTTGTTGGACTTGGTATAACTTTTTATAACAAGCTACCCTCTTCCTTGCTAGATTTGCCTTTTAATGCGTTTACAGTTAAAGTTAAATCCAATCTTTGTTCAAAGGCAGACTATTCTATCATCGACTACTTAAACGATAAGAACAGTTGGTCGCTGTGATTAACTCAAGACAATGTTCATGTTCTTTCTCCAGATAGATTCCCTACTGACAGGTTATATGAGTTCCTATATTTGTTTATTTTATTTGACTGTCTAAGTCAATTTATTGATGACAAAATCTACTCATTACAATGTTCTTTTATGAGTTGTATTGCAATAAGTGGTTAGCTAGCGATCTTAACAAATTGATCACTTTATTCTTGCCTGAGCAACAGGCAGCAAGTTCGTCATGCCCCCTTAGATGTCACTGCTTGCGGTAGCGTCGGGGGTCGGGTTGCCTCCTTCTGGCTGGCTGATCTTTGCGTTATGCTCGTGAACAGGTGCTGCTTGTGGTGACTGGTCGTCTTGCTGACCATGGTTTTGTTATTGTTATTAATAATTAACTGTTTTTATTTTACTTCGATGGTGCTAGTTTATCATTTGTGACTTCGAGTTATAGCTGTAGCTTTATTTAAGCGGGCACGCCCATTATGCCTGGAGGCTTTTATTTAGATACGTTTTGTTTACGTTATTTCTGCTTGAGTATAGTTTTCGACGATTATTATATATATATATATATATTTGTATAATGGTGTGTGCTAGCTAACATAAGGCAAATAATTTAATTTAACGTTTTGTGTTGCGTAATGCAAATTATTTTATATTGTATTGTATAGCATCAAGTTTTATAAGCGAACAGACAGCTGTGCTGCTGGGGAGTTTGTTGCGCCACTTCTTCTTCCCAGCTAAAGCACTAGGAAGTGGTGAAGGGTGGGCGTTTTTGGGGGACTGTCTCATGTAATTTTTGACGTTCGAAAAGTGCTGATTCTCAGCCTAATTTGAATAAATGACTTTTGATTTTGATTTTTGATTTTGAAACCACTACTACGGTTTTGTGGGGCTTAGTTTATAAGTTGTATTTACCTTGTATAATAAAGATAAATAAATAAATAAATAATAATAATATTACCCAATATTTTCTTGAATTTTACTTTAATATGACGGAAACGTCATCCTATCAGTGCAAACTACATACAATGTCAAACTGCTCAAAAACAGCGGTTATCCAGAATCTTATAATCTAATGTACCTACTAATCCAAAGTGTGCGTAATTCAATTAAATTCTAGGCCTACCCGTAGGTATAGTTATACAATCTCAGCCCCCGTTCTGTTATTTAGTAAACAAGATGGTAGTACACTAATCTATTGTCAAACAGTCAATTGTAGAACTGTAGTGATGATCGTAGATTGTAGAACTGTAGTGATGATCGTAGATTGTAGAACTGTAGTGATGATCGTAGATTGTAGAACTGTAGTGATGATCGTAGATTGTAGAACTGTAGTGATGATCGTAGATTGTAGAACTGTAGTGATGATCGTAGATTGTAGAACTGTAGTGATGATCGTAGATTGTAGAACTGTAGTGATGATCGTAGATTGTAGAACTGTAGTGATGATCGTAGATTGTAGAACTGTAGTGATGATCGTAGATTGTAGAACTGTAGTGATGATCGTAGATTGTAGAACTGTAGTGATGATCGTAGATTGTAGAACTGTAGTGATGATCGTAGATTGTAGAACTGTAGTGATGATCGTAGATTGTAGAACTGTAGTGATGATCGTAGATTGTTTAGTGTAAGTTTACAAATCTGACATAATATGCGTATGTTTTGCCCTAAACATGCTTATTGAAAATGGCAAGTGTGGCAGAGTAAGTAGTACCAATATTTTAACAGACATAAAGAAATAATGATTGCAGTTGCACAAATATTTATACACATATCTAGAGATCGTCCAATTTAAATCTGCACCCCCTCCACTAAAATGTATAAAGAAACATTTAAAATGTGTATGCAACAAGCAGTGGAGGGGCGTGCAGTTTTAAATTAGACGATCTCTACTAGGTTTTGCCCGCGCCTTCGCCCGCGTGGAGAACGGAAATTATCCCACGGGAACGCACTACTAACCCAGGTTACCCAGATCATGGTCTACCCGTGTGCCACATTTCATCCGAATCCGTTCAGCCGTTTTAGCGTGAAAGCGTAACAAACAAACAAACTAACTTTTGCATTTATATTTTTATTTATTTATTTTATTATTTATGTACACACAGTAAAATACAAAGCGATATGACATAATTAAAATTTAAGTACAAAGGTGACTTAGTCAAAGCCCAAACAAATGTAAATTTTCGGCCTTTGACTAATAGGTTAGGTTAGCTGCTTATTTCTTAAGAAATTTCTTCCAGCAGACATGCTATTATAATGTTAGTTAAGATTTTACAATAAGGTTTGGTGTTATTGTAACTGACAGTATTTAAGACCATAACAATGTGAACAATTATACATATTTATTTTGCCTATTGTCTTTGATGGCATAAATACACATTGATTTGAAAAAAAATTACTACCTGCCTGTAAATATGGCACATTTCAGTTTTATTCATACCGGTGTAACAGTCTCTTTCTAAAGCACGATTTCTCATTTCTATGCTCGGGTAATATCAAAGTCAAAGTATTTATTTAAAATAGGCACTTTTGAACGTCAAAAATTACAAAAAAATAAATTGTTTGTAGTCGCCCCTTCCAAAAGGTAGTTTCGTATGGAGAAAAGTGGGTAAGAAACTCCACCGTTACTATTTTAAAAATGTTTTACAATATTTTGTGTAAGTACATTAATTATATGAATAAATGTGAAGATGATGCACCTAGAATATGTATACTTCAAAATTTGCACGACTAGAAAGTCGAATATAGTGAAACCATATAAAAAAATTACCATATACAATGTACCTATATTCTGGCAAATAAAGAATTCATTCATTCATTCATTCAATAAAATTACTATACCACAATAGGTGAAAATAGATAAAAAAGAAGCAATAAAAAATAACTTAATTATGAGATAGATATGGTGCTCACATATTTACAATAATCGTAAAAGAATTTGTTTTCCTAAAAAAAATTATATATATATAACGGGACATCGGGAGGCCGGGCTGTTGCATCTGATTGCTGATTCGTGACCTCGTCAGCACGGGAATCCATATTGGGCGTTAGACTTCAGGAAACTTTGAAATAAATACACTGTAGCGTTGACTGTTCACTGTTTTAATTATACAGACACTTAAATCACTCAAACAATTAAAGATTGCAGTAATAACTAGCGATTTAGAGCCAATGGGTTTGCGAGTGACCACCACGTGCAACGGCTGTCCACAACTGAATGAATTGACATGACGTTCGCCCGCCATGACAGACGCAACTCCATTCGGTGTTACCCGCTCTTAATTAAAATTACCTTTTAGTTGAATTCAAATCGATGAATCGTTAAAAATAACCAATGATTAAAAAAAATAACAAAATAAATTACAACTCTCAAAAATTAACTGATTTTCATTATTGAATAACATCACGCGCCGTTACGGCCGTCCTGCATCTTCACACGTCCTCGGGTGAATACTTTATCTCATCAGATATCATCTGTGGACAATCATAAAACAACTCAAGTAAACAACTTAACGTTCGGTCATTCTGACCGTTTTGAATCAAACACCACAATATCGCAAAGAGCGATCACAGTTATCGGATAACACAAAACAATTATAAGTTTACCACACAGGCTGGGGCCACATAGGCTAGTACCATAATGGCTAGTGCCGCACAAGCTATTGCCATACAAGCTAGTGCCACACAGGCTATTGCCACACAGGCTGGTGCCACACAGGCTGATGACACACAGGCTAATGCCACACAGGCTAGTGCCACACAGGCTAGTGCCACACAGGCTAGCGCCACACAGGCTAGGACCACACAGGCCAGCGCCATACAGGCTAGCGCCACACAGGCCAGCGCCACACAGGCTAGCGCCACACAGACTAGCGCCACACAGGCCAGCGCCACACAGGCTAGCGCCACATAGGCTAGCGCCACACAGGCTAGCGCCACACAGGCTAGCGCCACACAGGCTAGTGCCACACAGGCTTTTGTTTTGTCACCAATGGTTAATATTAGCAAAAACCTTCACAGGTAAACAAGTAAATCCAGCTGCACAACTTACCTGCGCCGTTATCGGCACATTCTGACTCAAAACTATTAGTAGGTGCCTCCAAACCTACATTCAACTCCAATGGAACGCAGCACTCTGGCATAGGTCGTATGCGATCATGTGCATACTTATACGTCCGATTAGAGTTCAATGCTTTTAGTAAATACCTGTCACTGTCAAGCACCTCAGCCACCTGATAAGGCCCCTTAAATTTGGGTTCTAGCTTTGTTTTATTGCGCTCATGATTTTCTAATAACACATAGTCACCTTTTTTAAAATTCCTTACTTTTGCTTTATTTTTGTCAAATCTAGCTTTTTCTACAATGGCGTTTGTCTCTATTTCCTGCGCCGCGCGCTCTCTAACCAAACCTAAGTCTAAATCTGTTTCGTCCGTATCTAACGTCATAAGTTGTAACGGTCTAGCAACTTTACCTATAAATAGCTCAAGGGGACTTGCTTTAGTTGTCCGGCTCATTGTGCAATTAATAGCCAGCTGTACTTCTGCTAATGCAGCTTGCCATGATTTATGGTTGCTTGTTTCTACTGCCGTGAGCATATTCTTTAGTGTGGACATCACGCGTTCTACCTGACCATTAGCGCGACTAGAACCGGTAGCGATGAGATGTAGCTTAATATTATGTGCAGCACAAAAATCCCTAAATTCTTTCCCAGCAAAACATCTACCTTGGTCGGCAATCACACGCGTAGGGGGGCCAAACAATGACACACTTGACTGCAACGCGTTTATAGCGCTATTAGCGTCAATGTTCATAGTATGATGCAGAAGTACGTATTTCGTAAAAGCGTCTACTGACACAAACACGTACTCCTTAGAGTCCCGCTTACCGCTAAGCTTCCCCGTTGCATCCATATGAATGGTATGCCAAGGTAACGTTACTTTCGGTATTGGGTGTAATTCTGCTTGAACTTTCCCAGAATGGGATTTGGACACTCTACATGTGATGCAATTTTCAACAAATTTCCTGACATATTTGTTCATGTTAGGGAACCAATAATGACAATACGTCTTTTCTAAGGTTTTCTCCCACCCTAAATGCATTATGCTTTCATGAACATGATTTATAATTGACCACTGAAACGCTTTTGGTACTATGGGTAACCAAATACTTCTGCTGTTACGCTCTATCTTTCTGTGCAGGACCCCTCGTCTAATTTCGTAAGTCCTAGCAAGGTCAAGGTCAAGCTCATTATGCTGAAGTTTAGCTATTATGGAATTTATTTCGCTATCCTTTTCCTGCTCAGCCTGTAACCACGTATCAGAGATTTCAGTGAAATTGATTCGCTTTTGCTCTACTTTTGGGACCAATCGTTGGACCTCAGTTAAGGGCAAGGGATTTCGTGATAGAAAATCAACGTGCCCCATATTTTTACCTTGACGGTGTTCAATATCAAACTCAAAAGTTTGTAGAAAGCACCACCATCTATGCACTCGCGCAGTAAGATCTACTTTTGACTTAGACGCTTTGACTGCATTGCAATCAGTCACTACTGTAAATTTTCGCCCATGCAAATAATGACGAAAATGTTTTACAGCATTAACCACTGCGAGCGTCTCTAACTCGTAAGAGTGATACCTGGACTCAGCGCTAGAGGTTCGACGGCTGTAGTATTCAATCACGTGCAGTTTACATTCAATTTTCTGCATTAATATAGCGCCATAACCTTCAGCGCTGGCGTCAGTGTGCAATTCTATCTGCTTAGTAGGGTCAAAAATAGTCAAAACTGGTATGTCTGTCAGTAAGGTAATGATTTCTTGTCTAATAACTTCAAGTGCTGGAGTCCAACGAACTTTTCCTTTACCGGATGTGAGTCGGTAAAGGGGGGCAGTTTTCTCTGAGAAACCTTGAATAAACTGTCTAAAGTAAGAAGCCAATCCTATAAATTGCCGTAACTGTGTTACCGTCTCAGGCGGTGGAAGCTCTGTTAAAGCTCTGATTTTACGTGGATTTGGTCTTACCTTACCAGCAGACACGTGGTATCCTAGGAATTCAATCTCAGTTTTCAAAAAAACACACTTATGAAGGTTCAGTGAAAAACCGGCATTTGTCAAAGCTTCTAAAACCTGATGTAAGCGATCTAAGCCTTCTGCAATAGAGTCTGAAGGAATTATGACGTCATCAATATAGACTACGGCAAATGACTCAGTTAAGGGTCCTAGTGCCTTATTTATGGCACGTTGGTACACCGAAGGGGCATTTCGAAGACCAAATGGCATGGTCAGATATTCAAACTGCCCGTCCGGTGTTACAAAAGCTGTACGCTCTATGGACTCTTCTTGAACCGGTATCTGATGATAGCCACTAGCCATATCAAGCGAGGTAAAGTAATTTGCCCCTACCAAACGTCCTATCTGGTCAGAAATTAGTGGCAATGGGTAACGGTCGGGTACTGTATTGCTATTCAATTCTCGGTAGTCGACGCAAAGACGATCAGTTCCGTCTTTCTTTTTAACCAGTAATATTGGCGACGCAAAGGGTGAACAACTCTCCCGAATGATAGAAGCTTCTAGAAGTTCTTTGATTTTAGTGCGCACTGCTTCTCTCTCTTCGGGGCTCAAACGATAGGGCCGCCGTTGTACTGTGCGGTTTGGATCAGCTAATCGAATCTCTAACTGCCCCGTCGTTACTCTACCCGTCGGCGTGCCTACCACAAAATAATCCGAGCTACCTTCGAGCAATGAAACTAATTGACGTTTATACTCAGTGGGAATATCAGTATTGATATTGTTAAAATTACTAAGTTTTTCGCCTACATCACAAGCTAAAACTATTCTAATTTTCCTCAAAACAAGTTGGTTTTCACAAACTTCAACCGAAAATCCCATTGATAGCAAGTCCCTTCCAATCATAATCGAATCAGAGAGACAATAGTCTGGCACGACATGTAATAATAACTGCATTGAGTATCCCTGTATAGTTACAGTTGTCAATATTTGAACATTACACTTAACGTTTGATTGGCCTATACCTATTAATGTCACCAAGGTATGATGACGCTTGCCTGGGAGCCTATTTGCTAAACTTTCTTTAACTAGAGAGCACTGGGCGCCGGAATCAAAACTAAATGAAAATTTCTCACCGGATTCAATTGCTAGGTGATCAGTGGCTGACTTCACAGCGCAGGCATTCACCCGACGCTCTACGTTATCGCTGCTAGTCTTGGTGTCCTTTTCGGGCAGCGAGTGGCGATGTGCCCTGGCTCGTTGCAGTAGTAACACGTAGGCGTCGATGTTTTGTTTGGGACCCTGCTGTCCTGGGCATCTTGCTGTTTGTTTGCTGAAAACTGAGGTTTGAAATTAGTGCTGGTATTACGCGAGTCTTTGGAGAGGCATTCGTTTGCCATGTGGCCTAGTTTGCCACAGTTGTAACACTTCTTCGGTTCATATCGTGGTTTCTTAGCATCACTGTACGTATTGGACTTTTCTGGCATCGGAGGTCCTCTTTTTCGGTAGGTACACGCCATTAGTTCTTGTTGCAATTTCACTCTACTATCAATTTTTTCAGTGTATGCTAGTCTTTGCAACCGTGGTTCGATTTTCACTGCGTGAGCCAGAGTTACAGCAATTGCAATTTGTTCGGTCGATAAAGAATGCCATTGGTTCATTAATGTACTCAGGAATCGAGTAGCATAGGCCGACATGCACTCTCCGTCTTTTGGGCTTTCATTAAAGAGTCTACACAATGTGGCAGCTGGAGTCTCGACGCAGACAAATCGAGCAAGAAATAAGTCTTTTAACTGAGACCAGGTTATACCAGCGAAACTATTTTGAGACAACCACGTAGCTGCCGCGCCCTTAAGTGCTTTGCTCATGGCGATAATCAGAGTACCATTTGATAATTGTTTTTCTTGCATGCATAAGTCTACAGTATTACACCATGACCTGGCATCTGCGTCTCGAGAATCAGGATTGAATTCGGGGAATGCTAGTTTTGTATCAACCGTGTTCGTGTCCTTTATAGCACGAATTAATTCCATCATGCTACGTTGTTGCATTTCAAACAATGTTTTCCAACGGTCGGATTCACTATTTAGGTTAGTACCAATACTCTGACCTGTTTCACGTTCCTGGGAAGTCCCTGGTAATCCCACTTCTGATAACGGGACATCGGGAGGCCGGGCTGTTGCATCTGATTGCTGATTCGTGACCTCGTCAGCACGGGAATCCATATTGGGCGTTAGACTTCAGGAAACTTTGAAATAAATACACTGTAGCGTTGACTGTTCACTGTTTTAATTATACAGACACTTAAATCACTCAAACAATTAAAGATTGCAGTAATAACTAGCGATTTAGAGCCAATGGGTTTGCGAGTGACCACCACGTGCAACGGCTGTCCACAACTGAATGAATTGACATGACGTTCGCCCGCCATGACAGACGCAACTCCATTCGGTGTTACCCGCTCTTAATTAAAATTACCTTTTAGTTGAATTCAAATCGATGAATCGTTAAAAATAACCAATGATTAAAAAAAATAACAAAATAAATTACAACTCTCAAAAATTAACTGATTTTCATTATTGAATAACATCACGCGCTGTTATATATTAATACAGTGTGTTAGTTAAGGTAATCACAAAATGTAAAATCAATGTCATAAAAATAACAAATTATACAATTGAAATAGCAGCCAGTTTGATTTTGTCTAGACTCTAGATTGTCATAAGGAGCTGGACCAGCATGTTTCCAAGCATTCTTATCTTGGATATAATCTTGAAATAAGCTTGTTAACAAAGTGTACTTTTAATATGTGTTTTAAATTTTCTTTCATTTAATTGCAATATGTACCTTTTATCACGCAACTGATGATAAAGTGAATAAACTCAACCAATCGCAGTCCACTGCCCGGTATAGGCCTCTCCTAAAATGCGCCACAACACCCGGTTCTCTGCTTTCCGCATCCATCATTTAAAAAGAAAAAGTAACAACTAGTAGCTAATATTCTCTCTCAATTCCAGGTGCTAAGTACAAACAACTCAACGACGAAGAAGTTCGGGCTTGCATCGAGCGCCGTGTATAAGATCCTGGGCAGTGAGCGCGCCACCGCGTCAGATTCCAAGCTGTTCTCTCAAACAAACAGCTCGTTTGATGCGCTCGGGTTCTCGCAGTCGGTGGTTGAGGATATATGGAGCGTAGTGGCGGGAGTTATTTTGTTGGTAAGTGTTTTTAAACGAACTAAATTCTGTAATAATCATAGTGACGTAATAGATGGCGGCTGACAGGGAGGAATGAAGAATGAAAAAACATTTCGCACCGACCCCAAGCAACATGAGACCTTATTAACAAAAGAAACTATGGGAGTCATAACAGCAACTCACAACGTGCCCGCACGGTGAACTAATGAGATGCGGTTGGATGTCGCTACTGATGGCATGCAGTGCCGGAACATTTGTTCCCTGGCTGCGGAGGGTTTGCGGTGGCCCGTAAAAACGGACCTCCCATTTTGTGCGCCTAGCGTGGCTGGTATAATGAGATGCGCCGGTGTCGGAAATATTTATATAATGTGCGTACAGACGACGCTATACACCGTGCACGCGCCAGAGCGAGATGGGTGCCCGTTCATCGTTGATCATTGACACATAAGTTTTGGAAATCAATGTTCTCCCATTAGTCAATGTAATATTTTTATATAGGTGAGAGTATGTACTAATTGTATGTCCAAAAACAAAAAAGGAAAGGATCTTTTACCAATAAATATGAACAATTATTCTGCAATATCATAAGTTTAATTTCACGCTATCCTTACGATCCCAACAAAACTAACAAAATATCCCAAATAATATATTGTTGCTTCTTTACTTTCCGCATTCTGAAAATTAGCTTTATGGGCATTCTCCAGTAGAGTAAAGATTCTAGATTATTCAGTCAGCAGAGGTATATGTATATTTACTGCTTAGTGCGCCTCAGATCAACTTCAATATCTTATGTCTTAGCTTCCAAGAGCGGCGAGAGTAAAGTTTGCACTGCACAATTTTTACGGCCCCTCTTAAAATCTTATATTATATTACACCTACTATAACTACAAATTTTTAATTACATTCTGTTTCAGGGCGAGCTAACCTTCTCAGAAACACAAGACGGTCAACTATCCATCGGAGGACCTCTGAAGCAGTGCACGGCCGCGCTCGGAGTGTCGGAGCCGGCGCTGCGGGGGGCCATGGCCGGCAGGGTGCTCTCCGCGGGGGGCGACCTGGTCAACAAGGAGCACTCCTTGAGCGAGGCGAACTATACGAGGCTGGCGTTGGCTAAGGCGGCCTATGATAGGCTTTTTACGTGGATAGTTCAACAGGTAAGGTTATTAAAGACTATTTTGAATGATTTCCACACTTAGTGCCAAGTGAGGAAACTTTTACCATGGTACAAGATTCGAAACCCGTACGTTAAGCGTTGCTGATTTTGAACTTTTATATGTTGAGGATCAATGTCCACACATCTGAATGTTTCAATATTGTATAATCTGTGGTGTGTGCTGTCCATACTTACTCTATGGAAAAGGATTAAAAAACTAAGATGTGAGTGTGCGCTGTGAAAATGTAAAACTTAATATACAAGAGCTAATAAAACCAAATAGATGAAGAAACAGTGCTTTAATAAACCAAACGAAATATAACATTATAGGCATAGGTATTTATTATAAAGAGTAAAAAGTACTATTTTGTCAGTAAATGTTGTTGGTGTTTCAAATGCAAATACCTAAAAAAAATTTACTTTTAAGAAAACTTGAAATTGCCCTAAATTGGTAATCCACTTCGCTAAAATATTTGTATTCGTGGGGGTTCCCGAATATTAAAGGGTTCTGTAATTACTTATAGGTTATCTGAGCCACAATCGTAAATGGCTACTAATTAACGTAATTGATAATTTGTGTATAAACAGCCGAGTCAAGAACAGCTTTTATGAGTGACAAGTAATTTCAGTCATAAAAAGATCAGTTTATTACTTCAGAAAATTAAAATATTTCAAATACCAAATGGGACTTAAAACATACGGGTAAACGAACCATTATGAACCCTATTGCATACAAATTAACCTTAAATTTAGTATCGCCATTTCATTTTTATATCGACACACACACAAATACTCAAATTTGTACCGTATCTTCAAGGACATAAAGTTCAATTTCCCTTTTCAGATAAACAAAGCCATAGATGTGCCCAGTGGAACGTATAAAAATACTCTAATAGGAGTGCTGGATATCTACGGGTTCGAAATCTTCGAGACGAACAGCTTCGAACAGTTCTGCATTAATTACTGTAATGAGAAGCTGCAGCAACTGTTTATTGGTAAGTTCGTTTATGCAGAGATTTTATACTCATAAATGATAAATGATTTATTTCTGCAAGTAGGTTTGTACAAATACTTTTACACGTCAATCATATTCAAAAAAAAAACTAGATGAGGTTGGCGTTTCGTATCTGACTACTCTAAGAAAGGCCGAAACAAACTCAGAGGTCACAGTCACTTTTAAAGTAGACATAATCTTGGTCAGATCATGTGAAGACCATGTAGATTGGTGCCTGAAATTATCATATAAAGTGGTCATACATTAAATCTCAATTTAATGTATGATTACTTTATGATTATGGGGTCAGGGACAAAGGCCGACCAGTTTCAGGAACTGCATAAATGTTTATATATGTTCAATTTTACTATGCAAAAAATTACAGTCAAAACAATTTATCTTGTCACGACCACCTTGCTTATCTTTAATCCTACCAAAGTAACTCTTATAATTATGCTAATGACGTCACTATTCCTTTACACATATATTTTCTTCTTCCTGAAGTAGAACACTTTTTTTTTTAAACATAGCCCTACACTGGGAATTTCTTAACATCGCTTAACCATAACCAAATAAATCTGCCGTCACATTAAATACCAATGAATGCTACCAAAAGCTTGACAACCTTATGAAATAGACCATAAAAACCTGGGAATAGAGTTCCATCTATCGTATTATCTCTTTCATGTTATCATATTTTCTTTTTTCAGTTTATTGTTTTTGTGTAAATATTCCGTGATTTTATTTTCTTTATTTTAATTAATAAAAACCATCACCATGACCCTTTCCAGAACTGGTGCTAAAACAGGAACAAGAAGAATACGCTCGGGAGGGCATCCAGTGGACGCCCATTAAATACTTCAACAACCGCGTCATTTGCGAACTGGTGGACGCGCCACATCAGGGACTCATAGCTATCATGGACGAAGCTTGTCTCAATCCTACCAAGGTATTCTATATGTATACTAGCTGACCCGGCGAACTTCGTACCGCCTTATACCGACAGCAGCGCCACCTACCGGGTCCAATTGTGTTTTCAAACCATCCAAGAACCCGTTGAAATATAAATACAAAATTCAACCAAATCGGTCCAGAGACATTTAATTAAAAAAAACATGATACTGCTAGCTTCTTGTGTGTTATTAACGAAATATTGCAATTTAGCCCCCGCCGCAATTTTTTTTTTTTAAAACGTTGCCCCACACTAGGAATTTCTCCTGTATTGTGGGTGCGTTTACAAACATTTAAATTCACATACACAAACAGCCAGACCCGAAACAACTACTTGTAGGTCATACAAATATTTGTTCCGTGCGAAACTTGAAATTAAATTGACACCCTTAAGCGCCACTTGGTGGTCTTTTTGTGATCGCAGTGTCGTTAATTTATATAGTGTACATAATGAAGAGTATTCTACTCTATTCTATCGACTAAACTTTCAAATGTAGTTCATTATTTGTTATTTTCTTACAGATATCAGATAAGCAACTACTAGAGGCAATGGACAGGAGGCTGAAAGGACACAGACACTACACGTCAAGACAACTGGCACCCACTGATAAGAAACTTAAACATGGCGTCGACTTCAGAATTACGTGAGTATTTTCTAACTAGCAAATTAATTATAGATGATAGATTTGAACTTATTTCTACATTATACATGTTGTTAGATTTAAAAAAAAATCATTGTTATTTGCCTTAATCAAGCTCAACCGTATGGGCATATATTTTGAGTACAGTCCCCGGCACGTAAGTTGGCAAGAGTAGTTAGATGCGCAGAAGTCATTTTTTAGGACTCTTTGGTGGTCAAGCGGGACGCGGGGAATGAGGGAGCACCGTTCCGAGCACGCGATTGGTGCGTCCGTCGACCCGCGTTCCGTTCGCTCCCGATTACACTTGCGTGCACTAAAATTGTACCCTTTGCTTTTGTTAAGTTTTTGATACGAATTGCTGTTACTCGTACTATTTTAAATTAAGTTTATTTTACGAGTGTATTTTTGCGGCAGCTACTAATGAAGCTTGTTGACCTTTAGTTCTCGTTAACATTGTTTTTTGAAAGGCCACAATAACTAAAAATATGTTAATATATATTTTATTTATAACACCTAATAAACTTTACGAATTCCTCTCCTTTCTTTAACTTTCTTTTAAACAGACATGTTTAAAATAAATGATGGCAATAACCATAGCATAATGACAAACAATAAAAGTGACAGTGTTTTTGTTGCGATTGTACGCTGCTTTTTAGTTTAACTGCGAGTATTTGCAAACAAGTCACACAAGTAGCACAGATATCCAAAGCCAAACATTATCATTATCTCGGTGTTTTTGAGCGCGAATCAACGTTTCACTACTGCGAAACTCGACCTCATAAAAAACTCGCTGCTTCTAAAATAACAGTAAAAATAATCTGGTTCCAGTCACTACGCAGGCGACGTAACATACGCCGTGGACGGCTTCATGGACAAGAACAAGGACTCGCTGTGGCAGGACCTGAAGAGACTGCTGCACTCGTCCAGCACCCGCTCGCTCGCCGACATGTGGCCCGAGGGCGGCACCAACATACAGAAGGTATAATAGTACTACTATATAAGTCTACTAAACTACTAAAAACTTTGTCATAAACCGGAATAAACACTACCCAGGACATAATATATTTGTATGCCATGTTTCATTAATATCCGTGAAATCAGGCGTATTATTCATTCCTTAATTCTCGCTATTGCACCTACTACTGTTTGTCTCTGCATCACCCAAAGGTTGACTGGTAGGAAGTTCCTAAAAACGCGTCTGTAGGTGGGTAAAACAGTCTATGCGAAAAAACAGAAACTGCGAAAAATAAAGTCTGTTTCAAGGACTCAAGTTTCAAAAGGAAATGATTTTGTTTTAAATCATACGTGAACTTCGTTTCTGACGGGAGTCCGCCGACCATACACGTTTTAGTTTTTCGCGATTTCAGGGTGGTCTCATAGTAAAAGTTGGTCATAATGATCAGTACAATGACCCCCAAAGAGGTTTTCAGTTATTTCTATTACACCTCGTATACATAGTATTGTCTTTTTCTACGGTTTGGTTAAGACCTATCCTTATTATTTCCTTCACAGACATCAAAGCGTCCGCCATCAGCTGCAACCCTGTTCCGCAACTCCATGGCAGCTCTAGTAACGGGGCTACAGAGCAAGGAGCCGTTCTACGTGCGCTGCGTCAAGCCCAACCCTTACCAGGCTCCTACCACCTGGGACGACCAGCTGGTCAGTACTCTACAGACTATTGAACTATACGCTAATTTTACTCAAAATATGATTCATTCTTTCATTAAAATGAAAAGTGTTAACGTTGTCTTTGAGAGTAAGACACTTTTTAATAAATATCATTTCCAAAATTAAGTTGAGTTTTGACCTTTTTAGCTCAGAACCATTCTACGAACCAAAATTCATAAAGTATTTTTCTTACTGTCGACGAGTTGTATTAAATATTTAATTAATAACACGTTACGTATAACTCTGATTATTTTGACCTTCCGGCGTGCCTGAAACTAGGTATTTTGAATGTGATTGGAGCGGGAATTTTGCTTGTATACCTAACTGTTTCTTCGGGAAGATTCGTATGGACCGTCCAAAAGATGTTTGAAAGGTTGTAGGATGTAGAAAGGTTCCTACCCAGTATTCCGGCCCATAACCAGACCGTTCCGGTTAAGCACATGCAAAAAATATTCAGACACCCCAAGTGCCAAGGTTTCAAGATGATTTTTCTCAATCATCAATCAATGAAAATTGATTTGTTGTTTTCCTACGTTTAAACTTCTGAAATTGTTGAATATAAATAAAGTTTTTTTGCACTTTTTGCAAAATATGGGAAATTCAGTCTCGGTTATTTGCTGTCATAAAAAGTGATAAACTGACAAAAATTAAAGTTATTAATGTAGTCAATCAATAGTCTCTATTTGTACCTTTAACTCATATCACACTATTACGCTAATTTGTCTGCTGCGGGTGACACGCGGGCGACACGCGCACCAACGGCGCCGGCCACGCGTACGCCCCGCACACGCGCACGCCCCGCACACGCGCACGCCCCGCACACGCGCACGCCCCGCACACGCGCACGCCCCGCACACGCGCACGCCCCGCACACGCGCACGCCCCGCACACGCGCACGCCCCGCACACGCGCACGCCCCGCACACGCGCACGCCCCGCACACGCGCACGCCCCGCACACGCGCACGCCCCGCACACGCGCACGCCCCGCACACGCGCACGCCCCGCACACGCGCACGCCCCGCACACGCGCACGCCCCGGACACACGCGCACGCCCCGCACACGCGCACGCCCCGGACACACGCGCACGCCCCGGACACACGCGCACGCCCCGGACACACGCGCACGCCCCGCACACACGCGCGCGCCCCGCACACGCGCACGCCCCGCACACGCGCACGCCCCGCACACACGCACGCCCCGGACACACGCGCACGCCCCGCACACACGCGCGCGCCCCGCACACGCGCACGCCCCGCACACGCGCACGCCCCGCACACGCGCACGCCCCGGACACACGCGCACGCCCCGCACACGCGCACGCCCCGCACACACGCGCACGCCCCGGACACACGCGCACGCCCCGCACACGCGCACGCCCCGGACACACGCGCACGCCCCGGACACACGCGCACGCCCCGGACACACGCGCACGCCCCGGACACACGCGCACGCCCCGGACACACGCGCACGCCCCGGACACACGCGCACGCCCCGGAGACACGCGCACGCCCCGCACACACGCGCGCGCCCCGCACACGCGCACGCCCCGCACACGCGCACGCCCCGCACACGCGCACGCCCCGGACACGCGCACGCCCCGGACACACGCGCACGCCCCGCACACGCGCAGCCCGCCTGGCACCCGCGTTCGCCACGCGCACCATCCGCGTCCGTCTCGCATCCGCTTATACTACTTATTATTTAATCAAAAAACGCTCTTGATCGCAGTCAATACGGCACTAGCCGAAGCGCGGGCAGAAGGCGGGCGTAGAGCGGGCTCGAGGCAGGCGCGGAGCAGGCGCGAGTCGACTTCGATAAATGTAATTTGAGATCTATTGATTTGTCATAAGACTCAAATTATATACTAAAAATTTCAAAGCTAACGGGGCAGGCGCGGAGCGGGCGTGTGTCGTCTGATCGCAGCTTTATGCACCCATGTGCTCAGACGGCGAAGATAGGTCACGATAGCCACAACCAGGGTCTCAAGTCTGCTAATAAAATAGTGTCAGAATGAACTATCATTGATTTCATAATTGTTGTTTTTGACAAGTTTGGTAATCTACAATTATAATGGCGTCATTATGACTTTCCAATGGTCGGCCACTGACACTACATTGAAAGAAATTGCATTTATTGGTAATCTCGTCCATAATAACAAATGAATGACATTTCTACTAATGGGTGATAATGGCAATACGACAATACCATTATAAGTAACACAATTCTATTACGAGAACATGACCGACCAATGATCGACCATTATGAATTTAGCAGATTACGAACTTTTAGCAAAATGACAATGGGATCGTGTTGGAATGACTGAGTTTATAAAAATAGCAGACTTAGGGCCCAGAGCACGTGCTAGTCACCTATAGTCGGTAGAAACAGAAACAGTCACCGTTGCTGAAATTGGCATGAGATGTATTGAATTACTATAACTCAGGCGGCAATTTTAGTAATTAGAACCCAGTTTCTGAATTGAGAATATGAAGTTGAGAACTTGTCAAACTCTACTTTAGCACTACTTCTGGTGTAAGAGAAATTTTTAATTTAGTGGGTTAGGTACCACCGCGGAAGTTCCCGGTCGACCACTTTTCAACCTTATTATTATGGGGCATAAGGGCGAAAAGTGGTCGACCGGGAACGTTCGCGGTGGTACTTACATTAAAGGGAAACTAGAGTTTGACAAGTTCTCAACTTGAAATTCTCAATTCAGAAACCGCTTACACCACAAATCACTAAATGCGCTTAGCGTTAAACATATTATAGAAAACATATTTCTGTCTCTGTCATCTTTAAACGATCGGCAGAAATGAAACGATAATTTAAATTCGTTTAGCGCTAATCGTCTAGCCTAAGACGTGTAATGAACTCCTTAGGTCCGCCACCAAGTGGCGTACCTCGGCCTGGTGGAGAACGTGCGCGTGCGGCGCGCCGGCTTCGCGTCCCGCCAGCGCTACGACCGCTTCCTGAAGCGCTACAAGATGCTGTCGCAGTACACGTGGCCCAACTTCCGCGGAACCGCCGACAAGGACGCCGTCATGGTGCTACTGCGCGACCTGCACATCAGCGACGTGCAGTTTGGACACACCAAGCTGTTCATTAGGTACTCTAGGTTTTAATAATCTAATTATAATTTATTTCAGATAGACTTATCCATAGAGTTACAACAATTTCTAGGTTGTTTTTTATCTTCCATAATAACTGCGGCTTTGTTCCCTGTCTATCCTACAGGGAACGTGCATTTTTCCAGAATAAAAAGCCTATGACACTCAGGTCCATAAAATATCTCTATACAAAAAATCAGGTCGATCCGTTGCTCTGCAGCTGTGTGAAAGAAGAACAAACAAACAAACATATTGTTACGAGCTTGGGGTTCGTGACAATAAAAACTGCCGATTTAATAACTAAAAAAAATAGACACTTTAATTAAGAACACCAATTTAAACACACTACTAGTTTAAACACAATCACTTAATGTCACTCTCAATATCGTTCAGTTGTTTTCGTTTGTCTCGTTTTCAAAAATAAAACTAACCCCGTCGCGGCCCATACCTTATATAGGGCCTCGGATAGTTCCCGAAACATCTAGAATATTCGAGTACATACCGGCCCCAACTGACCGGGTGTCGATAGTTCTAGAATCGAACTTTCTAGAAGCATCTTGACTCTACTAGTTCCGCTACTTGATACTAGATGGCGCTAGTAGTAGGCTTTTTAGTTGTGCGCGCAACAATATTTTCCCATTTATTACATCTCACGTGATCTCATACACTCACCGGTAGAACTTATGAAACTTAAAAATATAATGTTCCATATTCACAAAAACTTAACACACAAAATTATCGAAAATATGCCTTAGCAAGTCAAAATATGATCTACTTAGTAACATTTTGATTTATTTTCTTACCCCAGGAGTGCTAAAACCCTGCACGGCTTAGAAGCTGCCCGCGCTGAGCTGATACCTTCAATCGTGATTCTGCTACAGAAGCTGTGGAGAGGCACCCTTGCGCGCATGCGCTATAAGAAGCTTAAGGCCGCTATGACAATCTTTAATGCTTGGAAGTAAGTATATTATTTCATAGAAGGTAGAAAATATCTAGCTTTTCAGCTCATGATTCACCGTGTAAAAAGGTGGTCATTTGGTAGAAGATATGACTCAGTTTTTGCAATAAGGTTTAATTCCCAAATGCAAAACCATGCGGGATGAAGAAAAGTAGTTAATAACTTGATGAGCTCGATTTTAGACCAGAACTTTTAGTTTTAGTTTTTGAAAATTAGGGGGTCCTGCCTGGTTTTGTTAAGAATCAAACCAAATCTATTTAGCAAAAATCCTGTTTGCCTTCCAGTATAATTGCATCCATGCGCCTTTTGTATTTTTTGCAAAAAAAAGTTTTGTCTAAAATCAACAGAAAGTACTTATTTACAATATTTTCTTTATACGAGCTGAAATTGTAATAGTTGTTTTCCCGCAGCGATATGAATTGGTTTTGGTAGTACAATCAATTTATAAAAAAATTAAAGTAAAATGGCAGATTTACAATTGTGAAAAACAAAACTCGAAAGCGACCTAGAACCAATAGTGATACAGCGCGAACGGCCGACAGAGCGCGGGGCGGCGCGCGGGCGCTCACCGTCGCGCTACAGCTGATAGCTACCTACTCCTGAGTTAACGAAATACATACAATACTTACCTAAAAGTGATTCCAATTTTCCTTTCATACTTTTACGGGTTTAGGACCGTCATAAATACTTTTTTATCTACAACTTACTAAACACGAAACTGGAAAATAGATCTAAATAACGTACAACAAAAAACAATTTTCTGAGTTAGACAATGAAGTATTTAGGGCGTATTTAAAAAATTGTAATCAGCTTAGTTACAATGACTTTAATTAACTAACCTACTTTTAAATTATCGATATTTACAAAGGTACGAGTAGGTACTTACACTTCCCAGTAACGAAGTAATTGTTCGAAGTGCAAGCCACTGCGTTCAGTACACAATCAAATTAGCCCTAGCGTAAAGTTGTACCATAGCGAGGTACTCCAAATTAGAATAATTATTATGCCGATTCATTTTTGCAAACCACGATAACGTATTGTGCCTACGACGGTCGCGGGACAACTGAGATGGCGGAGCGGCGGCGCTGGGCCGGTGCGGGGTGTGGCGCTCGCCGCGTGTGGACTAGATTATGCCGTATCACTCCGCGCGACAGCTCATTTTGCTATAAACAATTAAGAATCGGTCTCCACTTTGTCGGCAGCGCGCGGCGGCACGTACGCATGTGCGGTGGAAACTTCGTGTAATACCTACGCTATGTGTACAACTATTGTTTCTCACGCTTTCGAGTTGATGCATATTGTTTTACAATTTTTTTATTTTTTTTGTTAGTTTTAACACTGAATCGATAGTACTACTGAGGGCAAATTGTTCTGCAGCGGGAAAACAACCATGAAAATTTCAGCCTGTATAAACTGTTTAGGTATACAACAAAGTTGTTACCATCATATTTTGTTCCCAGACGTTACCGCCTCCGCCGCTACATCGGTGAACTCCAAACGGAACTCAAGCGCAACCACAACGTGATCCGCACGTGGCCGCCCCCCCCGCGCCGCGTGGCCGCGCCCCTGCTGGTGGCCGCCTACCGGCGCTGGCGCGCGCACCTCACGCTGCGGCCCGTGCCGCGCGACCAGTGGCCGCAGCTCAAGATGAAGATCTGTGCTGCCAGCTCGCTTAAGAGGAGAAGGACAGAGTGGGGACAGAACCGCCAGTGGTTGGGAGACTATTTGGCTGATAACAAGTATAACCCTAAGGCTGGTAAGTATTAGTTATATAAATTGCAAGCATGACCATTGTCCTGCCTTTATCCCATTTTTTTTACGACGACGTGGCGTGTTTTTTTATTCAACTTTTTTTTTTCTTTACTATTCTACCCCTCTATTGGACAAATGCCTCCCTAAGTTCATCCAGGTATACTTTCCCTGCTCCATTTCGAAGCCATCGCAAATCACATACAAATATACATTGAACGAATGAATGAATTAATGAAATGCACCGACCCCAGCATGGTTGAACCAGACTCGATCACTCGAATGAACCCAAAGATTCGCACTAGACTCTAAAGCCTCAAGTTTCATGGGACCACAGAGACCATTGCGTATCAAAGAGTAGACCGAGGGGCGCGATAATAGTAGGGAAGACGTGCCCTTAGGATATGGAGGGATTATTAGAGCCATACCGGATATGCATCCTAGAGTAAGCATTGGAATAGTGGAGAGACGGGTTATATTTATCTAGGGGCTTTATTACACGTTGCTTCCAGAGTCTTTGTCCGAGGTCTCACTATCCGTTTCAGAGTTCTTGTAAATCTCGCTGGCAGCTTTCTTTATCTTACGACGCCGCCAGGTTGCGTCTAGCTTCATCGAGTTTCTTGAATGATGAATCTTTTGGCGGGATTAAACTGCTGTTTCGACGCTTTTCTATGTCATTGTTATGCTGGTTGCTGTTGACATTGTCTTCATTCGAGGTTTTTGGATTTTTGGTATTACTTTTTGTCCTACTGGACGAAAAAATTGCGTATACTTGGCATGTGGCAAAATACGAGTATAATAGGGTCTTACTCGGAACTCCCCGAGCCCTAACGTAATGTCTGGCGCCTTTGTTCTGTCCTCGCGACCCTTTTTTTTGCAGTTGGGCCATGCAAACTACCTAAATAAACACTTGAAGCTCGGCTATGTGCGTTCACAAAAAACGATTTTGGGCCACTGTAACACTTCACTGTACGTAATATTATTATAGTTGACACACACCTATTATAGGTTAAATTTAGATGTTCTATTTGTTTAACACTTATAACCAATTAAACTAGTATGGACAGAATAACCTAATGAGTTAAAATGTCATCAGATTGGCCTGTACGCGGGAGCCAAGCCACGACGACTCACTAACAACACTACTACAACAAAGTCAACAACTCAACACACAAACGATTCGCTTGGGGTTAGCCACGACAACAAAGCAAGGAAACAATGTTTGATTGGCAACGCCAATGTACCGCGCGCGTCGCAATGGATGCTTAGCAAAAAAAATCTCCATCACTTGAATCCCGAAATGTCCAAAATTGAATATTTACTCACAAAAGACAAACAATTTTAGAGCACCATAACACTGCACCTTATATTATGATAATTGACACACACGGTTCATTATTCAAGCGTTGCTCTTTAGCAGATCCCTAAAAGATATGGGAAGACCTCACCAAATTCTTGGAATGTAGTCGGTATGGCAGGCGCAATTAGCCCCTCGTATGCAGTGGTTCTCGTGCCTACAGCTCCAACAATTTTTATTTGGAGACATAAACTCGACAAAATAAACACGATTTTGAAGCCCGACACGAGGCGCAAACTCGCAAAATGTGCAGTAGACGCACATAAAAAATATTTGTTAATCTCAACGGAGAGACGGCTAACGATCGACCGACATACAAATATACATTAAGTATTCAATAAAAAATATATTTTTCTTCTAGAAAATAATACTAACTAAAATGTGAGACGAACTGCAGCAAACCTTATATTTTCACTTCTAAAACTGAAAAACTGATGATTGAGGGTTCTTACAAATTGAAACTCAACTCGGCAACTTCTATTTCAAAAGTCCAACATTATTGCAAACATATGAAATCACTAACTTCAACCCTTTCTTCCAGCAACGTACCAGTCGCAAGTCGCCTCGCTACAGAAGACGCAACAGATCGGGCGGCCATTGTTCTCGTGTCTCGTGCACAAGTTTAACCGCTACAACAAGTTAGCTGAGCGATGCCTGCTCATCACCGAGTCAGCGATATACAAGCTCGATGCTAACACCTTCAAGCCGCTCAAGAAACCTACTCCTATCACTGAGGTAGGAATTAGGAGTAGTTTACTGTGCCAACTTTAGATAATTATTCAGTATTAGCTACAGGCAAAACGCAGCCGTTTTATTTCCCAAAGAAAAATATTAACTTTGTTAACATTCAAATTAAGTCGAAAATCAATCAAATTAACCACGGGCCTTTATTTATTTTGTTGCTCTGGTGGATTTCGTTAGTTTTATTCATTACCGACTTATTTCAACTCTTCCAACGTTGGTTTTATTTTGTTGTGAAATTCGCACTTTAAAAGAAAGAAAGAAAATACATTTATTTAGCACAGACTAAAGGCACACAATACAGGATTATTTTTAAAACGTCAATAACCTCTTAAGGGGTCATTGTACTCATCATTATGAACAACTTTTACTATGGGACCAAACCTAAAATCGTGAAAAAAATAACCCTGTATAACTACTACTATATACTTTGTTGAACTCTTATCGATCATTTTAGTGGTAGATTTTATCGAAATCGGTGTTTTGGTCCAGCAATCCAGTTAAAAGGTTTTCAAAAATAACTTCTAAAGACACACTAAGCATAAGATTCCAATTCAGTAAATGTGATCAAACTTTCTTTCTGATACTCATGCTAATATCTTTATTCCCAGGTCGGTGCCATCCGCATAATGAGTACGGACGTACAACTGGTCGTGATCAGCATCCCTTCAGCCAAGAACGACCTGGTCGTAGGCCTGGTCGCGCCCATAGTCAACCAGACCGGCGCGCCCGGCGACCTGGTCGGGGAACTGCTGGGAGTGCTGGCCAATAGATATCACATGTGAGTATAAATAATTACTTCTTAGATTATGACAACCGATTGTATTATTTATCTTCACATGTAACCCCCATTTCAATAGTTGGAGATCGCATGGGTGTCATTTTCATTTCATTGTTTTAGACAATGCAAATGGGGTCCAAATATAAATCGAAGCTGGCGGTTACGGTTTTTTTTTCAAACATTATTTGCATTTGGGTTCGGACATTTTATTATGGAAGCTGGTCTGCCATACTTCCAGGGATATGGTCCCTAAAGTATCAAGTTTTCGAGATTCAAATAGAACAACCCAAACATACCCATATTCAAGCAAATAAATGATTTGATATGAATAACTTAAAGTCAATACCCATAATAACGTCACGCCCGACTCCCCGAAGGATTAGGCAGAGATATACCTACTATAGCACACCCAAATTTCATTGAATTTCAATTTGACCTTGTTATCAGCATCAACACCCTGGAAAACCATGAACATTTAAAATTTGCGCAGCCGCCAACTTGGATTTTCATTTTGACGTCACTATTAGCATCAGCCTTCGAAAACCATGAAAACGACACCCATGACAATTTTTAGGGTTCCGTACCAAAATGGTAAAAAGGAACCCTTATGGTGAGACTAAGTCTGTCTGTCTGTCTGTCTGTCTGTCACACCTGGATATCTCAAGAACTACTCATGCTATCAACTTGACATTTAGAATAGTTTTAGATGACGTTTGCCCAACTATTTTGCATACAAGAAAGAAATTTAAAAAAATATATCTTTTTTGCAAAAGGGACTGAAAATTTGAAGTGGGGCTACTAGGGCATGTCGGGTATCATATGAAAGAACGCTGTTTGCACATTCTCAAACAATTTTTTTTTTTTGGCAGCGCAGTTTCCGACCTTTGACGAAAAATGTAAAAAAAAATACCGTTTCCCCCCCCTTATCTCCGAAGTTTGCATAGATAAAAATCTGAAATTATTATATGTGATAGAAGTGTATGTAAAGATTACAGGAAAAATAAAACGATATCTCTAAATAGCACAGTTTTTCGGAAATCATCAACATCATATACAACATTAGTTTTTGTTTATACTAAACCTCTTAAGGGGTCATTGTATTCATCATTACTATGAGCTTTTACTATGGGACCAAAGTTGAAATCGCGAAAAAAATATCAGCTGTTCCCTACATTTTGACGACTTCAGCGAACAAATGTAGGGAACAGCTGATTTTTTTTTCGCGATTTCAAGGTTGGTCCCATAGTAAAAGTTGTTCATAATGATGAGTACAATGACCCCTTAAGAGGTTTAGTATAAACAAAAACTAATGTTGTATACGTACGGAACGCTCGGTGTGCGAGTCCGACTCCCTCTTGACCGGTTTTTTTTTTTAATTTTCGCGGTCCATCATTGAATTTTGTTTGACCCTATCGAATCCCAGACTGACCCGTCATGACAATTTTTTTAAACACATTGTATTTTCATGGATTAAATAGATGTAAAAGGGTTTAATAGTATAATGTACAGACGCCAGCAGGTCAAGCTACCCGAAACTGTCAAATTTTCCCAGTCAACCTTGAACCTTATACTATAGGAATAAAGTTCAAAATCTATTAAAGAAATTGACAGATTGTAGTAGCTTGATGTGCTGGCGTCTGTACATTAAATATTTCCAGTGGACCAAAGAAGGTTTTCAGTTTACCAAATTCCATTTAAATGTAGATCGCTTCTGATTTCACAATGCGGTACCATTACCGGCAGGGGATCGGTTTTATTTCCGACGCACAAGTCAATTTTGATCAAAAGTGGTTAAAAATAAAGATGATTTTGAGTTTTTTTGGCGTACACACCGCTACAAAACAAGCTATACATTTCCAGTATAAGCTGATCTCGTTTCCGTACAATGAGAGGTCAGCATTAACTGTAAATGTATAGCTTGATATGTAGCCGTGTGTATTTTAATATTTTTGGACCTCAAAATGGGAATTATTAGGGGTTTGATTAAAATACATGCCCTTTCAAATTGTCAAGGAGTCGATCAGTAAGACAGATGAAGCTAGTTGCCAATTCCAAAGCGTAGTAGGTTCCTATGGAGAAGAACGGGCAAGAAACTCCATGGACACTCTTTTTTAAATCAAAATATACCACCATTAATTTGTCAAAATAATGTTCTGAATGAAAGCTACCGTTTCGCAGTGGTGTCTGAGACTAGCTTTAGGTTCTGCATTCTCATTTTGGTAATTTCTTTCTCCTCAACTCAAATGTCCTGAACAAGTAACCGTATGGAAGCTAGCTGAGATACTCAACCCTCAAACTTCTAGGTGTCTGTTTCTGAAGAAACGGCTCCAGAAAACGTTTACTTACTAAAAATGTTCCTGCAGGATGACCGGCCAAGAGCTAACAGTAGAGGTAGAATCCGGCGCCACCACGCGCTGCATCCTGGGCGGCAAGACGCGCGCGCTGCAGCTGCCCGCGCTGGCGCCCGCGCCCGCGCACGGGCCCGCGCCCGCGCCCGCGCACGCGCCCGCGCCGCCCTTCACGCACGCGCACAACGTCATCACCTACCACCCCGCGTCCGCGCGCGCGTAGGCAGAGGGTGCTTCGTCCAGCATACAGGAATGAAAAAGCAGAAGGCCAATTCTCGTACTTAAACAGTGAATTCCGGTCGCAATCTCATCTCAGCGACATTAATGTCAAAAATTTAGGAAAAATACAGGTTGTTTGACAGATTGAGACCGATATGCAAATGTTCTTAAAAATACTGGAATTGCCCTTCAGATTTTTTAGGTCCGTATTAGTAAAGCATTTTCATGATAGACTCTATAAAATTAAAATTCTCTGATGACAATTATTGTCATCAGAGAATTTTCCCAAAACAATGTCAAAAAAAAAAGAACATCGAACAGTGGTCTTTTGACGGCCCTAAAAATAAATGTTGAACGGATAAAAACTCGCAACACTCGATGCAATATAATGTGTACAGTCACAAGCCGCCAGGTCCTGTTGTAGTGATGGGCAATGCTCTCATCGATAACTTGGTTGTAGTGTAGCTATTTATCGATAACGGTGCGGCAACTTGAGTGTTATGTTTGTACATGCTGCGAGTTTGATACATAACACAAAATAAAAATAGAACCATTAAATGAAAGTGAATTATTGATACGGGCCATCTTATTCGAGATTACTCTAGCTAGATTTCACTGCAGTCTTTTGAAATCTGTGCTAGACTGACTTCCAACTGCTATTGTTCCATCGTGGACGAAGTGCTAACGTCTAATGATGTCAGGAAGAAGAAAACATAAAAGGTAGGGAAAAGTTATTAAAATATTGTGGACAATCGAAAAAATAAATAATAATTCTTGACATATTATGGAAAAGATTGTGGGGATATTACATGAAAACAAATAAGTGGACAAAAGAATTAACAGCATTTTAGGGAAATGTTAATAAAAATATCGCCTTAATAATGTTATTATTCTAAAGAAATGTTGTGGAAAATGGTAGTGACTTATTACTTATTAGGGTGAGAAAGGCATATTTGTAGTTATTATTATATTTAATAGTCAAATAATATACAAATAATATTTGCAGTATCTGTGTTATACATTATAATTTACAAATACATTAATGATACGTAAAGTTTGAAAAACAAATTATCCGATGTACAAACGTAATTTTTTTAAATATATTATTTGAATTCGCGGCTTTTTTATTGCCAATCAGAGTTGGGCTACCAAATATTTGTAATTTTACAAGAAATTCAATTTACACGATGTTTCATGCTTGATCATACAGCACATTCAAAAATACTTAATATTGACTGATATGTGGCATTTGATTAGCAAACTAGCGGCCTTGTGTATTTTAGAAGTAAGTTTAAGTACCTTATTAACTTATTCGAGAACAGTTAACAATAGTTTTTTTATTTAGGATAGTAGTTTAGTTTTATTTTCATTGGTTTTGTATGATAATGGCAACACTATTAGCTATTGAGAAATTAATAATACATTTTTGAAGTGGTTTATTGATTTGTTTCCTTTAGATCATTCAAATAATAATGAAAAGCTAAGTCTTCATATTTTAAGGTATATACATATTCTAAAGGTAAATCTATTAGCTGTGCATCTTGAAACCCAATGTGATACCGAAGCCCTATTATAACAAATTAGTGTATTTTCGTTAATACATGATAATGAAATAGCGCTAAATGATAGACATTTGTAATTAACAACTTTTGTTATTGTTTTTAATTGCACAAAGGCACCTGGCAAGTTGCAGTATTGCTGTTATACAAAATGTTTAGTTACATAATGCATAGCTCATATTGTTGTTGTTATTAAATAAAATATATAATATGTGCCTTAAATAATATTATGTTAATTATTATTTTTTGATGATTTTTTTATTAGTGTAAAGACATCACATTATGGTATACATAAATATTGTAAATAGATTTTTAATAATTATAATAATTCAACGCACTTTTACATAATAAAAATGTAGTCAGTAAAATAATAATGTTGAAAAATGTGGTACTAAAATAATAAATTGTTACTTTATAGTTCACTGCTAGAGTTTTGCCCATTCTGTATATGAACGAGGGTGATGTTAAAGATTTTGTAGGAAGTATCGCTAATACAGTGAAGTAATGTTGTTCATAATAAGTAACTTATTACAAAGCGCACAAACAAATAATTAAATAATATCCATGATTTTTGTAATGTAGTTAATTCCCGTCGTTTCTAAGCGTAGGAAATGTAGGAAAACAATAATAAATTGGCACAAGTGTCAGAAAGATAGTCAGTTTATTAAAGTGGTATGCACTTAGTGCTTATACCATCTACGTAATGTTTTGAGTCATTATTAGCCACTTACTGGCTGAGCGAGTGACCTGGCAAGGCTGCATCGCTAGCTTTCGTAATAAAGCAAACCCATGCTAAACCCCAAGATTCACACAACATCCGTGGGGATGTCCTACTCGTGTGAGTAGGACATCCCTCATTTAGAACGGAATGACTAAAAACTCTATACCGAGTCTTGCGTCGCCGTCGTCACGCTCTCACGTTTTAAGACCTGCGCCTGACATGGACGGCTGCAAACAAGTAACGTTGCCAGGCCGCTATAGCTCTGTACCCCGAGTGTAAGTTTGCAAGTGAGTAAACGTAACTAGCGCGTTTGCGTAAGATTTTTACTCTCACCCTTATATTCTTAGCATTATGATCTATCGGTCAAATTTTAACGCAAACGAAATTGTTACGTTTACTGTCTTGCAAACTTACACTTGGGGTACAGTAAGTTCTTGGTTATTTGAATGTTGCTAGTCGATCTCTTTGTTAGTACGCGTTTAGATAACGTGTAATTACAGAATAGGTTGAGTTCGCATTTGATTTTTAAAGTTTTAATCTTCCTTTAGACGACTATGGCATTAGTATAAATATAACAGTTCCAGTGTCATGATTTAAGCTACTGAATCAGTTGTCCTCTAAAGTCTGCCCTTGACGGATCAGGGTTCCAAAGCGAGAAAGAGATGAAGCTATACAGGACGAATATCGCCATCTTCTTTTCGAAAATTGCTCTGTTATACCTGTTGTCATAGTCGTCTGTAGCTAGATTATTACAATGTGATGAATAACGCACAGTGATGTATTTTATTTATTAATTTAGTTCAGTATTACATGTAGCATAGAAATAAATGAGGTTTATGGATTATTTGTGACAGAATTTGAACTATGTTATTATGAAACAACAAAGAAATAAATATTGTTAAATGAAATGATGGCATGAAAGTTTTTTCTGGTGGCCTAAAACATTCTCTGGAAGAATACAACGAAATAAAACGCCACAACCGTTTTTAGGTTAGTTATAATGGTTTTAAAGTTCTGTCAAAAATAACTTCAACAAAGGCCTTACAATGTTAACAGCGAGTTATTCTAGTTATATGTATATAGATGTTATTATTTGTAACGAGTGATCGTACGTGCCTTGATGTGGTGCCATGAGATTCGCAATGTGTTGATTAAAATAATTTTACACTTTATACATGACTCTTTATTTGTTTCTTACCTTTATCAACGTCATCATCATCAGCCGACAGCAGTCCACTGCTGGACATAGTCCTCTCCAATTGTACGCCATTCTACTCAACTCTCATCGAACCAGCCACCCTGTGGAGATCGTCGCTCCACCTAGTCTGAGGGTGTCCTACCTTAAGTTTGCCGATTCGCAGTCTCCACTTAAGGAACAAAGATTGTAGACGGTTAAAAAATTAATTCTGATCGATATAGGTAATAAGTAGGTAGGTATAGTTTTTAAGGCCTAGAGAAATATGCCAATGTTGTTGGTACTTTTTACACACAGACTACAGTCCATTTTGGGTGTGCTACTAACGTAAGTATTTTAAAGTAAAAGTTAAAGTCTTAATTAAAGCATTCTAAAAACCCGTGTCGTCTTAATTGAACTCCACTTTTCTAAATCATGACTCTTGGACTTCTAAGTACGATTGGGAAAAAAAAGTTCTGTTCGTCAACACTGAACGAACGGAACTATTTTTCCCGATCGTCAACAGTGTTAACGAATGGGACTTTTTTTTCCCGATCGTCAACAGTGTTGACGACAAGATGTTACTCATCGGGAATATTCGAAATTGTTTGTTGTGATCGTCCCCGTTTAGATGTTTTCTTTTTCGGTGAACGCACCCATACTGTAGTCTATGCACCCATACATGATGCAATATTTGACGTTTTGACGTCGGATTCGTTTAGTAGTGACGCCCATAGTTTCAATCATTATCGACTCACATTTAATTGAATCTGCTGGTTGATTTAATTTGAAGACGATTATGGCAAGATGAAAACATAGTATCATTAGGTCTCCATTAAATTCAAGCAATAATTTTCAAAGAATGCAGCAGATTTTCGTTTTTGAAATGATCCCTTCTTTCTATATGCGCGTTGAGCGATTTTTGGTAGGGCTTTTTTATCTTATGGGTTCGCGCATAGAAATCTAAAAAACAGGTTCGCATCACCGACATGCAAATTTTAACAGTTTATCTGTAGCTATGCATAGTTTCAAGTTATAACTTCTGTTTGCAGTCCATGACTGCCTCTGTTTTTATACTCAATACTCAATATATTTTTTATTTTTTTAGTCCTCTCATTAGCTTACAAGCTGCTCTTTATTCCATATTTTTTTACTAAGAGGTGTTTTGGATGAAGGTGAATTTCATTGGGTTAAATTTTCAATTAAAAGGTAACTACGTAATGAAGGCCTCCTACGAGGTGGACCGATGATCTTGTGAAGGCCGCAGGTATCCCCTGGATGCGGAAGCACAGAACCGGGCGAAGTGGCGGTGCTTGGGGGAGGCCTATGTCCAGCAGTGGACGTCTTTCGGCTGAAATGATGATGATGATTGCTCCATGTTCAATCTAATTATAAAGTGACCAGCCTGGGAGCCTAAAATGGTCGCTTTGGCAGAATCATAATATGATATGCGTACAATTCATATCTCGCAATTCATCTGTTTGACATTTTTGTATGGAGTTTCGTAAAATGGTCCACAAATTATGAATTGCTTTAATGAAGTCTAATGTCAAATAGCAGCTGTCAAACAGATGAATTGCGGACTGTATGAATTGTAAGCATATCATATTATGATTCTGCCAAAGCGTCCATTTTAGGCCCCCTGCACATGGTTTAGTTGAAATAAATACCTTGAATTTTGGTTTGATCATGAGCAATGCTTCTGTTTTACCACTAAAAAGTTTATATTTTTGACTAATCGTACCAAATTATTCTTAAAACTTGTAAAATAAATAACTTCTATCGACACATACCTAATAACTTCTACGGTCACATCCCTTTTTTATAATGTCAGTCATGAGCGAACCCATTGACATATATCTCAATGAGCGAACCTTTCGCAGCTGTCAAAGTCAATGTCAGTTTCACGTTTCACTAGTGGTATCACCTGTGCTTTCGAAAGTAAATTTTAATTATTTTATCCCATTTAAGAACTTATTTCAGTGGTTATTTTAAGTGTGCAATAAAATAGCGTAATTCTGTAATAACTTTTACATATTTGCATGGTGTGTAAGCAAACTATGTACGAATAGGTTAGGTTTTCATATTGGTTTCCTAAAATGTCTTTTCCGGCTGATCATTTAATGGAAAACTATGAACCAGTGCGTGGCCGTGATGACCAGAGCCTCACAGTGCAACAAGCATATGCCGAGGGTAAGTTTTTACTTATTTTACCTTATAATTTATTAAAAATCGTTTCGGGTTTGTGACGGTGAAGAACCATAAGGATATTGTATGAGGTATTAGGCATAATTTTCTTTAACAATAAGTACCTATTTAAAAAAAAACGTGAATTCATTTATTTTTTAAATCGATACTACATTAAACAACCGCTGGGTTGTTCAATGTAGTTTAAAAGACCAGTGGCGAAATACATGTTTTTGCATAAATACGCACGTTTTTATAACATAAAATGTTATCGGAAATGCCGACACATTTAGTATTCCTTATGCTTACATATACAAGCATCATTTTCAATGTTACTTTTATTCACCTTATGACAACTATAGCAGTGTTAAATTTTAAACTGAATAATTCATCCCATTCAATTGATATAATATCTACTTAATTTTAATTATGGTCTACTTAGTTTAAATGCTAGACACAGTGGTTGCCACATACAGGGCAAAGTACTTCAGTAAACCAGGTATTGTATGTAAGATCCAGTAACACCAAGGCGTTGCTGGCCTTCCTTAGATTAGGTTATTGAGCAATGGAGGCGAGTCCTGGGCTCCACTGCAGCCGAGAACCCGCTTGTGGGAAGCTTCAAAATTTTATAGCGTATAGATGTCTTCGTGTAAAACACTTTCGCAAAATCTCACAAGGTGCAAACGCCTAGTTTTAGAGAAAAATATTCCTAAAGTTTCCGAAAATTCAACTAATTTACGTATTTAAATTGACATTTTGCCACAGATAATGCACGAATTTCACTCTTAAGATGTTCCGTTTTAAGTTTAGACAAAGTGACAGCGTATTTTTATGGTTTTTAGGACTAATATTGTACGTTTTTAACTATAATTCACTTTTAAATAGCTATTACCGCAATGTACTAAATTATGAAGCAAATAATATGATTAATTAAATTAAAAATAATAGTCTCATTTGTACTTATAGAAGTAACGAAACGTAATCAAATGAAATAGATGCCATTCAATTATTTTTGTGATCTTTTTTATCTTAACCTATAGCACCACTTACACAGTATACTAGACACAAAACCAACATAACATATAAAATAACACAGCTCAAGTACTTTATTTGAATTTCACATTGACCTTGAAAATATCTATAACCTGAGAGCTTGTTATAAGGTAATATTACATATTTTTTGCATATTGTGGTTTGACCTTGACTTTTGGGGTGTTAACCTTGACCTTGAAGATGTCATTGACCTCATTATTGTTCGGAAACATATTTAAACCCGCCACGTGATCTTCCCCACCCTTAATACTCTCACTATTCCACCAATCCCGAAAAAAACTTTTGGCGATTTTTTTCTCGGCGGCTATGGTTTTGCACACTTTGGGGTTTTCAAAATACACTAACAAGGGTCTATTCTACCTAAAAAAAAATAACTGCTATAAAAAAGCGACGGGTTCTCAACTGCAGTGGTTCCCGACATTCTGCTAGGCCATATTGTGTTCCCTTACTTTGCATTCCCATGAAAAAAAAGTTCCTTCTAGTCACTTAAATACAAAACAAGAGATACCTAGACGCACGAATTGACTTGCATTACTACTCGTACCTTTTCCTTACCTCGTTAAGATAGTCCGTGTTTACGTCTTCAGTACCTACCTGACCTGTCACCTGGGTGTTTTTTTATTTTTATAAATGGCTTCTCGCAGGTCAACCTGGTTGGAGGTTGTCGGTTGCTTAACCGGAGTTTTCTGTGTTGCTTAACCGGATGTTTCCTGAATAAATGAAGGCCCTGGAGGCCTTCATTTATTCAGGAACCACAGAAAAGTGGGCATAAATCTTAAAAACTAAGCTACTACACGCTAAGGGCAAACCGTGTGGGGTACGGACCTCGGCTTAGTACGTCGCTGGGGGAGGCAGCAAGGGACGGGCAGGATCGGATTTAGATGAATTTAGGACGAATTTAAAGCTACAAGCTCAGCGGCGCAGGCTAGCTCGAGCAAGGGTCCCGACCCTTGCTCGAGCTAGCCTGCGCCGCTGCGGGCATGAACTGAAGCTTTGCGGCGGGCCTCGGTGGCGAGGACGGAAATACGACGTTCTGAGTTTGTACCGGGTTTATTGGCGAAGATTTCCTGGTAATGCACGATAATGCCCGCTGCCACAACGCTGCAGTGACTAGACAGTACCTTGTAGAAGTCGGGGTTCCCACACTAGACTGGCCAGCCCTCAGCCCTGACTTAAATCCGATTGAACATATACGGGAAAAAGCGGGTACGAGGAAAATGTCCAGCTCCGGCGTCAATAGAAGACCTGAAAACTGCTTTAGTCGAAGAGTGGCAAATCCCACAGGATTCCACCAGGAAATTCATTCGATCAATGAGAAACTGTTTACAGGCAGTCATTAGGGCCAGGGGGGTAACACAAAATATTAAGGTGTATAAATAATATAAATTGTAAATAACAAAATTATTTTTCATATTACTTCCTATTTATTTAGACGTGACTTGCGACCTATTATTGCAATATTTCTCTAAATTTAGGTAGAAAATTTAATTAATTTTAAATCTTTTTGATATCATTTCAAAGCTAACAAAATTACCTTTTAGGTGATATACCATATACCACGATCCACAGCTTGTTGCATAGAAATTGTAAAAAACAGCAAGCAACGCGCAATGAAGTGATTCTAGTTTATTGCTCGCGAGTGTAGTAAGACCATATTTAAAATTAGTTAGGTACCACATTTTTTTTTTCTACGCATAAGTCGAATATAGTGAGACTAAAATTATTTGACCACGGTATTATGTAAGGACCCATTTTCTCGCAAATATATGTATAAATTTAATTTCATTTATAAACTATGTTCAAACTAAATGTATTTAATGGTTTAAAAACAGTCATGGTCAAACCACTTCACAAAAAGAATTCCAGGGAGGATATGGCTAACTATAGACCGATTGCTTTAATTCCTGTGTTTTCCAAAGTGGTAGAAAAGATTATATATGAATTAATCAACAACTTCCTGACAAAATACAACATACTATGTAATGAACAAGCTGGCTTCAGAAAAAATAAAAATATGAATACAGCAATTTATGATTTTTTACGCGAAATAATGATAAATGTAGATAACAAAACACCTATCTGTGTCATTTTTGCAGACATGAGTAAAGCGTTTGACTGTGTCAATCATGATATTTTATTGAACAAGCTTAATAGCTACGGTCTAAGGGGAAACGTGCTGAATCTCTTAAAATCCTACCTCAGTAACCGCACACAATACACGGAGATATCCAGAATTTGTCCTAAATCAAAATGTGAACACAAATATAAATCTGATGGTAAAATTGTTAAATTCGGTGTACCGCAAGGTACTGTATTGGGCCCCCCGCTGTTTTTGCTGTATATAAATGATCTGCCCCGTCAGATACCAAATCCAATGATTCTATTTGCCGATGACAGCACAGCACTGATAAAATGTACAAATATGAATAATTATGAACAGGATATCAACATTACCCTTAGAAATATTATAGATTGGCTTTATAAAAACAACCTGGTAATAAACTTACCAAAGACTAATGTGATGCATTTTCACCAACGTATAATTCCACAGAACGTTAATGCACAGTACAATGGACAGGTGATCAATAAAACTAAAGTCGCGAAATTTTTAGGAATTCATATAGACGATCAATTGACTTGGAAACCGCAAGCAGAAGAGGTGTGCAAAAAGTTAAGCACTGCAGCTTATGTTCTTTTAACCTGGCAAAAAAAATTGACATAGGGACTGCTTTAGTAGCATACCATGGTTTGGCCGCTTCGGTCTTGAGGTTTGGAATAATTTTTTGGTGTAACTGCAGTCTAAGAGATAATGTATTTAAAGCTCAAAAACGCTGTGTTAGAGCTATGTGTAGTCTTAAACCTAGAGATAGTTGTGAATCTCTGTTCAAGTCTTTGAAAATTCTTACTTTTCCGTCGTTATATATTTTGGAGATGGCAATTTTCGTAAAAAAAAAAAAAAAAATTGTTTGCTACGGTCTCGGACACCAAGAAAGGTTCCGTGAGAAGTCAATACAAAAACCTCTTAATTATTGGTAGCTATAAAACAGCACTACTTAAAAAAAGTGTTTTCTGCATGGGTCCAATAATATTTAATAAAATTCCGGACAGCATTAAAAGTGACACCCTTCAAGAATTTAAAAATAAACTTAAGGCTTTTTTGATTCGGAAATGTTATTAATCGATGATTTTTTGAATGACTCTATGTGTGACATCTCAACAGTTTAATATTATTGACATTATTTTGATACACTTTTACTGACTTGTTAAAATAATTTATTAATTTATTGACTATTTGATAATTTTGCTCATAAGCCTAGTGATGTTGACATTATTTGTTAAATTTTTGAATGCCATAACTCATTCAGAATGTACTCGGGTCACTATATTCTTATAACAACTTTATTGGACAACACCTACATTCTATGCGAATAAATGATTTGATTTGATTTGAATGTATCAGTCCCAAAGTAACGGTTGGCGCAGTGGTTAAGCGATTGACTGCTGTGCTGCGTGTCGCGGGTTCGATTCCCGCACGCCACAAATATTTGTATAACCTACAAGTAGTTGTGCCGGGTCTGGCTGTTTGTGTATGTGAGTTTTAATGTTTGTAAACGCACCCACAATACAGGAGCAATTCCTAGTGTGGGGCAACGTTTAAAAAAAATGAGAATGAGCAAGTATTAATTTTATTGCTTATTTGTTGATTTGTACATCAAAGAAGCTATTTGCTTTCACAAAAAACAAGCCTGTCCTTGTTCTTGTATGAATATACATAATTTTCACCTGTATTATTTAATTGATTGTATAATTTGTATACCTGATTCCAAAAAAAACTAACTGTTAGGGAGAAGGTAAATGCATCTGTGTCATTCCAAAAGTTGACTGTTTTTGCTACAACATAAAATACTACTTTAAATAAATAAATTGTAAAATACTCAATACTCAAATTATCTTTATTGCTTTACCATAATGTACTTAGGTGGTAACTATATAATTATGGACCCTGTAGGGCACGGCAAAAGGGTATGAGAGAGGAAGCCCTGTTTTAGGAGATAATTAAGTTGTTATTGTTGGGAAACAAGTTTTAATTTACATAATTATAGTCATAGTCAGGAGATCGCCAAATAGATACTAAAATACGCACTATTATTTATGTATTATTTTATCTGCAAACGTACTTTAATTTTTAGATTATTTTTATATAACTATACTTTATGTATTATAATTCTGTCTAGTCATATAAGTACCTAACTAAATTATTTTTCTTTGAATAATTATTATTGCTATATTATTTATTTATTATTATTGGTATTTAATTTAGCTATTATTATTGTTATATTATTATATTGTTTATAATTACCGTAACATTAATATATTTAAAAGAAAATACCTATAAATTGTGTGATTATCATTAACTATTTTTATAAATTATTATTATTATATTATATTATTTATCCTTTACTAGTAATTTCCATAACATATACTATATAAATTAAATTATTATGAATACTTTTTCCGTTCCCTATTATTTATTATTATTTATGTTTATCAGTATTTGTTTATCAGTAATTGTTTAAGTTTTTTTATAAATATATTAAGAAAGAAAGAAAGAAAGAAAAATTGTTTATTCTGCACAAACAAAAACTTTTCTTCTTTCTTTATTATGTCCAGTAGTTTATTATATATTTTTATAGACATTACGTAGGGTAAATGTTTTAGTTAGGAATCTTTAATGTTAATAATGTTATGAGAGGTCTTACTTTCCCAATGCTGTATCAGTCAGGTTTGGTAAATGTAAATAAAAAATGTACTTTCACTCCGATTCAGGTGTAATGACAGAGCGCTTTCACTTTTTGAAAGACAAATAGTTTTTGCTGGACCCACTTCCAGTAAGTAAAATACCTACTATTGGAGCTATTTTTGACAGATGCAATAATATGGCATGCTAAGACAAACCCTAGCCGCCTTATTACAAAACAAGATTTATATTTTGACATGACTTAAACCATGGAGCCAGATTTTGTTATAAGAACGTAACAGTGATTGAAATACCGTTCTTTATACAAAACTGAAAACTTAGTTCGGTACTAAGTTGTCAGTTTTGTGTTTAGGAACTTTACCATAGTCGGGATAAAGTTCGAAATTCAATAATGGCTCCATGTTTTAACCTGGGTCTGAAGATAAGCCTTGTTTTGTAATAAGGGGGCAGAGGTTATATTAGTGTGCGTGTTACAAACCCCAAGTACAAAAATGCTTTTAATAAAAAATACTATAGAATTTTCTTTATTCGAGTAACCAAGACTCAACAAGATTTGTTAGTAAAACTTACGACTATGTTAGTAAACAAAAACAATACAAGAAATAATGATTGGTCACCGTTGCGACATTCCATGAGAGACGGCACAACAGTGACCCACGTAAACACAGTCCAACAGCGACTCGCAACCATGCTTAATACCCTGTTGGAGCTGCCCCGCACCCGCCACGCCGCCGCCGCGCCGCCGCCGCGCCGCGAGTAGTAGTAGTAGTAGAGTTATTTAGTAGTTTCTATCAGTATGCATTTGCAGGTTTATTTATAAACGTTGCTTTTAATACCTAGTAATGATTACTGTCTGCTTATGGGGGATGCGCTAAGATACCCTGCAAAATTCTTTTTTTTTTGCAATTTCCAGTTGATTGATTGACAGAATGATTATTTCAGAAATAATCATTAAATAGGATTTTATAAAAGAGAGTTGTAATGCTGATTCTAATGATTATAATTCTGTAAAGCCAAATTGGTGGCCATAACCAATTTGGCTTTACAGATACAGCGAATCATATTTAGATCAACATAAAACCTGTTACAGACCTAGAAATTCCAAAAAACGTAAGAAAATATGAATTTCGCGGGCTACCTTAATTAGGTTTAAATGTCTCATCACTTTTAGTAAGATTTATAAATAAACGCTTTGGTGGTACACAATGAAACTGTCAACAATCTGCCATGCAATTACTTTCAGAGACGAAAGACTAAGTCAAATTATGTATTTCAAATAGGCACATATGAGGCACTTTTGACCAAAATTGATTCTAGTCGCCCCTTCCAAAAGGTAGTTTCCTATAGAGAAGAATGGGCAAGAAACTCCACCGTTACTCTTTAAAAAAATGTGTTACAATATTTTGTTTAAGGGGGATGCGCTAAGTTAGCCCGCGAAATTCAAATTTTCGCGGGCTACCTTAACGCATCCCCCATAGGTACAGACGCCAGCACATCAAGCTACTACAATCTGTGAAATTTCTTTAATAGATTTTCAACTTTATCCCTACAGCATAAGGTTAAAGGTTGATTGAGGAAATTTGACAGTTTCGGGTAGCTTGACTTGCTGGCGTCTGTACATTCAAATCAAATCAAATATGTTTATTCGGTAGGATATGGTACAATAGATGTTACAATAGTGTTTCCAGCATACCCTGCCATAGTATGGCGTACAAATATTTATACACAAAAGCAAAGCCCATCATTTAATAACCTATATAAAATTATGCATAATAATGAATTAGAGAATAAAATATGAATTATAGTTAATTAATACCGATTAAGATTTTATTGTAGTAATAATAATAATTATAAATAATGAATTAAGTAGTTTTTGCATGTCATGGATTTTAAAGGCAATTTTATTACTTTATTATATTATTAATGATTTATCCTCCAAGTACTCTTGAACACTTTAATAATTTTTTTCTAATAACAGTCTGAACAATACCCTTCTGAACAACGGCAATGGCAAGTCTTGAGTATTATTTGGCAAATGGTTAAATATAATAATTGCCATGCAGTATATATTTTTTTTAAATAGCATTAGTTTTATTTGGGGTAATTTTAATTTGTCTTTGTGCCGTGTTCTACTATTTATTTTGTAACTGCTTTTTTGGAATAAGTTATAATTTTTTTTTACAAAAGTGCATATTTCAAATATATAAAGACATGGTAGAGACAGTATTTTAAGATTTTGAAATAAAGGTTTACAGCTATCTAAAAAGAGGGCTCCACACATTGCCCGGATGCATTTTTTTGTCCTTTAAAAACTCTTTGCACATCTACTGAGTTCCCCCAGATTATAAGACCATATCTGAGTACAGATGCTACATAAGCATGGTAAGCAACCATTGCGGTATTTAGATTAACCGTTTGTTTTAATCTTTTCAGGACATACACATTAATTAATTATAAGATTATATGTGAACACGATGCACCTAGAATAAAATAAAATTACTATACCACAATAGGTAAAAATAATTAAAAATGAAGCAACGAAAAAAAATAATGCTCACATATTTACAAACATCGTAAAACTACATGTTTTCCTAAAAAAATTAAAATAGTAAGTAAGTGTGTAAGTTTAGGTAATCACAGAATGAAAAAAAAAAACAATGTCAGAAAAATAACAATTTATACAATTAAAATAGCAACTGTTTGATTTTGTCTAGGCTCTAGATTGTCCTATGGAGCTGGATCAGCATGTTTCCAAGCATTCCTATCCTGGATATAATCTCTAAATTGCAATATGCTTGTTTACAAAGTGTACTTTTAATATGTGTTTTAAATTTTCTTTCATTTAATTGCAATATATCACAAGGAATTTGGTTGTAACATTTAACACAGTACCCCTTATATGATCTAAGTATGTACTTTAGATAATCAAAAATGGTTGATCTATTTTATCTTTATTTCTAGTATTAAAATTATGTCTATCACTTATCCACCATACAGATACTTCTAAACTGACCCCAACATATTGGGAAAAGGCTGATGATACAGACTTCTTCATGGATCACTTGGATGGTTGTAAGTACCTAATAATTGATTGCCAATAAATAAGGCGACCAAAAAAAGCGAAATATAACTGGACCATTTAATTAATACACTACAACAGACTGGTGTATAGGACACCAGTCTGGCCAGAGGTCAACTGAGCAATGTTAAATAAGGCCCGCATTCTGTATCAATTGGTGTGCCAAGTATTGATATCTTAATGTCTGAGCGATCAATTGAACGGTATTGGGGGGTCAGTTACGGCTGAAATACAGCAGTCTTGTTCAACGGTGGCTGGGTTGTAGTTGTGATTATGTGGGTGCTGTTGATACTGCTATGTAAGTTTGGTTTGTGTTGATTATTATTTGGATGGAATTCATTTTTATATCGTCTTCATGTGGTCTAGTCTCAGAAATTATCATAATTTGGCTTTGTATGATAATTATTAGTACTGATTGCATTAACATCATTCAATAATTCACAGTGCATACTGCACTAGTGGATAAGGGCCCCTATTTACCGAAGCTCGATTTTGGATCACTCTTATCCAGCTGCTACCAGCTATCCTACGAAGATTGTCGCTCCACCTAACCGGACGGTTTCCCTACGTTTTACGTTTGCCGATTTGCGGTCTCCACTCGAAATCACCACCGGGGTTTACCACCTACGCATATACATTGTGGAATGCAATAAAGATTTGAGTATTGAGTATTGAATCAAGTTTACCCCAACGCTACCGGTTTTCGGTCTAAGGAGGACGCGGCACAGAAAAGTGTCTCTTAAATTAAATAGGTACTGACTGCCCTAGAGTTGCGTCATTCATGTCCAATAAAAATAGATTTGCAAAATAAAAAAAGCGTTACTGACGTTTTCTGAATAGTGCTACTTCAGCAATTTAATAGTACAGTCGCCCACAAACGGTAATGCACGAATCTTATCGTACTGAAATGTGTCTCAGTAGCAACAGATATAAATTCATTAGTAAAGAATTGAATAACCATCCCAAAAGCTAAGACACAATCCGCCATATTACAAAACAAGATTTTTAATTTGTCATGACTTAAACCATGGAGCCAGTTTTTGTAATATGAACGTAACAGTGATTGAAATACCGTTCTTTATACAAAACTGAAACTTAGTTCGGTACTAAGGCCTGAAACTGCGTTTAGCGGGCGCCCGCGACGGGCAACCGTCGCGTCTCTACGCGCGTGGACACGCGGGTGGGCTCCGTGGGAACGCGACGGTCCCCGTCGCGGGTACCCGTCACGGAGACCGGATTATTTTATTTACGCAGTGTCGCTAGTTCAATCTACCTTCAGTCTGTCTGTCTGTCTGTCCGCCTGTCACCAGGCTGTATCTCATGAGCCGTGATAGTTAGACAGTTGAAATTTTCACACATGATGTATTTCTGTTGCCGCTATAGCAACAAATACTAAAAAACAGAATAAAATAAATATTTAAGGGGGCTCCCATACAACTAACGTGATTTTTTAGCTCCTTTTTGCTCTACATATAATATTGAAAACGGCAACAGGTAGACGCTTGAAATATTCACAGGATATTTAGATAAATAATATTCACTTTAAAAATAAATAATTAAATTAAAATAAAACATATAATTAAGGGGGCTCCCATACAACAAAGGTGATTTTTTATGCCATTTTTATAGTACGTAGTCGTACTCGCGCACGAAGGGTTCCGCTTCGTGCGCGAGTACGACTCGCACTTAGCCGGTTTCTACATATTGAACTCTCAATCTAATTACATAATCACCTATGATAAAAATGTATTCTCAGAATGCCTCTTTTACATGAATCATGTTACCGGTCCGCTGGCGGGCACCGCGCGTGCCTCCGCGACGGGTTCCGTCGCACGGAGGCGGGCCCCGTTGCGTGGGTGCGGGGCGCACCTCCCCGTGACGGACGCCCGCGCGGGTCCCCGCGACGGAGCACTTTTGTATGAAACCGCGCGGGTACCCGCTTAACTCAGTTTCAGGCCTAAGTTGTCAGTTTTGTGTTTAGGAACTTTACCTTAGTCGGAATAAAGTTCGAAATTCAATAATGGCTCCATGTTTTAAACCTGGGTCTGAAGATAAACCTTGTTTTTTAAGAAGGGGGTTTAGGTTTTAATGAATTATATTTTTATGGGTAACGCAATAACATCTTCTGCTATTTCTAATATCATGGCCCATCTATTCTGCACACCGATGGCATAAAAACATCGCTGTCTTTCGAAGCTGTCCTTACTAAATTTTTTATTGATTGAAGCTTCAAAAGCTTCTATGTTCACATTGTGGAATGCAATAAATATTATATATTGAGTATCGTTGCATTGTACTCATTTTCAATAAAACCGCTTTGTACGCTATTCTATTCATACTAGGTAATAAACCCACCGTGCACTTTGTTCAGCAGTGCTTCCACCAGACTCAGCAGTTTTGCAGACCGTACTCTGTCATGAAGGCGTTTTTAGCGAAATAAAGTGTGTGAACTAATTAATAAACAAACAGACGCTAAGCTGTACATTTTAGATTTGTTTGAGTTTAAATATTTGATTAAATATGTTTCGAATGTGGTACTTAATGGTAAATATTAGGGCAAGTGTCAAAAGTGTATTGAAACGAAAAGTGTATTTTTTTTGTAAATGTGTTTTTAAGAGCAAATATTTTATGGACTAAAGAAAGTTATTGTTTGGTGGAAGGCAGTTTGATACCGTAAGCCCACAAACATTCAACTTAGTGTCCACGTCCACGGAACTGCATAGAGTTAGGCGCTAAAGTGATTTTTTAAGACAATATTTTTTCTTATTAATTAAAGATAGGAACTACAAATAAAACACGAACATAGTTATTATCAATTGTTAATTAATTAATATAAATACAGTTAGCGGTCTCTTTTAATTTTCGGAACAACTAAAAATATTCTTTAATTGATTGACGGCTAAAATCCTTTGATGTGTGTGCCCAATGCGTATGTTCTAAGTAGTCGGTACAATAAATTGATAGTAGTTTTTATCACTGGCATCCAGTTTTACTTTTGTAGTGCTAAATGAATGACCTCTTCAATGGCTAGCGTCGTTTTATTGACTATTGGTACGTATCGTGTTAATATTCTTTCATTTATTTTATAGATGTATTTCAAGAATAAACTGGATTCACTATACCCGAATTCCTTTAGCGTGGCAGTAGCGGTCATTGCTCCTACATTTACTAGCATTATTTATTTAAAAAACTGAAATAAAGTCCGTTAACGTCCTGAATTAATATCTATCGTGATCTTCGACATGTTCCAATAACGAAAAACCATACATACCATACCATATTGTTTGGGGAGAGATATTATAGGGAAAGGGTAATGACCGCTATTGCCACGCTAAAGCGATTCGGAAAAGCAGTCTCTTTAATATTTATTGCATGAAATGGTATAAACTAGATTTTAATACTTAACAGGTTTTCTCAAATTCAAATCAGGGACCATTTCGGTTACCCATTGAAAGGGTTTTCGATAGGGTTTTTCTAAGCGATTAAACAAAAACCCATACGATAAGGGAAACCTTTTTGAATTTACAACCCATTCAAATTTGGTTACCCGGGTTTTGATTGGGTTTTTCTAAGCAGTTTATCAAAAGCCCATACGGTGTGGCTACTAAGTAGCCAAGCTAAAATGAACTCTTTAGTACATTCAATAATGATCATAAATGTTTTTCGTTAAACTAATAAAAAAAATAGAAATTCATATACCCTCTACCCCCTGTGTTACCGCCGTGCAAGCACTATAGAATAGAATAGAATACTTTTATTTCAGACAAATGTCCATAGAGTTAGTAACAATTTTACTTATCATCTAGTGTTAGTACATACAAAGATTAACAAAACAATTTAAAAAAAAATCAGCGTGGAGCTGCATCCATCTTCGCAATATCGAGGATTCCCACCGATCTGTGAACACACGGAGAATACTGTTGGTGCTGCCGCGAACACGCGACATCAGGAATGCACATCTTGTTCTTATAATGGCGGCAAAACCATCAATGTTATGGTCCGCAAAAATCCCTGACGCACTACAACGCCACGGCAGCCGCAGCAGTACTCTCAGCGCGTTATTATATTGAACGTGTAGGTCGCTGTATGCCCGCTGAGTGAAATTGACCCACAGGCTGCACGAACATGAATTTAATTAAAAAAAACGTTTTATTTTAATAATTTGCTGAACCCATTGAACGGGTTTTTTATAGGGTTTTTCTAAGCGGTTAATCAAAAACCCATACGATAAGGGGTTTTACTGGGTTTTAAGCAAAAACCCATTCAAAGAGATACTTCATGATATAGGTAGCCTCTTATTTTACACCTTACGGCATTTCATACAAACTTTCAAGCCCTTGTTTTTCAAAATGACTGAACCGATTTTAATGAAACTTCATACGCATAAGCGGGATACAAAGGTTTAAAAAGTTAGTTAAGAACATTTTCATACAACATACAGATGAACATAATTATAACCTCCTCCTTTTCAGAAGTCGGTTAAAAAAACCATTCGATAATACGTTCAATTTATCTTAACAATATATTAAACCAAATAAGAAAACATTAAAATTCTATTAAATTTAATACAACATTTAAATTATTTATTCATTTTAGTGGAAAAAATATTGGTTTAAAGGAGGTCGATCTGCCGTATCATCAGCCATTACTCCAATAGGCTTCTCTAAATTATTCCTTTACGGCACCAAAATATGTCAGTAGCACAAAATCAGGGCGATACCTACACGAACTGGCACTGGTTGCAGGTTCAGAGTAAAAAAATCCTAAAAATCATTGAGCAGGATTTTTTGAACTTAGACCCCCTTATTACAAAACAAGGTTTATCTTCAGACCCAGGTTTAAAACATGGAGCCATTATTGAATTTCGAACTTTATTCCGACTATGGTAAAGTTCCTAAACACAAAACTGTCAACTTAGTACCAAACTAAGTTTTCAGTTTTGTATAAAGATCGGTATTTCAATCACTGTTACGTTCTTTTTACAAAAACTGGCTGCATCGTTTAAGCCATGTCAAAATATAAATCTTGTTTTGTAATAAGACGGAGAGAGTTTTAATGCTGATTCTAATGATTATAATTCTGTAAAGCCATATTTGTTATGGCCGCGAATCAAATTGCTAAAAACGTAAGAAAATTTGAATTTCGCGGGCTACCTTAGCGCATCCCCCATAAAACGCAGATATATGCCAGTGACCTTGAGTTAGCTTGCGTGTTCTGTACTGAGCTCACACAACGCGTCGTACGTTCAGCCAGTAATAGGACTCGCACATCAAGGAGCACTGTCCCCAATTTGACGCATAATTAATTTATTATACACAAAACAAAAAGTATTTTAATAAAACGCGTATACTAAAAGATCAATAATTAAATTATCTTTAAATTGGTGAAGGTTTCAGAAAAATACGCTTGGTAGATTTTGCGCCATTCTCAGTTTTTTATCCGCGTTAGACATAACTTTACAAATTAATTTCACTACTATAAACATAATCTAAAATATTCACATAATAAGTTATTGATTTTTTTCAAATCATTAACATTACTCGTTTAGACGTGATCTTCAGTATAAAATCATTAAAAGTCGGATAACGTCGACTTATGGGCGAATTACACAAATAAAAATGAACGCGACATTTAAAACTCTTGAACTGTGTTCAAGAGCTTTCAACAACAATAATGGCATTGAAAACTCTTGAACAAGGTTCCTTTAAAGTTGAATAAATCCAAGAAACAAACTTAGATACGAATGGAAGTCGAAGTATTTATTTCCTGGTCTGATCAAAATTGTAATGACTAATGAAGACTCTTCTATCCACAGGTGGCCTCAAAGCCGGCGCGACGCGCGTAGCCCGGCTAGCATACGGCGTCCTCTCCCGTCGTAAAGTCGCAGAGGAAGGCGCCGCTCGCCTAGCCCGAGTGCTCTCAGCCCTAGACCTCACCGCGCTAGGCGTAGGCAGTACGCTAGGAGTAGGAGTGTACGTGTTAGCTGGTGACGTCGCGAAGAACTATGCGGGCCCAGCAGTGATATTATCGTTCCTTTTGGCGGCTGTTGCTAGTGTATTTGCAGGTCAGTTTTGCTTTAATTTGGTTTTTTATTACTAATTTCTCAACTTGGACCGAAGACCTGGTGAAGGTCGCGGGAATCCGCTAGATGAGAGAATTAAAAAACCGATTGATAAAGCGATGCTTGGGAAAAGTCTATGGCCAGTGGACGTCTTTCGGTAATGAAGATGAATCTCGCGTGATGGAACCTAGGATTGAATAAGCGGTCTCAGCAGATGATTAGGTATTCACTCTAACATTGAAGGTTGACGGATGGTAGTTATTAAAGGAACACGGTCTACATTTTGGCAGTGCGCACAATGAACATTTTCAGGGAAAACGTCGACTTAATATTGTTAATTAAAAGTACATAGGTAACGATCGGCAGTTTTATCGCTTGAATAGAAGGAAACCATTAAGTGACTTAGGAAATGTGAAGTGTTTTTCAGTCGATTCAGTATGTATATTATGGCAGTTGGTCTTGGTCATCTAAGGAGGTGGTTTATATTGTGTGATTTGATCGTTTTTATTGCGGTGTAATAACCAGATAAATCCGTTTAAAAAGTAAACGTGTTTAAAAGTTATAAATGTGATGTTCCGAAAACTGTGGCCAAACTATATTTGTATTATAAATGCCACGTACCATGTACAAAACTGATTATTTATTTGTTGGAATAACTTCGATAACACTTCTTTACACCTACTTCTGAAATGTGAATGTCGTTTCGCTCTGGAATGAAAAGGTTGTAAGGGCCATTGAAGCTAGTTTCTTACTTCCCATAGTTTCTTTGTTAATAAGATGATTATCAAACTAAAAAGCGGTCGCATGTTTATCGCTGGGCTTCGTTGGGGTTCCAGGGCCTTCTTCTCGGCCCTCTACCTCACCTGGGTGGGGGTAGGCAGTTGTCTAGGTATCGGAGTCTATATGTTACCAGCTGATGTATCTAAGAATTACGCTGGACCTGCAGTTGTGGTCTCCTTCTTGTTTGCGGCCATTTCTAGTTCTTTTGCTGGTAAGACTTTGCTATGCTTTATTATTTAATTGTTAATGTTGACCCATAAGCAGGAAAGTAGATGTGTTTTTTTCCCGGTAACCGACCGAAATTTTTTGCCGTTTCTTGTGGGACGTCTGTGCTGAAGTATTGAATGTCATTAAATGTTCTATTCTCACCGACTAATTACGAACCGATTTTTGATGATGATGGTTTACATTAAATGATAAATGATTTTATTTCTGTAAGTAGGTTTGTACAAACACTTTTACACGTCAATCATATTTTAAAAACTAGATGAGGTCGGCGTTTCCTATCTGACTACTCTAAAAAGAAAGGCCGAAACAAACTCAGAGGTCATAGTCTCTTTTAAAGTTCATACATAATCTTGGTCAGATCATGTGAAGACCATGTAGATTGGTGTCTGAAATGGTCTTTTGAGGAAAGAACCACACAGGTTGAGTGGACCTGACCAGTCAGTGCACGCATTTGTCAGTAATCGTGCAGCTCTACTCAGAATTTAAGGAGCTCAACGATGCGACGATCAATACCAAAGAAAGGACATTTGGGTAGGCCACTTATATGACTCAAACTGCCAGACCATGATTAACACTAACTGAGAATAAAAGAAAGGGAAAAAAAATATTATGCAATAACCCACATAGTCTTCACATTCACAATAATTAAAATAATATAATACTTTACAAGTAAATATTCATGTCATTGTGTATAAAATAATAATTAAATGTCGCTGTTTATAAAATAATAAAGTTAGCAAAAACAAAAAAAAAAAACAATAAAAATAAACTACCTCAATATGTACAAAAATTGGAGCAGCTCAATCCCAAGCCTTTTTGTCCTCAATATAATCCTTAACAGTATAAAAGGCTTTCTGGCACAACTTACGTTTAATGAATGATTTGAATTTATTAAGGCTTAGATCTTGAACGTGGCTTGGAAGTTTATTATAAAAGCGTATACATTGACATCGAAACGAGCCACCTATTTTCTTGAGCCTTGTTGTAGGTACAACAAATTTGTGTTTGTTCCTAGTATTTATATTATGGATAACACTGTATTTTTTAAATAATTTTATATTTTTATGGGCATATAATAGATTTTCAAAAATATACTGAGAAGGCACAGTCATTACATTAATCTCCTTAAATTTCTCTCTGAGAGAGTGTCTTGGACTTAATTTATAAATTGATCGAACAGCTCTTTTCTGCAAAACAAAGATAGTCTGAATGTCGGCAGCATTTCCCCATAACAGAATACCGTACGACATTACACTATGAAAATAGCTAAAGTACACTAAACGGGCTGTCTCTATGTCAGTTAAATTACGAATTTTTCTAACAGCATATGCTGCGGAGCTTAGCTTTTTTGACAGTTTATCTACATGTGGGCCCCACTGAAGCTTAGCATCCAAAGTCAAGCCCAAGAATACTGTGCTATCTTCAGGATTCAATTCTTCGCCCTTTATTAACACATTAGTTTTCACCTGCCTAACGTGAGGTAGCGTAAACTTAATGCATTTGGTTTTTTTTTCGTTTAGAAGTAAATTATTAACATTAAACCAGTGAACTACTTTTGAGATCGCGCTATTTACATCGTCAGTAACCAGCTGCTGACGTTTAAGTTTAAACAAAAGTGAAGTGTCATCTGCAAACAACACTATATCATGATTATCTTTTTACCCAGTCCAAAAAGAGTAACATTCTACCCAGTCCAAAAAGAATGGCAGTCCTCTGGTCAGTGACACCAGAAACTATATTGCTGTAGTGATTTTGTATCTGGCTGTACATTATTTCCTACAGATTAAAACAGGAGCTGCTTGATAAACGAGTGGCCTAAGCTATGCGTGATGCCAATAACTGTATCAGTAAGATATCATTACGCTTGCCGATTATAATGATCTCTGGATCTTTTAAAAGGCTGGGGTTTGTTCTCCGGAATGCCCGTGATTTTCGCAACGAGCATGTAATAAGGCTCTTATACAGCACACTTGTCCGAACCAAGTTAGAAGCTAGTTCTTCTGTATGGAATCCGCACGAAGCAAAGTATGCACTTCTTCTAGAAAAAGTGCAAAAAGCATTCCTGCGTTTTATTTACAGAAGAACTCTCGGGTACTATCCCAACCTCTATCCTACCAAGTTCCTCTTAGGATGTCTGGGATATCATATGCTGGAGACCAGAAGGGCATGTGGCCAAGTAGGCGTTATGCTCAAAGTGTGGAAGGGTATGACGGATGCGCCTGACATCCATAATGAGCTGATTCGACTCTATACACCGAATAATTATCTCCGTGGCAGAAAACATCGACTGCTAGGCGTGCCTTCGTGTCGGACAGCAGCCCGTGCTGCGTCTCCCGTGCCGCGCGTGTTGACCGCACTAAATAAGCTCGTGGAAGCCAACCCGGACTGCGATATGTTCGCCAATAAATTTGCCAATTTAATGGTTATGTGCCAATTTTTTTTTTAAACAATAGTGCTTCATTGGTTTTAGTATGTGTTATGTTTGTAATTATGTACTTTGATTTATGTAATTGGTTGTTTTTTTAAGCCGTGTAAATTAAATAAATAAATAAATAAAAAAATTAAATGAGCATGTGAGGTCCCAATCAATTGACATGGAGTTAATGTTGGTTGTTGGAATTGATGATGATTGTCAATCGAAAATTAATGAACTCTTAAAGGTAATTTTTCTGTTGATGGTAAACATGAGAACTTGGTTTTGATATTAGTGGGGTAATTGAGTAACACGCATAAAACGGCAATCGAGCGCAATGCCTTTCATTTTGACAGTTTAGTTTCATTGCGTTATTTACGTTGTTGAGCAGACGAATCTTTTAAACCTCTGAAGCAATGGATTACGAATTTCTTTCAAAACCCTCGGAATGTTACTGAAAGTTTGTTACGCAATGAGGGTGCTGGCTGGTCTGTTCCCGGAAGTAGCCTTGAGTTTAGACTTGTGTCTAATACATGACGACCCTCTATATTAGTGGTAGGCAGAGGTGCACAGTACACCCGATTTTCGCCAGTTATGTTAAGGTAAGTAAATAGGTGACGAGCACTATACTAACCAGGCACCAACCCGCAATAGTATAGCGTCCATACATGCAAAAAAACATATTATAAATCAAAAATATACAACTTTAGTTTTTATTTACACTAAACCCGAAAAGGGGTCATTGTACTCATGATTTTGAACAACTTTTTTTTATGGGACCAACCTTGATATCACGAAAAAAAATCAGCTGGTCCATACATTTTGTCGATTTATGTGAACACAAATGTATGGAACAGCTGATTTTTTTTTTTGTTGGATACAATATTAGTTTTAGTAGTATATGCGAAACCCGAAACACGTGTCTAGTATTTTTATGTAATGAATATATGTACAAAATGGTGATAACATTTTTCCATCACAGATAAATATTTTTGGGACAAAATACAGGGTGTTTGGTGCATCGTGTGCCAAATTGAAATGGTCGACTGAAGGAGTCATCCGCTAGCCTTTTAGACCCTTTAACACCCCTCATGCTCTGTGGATTTTTTTTTTTATCGACTTTTTATTGTTTTCCAAAAAAAAGACCCAAATTTTACATTCAAATACAGATTTAAAAAAAAATATAAGGCGTAGACTCTGAATTTTAATTTTATTTCGATGTGTATTGTTTAAGAATACTTTTAAATACAAAATTAGTGATATTAGTCACCTAGTTCTTTTTTAATTCACTCGCAAAGGTAAAACTTAAATTAAAGCTGTACATGTTACAGCTGTTTATAAGGCTACAAAAAAAAAAAATCAAAAGCGACCGGGATCTTCCAACTTCCTCATTAATTCTCCAGTCTATCCTCTTTCTAATGATGTGCCACATGCCATAAAAGTATTTTAACAACTTTGTGAATTCACTAGAATTGTGAATCGAGTCACCTAAGGCAAATTCAAAATTATGATTTAAAAACAAATCTCTTAAATGATACCTGTCAAACCTATAAATCTGCTATCTCATTCTTATGGTTAGGTAAATTCGTGTCTCATATCTGTATCTTTCGTGGGATTTACTTGAAATAAAAAAACAAAATTGCATTTTTAACATTTATTTAATCATTGTTACAAATCTTGCTCAAATTGTTGGCCTCTGTTGCGAATGCAGGCCCGACACCTGTTTCGTATTTCAACAGTTGTTGTACGAAGTCGTATTTCCTCCTTAATAGTATTGAATGCCGCTTCTATGCGTTGGACTAATACCTCCCTAGTTGGAACCTCCGTGGCATATACCAACTCTTTGGCACGTCCCCAGACATAAAAGTCTAACGGAGTTAGATCTGGGGAACGTGGCGGCCATGGAATAGGGCCATCGCGTCCAATCCATGCATTGGGGAACACATTGTCGAGATATTCCCTCACAGTCAATCGCCAATGCGCGGGACAGCCGTAATTTTGAAATACAATGGGCACACGTTCATTAAATACGGGCACATCGGTCACTAATTCGGGCAGGTCATTTTGTAGGAATTCCAGGTAGTCTTCGCCATTGAGATTATCGGGCAGGTAATGCGGTCCAATTACCTGATTCCCAATCACTCCTGCCCAAACGTTTACACTAAACCTTCTTTGAGAAGATTTCTGTCTTTTAACACGTGGGTTTTGCGTTTTCGTTGTCCAGTGGTGCAAATTGTGTAAATTGAGGATCCCATCCTTGGTAAATTTGGATTCATCCGTCCACAGTATTCTTTTAAAAAAATCAGGATCATCCACATCCGTGTGTAAAAGAAACCGACAAAAAGCCACTCGTCTCTCAAAGTCGCCATCCTCAAGACCTGCAACAAACAAAAAACTCTTTTAAATTTCTCTTGGGCAATAAGTAATTGCACAAGAAAGGAGTTCGTGCTAATAGATTCACTACCTGGAAGTGACGCCATACCATACCCATTACCTGCTAAACAAAGGCAAGGTCAAACAAAGCTTGCACGGGTTTAAAGTTAGTTTAAAATTACGTACCTTGCACCGGAGTGTAGTGGAATGGATGCTTTTTGTTTTGACGAAGTACTTTCCACACTTTCCATATTGAAATATCAAGATGTGATGCCACATTTCTAATGCTTCTTGTAGGGTCTTCCTCAAAAAGTGCCAGTATTCTCTCGTCTACTTCAACATTATGTCGCACAATATGGCCCCTTGGTTCATTAAAAGTAACACTGCCAGTCTCGCGTATGCGTCGGTATGTGTCTTGGAAGACTCTGCGGCCAGGTAATCGTCTACCAGGAAAGCGTTCCTGGTAAAGTCGTTGCGCTGCACGAGCGACGCCATTAGCGGCTCCGTAAGCCATCATGATGTCCGCATATTCTTCGTTAGAGAATGTCGTCATTGCAATAACAAAAAACTCAAAGTTTAACAATAACAACAAAAATTAAACAAATGTAACAAGAACCAGCAAAACTTAACGATAACAAAGTAATAAAAGAATCGCGGAGTATGGTGAACTAGCACACGTTAGGTAGCAGAGGCAGTCATGTCTCGACTAAAAAAATGGCGGGTCGGGCGGCGCGATTTGTTCAAACCGATTTAAGGTATGCAAGAAAGAGATAGAAGATAGATTTTACTGTGAAAGAGTGAGAAAACAAATTTTACCTCTTTCTCAAGTAACAGTTCCGCAATAAATATTTTTTCATTAGAATTTGGAATGTAGTTTTATGTGACTTGATTCACAATTCTAGTGAATTCACAAAGTTGTTCAAATACTTTTATGGCATGTGGCACATCATTAGAAAGAGGATAGACTGGAGAATTAATGAGGGAGTTGGAAGATCCCGGTCGCTTTTGGTTTTTTTTTTGTAGCCTTATAAATAGCTGTAACATGTACAGCTTTAATTTAAGTTTTACCTTTGCGAGTGAATTAAAAAAAAAACTAGGTGACTAATATCACTAATTTTGTATTTAAAAGTATTCTTAAACAATACACATCGAAATAAAAATAAAATTCAGAGTCTACGCCTTATATTTTTTTTTAAATCTGTTTTTGAATGTAAAATTTGGGTCTTTTTTTGGAAAACAATATAAAGTCGATAAAAAAAATCCACAGAGCATGAGGGGTGTTAAGGGGTCTGAAAGGCTAGCGGATGACCCCTTCAGTCGACCATTTTAATTTGGCACACGATGCACCAAACACCCTGTATAACATGGTGTAAAAATTATTGAAATAGCCTTATTCTGAACAAACAGGTTTTGCATATACCTACTATAAATAATGTTGTATATTTTTTTAATGAATTTATTTACAAAAGTTATTAAATTGATCTTGAAGAAGAATTGAGAGTGAAAGAAACACGCGCGCACTTGTCGCACTTGTCTTTCAACGTGGAAAGACAAGTGCGATAAGTGCGCGTGTACAGAGTGTTTCTTTTATTTTACGTATCAATTTATTATCTTTATGAATACCGATAATTGTTTTGCCTTTTTGGACGCTATTCTATTCCGGGATAAAGGGAACGCCTTTCGTTAATTAACATACTGTATAAAAGTACTTAATAAGTAATCCACTGATCACTTATACTAACTTATTTCCGCTGTTATCACTTTAATAGCTATGATTATACTTTGTCTGTTGTCTATTAAGTATTAACACACAAGGACATTTTTGATGGAAAGATAAAATAATAGCGTCATGTGACAATGATACGCAATCGCTTAATAAAAGGTTTTAGTTAACGCCAATCATATTAAATAAAACAGATAAGTTGTGAGCGCGCAATCGTGAAGACTCGAAAACGTCCTAATTGGGACGTATAGTTAGTTTGTGATGCCAACATTCGGTGATGGGGGCCATAATAATGTTTGTTTACATTCACGCGCAATTGGCAACACTAGCTGTCTCTTTTTTTCTTGTTGTTTTTATCAAGCTATCTCTTTTCCATCATTTTTACTTGTAGCGAAATGTAAAATGAATGAAAAGTGGGTATGTGTGCTGCCGCTGCTGCGCGGAACACTTTTTTCGGTTGTTTTTGCTGTTTAATATCATTGGTTAAAGCCTTCATAATATGATAAAAGCAAGGTAATCAGTTACTGTCTCTATATTGTTATTAGAAGGTACCTACGTTATCTAAAACAGTTGTTTTGTTCATAAGTAACATAACATAACGCCTCTTTTCCCCGAAGGGTTCGACAGAGGTGTATAATATAGTGCACCCACATTTCGCCAGTTATGTTTCTTTAAGACCCATGTAATGGGGGCGAGCGTTTGCCATCAATCGGGCACGAATCCAGAATCCGGACTGCTATTAAGAAATTCCACATGGAAAAACCCAATAACACTGCCCGACCGGAATCGAACCAAGGGCTTCATGCTCAGCAGTATTGCTTGCGACCACTAGACCAACGACGCAGGCAATTCATATTAGCAACTGAAAACCAGGGACCGAACCCGGTATTTTTCGGTTACAACCTTTATTATTTTTAAGGTTACCTTAATTCTTAGAAATTGAAAACAACCGGTATTAAAAGCTTTGTCGCGCGACGCGACACCGGTAGAACAATTTCCTTAAATTTTTCATAAAAAATAGTCATCGCCTGTGTGAGTCGATCAGCGCGCCGACCAATCACGGCCCTGGCTTTAGGTAACCGGTATTACAACGGTAACCTAAATAGAGGTAACATATTTCTTCTTCCTATGGTTACCCAGATAGCGGTAACCTTAATCGTAGAGGTAACCGAAATTCTTCAATACCTGCACCGTAATTTATAAAGGTTTTCGGTCCCTGCTGAAAACTAAGCAATGCAATAAAATGAAAGAAACATTTGTTGATTTTGGAGGAATTCTCCCAATTTGCGAAAAAGGATCGGTTTAGACAGCGATGATCAGATTTGGCGTCTTTAAACAGACAGTTTGACCATTAGCGTCTTGTTAAATTCCATTTGATGTAAGACAGAATATAGGTAATGTGTGTACCTATTAATAATATTATATTAATGCTAAAGCTATTCGCTAAACCAACTACTCTCTTGTTCCAGGCTTATGTTACGCCGAGTTCGGCGCTCGCGTGCCCAAAGCGGGCTCAGCCTATGTCTACAGTTACGTCTGCGTCGGCGAGTTCATTGCATTTATCATCGGATGGAATCTTATACTTGAGTATATTATAGGTAAGTAATTTTTGTAACTTTTTTACTTCCACTTCCCTGTCGTCCCTTTCCTGGAGCACCAGTTTGCACGTAGCTTAAAGTTTACACGTAGCTTTCGAAGCCTCGACCTCCTTCAAAGTAGCTCTTAGTTTTGCTTCCATATCCCTGATTGTAGCACTGCGTCCATGCATCGATTCCTTTGAAATTTAGTCACCTGGAATGTGTAAAGTTATGCAGCTAAATAACAATGTAAGATGTTCTAATATAATTAGTAGGAGGTAGAAGAGAAAATAATAAAATTAATGCAGCATCATTTTACGATAGGTATGTGGCGGCATCAACATCGCCACATGCGAACTATGCGTCACACTGACGTCACGCAAAATCCTGCATCGCGCAAACAGAGTTTACCGCGCAACTAGCATATGTACAACGTCCCGACATCAACCGTCGGGTATTGCCCACCAGACACAACACCTGTCTTGTCGGAGGATCCTCCCTGTTCTATGGAGGATGAGTGAACTTTACACCCTGTTCCTCATTCCTCTAAATGTATTCTTATTTAAGACAGAACTAAAATGTATCACAACACCTACATAGATATTCGTTAGGTAGGTATATAAATTGACACTCACTCGGGTACCTTGTCCAAACAACTGCTTTTCAAGGTAACATTAAGGCGCTGACAAGAGGCAAATGATAAAAGTAGGCTTGTCTTAAACAAAAAAATTGCCAAATCTATATAATTTGTGGTAAGTAGCTGAAAAATATATTTTATTCTTGAACATATTTCTCAGAAAATGGTTGTAACCAAAACAAGTTTCGAAAAAAAATCTCGATACAAATTAACGGTAAACTAACCTTTTACTTTGAGTTTCAATTCAAAATATTAGTATTATATACATAATAATAGTATTAAACAAAATAACAAGAACGTCTTATTTGTATGTGCAGAACTTGGTTATTTTTTATTTTCGATTACTCGACTAATTTTTGAGTAAATTAATAATTGCTTCATATTTTGCAATAAATTGCAAGCGTTGTGTCATCGCGGTTCTCTTTCTTTTGTATGCAGTCTGACAGTGTCAGCGTCTTAAGGCATACTATTTGTGTTTTACCATGTAATACAATAAGCATAAAATCAAAAGTGTCACTTACTTAACAGCCGCACGGGTCGAAGGTTAAGCTGCGCTTGCCGAGGCCGGTCCGTGGATGGGCGACCATCCACTACATATCGAGACCACTTCCGTGCCTCGAAAAGCACGTTAAGGCGACGATAACCTACTTTTAATGATTTTATACTGAAGATCACGTCTAAACGAGAATGATTTGAAAAAAATATATGTTAAATTGGAGTATTTTCTCAATAATTGAATATGTGAATATTTTAGATTATGTTTATATTACATAGTGAAATTAATTTGTAAAGTTATGTCTAACGCGGATAAAAAACTGAGAACGGCGCAACATCTACCAAACCTTATTTTTCTGAAACCTTCAGCAATTTAAAGATAATTTAATTATTGATCTTTTAGTATACGCGTTTTATTAAAATACCTTTTGTTTTGTGTATAATAAATTAATAATGCGTATTTCTTGGCTTTATTACGTAATAACGTAAATGCGTAAATTGGGGACAGCGCTCCTTGATGGGCGAGTCTTGTTACTGTTTATATCGTTTGCATAATGAAAATTATGCAAACGATATAAACTACACCATTAAAATTATAGTAAATTGGCTAAATAGTAACAACTTACAAATAAACATCCAAAAAATAAAGATAATGCATTTTTACCAAAGACTTCGTATCAATGATCTAAATATTAATTATAATAGTCAAAATGTAGACAGAGTAGAAGTTACAAAATTTCTAGGAATATTAATTGACAGTCAACTGACATGGAAGGCTCAGGCAGAAGCAGTCTGTAAAAAACTTAGCGCATCTGCATACGCACTTTATAATCTTAAAAAAAAAGTTAATATCAAAACAGTATTACTAGCTTATCATAGTCTTGTCGTTTCCATTTTAAGGTTTGGTATTATATATTGGGGAAATTGTACCGAAAGAGAGAGTATTTTTAAGTCTCAAAAACGCTGCCTACGAGAAATATTTGGATTGAAAGTTACTGACAACTGTGTTCCAATTTTTAAAAGTCATAACTTATTGACATTTCCGTGCCTTTATATTTTAGAAATTGCTCTTTTTGTTAAATGTAATCGACATCTATTTTTAACTCTATCGGAAAGTAGATACCGAGATGTAACTTTGCGATCTCAATACCAAAACTTGCTACGCGCAGGTGGACATAGGACTGCTTTGTTAAAGAAAAGTGTTTTTGGTATGGCACCAGCAATTTTTAACCATATTCCTAATTCCATAAAAAAGGAACCAGTAACAATTTTCAAAAAGAAATTAACGTTATTGCTATTCAATAAATGTTACTACTCCGTATCGGATTTCATAGTTGATAAATTTTAGTTGTGTATCAATGTTAAAATGTTTGATGATGCACTGCATCAATATTTGCATGCCTAAATGGTAGAATGTACAAGGATTGCTTAAATGTTATTGTAACCACCTTATTGTATATACCTACGTTCTGAGCAAATAAATGAATATTCTATTCTATTCTATTCTGGCTGAACGTACGACGCGTTGCGTGAGCTCAGTACAGAACACGCAAGCTAACCACTCAAGGTCACTGGCATATATCTGAGTCCTAGGCCCGTATTAATAGAGCGTTACTCAGTACTCAAGCACTACTTAGGACTAGTTTCAACCAATCAAATGGCTTGAATCTAGTCTTAAGTAACGCTTGAGTACTGAATAACGCTCTATTAATACGGGCCTTAAGACGCAGATATTTTCAAATCATTAACACTACTCGTTTAGACGTGATCTTCAGTATAAAATCATTAAAAGTCGGTTATCGTCGCCTTAAACCGTCGGTCCCGGCTGTCATTTATAGATCTTTGACAGTTGTTACGGGTAGTCGGAAGCCCGAAAGTGTGACAACCAGTCTTACTAAGCGGTACCGTATTACCCAGTAACTGACTTGTGGAGGTCAGACAGGCAGTCGCTCCATGTCAAATACTGGTATTCTGCTGTATCCGGTCAGACTGGAAGCCGACCCCGACATAGTTGGGAAAACGCTAGACAGTTGTTTACTACGATAAGCATATAATACTCCTTTAATAGGTGATTTTTGTCTTTATCTTCGCGGTTTAGTTCGTTGAATAATTCAAAAACACTTAACAATAATTACAAAAAGATACCATTATGATAAGATAATAATATTGCGACTTGAGACTACATTAAGCAGTCTGCGGGCTAATTGCGTAACACACTATCAGTAGGAATCGGTTTCAATTTGACAGTTCAACAACATTCATTGCGTTATTTACGTTGTTCAGCAGACAAATTTTTCTAACTTATGAAGGAATGGATTAGCAATATACTTCAAAATCATTCCGATTCAAACTGTGTTGCGCAATTAGGGTGCTGGTTATTTTGGCTGAACCAGATTATAATCTACTAGCTGCGTCCCGCGGTTTCACCCGCGTAAGTCTCGATCCCGTAGGAATATCGGGATAAAAAGTAGCCTATATGTTAATCCAGGATGTCAGCTACCTCCATACAAAATTTTATCAAAATTGGTCCAGCCATTTGAGCGTGAAGAAGTAACAAACAGTCAAACACACACACACACACACAAACTTTCGCCTTTATAATATTAGTGTGATTATAATTCGATCGGTTAAAAATAAAGATTTTAGCTATACATTATAATCACTACATAGCATAAAACAAAGGCGCTTCCCGCTTCCTGTCTGTCCCTATGTATGCTTAGATCTTTAAAACTACGCAACGGATTTTGATGCGGTTTTTTTAATAGATAGAGTGATTTAAGAGGAAGGTTTATTATACGTTTAGAAAAAGCCACGCGGGCGAAGCCGCGGGCAGCAGCTAGTTATTTATAAGCCGTAGTAAGGTCACAAAGCCAAGAATGGCAAGAATTTCCCTAAATTGAATATGTATGCGATTTTCACCAATGAAAGTGGTTCAGTTTCATTGGTGAAATTGGTCCTTCTTTTTTTTGTTTTTAAACGTTGCCCCACATTAGGAATTTCTCCTGTATCGTGGGTGCGTTTACAAACATTTAAACTCACATACACAAACAGCCAGACCCGGAACAACTACTTGTAGGTCATAAAAATATTTGTTCCGTGCGGGAATCGAACCTGCGACACGTAGCGCAGCAGTCAATCGCTTAACCACTGCGCCAACCGTGCCGTCAGATCCTTGGAGATCTGCCTTTTTACAGCTGCACCAATCAAGAGGTGTATTGCACACATTCCCCAGTTATGTCCACGTCACATGTAAGCAGGGACCGTACAACCCCGGTTAAGAGTTAAGCCTTTCGAAGGGGTAACCCATTCAATGGGTTACCTTTATCATGATGTAACCCATTGAAAGGGTTTTATACTAGAAACCCATTGAAAGGGTTACATATACCTCATTGAATGGGTTTTATACTTGAACCCCAGTGAAAGGATTACATGATAACCCATTCAATGGGTTCCATACCTACTTGAAAAATCATAATATTATGTTATTTCGATATCCGCCCAGCACGCGTAGCATGACCAATTCTATCTCTATTCTACCCAGGGACCATTTTGGTTACCATTTTAGAAAAACCATATCGAAAACCCTTTCCATTGAATTCGATAGGGTTTTTCTAAGCGGTTAAACAAAAACCCATACGATATGGGTAACCCTTATGAACGGCTTAAATTAAATTTTGGTAACCCATTGAAAGGGTTTTCGATAAAAACCCATACGGTGTGGGTAACCCTTTTGAACGGCTAAGTTTAAGCCATTCAAAATTACCCACACCGTATGGGTTTTTGATTAACTGCTTAGAAAAGGTAACCAAAATGGTCCCTGCATGTAAGTAATGTGGGTTATTTCAGGTTATATATATTGAACAAATATTCCAGGTGCAGCATCTGTAGTGAAAGCCCTCAGTGAGTACCTGGACTCGCTACTGAACAATGCGATATCCACACACCTAGAAGCAGCCATGCCTCTCGACACGCCGCACCTAGCGCGGTACCCTGATGTCTTCGCCTTCTCAGTTATCATGGCGTTCTCAGGTCAGTAATATTAAAGATTTATTAGGGTTCCGAACCAAAATGGTAAAAAGGAACCCTTATGGTGAGACTAAGTCTGTCTGTCTGTCACACCTGGATATCTCAAGAACTACTAATGCTATCAACTTGAAATTTAGAATAGTTTTAGATGACGTTTGCCCAACTATTTTGCAAGCAAGAAAAATTTAAAAAAATTTATCTTTTTTGCAAAAGAGTCTGAAAGGGGGTCTTAAAAAAATTAAGTGGAGCTACTAGGGCGTGTGGGGTATCATATGAAAGAACGATGTTAGCACATTCTCAAAGAGTTTTTTTTTTAGGCAGCATAGTTTCCGACTTGATGAAAAAGGTGAAGAAAAATCCTGTTCCCCCCCCTTATCTCCGAATTTTGCAAAGATAAAAATCTGAAATTATTCTATATGATAGAAGCTTATGTAAAGATTACAGGAAAAATAAAACTATGTCTCTAAATAGCACAGTTTTTCAGAAATCATCAACATCATTATATTCGTACGGAACCCTCGGTGCGCGAGTCCGACTCGGTCTTGACCGGTTTTTTTGTACTAGCTTTTGTCCGCACCTTCGCCCACGTGGAGGTTGGAAATTATCCCAGGGCAACGTATTAGGTACCGGGTTAAAACCCTATCTCCTAACCGAGGTCATGATATGCCAAATTTAATTCAAATCCGTTTGACTGATAAGGGGTCCCGAAACGATCAAATTTTTCGGCGACTGATACCTACACATTGATGCACAAATTGATCGTTTAACCAAGTGCAATGGAAGCGATGGACAATATTACTACAATATAAATTGATGGCAATTGATTAATTGCAATTGATCGTTGCGGGGAAGTCGTGAAAAGTGACAGAGTTACTTTCGCATTTATTAATTAGCAGAGTTAGTTGTATGTAATAGCTAGATAATTTCGTAGTCTTCAAGTAAGCTCACACTTGCTGACTCGTCCAATTTCTAGTCTGAATTCTAGATTAGTCCTTCATTTCTGGACTGGGATTGTAACTGGCAGGATATAAGGATTGATTGCAAATACACGTACGAGGATTTCCAACGTCACGTATTTCGCACCGCGTAGGCCCACTCAATCAAAATATTTCATTTCACATAAACCTACATGGGCATTTATGAAACGTCAGAAGCTAGATGCACGGTTCCAATTGGTCGTTTCCTATGGAGAAGAGCCGGCAAGAAACCACGGTTACACTTTTAAAAATAATTGTCTTTTACAATGTTTTCAAATTACAGTGTTGATAGGTATGGGAGGACAGTGTAGGCCCGTCAAAAGTACCAGGTACTTAACAAATTAGAAAATGGTCTGCAAATCTACGAGTCTATTAAGCCTAAAACATTCTTACATTCACAAAATGTAAAATAATCTATTTAAACTATTGTTAAAATAAAAACCTATCTAGGTAAACCAAACATGACATGATTGCCATTACAACTGTAACAAATGTAAATTAATTAATTAGGTTAAGGAATTAGGTTATTATTATTATTAAATCTGAATTAATATCCTGTCCGCAGCTTGCACCACAAATCACTTAATTAGTTTAAGGGGGATGCGCTAAAGTAGCCCGCGAAATTCAAATATTATTACGTTTTTGCAATTTGCAGGTCAGTAACACGTTGTATGTTGATCTTATTATGATTCGCGGCCATAACCGATATGGCTTTACAGAATTATAATCATTCGAATCAGCATTACAACTCCCTAAGTTCAAAAAATCCTACTGAATGATTATTTCAGAAATATGATTTCAGAAATAGGATTTTTTGAAGAGAGTTAGTTGTATTGCCGATTCTAATGATTATAATTCTGTAAAGCCATATTGGTTATGGCCGCGAATCATAATTAGATCAACATAAAACCTGTAACTGACCTGAAAATTGCAAAAAACGTTGAAAATTTTGAATTTCGCGGGCTACCTTAGCGCATCCCATTTAATACATCATTCTGTCTCCATCACCTTTAAACGATTGAAAGGAACTGAACGATGTTTTAAATTCGTTTAGCGCTAAAAGTATTTTGTGATTTGTGGTGCAAATGGGCCTTCCAATCAGTTTGAATAGTTTGTTATTTTTTTAATTATTTACCTATTAAGTACTATCTGTGGCTATCGCTGCACCCGAGTGACTTCTTATGAAAACTATTGTATAAATCCTTTTCCAAATACCGAGCTATCAGTCTGCCAGTGTTCATCGAAATAGTTTTTTTTTATCAAAAAGAATATATTTATTTATTCAAATAATATTTACATATTATATACGCTAACAGACACTTTTTTCAGGTTAGTATTGGCTATTATTTATTACATTTGCAGTGGCGCTCGCGTTTGGCGTGAAAGAGTCGACGAAGTTCAACAACTTCTGCACGGGGGTCAACCTGTGTGTTGTGCTGTTCGTTATCATATCCGGATCCTTTAAAGGTACCTATAATTATTATAATTCAATACAATCACACAATAAAATATATTCAAATTGGATAGTCATTAAAATTAAACTTCATTACATTATCATTAACAAAAATCCATCACCTATAAACATTTTTAATAAGTTCTAATAAAAAACTAAATCGTTTGTTATTTCAAGTGATTGATTATTGTTTTCCAAATGGAAAACAAGGAGCAAGAAACTCCATGGATACTTACGGTTCAAATTGTTTTATAATAACATCATTATGTACTTACGAGTATATAAATAGATATAAATCTTAGTATCGGTTTTCTCTTACAGCGGACACAAAGAACTGGCGTATCCCAGCGGAGGACGTCCCGAAGTCGCCGCACAAAGACTTCGGGACCGGTGGGTTCGCGCCCTACGGTCTGGCCGGCATCATCAAAGGAGCTGCCGTCTGCTTCTACGGGTTTATTGGTGAGACCAAAGATCAAGTTATTATTATCATATCAAGGAATGATAATATAATAATTATTATACAGGGTGATTTTTGAGATGGGGCAGCAAGGGCAGCTACCCTAACCGTTGTATCTACAGGAAAACGGTCTTAAGGCGCAACTAGTCGATACTTTTTCCATACAAATTTCGGGGGGGTTTTACTCCACTGTTACACATTGTACATCTAAAGTAAAACATGATATCGTTTTGTCTTATTATTAATTTTGTCTGTGCAGAAGCAGAATAGTAAAAAAAAAAGGCATTAAAAAGTTACGAGCCAACAAAGATTCGTTTTTCCTGCTAATTTTAACGCAACTTTGGGCGTAAATAAGTAATAAAAGAAGTATAAAATCTCGAAAACAAAGCTCGTTCCGACAAAGCTCAATTGTCGAAGATTATAATAAACTTTATTCGTAATTGATTTATGCATTAGTTTTTTCATAAAACCCCACCTTCCAAAGGAGTTTTCGTATGTTTTTACGCGCGCGGTTTAGTATAAATCATCGTGCACTGTGTTTGTGTGCGTGCGACTAGACGTTATGCGTGTAGACTAGCTTCTAACTGCTCATCACTGGTGCTATCTCTGTCGGACACGATGCTAGGTGAGACAGCGTGCTTTTTGGCCGCGCCCGCCAGTGAGTTCGAGCCCGCGACTAGTTGGCTCTTAAGAGACTGTCCTTAACTTTTTGAAATATTTTGATCAACATTCACAGGCTTCGAAGAAAAAAAAATTATGCCATTTGATCCTGTTTCTTATAAGGATCAAAAACTTAAACTGGACCAACTGAGGTTTGAGTACTAGAAAAGTCATAAATCGCAAAAAACTTTTCTCATACATTTCGTAAGAAATTATACTTCAAATCAACTTAACATTTAATTTAAGATCAGATGTTTATTTTGCAAAATATGTAGTTGAAAAACATGTTCTTCCATACATCGATATACGTCACGGTCATTAAATAAATAAAATAAATAAATAACTTCTTTATTTGTATAGAATGCAATGTATTACAATAGCGGTGTTAGTTTTAGATTCATTCATTCATTCTCCAACTGCAAATGTAAGTTGGTCGACTATTACTTGGTAACTTGTAAAGCCTACTTAGCTGTGATAGTTTTCCTTTTAATTTCGTTGAGCGTGGTCCGACACGCACTTGGCCGGCGCAAAAATACACTCGTAAAATAAACTTAATTTAAAATAGTAATAACAATTCGTATCAAAAACTTAACAAAAGTAAAGGGTACAATTTTAGTGCACGCAAGTGTAATCGGGAGCGAACGGGAGGCGGGTCGGCTCACGCACTAATCGCGTGCTCGGAACGGTGCTCCCTCATTCCCCGCGTCCCGCTTGACCACCAAAGAGCTGCGCATCTAACTACTCTTGCCAACTTACGTGCCGGGGACTGTAAGCGATGTTATTATGGTCGACGATCTTGTGCTATTAAAGGTATACTGAGTATTATTACCATGTACCATTTTGTCCTTCAGGTTTCGACTGCGTAGCCACAGCGGGCGAGGAAGCCCGTCGGCCTCAGAAGACGATCCCCTTCGCCGTGGTGGCGTCACTGCTGGTAGTGTTCCTAGCTTACTGCGGGGTGTCATCTGTGCTTACATTAATGGTGCCTTATTATATGCAGGTAAATAAATAAATATGGCTGTCATTTAGATTTGAATTACCGGTAGGCCTTTTAAACAAGTTTAGGCAACCGGCAGCCTAGGCGGGTGAAGAACCGTAATCTGTGAGCTCACTGATAAATGGCTTAAGAGATCTTACTGTGAAGTTATATCGGGTTTAAAAATGTATTTTCTATTTTGTTAAGTACCTGGTACTTTTAACGGGCCTACACTGTCCTCTCATACCTATTAACACGGTAATTTGAAAACATTGTAAAAGCCATTTTTTTTTAAAAGACCCGTAGTGTTTCTTGCCGGCTCTTCTCCATAGGAAACGACCAATTGGAACCGTGCACCAAGCTTCTGACGTTTCATAAGTGCCCATGTAGGCTTATGTGAAATATAAATATTTTTGATTTGATTTGATTGATATATCCTAAGCCCAGGGGTTCCCAATCTTTTTATAGAGCGTCTCCCTTTACATGTTGTAATTTTTTTGCGACTCCCTTGTAAAAGAAGATACCTGCGTGTAGCCCTAGAATCTAGAGTCAAGCAGGTAGACTCATTAAAATCATCCAGCTTGACTCTAGCTAGATTATTTTATAAAAAGAAAACTCCAAAGAATATAGAATCTTACTAACTTTAATTTTTTAATTGGCTAGGAAAAACAGTAGGTACAATTAATTACTAGAGAATGGGCAGCAGCGTTCTCTATGCATTTTAACACCACCTGCCAAGCGTGGTGACTATGGCAACCCCCCCCCCCCTTTTGAAATGAAATGAAATGAAATCGTTTATTCTGTAAATAGGATATTAAAATCACTTTTACACGTCATATAAAAAAAAAAAATCTAGATGTAGCCGACATTTCCTATCTGACTACCCCTGAGAAGAAATGGCGAAACAAACTCAGGGGTCAAAGTCTCTTTTAAAGTCCAGACATAATCTTGGTCAGATCATGTGAGGACCATGTAGATCCGTGTCTGAAATGGTCTTTTGAGGAAAGAACCACGCAAATTTGAGCGGACCTGACCAATCAGTGTAAGCATTTGTCAGTAATCGTGCAGCTCAACTCAAAACTTAATGAGCTCAACGACTCGACGAACAGTACCAAAAAAAGGACATTTGGGTAGGCCGCATAAAGCGCTCAAAATGTCAGACCATCATTAAAACTTAACTGAGAAAAGAAAGAAAAACCTTTAAAGAAAAAAAAAAAATGACCCACATAGTGCTCACATTCACAATAAATTAAAGCAGTAAATATAATACTTTTCAAAGTAAACATTCATGTAAAATTGTATACAATATTCTGCAATGTCAATATGTATATAAAATCATGCATAATAATTAAAATGTCAAGTTATATCACAAGGCTAGCAGAGCGAGCAGCTCAATCCCAAGCTTTTTTGTCCTCTAAATAATCAGAAATCTTATAGTACCCTTTTTTACAAAGTTTAGTTTTAATACAGATTTTAAATCGTTTAATGGGTAAGTTCCGAATGTCAGTAGGAAGTTGGTTGTAAAAGCGTATACATTGACCCATGAAAGAGTTGCCTACTCTGTGGAGGCGAGTGCGATGTACAGCAAGATTGTGTTTATTCCTGGTATTTAAACTATGAATATGGGGGAGGTCTATGTATATCAGTGGACCTCTTTCGGCTGGAATGATGATGATGATGATAATTAATGAAACTGATGAGCTTGCTTTTCTGAGCATAATTTCTCAAACTGCGGCTGTAGTTTTGAAACAGCTACCCTCATCTCTTTTTAAATATATAAATTGATTTGTGATCTGTATTTCGATTTAATTACTGCAACTGTAGAAAAAGCCACTTTCGCACAAGTACGACGTTGTAAACGGTAATAGAATCTTCACAGCTGTAGTTCTAAGAGTTGGATATTCTTGTGATACATTGCTCCAAAATTTAATTACATTGTCTTTATCGAACTAGTTTTAGGCTTGTATCACAAGATAATTCTAACAGTAGTTCTTCCTCGACTTGAAAGTGCAGAATAGCGTGGGGTGGATTTCTAATCCAGTCGTATTGGTCAGGATTCTCTGGAATCTGGCACGCACTGACTCTCTGATCACGGTGACGTGAGCATACTGGTTCGCGACGCCCCTCTTTTTTTTTGTTTTCAAGTAAGAAGTTTTGATGAAAGTTTTCATGGACGTCCTCCGTCCTGGGGCGGCGAAAGGGTCTGTCAGACTCTTACCGCCTTATTACAAAACAAGATTTATATTTTGACATGGCTTAAACTATGGAGCTAGTTTTTTTAATAAGAACGTAACAGTGATTGAAATACCGTTCTTTATACAAAACTGAAAACTTAGTACGGTACTAAGTAGTCAGTTTTGTGTTTAGGAACTTTACCATAGTCGGAATAAAGTTCGAAATTCAATAATGCCTCCATGTTTTAAAACTGGGTCTGAAGATAAACCTTGTTTTGTAATAAGGGGGATATTCACTAAAAGCCAGCCCATTATTCCGTCAACATGTTATGCATATACAGTGGTCAGAGTCCTGATTTTGTTTTTAGTGCCTAATTAATACCTCTAATACCGACTGTTTTGTGATAGGACGAGAAGGCCCCGTTCCCGTTCGTGTACGACCACCTGGGCTGGCCGTGGGCCAAGTACGCCGTCAGTGTGGGCGCCATCTGCGCGCTCTGCTCCAGGTAAGGTCCGCGCACCTGGCGGCCGGCTCCTCGCTCTGCTCCAGGTAAGGTCCGCGCACCTGGCGGCCGGCTCCTCGCTCTGCTCCAGGTAAGGTCCGCGCACCTGGCGGCCGGCTCCTCGCTCTGCTCCAGGTAAGGTCCGCGCACCTGGCGGCCGGCTCCTCGCTCTGCTCCAGGTAAGGTCCGCGCACCTGGCGGCCGGCTCCTCGCTCTGCTCCAGGTAAGGTCCGCGCACCTGGCGGCCGGCTCCTCGCTCTGCTCCAGGTAAGGTCCGCGCACCTGGCGGCCGGCTCCTCGCTCTGCTCCAGGTAAGGTCCGCGCACCTGGCGGCCGGCTCCTCGCTCTGCTCCAGGTAAGGTCCGCGCACCTGGCGGCCGGCTCCTCGCTCTGCTCCAGGTAAGGTCCGCGCACCTGGCGGCCGGCTCCTCGCACGCGGCGGCCGGGGATGGCACGAGCTTGACTCCTTCAACAAAGACGGGGAGTCTACTCCGAAGTATTGGCCGTATGTTCGGCCGTTTCTTGACTTCCAAAGTTTCCTTTTTTTACTTTGAGTCTTGACCTGACTACATGTCACATTTTTGACTTTGATTTATCTCTTTGACTGTCGTTTTTTTTTCTTTCACCATAGTCAGCCATAGTCAGGAAACGGCCGAACATTTGGCCGATGTTTCGGATTTATCTTCGGAGTAAAACTAGACTCTCTGGTTCTTAGTCGCCTTACAACGCGGGAAGTGGAATGTTAGTAGCCTCTCTACTGACTTTCCACCTTCCTCCCTTTGCCATGTAAAGGGACAAAACGGGGTCTTAATAATAGTACAGTTATTTAAATTACCGCGGGAGCCTGTGTACACTTTGGTAGGTGGCAAAAACAGGAAGTCACCCAGTAGCGTTGGTTAAAAGCTATCAAAATATCCGTAAAAAAAACAGCAGCTTGCTTGAAACTATCTTTAAATTCAACGCATATTACTTTTGGAACAGACTGTAGGTGTAAGGCTGCCTTAGGAGCCGCCTCCACGAGCGAAAGAATCGCGACGGATCCGCGCTTCTACGTCGGGTAATCTCCACGAGTGTATAAAAATACGTGGCATGACGATAATGAAGCCGCGATTCTCTCGCTCGTGGAGGCGGCCCCTTTAGGGTTCGAGTTTCCATGAATGTATATTGCCCCGCTCCAGTTTGCTCGGCGCCGTGTTCCCGCTGCCGCGCATCATCTACGCGATGTCGTCGGACGGGCTGCTGTTCCGGTTCCTGGGCAGGGTCAGCGAGAAGTACCAGACGCCGCTTATTGGCACCATGATCGCCGGGCTCTTTACAGGTCATATATTTTGTTTTGTTTGTTTCAAGCCGTGCGTCTACGCCCCCGGGATATTCTCCATCGGCAAAAATGTCGGACTTCCATACAAACGTTTATGTCCTGTTAAATTTAAAAAAAAATCTTTTTAGTGCTCACTTTTGTTATATAAGGAATTCTCGATCAAAATTTGATGCTTACAGCCAGATCTAGCGGATTGGGCTGTGCGTTGTCCGTCAGTGAATGAATGAATGAATATAATTTTTTTATCGAAGATGGTCCGTTAGAGACGTATCATTTTCGAGCCTAATTGCTGAACCGCCCCAGTATTATACTCAAAATTATGGTGAAATCCATCAAGTAGTTTCAAAATTAGTATTTTGAAACTACTTGATGGATTTCACCATAATTTTTAGTGAATACACGAACAAGGTGGCGTTCTATAGTTTCTGCTTGCCCTCATGGGAAGAAGGCGTCAGTTTATGTATGTAGACCAATAATATCAATGTTAAAAGTTATGAATTCTACTATTAAATATATTGGCAACATTGTTTATGTGCAGGCACATTGGCTATGATCTTCCGGCTGGAGCAGTTAATCCACATGATGTCTATCGGCACATTACTGGCGTACTCCATGGTCGCGTCTTGCGTACTATTACTAAGGTAAGGCAAAGTCTCATTTACTAAAAATAAAGTAAGAAACAAGTTTAAAGACTTGTTCATCCAATGACTACTAATCATTCATGAAAGTTTTTCTATATAGTTTGTGGTAGCGGAAAAAATATATGTTATTCTTGAACATATTTCTCTGAACTTGATTGCTAACAAAACACGATTAGAAAAAAAAAATCGATACAAATTATCGGTAAACTAACCCTTTACTTAGCCCTTTGCTTTTTAGTATCAATCCAAAATATCTGTATAACAAATAACAACGACCGGTTGGTATTCAATTAATAATAACAAGAACGTCTTATTTGTATGCAGAACTTGGTTGTTTTTTATTTTTATTACTCAACTCATTTTTGAGTAAATAAATAATTACTTCGTATTTTGCAATAAATTACAAGCGTTGTGTCATCGCGCTTAATCATAATCATAAAGTTTATTTGTGAAACATAATACATATAAAATAGCACGCTATGTTTTGTCTGCTGTTTGCTTCTCTTTCTTTTGTATGGAGTCTGACAGTGACAGCGGTTTACCTGTTGTCAGCGTCTTAATCCCAAATGAATGTTTGCGTGCGCCAGCAGCGTTGACTAGCAGAGCTCGTTTCGCCCACAAGCGCATGTCGACGCTTGGTACCGGCTTTCTAAGTGAACAGACGTTAACTCGTTCAGAACCCCTAAACGCCCAAAAGCGTCACAACAATACAACTTCTATTAGTATAATATATTTTATAATGTAATGTTCCTAATTAATATTAACGATGCAAGATGTATGATAAATGATGTGTATGACTAATGACATTGATGTAATTTCATGATATTATTATGCATGTACTACAAATATTTGCACGGCTGATAAGTCGAATATAGTGAGACTAAAATTATTTTACCACGTTATTATGTAAGGACCTATATTCTCGCAAATAAATAAATTTCATTTCATTTCATTTCATTGTATCTCGTTCAGTATCCTTGAGCTGTTAAACAGGTGTGTAGGCTAAGCTCCAAAATATTATATTATAACCAACTAACTGCGGTCCGCGGCTTCGCCCGTTTGGCGTTTTTGTTTAATAAAAGTATATGTTACTCCTTATAACATCAGCTATCTGCCAGGGAAACTCCTTGTTTTTATATGTGCCATTTATACTTTCATAATGCATTAAATAAAATGCTTTTCACAAATTTTGACATTAAAAACAGACACTTCAGTTTTATTTATTTGTATACAGGTGACAAGGAAATTCGACCTACTCCTTGAAAGGGGTTAAACAAGAGGTCATTAGCAACAAATTAAGTCCAGTTAACAAGGGGTCAAACCCTTGACGGTTTTTCGATTTTTTTGGAAATTTCCTGACTTGTTAGCAAAAGTAATTAGTTATGTAAAAACGACTCCACCCTAAATATTAAATGGATACTTTTCTGAAAGCTGATAAATGAGACACCAATTAAAAAAAAATTGCCCAAAACTTACATAATCTCAGAAATAAAAGGTCTTTAGTAGCGACAACAAAAAAAATATTTCCAGAAAATCCACGTAAATTATTGGAAAAAGTACTGTACGACAGTTGGCGTACAAATTAGTAAAACGACTAACTGGATTCATGAGCTTTCCAAAACACTACAATTGTTATCATCTTCCGTTATGCTAGCCACACACGTAACGATTTACTTGCGCAACGCCGAGGTGTGCGACAATGGCTGGATGACAATTTATCCGCTGAGATGGATCGGTCGAGATGGCTGGTGCCATGGCTGGCGAGCAGACCAGATTTAATGCCACATTTATCTTTGGGGTCACATGAAGGACTTGGTGTACCCTACACCAGCTACATCCATTGAAGAGATGAGGGAGAGGATTTTGGCAGCTGCCGAACACATAAAAACCTCACTTTCAAAGCGAGTGACAGTGAGTGAAGTACGTCGTAGGCTGCGTGCTTGCATACGCAACAATGGCAGGCAATTTGAACAGGATTTGTAATGTTTGTTTACTGTTTTTTTTTTTAAATTAAAATTTTCAAATTACATTAGGTTTTTATTCACTACTCTACACTTTTTACTTTTCGAGCTGAATTCCATTTGCAAATCAAAATTAAAACTGACCTACAGCGTGGTTTTGCTGATTTTTGAAAAACTGCTGCGAAAATTAATAACGGTTGTAAGTACCTTTTTGGAAAGCTTATGAAACCAGTTATTTTACTAATTTGTACGCCAACTGTCATACAGTATTTTCCCAATAATTTACTTACATTTTTGGCAAAAACACAATCATTAAAAATTTTTGCTACTTTACTACCTTTTTTTTCTGATGTTATGTAAGTTTTGGTCAAGCATTTCTTTTATAATGATCACTCCTTTTTCAGCTTTCAGACAAATAACAATTAAATGTTTAGGGTGGAGTAGTTTTTTCATAATTAATTATTTTTGGTAACAAGTCAGAAACTTTCAAAAAAATCGAAGAACCGTCACAGCTCGCTAACCATCCAGTTTTGACCCTTAGCTAAGGGACTTAATTTGTTGCTAATGACCTCTAGTATAACCCTTTTCTAGGAATAGGTCGAACTTCCCTGTCGATACATACATAAATTATCGTGGGCGCCACTCATTTCTATAGTATATTCAGTTCGCGACGCGGCGACTTTGCTCAAATAAACTTCTTAGTATATGTATAAAGTTAGGCTCATCTAAGCTGTTGTTTTACCTAATGTTCACAATTTTTCTATAGGTATGAACACAGCCAGCCCGCTCACCGGACACAAGAGCCGCTAAACTTTTCATACCGCAACGCGTTGCGACAGATCGTCAACGCAGACGGACACACGTTGCCGACCAAGCTTAGTTCCATGACTGTGTCCGTACTTGTCTCCCTGTATGGTAAGTAGAATGGCAGTCTATGATGATGAATCTATGAAACAACGTTTAGTGGCAGTATAAAGCAGTTAAATAATTCTGATGATTTCCTAAAACATATTGGAAGGAAAACATGCATGCTAATTTAAGCCTTATAATATAAGAAGTTAAAGTTGAATTTTAAATGTTGTCGTATACGTTTGTGACGCATGACATCAAAGTAGCAGTTTGACTTGTCTAACCCCAAACTTCTAAATGTATTTTTGGGGCGGATTTCTAATACGCAGTATTTCTTCAGATCATGTACTTCGTTTAAAAAATAAATAACATTGTTTGTATTGTCCAGGTGTATGGTGCCTCATAATGATGTTAAGCATAAACCAGTACGGAGACTTGATCCTGGCGGGCCACGCGGCCGCGCTGGCCATGCTGGCCACGGGCGCGGCGCTCGTCGTACTCACGCTCATAGCCATATCCCGCCAACCTGTGTCTGACAAGAAGCTGGCCTTCTCTGTGAGTATTCTAATGTAGCCCAACTTACTACCGACCTTCTACTTCTGACCCAAATGAAAAAAAAAAACTGAATATTTTATTTCAAACGCACCTACATGGGCACTTATGAAACATCAGAAGTTAGGTGCACGGTTCCAATTGGTTGTTTCCTATGGAGAAGAGCCGGCAAGAAACTACACGGTTACTCTTTTAAAAATAATTGGCTTTTACTCAAATTACAGTGTTAATAGGTATGGGAGGACAGTGTAGGCCCGTTAACGAGTACTAGGTACTTGACAAAATAGAAAATGGTCTACAAATCTAGTCTATTAGGCCTATAATATTGTTACGTTCACAAGATATAAAAAAATCTTTATAAAACATTGTTAAAATAATAAAAATAAAAACCTAATTAAACCAAATTAATGACATGATCGCCATTACAACCGTAACAAATCTGAATTAATACTGACTAAAGAAGTCGACACCTTTGAGGGGTCGAAGGGCTATCCTATTAAACGAGACAACAATTAAAGAAAATGAGGAGGAGGAGGAGCACAACCCTTTTGATATTCTAGGCCTGTTTTTAAGCTTATAGAGGTATGAGGAATTGGGTGTAAAGTACACTCATCCTCCATAGAAAAGGGAGGATCCTCCGACCAGACGGGGGTTGTTTCTGGTGACTGCCCGACGGTCGATGTCGAGATGTTGTATATATTCTAGTCGCGCGGTAAACTCGGCTTGCGCGATGCAGGATTATGCGTGACGTCAGTGTGACGCGTAGTTCGCACGTGGGGATGTAGATGCCGCCACAAGTTAAAAGCTTTTATGTCACATTATTATTTCTTTTGGTGTAGAATTTAGTAAGCAGAAACTGTGTCCTGTTTACATATCGCCAACTCCCGATTTGATAGTTTTGAGAGGACTGAGATAATACCACTTATATTTTATTGAAAATGACAAATTGGAATCGTGCACCTAACTTTGGACGTTTCACGTGTCTATGTAGGTTTACGTGAAATATAATAGAGGCCAACAATCCATAACATCTTCAATTCAAATAATCTTTATTGTAATCCATAATGTACACATACAGGTGGTAAATAATAATGAATAGAAACAATTATGGACCCTGTCGGCACTGCAACATTTTAAATAAGAGGAGAGATGAAGAGCGCTTTAATGATTTCCCTTGTTACTAAATATTAATTTATTTCCTATCTATCTGGTTTTTTACACATTAATTATTAAATATTATCACTCATTTATTTATTTATCTGAATATAATGTGTGTCGGTCAATCTATTTATTTATTTTTGTATTAGATTGTATGTTATTCTGATCTTAATTTTGATCTTAAATAAAAATAAATAAAATAAAATTTATTCAAGTATAAAGTAAAGTACCGTTTGGTGCCGGACGTAAAGAATAGCACCATCCCATTTCTTCCCGCGGGTGTCGTAAAAGGCGACTAAGGGACTTACTAGAGAATGGGCAGCAGCGTTCTCTATGCATTTTTAAAACCATACTGCGATCGCCAACCCGCCTGCCAAGCGTGGCGATTATGGCAAATCCCCCCCTTTTTGGGGGAGGCCTATGTCCAGCAGTGGACGTCTTTCGGCTGAAATGATGATGATGAAAGTAAAGTAAAATTATGATTTAGATTAATTACAATTGGGGGAGAAAAAATAAAAGTAATAAAAAAAAAATTAAGATCTTATATCACCAGAGGGCAAGTAGATAAATGTATTTATATTACATCGTTTGCCACAGGTACCCCTGGTCCCCTGGCTGCCCGGTATCAGCATCTTGATCAACGTGTACCTCATGCTGAACTTAGATTACATGACGTGGCTGAGGTTCGCTGTGTGGATCGCTGCTGGTAAGTTTTGAACCTTATTTCTACGGTCATAGAGTGGAATATTATTTTGTCAAGATCCTACTTAATATTATAAACGCGAAAGTTTGTAAGTGTGGATGGATGGATGGATGTTTGTTACTCTTTCACGTAAAAACGGCTGGACCAATTTTGATAAAATTTTGTATCGACGTAGCTGACACCCTGGATTAACATATAGGCTTTTTATTCCTATATTCCCACGGGATCGAGACTTACGCGGGTGAAACCGCGGGGCGCAGCTAGTATTAAATAAAAATAACTTTAATATTGTTTTTTTTTTTTCGAATATTTTGTTTGAAATATTATTTTAGCATCGAAATTCTAATCGTGGATATCCTGATGACATTTCGCAGACACATTTGCATGCTTTTAGTTTTTAAATATTCTGCATTTAAATGATAATACATTTGAATAAGTACAAATTGCTAGTTAAAAAAAAAACTGGTTGCATGCCGTGCATTTTTATTATCGGCATATTATCTACATTTTATTAAATAGCACAATATCACGCCTGCATAACCTGAAGGGATAAGCAGAGATTTACCCACTTTGTGCCAGTTACCAATATTGCACTATTTTTATGAAGCCTTTTTAGGGTTCCGTACCCAAAGGGTAAAACGTGAACCCTATTACTAAGGCTCCGCCGTCTGTCTGTCCGTCCGTCCGTCGTCGTACATGAACATGAACCGTACATCATCTGTAAAAATTTCAACTGTCTAACTACAGTGGAAATTTTTGCAGACGATGTATTTCTGTTGCCGCTACAACAACAAATACTAAAAAACAGAATAAAATAAATATTTAAGGGGGCTCCTATACAACTAACGTGATTTTTTTTGCTCGTTTTGTAAATAATAGTACAGAGCCCTTCGTGCGCGAGTCCAACTCGCACTTGGCCGGTTTTTTTTAATATTACTACCAATCTTCTTCGTCCTACGTTACTTGGGGTTGGCGGAACATGTTTTTGCTTCCATTCTTCTCTGTCAGCGGAAACTATGAATACTATTATGTTAGTGCTTGGAGTCGTTTCAATTTTCAAAACTGTTGAACTAAGAACTGAGCGGATTCCGTATTCTCAACTTCCCAAATCTTCGTCAGTATATAAACTTTAAATGAGCCTTATTTTTTGTGTCGATAACCGCCATTGACCCTAAAATTCCATAAGGTGAACGTCACAGCTGACGGCGACGGTTTTTATCGAATATATTAAAACTGTGACCTTAATTTATAAATCCTTGCTGATAATATCGGTTGTGTTTCTAGTCGTGTTGTTTTCTTCCGGATTTTTGCAGTCACGTGGCTATGGTGAAAATGTGCCATAAACTTTATAATTTATGGTATAAATTCAGATAACACCTATCGAACATATCCGGCAATAGGCCGCGCTTTTTTGTTTTATCTTCGTTGGGAGTGATTAAATTAACATAATTTGAATGAATTAAAATTTCTTTATTGCTAAATCTGTAAATAATATTGTTAACCAGTTAATGGTGAAACACCTATTTGTAATGTATGAACACTGAACATCATGTGTACACACGACTACACATCAAGCTATACATTTCCAGTATACGCTGACCTCGGAAATCCTATCCGAGATCAGCTTAAACTGGGAATGCATAGCTTGATGTGTAGCCGTGTGTACCGTGTTTCTGGCATGATGTGTGTGTTGAATTCAGAGACTGATTCGCTTAAGCTATAACTCTTTAGCTAGCTGATCTGCGCCTGGTTACAGACCCTGGTATAGGACACAAGGTGTATTAAAAAAAAAAAATCCTGTTAGTATTATTTAGTTTTTAACGCCTAGCTTATGTATTAATATTAATATACACAGTTACGCGCATTATTTTTACAACATTTTATAGACTTAGTTGCAGCTTAAATAAAATAGATGACGTACTAGATCTATTGCTGGAAAAATACCAAATAAACAGGTTATAAAAATGAACCGTTTATTTTCCCAAATAAAATAAAATAAATAAAACTAATTTGAGTACTTAATTATAATTCATTCTTTTATTTATTAGAGCAATTAATAATAATTTATTTTAAACTGTCGGTCAAGACAAATTATTAAAAAACTGGCCAAGTGCGTGTCGGACCATGCACAATGAAGGGTTCCGTGGTTGCGATGAATTTATCCCAATAACAAACTTAACATTGTAGTCGAAAAACACGTTCCCTCATACATTCCAACTGCAAATGTAAGTTTGTACGCACAATATTGAGAGACTTACCATGTTATTTTAACACCATAGACTTCTTATAGTTTTCCTGTAATCTATAAGGCCCGTATTTATAGAGCGTTACTCAGTACTCAAGCATTACTTAAGACTAGATTCAAGCCATTGGATTGGTGGAAACTAGTCTTAAGTAATGCTTGAGTACTGAGTAACGCTCTATAAATACGGGGCTAAGTAAAGAACTACTCTCTGTATTTTTTTTTTAACTTTAGTCTCAGTAGTTTCGGAGATAAGGGGAGAATGTTCAATTTTCATCTATTTTCTTAAATAACTTCAAAAGTATATATAAAAAAAAAAAAAAAACTGTAATCCTTTCTATTAACAAGCCCTTTCATTTGAGATGTCACACGGTGCAGTTAGCAAAACATTTTTTTTAATTTTCTTATTTGCCTCTGATAAGTGACCCACCCCCATATTCAAAATTCATTCCGTTACACGTACGTGTTTGAGTCATAGAAATACATATAATTATGTACCAAATTTCAACTTAATCGGTCCTGTAGATTCGGAGCAAATCGGCTGTGACAGTCAGACACACCAGTGATCCTATAAGGGTTCTGTTTTGTCCTTTTGAGGTACGGAACCCTAAAAAGATTTTACTGTGACGAATTGAAATGAATTTTACTATATTTCTTTTTAACTGACCGTAAGTTTTTGGATGCATGAGCTTGTAGTTATTGTGTTACGTATTTTGATTGGATGACCAAAAATTTATACATAAACATTGCTTGCCACTTGGAACGAATATGTAGACATTCTACCGAACATTCGTTATTGTTGTCTATGACATTGTACCTACGTTTCACTTCATTAAAGGTCAAGATAAAAACTATTAATAATAATTATTGTATTAACAAATCTTAACACGGAAGTCACACTTACACGCAAACATAAGTAACGTAAGTAATTACATTATAATTTAATAACACAATGTTATTTAAGATATACCACAAAGATATCGTGAGTAAATTTTTATTTATCATCAATTGTTTTAACATTTTCGCAGTAAGACAGACTGGCCTCCAAGAGTATTATTAACTTAAAGTAATTAATAATTGTTTATGTATTAAAATAAGTAAAGGTATTAAAATAAAACACAGTTTTGTGGAAATAACAAGTTCAGACTGATTTGGAAGATAATGTTATTTGTCTTACTTTAGTTACCAAATTCAGCCAATTTATATAAATAAATACTTCATTTCTTAATGAAAAAATGACCACACCTGCTTGTCGTGTTCAACACGTCGTCTTAACACAAATCATTGTAACACATAACTCTCTATTTTTGGTCTTTTTTACCCAATAGTTAACTGAAATACTAACAGCTAACTTTTCAATAAACAACATAACAGATTTCGCCCTTTCTCCTTTTTGGTTATCTAGTTTTATTATAAGTAATGTATTGTAACTAACTTCGGTCTTGTTTCGATTTTCCACCATTTTGGTAACAAATTAACATACTTAAGCATCTATTTCCTCAAAATATACAAGGTCCCTTAAACTGGATCGTTCATCTATTATACTTATTCAAAATCTTAAATATATGCGGCAACAATGTCTTGTGGGTAGACTTTCCCCAAACATAGTCAACATGATTGAAAGCACTATTCTTCATCACCTTGTAATCGACCACATTGGGTAGTCGCTTCCTCAGTAGTTGGACATCTTTGATGGTAGATATCTTATCATTCTTCGCGACAATCAGCGATATCTTCATCGTCACTTTACTCAAGTTATAGTCTGGCGGTGTCGGCTTCTTGTATTTTGCCATATTTTGTGCTAGCCCATAATCATAGTTCGAAAATTTCTTTCTCTGACTTATCTGCACTAAATGATACAAATTCTTCCTCGAAGTTCCGGCAGGAAAGTGGCCTAGTATAATAGGAAAGAACTCTGGTTCAATTTCCTTGGCGTTTGAACCTGTCAACAGGAACAGACCATTTATAAGGCATGTTTGATAGCCTGAGTACTTTTGGCTACACACTTCGTCTATTGCGGCTTTGGTGGTTGATTGGTGACCGACAAGTTCATCACTATTTATGGCTTCCAGGCCAATGTTCAAAATCGGCACCATTTGTAAAACAAGAGACATAAATAGTCCTGTGTTTTGTAAGAAACATATTGGCGCCAATGATATTAAAATCTTAATTTTGTCATTGTATTCCGGTCGCGTTGCGCCTAGGACGTACATTGACATGGTCCCTTCTGAATATCCGATGACACTTAATCTTTGTTCTCCTGTTTTTTTCAAAATGAAGTCTATGGAAGCGGGTACATCATAGTATCCTATTTCGTGGGCGCTAAAGTTCCAGAACTCTTGGTCCGTATTTGGGTCCATTTTGACGTGTCGTCGAGAATATTTGTTGCCTCGGTAGTTCATTGCCCAAACATCGTAGTTGTCTCTGGCTAGCGTCACAGCCAATGACGTATTTCCTCTCATAATAAAGCTGTCTGCGGAATCTATGGCGCCGTGTATGAAAAGTAGCGGTCTTGTCCTGTCTCCAGGAATATGAAAGACCTTCAGTATGTATCCCCCTTCAGACATGACGTCATATTCTTCAGATTTTTGACCATACTTGTTGGCAATTTCGCTGAAAGTCATTCTGGCTTGTTCTGGCATTTCTATATGCGTGGAAATCTGGCTTAAAACTCCACTGGCAAATATCACAAGTCCCAATACGCGGTTCATTTTGAAATGTCAAGTTTATGCTATTTTTACCGAGCGAGTATCTGCACGTTCGCTTAGTCCGTATGAAATAAAGGCGAACGTATGCGTTCCTCATCTTATATACAGCGCGACCTATTTTTGCGTTAAAACATAGATAAATACTATGTTTGTTTTTGGTGCTTCTTCACTTGTTAACAAAGAATTAGCCAACTCGCCTCGACAAATCCGTTCTATTTTTATTAAATTTTTGTTTATATTAGATTGTAATGTGTTAATGATGATAAATGGATCAGGAACTTAATTATGGTTCCTGTTTGATTTATGTTTCAATAATTTAACTTCATGTTGCATTTCAAAAGTAGCTATGTGCGATAATGTACATTGCAGAAACTTTAAATGCATGAGATTAATGGAATTATGTTTGTTTTTATAAAGTTATGTTAATATATTACTTTCTGAGTACAATTTAAATAAATCATAATAATTAAACAATATAGATCATAGTCCTACTGTAATAAAGTTAATAAAAATAGTGATTATTCTAATAATTTACATTTATGACAAGTAATGGAAATTATGCCGAAAAACCAGTCCAAAATTTGGTATTTATTGTATTTATTAAAAGCTTTGTCTGGTTCGAGTCTATAATTGTAGCACGATACATTTTGAATAACTAGGGTGCAGGGAGGGATTTTTTATTATTTTATAAAATACCGTACACAAAAATAACTAACTGAAATATCTTAAAAAATAACGAACAAGAGAGATTTAGTGTGAGAAACGGCGAGATAATTATATCTTTCTTCTCCCTCATCTAACGAAATGTGCCTAAACGTGAGGTGTCCTTGAAATTTCACTCTCAATTCTCGTCCAATTATCGAGTCGTCGCCTAAAAAGTTTTTATCTCAAAAATACTTTTGTCTTTGAGTTCAACAATGCATCGGCAATACCTGGGTACCATGAGCTCTCATGAGGAGGTGTCCACGAGGCGACGGTAGCAATCACTCCCTTTCAGAAAGCTGTTCGTCCTCTTTAAGACTCGGATATATGCCAGTGACCTTGAGTGGTTAGCTTGCGTGTTCTGTACTGAGCTCACGCAACGCGTCGTACGTTCAGCCAGTAATAGGACTCGCCCATCAAGGAGCGCTGTCCCCAATTTGACGCATTATTAATTTATTATACACAAAACAAAAGGTATTTTAATAAAACGCGTATACTAAAAGATCAATAAGTAAATTATCTTTAAATTGGTGAAGGTTTCAGAAAAATACGCTTGGTAGATTTGGCGCCATTCTCAGTTGTTTATCCGCGTTAGACATACCTTTAAAACAATTATTTTTCTATGAAATATAAACATAATCTAAAATATTCACATATTAAATTATTGAGAAAATGCTCTAATTTAACTTTTTTTTTTCAAATCAATAATACTCGTTTAGACGTGATCTTCAGTATAAAATCATTAAAAGTCTGTTATCGTCGCTTTATTGAATGATATATTCCATCATGACGGTAATTTGTTTATAACCCATCGAAGAAAGAAATCTATAATTTTAACGTTGTTCGAATTTGCTCGCTTTCATAACATCTCGATTTAAAAGAGAGTCCTTGGAGTTTCTTGCCCGTTCTTCTCCATAAGGATCTACGTTTTGGAATGTACAACTATCTTCAAGTTTCTGACTAACTGACCAATTCATTGACTATTCAAAAGTGCCTGTAATTGGTTTAATTGAAATAAATACTTTCCCCCTTATTACAAAACAAGGTTTATCTTCAGACCCAGGTTTAATACATGGAACCATTATTGAATTTTGAACTTTATTCCGACTATGGTAAAGTTCCTAAACACAAAACTGACAACTTAGTACCGAACTAAGTTTTCAGTTTTGTATAAAGATCGGTATTTCAATCACTGTTACGTTCTTATTACAAAAACTGGCTCCATGGTTTAAGCCATGTCAAAATATAAATCTTGTTTTGTAATAAGACGGTTTGAGTTTGAGTTTAAATTTCGAGTCCTTTAGCTGTTAGAACAGTTATAACTGTTGAAATGACACTATATTATTAAAAGTACAAAATCTAGGTCATCACTACGGTAACAGTTGTTATTACTATAAATTGCCTGTCATTAATCTGCATACTTTAACCCGCTTACAGTCCGCTCTGGCCGTCCTTGCCCATGTAATGTAACTTAGTGACAATTGTATGGTTCTAATTATGTAACTTGTTACCCATTATATAAGGTGTATCTATTCATACACGAAATCTCTTAAGGGGTCATCGTACTCATCATTATGAACAACTTTCACTATGGGACCAAAGATGAAATCGCGAAAAAAAAAACAGCTGTTCCCTACATTTTGACGAGTTATGCGTACATAAATGTAGGGAACAGCTGATTTTTATTTCGTGATTTCAGGTTTAGTCCCATAGTGAAAGTGGTTCATAATGATGAGTAATAGATTTCGTGTATGAATAGATACACCTTATATATTTTAACACTATGCTTTTTGGGATTTCCTTTCATTGCGGTTGATAACCTCGAGGATTAGCGGAACTGAGGTTAAGGTTGCTTCCATCAATCAAAAAATGGGTGATTATTTTTAGGATTTTGTCACTTCCGTTTGCCCATGTCACATCCTTATTTAAATGGCGCCATCTTCCTATAGATTCTGAAAGAGCCACATAATTTGTAAGATTTAATGATTCATATCAATTTTGTGTTTTGTTTGCATATCAAGTTATTGTTCATTCTTCCCGAATACTAACTTAATAATTACCTAAAAAAAATGTAATTTAAAGTATGGGATATCCGGAGAACCGTACATTTCAATGGTAACCAGTCTTACTCGATGTTTTGAATACTAATTTATTGTTGCTAACCATTTTCATGGGCCGAAATTTCCTGATGATATAAAAAGTTCCTCATGATAATATAAATAATTAAATAGTTAGGTACTTTATTAGTTTTTAATCAGTTTAATGTTCTTTAACATTTATTTTGGTTCGTGTTGTTTATATTTTTGAGTTTCAAGGTAATTTAGACAGATTGTAGTAGCTTGATGTGCTGGCGTCTGTACCAAATAATACTGTATTTAATCAACATAAATTAAAAACGCCGATACATTAGGAATTTTATTTAAATATGAAACCTGCAAACTGCAAAAAATTACTTTACAATTCACAGTATCATTATGAAATACAAATTTATCTTTGCGATTTTTTAAATTTAAAGATGAAAAATATTCTTCGTCTAGTATTTTCATTTATCTGAACTAAAAAAAACTACGCTTCCGCTGTCCGTCTATCTGTCAGCGCAATGTATCTCATGAACCGTAATAGGTAGAAAGTTTAAAGCTCACTCAATAAATAATAAAAACCGGCCAAGTGCGAGTCGGACTCGCGCACGAAGGTCCGTACCATTGTCTATAAAAATGGGAAAAAACACGTTTGTTGTATGGGAGCCCCCTTAAATATTTGTTTTATTTTAATTTAATGATTTATTTTTAAAGTCAATATATATCTACATATTCTGTTAATATATCAAGCGTCTACCTGTTGCCGTTATCAATATAGAGCCAAAACGAGCAAAAAAATCACGTTTGTTGTATGGGAGCCCCCTTTAATATTTATTTTATTCTATTTTTTTTGTATTTTTTGTTATAGCGGCAACAGAAATACGTCATCTGTGAACATTTCAACTGTCTAGCTATCACGGTTCATGAGATACAGCCTGGTGACAGACGGACAGACAGACAGACGGCGGAGCCTTAGTAATAGGGTTCCCGTTTTACCCTTTGGGTACGGAACCCTAAAAATCAAATAATAATAATTAAAGGGAAGCTCACAAGAAACGTGTTTTTTTCGGCGTTTTTTGCTCGATCTTATAATAATACGGTACGATCGGAACCCTTCATAAGCGAGTCCGACTTGTACTTGGCCGGTTTTCCATAATTAGCTTGTCACATGCAAACATTTTCAATCAAAAGCCACTAAATGCCCTCCAAACTATCGATTTGTTGTTCTATTGCCGTACGTATTATTTCATGAATTTAATTTAATGTTCATTGAAAATGTTAACATGAGATATAACCTTATAACATTTATCCTTAATCATAATGCTAATAGCCAGCTTTAATCTTCAAAACACCTAATGAAGAACCTCTCATACGAATATTATTGTGTTTTGTTATGTCTATGAGATATAACGATGGTTAGTTTTTCAGTGGTTTACCAAAACTACAATTACTGCCATACAAACAACATTATTCAAGTGCTTAAATAAATTTTGTGTTTCTACCTAAGTTTGTCATACTCGTGCCTACTAAACAATTGAATGAGTCCTATTTCGACCGAACAAAATTATTGTTTTTATTTGGAAGAAATGCCTACAGTATTTTGAGGTTGGTTGCGGTGAAGTAGTTACTTATTGTCAGTAAACTCAAAAGTATTTACATAACTTTTCGACGACAGTTTCCGAATTTATATTTTGATAAAAATAACACTAAGTAATCACAAAATCATAGGGAATATATGAAATAATCATATGACATCGCCGCAATAACTATCACATAATTTTTAATAATAAAACGACTGTATTCATAACCTCAGCACCAACCAACAATTTTGGAATATTTAGAGAACAGTATTTTACAAAATACTGTTCTCAAAATATTCAAAACTTCAAAACATTAACAAATTGAGTCGCGTCATCGCGTGCAATCGCTTTCAAAGTCAAAGTCAAAGATTTATTTGCTTATAAATATGGTTTCGCTTTCACTTTCCGCGGATCAACTTTTAATTTCATAGAAATCTGCTTATAAGTACTTACATGGTACTTAGTACTTACCATATATGATTACCGTGATTACCTTAAACTCACACGCTGATATTATTTTGTTTTAGGAAAACGTTTTTTATTATTTTTTTATTTTACAATGATTGTAAATATGTGAGCACCATGTATCCATCAGATAATTAATTTATCTGTCATTGCTTCATTATTGTTGCGCGCACAACTAAAAAGCCTACTACTAGCGCCATCTAGTATCAAGTAGCGAAACTAATAGAGTCAAGATGCTTCGAGAAAGTTCGATTCTAGAACTATCGACACTCGGTCAGTCGGGGCCGGTATGTACTCGAATATTCTAGATGTTTCGGGAACTATCCGAGGCCCTATATAAGGCCGGTATGGGCCGCGACGGAGTTAGTTTACATTTGAAAACGAGACAAGCGAAAACAACTGAACGATATTTGAGAGTGACATTAAGTGATTGTGTTTTTAATTGTGTTTAAAGTAGTAGTGTGTTTAAATTGGTGTTCTTAATTAAAGTGTCTAGTTTTTTAGTTATTAAATCGGCAGTTTTTATTGTCACGAACCCCAAGCTTGTAACATTATTAATTATTTTTACCTATTGCGGTATAGTAATTTTATTCTAGGTGCATCGTCTTCACATATAATTATATAATTGATGTACCTTATACAAAATATTGTAAAACATTTTCATTCATCATTTCATTTTTTAAAAACGTCGCCCCACACTAGGAATTTCTCCTGTATCGTGGGTGCGTTTACAAACATTAAACTCACATACACAAACAGCCAGACCCGGATCAACTACTTGTAGGTCATACAAATATTTGTTCCGTGCGGGAATCGAACCCGCAACACGCAGCGCAGCAGTCAATCGCTTAACCACTGCGCCAACCGTGCCGTCGTATTTTAAAAGAGTAACGGTGGAGTTTCTTGCCCATTCTTCTCCATACGAAGCTACCTTTTGGAAGGGGCGACTAGAATCAATTCTATTTTATTTGTAAACTTTAACATTCAAAAGTGCCATTTATGTGCCTATTTGAAATGAATAAATTGACTTTGACTTTGACCATATATCAACATATATTCCGTTTGGTGCCGGACGTAAAGAATAGCACTTTTTTTCACACATTTCTTCCCGTGGGTGTCATAAACTTACTGACTTACTAGAGAATGGGCAGCAGCGTTCACAATGCATTTCATACCATAATGCGACCGCCAACCCGCCTGCCAAGCGTGGCGATTATGGCAAACCCCCCTTTAGGTGAGGCCTATGTCTAGCAGTGGACGTCTTTCGGCTGAAATGATGACGATGATGATATATCAACAAATGTAATCGTTTCTGTAGCAATTTGTAGGCGAAAACTGCGAAACAATGAAAGGTATAAAAGGCCAGATAAAGATAAAAGCCGAAGTAATTTACGCCCTGGCTGGAGGCTTTAAGCTTAAAAACCTTAGGGCAGCCACAGGAATATCCGGTTAAGTAGCCACGGCCTCTCTAGGTCTGCTACGAGATGCCATACATAAAAAAAAAAAGCCGACGTGTGTTAGCGAGAAGCCGCGGTTGAACGCATTGTATAGCGTCAGAGCGAGATCGGCGCGTAGGTTTGGCAACAATTTTTTTTTTTTTGTGGTGAGATTTTTTTTCAAATAGCACCGCTCTTAATCAATCTGCCTAGCCTTTTCCTAAGTATGTTGGGGTCGGCTTCCGGTCTCAGTCAGTATACTGCCTATCTGATATCCACAACCCAGTTACTGGGTAACACGAACCCCTTCGCAAGACTGGTTACCAGACTTTCGGGCTTCGGACTACCCGTAATGACTGTCAAAGATCCTAACTTAAGGCGACGATAACCGACTTTTAATGATTTTATACTGAAGATCACGTCTAAACGAGTAGTGTTACTGATATGAAAAAAAAAAAAATGTTAAATTAGAGTATTTTCTCAATAACTTAATATGTGAATATTTTAGATTGTGAATAGATAGAGAGATTATGCTTATATTACATAGTGAAATTATTTGTAAAGTTATGTCTAACGCGGATAAAAAACTGAGAATGGCGTAAAATCTACCAAGCGTATTTTTCTGAAACCTTCACCAATTTAAAGATAATTTAATTATTGATCTTTTAGTATACGCGTTTTATTAAAATACCTTTTGTGTTGTGTATAAGAAATTAATAATGCGTCAAATTGGGGACAGCGCACCTTGATGGGCGGGTCCTATTACTGGCTGAACGTACGACGCGTTGCGTGAGCTCAGTATAGAACACGCAAGCTAACCACTCAAGGTCACTGGCATATATCTGAGTCTTAATGTACTCCCTAAATAACTAATTCCTATCTTACCTATCTCTTTGTTCCCAGGTCTTCTAATCTACGCAACATACGGCGCGTGGCACAGTTCAGAACGCAAGCGTAAGATCGACACGGTCCAGATGGCTGACTTACACAATGATAGTCAGACGGCTTTGCTGAACAACGGTCTGACGCACGCCCTCGGCTGACAAATACCTAACCTGGGATCCAAACCTGACACCTGTGAGGAACGGGTCGTCAGTCCCACAAGTACAGTTGTGTCGTTTATTTCTAGCATTTAGTATTTTTAGTATTTAAAATGTGTTTTGATAGCCCAGTATTCAACCACTTTAGTGTGTAGGCGTAACAAGATTTTATAATAAAACATAAAATCTACCAGTTAGATTTTACGGGTTTGAAAAGCCGCATAACGAAGCCGGAAGTCACGTGTGCTTCCCAGTATCGTGTTTTTTTTATTGGACTCTTCTCTGCGGTTACAGAGATATTGAAGGTCAAGGTTCCAACTTTTTTTGACAATTTTTTACGAAAACGTTTACCGTTAACAGTGAGTTTTCACACCGAAAAGAAAAGTAGCTGCCCAGTAATTTTTTTGTACTATGTTACTTAGTTTGTTAAAAAGAATGTGTAGAAGACTGCTTTTTTATGGGTCTTTTTACATTCTGTGCTGTACTTGTACTTATATTTAATTTATAGGGGAATGACTTATTGTTACCTGGGGAGTTAATAAGCCACTTTAATATCGCGCAAGCCCTAAAGCTGCATTTAAGCCCTAATATTTTTTGAGGTCAAGGTCATCCCATCTTACGTTGATATTGGGATGCAATCTCTATCTACAGGGTTACTGGTAACTCGACGTATTCCTTGCACGACGTCATAGTAGGGTTAAAATGCAACAAATTCAGCCACCAAATGTTCTACCGAAATTCAGTAGTTTTAGAGTTTTTTAAATAAAGTAATGACAAAAATGACGTAAAATAAAATGTTTAAGTTGTGATCTCTGCCAAAGTTTTAGTAATTTTTGAACTTTTAATTATTAATAAAGATCTAGCTACGGCATCAGCTATAATAACTTAAATTCCAGTATAGTCGCGCCGTAAATTATTTTTAAATTGGATTTTTCATACAACAACTAAAACCCAAATTAACTCAAAAACTACTGAATTTTGGTGGAACATTTGGTGGCTTAATTTGTTGCATTTTAACCCTACTATGACATCCTGCAAGGAATACGTCGAGTTACCAGTAACCCTGTATAATATTCATTTAGGTTTAGGATTACGTAAGTTGACTAATTTAATAATGATCTGGGTTATTTATATTTATCTATGAAATTAAATACACGGTTCGGTGATGATATAGTTGGATTGATATAGTTGGACTATAATAGCTTGTTATTTCCTAACTAAAACTCGTCATATTTTCGCCTACATTTATCTTTGAATATTTAAATAAACATGTTTTTAAAAACGTGTTCCAACCTGATATTAATGTGACGTTTATATTATAAAATTAATTCGGTAGTTTTTAGTAATTGTTGCATTTTAATATAAACTTGTTTTGTGTGATATTGTGACGTTGGCTTCACGTTAGATCCATTCACGTGGCTATAAGGAAATTAAAAAGCTTGCTCGTGATGCTTTAGTATCAATTCAGTGAATCTAAATAAATACACGGCCTTCATATTTTATAAAAGTTAAGTCTTATTTCCAAGTAGGGATTTTTGTTTGCATTAACTATACCCAGTAAACACAACAAAAATACTTAAATAATAAGTAGCTTTTAAATTTAAAAAAAGGTTTTTACGTTTACAAATAATTTTTTCTTGTTAAAGGTCAAGGTCAAATATTAAACCACGAGTAAAATAACGAAAAAAATTCGCTCTGAATTGGTCTATCATTTCAAATAAAGAGAATTACCACCTTATCTATAGAATTAACATTGAATATGCAAACTGCAGTAAAGTACACTTTGTATAAATCAATATTTTTCAAAATAATATTATTGGTAATTTATTAATGTATATGAATATGTGTCATCTATATAAATTCTGTACATTATTTTAGAGCCAACAGTGATAAAATTTTTCGTCGGTTATTCAAAATATCAGTTTATGGTAACAGCTTGCACATCTATGTCCCACACACCGTGTATGTAATTAAAAATTGGGACGAAGATGTTTGACGCTTTAAGTATTTCAGTTTCCTAATGCCTTAATATTATATAAAATCGAATAATGAATTGATATTGTATGATTAGTGTTAGTATTTAATAGGAATATGTATTTATTGTGTATTTTAGAGTAGTGCCTAAGGTGAAGTACATTGTACAGTAGGCCGCAAGTCAGTGATAACAAAATTTGTATAAGTTGGCCTCTCTATTGATATTCCATAGTACGCTAGGCCAGCTCAAGGTCAAAGAGTTACCGCCGACGTGCGGCCTGCTGTTTACGTGCACTACTAAGTATTAACTATAGAGTTTGTGATTATTTAGTGATAACTTGATAAGCGGTCTAGCACACTTGAGCATCCTTATATTTGCCAGTCAAGTGGTATCATAACGTTAGCGATAAAAATGTATAGTCCTTGGTTTATTCACGAAATTTGCAGACAAATCTAGATTTTCACGATGGTTTATGATCAGTAAATTCCTATCATAATTATTCTGTCATAATTACCCTGACGCTTCTGTACTTGCCAGCTTGTAGTAACACCCAATGTTCCTCTGATAAGTTTTATTGCACAAGTTGATTCCTGCAAGTATTTTGTCATTTCACAGTAGATCTACTAGCTATGAATGATTACACTGCAAGTCAACTTGCATTATATGTTTACGCTGTGCAAGCTACTTGATGTGAATGTTAATGTTAACTCAGCAAGTATATTTGCTATAAATGTTTAAACTGCAAGGCTTTAAGCGGTGAATTTTTACATTGTGAAGTACTTGTAGTGAATGCAAGGCAACTTGTATTAAATGGTTACACTGCAAGTCTACTTGTAGTGAATGTTTACACTGTGCAAGGCAATTTGCAAATTATATTTACACTATACAATTCTACTTGCAATGAATGTTTAAACTGGACAACTCAGTTGCAGATTTCAACTTGCGTAAGGTCTAACATATTATAAATCCTGAATTATATACAGGTAAGATGTTTCGACATTTTTTTTTTAAGAATATTTTGAATCTCGATGCTACTAGGTTCCTATAACGTATTGCGCCAAAGTATTTTATATTATTTTCGTTGTTAGTTTTTAATTAGTACTTAGTACTTTAGCTGTGTTTAAATGACGTTAGTAATATTATTTTACTATCTCCCGCAGTATAGTCGGTAAGATTTTCATAAGAATTGCATCATAACTCCTCATTTAAGCCTTGCTTTAATATTTTGATTTCATAACAGTTAGTCAATCAATGATTGATTCATTGGTCTAGTTGTCGCAAGCGCTACTGCTGAGCATGAGGTCCTGGGTTCGATTCCCAGGTCGGTCAAAGTGTTATTGGGTTTATCCATCTGGAATTTCTCAGTAGCAGCCCGGAGTCTGGATTTGTGGCCGGTTGATGGCTCATCGCTATTACATGGGAATTAAACATAACTGGCTATATGTGGTTGTACTATAGGTACTCTGCCTAAACCTTTGGGGAAACATGTAGTCAGTCAATCAAGCTATCCACTTTTATTGGTTTGTAACTTGCAAGGTCAAGGTCATCTGGATATTAATTCCGCTGAATCAAATATATAATTTGTAAAATGTTAGTTTGGAGATAGTTTTAGATACTTAATAGCTTAATGGCTGTGAAACAGCGACTTGGAAAATGTATCTGTAAAAGATTAAAATAAAATAAAATATGAATTAACTTAAACATTTTGTTTTTTTTTGCTATAATTAAGAGTGCGATGATGGGAGCATTCCGGGGCAGTGATCCAACTGCTCTGTACAACTAGTTGGACCATGGGTGTTTACCAGGGGCAGTTGTCCAACTTTAAAAATAGTTGGACCACAGCACCTTTTGAGAGTTCCGTGATCCAATTAATTAAAAAAAATAATTTGCCAACTCTAAAAACCTAACCGAACCCAACTCCCCGTAACGTCGGCCGTCTAGGATTACCGTTTCCGTCAGCAGGTCGACGGAGTCCCGCTGGGCGGGGCTCCTATTTCTGTCTGCAGGGTTTAAAGGAACCTAACCAACCGAACCTCAGGTTGGCCCTGACTTCAACCGTCTAGGGTTAGCGTTTCCGTTAGCAAGTCGACGGAGCCCCAATGAATTGGACCACGGAACTTTCAAAAGGTGCTGTGGTCAAACTATTTTTAAAGTTGCCCCTAGTAAAGACCCATGGTGAAAGAGGGTGACTACCAACATGATAACTAATGTAGAAGTTGGGGGGAAAAAAAAATACATGTTGCAACCCCAAATAAATTGTGATAAGGGCAAGAAAATAATGATGAAGATTTGAAAATAACAAAACCAAGGCAAGTTGCAATCATTTAATCGTTCTCTGAAATAATAATTAAGTCGACTCATTCAATAAATCACAGTTTGTTAATGCTTAAAACTACGTATTTTGTTAATTATAGCTAATAAGTTAATTTCATAAATTGGTCACTTATAAACATTGTATACATGTTTGCTAATATTATTAATAATATGACAACTAATAGAAAGTTTGGAAGAAGACATGTTGCGCCACCCCAAATAAATTGGAATAAGGGCAAGAGAATTATGAAAAATCTAATTTTTTAATTAGTTATACCCAGAGAAAGCAACGGTATAAATAAATTATATTACCGAATCCTTGGGCAATATAACTTCTAGAACAAAAAAAAAAACAATGCTTATAAATGACCAAGGCCCTATTAATCTGACACTTGCCGATCACACATCTATCACAACATAGCTCATCTAATTATTGTCTATAGTACACAACATCATAAACAACATCGTTTTGAACTTTTTTTTTAAGCATAGATTTTTTTTTCTCGCATTTCTACATTTTAAGCCCTACATGGCAAAGAACTATTCTTAGACAGTATTTTTCTAAATCAAAGCAAAGGTCCATCCATAGATTACGTCACACCTTAAGGGGGAGAGGGATCATCAAAGTGTGACAAGGGGAGTCGTAAGCTTCGTGAAACTACTTTAGTATTACATGTTTAAATCTAAAGTAACTAACGAAAATCTTCAAAATATGACCAAATGTAACAATGTTACTAAAAGGCTTATTTTAACATTGCAAGATATGTGACGTCACACCAGGGAAGAGTCACACAAATTTATGACCACGAGTGAATACGACCGGCGGGGTTCCAGAAAGAGATGTAATATATGGATGGCCCCCAATGACGATGTTGCTACAGCTAATTAAAACAAATATATTATTGTACAGTAAAATAAATGGAATGTCAAATTATTTTAAAGTCAAAATGGTTCTCTGGCCCTCTTGAATTTGGGTAACGGAACCCAATCTGGTATTTGTGTTGCTAAATGCAGCATAATAACAAATATATTCTAGATACCGTAATAAATTGAATTCAAATGTCAAATTTGACGTTTGTGACCAAATGAAATTCAAAATCAATCCGATTTTGTATTTCATTTGGTCACAAAATTAAAAATTGTTGGTCCTACCTATTTTGTTACATGAACAAGTAACAAAATAGTAACTGTGGTAGGTACGTAAATACCGTAATCACAGCAAATAAATCTTCTATAACTTTTTAAATTGTAACTGGATGTCTTTCTTTAGTCTTACAAAATCTATGTTTTACAATGAAGGCTGCGAAAATCCTATAAGTACTAACTTATTTATGAAATAAGTAACAGTTGCCTTTCAAAAATCACTTCATTTTAACTAGTACGCCTACATTTTCATATGTGAAATCAAATGTTTATCTACGTGTAGTCAATCCTAACATTAATAAAATTATTATAATATATTCTGTCCTACAAAACCCTGTAATAAGCACTCTCAATCTTTATCAAATAACCTCAAATCATAATCTGCCTAACTTACTGCCTACTTTAAAGGTGCTTACAGATTAGCTTGACGTCGACGATCGATTAAATCTGACTTACAACTTAGGTTGAAAAGAGCAGTAATAATCGATTGAAAAAATTAAGCAATCTATATGCACCTTTGGATGTGCTTCCAGGATTTTTATAATGTCTCATACTTTACATTTCTTCAAAACATTATTGTGTATCTGGTAATTATTATGACCCTGTCACGTTTTAAACGACTATTACAACAAAAAAAAAAAATAACAAGCTACTATCATCTTTTTGTAGGAGTTTCTATTTAATTCACTTTTTCTCATATGCGCAAGAACGGGAACTTTCCGATTTGCTACTAGTGGCTATCTATATGGTAAATAGAGTAGCTATAGCTGTACAAGGATCTTTTGGCAGGTGGCCAAAATTGGAACTAATGCCGCCATCTTGTTTTTTTCAATACATTTCACAAAACAATTGCACAAATGTTTACAGCGTAGCAGTGTTCAATATCTGAGTGTGTCTTTGTTGAGATGTAGTACACATTTCCTCCATCTGTTAATATAGGCACAGTACACCTATGAACATCGGAAGCTAATTCATCAAGCATACTTCCTCATTATCAGTATCGATTAAAGAATCATACCTAGCAAATCAGAAATATGCCCCGGTATTACCAATGATGTATTATTACCTTTAGATGCGTTACCTGCGCTCAATAATGGCAATAATGGCAAGTAAATGACAGGCAATTGCCTGACATTTACAATAATAATAATTATTATTGCAGCAGCTAGTGACGTAACTAAATATGTATGTTCATCTCTTTCTAACAACAGATATCGGTATAGGTCTTTCCTTTTCTTCACGCGCTGTATGATTGTATGCAAGTATGTAGCTACAATCATGGCTTACGCTGTTTTGAGTGCACTAATGTTCGTGTAGACGCGTCTATTTATAATACGTCATTGGGCATTACCCATTGAAATGACCACAATGTCTAAGATTGTACACTAATATGGCTAAATAGTAAGTATGTCAGTCAGCGTTAGAACTTCGTGGTGACTACTTGTCGCTTCTCCTCCATGACTCCGTTGGTGGTCGCCGGTTCGCTCTTCTCGCAAAGTGAGCTGTTCCTGATGCCATAGAAGAAGTAGATTAGGTAGCCTGGAATGGATAAGCGTAGTTATTTAGATAGCTGCTTGTATTATTTAGTAATCATTAAAATGATTGGGCTTTTACAAATTGGTCTTGGCTGAACATAAGATTCAAAGTAACCATTGCTTCTGGATATTTTCAATACAATGCGCTATGCATTTGCAATTGTGCATGGACCGTTGTTTTTATGGGCACAACAACTTCGCGAAAAATATTATAATATACAACATTATTTTTAGTAATTATATGCTTTCGCATTACTAAAAATAATGTTGAATATAGTTTGTTCAGAATAAGGAACTGAATCGATTTCAATAATTTTTACACCATGTTATATTTTGTCCCAAAAATATTTAAGTGTGATGGAAAATTATATCACCATTTAATTACTTACAATAGTTACAATACAATCGCCGTACGGTTAGGTACCTACTGACAAATTATTATCAATGAGCGCAAGACGACCATAGAGGCGCGGGGGCGCCGTTAGCATGTTTTTGTACGGACAACCCGGTAACATTTAACAACTTTGTGATTTTTCATGGTACAGTTTTGAAATTTTGTACATAGATTCTTTTCATAAAAATACTAGACACGTGTTTCGGGTTTCGCATATACTAAAACTAATATTGTGTAAGTCTACAGGGTCAAATTAAATTAACTGGTGAGTTTGCAAATATGTTTTCTTTTTGTTTTCGTTTCGTCTTTTTATCGTGTTCAGATATCGTGTATCCATCACGTGAATTTTTGCCAGCCATATGAAGTTTTGCTAGCTAATTCAGTTTGACACTGTATAAGCGTCATTAGCCAACGCTATTAATAGTTCATTAACTAAAGTAATTTTAGCAAAGCTGTAACTTACCAATGACGAGCCAGATGATGAACCGCACCCAGGTTTGGTAGTCCAGCTGCACCATGAGGTACACGTTCATGCACACGCTCAGGTAAGGCACTAGGGGTACTAGCGGCACCTGCAGTTATAAATAATTTAGATAAAAAAGCTGCAATAATGTGATTATTCTATGACCTAGCTTCGTACTTCTCCAAGATTGGGGAAAGCTCCTAGAGCATTCTTGTTCTAATAGTTACTTACTGCACAAGGCTCGTGAATAAGGATTTTTTGTAGAGGGCGCCACAATCGACTGGCCCTTTTTTGTCGCAAGAAATATTTAAATTGGGTGTTTTTTAACAAAATTCTCAGACTGCACCCTGTTTTGTGCTAGTTTACACTACCCTCACTCGTTCGTAATAGGCTCTTACTACGGCGATTGAAAGAAAAGCAGCTGTGTTTATGTAACGCATGGCAAAGAAGCTGGGAGTCCACCAGATGGTGGTAAGTGGCCACCGCCGCCACGAAAGCCGGTCGCATCTCCAAACAGACGTACCGTAAAGGAAAGGTTCTCGACGTTGTTCCGGGGCTGGCGGTACAGCACCACCAGCAGCAGCAGCAGCACGGCGCCCAGCGCGCCCAGCGCCGGCGCCGCCCGCTCCCAGCGCAGCAGCGAGCACGTCGCCATCGCCACCAGGACTGGAAGCACACGGAACTTTCATTAGTTTATCTAAATTAAAACTGCTTACAGAACGCCCAGCCTAGACAGTTGGGTCTGGAATATGAAGTTTTGCACAAAGGTTCCTGAAAGAACGAAAGTGATCACGTCGTCAGCGCCACTAGGACTGAAAGCGGAGCGGAGGCGACTGAAAGATACCGATAGCGAGTGCCGAAATCAACATAATTTTTATCAGTTTTGTGAATCAAAAGTGGTAAATGAATTCTATGTTCAGAAGTTGAGCGAAAAATGCCGAATGAAAGTAAAACGAGTGACCGTGTAATGCAAGGAATCGTCTGTTATCTGTTTTAGTTTATTATAAAATGAAAACTCATTCATTTACAACTGAGTTTTGACGGCACGGTTGGCGCAGTGGTTAAGCAATTGACTGCTGCGTAGCGTGTCGCGGGTTCGATTCCCGCACGGAACAAATATTGGTATGACCTACAAGTAGTTGTTCCGGGTCTGGCTGTTTGTGTATGTGAGTTTAAATATTTGTAAACGCACCCACGATACAGGAGAAATTCCTAGTGTGGGGCAACTTCAAGTTCAAGTTATTTATTTCATAACAAAAATACATTTGTGTCGAAATATTTGCACGGTAGGTACACAAAAGAAGCAACATAACGAATTATAATATATGTAACCTCGTTCCTCACCCTTCATTAAAGTTAGAACGTCTATCAAATACCAAATACTAACTTTACAAACATTAATATTCTTATTTATACAGAACAAAGTCCCTAGCAAAATTCTACAAAATACATCTAATGTCAAAATATTAAGAATAAAAAAACAACATTTATAAGCAATGAAGTACACATATTTGATTTGAGTTTAATATAATACTAATTTTAAGATTTTTGTCATTACAAAATTCGTCAATGCTATATTAGGTTTTATTGATTAACAAAGCCCTGAGTTTATTTTTAAACATGCATGGCAACGTTTTAAAAAAAAGAAAAAAGAAAGAAAAGAAAGTTCGAACACCATCAGCTAATAAATTTCAGTGGAATGATAAGGTAACAGCTACTGTAGTTAACTGAGATGGGAAAGCGGTAGTGGCCCATCCGTAATGGTCGTGGGTCACAATGTAAAGTGAAACCAGGCAGGCATGCACTGTGCAAGTTATTTCATCACAACTGCTAAAACGCCGAGGGAAATCATCATGAGGGAAGATGTCCTAGAACCAAAAAAATGAGCGGTCAGGGGCCGCCTGGTAGATGTAAAAAACATCGAAATTATTTACACGCTTCTACATAGCGACTGTATATGGGCGAGGCTTTGGAAGTCACATGTCTTTGATCAAACTCCCGCGAGGTTGATCAAGGCCCGCTTCACCTCAAAGAGACGACACCCAGCAGTAGAAACATTGATGGCCGATTATGTCGACGTAGCACAACACAGGTTCAAATCCAGGTAAATACCAATATGACTTTTCAATTAATTTGTTCTTTCTAAGTTTATCTAGGACATTTAGGAGTTTCTTGCCCGTTCTTCTCCATTATGTACCTATGGGCAACTAGGTTTATATTTTTAACTGACCGACTCCTTGAAAATTCAAAAGTGCCTGTAAATGGTTTAATTTAAATAAATGCTTTCCGCCTTATTACAAAACAAGATTTATATTTTGACATGGCTTAAGCCATGGAGCCAGTTTTTGTAATAAGAACGTAACAGTGATTGAAATACCGTTCTTTATACAAAACTGAAAACTTAGTTCGGTACTAAGTTGTCAGTTTTGTGTTTAGGAACTTTACCATAGTCGGAATAAAGTTCGAAATTCAATAATGGCTCTATATTTTAAACCTGGATCTGAAGATAAACCTTGTTTTGTTATATGGGGGTTTGAGTTTGACAAAACTGACATCAGTGAAGAAAAACATCGTGAGGAAACCTGGACTTAATTAATATAAGTCTGAAATCGCCAACCCACCTCGAGCGAGCGTGGTGATGAAGGCTTCTCTGTATGAGACGAGGCCTTTGCCCAGCAGTGGGACAATAACAGGCTGGTGTTATAAAAAGGCAGGCGAAACCAATACTTACAGAATATAAGGATAGTCCACTTGGCGATGGTGTAGGACAGCTGCGTGGGGTACTTTAGTCCCAGCAGGTTGAAGAGTTGCTTGAATACGCTGAAGGGAGTCTCCGGCGCTGGCTTAGTGGCGTGCAGCTGGATCGTTGACTCTTCTTCGTATCTGCAAAATGAGAATATGGTTTTACCTCGAGTCTAAAGTTTGAATTAAAGGTTCTAGTGGAGAATGTCTCAAGTTTAGCAGTAATTCGTTTATTTAACATGTGTAGACAAGATTCTCTATTGTTTTGTATATCGAGCTGGTGTCGGCAAGTCCAAGCGCGTAATTTGCGTACGAATATTCTCTAAGTACCGAATAATGTTCTACATGACTGCATAAATAGGCAGATGTTATATATACGGCTACTGCTTATTCCTGGCCCAGGTTTGTCAAGACTTGAAGCTGATAGACCGGGAAATAATTGGGTGAGGTGTTCCTAAATAAAAAAATTGAAAATGTGTGAGAAATCACGGATCACGATAGTAACAGGATCCATCAATTAAGCTTAGTTATGTAAAGTTAACATATTGTAACCAATGCTTCATTACCCTGCAGTCGCCGTCGAAACAACAGCAGGAGTGTGACAAATATCTTTAACTGTGGTTCACATTTACCTGAGAATAAGCACACTGGTAGCGACGATGGTGTAGGCCAGCAGTGTTCCGATGGACATCATATCAATCAGCTGGTTCAGGTTGAACAGAGCCGCCATTATAGCTGGAAAACAAATTAAATTATTGATTTATTTGTTATGTCTAATTACCTAGTTCTAGTCTTTACCATGTTAAACTATGTATTTTGAAACGTAAAGTATAAGTATACATTGTTTTTGCTTATTCACCTTGACAAAATATTGTGGTAGGTAGGTACCTACAGTAAAAACACGTTTAGAATAAAAAATATCTAGTCGGTAGGTAACAATATGTCTTGTAGTGGCTGTTTTTAATGTATTCTTATCTTAGCGTAAAATAAACTGATAGTTATTATTTTTGTGGTAATGTACAAGAAATTACTAGACAAAACACATTGAAAGTGCTAAATCTACCTTCTTGAAGTATTTTAACATAACTTTTCGTCTTTTAAAGCGACGATAACCGACTTTTAATGATTTTGTACTGAATATCACGTCTAAACGAGTAGTGTTAATGATTTGAAAAAAATATATGTTAAATTAGAGCATTTTCTCAATAACTCAATAAGTGAATATTTTAGATTATGTTTATATTACATAGTGAAATTAATTTGCAAAGTTATGCCTAACGCGGATAAAAAACTGAGAATGTCGCAAAATCTAACAAGTGTATTTTTCTGAAACGTTCACCAATTTAAAGATAATTTAATTATTGATCTTTTAGTATACGCGTTTTATTAAAATACTTTTTGGTTTGTGTGTAATAAATTAATAATGCGTCAAATTGGGGACAGCGCTCCTTGATGGGCGAGTCCTATTACTGGCTGAACGTACGACGCGTTGCGTGAGCTCAGTACATAACACGCAAGCTAACCACTCAAGGTCACTGGCATATATCTCCGTCTTAATTAGAGTTCAGCGATAATAATATTGCAAGTTCGTATCGGCAGTTAAAATGGCACATCGTTTTTGATTTTTAAGTTCGGTTCTGTAGTGTCTTCCTTATATCTGTGTGTCTCTATCTTTAACTTGATGTAACTGTCCCGTTGGTCTCATGGTCGCAAGCGCGACTGCTGAGTGTGGGGTCCTGGGTCGATTCCCAGGTCGGGCAGTGTTGTTGGGCTTTTCCATTAGGAATTTCTCAGTACCAGCCCGAAGTTTGGAAGTTGGCGGTGGGAATACCCCCGTGTTTCGGAAAGCACGTTAAGCTGTCCGCCTACAATCTATCGCCGGTCCTGTCGGTTTGCTGTCTTATCAGACTATGAGAGTGATGGAAGAGTGAGTGCACCTGTGTCTGCGCATACAATTGTGCACGACAATATCTCCCGCGTAGATGGACAGTTTCCGCTGAGGTTGGCCGCCATGGCCGATTTTTTTTTTTTTTTTAAATTTAGTATGGGTTTGCTCTTGAAGTCCAGGGCAGAGGTCAAGTCGACGATGGAGTGAGCTTACCCAGAAGATTTCTGTTTCCCTTTTTTCCATTCGGTCTGGATGACTATTATTATTATAACTGGATGTGCCACAACGGCCGGCTAGGTAACTTTAAATAGTAAAATACTGGTGTAAATCCACCAATAAGATGAAAATACTAACCAGCCAATAGTCCACTCAGCATAGTCGCGACCACGGGCGTCTGAGTCTTCTTATTAATGGCCGCCAAAGGCCTGAACAGCACACCATCGCTGCCCATGGCATACAGCACCCTGGGCAAGGGGAACATGGCGCCGAGAAGACTGGTGCACAGCGCGAAGATGGCGCCGATAGTCACGATCCACTTGATGACCGGCAGGTTTGCTTCCGTGAACACGTGGGGGAACGGCGCGTCGGCGTCCTGGGAGAGGAGGTGGAATTGGTTTAATATAGATTTATCAATCATAAATATGCATACTCAGATAAGCCCCGTAGGGTAGAGGTGTATTGTACCCACATTTCGCCAGTTGTGTTTCAATCAAATAAATCCAGACACCAGGTCGCGAGCTGCTACTGAGAAATTCCTAGAATAAACCAATAACACTTGCTAACTTAGGGATCGAACCCAGGACCTGGAGCTGAGCAGTCGTGCGTGCTTGCTACTAGTAGAGCAACTAGGCAAGTACTCGAGACCAGTAGGCTAATTGCGTAACACACTATCAGTAGGAATCGGTTTCAATTTGACAGTTCAACAACATTCATTGCGTTATTTACGTTGTTGAGCGGACAAAGTTTTCTAGCATATGAAGCAATGGATTAGCAATATACTTCAAAATCATGCCGATTCCGATTCAAACTGTGTTACGCAATTAGGGTGCAGATTAAAGTTGATATATTCAGTTTGTAAACATCATTGCCACTCCTCAGTCTTGTGTCGTGTTGGCACTAATTGACAAAAATGCCAACCAGAACTTTAATTAAGCAAAAAACTAACCTGCAAATAATACGGCAGCATCATAGTCAGCACAGTCGCAATACTGAAGTACGACACGAAGATGATGATTAAAGAGAGCACGATGGATAGTGGGATATCTCTCTTGGGGTTCTTGGCCTCCTCCCCGGTGGTAGCCACGCAGTCGAAGCCCACAAAACCGAAGAAACACTTGGCTGCGCCGGCCATAATGCCTGCTACCCCCCAGGGAGCAAACCCACCAGCACCTGCTTGGCTTTTGTACTCCTCTGGCACGTCTTCGAGCGCTATTCTCCAGTTGGCTGGGTTGCCTGGAAAAGTAAAACAGAAGTAAGAGCAAGAGCAAAACAACAACATAAATGTGGGCTGAATATACAGGGTTATTTTTAAAACGTCAATAACCTCATAAGGGGTCATTGTACTCATCATTATGAACAACTTTTACTATGGGACCAAAACTGAAATCACGGAAAACCAGCTGTTCCCTTCATTTATGTTCGAATAATTCGTTAAAATGTAGGAAAAAGCTGATTTTTTTTTCGCGATTTCAGGGTTGGTCCTATAGTAAAAGTTCTTCATAATGATGAGTACAATTACCCCTTAAGAGGTTATTGCCGTTTTAAAAATAACCCTGTATACACACCACTGTCTAACCCTTTGGGGAAAACAGGCGTGATGGCCCTTTGTGTTGGTTGTTTTAGAAAGAGTGAAAGGAAACAGTAAAAGGTTTTGAGTAAGGAGTTTCTAGTTAACTCATCATCAGCAGAAAGACGTCCACTGCTGGAATCAACACTGGTTTTGTACTTCCCGCATCCAGCGGACTCCTGCAGCCTTCACAAGGTGATCAGTCTACCTTGTGGGAGGCCTTCCAACGCTACGTCTTCCGGTACACGGTCGCCACTCCAGAACCTGACTTCTCCGAACTTAGTTAACTAACTGAGTTTATTTGGTTCCGAGTTCTATTGAGTTCTACATAGTGATAGAGAAGGTGGCCTACAAACATACACTTGCTCAACGCCAGCCCCGTAGGATTACTTCGTTGACAAGTAGGTACCTATTAGTGAAAGTAACTAGCAAGGTACAAGGCGAAAGCCTGTTTGTGTTTCTTATTAACAAGAATATTACTATGTTAGCATTATTGTGTTGGTTGACACAGTGCTAAAAAATAAACGAATAAGGATCCCAGCTTGGCTGAAGACGATTTCCAGTTTAACTCAATATTTATAATATAACACCGAAAGTAATTATTTCTTACTCAATCATGATATTTGAGAGTGGAAGACATGAATCTAGCGTCTTCAGTGAGTAAGAAAGACGCTGACAGACGAAGACGAAGTGAATAAGAAAAACGCTGTTGGACGTTTTCATAATTTTATAGTTACTTAGCAGTTTGAAGTTAAATTACGTAGGAGCTAATAGGCTACATTGTAATGTTTATAAAGAAAAACCGTTAAAAGTTCCGTACCGTATTAAGATCTAGCAAAATACGCCGACAAAATACGTTCCTTGTATGGGCACGTTCCTTTAATTAATTAATTAATTACTTTATTTAATGTTTATTATTTGTTGTTATAATATAATAATAATAATATAAATTATAGCGGCAATAGGAAAACACAATCTGTGAAAATTTCAACAGTCTACCTATTACGGTTCATGAGATACAGCCCGCTGACAGACAGACAGACAGACGGATGGACAGCGGAGGCTTAGTAATAGGGTTCCGTTTGGCACCCTTCCTGTACGGAATCCTAAAAAATAATCAGTATAGGCTGGAAAAAATTAGAAGTAGCCTAGCTACAGGTGCATCCACAGCCATAATAACCATCTAGATACCTACACGTGGGGCTCTTGTACATATCCGAATAATAGCCATTATTATAACCACATTCCTGATTGTATCTCCAATGTTATATAATCGACCAGCTCTTGAGACAGATCGATTGCACCGCAGCAGGTATTTGAGCTCAGTCTGAGTGGTTAAAGTGTATTGCTGTACAAGTAGCTGATACCTATGATAAAACACTGATAGCAACTCATTGATAAATAAGTGAAGTGCTTATATCGCCTTACTTTGAGATCTAGAGAAATAAATAGGCAAAGGATATGAATCCTGGCCTTTGTGTAAAATCGTATATAGAGAAAAAAAAATTGACTATTCCTTATGTTTGTAGTAGGTACTTTGCATAATTTTCTCTACAAAATAGCGAAGCCTTTCTTGATTTTGGTTCCACAATGAAAATAAGTTGAAAAAATATCATCATAATATCTTTCTCGGCGTTCTGCCCGGTCCCTATATTCCTTTCAAGACTGTAGTACTATAAATTATTACAATCTAGTATTACCTACCTGACACGGACAGTGATCCAAGCAGATCACGGAATCGCAGCGGCAAGGTCTAGAGACGGTAGTTCTAATAAAATTCGCGGCGCCGAAATGCTTTTGCCACGGCCCACCAAACAAAGCTGTGTTTAAACGTTATTAGTGCCACAGTGCGAGTAAACGATGACACGCTCATTTCTATGGAAACTGTTGACAATGCCGCCTCTAGCAGTGGTCACTGAGGCGTCTCCGTGCTCTGCGGTGATCCATTTTTCTCAATTGACTATCATCCGTGGGAGATGTTATAAATAGCTGATAGTTAGCAGGATCTCCATCTAGACAGGATTTGTTAAATGGGCAAGTGGATGTCCCGTTTACGAGGTTCATATTGCCGTCGTACGGTCTATAGCAAACTTGAATTACGAATACCGACCTTAATGCTAAGAAATAAAGACGCTGTCCATGTCAAATTGTTATCTTGGAAGTGCAGTTGACTGTAGGTGATGCTTACAAGGAATGTGTGTGAATCACACGTAAACAGGTAATGTAACTTAATACTTTTACAGTAAGGACCCGTTTAAAATGTTTTATTCTGGTCAGTCTGGTTCCTGTATTGAAGAATTTTCAAGACTCGCGATGTTAGGCGGAAATACGTAGGCACACACAACAGATTCAAACCAAAACAATGCACGGAACAATGCAATCATTTAAAAGCCAAAATATTAAAAAAAAAGTTGTTTGCAATTTTTACCAATTTGGCAACTCAGTGATGTTGAACCTGGCATGGAATCATGGAATGAACACTTGTGAAAGATGGTACTTATCGCCGATGTTTGATATGTGTTTGATAAATAAATTATGAGACACTTTTTACGCGCTTTTTTATCAAAGACGCGATCAGACAAGTAAAGCAAGAAGAAAACTTCTAAGCTAGTTTCTTGCTCTTTCTATCCCCCATAATATTGGATATGGCGGATAGAAACAGCAAGAAACTCCACGCTGATACAAGAGGTGGCCCACAAAACATATACGGACCTGGGTCTAAAGATAAAACTTGTTTACCAAAGTCTGGTTCAAATCAATGAGTCATTTTTAAATTGCGACAAAAAAGTTCTAATTACAAAAAAACTAACGTCAACACGAGATTGAGTTGTCAATTTTGTGTTAAGAACTTTACCGTGCTTTGAATAAAGTTTATAATACAATATCGAGCTCTTTGGGCTTGGATTAAAGTCAGAGCTCGTTTGGTAATAATACTGATAAGCTTTAGTTATATGTTTTGTGAGATGTCTTAAATAGATAAAGGAGATGTACTCACTCTTGACGGCTCCAGCGATGATTACGATGATGACGGTGACCAGGTTCAGTGCTGTGAACACGTTGTTGAGCTTCGTCGACTCCTTCACACCAATGCCCAGGAGCACTGGAATCATATGGTCATGCACTATATAGTAACTTTTAAATGATTGTAATTGTTATAATAGAGACAGCTGTCTCTTCAGTGGATGTTTTTTTTTAATATTTCATATACAAAACGTTCTTTGATAAGTTGGTTTATGCAAGGTATAAATGTAGATACGATCTAATTGTCGCCTTTTACTAATCAATAGCAGAAATCAATTGATTTACAAATCGTACTTAATATTCCAAAATCAAAGCACAAGGACAACTTTTTTAAGATTATCATTAAAAACTGATTAATGAATCTTCAGTAATTACAACCTATGTAAAGAAAACAATACAAAACTATAACAAAACTTAATACAACACACTCACCAGTAATAAGCAGCACAAGCGCAAACGCAAAGAAATCAGGATAATCTGCCATGAACGAAATATTGATAGGAGCAGCTTCCGTCATAGCCCTGGCCATGGAATTGTTGCACAGGCTATCTATATACAAGGCCATGCCTTTGGCCACACTAGCTGTACCGATGACGTACTCCAGAATGAGGTTCCAGCCGATGGTGAAGGCTATGAACTCGCCAACACTGACGTAGCTGTAGACGTAAGCTGAGCCAGCTTTGGGCACACGGGATGCGAATTCGGCATAGCAGAGACCTGCAAGTTGGAAGAGAGTGTTTAGGATGCTGTCGACATATACGAGTACATACAATAAATTCTGGTGCTGAGTTACGAAATATCATATTTTTGGATTAGTAAAATGCATATTTAGGGACTATCATAATAGGGGAACGAAGGGATGTTCCAGTATTTGTTTAAAAAAATCCTGTTAGGTACTTGCGTTGTGTTACATTTATCTAATACCACATATAAAATACGTTTTAGCTGTATAGGTATGTGAGGACGATTTGCAACAACACGTCGTGCATCCAATATATGTTACCGAAACTTTTTAGACACGTTTTTGCAGTTAGAGTTTTTTGTAACACTTAATACCAGTCTTCATCTAGTTTTAGCTACACACAAGCTTAATACTGAACTATTATAAAAAACCTAGTACGTGTGTTGTTGGTAAGAGGTATAATATGTTACACGTTTCGACGTATTGTTAAATCCATCATTGTATCTTCTATAGGTACCTACTTGAGTGTTTCATGATCATAAAATATTATGATTTATCTACGTCCATTGTCTGTCGAGTACATTACTATTTATCTAGTACTCGATTATTCTTCAGTATTAATACCTAATTAGAAATTTGTAGGTATATGCAAATCATTGGGGTTGGTTACAAGATTACTTTATCAAAGGGTTTGTGTGCACTGTTTGTTATAATCACTGCTTATCATTAAACAGACCTGTTAGCCGGACTTGGTCACAGAATATCGGATCTAGTAAAGATTTGAGTACTGATGGACATAGTAGGTAGTGTAGATGTAGGTAGCTATAAAGATCCACCTCAGACACGGCAGACAGGTTGGCGATGCAAAATGATGAAGGCCGATTTCCGGCCACCGTAGGCGCGGACATGCGGACGGTGAGCGATGGGTAGCTCACCGTCCGATAAGGACCAGGCCCGGGTCGACGGCGAGTCGTATTCCACGCGCGCCTCAAAGAGTTGTCAGCACCAACTGACGGGGTCCGATAGGGCCAATCCTGCCAGGGCTGCGAGTTTGTCCGAAAGGGATATCGTGGCCCTGTGGCACACAGGCAAATGAAGGAAAACGGGTGGGTTTTAGTCAGTAAAAGTCTGACACGCCCTCCCGCTCCGCCCAGAGCGGGAAAAGTTATTTGATAATTTCCAACCAAAAAAAAAAAACGTCGTCTACGATGGTATTCAAAAGTAACCAGTTACAGACTCAACTCAAATCACAATCACAATGAGTAGCTGTTTATTGGTGATTTGATGCTGTAAATGTGGGGTAATTGCGTGACATGCTCATCAGCATCTGCCTGCCTTTTCCCAACTGTGTTGGGGTCGGCTTACAGTCTTACCGGATGCAGCAGCTACGCGCGCGGATGCGGCTATCTGACCTCCACAACCCTGTTGGTAATACCCCCTTGGTAAGACTGGTTGTCAGACTTTCGAGCTTCTGACGACCCGTAACAACTGTCAAAGATCCACGAATGACAGCCGGAACCAACGGCTTTGGGCTTAATATACATAATTGCGTAACATTTTATTATCAGTAGCAATGGGTTTCATTATGACAGTTTAACAACATTCATTACGTTATTGAGCAGACAAATTTTTCGAACTTATGAAGAAATGGATTAGCAATATACTTCAAAATCACTCAGATGATGATTAATATAATAATAATAATAAAATAATAAAAGTTAATTTCAATAATAAATAATAAATTTTGATAGTGTGTTACACAATTAGAGTGCTGGTTTGGACATTCTAGAATGTCACAGCACTAGTGTTTCAACGGTGGTCCGTAGGTAGGTACACGACACAACCAATCACAAATTACTTAATAGGCCAGGCCTTTTTTAGTTTAGACTCCAGATCTCTCCCACAAATCACAAAATCTTCTCAGAATACCTGTCAACTTAATATGTAAAACTAGTTTAAGAATGTAATATGTATTTATAACTAGTACAAATTACTTAAGAGCGTTTACGACTACGGCATTTCATACAAACTTTCAAGCCCTTGTTTTTCGAAATGACTAAACCGATTTTAATGAAACTTCATACGCATAGGCAGGATACAAAGGTCTCAAAAGTTAGTTAAGAACATTTTCGAAAAATAGTGTTACAGCCAAATTAGACCGATTTTAAATTTTCCATAGAAACAGAGATTTCCAGTTATCTGTTTTTAAATAAGACATTTCGAAAATGTTCTTAACCCTTAATTTGACATTGTATGTACCTTTAAAAAATGGATTTGTTCAAAAAAAGCAACTTACGTGTGATAAATTAACTTTTTCATATTGCGAGACTAACTATATTTAATAGAAAAAATAAAACACACTTTAAGCAACACCCATTTTGACATTACTTAAAAAAAATGGCTACCCGGCGAACGTCAACTGTATTGCCCAAAGTGTCAGTACTATTATTATGAATATTACATAGTTTAGGACAGGTGTTACGACGTAAACTTGATGCTTTTTTGTGTAATAGAATTTGTGTGATAATAATTATGAAGTTTCTATTATATAAAATGGTTCTATTTTGATCACTAATATGATGTATGCTGTGACATACACTGCCAAGTTTGTAACAAAACACCCTCCATTTTCTTTGTATGTCACGGCATACGTTGCCAGTTTGAGGTTGCTTTTTGGGCTTATTTGGTTTTATGGCACGCTTTTTTTTCTTTGTCGGCACCAAGATTTCAAACTTGTGGTGGTAAAATTTTAGCGCTTGTGCCTGCTGAAAATGCAGCGTGCATTCTCAGCAGGCGGTAGCAGTGAACATTCTGACCTTGATGATGAATTACGTGTGCACACTCCGCTTTCTATGTCAACTTTTTCTGCACCTTCTATTGATAGTTAGTTAATATATCAGACGATAACGAAGACGCCACCAGCCTGAATGTTCGACTCACACCAATTTTTCAAAGCAACTATTCATTCTATTCAAGCCCTTCTCTAGAACCAAATTGTAAGACAGTGGCGATACTGAGTGACGGAAGCACCGCCTGAACCAACAGCAAGTGGCCTTATTAGTCTTGGCTTAGCTGCAGGTCACATGAGGACAGAAATGCTTCTACCAAGTCGCGTCCCAGAATTACCAGATCGCAAAATCTTACTGTTTCTGACACTAAAAGGCCTAGACGAATCACAACGTTCACTCTGAGCTATCAATGAGGTTTTTCAGATCACATCGCCATTCTAGACCTAACTTCACTGGGTTATTTCTACAAGTTCTTTTCCCGAGACGTTTTAGTAGATATCGTTGAGCAAACAAACGTATACGTAATATTCGAAACTGGACGTACTCTTAGATAGACTGAAGATGAATGGGGGCCGTTGATTTAGCTGATATGCTTATTTCACTTACAAAACCCCATTCAAGACCAGTATATATGTATATTTGCGAAAATTCTTGACATAATTATGTATCAATGATGTGTGGTTTTTATACCGACAAGATTGCGAAAACAATGGATGCCCCAAGGATTTTCGATTTGAGCTTTACGAGGGGTTTAAAAATTCTGAACGCACCCGTGAAAAGACTGATAAACATACAAAGCGTGTAGCACAAGCCAACCTAGTAGAACCATCTCGTTATGATAACGTTGGTCATTTTATGACTATGACTACTCAAGGTCGATGTAGGCTATACTCCAAGCTAACGTCCGTGTTATACATGAAATACGAAGTCCGTCTGTGCTTCGTAATTGGTATAAGTCCTAGGAATTGTCAACTAGACTATCATATGCGTGCTTAGTAAAGCTGGCAACTTCCAGGCAATTATCACCTTGGTTTTTTTTATATTCTTTATTTGTATTGTAATTGGCAATGTATGCCCCGGCATACAAAACATTTACTCAATGTTTTTATGTGCATTTGGCAATGTATGCTGTGGCATACATAGTTTTTCAGGAAATCTGAAGTTCTACATTTTTTTTCATTATTTTTCTGTAACACCTATAAACGTCTACAATACGTTTTCATAAAAATCAAATAGATTTCATTGCATTTTATTCTTTGCCAAATTAAGGGTTAACTGACTTTTTAGACCTTTGTATCCTGCTTATGCGTATGAAGTTTCATTAAAATCGGTTCAGTCATTTCGAAAAAAGGCTTGAAAGTTTGTATGAAATGCCGTACGTCGTAAACGCTCTTAAGACGCTGACAACAGGTAAACCGCTGTCTCTGTCAGACTACATACAAAAGAAAGAGAAGCGCGATGACAAAACACAATATGTAACTTATTGCAAAATATGAAGCAATTATTTATTTACTCAAAAATAAGTTGAGTAATCGAAAATAAAAAACAACCAAGTTCTGCATACAAATAAGACGTTCGTGTTATTAATTAAATACCAACCGTACGTTGATATTTAATACAGATATTTTTTTTCCGCTACCACAAACTATATAGATTTGGCTTCTTTTTTTTTTAGGACAAGCCTGCTTTTATCTTTTGCCTTTAGAATAATTTTGCCTCTGGTCAGCGCCTAATAAATCGCGTCCCATACGGACCGTCATTGAAATACCTACTAGTGCTGTGGCATTTCGGGCACTCATTGCTGATTTGAGTTTGTAACACGTTACTTTTGAGGAGCGTCGTGTACGATAGGCCTAAGAATCAAACTCATTTAAAGCCAGCTCAGAGGGCTAATTGCGTAACACACTATCAGTAGGAATCGGTTTCAATTTGACAGTTCAACAACATTCATTGCGTTATTTATATTTTTGAGCAGACATTTTTTTCTACCATAAGAAGCATTGGATTAGCAATATACTTCAAAATCATTCCGATTCCGATTCAAACTGCGTTACGCAATTAGGGTACTGGTTGAGTTCATGGACAATTTCAACACGACATCATGCTAAAGCACGGTTTGGAACTTTTTGACGCTAGTGACAGAGTATAAATACTCAAAGTAGTGACAATGCTGTGTACCTACATGTAGCCAAGGTTTTAGATGAGACTATTCAAACTGCTATATACACGCCAAGAAGACTTTTAAATTCAGCTTGCAGCTGTTACATAATTTTAAGCAACCAAAAAGATCCACAATGGTTTTTAAATCACTTTCAAATTGAAACAAAATGCCAGCTATGAGGAAGCGAATGATTTCCACCAAATAAACGTCACATAATATTCGACCATGTTCCCGTGTGTTCCGCCAATCAGTGGTGACAATGAGCAACCTTCACAACTATGTGAAGGGACCATTCTCAGGCCGTTCACTCTTGCGCATGTCAAATTACGAGTTTATAATGATTTTAATAGTTGTTGAGAAATTCACATTCATGGGTTCTTTATATTTGTAAGTATATTTGGGCAATTTAATTTGATAATAGATTTATATGGGCGGATGTAGTGTAAATGTGGTGCTGTTCTACAAACAACGGCACACTTAATATCGTGCCCGGCGTTTCATGTCGTCAGCACGTTATAAAAACTGATGGACGGTACTGAAGGTGCCGAACTCGTTGCCAAAATAAGGGCCGATTTTATATAGATTGCCTTAGGCACGCTACGTTGGGTGCTGCGCGCCGACCTCCCTAGCGGCGTCAGCGTAGTCTGCTACGCTGACGACACGCTGGTCCTGGCGCAGGGGAGGTCGCATGAGGCGGCGGCCGAACTGGCGGCACGTGGGGTTGCGACAATCGTCGATAGGATCCGGCAATTGGGACTCGAGGTGGCCTTGCACAAGTCTGAGGCCATGTGTTTTTATGGTCCTCGGAACGCGCCACTGTCGAGTTCCCATATAACGGCGGGAGGAGTTCACATCGGTGTCGAGTCAACGATGAAGTACTTGGGACTCGTTCTCGATAGCCGGTGGAACTTCGTGGAGCACTTCCGACGTTTGGCTCCCAGACTGGAGAGGGCTGGGGCTGCTTTGAAGCGGCTTCTGCCCAATCTAGGGGGCCCAAACGCCTCCTGCCGGAGGCTCTACGCGGGGATCGTGCGGTCCATGGCCCTTTACGGGGCACCGGTGTGGGCGCGTTCTCTGAGGCTGCGACCAGCCCAACGGTTGAACGCGTCCCAAAGGGTCATGTGTCTGTGCTTAAAGTATTAAATAAATAAACGCCGGGGTGAAACTCCGCTGCCGCGAGAAATCACGGTACAGCGGACGGAACTCCGGCGAGATCTCATGGCGGCTTGGAGAGTGCGATTGTCGCAACCTAGCGCTGGGCACGCTACAATTGTGGCGATAAGTCCCCTCTTTGAGGAGTGGCTGGAGAGGCGCCACGGCGTCCTCACCTTCCGCCTGACGCAGGTCCTCACCGGACACGGTTGTTTCGGGAGGTTCCTGTTCAGGATAAAGCGGGAGGAAACGCCCGGGTGTCACCACTGTGTGGATCGCCCGGAGGACACGGTGGAGCATACGGTGGAGATCTGCCCGGCTTGGGCGGAGCACCGCCGTGTCCTCACGGAGGCGATCGGCGGCGACGATCTCTCGCGTCCAGCACTGGTTCAGGCCATGGTTCGGAGCGAGAGTGCATGGGAGGCCGTCACCTCCTTCTGCGAAGCAGTAATGCTCGCGAAGGAGGAGGCGGAACGCGTGAGGGAGAGGCAAGGTTCGCGCCCTCGCGCCTCTAGTCGCCGCAGGAGACGCCCCGGGCGTCGGGAGTTGCAAGCCGATTTCCGGCCACCGTAGGCGCGGGCTTGCGGACGGCGAGCGATGGGTAGCTCGCCGTCCGATAAGGACCAGGCCCGGGTCGACGGCGCGTTGTGTTCCACGCGCGCCTCAAAGAGATGTCAGCACCAACTGACGGGGTCCGTCAGGACCAATGCCTGCCAGGGTTGCGAGTCTGTCCGAAAGGGATATCGTGGCCCTGGCACACAGGCAAATGAAGGAACACGGGTGGGTTTTAGTCAGTAAGAGTCTGACACGCCCACCCGCTCTGCCCAGAGCGGGAGAAGTTATTTGATAATTTCCCACCCAAAAAAAAAAAAAAAAAGGCACGCTACGTAGAAGAGTCTATTATATATGACATCATTGGAAATGGATAAAACTAATTTATCAAAAATTTATAAATTTGTTAGATCACATCAATAGTAGGCCCAACGTTCATGGATATTGGGTTACTTTGTTTGCCTAACCACAATATTTTAAAGAGATTTGCATTTTTTGCACTACTGAAAAGAAATATAGTCTTGCGGAACGGAAAGCCTCCTTTACTACAGATGACTTGCTCAGCATGGCCTTTTAATGAATCCTCAATTTACTGTTATCTGGCGGCCCGCCCTCACTTTGTATTCGTTCCATTTGTGTTATACAAACATAAACCTCAACCTCAAGCTTCAAGATTTTTTCGTTTTTTCATTTTCTTTGGTATCGATAGTACGCCTTTTCAAATTACTTGGACCCAGTAGGTGGCCACGTCGATAGCGGCACCAGTGGCGTTTTATGTCCTTGTAAGAGCATGTGTGTTCCTCTTAATAATGGTGTAGAGGTTATATGTTCCATGTAAAACTTACCAGCAAAAGCAGACGCAACAGCAGCAACCAAAAAGCTGATACAGACGGCAGGACCGGCGACAGACTTAGCGACCGCTCCCGCCAGCACGTAAACCCCGAGACCGAGGGTGCTGCCGACGCCCAGTGCCGTCAGGTCTAACAGACCGAGGCATCTGTCCAGCTGTGTGGAGGTGTCACCGTCTTCCAGCTGCTTGCAGCGACGTAAAGCGTTGAATATCCGACCGCAGCCCATCTGGAAAGAAAAGATATGGTTTGAGATAAGTAAGATGAGTGTTCTCCTAAGAATTCATTAATTCGTCAATACGGGAATCATCATCTGTAGCCTTTTCCTATATTGGGGTCGGCTTCCAGTCTTACCGAATGCATCTGACTACCAGAATTTTCTAAGAACTGCCTATTTGACCTCCACAACCCAGTTATAGATGATAAATGATTTATTTCTGTAATTGTACAAACACGTTTACGTTAAGTTAGTGCGAGTGCGCAACGTGAATCTTCTTGGTAAGACTTTCGAGCATCTGACTACCCGTAACTACTGTCAAAGATCTACCTAATAAAAACATGGGAATATTAAACCAAGATTTAACTTGAGAAGTGAGTTGGTTATTTTAAACCGATAAGATAATTGAGAACGAAGACTCATCATAACTTGATCTCATAATTTAACTGTGGGTGGCCTGAACCGAGATATTTTTTTAGTGCCAATAACAGGATGCATGGAGTGATCCTAAAGGTATAAGGAACCAGGCGTCATAATATAACTGAAATGTCTTGTGTAACATTTTCACATTGAAAATGCCACTTTTTACACAGAAAATAAACGAATACTATGATCACTAAGTTTGAGTATAATTTAAAACCATTCCGTCATTCGTCTTAAGTTCTATTGATTACGTACTTATCTAAGTAGGTATAAAATCTTAATTAGATGACTTAAATAGTAATATACCAAAATGCTTCAGTAACGAAACTAGTTTACTTCACACCAGTACAAATTTTATTCATCTTTTTGTTTGATGAAGTTACAATGCGCCTAATTGAAAACTGCCTCGGTCTAGTGGTCGCAAGCGCTACTGATGAGCACGAGGTCCTGGGTTCGATTCCCGGGTCGGGCAAAGTGTTATGGGGATTTTCCTTTAGGAATTTCTCAGTAGCAGCCCGGAGTCTGGGTTTGTGCCCGGTTGATGGCAATAGGCTCGCCCCCTATTACATGGGACTTAAGGGTCTATACTACCTCAGCGCCACCTCAGTGCTTTATCTCGCTCGCACAAGTAGCTGGCGGTTACGCGAGTAAGCGAGACAGGGTGGCAGGGAGAAGACTCCAAGGCACCGATATTTTAGTTTATTTCTTTTTACGGTGAAAATAATGGTAATTTAAAAAAAAATAACATAAGACATGCTTTGTAGTCAGTTCAGTTAATATGCAAAGTTTCATTATTTAATTAGAAGTATTTTTTGAATACCAGCGGTTTATTGTTCGATTTGGAGGCAACTTTGGAATTTTTTTCTATGAAGGAAATTTTATGGAATTGTGTTTTCGTCAAACATAGTACTCTTTAACTTTACCATACAGGGTGGAAGGGACATCGACGCGAATCCGTTTACCATGGATTCAGTACATCATTCTTGACCCCCCTGCGTTAAAATTTCTCGTCGGTAATTTAAAAAATGCCTAACCCTTCGGGGATTACAGGCGTGATGTTATGTAATGTTAACGGAAAATACCAGAGAAAATGCACGCCTTTGATTAATTAAAACTTTTAATTGGTCACATAAGCACTTATTGCTAACTCCTACATACATACTGGTGCATAAATGCAGTTTTATTTGTAATTACGTGTGGATCCGAAAGATTCCATATTTATCGACAAATAAGAGGAAAATCTGGTCTGGAATTCAGCAGAGATAATACCTACATTTCCTACTGCATTTTTGTATTTTGTTCATCAGCTAGATTAAAGCAAGTGTTTTTGTTCTTGTCATCGATTTGACCATACTGCATCCCGCGCTTTTGAACATACCGACTCCCGACTTATTGAACGGGTGACGACAGTCTACCGGAGGCCTCATCGAATGCGAGGGTTTCCGCAGCCTATTGGCTTGGCTTGGCGCGATCTGGCCTGTGAGGAAGCGGGCCGTGGGGCCGCAGCTTAAGAAATAAGACTCCTACACTAACCCACAATATTATTCATGAAAAACTGCTAAAAATACCGATACTGGTAGATAAAATAAAAATAATCTATTATTGCCATTGATTATTGCAAATACCAGTTTCATCTCAACCGTAAATTGTTTCGTCACGACTAACGTTGCTCTTGCGAATATTAAGATATTTTAGGCTTAGCCTTGTAGAGGGTATTTGTCAGAGAAAAGGCATACATATGTAATTCTATTGTTTGCAGTCATGCCTGAGTACTTTACATTGAAAGACTAATCAACCACAAATGTTATGTTAACTAATTTGTTTCTTGTAATTAACAGTTCTCATTGCGATGTTTTACATTGTTACGGATGAGCTAGAGTGGAAAATATCCCTATGCCGTTACGAACCGATATTCATTAAAATATTTTTGATTTTGATTTTTGATTTCATTTCGATGTAAGAAGAATCCAATTTGTTCAAAGTTCAGTTACTGCGCTGTTCAGTTGTTATAAATCCATACTATGCATACTATACAGGGTTAATTTTCAAACGTCAATAACCTCTTAAGGGGTCATTGTACTCATCATTATGAACAACTTTTATTATGGGACCAACCCTGAAATCGCGAAAAAAAAATCTGCTGTTCCCTACATTTTAACGAATTATTCGAACATAAATGTAGGGAACAGCCGGTTTTTTTTTCGTGATTTCAGTTTTGGTCCCATATTAAACATTGTTCATAATAATGAGTACAATGACCCCTTAAGAGGTTATTGACGTTTTAAAATAACCCTGTATTGTTATTTATTTTGATGTGTTAACATAACATAACTCGGGATCATGGGTTCCTGGCCGTTTGGAAGGCGTACGAGGGGCCGAAGCCAACTCGCAGAAGCCCCTTAGACAATTTTAAATCGAATGAGATACCAACCGACGATTATCCCCGTTTGCACTATGCAAGTGCACCCAAGGAAAACCCTCGGTTGGCGTAGGACTATTGCAGGCTATGGAAACAAAGATATTGAATTATGGGTTTGGGTGGCTATAGTGAATTGGTTATCAAGGAGTATGGAAAGACTATGGCCCTTGCCTGACCAATGTTTTATATAAAATACATAGATAAAATGGCAGGGGGTGACTTGCACACTCAATAATGGGCCCCCGAAAACGGTCGCTAGCACATAGTGTCGTACCGACAAGGGAGTAACATGTCCTGAGGTGCTTATGAGGAGTGGAGAGGTATTCCACGGCTATCAGGAAAATCCCGGAAGTACGGTCACGATCCCTACCAGCATCTTACTGGAATACTTCCTTCAAGCACGTTTGCTCTTGCGAATTCCCATTCAAGCCGGCCAATAAAGACAAGAAAAAGGTGGGAGCTCTGTTCCTCGTCAGTGTTCACTCCAGCCGACCAAAAAAGGCAAGCCAGAGGTGAGGAACAAGACTTCTCCCGGGAGATAGGGTCCGTGGGGTCGCTACTGCCCAACAGCTCGCCACATGCTGCCCTGCGGGTTTCTGTATGTCTCTTGGTCTGGCTGCTTACCCTAGACCTGTTCCGACAAAGTCAACTACCAGCACAGACCTAGAGTTCGGAGGGCTCAAGCCCCACCACGACGTCAACGTACAGATGTTATTATTATTATAAATGCGAAAGTAACTTTGTCTGTTTGTCTGTTACCTTTAACGCCTTAACCACTGAACCGATCGTTATGAAATTTGACAGATAGGTGGACTGGGAACCGGAGAAGGATACTTTTCATCAAAGATATTTGTATAAATACCAAATACATGCACACGAAGTAGCAGGTAACAGCTAGTAATCTATAAATGCAATAGAACTGTTCTGTGTTACCTATGCACATTGCACATAGATCGTTTTTGTCATTAAAATAAAAAGGCAAATTCACGTCTCCTGCTTTGGTAGGACTAATTGGCATTAATATTGGTAGGTATAGTGACTGTAATTAATTTAATGTAACCAACCATAATATTTAGTTTCCAGCTGCCAAAGACACTTGCCCTCTTCGGGTATAAACATACAGGCTGATTTTAAAAACATGCGACAAAATTTAAGGGAGTGTTCTACCCATCAATATGAACAACTTTTACTATGGGACCAACCTTGAAATCGCGAAAAAAAAATCAGCTGTTCCCTACATTTAAGTTCGCTGAACGCGTCAAAATGTAGGGAACAGCTGATAATTTTTTCGCGATTTCTACTTTGGTCCCATAGTAAAAGTTGTTCATATTGATGGGTAGAACACTTCCTTAAATTTTGTCGCATGTTTTCAAAGTCAGCCTGTATATCTGTATAAACCGTAAAAGGCGGACGAAGTTTAATTTTCCATCCGGTCGTTGCTTCGCCCATACGTCATTTGGCCAAGTTGCGAGTACTACACACCTGACGTTTTGGAGGGCATTACCAACATAGTTAGTTTATGTACCTATGTCCTTCCTACCTGGGCATGACGACAGATTCAACCATAATAAAATTAACCGAGTCAAATCCGTCTATCCTTCTAAACCCCGTTCCGAGTCATTGCTCCAATACAAACACGTATACAATATTGCTCCCAATGCATTAGCCACGGTCACGTCACGACATTGTGCGGCTCGCCCTTGACCGTGACGTAGGGACATTGTAGTATGCTTGCGTCAAAACATTCGATATCGTAGCAGAGTTCGCTAAATCATACAGATTTTTAGCAAACCTCGGCCTCGACCCTAACCGCATCGTTGATATAGTGGTCGCAAGCGCTACTGTTGAGCATAAGGTCCTGGGTTCGATTCCCAGGTCGGAAAAAGTGTTCAACTGACTTATAGGTATATAGCTGGCGATATGTGGGTGTACTAAGTGTTATAGGTAATTACATCTCTGCCTAAACCTTCGGGGATTACATGCGTGTTGTTAAGTATGTTATGTTACGTAGTATTATATTATCTGTGGTTATGTTATACGGCCTTATTACAAAACAAGATTTAAAGTCCATTTCACGAAAGAAGTCCCGCAGACGTGGCGCTGCAGGCATGGGTTATTTTAGGAATGTTGCTAACTTAGCGTATAATAATAATTAGTTCCACTTATTTCCGCGGGACTTCTTTCGTGAAATGGACTTTATCTTTAACGCAGGTTTATACCATCGAGCCATTTTATAATAACGAACTTTATTCCGGCAACGTTAAGTTTTAAATAACAAAAACTGGTTTTAAACCAAAGTGAATTTTGTGTTTTTTTGTTGTGATTTTCAGTGTATTTTGTGTTAAGAACTTTATTTCAGTCAAATAAGGTTCGTAATACAAAAACTGGCTGAAAGGTTTAAGCTTGGACCAAAGATAGAATTGGTTTCGTAATGAGGGTTGTAAAGTCTCTTTCCTAAAATCAGCCGGTGCCGTAATCATCACTGATGACAATCACGGGCCTCTTAATGACGGCTAGGTATATCTGCCGGATGTCAATTTGCCATAATCACAGGTGATCGTAATTTGTGGTTATTAGTATGTAGGCGGTCGCTACGAGACCTAATGCGTCTCGTTACTACGTGGAACGAACCCTGAAAAAATATCTGGATTGCTAACTTAGTTATCCCTAGACTCTGGTCAATAGATTTGTCAAATTTCTTCAAAGTTGTGCCTTAATCATGAGAAATGACAATATAAACTATGGCCCACTGGCATGGCAAATCACTAAATGCATCATGTTTGAAACATAATTCTGTCCCTGTCACCTTCCAACTATTGACGACAGAAATAGAACGATTACTTCAAATTAGTTTAGCGCTAAATCCTTTTAGTGATTTGTGGTGCAAGTGGGCCTAATTCGAACAGCTTTCTGAAACGTATTGGTAACTGTTGGCGTGGGTGCAAGAATTGTAAGTACTTAGAAAATAACGTAACCTTGGGCAGAAATATTTCGCTAAAACCATCTTGTTTGACCAACAACAATTTGTATAAGCAACCATATTATCTGTTACAAAGCAGAATTAGATTGAAATGCAGCGTATCACATCAATACCACGGGACTTGACGTAATGAAGCAGAGAGGCCCTAGTACGAACGTGCGACGTATAGGTAAAGTAATTTGGAACGATTTTTGCATTTAAATGCAACAATTTTTTTATTTAATTTAGGTTAAAAGTTTTGCGACGAAGCACAATTTTAGTATCACCTATAGATATGCATAAATAACTTAATTATATGTGCGAAACGAGTATTTTCAATTTAAAAATAGTTCGAATTTACATTAAGTTTACTCCGCTCCGCGCGTTCGTGCTAGGCCCACTGTAATGAACTAATCACGGTCCACAGAGCGTGACGGATCACGGAGGTGACAGGTAGGTATGTGTGACGGATTCGTGCTGTGACGATGCTCTTTATTGAATTATGTTGTGACTGTCTCGCACGTTTTTGATGTCACTTTAATATTGGTTATAATTATTATGTATGCTACACCTAGAAATTGCATACTTTATGGGAGTGTAGTACTCGTGTAAGAGAAGAGACATACTGAACGGGAGTGTAGACTCATGTAAGAGAAGGGACATACTTAAAGGGAGTGTAGACTCATGTAAGAGAAGGGACATACTTAATGGGAGTGTAGTACTCATGTAAGAGCAGGGACATAATGGAAGTGTAGTACTCATGTAAGAGAAGAGATATACTTAAAGGGAGTGTAGTACTCATTTTTGTTCATGATGATAGCGGACAGGCTCGACTGTCCATACATGAGACACTGCAGTGACTTGCACGTCACCTATAGTCGTCGGTAATGTAAGTTTTGATAGTATTATGGTTGTTTTGTATTGTATTGTAATGTTATGTGTTGTCTGTTGTGTGTATAATGTATTGAATATTGTATAATATGAGTCATGTAACTTGGAGAGAATAAATGAATAATAATTTAAGAGAAGAGACATACTTATTGGGAGTGTAGTACTTATGTAAGAGAAGAGACATACTTAATGGGAGTGTAGTACTCATGAAAATGAACATCTTTTACAATAGGACCAACTTAGAAATATAAAAAAAACATATCAGCAATTATAATATTTTTACAATTCCTTTTTGTTTTTCAAAAATGGATGTTGAACGGTTCAAATAATATTACTTTCCATACCTTTTGTTAATGTATATTTTTCCTGTTAGTTCTTTGAATAGTAATTCTGTCATTGCTTGTAATTCAATGACAGATGGGGTCTGAACTTGTGGCCTTTAGGAGTCTAGTTCGTTCGCGGTTGGAACAAAGTAGCAGCCAGCAGGGGGCAACAGCTTACTTTACTGCCTATGGCAGAGTTCATTATATTGCTCCTGTCAGCTCATTCACAAAGCAACAGCAAAAACGTGTGAAACCAACAAACGAAGATGTTTCTGACTTTAATCCTACTAAAAATAATTACTACTATAAATAATTATAAGTACGTAATACATGTGCGTAAGTTGCACATTACTAGTCCATTGTTCTCACGTTTTATATATTATCAGTGTCTTATCATCTCACGGAAGTTTGTTATGTGGGAAATACGTGTCATAGCAACCAACCCGTACTATCCACTAACCCGCACTGGGCCCGCGTGGTGGCTTACAGCCCACTCCCTCTCACAGAGAGGAGCCCTGTGTCCCAGCAGTGGGAACGTTATATGCTGATTATGCTGAGTCATAGTAGATAGGCATGACGGTAACATGAGGGTATTTGCACCGTAAATTGATTGGACCATTATCGTTTCAACTGAATTTGTCACAATATAATGAAAGGTCATGTGTGTGTCATGACAAATGATACAATTTGACACGATGATAAGTACATTCTATGGTCATCATACGTCCGTGTGATGTCGGACGTAAAGAATAGCAACATCCTATTTCTTCCCGTGGGTGTCGTAAAAGGCGACTAAGGGACTTACTAGAGAAAAGAGCAGCGTTCACTATGCATTTTAACACCATACTGCGATCGCCAACCCGCCTGCCAAGCGTGGCAATTATGGCCAACCCGTCCCCTTTGGGGGAGGTCTATGGTCAGCAGTGGACGTCTTTCGGCTGAAATGATGAAGGTCATCATCATCGGCAGCCTTGTTTCACCCACTGCTTGTATAGGCCTCCTCCCTTTTGTGCCATATTTCCCTGGCCTGTTTTATGCGAACAGACAGCTGTGCTGCTGGAGAGTTTGTTGCGCCACTTCTTCTTCCCAGCTAAAGCACTAGGAAGTGGTGAAGGGTGGGCGTTTTTGGGGGACTGTCTCATGTAATTTTTGACGTTCGAAAAGTGCTGATTCTCAGCCTAGTTTGAATAAATGACTTTTGATTTTGATTTGGTTTGGAGTCTCGTCCAGGTCTTCCCCGCGATATTTTGTAGATCATATTTATCGGGGGAATGTTTGCTTTCAAAAACTACCTGCATTTGAAGGTGTTTCAATCAAATAGTTTTGAGAGTGAATAGAGAGAAATAGAGCTAGAGAGATAACTCTATTTTCTTGAAAAAGTGAATCGGTCATCTCATTGTTTCATACTGATTATAATTATATTAAAGTGTGGACTTACTAATCGTTCTAGCCGACACGTGTCTTAAATGCATCATGATATTAATATCCGACGCTTATTATGTAAACCTCATTATTCATCTATTTTATTACCTACTCTACATTATGTTTTCCTTTCGGGAAATGATTGTAAAACTCTAATACTGTTATCATTTAATTTTCAGTGTGTATAATTATGTTAAACCGTGTTGTCTCGAGAAACATGACAAGAATCCAGAACGACATCATTATACACACTTTTATCGTCATTTATTAAACAAAATAAAGTTTCCGACTGCGTCTAGAGGTAATCTTACAAACAACTGACTCTTCATTTGAGGAAGAATAATATCCTTTTAGGTGATTGGGTATCGCAAAAATAAACACTGATTCGCTTTTATATGAAGAGCCCAGTGGGGCAATCATCATCATCATCATCATCATCATCATCATTTATGCCGAAAGACGTCCACTGCTGGACATAGGCGTCCCCCAAAAGGGGGGGCGGGAATTGGGAACACTTAAAATGACAATTGATCGCAATTCCTTTCATTTTGACAGTTAAACCTTCGGGGATTACAGGCGTGATGTTATGTTGTTATTTGAATTTTTCAAACCTTAAGTTGTCAAAAAATAATAGGCCCGTTTTGACATTTAACTTGAATCGATTTATCGTGAGTATCGAGTATGGTAGTCGTATGGTTACTTCACTAGTTACGTCGCGATTGACCATCGCATACATGGGACACATCCCGGCAGTGGGAACATTATAAACATTAAAGGCTGATTATGCTATGCCTATGCTAAGCAGATGGGTGAAGGACGATCTTACTTCGGATCCTAAACTATTACAGATTTAACCTTTTAAATAATTATTATCAAAGTCAAAGATTTATTTGCAAAACTAAGTGTACATTTTGGTGTTATTTTATAATATAGGTGCTTACAACTTAGCGGCCTTTTCCAGGCATCACAGCTTTATGGAGCTAAGTAGTCAATCATAACATTTAAAAGAACGGTTATTTTAGTGTTTATAAGTTCGATTAGAGCACCAATGCTCGGGAGGACACGGCGCGGCATACGCTGGCAGAGTGTGGCGCTTGGGAGGAGCCACGCCGTGCCCTCATCTCAGGAGTAGGCAGTGACCTATCGCTGCCGGCCGTGATCGAGTCGATGGCCGGCAGTGAGGAGTCCTGGGACGCGGTGGTGTCCTTCTGCGAAACAGTCGTGTCGCAGAAGGAGGCTGCGGAAAGGGAGCGGGAGATCTCGTCCGCTCACCCGGCCCGCAGCAGGCGCACCGGGCGTCGGCGGAGGGCCGATAACGCCCTCTTCCAGCCCCCATAAATGGGTCCAGGGACGGCGGACTTGGGGACGTCCGCCACCCCCTATCACATTGGACCCGAGGTGGCGGCGCGTAGTGTTCCACGCGCGCCCCTAGCAGACGTCGCGGGGAGGTCAGACACCTCACCCCCCCCCCCAGACTTGAGGTGACCCGCAGAGGCGGGCCGGCACTAGCCGGGGATTGCGGAAAGAATAACAGATCCCAAGATCCCCGGTGCAAGTGTGGGAGAGGAACACTGGGGTGCTTTTTAGTCAGTAAGAGTCTGACAGACCCCTCCGCCCACCCCAGGGCGGAGGACATCCATGAGGATTTTCCACCCGTGAACAAAAAAAAAAAAAAAATAGCACCAATGCTCGGCTCGGTAGAAACGGCCGCGACTTACGAATTACAAACTTACGTTTTCAGTAGGAAAATTGACTGTGGCGTATATCGATGTAGGTATGAATGATGGGAAACATGTTTTTAAACTACAATGTTAGGTTTGTTTTTGGGATAAATTCATCCCAACTACGGAACCCTTCACTGTGCGCGGTCCGACACGCACTTGGTCCGTTTTTGTTACATTTTATTATTATACTATTTTAAGATAGGTCGTTGTACAGACGCCAGCACATCAAGTTACTACAATCTGTCAAATTTCATTAATAGATTTTCAACTTTATCCCTACAGGATAAGGTTCAAGGTTAATTGTGAAAATTTGACAATTTCGGGTAGCTTGACCTGCTGGCGTCTGTACGTACCTACACAGAAAAACACAAAGTTTAGGTCTCTTTTGTCATCTTTGGTATAATAGATGTCTATTCATGAGAAATCCCGTGTGGTTACAATCTACTGTTTTATTATTTTAGTGATAGCCGTTCGTCAGGAATAACATGTAAGAATGTTTCAGTCAGTGTGTCAGTAGGTACTATGCTTCTCATACGGACAACTGTACGTCGATTACGTCACCAGGACTGACTCTCTGTATATTCTGGCTGCTTCGACCAAAACTACAAACAAATAGTATACACAGAAGTTTTATAAAATTGTGGTATACGAACGAAGTTGCTGGCAGAAGCTAATTATAAAATAAACAAATACTGTGTTCTGTCAAAGATAAAGTTAAAACTTATTTTATCATCTAGAGTATCTAGACAATCAACCTGTGATTAGAACAATTATTCTTGCTCTTGGGATCATTTAACTGTTTGTTTACCTAAGCTAAGCAATCTAGTTAATTATTTTCCTCCTCTTATCATGAACCGTGGTGGTCGTGTGATGTACTTTGCTTTATGTAGGTACGTGATTTTTGTGGTTTTGATTACGATAAGTTATGAAAAGAAAAACTACGAGATTCTTGAAAGGCTGTCTCAGAAATAAAATTGTTCAAGTCATCGTTAGAAGGCAAAGTGTAGCCAACATTACTTTGTCGGGTATGGAACAGGAAAATTGCACCCCATCATTAACCGAAGTCAATATGACCATCAATCCAATTGATTGCTAGAAATTATGCAAAATGACAAGCAAAAGGATAAGATAACAAAACTTAATAATTATTAACCATGTGCAGTTCTTACACTCGCAAATAGCAATGTACGAACACAGAGGGAAAAAACACATTAGCCAAATATACTTCAACATTTTCCTTGAGCTAAGAAAAAAAAAATGTCATCAAATAAAAACAAAAAAATAACATGATAATCAAAAGTTACTCACCATTTTAGAATATTTATTAAAACCAGAACAACTAAATAATAAATCAAAGAATGAATTAATTAAAAATAAAGCTGAATGAAAGCAGCCAGTCACTTGATACCAAATAATGACGATGTAAAATGAGTGATTACAGTCATGTTTCGCCTCCGTATCTCTGTTATCACCAACGGATGGTAATCCGTATGCAAATTAAAGGAAACCTATGTCTTAGTTGATGATTTGTGCGTTTGTCTGTGATTTGAAGCAAGACGAGATTGGAGGAGAGGGCATGGAAGCAGGATGGGAATTAAAGTACGAAAAGTTATTATTACAAGGTGGGAAAAGAAGGCTCTAAAATTTCCACCAAAAATAAGACGAACACAAATCTAAGACGAAAAAACAATAACGGAAAAGAAAATTATCAAGACGCTCTAGGCCTATATCGCGAAAGTTAAAGTATCTTTATGAGAGAAATTGAAGAATCTTTTATAAACATAACTTCTTTACCACGACTCAAGCAAGGATCAAAATAACAATCTGTAATATCATGTCGTTATTAAAACTGCTTCGTCAATTCAATTCTTCACCATGAAGGTCATTTACAAAACGATATAAAAAAACTGGATCGCGTGACAATTCTATTCAGACATAAACAAGTAGATCGACAACAAAAAATACTTTTTTTTTACTACCCGTATAACCTTCGTATATATTTAGAAGAATGTATTATAATTCAACAGCAATAATATATATTATATAGAATACTCTTTATTATGTACACCATAAAATTACAGATACACATGTTGAAGTTTTACATAGGGTGACACAATGAGACAATCTCACTTATGGAACTGGTAAGTTTAAGGTTGGATGCCCTTTGGCCACCTTTGGCTAGGTGGAACGACGATGACAGTGGTTGATGATCAATTTAAAAAGCATGCGATTGGAGAGGCCCAGCAGTGGACTACCTATAGACAGATGATGATGGTAAAATACAGAATCAAAAAGGAAGAAAGAAATAGAGCCTGAACATAATAAATACAATCTAAATATGTGCAACATTCACGAAACGGTCACAGGTTGCGTAAGATGACCAAGTTAAACTTATACAACATTCGCAGTGTGAATGCCCCGAGAATTCTCTAAGGGTATTGACATACATAATATTTGCTGTTGATTTCTTAAGAGCTCATTAAGGAAATCCGGTAGAGAAGCAGGATCCACCTAAGCCACTGCGCGTACATTATGCAACTGAGGTCAAACTCCCTTCCTTAAGTTTCAGTGTTTCCAAGTTACAAGAGTAAAAAGACGACGAAGGCCCTACGTTAAAAATATCTTCAAAATTCACTTATTTGGAAAATGGAAAAAAAGGTATGAGCTTCACAAGTAAATGGAGAAAAAGACGAACGATAAGAGCAGAGAAATAACATTTTATAGAAAGATATCAAAGCAAATGATAAGGCAAAAAGTAAAGTAGTAGCCGAATAATAAATAAAAGATATTTTCATTAAACCTCCAAACATTTAGCAAGAAAATCCAGCGTTACCTCCTAGTATACAGCATCATAAAAATTCACATGTCTTCAAACAATGATGGCGATGACAATGATGACAAAGAACTGTTTTATCATTGTGTGCAAAGAATTTGGAGGATTCCAAAAAAACTGATTGTCATTGAGTGATAAGTCCGTTGACCTTACTTCATTGGTTCAGTAGTTTTTGACAAGGGAGACGAAGAAAGGGTGTCTGTTACCGTGGTGTGATTAGTAAGTTAGTGAAATTGGGATTTCTGTTGACTTTCTCGATTAGATACGGGTGCCTATTGATTGTATTGTGACTGGTAAAAGTGTATTCATCGACTGGTATTAAGTGAATGAGTACTATGACTGCAGATATCAAAGTGTTTTTTATAGGCACTATCTTTTTTGTGTGAAAATCCTGAGGGATGTCCTCCGCCCTGTGGCTGGTCGAGGGGTCTGTCAGACTCTCACTGACTAAATTACACGGTGTTATTTCAACTATCTGGCCTAACTAACTGGCCTGGTGGCTGAAGAACTCGCGTATTCTTCTCACTCCCTCGTTAGGAATTGGCCCACTTCGGCGTTCAGGTGAACCCCGTCACCAAACCATGCTTGGATTTAGACTTGGTCTGTATTAGTCTTCATAGCTGCAAACAGGGCTGCTGTCTAACTTTTAAACTATTTGATTTGATGGTACAAATTCTGGATATTCTACTAATCTATTCGTTTTTTGTTTTCAAAATTACACAAGGCTGTGCCCGTTAACATTTTAATGTATTTCTTGTTATTGACAAAGTATTAACAAAGACTACCTTAAATGGTTTTGCCGCATCTGTGTTAAGGATATCAAGTATAAATGGCTTACAGAGTTCGCGAGCAACGGTTGTCAACCCACGCAAAAATTAATGTTTTTTTATTGTAAACATAAAGGCTTCTACATACCGGGGCGACTTGTCGCGCGACGCGACGCGTCACAAAGGCACCGCTCGTCCCGCGACGCGCGGGGCCTTTGAGCCGTGTCGCGTCGCGCGACAAGTCGCGCTGGTATGTAGAAGCCTTAAAGGTGTATCGTCGTAAACTCGTAATATTGAAAGAAATCACGATTTTACTAGCTTTCATTTAATTTCATTTTTATTATCTCAAGTTGCTCGAGTTAATAATTAATGTTCATGATTTTCTTTGGATCCAACAGATTTTTATTGTGTCAATTCATATCTGCGGAGAAAATTTCTGAAAGTTGTCGATTTTTTTTTTTTATGGTTAGCCTAAGTCTGTCTGTCTGTTAAACCTGGATATCTCAAGAACTACTAATGCTATCAACATGAAATTTAGAATAGTTTTAGATGACGTTTGCCCAACTATTAAAAAATATATCTTTTTTGCAAAAGGGACTGAAAGGTGGTCTTAAAAATATGAAGTGGGGCTACTAGGGCATGTGGGGTATCATATGAAAGAGTGCTGTTTGCATATTCTCAAACATATTTTATTTTAGGCAGCATAGTTTCCGACTTTTGATGAAAAATGTAAAAAAAATACCGTCCCCCCCCCCCCCTTACCTCCGAAGTTTGCATAGATAAAATCTGTAATTATTCTATGTGATAGAAATAGAAGTTTATGTAAAGATTACAGGAAAAATAAAACGAAGTCTCTAAATAGCACAGTTTTTCAGAAATCATCAACATCATATATATACGTATAGAACCCTCGGTGCGCGAGTCCGACTCGCTCTTGGCCGGTTTTTTATTTTTAATGGTTCTGTAATTCAGTCGATCCTAATGTTGCAAATAACCTTTATAATCCTTTTAACCAGTTAAACATGAATTATTCCTGTTGTTTAATTAAAGAAAACGAGTAAGTAAGGAAAAAATTCAATAAATTGTATTTTAAGCTTATTTTTTACAATATTTATAATTTTTATGACGACCATCATTATAATATTTTACGCATATTTCATAATGTTTGTCATGATGGGCGTAGTTTTTAAGCCAAAATATATAACGATATGAAACTTACTGATTTACTCGCACTTAATATTCCCATCGCTCTAAAAGGGAAACCGTTCGTGAGGATATTTTTCGCAACCTTCTGATAAAATCAGTAAAAAAACATGCCATACATCACCTAACTCTTGTGGTCGCCATAATAATTGCCAAATCCTTACATATTATAATACAAAGTCCCCCGCCGCGTCTACCAGTCTGTGTGTCTGTCTGAACGCGATAAACTAAAAAACCACCGAACGGATTTTCAAACGGTTTTCAACAATGGATGGAGTGATTCTTGAGGAAATGTACAATTTATTAAGAGAAAGAAGAAAAAATTATGCCGACTGGGACTTTACTGGGCTTTACTGACGTAAGCCGCGTAAACCGTAAGAGATACATAAAATGAATGTTGTAGGGGATTGTATATCTTAAAAAGATCAACAAAACAGTCCGCGATAGCATATATCTCTATCTTCTAAGGATGACCCACAGCAACCATTTTTATCTATCAGAATTTGATAAAACATTCATTGTTATTTCCGAAGCTTTACTACCCAAAGTTTTAGGGCAATAATGCAGTTTTATGGCTGTAGCCATAATTCACATTAAAACTGCATTAAAAATTACATAAAAAAAAAAAATAAGAATTTTTGCCCTAGATTACATTGAGGTAGCACTACACATAAAAATATATATTATAAGCAAAAAATAAATATTTATTCGTTTTATGGTTCTCCTGAAAATTCGTGTTTTGTGTTATACGCCCTTTGAGCCCCAAGGTATAATCTATCATATAAAAGATATCGCAGACTCAAACTTACGCGTAACAAAATAATTATGGTTGATTGCTACGATAGAAAAAATGGCACACAGATATAGTTAATAAGCTGGATTAACACAGGATAAATTAATACCGGTAGTATACGTTTCTGTGGGATAATTTCCGACCTCCACGCGGGCAAGGCCGCGGGCAAAAGCTAGTATATCTTTAAAATTCACTAGTCGTACTTCATGGTCGTGCGATGTGGAGGGAAGGAGGGGTTAAGTAGATACCATGTCGTGTACTTGTCCATGAGTCAACTGGAGACTGAAGACCCCAGACTCCCTTTATTAGTGTACATTTTCCTTCCCCTTAATATACTCGACCTCAAAGTCATACTCTTCCAAACATAAACGAAACTTAGTTAACCTACTTGATGGATCTGTCATGTTAAACAAGTATAATAGTGGCCGGTGATCCGTTTTTACAACGAACCTCCGTCCATACAAATACGGTCTATAATATTTAACTGACCATACTATTGGCAATAACTCCTTTTCTATAATAGGATAATTTAACTCACTTTTCCCCAAAGACCTACTAGCGTATGCAACGGGTTTACCGTCCCCATTACACAAAACACTTCCTACCGCATAACCCGAACTATCGGTTTGCAATACAAACGTGTTGCCTTCAGAAAAATTTGGATAATCCAACACTGGTGGATTCATTAACGCTTCCTTAAGCAACAAAAATGACCTCTCACATTCATCGGTCCAACTGAACACTACATCCCTCTTACATAGCTTATTCATAGACATCACTATACTAGCAAAATTTGGTATGAATTTCCTATAATAATTCCGAATCCACATTATTTGCTAGAAAATTCACCCAGTTAACACTATTGCAAGCTAAAATATGCTTAGCCTCGAAAAAACTGCGTTTCATTCAATCGTCTGCCTTCGCTACTTCGTGACATCGACACTGCACTTGAGTCAGCATCGCCCCGCACGTGCTCTAGACACGCTACGCGCTGTCGACCTTGTTGAGTCTGCCGTCCACGATGAGTACTATTGCTACGACCGCGCATTCCACTACTATACCTTACGTTTCCATTTTGGTACGTACGCCCAACAGCTGTTTTTTGCTGCGCGTATCCACTACCTACAGCGTGCCGCCTATAGTTATTTCCACGACCCCTATTTCCCGTAGAAAAACTACCACCCGCGGACCACCGCTGGAACGCCATGACTTGACCCGACGAAGCACAATTTTCGTCTTCCGCTACCCTGATAGCATCTTTCAAACAAGTCAAGTTCCGTGCCGTAATAATTGTACCAAGACGCTGATTACGAAGTCCGTCAGCAAATTTTTTAACCGCATACTTCTCATTTAAAGGCCGCAAAATTTTATAAGCTTCCGAATTTTCCCCGGCTTGAGAAATAGTCAAATCCACCATTAATTTCTCTATCTCTGCCCCGAAATCCGTGACCGACCTATCATTTTGCCTAGCGCGAGCAAATTTGGCTTGCACTGCAACGTCTGACTTAACCGTCAACAAATGCTTCTTCATGTCCGTTAAAAGACTGTCTACAGTCGTATAAGTAGAGGACAATCGCATCTTAGCCCCCTGGGTAAGTCGTGTAGTTAGCACGAATCTAATTAAATGAGCACTATCAGCCGCTTCTAACATAGAGCTGTATAAATCTATGGCATCAATCAAATCTTGGGTTACCTGCTCATCCCCATTCATTTTCGGGAGTAAGCTAACCCCCGTTTTCAATGAAAACCTTTCCAACGCCATCTCTGTATCGGTTCCGGTACCGTCTTCAAACTTAATAGTGTCTACATACAAATTTTCTATTTTACTCACTAGCTGTGCTAATTCCTCCGAAAATTTGCTACACTTAGAAACTACACACTTAAATTTACAATACAGGGCTTTTACCTCGCTTATCTTCCCATCAAAATTTTTGCCTTTCCGCCTACTGGGACCTAACTTGACAATTGATTCCCTCAATAACTTAAGCTGTACAAACAGTGACGTTAACTCCACTTCCATTTAAAATTAATGTCTCTAACTGAAAATACTCGTCACTACACTTAAGTTCAAATCACATCACTTACTCCTCTTGTCGCTCCGCCAGCTCCTGGCCAGGCCATCTGCACAGCTCGCTGCACCTCACGCTGATTGATCTTCTCTTCGATCCAATTCTGATGACACCTCCTGTACAGCCGGACTGCCACGCCAATGATGACAATCGCCAAACACACGGCGATAAACAACAGCATCGCGCTGATGGTGGATATCTGCTCTTGTGTTACTGTCGCGGTATTTGAACCACCCGCTGCTGTCTGGGCTATAATAACCTCTTCCTTGGATGACGTGCTCCCCATGGCCCGTGACTATCCAACTGTCGAGAAACTGACTGAAGCCGACTGAAGTGACTCCGACGAGATCCCGGTCGGGCAACTATAACGCCGTCCAGTCGACTGGCAGGGTCGCCATGCGATGTGGAGGGAAGGAGGGGTTAAGTAGATACCATGTCGTGTACTTGTCCATGAGTCAACTGGAGACTGAAGACCCCAGACTCCCTTTATTAGTGTAATATATACCTAGTCCGTGCGTGACATATAGCATAACATAACTATGGACATAGCTTATCTACCTTAACTTAAACTAAGATCTAAACGTGACGTACGTGACACACCACAGTCGCACTAAATGCCTATACGTGAAAGTTACGACCAGAATGGTCGCGAATTACTAAGTAACTATGTTTCATATAATGTTGCATGTTGCTATGTATGTCAGTGGTTACGAATCAAATCGGAAATAGGTATATCATTAGGTACTTGAGTGCTAAGTCGTCAATTATCTATTAGTAGGTTATTTCCGCCTGTAATACACAAAAGTGACCCTATTTTTTGCAGATCTTGTATCACAAACAATCGTAATCATAACATTACATCATCACACCTGTACCTCGCTCCGTGTGGTGCCGGACGTAAAGAATAGCACCCATTCGACTTACTAGAGAATGGGCAGCAGCGTTCTCTATGCATTTTAACACCATACTGCGATCGCCAACCCGCCTGCCAATCGTAGCGATTATGGCAACCCCCCCCTCCACCTATTGGGGTAGGCCTATGTCCAGCAGTAGACGTACTTCGGCTGGAATGATGATGATAATGACCTGTACCTATTTCCTGAGGAGACAGGCAGTAGTGTACAGGGCACTTACGTTTTGCCAATTATCTTCCCACCCAAGTAGGGGGCGAGCCATTGATGTCTACCCACACATATCAGAGGGCCTAGACAAAGTAACATTAGATTAGCGATGACGCTATTAAAAAGCCAAAAAATGTATGGGGTTGACATATATGACGCTATTAAAATTTATGGGGTTGACATATATGACGCTATTAAAAAGCCAAAAAATTTATGGGGTTGACATATATGACGCTATTAAAATTTATGGGGTTGACATATATGACGCTATTAAAAAGCCAAAAAATTTATGGGGTTGACATAAGCTATCGAAATGTCACGTGATCATAGGTCAACGAATATAAATTAGCTAGACAATCTTACCATCACTTGATTTCATCAAACAAATCGACAGCTTTGAACGATAACTTCCTTAGAGATGCGTAGCCAAGTGGCACTTTTTGACAAGCGTTATCGCCTGCCAATCGAACTTCGTTATCGTTGAAGCGATAGCGGTTGTAGAATCTTTCCGAAACGAATACCATTTGACTAGGCCCTCAGGGCCGTGCCCGGAACTTGCCAGGCCCGTGGCATATACAAGGCAGGCACTGAAGATCCGTCGCCAGCCCGGACACAGAAGTGTGTGAACGAGTGAATATGAAATGTACACACCGATATTTTTTTTGAGCCCCTGACGGAGCACGTTCCATCCCCGTCCCGGGCGGCCCTGATGAATAGATCTTTAACCGGGTACAAATTCTGACTTCGGGCTGCTACTAAAACTTTCCTGATTCATCATCATCATCATCATCTGTCTAGCGTTTTCCTAACTATGTTTGGGGTCGGCTCCCAGTCTAACCAGATGATGCTGAATACCAGTATTTTACTGGAGCGACTGCCTATCTGACCTCCACAACCCAGTTACTGGGTAACACGATACCCCTTGGTAAGATGGGTTGTCAGACTTTCGGGCTTTTTACGACCCGTAAGAACTGTCAAAGATCCACAAATTACTGCCAGGACCAACGGCTTAACGTCCACGGACGGAGTAGACTTGGTTTGTAAAGATGGTCACCCATCCACGGACCAACCGGGGATAGCGTAGCTTAACCTGATCGATTAACCCGTGCGGCTGTTATCAAACTCAAACTCAATGCATTTATTTCAATGAAACCAATTACAAGCACTTTTGAATTGTCAAAGAGTCGGTCAGTTAGAAAGTTGAAGCTATTTGCCTATTCCAAAACGTAGATCTCTATGGAGAAGAACAGGCAAGAAACTCCAAGGATATTACTTAGCCACAAGCCCTTCAAAATTTTCCTGATTGAAAAAATCAATAACACTGCTCCACCCGGAGCGGTTTGCGGAGATTGAACCTAGGACCTCAATCATAAATGTAGTAATTGAGCTTTTAACTGCCATTGTTTGACACACATTAGCTATTATTTGTTTAATAATTGCCCATTTTATTTTAAGTGCAGCAGTTTTGTTAGGTAATGCGGAGATGTATTCCGCAACACCATAATATGTGTTTTGGCGTTTTTGTGATTGTGTGTTTGCTTGCGTGCATAAATGTGTGCAATGTGCATGTGTGCGTAACCCTGCTAATGATTGATTCGCGTTTTAAGGCTTCTACATACCGGGGCGACTTGTCGCGCGACCCGACTCGACACAAAGGCACCGCTCGTCCCGTGACACGCGGGGCCTTTGTGCCGTGTCGCGTCGCACGACAAGTCGCGCTGGTATGTAAAAGCCTTTACTATCGGGTGATATTAATTATATAAGGTTCCACGCCAGACATTCATGAAACTGGTTTATTTTGCACACATCTGTTATATGTATCGAGTTTATCGTCTTTTCGTCCTCTGCACTTTAGTAGCATTACTGCAGCGGCCTGCAAAAGGGGCATTGATGGAAGAACGTGAAAGTGTGGGCCGAGGCGAAACCGAGGCACTCATACGTGAATCCGTTGCAGCCACAGCTTGTATAGCAAGCCTTGGCTTGAGGGATTGATAGGTTGCTTGCTTGAATGCTTATATCAATTAATGCGTGGAAATTCAAACTAAGTAAATTATTTATAAATTCCAGATTCAATGACGAACAACGATAATTTTTCACGCGCCAATATGTTCATTTGTTTCTTTTTTAGGGTTCCGTACCACAAGAGGAAAAAACGGAACCCTTATAGGATCACTTCGTTGTCCGTCTGTCTGTCTGTCAGTCTGTCAAGAACATTTTTCTCAACAATGCGTGTAGGTATCAAGTTGAAATGAATATCAAATACGTAAGCCCATGGTCCCTTGGAGCTCTAAAAAAATCAAGCTTCTAAGTCAACGCATTAAAAAAATACGGCGATTTAAGCGACATTATTGCGACATATTTCGATACTCGGAAATAAATAAAAACCGAGAGGAAAGAAATTTGGCATGAAGCAAGGTCTCGCAGCACAAATACTAGGAAAAAGTCCTAAAATTGTAAGTTTGTAGTTTGATCACATAAAAAAATGTTTTTTGCGATTACAAACTTATATTTGCAGTTGGAGAATTGACTGTGACGTATATCGATGTATGGAGAACATGTTTTTCAACTGCAATGTTAAGTTTGTTTTTTGGATAAATTCATCCTAACTACGGAACCCTTCATTGTGCGTGGTCCGACACGCACTTGGCCGGCTTTTTACTTTAAACAGCTCTATTTGCAAGCCAGTTCGAAATTTTAATAAAATCTTTGATATGCTACGTCCTTGGTTGCCACGTGTTGACGTAAAAAGTTCGTTCCATTTTTTTTTCGCCATGTCCGTCTGTCTGTCTGTCTGTCTGTCCGTCCGTCCGTCTGTCGCCAGCTTAGCTCAGAGACGCTTAGTCCTAGAAAGCTGTAATTTGGCATGGGTATACATATTAATCATGCCAAAAAAATGGTAAAATAAAATTAAGAAAAACATTTTTTTTTAGGGTACCTCCATTACACGTGAAATGGGGATGATATTTTTTTTTCTCGTCTATTCCATAGTGTGGGGTATCGTTGGATAGGCCGTTCAAAAATATTGTGGGTTTAGCAAAACCATTTTTCAATTAAGGGATCCGTTTGCGTAATATTAAGCTTTAAAGTGCTAGTTTTTGTTAGAGTCAAGTGTCCCCCCCCTGCCAGCTAAATGGTTGGTTTTGGATATGTGAAAAAATTCATGGCAATAGTATATATAACGAAATTAAAAGGAAAACTATCACAGCTAAGTAGGCTTCACAAGTTAACGAGTAATAGTCGACCAACTTAAATTTGCAGTTGGAGAATTGACCGTAACGTATATCAATGTATGGGAGGGCATGTTTTTCAACTACAATGTTAAGTTTGTTTTTGGGATAAATTCATCCCAACTACGGAACCCTTCATTGTGCGTGGTGCGACATGCACTTGGCCGGTTTTTAAATTACACGACAGTTTAGTTTTCTTAGTAATTTATTCGGCCGCTAAACACGACATAATTATGGATTTACATACTAACATTGCCGGCCGCCTGCTCGCATGTATTTGACCAGTACAGCATTTTCGATTTATCTCGAAGAAGGCTGTCAAAATAATGCTCGAATTTCCAAGCATGTTTGAGAAAACTCCAAGGTAAATACAAAGTAAAGCGCCTGGCAGGGTTTGAACCTACGACCTATAACTCGTCATTCGCTGCCGTTCCCACTGGGCCACCACTGCTCGGTAAGGTCATATAATTTCAATTAATTAATTTGCTCACATTGCCAGCTGCTGTTTTATATCACAGCCTGATACCAATGTTTTATTTAATGACATCAGACATGGACTAAGAATTGATAGCCATATAAAAATAATAGATGGTCGTGAATCTCGGTGGCAACAATAACAATGTTAACAATGGATGTCGTCGGTAAGTGCCGATTGTTATGCCGGTAACATTTATTTAATATTGGTTCTCTACCTTAGTTACAATAGGAATGTTTGGAGTGATGTTGGTCGCTGCTAATATTGAAAAAACCGGCCAAGTGTGAGTCGAACTCACGCACGAAGAGTTCAAAAATGGCAAAAAAACACGTTTGTTGTATGGGAGCCCCCCTTAAATATTTGTTTTATTTTAATTTAATTATTTATTTTTAAAGTGAATATAATAACTAAATATTATGTGAATATTTCAAGCGTCTACCTGTTGCCGTTATCAATATCGAGCAAAAAAATCACGTTTGTTGTATGGGAGCCCCCTTAAATATTTATTTTACGCTGTTTTTTAGTATTTGTTGTTATAGCGGCAAAAGAAATACGTCATCTGTGAAAATTTCAACTGTCTAACTGTCACGGTTCATGAGATACAGCCTGGTGACAGACGGACAGACAGACAGACGGCGGAGCCTTAGTAATAGGGTTCCCGTTTTACCCTTTGGGTACGGAACCCTAAAAAATATAAATTTAAAAATTAATAATATTATATAAATTATAATAAATAAATTTATCTATTTTTTTTTTCTGGGTAATTGAGTAACACAGCAATATCTTCCACACGGCAATATCTTCCATTTTGACAATTCAACAACATTCATCGCTACATTTACGTTATCGAGCAGATGAATTTTTCAAACATGAAACAATGGATTAGCAATTTCCTTCAAAATCCTACGGACTGTGACTGAAAGTATGTTTCGCAAGTGCGGTGCAGGTTGCCAAAGGTTCTAAGTGCCAATTTCACCAATCAAACTGAACGCGATCAGCACATCTAAATCGAGTTCAAAAGCTGTCAGTGTCAATATTACAAAGAAAATAATGACACTGACAGCTCTTAAACGTAGTTTATGTGCTGATCGCGTTCAGTTTTCGTTGGTAAAATCCGCCCTACATCTGGTGGAGTCGTACCTACATATCAATTAATAAATCAAACTAAATAATCGAAAGTGTCTCACAGAGAGAGTAAAAGAAAAAGTCCTGAGTCCCAGCAGTGGGAACATTATTGTCATAACAATAATGTACCCAGGATTGTGTAATATCTTGATTTAAAAGAGTGTCAGTTTCTTGCCCGTTCTTCTCCATAGAGATCTATGTTTTGGAATGGGCAAATAGCTTCAACTTTCTGACTAACTGACCGACTCTTTGACAATTCAAAAGTGCCTGTAATTGGTTTAATTGAAATAAATGCTTTGAGTTGAGTTCAGCAAAGCACAAGTTTTTCTTCAAAACACATCTTTTGAAATTTCCTCTGTCTGACGAGTACGAAATTATAGAACGCACGAATACCCTTTGTTAAAGATATGAAATTAAAACATGACTTATGAGCGTTTACGAGTTACGGCATTTCATACCAACTTTCATGCCCTTGTTTTTTGAAATGACTGAACCGATTTTAATGAAACTTCATACGCATAGGCAGGATACAAAGGTCTAAAACTAAGAACATTCTCAAAAAATAGTGTTACAGCCAAATTAGACCGATTTTAAATTTTCCATAGAATCAGAGATTTCCAGTTATCTGTTTTTAAATAAGACATATCGAAAATATTCTTAACTAACTTTTTAGACCTTTGTATCTTGCTTATGCGTATGAAATTTCATTAAAATCGGTTTAGTCATTTCGAAAAACAAGGTCTTGAAAGTTTGTATGAAATGCCGTACGTCGTAAATGCTCTTAAAAGGTGGTTCTTTATTTAAAATATTTTTACTGCTAAAACGGTCACATAAAATTTGCCATGCATTTTCATAAATATCAGCGGTAAACTCTTGATCTTATAACGATAGCGGCACAATTTTCTAAGCTTGATCTGAGATAATGATATTTATTAATTAATGGAATCGAGTCATTTTTATTAACGAGGGAATTATTAAAAATTCTTAAAAATAATAGGTTAAAGCACAATATAGCGAATTTGGCATACTAATCAGAAATTCACAATACTTGTGTGTGTGATTTTTTAAATATTTACATTAATTATACTAGCGTTTACTAACAGAATAAATACAGGTTTTAAAAGGAAAATGATATAAAAAAAAAGAAACTGATATCGATTAAACAGCGGTTCTAAGGAAAGTGGTTTTAAAGTAAACCAAAGTCTCCACCAGAAGTGATTTGAGTCCTTGTCTCTTTGCAATAAAACAGAAAATTGCGCAAAACAAATGCAACCTTCCACATGGGGGGGATAAACATCTTATTAATTGTCTTTTGAATTGATTGTTCGATTACTGTGTTGCAAGAGTTCGTTATATATGGTACAAAGTCTTCCATTTTGTCACGAGACTTTTGATAACTGAAAATAAAATACCAGGAGCGAAATTCCGTTTTGTTACTTAGCAACATAGATATAGTTAGCTACCCATCATTCGATCTTCAAAACATAATTTCATACTATTAGATGACACGTGGAAGGAGGACGGCATGTCGTTATTATCGGGAGCGAAAAATATACAGGACGATACGTTACTAGGCTAATTAGCCAAGTTATGACGTTCCACTTGTTAGCGTGTATAACCCATACATTATAACTCAATTAACCTTCTTTTTTTTTTTCACGGGGTGGAAAATCCTCATGGATGTCCTCCGCCCGCTCTGTCAGACTCTTACTGACTAAAAACTACCCCAGTGTTCCCCTCCCACACTTGCACCGGGGATCTTGGCCACCTCAAGTCTGGGGGGGGGGGGGGTGATGTGTCTCCCGGCAGTCGACGAAGTGGTGACCTCAACTAAACTAACCTAACCTAAATATCTTTCTATCTCTTTTTACTTTTAATACCATTGCTTAGCAACATGAACATTGAGGAAAATAATGAAGACCGTTGAGGACCGTTCTGTGAAACACTTTTTAGGGTTCCGTACCAAATCAAATCAAAAGTCATTTATTCAAACTAGGCTGAGAATCACCACTTTTCAACCAGTACCCAAAGGGTAAAACGGGAACCAAAGCTCCGCTGTCTATCAGTCTGTCCGTCTGTCACCAGGCTGTATCTCATGAACTGTGATAGACTGTTGAAATTTCACAGATGATGTATTTTTGGTGCCGCTATGACAACAAATACTAAAAAACAGAATAAAATAAGTATTTAAGGGCTCCCATACAAAAAACGTGATTTTATTGCTCGTTTTTGCTCGATATTGATAACGGCAACAAGTAGACGCTTGAAATATTCACAGAATATTTAGTTATACAGGGTCAAATTAAATTAGCTAGCGAAACTCAGCAGACGTGATGGGTAACGATATCTAAACATGATCGGATAAAAAATATATTAATTTGGTGTAATTTTTTTTCGACCTTTTAGGGTTCCGTATCAAAATGGTAAAAAGGAACCCTTATGGTGAGACTAAATCTGTCTGTCTGTCTGTCACACCTGGATATCTCAAGAACTACTTTTGCTATCAACTTGAAATTTAGAATAGTTTTAGATGACGTTTGCACAACTATTTTGCAAGCAAGAAAGAAATTTTAAAAAAGATACCATTTTTGAAAAAGACTGAAAGGGGGTCTGAAAAATTTGAAGTGGGGCTACTAGGGCATGTGGGGTATCATATGAGAGAAGGTTGTTTGCACATTCACAAAAATATTTTTTTTTTAGGCAGCGTTGTTTCCGATTTGTGATGAAAAATGTAAAAAAAAATACCGTTCCCCTTATCTCCGAAGTTTGCAGAGATAAAAATCTGAAATTATTCTATACGATAGAAGCTTATGCAAAGATTACAGGAAAAATAAAACGATGTCTCTAAATAGCACAGTTTTTCAGAAATCATCAACATCATATATTCGTACGGAACCCTCGGTGCGCGAGTCCGACTCGCTCTTGACCGGTTTTTTTTATCATGTTTAGGTGTCGCTACCCATCCCGTCTGTGAAGTATTAACAAAAAAACGGATTTCTTAAGTGTCTGCACTAAATGTGTATGACCCAATAAAAAAAAATCATCAATTTTTTTTTTTGTTTGTTCATGTTTTGATATCGATACCCATCACGTCTGCTGAGTTTCACTAGCTAATTTAATTTGACCCTGTATATTCTCTTAGAGAGACGGAATACGCGTCAGTTACACCGATCCGTTAATAATATGTAATTTCTAGTTATAAGGTGTATTCAAGTTAGACTGTTAGACACATCATCACAATCTGCTTAGCTTTTTCCAAATATGTTGGGGTCGGCTTTCAGTCTTACCCGATGCAGCTGATGAATACTACACTACACTACCTCCTACTATGCTACACTTCCTCTCTCCTTAAACATCATCATTACATAACACAGTTCCCTGCTCTTGTTTCATGTGTATTATTGTATATATGTATATATTTATTAGATAAGTGTATGCTTTGTGTATGTATGTATTTATTGTATATGTTAATGGTACACCACTGACTACCTGCAGTATTGTCTCTCCTGCTCCCTTTAATCCATCCAAAGGTTGTCTGTAAAAGATCGCTTTTAGCGATAAGACCGCCCATTGTGTCACCATATGTAAAATTTAAACATTTATATCTGTAACTTTTATGGTGTACATAATAAAGAGTATTCTATTCTATTCTATTCTATGAATACCAGTATTTTACATGGAGTGACTGCCTATCTGACCTCCACAACCCAGTTACTGGGTAACACGATAACCCTGTGGTAATACTGATTAGTTAGACATGACATTGAAAGAGTCACATTGGCACAAATTTAGCATGTTGGCTAAAAAGTAGACCCATAAACCTTTAAGGTCATATCGTCAATAAACTACTCGAGCAAAACCAAAAAAATGTGTTTATATGAGCCAGAAACAAGTCTCACTAGACGAGCTATTCATTTGAACACTATGTTCTAAATATAGCCCGTAATATTATAGTCAATGACATTTTGATTGTAAAAATATAACGATCATTGTCGACACAAGTTATTTTTTATACGCTGTAGTTCTAAAATTTCAGCTATCCATTACTAACTTGTAGATAGATAGATGCAATAATTGGTTGGTACTTAGTGCAACTATACTCTGATTTTATTATTGCTAGACGAAAATGACATTTGGCGTCGACATAAAACTAACCTAGTAAATAGGTCTGTGGACAACACACACAGTCACAGGCTCACGGACTTCTTGGCGGGAAAGTGAAGCGTCATGTTCAGAAGTTTTCTTTTATTTTCTAAAATTTGCGTTTAGACGAATATTAATGTGTAATAATGGTGGATTATTAACCATTAAGTGTTTGTGAACGTGCATTAGTGTAGGCAAATGAAACCAAACAGTGCAACATCGGTACAAGTTCTCTCAAGAAGTCCGCGTGAGGTCTCAGTAAAGTGCCACATCTTTACTGAAACCGGGGAGCGGGCGGGAATATCATCAGGATGCATTGAATAAAATTCATTTCATCAATATTTAAACAAGTTTTGTAACTAAATAAAGACTTGGCTAAAAGGTCCCAGCAACCAGGCCATTAAAATATTATAAAAAAAAAACCTAGTAAATAAACTAGTTACTGAGTGACTGTCATCAAGGACTACTGAATCATTCTCTGCAGGAGGAAAAGGAGTTATTTAAAAAAACAAATGTCGATCGCAGCTGTCATTTTGGACTAGCAAATTTAATCAGAGTTTAATAGCATGTAGAGAAGTAACTATGTAGTAGGTAACTTAATAAGAAAATTGGATATTTAAGACTCATTGCAATGTGACAGGTTTGAACACACATCTTCGTGCTTCAGAAACGAGATCTTGAACTTTCAAGCCATCACAAATGTCTTTAGTGTTGTTTAGTTCATACACAAGAACAATTATTTAATAGAAGTGTAATTGAAATGACTAAAACACTCTTAAGGGCTCATTGTACTAATCATTATGACTAACTTTTGTTATGGGATCAACCATAGATTGTAAGAGCATCAAACCTATTTAAACTTGATAAAATTTACGGAACACCTGATCTGTTTTCGAAATTTTAGTTTGTTCCTTTTTAAAAGTTATAATATTATGTACATAAATAACAACTTATAACTAATTAATTTATAAAAATAACAAAATTATATACTAACTAAACTAAAACTATAAAACATTAAAATATAGCGTCGAAAAATTCCTCCGCATCGCTGTCGACTGGTAATGTACCCAAGAGACTGGCGGCATTGCCACGTTGTATGGCAATGCTTAACCTCTGGCCAAGGTAAAAGCCAGCCCTTGGGTCACGGGAAGTGTCAACCAGCCGTTTGGAGATATCTTTGAACAAATCACGAGCACTCGGACTGCACGGCCCGAGGGTTTCAACCCCAAACGGATCGAAAATATAATTACCGATAAGGTTATTATACTTTCGCCGCTTGAGATTTTCCGCAGACGCAGCAGCAGCGCCAGCACAGCACGCGGAGTCAGGAAGGTGGGATGGCGCAAGAGTATCGACACACGTTGCGTCCCACACTAAAGGCCTTCCCACCTTCCATGGAAATAAAGACATGCCGTCCGGTCTCTTGCCATCGTCACGTGCCAAGCCATTAGGTTCTAATACAGCTGGAACGCCGACGGTGACAAGAGCTCGTCGGATAATGTCATTAATATTCACGTGCCGCGCTAAGTGACCTGCACTACGGCTGCAAGACAGGCCGTGGTGTCCGAGGCTGTTGACAACTTCGCCACAGTGACAGCGATGAGGAGAACAACAAGGAGCTCCTAGTCGGAGGGAAGCAGCGAGGCGGAAAGTAGTGTCGTCGAACAAAGTACCTATGTTCGACGATGGTAGTGCATGAAGCCACAGACCCGACTCCCATTTACCCACAGCCAGCAAGCGTGCACGCTCCGCAGTAGTAGCAGACGTGTCAAGTAAATTATTCTGTACTACTCTGCATTATTATATTAATTATTTATTATTATTACATTACATTACAACAATTACATATATAGATTCATAAGACATGAACCCGGATTTGTGTTGATCAAAAAAAAAAATTAAATAAACTTGACTAGTCCTAAAGGCAAAAAAATACTGTAGGTACTAACTACCTGATATTGTTATTTTCAACGAACATCACATAATTTAATTTAAGAAGGCGGTTTATTTAGTTATTATGATTATGATTTATTTTTAACAGGTTATTGTCTGTAGCACTTATTACTTACATTGTTATTCCATAATAAGTCCTCTAAGCAATGAGTTACCTAATTACATACATACCTACGTCGATATATCAAAAGAGGTTTTTCCATACAGATGTGGCCCTAGGCAGACAGATTGGTTAATGAATATTTTGTTATTAGTAGACAGGAGGACGGTCAAAAGATATTAGAAGTATGATGCCTATAAGTAAAGAGGCAATGAAAAGATTGTGAGAAAAATAATCGAGCTAGAAAGGAACTGAACACTGAGAACATTGCAGGTTGCCATTGGACCGCAAGCCGATTTCCGGCCACCGTAGGCGCGGGCTTGCGGACGGTGAGCGATGGGTAGCTCACCGTCCAATAAGGACCAGGCCCGGGTCGACGGCGCGTCGTATTCCACGCGCGCCTGAAAGAGATGTCAGCACCAACTGACGGGGTCCGATAGGGCCAATGCCTGCCAGGGTTGCGAGTTTGTCCGAAAGGGATATCGTGGCCCTAGCACACAGGCAAATGAAGAAATACGGGTGGGTTTTAGTCAGTAAAAGTCTGACACGCCCTCCCGCTCCGCCCAGAGCGGGAGAAGTTAAAAAAAAAAAAAAGGTTGCCATTGGACTTAAAAACTATAATATACAAGAGCTCATTTAAGTCAAGACTCAAAGCGTTCCTATTGGAGAAATGTCTCTATTCGATAGACGATGACATATCCACCTTTTTAAAAAAGAAATATTAGCTAATGTGAGACTGGGTATTATTAGTAGGTATGTAGTAGCTTGTTGTGTATTGGATTTTTTTTTATTGTATTGAATTTGAATGTTTTATTTTCTATAATTATTGTATTGTGAATGTGTTGGTTTTATATTTTTGATTATCGTGATTTTTGTATTTTTTATTCATTGTTTATGATTTCAAACACAATGTAAAGTGTTCCTGAATAAAATTGAATTTGAATTTGAATTGCTTGTAGGTATATATGAGTAAAAAAAAACCCGGCCAAGTGCGTGTCGGACCAAGCCCAATGAGCGGTTCCGTAGTTAGGATGAATTTAGCCCAAAAACAAACTTAACATTGTAGTTGAAAAACATGCTCTTCCATACATCGATATACGTTACGGTCAATTCTTCAACTGCAAATTTAAGTTGGTCGAATATTACTCGTTCACTTGTAAACCCTACTTAGCTGTGATAGTTTTCCTTTTAATTTCGTTACAATAATATATACTACTGCCATGATTTTTTTCACATATCCAAAACCAACCATTTAGCTGGCGGGGGGGGGGGGGGGGACACTTGACTCTAACAAAAAATAGCACTTTAAAGCTTAATATTACGCAAACGCATCCGGATTAATTACACCATGTAGACGAGAAAAAAAATATCATCCTCGTTTTACGTGCAAAGGAGGTAGGTACTTACCCTAAAATTTTTTTTTACATGGTTTTTGTTTACGACTTTCTCGGCATGATTAATATGTACACCCATGCCAAATTACAGCTTTCTAAGCTTCTCTGAGCTAAGCCGGGGACAGACGGACGGACGGACGGACGGACGGACAGACAGACAGACAGACAGACGGACATGGCGAAACTATAAGGGTTTCTTGTTTACTACAGAACCCTAAAAAAGAAATGCTGCGTCGACCTCTAATAAATTGGAATAAAGACAAGAGGATGATGGGATCGGACGAATAGGAAAAAAATAATTTGAAGGGGTTTATCAAAATAATCGCGTCGACTATAGATTGAAGATTCGTTCCATTTTGTTGAAATCATAGATAGTCAAGCTTTAGTGTGATCAAGCTTGACAAGGTTGAATATTCGAATCGTAAACAAGTTTAAACAATTTTTTATGCAATGTAACTATAATTATTAAGACGCATAATGAATGTATGTAATTTTATAATTTATTAAAATGAATGCGAGATATTTTAATAAATAACACTCAAAGTGATCGTGCTCCAGTTGTTGAATAGATACAAGGTTTTTACCGACACTTGTAAATGTAAGTAGTATCTCTAAACTTGTCCGGATTTTTTTATATAAGTAATATGTTTACATATTATATAAAAAAAATCCGGACAAGTGCGAGTTGAACTCACGTGGTGTGGTGTGAGTGCAGTGAATATGTTATCTACCTTGTTTTTATCCCAAGATAATTTATCCCAAGAACAAACTTAACATTATAGTTGAAAAAGATGTTCTTCAAAAAGGTCAGGTGCGTAGTACTCGCAACCTACGTGCGTGTATGACTAAATTTATGAACGTAGGCGAAGCAAAAGGAGTATGTAAGGAGCGTAGCAAGTGGCGTTCTATAGTTTCTGTCTACCCCCGTGGGCAGAAGGCGTGAGTTTATGTATGTATGTATGTAAGATGTTCTCCCATACACTTATATTCCAACTACAAATGTAAGTTTGTACGCACAATATTGAGAGATTTACCATGTTATTTTTACACAAGGACTTCTTAAAGATTTTCCTGTAATCTATTTGTAAAAAACTATTTGCTGTATTTTTTTTTAGTTTTAGGCTCTGTAGTTTCGGAGATAAGGGGCAAAATGGTAAATTTTCATCTATTTTCTTCTATTTACTTTAAAACTATGTATTTCAAAATTATAAAAAATATATATATTTGAGACTCTCAAAACCAAACAATCATAACATCTTTCATTTGATGTCACACGGTAGGTACTACATACAATTTACAAAACTTAAAAAAAGTACCCCTAATATTCAAATTCATGTACAGTAGTACCCAACTGATATGGCTTACCGATGTACCTGCGCAGAAGATGAATTTTCAAAGCGCGCGAAATGCTATTGACCAATCGGCACGCTCCACGCTTTGCGCTTCCTTTTCCTGTACTGCTATTGGTCCGCTGCTGCCGCCATGTAAGCGCGCGCCGCGTGGCATGTTAGTCAGCCACCATACTTCTGATCGAGTGCACGCGCAGCAGGCAAAAGTAAACGTAGTGGCAACAAAAGTGTTTTCTTTTTTATGATTTAAAATTGAATTTGGAAGAGGCCATCGGCGATAGATTGGACAAATTTGTAATAAACACCAACGAAGATACATCATCCTCATCGGATAGTTCGAGTCGTGATAGTGATGGTAATAGTAGCGACGCTTAGAGTGATATTGGGATAGCAGAACTACGGCCTTTATATTAGGTTTTGTTATTTTTTAATAAATAAATACCTATTTGTTTATTAAATAAATCGTACATTTTAAATAACCTGTACTTTTAATTAAATATAAATTTGATGAAAACTGGTGGCCCGATAAAATTGGCACGAAGTGTATTTGTGCGGAGGGGCGTGACTTGCGAGTGAGACGGAACTAACAGCTGCAGTGTATTATGAACCTTATCGTAGTGATCTAAGGTTGATGTAAGTTTTAAGCATTCTTTCGTTAATCTTCGGGGCCATACTTTCTTTTCTGTGCGAACGAAGATTCACGACGCGTCTTATCAATTGGGTACTACTGTACCTATTTACGTTACGCGTCCATGTTTGGAAATTCATATATTATTATGTACCATAATCGGTCCAATGGATTCGGAGCAAATCGGCTGTGACAGACCACACACAGACACACGAGTGATCTTATAAGGGTTCCGTTTCTTTCTTTCGAGGTACGGAACCCTAAAAAGCAGCAAGTGACTTCATTGATAACCGCTCTAGATATAATATATCTACTTAAGGTGACGATAACCGACTTTTAATGATTTTATACTGAAGATCAAGTCTAAACGAGTAGTGTTAATGATTTGAAAAAAAAAATATGTTAAATTTGAGTATTTTCTCAATAATTTAGTATGTGAATATTTTAGATTATGTTTATATTACATAGTGAAATTAATGTGTAAAGTTATGTCTAACGCGGATAAAAAACTGAGAATGGCGCAAAATCTACCAAGCGTATTTTTCTGAAATCTTCACCAATTTAAAGATAATTTAATTATTGATCTTTTAGTATACGCGTTTTATTAAAATACCTTTTGTTTTGTGTATAATAAATTAATAATGCGTCAAATTGGGGACAGCGCTCCTTGATGGACGAGTCCTATTACTGGCTGAACGTACGACGCGTTGCGTAAGCTCAGTACAGAATACGCAAGCTAACCATTCAAGGTCACTGGCACATATATATGTCTTAAAAGGTGAAGCTGCGGTTGCCACGGTGAGTCCTTTGATGGGTTACCGTTACTTACAACCATCAAGATCACTCCGTACCTCAAAGCTATTAGCTGAGTAGTCGATATGCAATCGATCCCGACTGTGGTGGTAATTCCTCCTGACGGCTTAGGGGCACATAATATGCAAGTTGAAAGTCTGATCGTCTACATAATATGAGTCAATATTTTCATGTCCTAAATAAAATATCAGTCAAACTGCAAAACAGTGAAGAAAATCATCGTGAGAAAATCAAAATGCCCTAGAACCAAAAAATCGGAGATTTATGTGACATCCCCACCCTGCAGTGGGCTCGCGTGGTGGATTACGGCCCACTCCCTCTCACTGAGTGGAGGCATGTGTCCCAGCTGTGGGAATGTTATTAGTACAGCTATTATCAAAATAATAATCATGCTATACACGATCGTATTATTCGTAGTTCGTTAGTTATCTCAATGCGCACACCTCGTGGCTTCAAGGTTTCAACGTTTAAGGTCGAGAACGAAAGGTTTTCCTCTACGGACACGTTTTTTCTTTAATCACTTAGGGTGAGCAAGATTGAAGTTGGTACCAATAGGTTTATATAATTGTTAAAAAGAATGAATGGGACCATTGAGCTTCCCGTCTTGTATAGTGGACCTAGTAATTCCTAGATCATCCTAGGGTTTAATTTCACTTGCACGACATAAAACGACAGGTATATTTGTCTATGTCACAGTTTGATAGTTTCAACCCTTTTCAACCACAGAAAAATAAAAAACAGGAGAAGTGGCAATGGGGCGTGTCTGTGTCCGCGGGACATGATCGTAACGCTCATGACACAGGCAAATGGTCGTTTCACGAACTAGTTCGCTTTGTGTAGTTGTGGCGAGTGGTAGGGACAAACTGGAGACACCGGGTTCCGCTACATTTTCAACTACCGAGCATATCTCCTTCTTTCTTATATCTATGGTTTCAAACTTAGTGAAGTTTCAATTTACAAGGAATTTTTGACAAAAGAAGTAAAGAAATTAAGAGGACTACTATACAACATACAATTAATTGACAGGTAGATTTTCACAGACTTGCGTCTCAATCGACCCGTATCTAATGATGATACACAATATGTCTGTGAAGATTCGACAATTAATTTGTTTTAAGCGTATCAGACTTTGCCTTTACTTGGCTAACCTGCAAAGATTATCGCTTTACTAATGGTGAAATGTGGGTGTATCTACTATTAGATACACCTCTGCCTAAACCTTCAGAAAACAAGCGTGATGTTATGTTTTGAGTATGAGTCTCTTGAAGCTCAACTGGCTAATATTGCTAAGGCCCATGCTTTTGCAATATTGATAAATAGTTGTTTGTATACTATATTACTTATTGGTAACAAGATCCCAACTAAAACATGTCGCATAACGTGAAGTGACAGGCTGCTCATTCACTGCCTAACATGATCATAGTTATGTAATAATATTTCAATATGTTGCATTTTGCCGAGCGTAATAAAAACGTGAACAAATAATCAGTTGTCCCATACAAAACTTCAATACCTACTCGACCCAAATGTATGGGATGATCGATTACGATGTTGGTCCCAATGGAGAAAGTTTTTCAGTTTGATGATCTGTACTCGCCATTCTGATTCGCTGCAGTTTACAATAGTTTCTTAATAAAAGTCTAATTTACCGTGATAAAATAAGTAAAAAAAAAATATTCTTAGTACAACAAATCTACTCTAAAAGAAAGCTCATAATCTACCCTCTCATCAAATACCGACACCTTATAAACTGCAAGGAAGAAGAAGTTCGGGGGACTGTCTTATGTAATTTTGACGTTCGAAAAGTGCTGATACTCAGCCTAGTTTGAATAAATGACTTTTGATTTTGTTTTTTGCTTATAACCAAACCTAGACATACAATTCTTAGAGGATAAATTGTTTAAATTACTGAAATGTTTACTTAAAATTTATCAATTCTGTGATCTTTCCATAAATGACAATAGGCTAATTTATAAGCTAAATGGTCAGTCTGTTGTTTTGTCCTCTTGACATAAGTGCAGCTGATCAAACAGATTATTAATTCAGTATTTTCAGTGTGGGAATACCCAAATTAGCATAAAAAACTAACTAACTTCGCAGAACTATAAATCGGCATCGGCATTAATTATTGCCATAATTTATAAAGTATAAGAAATTATAAAGAGTTGATAAATAAATGATGAAAAATTATAAAGAAGAGTCAAAAATATTTTGAACTCATGCCTATTATTGTTTCGTCTCTACACATCTTAACTTGCTTCCGGAAACAAACTTACAGACTTTTGAGGGCAAACACCTTTTTTACAACGAGTGGCTAAAACTATGCAAATCAGCTGATAAGTTGAAATTAGATCAAATAGGAGATTGATTTGACAACGATGTTACAACTAAGCGAAACATGCAATATGAATCTGAAGAAATAAAAGCACTAGCGACCCAATCAATCAATATGATAGGTTTATGTAATTTCAACACCCGTGTTTGGATATAGAATTATTAACTTTGGCATCAGACGGGGCCGGATGACTTCGCTTTTTATAGACTTGTTTTATTAACTATGAATGCCTATGAGTATGAAACCATTGACAAGCTTCAGATACAAATTAGGCCATTTATTGCTCTCTGACTTGCTCAGATGACCCGTCACAACAAACCGTCGGAAACTCGAATTGAGGTCAAATACTAGATTCCATAACAAGCCCAATCCCTGCTTAACAAACCATACCATTTTAATATCCATGACTACTCATGAGCATCTTAAAGAGTCCTGAACTTGCTCAAAAATCCTTAACACAAATTCACGTCAAATAAATAAGTTTTAATATGCTTTAAACGGTATTAACATAACTACTTTCTAGCGCTCAGTAAGGCCGCCAACAAACGAGTAAAACCTGTAGATTTTAGCGCTAACGAACGGACACAAGTATGTTATCGTTTGCTAATTTCCTTCGAAGGAAATCTTGTTTCTCTTAATATTTATATTCGTAAAATTTTTCTGTTTATTGGGCAAGTTATTTTTATCTGGTGATGCAGCCAGCCTAATTGGTCCTTTTAGGCTTTCATGTAATTGGGCCGGTATTGAGTCTCCCGTAAGAAAGATGTTTTTTGTACGAATGGCTGTTAACATATTTTATGCGTCCTCATTATAATCTTTGCGTATTTTCAACTACAGTTGGTTGGTTTACAGTTACACTTGCTAATAATTAGGAGTATTTTACACGTTACGACTAACGACTATCAGACCTCCTCATCCCTTGACTATCATTAACACTATAGTTTCTGGTAGTGTGGAAGGCTCGCCCAGCCTCCAATGGCCAGCCGTGGCGTGTGCAGCCTAAACTCGAAGGTAAATCGACTAGACGGTTTTTATTTGGTCAAGGGCCATTCAAAATAAAATTTATTCACATCAAAAAAATTTAAAACAACTTGTACGGTTTTGAACTTTTGAACGATTCTAACTATTGTAGTCTATATCTATAAAAATCAATGCCACTATTCGTTGTAATTTTATAACTCAAGAACGGGCTCACCTATCAAAAAAAAAGGTTTAGGCTTTGTTCGGACTATTTAGTAGATGGTTTATGTGAAGTTTTTTTTTTTTTTTAGGTAGGAAGGGTAGGTAGGTAGGGTAGGTAGGGCAGGTAGGTAGGGTAGGTATTCTTTTACCCATAGAAAGCCACGTTATTTGTGAGTGTCATAGAGTAAAAACGTTTACCGCCCAACGGAGTGGGCACGGGTCAGCTAGTATATTTATATTTCTTTTATAAATAATAAGTAATAACTAAGCATTTTTTGATGGATTAGTGTCTAAAGCAACAAATCTTTCATTAAATTTTTCATTTAATCACAATAATTAACAATATTATAAAGAGGTAAAGTTTGTGAGGTTGGACGGGGTAATCTCTGGATCTACTAAACCGATTTAAAAAAATCTTTTACCTGTATAAGGCCACGTTATTTGTGAGTGTCATAGGCTATTTATTAATCTTTTCATCACAAGTAAAAATGTTTACCGCCCAACAAAGTGGGCACGGGTTAGGTAGTATAAAATAAAGTAAAAACGAAATTCATGTTTAAAAAAATAAAATAAAGACACTTTATTTGGTCATTCAACTTGTCGGCAACGATTTTTCATTGAATTTATAAGATTTTTATCTGATCCTGCGGCAATCGCTCGCAATAGAATTTTAACAAGTCTTTCAGTTGTTGGGTTCGACCTCCGTCCAGGTTCTCTAGAACACATCTCTGGAGCATGTCCCATGCGTGCTCGACGGATTGAGGTCTGACGTTTTTTTCCTTTTTAGAATCACGCTCATTGTGCAGTGCAGGCCACGGCAATACCCGGATGAATTTCATTGCGAAGTACTGTCTGGTCCTCCGAGCTGTGTGCGAACCCGCATTGCATCAGCGTGAAATCTGAGCCAAGACTTTGTACAAATGGGTGAACATAAGGCCCGAGGACATCTACAAAGTAACTTTCAGCGTTCATATTGCTATCTACAAAAACGAGCTGCGTTCGTCTGTTCTTCATAATTCCCGCCCATACCATCACTGTGGAGCCACTGTAAGGGTGCACTCCCTGGACGCATCTCAGCCGTTCAGCATTTCCGGGACGACGATACACTTTTAACCTTCTCGTATGAGGCCTAAATCCAAACCGGGACTCATCGCAAAATAAAATTTGCCACCATCCTGCTCCGTGTGTCCGTATACCGGTTAACCCCAAGCCACGTTCTTGGCATTGAAGACCCCGAGGACGATCACGGGAAGGGGATGGTACCCGACGACGACTACTCTCAACTCCCCAAGGGAGTAGTAGAACTTGGCGAGAGTTCGGTTCGGGGAGAAGTATACTCCTACCACGACAATCTTCCCGAACCGTGCTGCCACGCAACCCTGTTCCCTCTCGACGGCCTCGAGGGACGGGGTACCGGCGGCGGCCGACGAAATTAGGGTCACTGAGCCGCTCAGGTCCTCCACCCAGTCATCCCTGGGCGGGACAAAGTACAGCTCAGCGACAACAGCGATGTTAATCGACCACTGCGCCATGCTCTGGAGCAACAGATCCTGAGCGGCGGCGCAGTGGTTGATGTTCGCCTAGAGGAGGCGTAATGGGGCCCTTTATTGGCAACCCATTTCAGCCTCCTCCCGGGCCCTCTGGGATGACCCTGCCGCGGTGGTAGTGGCGACAACAGTAGAGGCGGTAGCGGCGGCGCGGCGGCGGCATTGGTGGTGGCTGCGGTGGTGATGGCGGTGGCGGAGGGCTTGCCCCTGCCTTTGGGTTTGGGGGGGGGAACGCAGGCCTTGCCTCCAGCCCGGTGATCGGCCTGCTTGCCAGCCGCCGCAAATGCAAAGCAGTGCGGCGTGGCCTCGCAAGAGCCGGTGTTTTGACCGGGCCGACCACAGCGGAAGCAATACTCGCTGCGGTCCACCTCCGAGGTGCAGCATGCTCCCACGTGGTGACCCACCTGGCAGCGGTAGCACCTCAGAGGTCTGGGTTCCAGCAGCTTGACCTGCGCAGATACCCAGCCCACCCGGAGCCTTCGGCCCTCCCCGGCTATTTTTTGGGCCACCGACAAAATGCCGAGATACCTGGGACTGATTTCTTCCCACTTGTAAAATCAAAATCAAAATATTTTATTTCACATATTGATGTGTGTATTTAGGTATTTATTCATAATAAAAAACTGGTTAAGACCGGTAACTCGAAATATTTATATTGATATTTTTTGGGTAGATACAATGCCATCGATTATTGCAGAGAAACATCCCACGCATGACATTCAAAGAAATGTTACAAAAAGTTTAGCATTGAAAAAGATTATATCAATATCAATTATATCAATAAGTAAATAATACTTTTAGGATTGTATATTGTAACGGAAATATTCTATGGCATTGTATCGGTAGAACGGGTGCAGCCTTCGGCAAAGGGGCTATCATAAAAGAGCTCGGTAAGTAAGAATTATTAAGCCTTAGATACTTATTTTAAGGCTGTTTGCCGTGCGTGACATCAAGGGCCTGAAAAGCATAAAGGCTTCTACATACTGGCGCGAGTTGTCGCGCGACGCGACACCGGTTGAACAATTTCTATGAAAAATTCAAGGAAATTGTTCTACCGGTGTCGCGTCGCGCGACAACTCGCGCCAGTATGTAGAAACCTTAATGGGCAAAGAGAAAATAGCACAGTCCTTCAGCAGACAGTAGAGGGGAGCATTTGAACAGCCTCCGCCATTAGCGACACGTAATTATGTACCTACAAAGATCCCTGCTGGGCAGTCAGCCAGCACCTTTCTGACCAGCTAATATTTGAAATACCACAGCATGTACGTAGTTTAAAGGTGTGTCCAAACATAGCGCGGCATTTGAGCGCGGCTGCCGCGCGCGGCTTTCCGCGTTATGTTTGGATGACTGCCGCGCGCGAACGCTTCTGTCAACCTGCCGCGCACAAACATTTGCAGTGAACATTCGCAGTAGTGTTTGGACGTATATCTGCTGCGTATAAAAATGGACAACGAAACATCGATTCGTTTGATTGAAATGTATGGATATTTTAATGTGTTATGGGATCCTCGACATAAGGGATGAAATAGCTAAAACTATAAAAACTAAAACTCCATTCAAACTCCTCCAAGGATAATCTTAAAAACTGTGGTGTTCGGTAATTCATTTCGTAATATATTGATTAAAAATTCTGTAATCTCCGCTGATAAAGTGGTTTCATCCAGCATTTTCTTATTTTAATAGGTTTTTTCTTATTCCCTCTTCGCAATTTTCGAATAATAAGCAGAGCTGTGACCAACGCAACCGCTTTTATTTTAGTTCTGATGTCAACTGAAGTGCGCGGCGTGTCTCGGATGTGCCGCGCAGTACTGCCGCGCAAACATTCGTCGGTTTAGTCCTAACTAGAGCGCGTCAGCAATGTGTCCTGCGAACGCCGCGTGTTGCTGCCGCGCTCTTGCCGCTCAATGTTTGGACACACCTTTAGCCCATACGAGAGCAAAGACATTATGTAAATACTCTAGTTGTCAATATTGTACAGACGAGTCCACTTGCGCATTGACACAATGCTCCCAGAGCTGAATGAATGAATGAATGAATTCTTTATTTGCCAGAATATAGGTACATTGTATATGGTGATTTTTTTATATGGTTTCACTATATTCGACTTTCAAGTCGTGCAAATTTTTAAGTATACATAGTCAAAGCTTTAGAAAAAAATAAAATAAAATTTTGGTCTTCCTACATTAATAACACAAAAAATAATATTAACATTAACAATAATATAAAATAATAAAATAATCACTATGTCAATTACATTATACAATTAAATGTTTTTTTTGTCTTCTTACATTATTAACACAAACAAAAAAATTAACATTAACAATAATAAAAAATAATAAAATAATCACTATGTCAAAAGGATTTCAAATTCATAAAGTCATCTTTGGAATAAAAACATCTGTCGCACAGCCAATTAAATAAGGCTCTACTGAATTCTAATTCATTTAGTTTACTAATTTTTTCCGGTAGTTTGTTATATAGCTTAACCGCCATACTGTAGCAGTTCGTGTCGCAAAGTTTTAGTCGATTTCGAGGGACTATCAGAGGCTTTTGTGCTACCTTTCTTTTTAAAGGAGCTTTTTCATCCTTTTCAAAAAGCGAAGGGTGATTCTAACAAACTTACACATTTCTAGAATGTATAAGGATGGTAGTGTAAGCAGTTTTTTGTTAGTAAACACGGGTCTGTTGTGTGAACTGAAGAAACCGTTAGACGAACTAAAGACGATTAGTTTTAGGTATAAGTAATGTTTAAAGAGCGATTGTATAGTAAGACTAGCTGTGCCCGCGGCTTAGCTCACGTGAATGTGTATTCTATTGGCATTATAAGTTAACGGGAACGTGTAGGTGTAGGTAGTCATAGAGGATAAAGGCTTCTACATACCGGGGCAACTTGTCGCGCGACGCGACACGACACAAAGGCACCGCTCGTCCCGCGACACGCGGGGCCCTTGTGCCGTGTCGCGTCGCGCGACAAGTCGCGCTGGTATGTAGAAGCCTTAACTTCCTTAACTTTATGACTTGAAGTATGAGTTAAGAAAAACCGTTTTCTTATGTTTTATCGTGTTTAGATATCGATCTCCATCACGTACCTACGTGAAGTTTACAAAAAAAAAAAAACTGATATTTCAAGTGACTACTGCGGCAGTGATAACTGCGGTCAATGATCCCACAACAAAAATCATCACATTTATTAATTTTTTCTCTTATTATTTTTCTATATATATACAACATTAGTTTTTGTTTATACTAAACCTCTTAAGGGGTCATTGTACTCATCATTATGAACAACTTTTACTATGGGACCAACTTTGAAATCGCGAAAAAAAAATCAGCTGTTCCCTACATTTAAGTTCGCTGAACTCGTCAAAATGTAGGGAACAGCTGATATTTTTTTCGCGATTTCAACTTCTCAATTCTCAATTCTTTATTGCGTACCATAATGTATATAGTTGGTAAGGAAATAATTATTTTAGTCACAATTATGGACCCTGTCGGGCACAGCATAGATCAAGTAGGAGAGAGGAGGAAGAACTTTGGGTATTTAATGTGATACATTTTATTATTGGTTATGTAGATATTAAGTTAAACTGTTTTATTAATACAGAATTGAATTTAAGAATTATAATTATTGTTTTATAGATTATATACATTTATTTATTTATTAATATTTTAAAAACCCTTTATTTTTAAATTATTCATTATTTATTTATTATTATTTTTATTTAGTACTTAATTATATTTATTATCCCTAGGGTAAGTTATTTATTGGACACTCCATATTTATTTAAAATTTATTTTTCTTATTATTAGTAGAGAGAGTATTTGTAGTTAGAAGTAAATAGTTATGAAATTACCTATAATTTATCATTTAAATATTCGCATAAACTATAGTAGCATTTGCTTACAAGGAAAAGCTTCAATTTATTTATAAAGATATTATACGTATTTAAATTCTTTATTATTTCGGGTAACTTATTATAAATTTTTATGGACATGACAAAGGTACTATTGGAGTGCATTTTTAGTCGCGATATTGGTAAGTTCAGTCTATTTTTATGTCTCAAAATAATTTTCGTTTGTATGTCCTCTCTTTTTGTAAAGAACTCTGGGTACTTACGCACGAACTTACAAACTTCAAATATATAAAGACAAGGTAGGGATAAAATCTTTAGTTCCTGAAAGTGGGGTTTACAGCTATCAGTGACTCCAATATTTACTAATATTCTAATTAGTTTTTTTTGTAGGGTAAATAGCGTCGGCGCGTCAGTGCTGTTGCCCCATAAGATTACACCGTATTTAAGCCATGCGTATACGCGTAGTACGTTACTAATGCAGTTTTAATGTCTGTAGTTTTTTTAATCTCGCGGAGTGCGTATGAGAATTTGGATACTTTGCTCTTACTTTCTGAATGTATGTTACTTCCAATTAATATGTGTATCAATGTTTAGGCCTAGTAGTGTGAATTTATCAACTACTTCTAATTTATTATTTTTAAAGCTAAAGTTTATATTTATTGGTATTTTTTGGCGGGGGTGGAATGAAATTATTTTAGTTTTATTGAAGTTTATTTCTAGGTTGTGTTCAGTCATCTAATTTATTGTAGAATCAAGTATGGAATTTAATTTATCATTTAAATTGGTGTTATTTTCGCATGAGGTCAGTATGGATATGTCATCCGCAAACAGGACACATGGCTCATTAATTCCATTAAGAAGGTCGTTTACGTAAACAAGAAATAAGAAACACCCTATCACGGTTCCTTGTGGGATTGAGGCGGTGATTTGTTTACTGTCGGATCTGATTAATTCTATTTCGTTTTTGCTGTAGTTGTAATGTTCTATTTCCACTATTTGTTCCCTATGTTTCAAATACGATACAAACCAGTCATGGCACTTTTACTATGGGACCGAGGAAAGTCTACACCGGTACCGTTTACATACAACAATATTGGGCAATGCTTATCGATTCAAAATGTTGTTTTAGCCGTGAATTGTACTTGGTCTACTTTTACCTATGAGTTTAGTAAACAATCTAGCAACTCACAGCGGGCGGAAATAAACGCTTTCTTTTTAATTTTGTTTCATTTTCTACCTCTCACAACAAGTAAAGAACTTCCTTATGATTCAACAAACTTGAGAAAACGGAATAAGGACCATTTTTATGGTTCCGTACCCGTAGGGTGCCAAACGGAACCCTATTACTAAGCCTCCGCTGTCCGATCGACCGTCCCGCGTCCGTCCGTCTGTCTGTCAGCGGGCTGTAGGTACCTCATGAACCGCAATAGGTAGACAGTTGAAATTTTCACAGATTGTGTTTTGCTATGGTATTGTATTTCACCATACAAGAAAAGTGTTTTTTTTTTATACTTTTTTTTTTTCTTAAATATTGTATGGTGGGACGGGACCCTTCGTGTGCGAGTCCGACTCGCACTTAGCCAGTTTTATAATTATATTTGTCACAAAATAATAGGCCCGTTTTGAAGTTTAATTTGAATCGATTTATCGTGAGTATCGAGTACCTACCGAGTCGTATCGAGTATCGACTAGTTACGTCGCGATAGTCAGCTTCCGAGGTGACCGAGGTAGATCTGAGAGTGGCGGTACGTAGGCTGAATGCCAAGAATACCGCCCCAGGACCCGACGGCTTGCCTGGAAAAGCCTGGGTTCTGGCCTCAGAGGCTCTCGGGCCTCGACTAAGGGGGCTCCTAAGCGCATGCATGGAGAGGGGCCAGTTCCCACTTCGTTGGAAGACGGGGAAACTGGTCCTCATTAAGAAGCCGGGGCGCCCAGCGGACTCTCCGTCCGCTTACCGGCCCATTGTGCTGCTCGACGAGGTGGGCAAGCTCTTTAAAAGAGTTATTGCAGACCGCCTTGTCGGGCGGCTGGTACGGGTGGGGCCGGATTTGGCGGAGAGCCAGTTTGGTTTCCGCAAGGGGCGCTCTACGGTGGATGCCATCATGCGCGTTCGAGCCCTCACGACGGGGGATGCTGTGGCCAGGGGTGGGGTCGTCTTGGCGGTGTCTCTTGACATCGCCAATGCGTTTAATACCCTGCCCTGGAGTTGCATCAGGGAGGCACTCCGGTATCACCGGATGCCGACCTACCTCTGTCGCGTGGTCGAGGCCTATCTGACGGACAGGGCCGTCATCTACCCCGGTCACCAAGGAGAGTGGAACCAGCGAGAGATGTCATGCGGTGTTCCACAGGGATCGGTTCTGGGGCCGCATCTGTGGGACATCGGGTACGACTGGGTGCTGCGCGCTGACCTCCCCAGTGGACACGCTGGTCCTGGCACAGGGGAGTTCACATCAGGCAGCGGCCGAACTGGCGGAACGTGGGGTTGCGACAATCGTCGATAGGATCCGGCAATTGGGACTCGAGGTGGCATTGCACAAGTCCGAGGCCATGTGTTTTTATGGTCATTGGAACGCGCTACTGTCGGGTTCCCAGATAACGACGGGAGGGGTTCACATCGGCGTCGAGGCTACGATGAAGTACCTGGGACTCATCCTCGACAGCCGGTGGAACTTCGTCGAGCACTTCCGACGTTTGGCTCCCAGACTGGAGCGGGCCGGGGCTGCTTTGAAGCGGCTCCTGCCCAATCTGGGGGGTCCAAACGCCTCCTACCGGAGGCTCTACGCGGGGATCGTGCGGTCCATGGCCCTTTACGGGGCACCGGTGTGAGCGCGTTCACTGAGGCTGCGACCAGCCCAGCGGTTGAACGCGTCCTAAAGGGTCATGGCCATCAGGCTGGTACGGGGTTACCGCACGGTCTCCCGTGAGGCGGCGAGCCTCCTTGCCAGACTGCCGCCATGGGATCTGGAGGCGAAAGTCCTCGCGCACATGTGGGTGTGGCGCGAAGAGGCGAAACGCCGGGGTGTAACTCCGCTGCCGCAAGAAATCGCGGCACAGCGGACGGAGCTCCGGCAGGATCTCATGGCGACATGGAAAGTGCGATTGTCGCAACCCAGTGCTGGGTACGCCACAATTGCGGCGGTAAGTCCCCTCTTTGAGGAGTGGCTAGAGAGGCGCCACGGCGTCCTCACCTTCCGCCTGACGCAGGTCCTCACCGGACACCGTTGTTTCGGGAGGTTCCTGTTCAGGATAAAGCGGAAGGAAACGCCCGGGTGTCACCACTGTGTGGATCGCCCGGAGGACACGGTGGAGCATACGGTGGAGTTCTGCCCTGCTTGGGCGGAGCACCGCCGTGTCCTCACGGAGGCGATCGGCGGCGACGATCTCTCGCGTCCGGCCCTGGTTCAGGCCATGGTTCGGAGCGAGAGTGCATGGGAGGCCGTCACCTCCTTCTGCGAAACAGTAATGCTCGCGAAGGAGGAGGCGGAACGCATGAGGGTGACGCAGGGTGCCCGCCCTTCCGCCCTTAGTCGCCGCAGGAGACGCCCTGGGCGTCGGGAATCGCAGGCCGATTCCCGGCCACCGTAGGCGCGGGCTTGCGGACGGTGAGCGATGGGTAGCTCGCCGTCCGATAAGGACCAGGCCCGGGTCGACGGCGCGTTGTGTTCCACGCGCGCCTCAAAGAGACGTCAGCACCGATTGACGGGGTCCGAAAGGACCAATGCCTGCCAGGGTTACGAGTCTGTCCGAAAGGGATATCGTGGCCCTGGCACACAGGCATTTGAAGGAACACGGTGGGTTTTAGTCAGTAAAAGTCTGACACTCCCACCCGCTCCGCCCAGAGCGGGAGAAGTTATTTGATGATTTCCCACACAAAAAAAAAAAAAAAAACGTCGCGATACTCAATCGCGGCGTAACTAGTGAAGTAACCATACGACTCGGTACTCGATACTCACGATAAATCGATTCAAGTTAAACGTCAAAACGGGCCTATTATTTTGTGACAAATATACGTCTGTTTAGTAAATTTCACACACCACTCATACAATGGCTCATACTTACCTAAATATAACTGGCGAAATGTAGGTGTACTATGGGTACATCTCTGCCTAACCCTTCGGGCAAACAGGCGGATGTTATGTTACAGAAAGCTTTTTACAAAAAAAAACTACCCACTTCAAAAAAAAAAACACTACAAACTGAAAAATAACCTTCATTTCGAAAGTCGGTGTCTTTGGATCTATTTTAATTTTTGCCACTAACTTCCGAAATTAAGGCTATTTTTCACTTTGTAGGTAGTGTTTTTTTGGAGGTCAGTTGTTTTTTTTTTGTAAAAAGTTTTTTAATTTTTTCACTTATTAGGATCAGTTTGCAATTTATCTAAGTTACAATAGCCTAATGTCAACTGCTCATCACCTTTTACAAGAAATCGCTTTTCCCGATACAGGGGCGTTAATAGCTGAGGAGTTCTCCTGGTAAAGAACCAGGAGAACTGATGGTGACTTCACCATAATTATGCATTGTGAGGAGCATAAATTGCTTAGCAACCATATTAAAGTGTCTAATCGAATCGCAATAGTGAAATACTTATTATTAAATAGTTCCGGTGGCCATCTGTGGTCTTCGTCATCAGTTCCACTTCACCAAATGGTGCTTTCCGAGTACAAATACATGAGTAACTATAAAAAATACTGAAACCGATATAGGTGTGCCTATAAAATTTGAGGGTTGCCCTCGATTTCCATAGGTTGGACCCTCATCAGATTTTGACTTGGTGACATAAAGCCGAACAAATAACTTCCTCCTTTTTGGAAGTTGGTTAAAAAATGGGGATGGATTACGGCTATGATGATGGTAAATTATCACAGTAAATGATGTTAATTTCTGTAAGTAGGTTTATAGATACCTAAAAACACTTTAACACGTCACGGCTTTCTTTAGCTACCGGTCACAGAGAGGAAGCCCGTATCCCAGCAGTAGGAGAATTAAAGGCTTGATTATGTAAGACTAGCTGCGCCCCGCGGGTTCACCCGCGTGAGTCTCGATCCCGTGGGAAAATAGGGATAAAAAGTATCCTAAAATTAGTCCAGCCGTTTTTACGTGAAAGAGTAACATCCATCCATCCATCCATACTTACAAACTTTCGCGTTTATAATATATGTAGGATGTTGGTCTCATAAACATTACCAAAGTCAAAGCGAAATCAGTTGACGTAAGGTTATCGAAAGTCACGTTTGGGGAAATGTAAATTCTACACATTTATGACATTTTTATTAGTTACACGATTCAGCCAAGTAGCCGTGTTATGGGTTCTAAAATGTTTAATCACAATATTTCTTTTCTGTGATGATTTCAATGGTTTTTAGGGTTTCGTAGAATAGTAGTCAACAAGGAACCCCTATAGTTTCGCCATATCTGTCTGTTTGTCTGCGGCTTAGCTCAGAGACTATTAGTACTACAAAGATGTAATTTGGCATGGGTAGGTATACATATATTCATTTATTACGCCGATGATAAACGGTAAAAAAAAAAAAAAAAAATTGGGTGCCTCCTTTGCAGTGGGGATGATATTTTTTTTTCTCGTCTATCCCATGATGTAGGGTATCTTCGGTTAGGCCGTTTATAAAAATTGAGGGTTTATGAAGACCATTGTACCATTCACGGATCCGTTTGCGTAATATTAAGCTTTAAAGTATTAATTTTCTAAAGAGTCGATGTGTCGGGCCCTCCTGCCAGCTAAATGGTTGTGAAAAATAGCTTGGCATGTAGGTAATACTGCCATTATTTTTTTAAAACGAAATTTAAAGGAAAACTATCACAGCTAAGTAGGCTTTAAAAATTAACAAGTAATAGTCTAGTCGACCAACTTACATTTTTGCAGTTGGAGAATTGACTGTGACGTATATCGATGAATGGGCGGACGTTTTTCAACTACAATATTAAGTTTGTTTTTGAAATAAATTCATTCCAACTAAGGAACCCTTCATTGTGCGCAGTCCGACATGCAGTTGGCCGGTTTTTACAAATACATCAATGAATAGTTAACTAATTATAATAGCTTTAGGTACTCGTCCGTGGATAAATGAGTGTTCGTGCGTTAGCTAATAACTAGAAGCACGATATCTCCAGTAAGTTTCGCGTCCAAAACGAATAAACAAAGAACAAAACCAATAACGAGACGTTACTTAAATACAAAGACAAACGGTCGGTTACATACAACCCAGATTTTACGAAGCGTTGCAAACAAAATATTCGGTCGTCGGTAAGACACAGCAACCCGGGACTGTTCTTTTGAATACAATTATGGTCACACTCATTTCGAAGTTCGAAATTAGAACGGTCGGTTAAAGGCTCGTTCAGACTGGCGCGACGCGACATCGGTAGAACAATTTCCATGAAGTTTTCTTAGAAATTGATCTACCGGTGTCGCGTCGCGCCAGTCTGCACGAGATTTTATAATTAGATATTGTGGCCAATTATCGTTTACAAGTAATTACATTTCAATAAAATTTTATGAATTGTTTCTTTGTAAAGTCGCATCGTTAAGTGTGGAATAAGTCGTATTGTTACGTAATGTTTGAAACTAGTTAGCAATTTTTGTTGATTCATAAATAATTGGTATGCTCCAATGAGTGGCATTTTAATTAGAAACCTTTTTCACTCAAATTGTACTTACATGGTAGTAAAGATTGCAAAAAATACTTTTTATCTGAACCAAGAAATAAGCGTATTCTTTATTCTTATATTCTACTAGCAATAGGCAGTACCCACATATTTCTAATTAAACTAACCTTATGAGTTTCTGCATACGCATTCTGAGAGCCTTATTATGGTACACTTTTGGTAAAATAATAATAATAAGGTTGAACCAATTTTAGAAGAATCACCAACCTCCTTTGACTTTGACGTAGTCGGGTAAAAAGATGTCGAAAATACAGGCTGTGGAACTTATTCCACAGCCGCGTTTCGAGTTTTCGTGACCATAAAGTGTACTTAAACACTTGTATGGTTACGAAAACATACCAAATGAAAGTGAAGAAACCATGAATGAGGTAAGTACTATTCAAAAGATAGACAGAAAAATCTAAAAACCACAGTCCGGCCGTCGAGAGAATCACAGAATACGTTCTTAGCAGAATACACAAACCAGAGAGAATGCGTTCTTGAGAGCTGTCAGTGTCATAATAACGATCCTTAAAGGCTGCATTCCTAATTAGGCCATAATCACTCACAGCGCCCAAATCAATAATTTGTGTTCCGATTATATATATATATATATATATATATATATATATATATATATATATATATATATATATATATATATAATCAGTTTATTTCAAACCATAAAAGACATCCATAATTGTGTTAGTAAATGCTTAAGACCTATGTTAGTAAAACACAACAAATAAAATTACAAGAACAATCAAAGAAAACAAAATCATATTTTGTTGGACACATGGAGTGCAATCCAGTGCCCAAGAAAAGGACTGTCTCTGGACTGTGTCTGTCTGGGTTATGACAGCTGAGACCTGTCAACATATTGGAACACTCGTCAACACGCTCACGATTGGATTACAGTATTTCTTTGTGTATACAACACAAATTTCTTCTTCTCCTTTGGTTAGGTGGCAGCTGTAGCCAGAAGCAAAATTTCGAAAATGCCACGGTAATTAAATACGATGCGACTCAAAACAAAACAGCACAACTGTCATTTTTGACAGCACTCACGGTGATAATGATGATTCACGGGACATCGATATCGCTTTCACGCTAATTCAGAACGGGGCACGCTCAAATCGATTACAGCGCAATTCGGAATGGGCCCATAGTTACTAGAAATTGTCCAACTGACAGGTGTTATCTTAGTCTGTGAGGTCTGTGAGTGTCAACTCATTCTCTGCCGGACTGTAGCTCAAAAAACGTATTATAGTGTCACTAAGAAGAATAAGAATTAGACAACATTTTTGACTGTTTACCTGCACTTGACTGATTGTATTAGCTGAATTACTTATTTAAATAACGTAAAAAAAAACGCATTACAGGACAATAAAATCACGCCTGTGCATAAAATCCCCGAAGGTTTAGGCAGAGGTGTACCTACCTGTAGTACACCCACATTCCGCCAGTTATGTTAAGTCCCATGTAATAGGGGGCGAGCCTATTGCCATCAACTCGGCACAAATCCAGACTCCGGGCTGCTACTGAGAAATTCCTAATGGAAAATCCCGATAACATTTTGTCCGACCTGGGAATCGAACCCAGGACCTGATGCTCAGCAATAGCGATTGCGACCACTTGACCAACGATATTTTTAATTCAAATATATTTAATTATTCACTTTTTATAAGTATTTATTGTTTTTTTTTACATATTAATACTTTTTTGGCATTTATTCATGGACACAGAGACAAAACAGCCTTCGCAGTGTATAATCAGAAGTTCTCCCTTGAAATCATGTAAAACAGCAACACAATATTAATGATAAGGATAAACTAGTATGTCAAGTAGGTACCTACATAACATTTTGGGCTCATCAGTTCACCTCGCTGCGTTGCGTGCGTGCGAAGTTGCATAAATCAAAACTCACAGACCGCACTTTGACTTTACTAAGCAAGCGTCACTATATTTGTCACAAAATAATAGGCCCGTTTTGACGTTTAACTTGAATCGATTTATCGTGACTATCGAGTATCGACTAGTTACGTCGCGATAGTCAATCGTGACGTAACTAGTGAAGTAACGTGATACTCACGATAAATCGATTCAAGTTAATCGTCAAAACGGGCCAATTATTTTGTGACAAAAATAATGTATTTGAATAATAACATAACATCAAGTCTGTAATCCTTCAAGGGTTAGGCAGACATGTACCTATAGTAAAGTGTGCATTTTGCCAGTTATGATTAAGTCCCTAGCGAGCCCACTGCCATGAACCGGGTACAAATCCAGACTTCGGGCTGCTACTGAGAAGTTCTAGATGGAAAAACCCAACTACAGTTTGCCCGACCTGGGAATCGAACCCAGCAGTAGCGCTTACGACCAATAGAGCAACGATGCTGCCAGCAATTATATTATTGTGTCAATGTTCACATTCGTAAGAAATATTTTGCTCACATTTGCGCATACGAATATAAACATTAAACACATACGGCATTATTACAAAACAAGGTTTATCTTTAGACCATGGAGCCATTATTGAATTTCGAACTTTTTTCCATCTAACGTAAAGTTCCTAATACAAAACTGACAACTTAGTACCGAACTAAGTTTTCAGTTTTGTATAAAGAACGGTATTTCAATCACAGTTACGTTCCTATTACAAAAACTGGCCCCATGGTTCAAGCCATGGGACCAGTTTTCAAAATATAAATCTTGTTTTGTAATAAGGCGGTTTAGGATCATATTCGCATGGAACGTATACTTTACTCAGTAAAGTAAAGTCATAATGCGATCTGTGAATCTTGCCTTCATATTGCCTGTTTATATGTCAATGTCGCGCAGTGCTCAGAGACAGGCTATTACCGTAATACTGGTGTTATGATGATAAGCTTGTTGAAGTTAACGATGTTTTTGCAGTTGTCGAGGTAAAGGTTTTGTTGCAACCGTGCTGTTTTCTGGGAATGTGATGTTCTTGAACGATGTTGAAATAAGAGGCATCACAGAATGGGCCATCCGGGCATGTCCTAATGTGACTTTTTCAAATTATATGTAAGTATTTTCTGAGTTTATCTTGGACAATACTGACATCAGCGAAGGAATCGTGAGGAAACTAAGTCATAGGTCTGAAATCATCACCCGTCTTGACCAGACAACATTGAATTGGTGCTCTAGGATGAGTTAAAGAACATAAAAAAACCCGGCAAATTGCGAGTCAGACTCGGGCACGAAGGGTTCCGTACCATTATCTATAAAATCACGTTTGTTGTATGGGACCCCCCTTAAATATTTGTTTTATTTTAATTAATTAATTTATTTTTAAATATATAACTAAATATTCTGTGAATATTTCAAACGTCTACCTGTTGCCGTTATGAATATAGAACAAAAACGAGCAAAAAAATCACGTTTGTTGTAAGGAAGCCCCCTTAAATATTTATTTTATTCTGTTTTTTAGTATTTGTTGTTATAGCGGCAACAGAAATACATCATCTGTGAAAATTTCAACTGTCTAACTATCACGGTTCATGAGATACAGCCTGCTGACAGACGGACAGACAGACACAAACGGCGCGGCGGCGCGCGGCGGAGCCTTAGTAAAAGAGTTCCCGTTTTACCCTTTGGGTACGGAACCCTAAAAATGATGCAAAGATTGAAGAAAGGTAACAGGAAACTCTAGAAGACCCTAGGCGTAGGAATCTCGGAAGAGACGCCGGTACTCCTTTTTGGCATTTTGTTACAAAATAGCAAAAAGGAGGACCATCACTTCTCATCATTGTACTAGTTATAAGACTAGTGACACAATCTATTATTTTCAGCAGAGATAAATGAAAGGAGAATGAAATCGAATGAATGAATGGAATTGGATAACAAAGTATCACGATTAGTTTATAGGATATTATAAGCAGCTAGCAGGTTATATAAAATGTTATTGCTATTTATGGATAACATCAGAGGGGCAATTCTACTAATTTTAAGAACGTTCACAGTCTGATCTCTGTCTCAATCTGTCAAAAATACATCTTATTTCCCTACATTTTGACAATTTTTTGACGTTTGTTTGTCGCCAAGATGAGATTGCTACTAGATTTTGAACGTTTTAAATTACGAGAATTGGCCTTCAGACTTTTGCAACTCGCGTCATAAAAAATGTAGAAATAAAATCAAATCACCTTTAAGGTTTAAATTATTTACTTTTCCCAACTAACTTACTGTAGAAACAATGGCTGACAAAAATATAAACAATACAGCCATTATTCAGACTACTAAACTTTTTAAAACAAAAAATAGTCAGATGGGTCCAGCCGTTGTCAAGTGATGCGCTTGCCAACGAACAGCGTTTCATTTTTATTTCTACTAATAAACCATGTCATGATGTCAGTACAGGCATTTTTGAACTATGAAGGAGTCAGTCAGTTAGAAAGTTGAAGCCTGTTCCAACCCGTAGGTTCTCATGGAGAAGAAGGGGCAAGTCACTCCATGGACAATCTGGACTTCTCCTTTAAACTGTTTATCGTAGCCCTCATTAATAAATCCATGTTCAGCGATGTACCTTAAGGGGACGATAACCGAAACGATTTTATACTGAAGATACCGTCTAAACGAGTAGTGTTGAAGATTTGAAAAAAATATATGTTAATTATGAGCATTTTCTCAATAACGTAATATGTGAATATTTTAGATTATGTTTATATTACATAGTGAAATTAATGTGTAAAGTTATGTCTAACGCGGATAAAAAACTGAGGATGGCGCAAAATCTACGGAGCGTATTTTTCTGAAACCTTCACCAATTTAAAGACTATTTAATTATTGATCTTTTAGTATACGCGTTTTATTAAAATACCTTTCGTTTTGTGTATAATAAATAAATAATGCGTCAAATTGGGGACAGCGCTCCTTGATGGGCGAGTCCTATTACTGGCTGAACACGCAAGCTAACCACTCAAGGTCACTGGCATATGTCTGCGTCTTGATGGGCTGATAACTGTACAGAAAGTGTTTCGACTACATTTTACGCCACTTTCTACAGTACTTCAGTAAATGCAATCTGTGTAGTTGAGATAATAATCAGTAAGTTATTCTTATCTCAACAATCCTTTACACTACTACTACTTATTTAACTTTGTAATGTGCTCGTGTCACAAACTATGTAAGTATCTAACTTGTAAAACGTGTAAATGATAAGCATAACTTTAGGAATTTACAAGATCCCTCGAAACTTTTTCTTGAAGTTCAGTGGTTATATCAAAGATACGTCCGTGGGTTCAAAACCTATGTGTCTTTTACTTTTAATCTCATCATAAAAAAAATAATTTGCTATTGTAGTTCACTTTACTATAATGCCCAATCGCTTTGTGCCAGGGTTTCCCAACGTAGGGTCTGCCAGGGTTGCGAGTTTGTCCGAAAGGGATATCGTGGCCCTGGCACACAGGCAAATGAAGGAACACGGGTGGGTTTTAGTCAGTAAGAGTCTGACACGCCCTCCCGCTCTGCCCAGAGCGGGAGAAGTTATTTGATAATTTCCCACCCAAAAAAAAAAAAAAAAAAAAAAAAAAAAAAAGACGACCCACTGACCGAAAATACAATTGATTCTAGTCGCCCCTTCCAAAGGGTCGTTTCGTATAGAGAAGAATGGACAAGAAACTCCACCGTTACTCTTTTAAAATCTTTCGAATCTTGGGGATGCCTTACGCAAAATTTAATTTGGTTTTTAAAACCAACTGTATTCTATCCGGTTAGCTATAGTAAATGATTATGGTAAGATTACCGATGCATTGCAGACCTTGGAAGTTGTAGACAAAATCAAGACAAGTTCGTCGAACCGGAACAAAACAATGCAACTATACTTTACTGAAACAGGCACCGTCCTATCACGAGCTACTTCACTGGATAAACCTAGAACCTAAAGTATTAAATAAATAAATAAAACGAAACAAGTGTTTTCCTACTTCATATCGAGTAGATCATTTGAAACTAGGTATACTACAAGTTCTAACGAAACTAGGCTCCCAGCAGTTTTAGCAACTTTCACTACAGCGACAAACATAACAAACAACACGTAAGATTGTTCTCAATTGCACTGTTATATGTCCACTGTTGGGCGAAGACAGCTAGTATACGAGTAGTCTATTGTACTAATTCTATGGTGTACCGTTGGGTCACATTTGTTGATCCATCAGCAACAGTACAAAATTGAAAGTAGTCATGTGGTCCGGTTTAATGGTGTTATATCATCAAGCTGTATGTTGATTTATGACTAAAATTTCATTGTTTTGTATAGTCATAATAATGGAGAAACTAAAGGTACTTAATACTATCCTACTAATATTTTAAACACGAAAGTTTGTAAGTATGGATGGATAAATGGATGGATGGATGTTTATTACTCTTTTACGTAAAAACAGCTGGACCAATTTTGATAAATGTTTGTATCGAGGTAGCTGACACCCTGGATTAACATATAGGCTACTTTTTATCCCTATATTCCCACGGGATCGAGACTTACGCGGGTGAAACCGCGGGGCGCAGCTAGTTATATTATAAAGAGGTAAAGTTTGTAAGTTTGGATGTATGTATGAGGTAATCCCCGAAATGAATCATCTAATTTCAAAAATTAATTCACTGATAGAAACTTAGCAAGCTACACTATTGCCGAGTGCCTTAGGATATATTTTATGGTATAGTTGGCTTCCACGCGGACGATGTCGCGGGTAGAACCGGATATGTATAAGTTCTGTTTCATTTTACTATCTAAAGATTCTGAATCATTTTTCGCCATTATTTTTAGGGTCTCTTTAGCTTGATAATATGCATTAATGAGCTGAAAGATACTGATTTAGAAAAATACCTGATCAATAAAAAAAATTTTTTGTTGCTTTTTCCAATTTTTTTGTTGCGTTTATTAAACTAGATGGATTTGATTTACTAGATGAATTCCTAAGGAATTTAGTAAATTAACCGGTTTATGTTTATAATTGCGGGTTTTGCTACAAATTCTAAGAAAAAAGGTAAAACTGAGCAAAAAATTATTTATTTACAAACACCCAGTTTTTTAACAGATAGCGCGAATTCTAAGAAAAAAAAATTCCTTGAAAAAATTAATAAATTTTGAACTATTTTGCTACTTTTAATAATTTGGAGATCAAAACGAAATGCCAAAAACATTCTGAAAAACAAAACTGCAAAAAAAAAACAAAATAAGCTATTTCAAGTTTCAACGATAAAAACAATAACTCACCTTGATAAACAAATTTAAAAAAATATCCGAAAATCCACTCACAGAACAACACTGTTACCACAAAATAAAAAGTTCTACCGTTCTAAAAACAAAAAAAGATCGTTGTTTTTTGTCCGACTCCTGCGCAACCAATAGTGCGCGCGCTCCTTGCAACAACTGCCCGCCAACTGTCGATTAGTTTAGCTCCTACCTTGTTTTTCACTTCAGTGATAAATCATACAAAGTAATTTTGTGGTATGTAAGTATTAGTAATTTCATATTTCGTGACGTAGGTCTGAAATTCCAGGGGACAAAATGTGATATTGGGCTGGTTATCTACGTCATAGGTTTTGATGCCATCATGTTTTTGGTGAATAAGGTACCATTGTTCTTTTGTTTTTTTCCTTTACCTAACTAAGCATGGACTGTTTTTCTCTAAATTCAGGTGTCATGAAAAACAATTGAAGGATTTCAGAACATAGCAGCGTAATTACAAATACCAATTCATCTGTGACCTCGGGAATATCATCTGTAATGAGAATCTACATCTGCTGAACTAAGGGGGTCATGTCCGAAAGTGGTCAGGTTTTTGCAGTCACTGAATTTAAGTCATCAATAGACAAAAGCCTATGAAAAGGGAATTGAGGAGACAGAAGATTAGATCTGGTAAGATAACTGATGTTTCATTACACCTATGCGAAAATAGCCCACCATACTTTTACTTGTGCACCAAATTTTTTCTTACATTTGTTCCTCATTGTGTAACTTCCTCTCTTACTGACACAGTGGCAGCGTACTTCGTTTTTAGCCAGATTATTTGAGAGTTTGACAGTATGACGAGTAACAGTGACATTCAAAGATAGCGCAATCATTTGCAAGATACCTTATGAGAATTCGGCCGGTGGAGCTGACGAGTCGCAGAGTGGAGACTGCGTATCGGCAAACGTAGAGTGGCACGCCCTCCAGCTAGATGAATTTTAAAAAGGAGGCTGGGATTGGATGCCAAAGGCGGAGGACAGGGTGTTGTGACTCAGCTTGGGAGAGGCCTAAGTATGTCAAGCAGTGGACTGCGATGGCAAGGAGAATTCAGGATATTTATGATGTTTATATGAATACCTAGGCAAGATTTTCATAGTCTTGGTCAATGAGGTATGTTGTGGTAAGCGACGCGGAACGACCTTACAAAAGGGGAAATACCGATGACCCGAGGCAAAATCAGTGCGTTGGACTGACTTTCAAGCTTTCCTGTAACAGGTGACTACCTACTTATATCTACGGCAGTAGCTAGATACCGACAGTATATCTGCACCGAGCGGAGATACAAAATATAACTGATATGGACTAGAAATGACCAATAGAAGGCTAACTGAAAACTCACTAATTAGTTGTTCTCAAACGTCTATAGCCTCAAATTCGAGTTCAGAGTATGTTTAACCACCTGCATTAAAACACGTCAAGCATTTATTTATTTATTTTTACCTTGAATTAACACGGTTAAACCAATTACATTAATTAAAGACAGAGGCACATACACAGAAAAGAAAATATAAAACTTTAAAATTCTGGTGTATTTATCAATGCAATATCGATTAGAGGCTATGCAAACCAGCGTGAAATGAAACTTCAGGATGTAGATTTTAGTTCTAAACTTTGTTGCTTGTGGCACTGTATCATAAACAACACTAATGGTGTCCGAAACAGAAATAAATAAAACGAGTAATACTAGTGAAGATGACCCTAGCTCGAGTGATAACAGCGATTTTAAGAGGCCGGCGATGGATGCGTAGTTCATACAAACGTAATACCCTACGCCTACAGTTTAAATAAAAAGTAATCAGAGTTTTATGAAAGTCAGTCCTAAAAATACTAATTAGCCAAGTAACTGCGGCAAACTTGGAAGTAGCGCTCACCCGGCTCACGGCTCGTTACAGTTCTAACCTGACCTAAACCAATTGGTCAGGGCCACACCAAAGACTTATTGTGACTGCAAAGAAACCCTTCTTCATTACGTCTAAACTTGTGTAGCAGTTTTGTTAAAGAGCTGAGTTGTACATCCACTAACCGTAACGGTTTTGTAAAACATTCGGCAATCTATCTGCGACATATACGTAGACGAATTAATTTTCCTGTCTACAATGTGTGTTCTATATTACTGTATCAATGAGAAGATAAAATTAAGACGCAGATATATGCCAATGACCTTGAGTGGTTAGGTTGTGTGTTCTGTACTGAGCTCACGCAACGCGTCGTACGTTCAGCTAGTAATAGGACTCGCCCATCAAGGAGCGCTGTCCCCAATTTGACGCGTTATTAATTTATTATACACAAAACAAAAGGTATTTTAATAAAACGCGTATATTAAAAGATCAATAATTAAATTATCTTTAGATTGGTGAAGGTTTCTGAAAAATACGCTTGGTAGATTTTGCGCCATTCTCAGTTTTTTATCCGCGTTAGACATAACTTTACACATTAATTTCACTATGTAATATAAACATAATCTAAAATATAAACATATTAAATTATTGAGAACATGCTCTAATTTAACATATATTTTGTTTAAATCATTAACACTACTCGTTTAGACGTGATCTTCAGTATAAACACATTAAAAGTCGGTTATCGTCCAAATGTGTACCTAATATGTTTTATGATTACACAAAGATACAATATTATGGACCAAAAATTGTAGACATTTAAATTAATTCTTGTTGATGTATACTTACATCTTTTTGAGGCTGATGGTACACGATGAACGATAAAAACTACCGTATGCTTGACGATCTCATAGTGTTATAGTTGAGCTAAGATCATCTTGCCCATTGATGTATTAAATAGGAAGATAGGCCACTCTCTAACATCACGTAAATATTAAATGACCCCGATGTCGTGCGTCATGTGCTCGACAACCGAAATAGAGAGACAAATTACGCGGGCTATAGCGGGAACGAGATAGCAATAATTGTCACTTTTATCTACCCCTACCAACTCGGAAATAAACTACGATTCGGGTATGCCCCGCAAACCGAGAGTAATGTAGGTCGATTGTGTCCTTTCCCCTAATTTATGCGGTCCACATCGAGGAGCGCGTACCATATCTTCCTATTTAATACATCAATGATCTTGCCCATCGATCGTGACAATCGGGTATACCTACCTGCACATTGCGTAAGGCCCTTTATTTCGGTGATCACAGAATACACCATCATTCAAAGGGTTTCAAGCGTAATGTGTACTATCAAACCAATGCACGTAGCTTCAAGCTTCAAGTGTCAGCAGCACAATCATAAAGGAAAAACAAATATTTCCTGTTTGCTAAGCTAGTTACAATGGGATTAAAACAATGACGTATGTCACTCAGATGATGACGTTTTTGATAAATCATTTTTCTTTCTCATAGGTGAAAGATGATACGTAACAGGGATTTTTGTAAGGATAATCAAAGCTATTCGGTATTACTAATCAATTGGCAATGCTTAAATATGAGGAAAGAGCAAGAAATAAATATGTCTTCCTTCCTTTTGTAGTTTCTTTTTCACTTCGTATTCGTTTTAGGTTTTTTTCTAAATGTTACTGTACAAAAAATCAACCAAAAGTTAAGGAAAATAAAACTAGATTGTTGAGTTAAAGTTGTCGGAAATAATTGGAAGCTCGTCTTTTGTACGGAGGTTCCATGTTCCTCATACTGAAGTCTTGGGGTTAGCTCCGGATAGTCATTTAAACTAGTTTGTAAGGCAACAAAAGGTAGTAGTAAGAATATTCTTATACCTAACAACAACAAGGTGTCTTCTTGCTCTAAAATACGAAATTAACTCAAAAACGAGCACCTTGACAATTTAAAAGTGCCTGTAAATGGTTTAATTGAAATAAATGCTTTGAGTTTGAGTTTGGAGGTCATGTGTGTCATATTCAAGGTGATTCTTCCACATTATTAGAAATTGAAATGTTTATAGGAAAAACAAAGTGTGACATTGTTTTTAGGGTTCCGTACCAATATGGTAAAAAGGACCCCGTATGGTGAAACTAAGTCTGTCGGTCTGTCTGTCACACCTGGATATCTTAAGAACTATTAATGCTATCAACTTGAAATTTAGATTAGTTTTAGATGACGTTTGCCCAACTATTTTTAAAACAAGAAATAAATTAAAAAAATATATCTTTTTTGCTAAAGAGTCTTAAAAATTTGTGAAGTGGGGCTACTAGGGCATATCATATGAAAGAACGCTGTATGCACATTCTCAAACATTTATTTTTTAAGCGATGTCTCTAAATAGCACAGTTTGTCAGAAATCATCAACATCATATATACGTACGGAACCCTCGGTGCACGAGTCCGACTCGCTCTTGACCGTTTTTTTTTTAATGAACATTGGTTAAAGGATTACCAAAATATGCTAATTAATTATGAGAACTATATTGTGGGCAGTTGTTTTAACCGTAAATCTATGCTGAGTGGAGGTTCTCTGATCTTGATAAAAAATCGTTTAAAATTAAAGCAACGTAAAATTACATAGTTGGTTTATCAGTTGGACATTGCGTCGAACTGTACTGTGTAGAGTTGGATGGATAAGCATGTTGTAGTGTACGTGTACAGACCCCCTATTTACTTAATTTGAGTCAATAATAGAAGATGTCCCGTGTATCCGGAAACGCAAGGCCGCAATTATTTGTGATGATTTTAATACCAATATTCTGGAAAATAATTCAAATAGCACTAGATTGTTAAGCCTTTTTAAATCGTTTAATTTATCTAATGTTTTTACAGAACCAGCTAGAGTAACTCCAACTTCTGCTTCTTGTATTGATAATGTCTTCTGCGATTGTGATTATTTAGATAAAGCCATCGTATATTATTTGCCCTCTGTGACCCCGTGATGCCGTGGATCATAGTGGATAAACTGTAACTTTTAAGTTTAAAAAAACCTTTGCAAAAAGTGCAAATACAATTTAGAAGACTAATAACAACAGGCAAATTAAATATATTCAATAGTACCCTAAATAATAAGTTAAATGTTCTGGGGGCCTAAAATGGACGCTTTGGCAGAATCATAATAACATCTGCGTACAATTCATACATCCCGCAATTCATCTGTTTAACAGCTGCTATTTGACATTAGACGTCACTATAGCAATTCATAATTTGTGGACCATTTTGCGAAACTCCATACAAAACTGTCAAACTGATGAATTGCGGGATATGAATTGTACGCAGATCATAATATGATTCTGCCAAAGCGTCCATTTTAGGCCCCCAGGGCCATAGTATGGACGATGCAAATAAATTGTATGAGGATTTCATTTCAGTAGTGCACACTGAATTCAATAAAACTTTTGAAAAGAAAACGAAAATTATTTGCCTTATTTTTATATTGCGTGACTAGTAACTAGAGGTAAGTATTAGGATAAGTAGGGAAAGACTTATTAGTACGGACGCTTTTAACGTGCACGTTTTCAATACAATTTCAACATGAATAAAGTAACCAATATTTTGATTAAGAGTGTCCATGGAGTTTCTTGCCCGTTCTTCTCCATAGGCACCTACTACACTTTAGAATGGTCAACTAGCTTCATCTTTCTGACTGACCGAATTCCGAATTTCTGAATTCAAAAGTGCCTGTAATTGGTTTATTTGAAAGAGATTATTTGAGTTTGAATAATATTCCATAATCTTAACTATCCTAATTTAATATTATAAATATCGACATCGTCGCGTAGGTAATCGATTAATATTATTATTATTATCGATAATTACTCGACGATGTCCCGAATGAATTCAGCAAGTGATTCTAGACCCCACGGAGAAAGAATTAATCGTCGGTTATTAAAAAAAAAGCAGCCCTTCATTGTGCGTGTCGGACCACGCACAATGAAGGGTTCCGTAGTTGGAATGAATTTATCCCATGAACAAACTTAACTTTGTACTTCAAAAACATGTTCCCCCATACATTCCAACTGCAAATGTCAGTTTGTACGCACAATATTGAGAGATTGACCATGTTATTTAAGAATTATAGACTTTATATGGATTTTCCTGTAATCTATAAGTAAAGAACTATTTTCTGCATTTTAGGCTCTTTCGTTACGGATATAAGGGGAGGGAATGCTCAATTTTCATCTATTTTCTTAAATAACTTTACCACTACTAATTAATTTAAAATTACATTTGAAATCCTTACAACAAAGCCTTTCATTTGATATCCCGAACGCGATGGACACACACGGTACAGTTGAAAAAACTTTAATTTAAAATTTTCTAGTTTTCCCCATTATAAGTGACCCCTATATTCATAGTTCATTTATTTACGATACAAGTCCGTGTTTGGGTCACAAAAATTCATGTATTTACCAAATTTCAACTTAATCTGTCCAGTTCATTCGAAAGCAAATTGACTGTGACAGACGGACAGACAGACAGACCGACTGACACAAGAGTGATCCTATAAGGGTTCCGTTTTTCTTCTTGAGGTACGTAACCCTAAAAACTGCAAAAGTGCAATACCTACACGGTCAACATTTATGGAGCAGGAGAGTTTTTCAATAACCGTTTTAATATTTCATAGATATTTTTTTAATACAATCATGAATATCCTATTGAATTCGTGGTAATAGTTTGCGCGGCGATGTCTCTTGGACCCTGTATATTGAATTACTTATTTAATTTTCAAAGTCAACCACTGATAAAGTGGTTTCAGTTAGACAGGAACACCTAGGGAAGTTGTAGGTACCTACATTAGTTTTTAACAAAACATTATATTTAAAGAAGTGGCCAGAAACCTTGGAGTAGGTATTTTTAGTAACAACAAGAGCGTTGTCTGTTTCAGGTCGTAAGTTTTAATTAAGTATTAGTAATCTTTATTTCGCCTTTTCAGGATTTTCAGCTGAATCCACAATGAGTAAGAGACATGTGTTTACTTGCGCAACTGAAAATTAGTAGTAGGCTACGAGAAGGCATACCATTTCGTTTGAAAACGTTAATAAAAAATGTCCGTACATTTAACTATTTAATCTTTTTTCACTCGTCTCGCTCAAAAAGTCCGTCGTTTTAGCGTAAGACCGGGGCTAAAATAGCATTTTCGTCCACTAGGGGAAATAGATTATTAACCAAGGGGATAAAGCAGTGTCTTCTGTCGCGGATGACGATTTAAATCGCGAGCGTTTCGAAGGACTCGAGGTTTACTCCCGCGCGTAGCGAGGGTGTTAAAAACTTAAATCACGAGCGAAGCGAGGGATTTAAGACGAGTCCTGAGTGTAGTGAGGGATTTAAGTTCACCCAAGACTAAGACAGCTTTATCACCGAGGAAAATACTCTTCTTTTCGTACCTTTTGCGAAAAAATTAACACAATAATAATATGAGATAAGCATTTTAGAACATTAACTTATTTATAAAAATAAATTAAAATAAACTTAACGTTTATGTATTTGAAGAAAACAAAAACGCGGCAAATTCCTAGACTAATATTTTTTTGTCGGAAAAGCAAAGGCATCAAGCTCATACGACCTCGTCGGTTTTCGTAATTTTATTTAATAATCATAACAGCATAATAAATGCGTATTCCTTTTTCAAAAAGATGTATAATGCTTTATATACAAACTCAATGGTGTAAACACAAATGTAGTTCAATATACATTTCGGTAAGTATTCCAAATTTAAATCACATTCTCCCCCTAGAGGATGAATGAAATTCAGTACAATTTTCTTTCCCTGTTTTTAACAGATTAAAAATGTCTATTGTTATGTTCGCTTTTTGTGGCATAGAATGTCACTTTTTTGAGCAAGTGGTACGAAAAAGTTTAAGTTACCAACGTGTCTACAAAAACGAAAAAGTAATTATTCTTAAGGTGAATCCGCAGCTGTAGCTGTAAGTACCTGTATTAATGATTTCAATGATTATAATTATGTTAATACATATTATCTGTTATAGTTGCGAATCATAATAATTATTGTGATTAAGATAAAACCTGACACTGACCTGCAAATAGCAAAAAAACCGGCCAAGTGCATGTCGGACCACGCACAATGAAGGGTTCTGTAGTTAGAATGAATTTATCCCAAAAACAAACTTAACATTGTAGTTCAAAAACATGCTCTCCCATACATCGATATACGTTACGGTCAATTCTTCAACTGCAAATTTAAGTTGGTCGACTATCACTCGTTAACTTGTAAACCCTACTTAGCTGTGACAGTTTTCCTTTTAATTTCGTTATATATACTACTGCCATGAATTTTTTCACATATCCAAAACCAACCATTTAGCTGGCAGGGGGGGGGGGGGACACTTGACTCTAAAAAAAAATGACACTTTAAAGCTTAATATTACGCAAACGGATTTCAGAATTGAAAAATGGCTATTACAGACCCACAATATTTTTAAACGGCCTATCCAACGATACCCCACACCATGTATTAGACAAGAAAAAAAAATATCATGCCCGTTTTACGTGCAAGGAAGGTACCCTAAAAAAAAATGTTTTTCATGGTTTTATTTTACGACTTTTTCGGCGTGATTAATATGTGCACCCATGCCAAATTACAGCTGTCTAGGATTAAGCGTCTCTGAGCAAAGCCGGGGACAGACGGGCGGACGGACAGACAGACAGACAGACGGACATGGCGAAACTATAATGATTCCTTGTTTACTACGGAACCCTAAAAACGTAAGAAAATTTGAACTTCGCGGGCTGCAGCTGCGGATTTGATTTTGACTTTGATTCACCTTAAGTAAAATAATGACATATTACTATTTCATAAAAAAAGAAGACAATTTTATTTTTAAAAATGGAACTAAAAGCGGCGATCTCTTCGGTAGAAAGCGTTCATTGCGTTGCGGCCTTGCCGTAGGTGAGTATAAAATATGTTCCTTGGTTGCGGCTACAGAAGAAATAAAAAAAGATGCATTGGCGAGAAATCTTTAGATTTTTTTCTCTAATTACAAATTGAATTGGTGACCGTATTTTATTTTACAACAGTGAAAATGTTATCATCTAGTGAGAATGGAGACACGTATTTGCAGATGGAAGACAAAGGAAAATAAATAATTTACAATCTGTTGCCGCCAAGGTGTATTGGATTATTTTATTTTCTCGCAATCGTAGTGAAAAGTATAGTGTCACATGTCCCATGTGCCATATGTCACATGTACAACTCGGTTTCTAAAAACTCGTTGCTAAAACTACCTCGTATATAATGGGTAATTTTAACCCCTTGTATAACAATCTACTATTTATTACCTATTGACATTTAACTTTATTTTCTAAAGAAAATCCCACTAAATCGAAAAGTCCGGATAAAGTCTGGATGTTGGGCTAAAAAGCCGGATAAATATAACAGACCGAAGGGTTAGGCAGAGATGTACATATAGAAAGAGACCAACGTTTCGTCAGTTACGTATGGTTAAGTCCCATGTAATAGAGGGTGAGCCTATTGCCATCAACCGGGCACGAATAAAATGCCACAAGGACAAATCCGGACGGATGGTAACCGGTAGGATATCGAATTTTTAATTTATTAAGGAAGAAAAGGTTCATTGAATTAGATAAGTTATAAAACTGATATTATACGGATTATGGTTGCTTCGTAGGGCAGACCCATGAATATTGTTAAGAGATCTTCGGTCTTTCGAGACTAAAAGGAATGTCCCATCATGTCTCATGAGCATGGTTAAAAAACCTTTAACCATTATATTAGATTTATAAGCGGGCTAATTGAATGCCGGGATTGGTGCAATTAAAAATAATATATTTTTGGTCTGTTCTAAAAGTATTCTGATGATTATTTGAATATATTACTTACCTAAAACCGAAGTTCTAATTTTAAATCATTTTCATGAATGAAAAAGTGTTTTTCGTTCCAGTTAGTATTAATTGCGTATGAAATTAATAAGTTGTGTGGTGTAATAAATAAAAAAGAGAATTCACCACTTTAACACGTAGGTAGATATATTCATTTAATGGTAAAAACAATACGAAACAAGCAAAATATAAAAGTTTAAGAAAAATATATACCTAATCCTTTCGCAGCAGCCGGGTAAAATGATAAAAACAATTGTGGGAAATTTGGTCTACATATTTTAGTTACACATTTGGTTTAGGAGCCAGAGAATCTATTGCAGTCAGTTTGAGGGTTGCGAGCAGTAATTACCTAAGCAACACGTGAATATTATCTAAAAAAAAACGTACCTAAGTTAAACAGTCTATTTTAAAAACAGCTTATTCTACAATATAAACTCTACGAGCACTGATAACTACAATAAGCGAGTGTGATGGTTTAGAATAAGCGACACCTGGCGGAATGTATCCTGTGCCTCGACCGCACAATTAGGTGACACGACGTACAGCAAATTAGACCCTCAGATGAAGCCCGCCTGGATAGCATCACAGGCAACACACCGAAACGTACTCATCGGTGTCAAACTGCAAGTTATGCGGCTGGTAAAACGAACCGCCTGGAGGGTCTCAAACTCAAACTCAAAGCATTTATTTCAATTAAACCATTTACAGGCACTTTTGAATTGTCAAGAAGTCGGTCAGTTACAAATATGAAGCTAGTTGCCCATTCCAAATAGTAGGTTTCTATAGAGAAGAACGGGCAAGAAACTCCACGGACACTCTTTTAAATTAAAATATTGATACAAAGTATTGGTTACATCATTCATATTTAAATTATACATGTGAGAACGATGCAAAACGTCAAAAGCGCCCGTGATTAAAAAAAAACAATTCAAAACTAAAATAATTAAAAATAAGCCGTGGCAGCTAAGAGATGACCAGTCCCAACTGACAGCGCCCGTTCACGACCATGACGCATAGATCAGCACCATTCAGCTCAACCATTTTGAAGGGAGCTAAATGATCCAACACACACGCCACCATCAGCGAGACATCTGAGTGAGCATGACATACTCTCAGCCGCCAGGGCACATTCATGTCAATGAAAGACATATTACACGGTAAATGGTAGCTCTATTGTACATAGTACTCACACCTGTGATATGCAATTATACAGGGTGTTTGGTGCATCGTGTGCCAAATTAAAATGATCGACTGAAGGGGTCATCCGCTAGCCTTTCAGACCCCTTAACACCCCTCATGCTCTGTGGATTTTTTTTATCGACTTTTTATTGTTTTCCAAAAAAAAGACCCAAATTTTACATTCAAATACAGATTTTAAAAAAAATATAAGGCGTAGACTCTGAATTTTATTTTTATTTCGATGTGTATTGTTTAAGAATACTTTTAAATACAAAATTAGTGATATTAGTCACCTAGTTCTTTTTTAATTCACTCGCAAAGGTAAAACTTAAATTAAAGCTGTACATGTTACAGCTGTTTATAAGGCTACAAAAAAAAAATCAAAAGCGACCGGGATCTTCCAACTCCCTCATTAATTCTCCAGTCTATCCTCTTTCTAATGATGTGCCACATGCCATAAAAGTATTTTAACGCCTTTGTGAATTCGCTAGAATTGTGAATTGAGTCACCTAAGGCTAATATTCAAAATTATGATTTAAAAAAAAATCTCTTAAATGATACCTGTCAAACCTATAAATCTGCTATCTCATTCTTATGGTTAGGTAAATTCGTGTCTCATATCTGTATCTTTCGTGGGATTTACTTGAAATAAAAAAACAAAATTGCATTTTTAACATTTATTTAATCATTGTTACAAATCTTGCTCAAATTGTTGGCCTCTGTTGCGAATGCAGGCCCGACACCTGTTTCGTATTTCAACAGTTGTTGTACGAAGTCGTATTTCCTCCTTAATAGTATTGAATGCCGCTTCTATGCGTTGGACTAATACCTCCCTAGTTGGAACCTCCGTAGCATATACCAACTCTTTGGCACGTCCCAAGACATAAGTCTAACGGAGTTAGATCTGGGGAACGTGGCGGCCATGGAATAGGGCCATCGCGTCCAATCCATACATTGGGGAACACATTGTCGAGATATTCCCTCACAGTCAATCGCCAATGCGCGGGACAGCCGTCATTTTGAAATACAATGGGCACACGTTCATTAAATACGGGCACATCGGTCACTAATTCGGGCAGGTTATTTTGTAGGAATTCCAGGTAGTCTTCGCCATTGAGATTATCGGGCAGGTAATGCGGTCCAATTACCTGATTCCCAATCACTCCTGCCCAAACGTTTACACTAAACCTTCTTTGTGAAGATTTCTGTCTTTTAACACGTGGGTTTTGCGTTTTCGTTGTCCAGTGGTGCAAATTGTGTAAATTGAGGATCCCATCCCTGCTTCTTGTAGGGTCTTCCTCAAAAAGTGCCAGTATTCTCTCGTCTACTTCAACATTATGTCGCACAATATGGACCCTTGGTTCATTAAAAGTACTCGTAACACTGCCAGTCTCGCGTATGCGTCGGTATGTGTCTTGAAAGACTCTGCGGCCAGGTAATCGTCTACCAGGAAAGCGTTCCTGGTAAAGTCGTTGCGCTGCACGAGCGACGCCATTAGCGGCTCCGTAAGCCATCATGATGTCCGCATATTCTTTGTTAGAGAATGTCACCATTGCAACAACAAAAAACTCAAAGTTTAACAATAACAACAAAAATTAAACAAATGTAACAAGAACCAGCAAAACTTAACGATAACAAAGTAATAAAAGAATCGCGGAGTATGGTGAACTAGCACACACGTTAGGTAGCAGAAGCAGTCATGTCTCGACTAAAAAAATGGCGGGTCAGGCGGCGCGATTTGTTCAAACCGATTTAAGGTATGCAAGAAAGAGATAGAAGATAGATTTTACTGTGAAAGAGTGAGAAAACAAATTTTACCTCTTTCTCAAGTAACAGTTCCGCAATAAATATTTTTTCATTAGAATTTGGAATGTAGTTTTATGTGACTTGATTCACAATTCTAGCGAATTCACAAAGTTGTTAAAATACTTTTATGGCATGTGGCACATCATTAGAAAGAGGATAGACTGGAAAATTAATGAGGGAGTTGGAAGATCCCGGTCGCTTTTGGTTTTTTTTTTGTAGCCTTATAAATAGCTGTAACATGTACAGCTTTAATTTAAGTTTTACCTTTGCGAGTGAATTAAAAAAAAAACTAGGTGATTAATATCATTAATTTTGTATTTAAAGTATTCTTAAACAATACACATCGAAATAAAATTAAAATTCAGAGTCTACGCCTTATATTTTTTTTTAAATCTGTATTTGAATGTAAAATTTGGGTCTTTTTTTTGGAAAACAATAAAAAGTCGATAAAAAAAAATCCACAGAGCATGAGGGGTGTTAAGGGGTCTGAAAGGCTAGCGGATGACCCCTTCAGTCGACCATTTTAATTTGGCACACGATGCACCAAACACCCTGTATAATACAAAGGAGATTGAGTTTATACAAGGGGTATTCCAGTACCCCAATGAAAGAAGCTAAAATCTGCCTGTTCAACTGGTCTTATACCATAAGTTTAATAGTAATGTATGTAATTGTACACATAAACCTTTCGGAATAATTCTCTCAATGATGATGAAAAACAACGTCAGAATGCGTTGCGTGGTTTAGGGTCGGTTCACATCTGATGGAAGATGCGTCGAGCGTATCATCGGTCGCGTCTATTCGGTCAAATAGGGTGGTTTCATATCTGACGGAAGATGCGTCGGGCGTAACTTCGTTTTGCCACATTATTACGCGTCTATTCAGTTTCTGCATTCGGCATCTACAGAGCGGTAGTGTTCTGTGATAATTAATTTTAAAATTAAGCCCATCGAAATAATAGCTATTTGGGAGACTTTAGAACAAGATTGAAAAAAGAAACGACGAAATTGGGTGCATCCTTTAGATACTAAAAGAATATCAACTGGCCAATTTCATTGTCTATATGCAATTTTAAGAGAGTATCCTTCACAATGTATTCCGATTAGGCCGACAATGCGTTGACGGAAACGGAACAGACGCTGTACGCTCGACGCACTAACGCATCATCAGTGAAGTGTGAAAGGTTGAATGTTTTCTCATATAATATTGTCTGTTCTGGCGTTACGCGACTGAATACGCGACGCATCTTCCGTCAGATGTGTACCGACCCTTAGAAGCACGACGCGGTCACACAGACAGACGCGAAAAGCGGCTTTAATTTATATAACGTGTAGATATCGATTTAAATAGGTACTTTGTAACGTTACGATTAGCCGGAGGGCTAGTTGTAAGTCACATTTTAAATAAAAGAAGATAAAATAAAAGAAGATAACACAAAATATAAAGAGTAAGTGTGAGTAGGAGTTCCAGGTCGGCCTCAATGTCGCGCGGCTCGGGACGCTCGGTTGGCAGGAAGCAGGATCGGCAGGCAGACTTTTAACTGATATTATTTATACTTTAATAAGAAAGAAAATACGTTTATTTGCGGTAAACATGCCGCAAAAAAGAAAATAAACACATACAAATTTTCGGTCACACATTATGTGTAAAACTAAAGTAAATACACATCATTATGCGTCTAAGATCCCTACCGCAACTAACAAACGAGTGGATAACCTTGAAACGGCTGAACAGATTTTGATAAAACATGTCTAAGAACCACTGCTGGAAAACCTGCTTTCAAATAAAAAAAGCCACATCCAAATAGGTTCATCCGTTTAAGAGCTACGGTGCCACACACACACATATCGGTCAAACTTATGACACCCCTCTTTTTTCGTCGGGGGTTAAAAATAAAAAAAAGGTTGGGAGAAACATCCACGCAAAACGGCTATCGTATATGTAAGCAAATATTGTATGGATATCTTTATCCTAGAACCTCCAAACGGTAATAAACCTAGCTATCCTAACTGTCTGTTTACAGGGTGAGCAGGAAGGTCTTAAAAACGAAATAAGGTGGGTCTCGGGCAGGTACTGATTGAATGGCACATGCATGGTAGAACCTAGTGCTAAGATGGCTGATACAATTGAATTGTGATCATTACGGCCATGATAACTGGCCCGCAGTAATAAATCATTGGCATTGGCATATAGTTGAAGTATTTCCTGTTCTCGTCAAGCATGCCTACATTTTAATTAGACCAGTATTGATCAAGCATAGATTTGATCAATTAAAACTGTTGCACTTTATGTAAGACCGCAGTTAAATTGTAACTCACTAAACTGATTTAGAACACAGATAAGAAGAAACTTTGTAACTGAAAGTGGGCTCATTTGTTTTATTATTTTATTATTGATTTTCTATTACCTTCCTGGAGGTTTTATAACGCAAAGACAGAATTCAAAAAAATAATTCAGAAAACAAATGTATTAACAGTTGCTTTAATTGTGACTAGAGAACCAAATATATTAAAGAAACAGGCCAAGTGCGAGTCGGACTCGCGCACGAAGGTTTCCGTACCATTATCTATAAAAATGGCAAAAAACATGTTTGTTGTATGGGAGCCCCCCTTAAATATTTGTTTTATTTTAATTTAATTATTTATTTTTAAAGTCAATATATATCTACATATTCTGTGAATATTTCAAGCCTCTACCTGTTGCCGTTATCAATAGAGGGCAAAAACGAGCAAAAAAATCACGTTTGTTGTATGGGAGCCCCCTTAAATATTTTTTTTAGTATTTGTTGTTATAGCGGCAACAGAAATACATTATCTGTGAAAACTTCAACTGTCTAGCTATCACGGTTCATGAGATACAGCCTGGTGACAGACGGACAGACAGACAGACGGGCGGAGCCTTAGTAATAGGGTTCCCGTTTTACCCTTTGGGTACGGAACCCTAAAAAACTATTAAAAGCAAAGGGACTGCTGTTAACTAAGTGGTTGTTACTGATTGCCTAATTAGCAACGGATTGCCTTATTACTGCTGAATTTACGTAATCGGCGAAAATTGTTAGGCGCTTAGCAGGCAAATGATAATTATTAATCTTCTGTTTTCACAACCTCTGATATAAATGTTATATGCCCCTGCGGGGCCGAGCACGGGCTGCCCAAAACGTTTGTGACAAGACATTGATTTTCTTAAATTTAATTTGATTTTTAATTATTTAATTTTGATTTTTTAAATTTTGTTTTGTTTTTTTACTTTTTTATTTTGATTTTTTATTTATATTTTGATTTTAGCTATATAATTTTTGCTGTGCCCTGACAGGGTCTACAACGGATCTTAGCTGTGAGCCTTTTATTAACATCTTTTTTACCTTGTGGAACGTAAATAAATGAATATGAATATGATAAGTTATGTCGTGTCAATTTGTGCTAGCATTTTATGACAAAACAGTTTTATCGCTCAAACTATGATAAAATGTGTGACTCAATTCATGTCACAGTAGGCCGTGCTCGCCCCGCTGAACAGTTTAGGAATGTTCTAAAATATTATATGAGTTAGGCGCCGCAGTAAAAATAAACGTGAAGTTTGTGACAAGAACATTAGTATAAGAATTTGATCAGGCGCAGCAGTAACCAGCTCAGCCCAGCTGCTGAATTGGTCCGATCTATTTCACTAGGCAGCGTTCGGGAAGCTCCACAATATCTTCTCGTCCCACATACCGCAGTGTCTCAAGACGAGTCATTGATCAGTGCGTGTTGCCAGTGATGACCTAGATGGCACTGAAACGTTTAAGTATATTCCTTGCTCAAGGAATATACTACTCTAACGGTCCCGCTCCATCCCCTGTGGCGCCTAGACGTTCCCTTTGAGTTATTGTTTTAATCTAAATCCAAAGCCCCTAACTAGTGATTCTAGTGAACACCACATTGGCGACGAGTAAAAGCGCAGTAAGTCAAATTATGCTGATGTACCTATAATTGGGTCAGTAACAATATAATATATATTTTTATTGCACGAACTGTTTCGAAAGAAAAATAAAATTGGTGATAGTAATCTATGCGAATTTCAACACTCGTTAATACCTATATTTTTGAAATGTGTTATATCTAATTTCAATTTACATTTGTTGTTGTGTCGTTACTTAGCTATCTGTGTGCGATCTGTCGGCCATGTGCTGCGTAGATCGATGAAATGAGTTATTATTTTAAATATATAAATAAATTATATTAAATAAATAAACTCGTAAAATCTGTGTCGGATTGTGGATTGTGGTGGGCGCCCATTGTGCCACCCTATGTAAAATTTTGAACATTTATATCTGTAACTTTTATGGTGTACATAATAAAGAGTATTCTATTCTATTCTATTGTGGTTACTCTGCATTTTGACAATAATTATAAAGAAATAGATTCATTGTTCTGTACGAGTATATAAATAGATTCATTGTTTAGAAAATAATCGAAACACATCTAATAAGTATTGTTGACTAAAACCACGTTTGCAAATAATACAAACAAATAATGTATGTACCAATCGAAAGATATATTTTCGATCAAATAACGAATGTACCAGCGTTAATAATTATTTAATCGTTATTACCTAACCAAGTACCCCTTCGATAACTTCGAAGTAATTACTTTACATAATGTTACAATTGAACAAGTGTCATGAAATCTGTTAAATGATTTTTAGCCAAATCTAATATGTATCTTGCACTGGCTATCATCAACAAAAAACAAAATTAAATAATGATTCATCACATCTCTATGGGCCTCATTAGGCCCCGATACCGTTTTGCTTAGTTAGCACTTAGCGGGTACATATATTATAAACGGACCCTTGTGTGATTTACTAGGTAAAGTTTGTTTACTCAAATGCTATGTAAACAATACCCACAGAGCTCTTGTTATTAGCCGGGTATCGATCTATTTGACGTTAAGAATAACCAAAGTCGTGTAAAAAACGTGAAAAGTTTCTGGGCATGGTACGTTATGAACTTATGACATATATTTTAATGTACCCGGAGCTCATGTAGGTATCTGATCTTGACGCAACAGACGTATAGTCGCCGGCACGTAAAGGCTTCTACATACCGGCGCGCCTAGTCGCGCGACGCGACACGACACAAAGGCACCGCTCGTCCTGCGACGCGCGGGGCCTTCGTGCCGTGTCGCGTCGCGCGACAAGTCGCGCCGGTATGTAGAAGCCTTAACTTGGCAAGGTTTTGGCGTAGTGGGAGTAAGTTTACGCATGTATGTACAATTAGTGCAAAGAAAAATTTATTACTTTTATTGCTTGTTATTATTACTTTTTATTCTATGGTTATTGCCAGAATTTATTTTTAACCATCTCTGTTTAGAAGGAAGTTAAAGAAAGGAGAGAAACGTCTAACGATTCTTACCAAGTTACGTGCCGGCGACTTTAAGAGACACCGCGATTATAAAGTTGGAAAATTCTCGATTAGAGGAAAGTGTAGCTGGACTAAATTAAGAAAGAATATTTATTTGATGCTTGGGGTGACACAGCAAAAATCTAAAAACCATAACAGAAGCAAACTTGCTTCTGTTATGATTTTTTCGATTTCTTAATGTTTTAGATTTGGGCTGCCTGTTCAACTGCCGTTCTACAGTACAGTGTTCTACAGTACTTCAAAGTGCTCATCAATTCCGGAAGTAGATCTAATAATTTAAACTTGAACTGGGAACACATGAAACAATTTGAATTCGGCAAACGTCTCCCTGTACAAACATTCAGGCTAATAGTGCAAAACATCCACTGAAAGTGCCCGTTTGATACACAGATAAAAGCGTGTCTAAATCAGTGTCATATAAAATGGTTTAAGAATCTTTTCATCATCGCTTCTGAGTAGACCCCAGGCTCTAAAGCCTGGGGTCTACTCAGAAGCGTTAATCCTAAGTATCGGCTGAATGTTCGGCCGTTTTATAACTTCCATAGTTTCCTTTTTTTGACTTTGAATCCTTACCAGACTTCAAGTCACATTTTTGACTTTAGCTTATTTCTTTGACTGTCGTTTTTTTTTCTTTCGCCGTACTCAGCCATAGTTAGCCGTAGTCAAGCAACGGCCGAACATTCGGCCGATACTTTGGATTTATGTTCGCAGTAGACCCCCTGGTGATGCTATTCGTATTTGTTTTTAACATGCGTGCTGCCAACATTGAGTTATAATGTACTAACATTATTACACAGATCCATTGAGCATTATTCAATCTCATTGTTATAGGTACCTACGTTGTATCTCTACCTATCTACAAATACATTTCAACATCTGCGGTTTGGCATCTAAAGTCATTAGATAGCCTATTTTTCAGTATTCAGTCTAGATTATTCTTCTAAACATCAACCTTTGTATGACACAAATGCACAAAATAATTCACATAGATGTCATCGATAGATAGTAATTTCATTGTAATTAAATACAAATTAATGCTAATTAGACATTTATCGCCAAAGGGCAACGAAAAACGTAATCAAGCAGGTCTAACGAACGATAAACTACATGTTCCGCCAATTTACCCGGGTGTTCATACTAAAACAAAGATAATAGCAGCTAACTAATCGTCGCCACTATCTGATAACAACACCAGTGTAGCTACACCTTTTGGAGCCAACGCCGACTTTTCAGTTCAAAAGTACTAGAAATGAGTTAGTGATAGTTCTGAAGTGGTACCAAAAGTGACAACTTCGTGAGTGCAGTGAAGCAGTCTGCGGTTTCTTTGGAAGTTCTTTTTAAGGTAATGTTTTGTGAAAATGTGAGCGTGCGTTTAATCATGTAATGTAGTTCAATGGTTTCGTGGAAATAGATTACCTAGATTTTATATTATTAGGTTATAGAGACAGGTAGGCGCTTTACATGTTTGATGCCTCTACTATGTCGGCTGATTATAAGAAAATGAAGTATCAAATCAAGGATTAAAAAAGAAAATCTAAATGCATACAGATAAACAATTTTTTTTATGAAAATTTAATTTGAAGGAAGGAAACTTGGTCTCACCCTGTGGTGCAATATTTATGCAAAATAATGCCAGACGACGGTCTTTGGCGCATGGTCTTCTTGTCATATTTTACATTTCTTCTTCGTAAACATATCCTCCTTGTGCCTTTTGAAACAGTATGTTGATGGCCGAATAACTTAAAAATAAAAGTTAATCAAGCAAGGTAGCGGAGCCGATTGCTCAGGGTGTATTATACACTCATCTTAGTATCGTCACTCGTGACGATTTTTGTCTATCGGTTGACAGCGCATTACGAAATAGCGGTTAAAACTATTCACATTCTCAACACCGCTGAGAAACTGATACTGGACCAGTTGATCATTTTCCATTTAGGTATTGAATAAACCATGCAATTAAAAACAACTGTAGTTGTTACAATGTTCTTATTTAATAAGCTACAGTTAAGATAATACTGCGATTCGCTGTAAAAGTTAAAATAATCTTGAAAGTTTAATTTAACTTATACATACCAACAACACTCTTGAATCTGGAATTGAAACACATTTAACCAGGAATCAAGTGGCGTCTAGAAGAACTGTAGAGTGAAAATGTGTTGCTAAGAACTGTAGAGAGTGACAATGTGTTGCTAAGAACTGTAGAGAGTGACAATGTGTTGCTAAGAACTGTAGAGAGTGACAATGTGTTGCTAATAACTGTAGAGAATGACAATGTGTTGATAAGAACTGTAGAGAGTGACAATGTGTTGCTAAGAACTGTAGAGAGTGACAATGTGTTCCTAAGAACTGTAGAGAGTGGCAATGTGTTGCTAAGAACTTTAGAGAGTGACAATGTGTTGATAAGAACTGTAGAGAGTGACAATGTGTTGCTAAGAACTGTAGAGAATGACAATGTGTTGCTAAGAACTGTAGAGAGTGACAATGTGTTGCTGAGGCCAGATTCAGTATTAGTCAATTAATATTCTGAAAGCCGAAGTAAATAATTTGGTATTGTTTAGAATCAAGTTATTCTAACTGAACAGACAGCTGTGCTGCTGGGGAGTTTGTTGCGCTACTTCTTCTTCCCCAGCTAAACCACTAGGAAGTGGTAAAGGGCGGGCGTTTCGGGGAACTGTATTATGTAATTTTGACTTTGAAAAAGTGCTGATTCTCAGCTTAGTTTAAAAAAATGACTTTTGATTTTAATTTGATGTTGGTCAATACGCCCTGGAATTCATTAGCTACTATCATCAATAATCATCAAGGTCGAAATGTGCAAAATGAATTATTCTGTTATATTCGTTACAATGCGTAAGCCATTACCTTTTATCTCATTTCTATGACTAAATCTTATCACTAGATAAGAATACTTCTTAACAATATTAGTTGGAATTCCTAAGAGAACATCATTAGGTAATTTAATGAAAATCTCGGAAAATGGCTCGTATCAGTTTGTCGAGTTTAAATTATAAAACATTCTGCAGTAGGTAGCCACTTAATAGACTACAGCTGTTGGCAAATGCTCTAACAAAACGTAAATTTGGATGGTTTATCTCCTTTCCAGTTTAGATTAGATTGTTCCTTGGATAAGTTACAACCCACACCTTAAAGAGACAATGACAGAAAAAGTTATGATAGACGTACCCACGATGACGATGTAGCAATGGAAACCATAGGGGAAAATGCATCAAGTAACTAGGAATAAGATTTCCCTTTTTTATAATCTGAATCTCGATTGAGATGGATGTAACTGAGGAGTGTCATCAAGTGACGATAATATATTAGATAAAAATAGTAAATGATCGTCCAGAGTCAGTCCGGCTACCAACCGCTGACTGGTGAATCTTTTATTTTATCCAGCCTAGAACTACTTATTCTTACTTGCCACCTATTACTGCTGGGGAGTTTATAGCGGCACTTCTTCTTGCCAGCTACGCCACTTCTTTTGGCAAGCACTAGAAAGTGGTGAAGGGGCATTTTGGGGGACTGTCTTATGTAATTTTGACGTTCAAACAGAACTGATCCTCAGCCTAATTTTAATAAATGACTTTTGATTTAGTTGCTCATGCTGACACGATAGAAGAAGCAGAGCTATTGTCATAATATATCTTATATTCAAGTCTAGACCAAAACTTATATTCTCCGTACATCTATAGGCACTTTGTATGACGTCGAAGATAAACAATATTCTTACTACAGTCAAGTATCTCGGTAAAACAAGTTAAAAAGATCTTCCGATTATTTTTTTATCTTATCACGGGGACCGTATTGTTATCTATTGTTTAGTTACGCGGTGTGCGCGGGCGCAGTGTCACGTTAACATTCTCCTGCTGGGAAAATGTGTGGAGAAGTGTGAAGGATATTTGGGGTGAGTTGGGATGGGGGTGAAAGGGGAGAATTGTTTTATGATTGTATTTTTAGCAGTTAGGAATATGGTTATGTAACTATGCTTAGTGTAAGGTTAGCTCTTAGGGAGTGTGACTTTTTGATATAAGTGAACAGGAGTTTCCCTCGATGCATAGATGTCCCTATGGAATAACGTGTTTTGACATAAAGTGCGTTTTCAGATGTAGGTATGTATGTCAGACTTAGGCCTTTATAACGCTAGCTAAAGTGGATAAATTTGAAGTCCAACTTTTTATTTGAAAAATGTCGGAGAAGGCTGGGTTGATGATGCACTAAACACATAATGAGTATTTTACGATTTGTTGTTATAGATAACCACGTACGTGTTATATAAATTGAGTCACCGATAATAATTACACCTGAATGTAGAATCTCTTCTTAAAACACATGGTGAAAAGGGGAATTACATTTCAGGCACTGTTAATTTTAACCCAAGACCAGTTTGCACTAGATTTTACTTTTCAATACTTTTTACGGCTCTTGTCGAAAGAATGCAAATTTATCTAAAATGTGCCTTAGGTTTACCAACATTTGCTTTAAATTTTGTATAAATAATATATCCAGTAACCAGAATACACAAACATGCTTTTTGACATTAAAAAAAACAATTCTCATTCGCAAGGAATTACTAAAATTGAAAAATCTTGAAAATTTCTTAATTTTCCACACTCCGTTCACCGTTAATATCGAGTAGTTTAGTAGAAACGTGCTTCTGCCATACGTGCAAACACGTGAACAACATAACCTTCCTTTAGGCGCCGCGGAGTAGAGTTTGTCTAGCTATCTGTTTGTTCGTTCGTTCGTTAGAGGATTCGACATTTACTCGTATATGACAATTTCTCTGACATTGACAGGAATAGTAGTTTTGAGTTGAAGGTCAAAATAAATAAAGACTGACTTGGTCACTGCTGCATTCCAGTATTCCTGAAAAAGATCCGTGTGCGTGACAGTTCCTGGTGCGAATGCGGCCTTCATACTCTGGATCATACCTTTTTCTAATGTCCTTTTAATTCCCAATCCTTTGACTTGTACCATAAGCTTTCCAAAATTAAAATCCCTCTTCCTATTAACTTCCATTCCCTCTTGACTAACTTTTCTCCTAAACTTATCCAAGTTTTATCAAAATTTTTAAATGTAAATATTTAGTTAACTACCACGAAGTGCAAAGTTCGACGGCTCACCTTGCTGCGTTGCCGTCACCACATGACGCTGGCAGAATAGTCGACATCGGCTCAATTGCCAAACGAAAAAAAAAAAACCTGTATTGATGCAATTAAGCCATAGTAAACAAAAGTTGCGTAACATAGTTGCACATCATGCTGTTCTGTTGCTTGCAACACGAATTGTTACAGTGTTGCTGAAAGCAGGAAAGAATGGTGAAAACATTGTTTTAACAACATTTCGGTCCGCTTGCACCAATTCTATTTCTGTCGGTCGTTTATCTATTCAAAGATATGTTTTAAATATCTTTAGCGCTAAACGTATTTAGTGTTTAGAAATTGTTACTCAACTTTTGTTTTATGAAACCGAGGCCTTCGTTCCAATTTCAATGCTATTAGAGATGGTCTGCTGGAATCACAACCCTGCGTGGAGACTTTATTTTGGTTATAACCTTTAAAGGGTGAACTATTATTCCATTCCAACATTGGTGCTTAGACGCAAAGCTATTACGTACTACAAGGAACACGTCAAATTAAAGTTCAACCTGTATGTTGTTCATTGCTAATGCACCAAAATACGCGTCTTTTAAATCATCTGTTGGCAGCAACATCGTCACAAAGATGTAACCAACGTTGTAAGATCTATTGCAACCATATTTATCAGCAAATAAATCTTTGACTTTGACTTAACACTTCTTTCTCGTTGTAGTAACAAGAAGGGACATAATATCCTGGGTCGTAGGTCTTCACATCATCTGAATTTACACTCACACTAATATCTACGCATTTCGCAAAACCTAACAATGATGAATCATTCCACTATAATTAGTGTATCTCATAGTGTTAAGTACATAACGCCGTTCCACAATTGAACAGCCTGATAGCACTTCACACTAAACATAATAACACATAACCTCAATGTTATGTAATGCAACTTTCTTGTATCTCTGCTAATGATTGTAACTCGGAAACGGCTGTATCGATTATCATGAGTATGCTTTTGTAACTGAAGATCGATGGAAATCGTTGGTGCGTAAAAAGTTATCGAGTATAGTCCTAAATACGATGTTAGGTAGGTCAATGTGTTTTTGAACGAGTAGGTCCCTGGGTACTTTTGTTTAAAGTGTACATTCAACAGCACCCACATGGAAACAAATTGATTTTCAATACAGTTGTTTCAGAGGCTATAATTATGATTCGAAAATTAAATCTTTTGCATATGCATCTTTCTGTTACGCGGTCGTGACTTTTGTTTACGAGCTCTAACATTAGTTTTGCAGTTGAGTTTTAAATTTATAAGTCAATTTAAAAAGTTTAGTAGCAAGGAGTTTTCATGCATAGAATAAAACGTGATAGATTTTATACGAGGCAAAATGAATGAGGCCGTACGTCTTAGCATTGAATTCTCAAAAGTCTTTTAAATGGTTCTTTAATATATTTAATTACCAGTTTTAATTTCATTATTTTCACATCAACATTTGTCAATAATCGAATAGGCTGTATAGGCTGTTTGAGTTGAAAAAAAAAAATGTCCTGTTGCAAAAACGCGCCATTTTCCGAAAATTTTATTTTTTTGTGTGATAAATTGATTATTTATTTGTAAATAATATGAGTTCAAGTACAAGTAATGAAATGGAATTGACTCCACCTGATATTTTATCGGAGAAAACTGCGCAAGATTAAATTTTGCCTCCAAAATCTCGAGAAAGATATATGTCACCTTACGAAATTTTATTTAATTCTTTAATTTGTTTTTTACTATTTCCCACAAGTGTATTGAAAAACGTCCTGTGATACACGGGTGTGTAGGTTACCTACTTTTCACCCTTGTATCACAATGTACTGTTTTTCACTGATTTATTTCGCAGCATTAAGACTAGTTCTGGTAGCTCAAACCATGACCTGATATCTAGTACACTTTTTATTATTTAATAGCAGTTAATTTTTTTTTTTTTTTTTTAATTACGTATCGGTAGATCCAGTAAACGGTAGTGATTAAGTCATGAAATCATTTTTGCAAAGGTTCTCACCTTTACAAGAATATAATTATCTTGTAGAGATGAATTGGGTTAAAGTTTTGCAAGCTTACGTAAGTATTTTTTGTAAAACTTGAGTACTTTTCAATTTAACTGAAGAAGAAGCACTTCTTCTCTAGTGACCCATAAGCTATTATACAGCGTGTATCAGACATGTGTGGTCATATTTAAGGGAGTGCTACAGACCATCATTTTGAACATCTTTCTCCCTGGGACCAACATCTCAACATCGTAATAACTGTCCCATACAAAACTTCAACCCAAGTGTATGGAACAGCTGATTATACTATAATTTAGCCAACGAGGTTAACTTCTTAGGGTGCAGTGGACCCTGTCAGGGTTACGAGCCTGTCCGAAAGGGGTATCGTGGCTCTGGCAGACATTCATTTGAAGGAACACGGTGGGTTTTAGTCAGTAAAACTCTGACACGCCCTCCCACTCCGCCCAAAGCGGGAGAAGTTATTTGATAATTTCTCAACCAAAAAAAAAAGGGGTGCAGTGGACGTAGGTATACCTTTTTTTTTTTTTTTGTTCATGGGGTGGAAAATCCGGGGTTCATGGGGTGGGCGGAGGGGTCTGTCAGACTCTTACTGACTAAAAACCACCCCACTGTTCCCCTCCCACACTTGCACCGGGTATCTTGGGATCTGTTATTACTTCCGCAATCCCCGGCTAGTGCCGGCCCGCCTCTGCGGGCCACCTCAAGTCTGGGGGGGGGGTGAGGTGTCTGACCCCCCCCGCGACGTCTGATAGGGGCGCGCGTGGAACACTACGCGCCGCCACCTCGGGTCCAATGTTAATGTTACATGTCGTAGGTATACCTAACTCAAGTATCATCACACGTAGGTTTAAAATCCCCTGAATATATAAAATACACTGAAATATGATAACTTTAAAAAAATATCCGTCTTTAAAATCTGGATGTAGAATTATTTCCTACCGTTAAGAGATTAGAGTTTTTCTTTCACTGCTGATATCTAGTAACTGGCTATCAGAATTGTGAAACGCTCTGGAACGTAAGGTTACCGTAACTTAACCACGAGATAAGATCGCAGATTATGTGAACGGAGATTACGCCGCTACACTGCCTGTTTGTCTTAGACATTGTTGCTTTAGTACGGAAGCGGGGTTGGCAGAGATAGTAGGAAATCTCAGCCAGTGTTGCCTTATGATCGAAAGAATTTAATGAAAAAATAACATTGGGGGCAGTCTTTGTCCACAGGACTTTCAGCTCTACCAGTCTTTATTATTCCTCTGGTTATTTTAAGTCTTCAGGACGATGACAGCTTATCTACAAATGTTGGTGCTGTTACTGAACCCAGAACACCGATGAATGACAGATGACTAGCGGCTCCACCCGCCGCACACCATTGTAATGGCGACATGTCAAAACATCGAGATTTCTGTGCTGTATCTAAGTTAAATATTAGTGTTTTATACACATGAACTTTCCGGAATAAATAATCTAAATGATGGTTAAAACGTCATCAAAATCCTCTTCGTAGTTTAGAAAATCTAAGCGGTCTCACACACAGACAAGCCAAGCAGCTATGTATAGATGATAAAGTTAGAAGAACAACCTCAGTAGCCAATACAATGTCCAAGTAGAGTATGATATAGTAAAACCTTCTTTAACTCAATCTTTCAAAAAGTACACAATCTTAGTTGGTTTATAAACACTCTTTCACTTCCATCAGACTTGACAAATTACTAGCTGTTTGTAAATTGTCAAACGGTTGTCTGAATTTCCCCTTGCCTTTGCTCCTGAATTTCTCCTCTTTGTCTTCAAATGTGCTCAAATGTCTGCATCGGCTGTTCCAGTGTCCTTAGCTGATCGTGGTTCTGTTGTGGCAGTGGCAGTCCAGATGTGGCAGAGGCGGTACACCCTGATCAATGGCTGAGGGGAAGTGGCGGAACATCTGCAGGATCGTTTGGAGGAAACGAGTTTTTGAACCTGAACGGACAGACCCAGGGAATCTTAAAAGGTGAGGAGAATATTAGTGTTCTGCTTAGGAATGTTTAAGTACCTAAAAGTTGCATCTTTATGCAAACAGTTATTTATTTATAGGAGAACCAGGTTTGTTCTCCTATAAATAAATAATTGCGATCCATGCAAATTGTTATCCTCCTGGATGATAATTTTATAGGTAACACATAGTTAATTACAGGTTTTCACGGGTAAAAACAGAAAAAGTAGTAGACATTTTAGGATCACTAACAAACACGATGGAAAAAAATATAATATACGGTACAATAAACACTATGCACTTTTTAAAAAGTCGGCGTTCAGCTGAGTGCGAGAGAATAGGTTTCGTAGTAAATGAGTCAAATAAGAGAGGAACTCTTTACAAATAATATTAAAGTCCTTACTTTTTTAATATCAAGTTTGATGTTGGCTGTGGAATGCAGAAGACGAGGAGGCTGCGAAATGCAATTTATTAATTGGAATGCTTATATGTTTCCCCATGGTTTTCTCTAACGACTTTTGGATACGATGATAATAATTTGTTTTGAATAAGCTTCAGATTAGCATCGTCTCGATAATTCCTCATCCATCCTCTCTGGCCTTGCAAGTGTCCATGTCCGTAGACCAAAAGCAGTTTTCAAAAGGTTCCCCAGTAGGTTTTGCCAACCCTTATTTAAAACAGTTAAATACAGCAGCAGCTTTCTCTGCAAGTCCAAAACTACAGTACCTACGCTTCTTTTAAAATTGTGGATTGCGGCCGATTTTCTGAATTTATTTAAACACCTGGTTTGGTTTTTGTTTTGTTAATTATAAGTTTCTTCAGCAAATAGGAACAACTTTGTGCAACATGTACAACATCAAATCATGTGACTTAAATATCCATCTGCCCAATTCCCAGATGTCTGAACTGCTGGGACCTGACGTCCCTGGGCGTGGGCAGCACGCTGGGCATCGGCGTGTACGTGCTGGTGGGGGTAGTGGCGCTAAAGACAGCCGGGCCCTCCATCCTGCTGTCGTTCCTCATCGCTGCCGTCACCTCGCTGTTTGCAGGTAAGGGTAACAGTCAGCTTTATCCATGCCTTGCCTTTGCTGGAGGCAGGCATTGGGACCTATGTCTAACTGTGGACATCATTTGCAGAAATTACAATGATGACCATGGATTGCTGTTGTTGTGTCTTCTCGTGTGTCGGTATAAGCCATTGATATAATTATATGAGCCTATGTATGACAATAGGTCAAACCGTTCTGAAAAGATATGCTTGAAATCTGGTCTCAATAATTAGCAAGGACTAGCCAGTGTTGGGATACCAGTGTGGGAGGACTTGGTAGAGGCCTATGTCTGACGGTAGACTACGTAGTAACTGGATTGAGAAAAAAATGGTTATTGTTGGTGCTTTGGAGAAGAGTTTTAATGGGATAATCTAGCAACTGGCACTACTCGATTATTATGGAATTGTGTAATCTTATTGCTCGTATTGTAATCACTTCACATGGCTCTGTTTGTACCGGCACACCCAGCATTGATAACGCTTTAAATTTTTTCTAATTAAACATGAAAAAGATAATTATACACAAGGATATTCTGCCAATTATAGTACTAATCTAACTATGGGTGTTTGCGAAGAATTTGTTCCTTATTTAATTCTTCCATATATCTGAGCTGTGTCGACAGCCGGCACATTTGTTTTGCAAAGTTATAATTCTGTATATTTACATACCTAGAAACATCACTTCAGTCTCGTCATAACTTAGGAATTACTCTTATCAGACAATTATTATTATCGATTCGATTGTTTGAATATCGTAAACAGAGATCGGATACATAGTATGTAGATATGAAATATGTATTCATATGAGTATATATAATTCATATTGGTAATTTACAGTGAGCCTCCAATATAAGGATATGCATGCAATTTGTCATAAAAATTCAAGGAATTTTACTTAAAATCTAAGCCGCTAGGTATATTGACAACAAACATTGTTTTGTTTTTATGTTATCACCTTGCAAACAGGACGATACGATGCGTCGTCGGTCACCTGTGTGAAAGATACAACAATCTTTAATAACAGCTATTGAATATTATTATTTGATTCCCTATGTTATTATCTTCAAGTTAGCAATGTTATTAAAGTATGGATTTTCCTTTAAACTGAGCTCAGTCTATAGCTGTCCATCTCTGGACAAAGGCACTTCCAAGTTGCATATAAGTAGCTCTTGGTCCCCTACATCATTACTTGTCACCATTATAATGCCAGTTGGCATGATGATTACGTTATCAAAGTCAAGTGTTTATTGCAAAAATCAGGACTATGGTGTTTCAGGACTATGTTACGCGGAATTAGGAGCCAGAGTCCCGTTGGCAGGGTCAGCTTTCATCTACACATACGTCACCGTCGGAGAAATGGTCGGCTTCATGGTTGGATGGAACAACATACTTGAGTTTATATTTGGTGAGTTGGATTAAAGAGTGTGTGTTCTATCGGATCCATAACGAATTCATGAGGTAGACTGACACGAAAACCGGTTGTTACGTTACAATTTAGGAGATGGTGAGAATGAGATGAGAACGGTATTCATCAGCTCCCCAATGATGACCAAAAATTAAGAGAATGTGGAACCGTACGAATCCCCAATAAGCTTTAGACAATTTGCCTGCGTTGCGGGACCATAAGATGAACAATATTAACTTTTGGGAGAGGACGTCTTCCAGCGAAGGTCTATGAGTGATATTATGATACCAATGGAATTTTTTAACCGATCCTTAAATTTATTCTCCTAAATTCCAGGGACAGCGAGTGTGGCCCGTGGTCTGAGCTCGTACATCGACGTTGTAGCAGACCATAGCATGTCCAGATGGTTCCAGGCGGCCATGCCCATCCCTGAACACTTCGGCATCTCCCCCCACTTTGACCTCTTTGCCTTTCTCTTTGTTTTATTCATGGGAAGTAAGTATCTGTAAAGCTGATATCAGACGCTTCGCTTTTGCGGCACTGGCAGCTGAGAGTATGTCATGCTCACTCAGACGTCTCGCTGATGGTGGCGCGTGTGTTGGATCATTTAGCTCCCTTCGGAATGGTTGAGCTGAATGGTGCTGATCCATGCGTCATGTTCGTGAGCGGGCGCTGTCATTTGGGACTGGTTATCTCTTTGCTGCTGTTAGCTTTATTTAATTATTTTGGTTTTTTTTTTATGTTTGATTCTATTTGCTGTACTATGGACGCGTTTTTTTTTGTAATATCGTCCTCACATTTAGTTATAAATTCAACAATAAAGATGTAACAATATTTTTGTTACATTATACTAACCACTTTCTCACTTCTTAAACAGCATCATTACAGAATATTTCCTTGCTCTTGTTTCATGTATATTATTGTATATTGTATATATATATTTATATAGATAAGTGTATGCTTTGTGTATGTATGTATTTATTGTACATGTAAATGGTACACCACTGACTACCTGCAGTATTGTCTCTCCTGCTTCCTTAAATCCATCCAAAGGTTGTCTGTAAAAGATCGCTTTTAGCGATAAGACCGCCCATTGTGTCACCCTATGTAAAATTTAAACATTTATATCTGTAACTTTGATGGTGTACGTGTAATAAAGAGTATTCTATTCTATTCTAATATAAAAGAGTGTCGATGGAGTTTCTTGTCCGTTCTTCTCGATATGTACATACTACGCTGGAATGGGCAACTTAGCTTCATATTTCTACTGACCGACTCCTTGACTGTTAAAAAGTACCTGTAAATGGTTTAATCGAAATAAATGCTTGAGCAGTTTGTGTTTGCCTTTAACTCACTCTTTTTCGGCATGTTTCACTCGAAATGAAACGTCTCATAACAAAATGAATCAAACGTGAAAAATAAATTCATTAGTGAACCGATCCAACGATGTCAAATTTCGGCACTTTCACTCGCGTACCGAATGATCGAATAATTAAATGAAAGAGGCAGATGAACGTTCATTCCTATCTATATAGGTAATTTTATTGGTGTCGTGTAAACGTGGATTGAAACAAAAAATAACCTTCACTCGAGTGAAGTGTCTGATATCGGCTTTACCAAACCCGTTTCTCTTTTCCGAAACATCAGTTGAGAAGTAGTAATTTACGCTTTCATCTTCTGGTGGTGAATCCAGAAAGGGACCAGTGTTAGCTGTTTTAGTTTATATGATACAATCGATATTTGGCTATGCTGGCTAGCTTTTTGCTGTTTCGGCACATTTTGAATTTTACTTTAAGAATGAAGATAAAATATAAGAGTACTCTGTTTGATTCTATTAAACTGTTTAAAGATGCATAGTTACGTAATTTTTTTAATTTAAAACAGCAGCATAAATCCTTCTATTATAAAATTAATTATATATATTATAATATTATTTAATTGCTTTGCGGCACATGATTTGTATCCAGAAAGATGCTCGACGAATAATAGAAACGTTTTAGCTACCGTCTTCATCTTTGCGTCTAATTTTTATTTATCATACGTGTCTGACAATAGTGTTTATACCTTTCGCAGTAATGTTGTCTATCGGCGTGCGCGAGTCTTTGGTAGTCAACAATGTGTTCTCGGCAGTCAACGTTACGGTCATCATCTTCATTATCATCGCTGGAGCCTTTAAAGGTTAGTTCAATTGATCTAATATTGCAATATAACATCATTTTCTTGGTGACTTCTGACTAATACAGACTGAATTTATTGTCCTTTTATTTAACTACACGAAGAGATTTTAGAAAATGTTCCCTGGACTATTTTAAGCCTTTAGTTCGGTGGCCGTTTGTAACATTTTGGGTTTCTGCTCATGCTTTTATAGAGCATGATAAACCATCCATCCTGGTTCTAATATTTACAATCTGTATTAGATGCCTGCAGTTAAAAGTAGGCATAATAACAGTCTGACTTCTTGCAGTACGAAAATGAAACTGGTTTTTTTACTGTGTCTGAATATTCACTATCTTATAAGCTAGCAGAACTTATCATGAGGTGGTGGAACAGGCCCTCAATGCAGTTTCTCTCAATGCAATTCGTCATTGATCAATGTAATGAAGTCGGACTTTTGAAATGTTATTTGTACATTTCTAGTGAACCCCGACAACTGGAGCATCCCCCCGGAACAGGTGCCCCAAGGCTACGGGGACGGCGGGTTCTTCCCGTACGGCGCGTGGGGCATGCTCAAGGGTGCCGCCATCTGCTTCTATGGCTTCGTCGGCTTTGACGTCATCAATGCCTCGGGAGAAGAAGTGAGTGGATTTGTTACTAAGGAGATTTTAAATGATTGGCTTCCGACAACTGCGGTTAACAGATTCGAGAGACTATTGCCGTAGAACAAGATTAGTGAAAAAACTAAGATACTTATAGGCACGGAAATTCATAATTAAATAAAGAGTCTTGTGATTGGAGAACTTTTTTATGAACAAAGATGTTTATTTGATATTGGATGAAAATTAGGTCACGTTGCAGTGATCAATCATAATACTTTCGTAACCATTGAATTAGATATGTTATTAATTAAATAATCCTGCCTGGTTATGATTTTCTGCCTGCTTGCTTTGGCGGTTAGCCGAGCATCTGCCCCGGGTGTTGTAATGTTATGAAGTAAACGGAATTAAAACTCTATTGTAATAGTTATAGAACAGTGTTTCCCACATTTCAGGTCAAAGAGCCGAGCAAGACGATACCTATAGCGATCCTGTCGTGTCTGTGCATAGTGTTCACTGTGTATGCTGGCGTGAGCATTGTCGTCACTATGATGGTCCCTTATTATGAGATGGTGAGTTACTTTAAATCGTGCTTGAAATACTTAAGCACTGGATTTGCTTAACAAAGTCCTTTCAAACTGGTTTTCGGCTCTGTAAAACTAGCTTAATTTTTTTTACTACCTTACTCCTAGACCTTAATTTTATTTTACTAACTTACTGACTCCTAGACAATTCGAAAGTGTCTGAATTGCTTAATCGAAATATATAATTTGTCTTTGTTCTTTTCCTCAAAATAATCACGGTTTCGTTCGGTCTATTTTGTATATTGAAGCTCTTGATTGAAAAGTTGTCCCTAAAATACTACGAAAAAGATTTGTCAGCATAATCTATGCGGAAGCCTGCTTTAAGGCTTTTGCATAAACACAGACCTTAATTTTATTTTACTAACTTACTGACTCCTAGACAATTCGAAAGTGTCTGAATTGCTTAATCGAAATATATAATTTGTCTTTGTTCTTTTCCTCAAAAAAATCACGGTTTCGTTCGGTCTATTTTGTATATTGAAGCTCTTGATTGAAAAGTTGTCCCTAAAATACTACGAAAAAGATTTGTCAGCATAATCTATGCGGAAGCATGCTTTAAGGCTTTTGCATAAACACTGAAGTCGCCTACACAACATTTTAGAAGAGTTTTAATACAGCGTGGTAATCAATATTTCGCACAGTCAACCCACACATCAGTAGTAACAATTTGTGACAGTGCTATAGGCACTGTAGTCTTAGCAGTAAGGACGATTTTCGTAGTGTAAGTTATGTACGGTTGACTGTACGTTTTTTCTCATCTTGGAAGCAGACTATATCCAGTTGTGAACCACAGTAGAGTCTTGATAATGATGATAAGATTTTGTTCACAATTCCAGGTAGCTGTTGCCTCAGTGTCGACGGCGTTCAGTCAAGTAGGATGGGAGTGGGCGCGCTGGGTAGTCACCGTTGGGGCCGTCTTTGGTATTTCCACCAGGTGAGATCAAAAGTGTGGCATACAAGAGAGGAGGGCTATACTCAACAGTAGATGGAATCAGGGACCGTACAACCCCGGTTAAGAGTTAAGCCTTTCGAAGGGGTAACCCATTGAATGGGTTACCTTTATCATGATGTAACCCATTGAAAGGGTTTTATAGTAGAAACCCATTGAAAGGGTTACATGATAACCCATTGAATGGGTTTTATACAGCCAAAAACCCAGTAACATGCAAAAATCATAATATTAATATGTTATTTCGATATCCGCCCAGCACGCATAGTATCTCTATTCTACCGAGGGACCGTTTTGGTTACCATTTTAGAAAAACCCTTGGCTTAAATTAAGCCATTCAAAAGGGTTACCTACACCGTATGGGTTTTTATCGAAAACCCTTTCAATGGGTTACCAAAATTTAATTTAAGCCGTTCTTAAGAGTTACCCATATAATTATATCGTATGGGTTTTTGTTTAAACGCTTAGAAAAACCCTATCGAAAACCCTTTCAATGGGTAACCAAAATGGTCCCTGGATGGAATACGGCTGTCAAGGATGATGATGAAGTTTCTTGCCGGTTCTTCTCCATAGGAAACGACCAATTGGAACCGTGCACCTAGCTTCTGACGTTTCATAAGTGGGCCCCATGTAGGCTTATGTGAAATAAAAATATTTTTGATTTTTTTTGTTCAGAAATTGTGGATCACTGACAACTATTATATTTTTCGAATTGTGTTCATTTGTTAATTGAAATGCATAAGACACGGTTTACCTAACGTTATAAAAAAAAGAAAAGGAAAAAAAAGAGGTAAAATTGTTTGTTTGTTTGTAAGAGGTAATCTGTAGAAGTGCTGATGCGATTACAAAAAATACTTACTTCACTGATAGAAAATAACACTATTGCCAAGTGCCATAGGATATGGATATGTTTTATGGCTTAGTTGACTTCCACACGGAAGGAATTTGCAGGTAAAAACTAGTGTTTTATAAAAGTACCTAAATCATGTGCTCCATCAGTAAAATCCAATAGCAACATGTTAATCTGTTGACCGTATCTGCTTTGTCAGAACTCTGGACCAATAAGAACCATGATATTGACACTGTATCTTCTTTTCCCAGTTTATTCGGTGCGCTGTTCCCCTTGCCCCGGCTGCTGTACTCCATGGCCAAGGATGGCCTGTTTATACACTGGTTCTCTAAAGTCAGTACCACCCGACAGTCGCCCATCATCGCCACTGTTGTACCTACTGCGGTTATTGGTAAAAAATAGTTTTAAGTTACTAGGAATATAGTGTTCTTTGTGAATAAAAAGCCAGGGAAATTAATAGATAAGTAAATTGAATACCAACTTAAATTGTTCATAAAATCCTGTCATTCTTTGATAGTTGTATGACACAACTGTCAAAGAATAACAGGTTAGGTTATAATATAAAAGGAACGGCGGACTTGGGGACGTCCCCGCCCCCTATCACACTGGACCCGACGTGGCGGCGCGTAGTGTTCCACGCGCGCCCCTATCAGACGTCGCGGGGAGGGGGCGGGTCAGACACCTCACCCCCCCCCCAGACTTGAGGTGGCCCGCAGAGGCGGGCCGGCACTAGCCGGGGATTGTGGAAGTAATAATAGATCCCAAGATCAAGTGTGGGACAACCCTGGGGTGGTTTTTATTCAGTAAGAGTCTGACAGGCCAAAGGGCGGAGGACATCCATGCGTATTATCCAGCCCGTGAAACAAAAAAGGTTATAATATAAAACGCCAAAATGACGTTGAGTGTCAATTTGCTTATAAATTAATTTCCTTGACTGTTCCTTCTCTTTCGGGAAATTACGGCCATCATATTTATTCTTGCCACCGAGTAGCATTTCTGTGGTGGTAAAGACTTTTAATTCAACCAATTTGTTTAGCCACTGGAAATGAAGAATGCGGTTGGCATTTATATGCAGCCTTGACCGCGCACTTACGAGTATAATTTGCAGCATTAAAACACCAGATTAAAATAAGCTGCAACAGACAAACTGACGCCGTTGTCTATATCTGCTTATAGGTGGGCAAGCCTGGTCATGTAAAGTTATTTTTAAGAGGATTTATGAAGGGCGTAATCTCTTCTTGTCAAAATATTTTAGAGCAAGTTGAATTGTAGACAAATTAATGTTGGCTTAAGACCAAAAGTTATGCCAAAATAAGGTGAAATTATTATTTTGTCAATGTCTGTTTGTTTTCTACCAAAAAAGCTGACACTTATATAAGTGTGTTGGAAAAGGCTACATTTTTATCTCTAGTTAATTCTTTTGCAATACGATACAGCTGTATGGTAGGTAGGATGTGACAAAAATAACTGTTTTGCGTGTGTGATCTTAATAAAATTATTCGGAATCACGATAATAATATGGCACGTTACCTTATTCTTTTGACATAGTTAATTCCATAAACACAGAGAATCGACAACCAATGGCTTCGTCAAAAATCATCTCCAATTTCTATGTTATAATCAGCTTCCAGTTCGTTTAAGTAAATTCGGCTGGTAACCTATCATTATTTTACATGAAGCTTTCTGAAATCTATAACCACTTTGATCCTGTAACAGCATTTTTTAGTAAACATATAATTTTACTATGTTTCCAGCACTGCTGGCCGCCTTCCTTGACCTGGAGCAGCTGGTTCTAATGATGTGCATCGGAACTCTCTGCTCCTATACCATCGTCGCCACGTGTGTTGTATTACTCAGGTAGGTGTTCTCATTCAACCGCATCGTAACTTAAAGGAGGGTGATATGTTTAACAAAGACATGATCAGCCGGTATATTCTGTACAAATCTCACCGTGATAACTCAGGTGAAGTGAGCCGTCATTCTATTGATGTTAGGGATTGACACTATGTATTGATGCTCACTTCAAGCTCACTTCACTTAACTTTTCACGGTGAGATTTTTACAGAATAGCACAACAGTTATTTAAGCTTTGTTTGGTGTGAATTCTTTCTGAATTATCTCTCGACTAAGAAAAATATTATTTTCCCAAACATGCTTGGAAATTCGAGCATTATTTTGACAACCTTCTTCGAGATAAATCGAAATTGCTATACTGGTCAAATTCACGCGAGCAGCGGCCAGCAAAAGTTGTATGAACATCTTTATGTATCGTGGTTTAGCGGCCAAATAAATAATGTAATAGTAATTTAAAAATGGAATGATCTTTTACTCCGAAACATGGCAACCAAGGAGGTAACTTATCAAAGGTTTTATTTAAATTTCGAACTGACTTGCAAATAGAAAGCTTTTTAATGAAAAAAAAAAACAAATTAACAAATTGGTGCGTGAAAAATTATCGTTGTTCGTCATTGAATCTGGAATTTATAAATAATTTACTTTATTTTAATTTCCGCGCATTATTTTAGAAAAGCACCTTTATTTAGGGAGACCGGGTACAAAAGTAACACTTTGTACTTTGACACTAATTTCTAGCTAATTATCATATTTTTGATAAAATTAATAACGCCACATATAAACTTCGTTTATGTTCTACAAATTTGTATCAAATTTAACTCATTATTTGCTGTTTATTGATAATAACAGGCACTTCAAAAAAAATGCCGATTGTTACTTTCGACCCCGAGGCCAGGACGAAAGTAACACGGCGTGGGTAGAAAATAACATGATATAGAGTATGTAATAAATATGAAATGCAATATCAAATAAACTAATAATTTATTAGAAAAATGTTTCTTAATAACATAAATGTTTATTTATACTTTCAACATACCATTAGTACTCCTTTCATGCATAAACAATAAAAACTTGAGAAAACTGTTATTGACTTCTCGAGATCAGCTTTTATGAGATTCTGTCTTCTCAGACTCGCAATTGGCGCACATAGTGTGCATTATCATTCATGTATGTAACATGTGACTAATTTTTGCATTTAAAACACTGTATCCACTGCTCGTTTCACCGACTATTGCCAAAAGGCTCTTAACACACAAGAAAACTGCCGTTTTCTTGTATCTTCTTCGTCACATGAATTGTTATGTTCAATATTTTCTTTTTCTTTACTTGCCTTCTTTGTTATTTTTCCTTTTCGCTTCCCTTTTGTGGATGTATCAGTATTATATTGTAAAATTGTTTTCTTGGCTTTCATTCTTTCTTTGTATTCTTCTTCAATATCGCAGTCTTATGTTTCTTACGCCCCTTATTTGTTGTAGTCCTCGGACCTATTCTTGGAATAGGTATAATATCTCGAAATGAGACTAAGAAGGAATTGGAGGAGAAGAACCCACTTGTAGTCCGCTAGCTCCTGCTTCTGGCGAGTTAAGACCGTCAATTGGCATATCCGTGTAAAGTAAATCATACTCATTACATTACGGGGACAAAAGTAACATGTTACTTTTGTACTCGTAGTGCTATGTTACTTTTGTACCCAACCACGATTTTGTTAAATAATGAATACCTACCTAAAGAATCTAATCAAGAATAACTATGCAAATAGTCACATTGATATCATCATTTTAATACTACATAATCACTAAATGAGTAAATGTCAAAAAACTTACTTTTGGTTCGTAAAATCACGTGGCATCCTCTAGATAACCTTAAGGCTCAGAACGCGCGCGGAAACTAAATTGAAGCGGGGGGAGCGTCACTGTTTATCTCCTGACGGTAGCACGGTGGCGTTTCGAGTATTTGATAAACCTACAGAGCGTTTGTTACTTTCGACCCGCCGTTACTTTTGTACCCGGTCTCCCCTACTTACTATTTGTTATTGTATGAAATTATGTTGTGTTATGTTTTTTAAAGTTTTGTGTTGTTAAACCATTTTCGATATAGAAGAATGACATGGCCTCAGTGGTGGCACTCTCAGGCCTTAATATATTACTTCCATAGAAGTTTGATCCAGTATAAAACAAAGGAATCGCACGTGGCACTATTTTTTGGCACATTTATTGTGTGTTAATTTGGCGACTCTCTCCATGTCACGAGTCCTATTTTAGTGTAATTCATTACATCGTAAAGTATGCTTACAATGTTACAATTAATGCGCCCATCGTTGAGGGTGTTAATAAACAACTTGAACTCTCAGACAAAAGATTTAGGGCCAATTTTATCAACGAAACAGAACGCCATCAGCACACCTAAACTGCGTTCAACAGCTGTCATTGTCAATATTCCAATTAATTATGACATTGACAACTCTTGAACGCGGTTTAGATGTGCTGATCGAGTTCAGTTTCATTGGTAAAATCGGCCCTTAATTATAGATTGCATACCATTTCCCCAAAATTTTTTCCAGCTCTAAACGTCGTTCATACAATGATTTTTGTCTAATATAATCTAGGAGATGAGTAGTTGTTCTTCTCCATAGGAGAAATATTTATCCTAAAATATAGGGATACTGTATTAGGGTCAATAATGATTAGGTATGGAGTATAACGATGTTCTCACAAATGACGATTCTCAAACTCGAAGCATTTATTTCAATCACTTTTGAATTTTCAAACCAATTACAGGCACTTTTGAATTTTCAAGGTTTCGGTCAGTCAGAGATGAAGCTATAGTTGTTCATTCGAAACCAGAGTAAACTCCTAAGGAGAAGAACAGCTACTATATTAGACAATAATAGTAATATGGGGAATGAGTTTAAAGGGCCTACGTCCATTCTCCTTATTACTATTATCGGTCCAGCGACAACTGTCCTACTTGAAATGAAATTAAATGAAATCGTTTATTCTGTAAATAGGATATTAAAATCACTTTTACACGTCATATAAAAAAAAAAAATCTAGATGTAGCCGACATTTCCTATCTGACTACCCCTGAGAAGAAATGGCGAAACAAACTCAGGGGTCAAAGTCTCTTTTAAAGTCCAGACATAATCTTGGTCAGATCATGTGAGGACCATGTAGATCCGTGTCTGAAATGGTCTTTTGAGGAAAGAACCACGCAAATTTGAGCGGACCTGTCCAATCAGTGTAAGCATTTGTCAGTAATCGTGCAGTTCAACTCAAAACTTAAGGAGCTCAACGACTCGACGAACAGTACCAAAAAAAGGACATTTCGATAGGCCGCATAAAGCGCTCAAAATGTCAGACCATCATTAAAACTTAACTGAGAAAAGAAAGGAAAACATTTAAAGAAAAAAAAAAAATGACCCACATAGTGCTCACATTCACAATAAATTAAAGCAGTAAATATAATACTTTTCAAAGTAAACATTCATGTAAAATTGTATACAATATTCTGCAATGTCAATATGTATATAAAATCATGCATAATAATTAAAAGTTTTATCACAAGGCTAGCAGAGCGAGCAGCTCAATCCCAAGCTTTTTTGTCCTCTAAATAATCAGAAATCTTATAGTACCCTTTTTTACAAAGTTTAGTTTTAATACAGATTTTAAATCGTTTAATGGGTAAGTTCCGAATGTCAGTAGGAAGTTGGTTGTAAAAGCGTATACATTGACCCATGAACGAGTTGCCTACTCTGTGGAGGCGAGTGCGATGTACAGCAAGATTGTGTTTATTCCTGGTATTTAAACTATGAATATCGGACATTTTCTTAAAATTTGATTTATTTGTGTGTACATATAATAGATTTTCAAGTATATATTGAGAGGCTACAGTCAGAATATCTATTTCTTTGAATATTTCACGAAGTGAATCTAGATTCATCCGTGGAGAAGCGAAACCCCAGCATACTACAACATGGAGAGTTTATGACTGACATTTGTGTTTCAGATACTGTTCAGAATACGAGTCAGAAACTTCGCCAAGTATAATGAAGCAGCTCATCGGGCGAGGAGACAGGATAGCTACAAAAATTACCTCTAGAATCATCAACATAGCCATGTTTCTGTTCGGTAGGTAGCCAGTTGTATATCACTCTCGTCTCCCAAGGTCCCCCATAGTCTTCTTACCCGTATAGAAATACAGGATGGATTTGGAGATGGAGCAGTAAGTGGAAGATACCTTAACCGTTGTAGTTACATGAAAACGTTCTGAGAAGACTGTGCTTAACTTTTTGAGTACCTAATTGCATTCACGATGGACAAAAACATTGGATAGTCAGCTAGGAAAACATAATTTCTCACGTTTTATTTGTATGATGCTAATCGATGTAGTTTCGTATAAAGATGAAAAGACTCTTCTAATTTCACTAAAGTTAGAGTAGAAAAGCCACGAATCGCAAAAACTTTTCCCATCCATTTGACACTTGATAGTTTCTCAGTAACTTCCAATTCATCATGGCAGCGTTTCATAAACGTCCCTCATTAATGTGAGGGACGTTTAGTCCCTCAGCCTATCTCAGTCCGCTTTTTAAGATAACCACAATAATATCTAGTCAGGTTTTATCCAGGCTGTTCTTTTGTTTCAGTCTGCGTCTGTCTAACAATAGCTCTCGTGGTGGTCAACGCATCGGAGCCTTTGATCCCTTCCATCATCCTGCATGTGTTCGCTCTACTTATCGTCTTTGTTATGGCATTGCAACCCTGTAGCCTTGAGGATTTGGCGTTTCGAGTAAGTTATCTTCTTTATTGTTTATTTCACTTGTTTTTAATCATCATCATTTCAGCCGAAAGAAGTCCACTGCTGGACATAGGCCTCTCCCAAAGGGGGTGTTTGCCATAATCGCCACGCTTGGCAGCCGGGTTGGCGATCACAGTATGGTGTTAAAATGCATAAAGAACGCTGCTGCCCATTCTCTAGTAATTAGTCCCTTAGTCTCCTTTTACGACACCTACGGGAAGAAGTGGGTTAGTGCTATTCTTTACGTCCGGCACCACACGGACAGTTTGTTTTAATAGCTATACAGATTCAGTGATTGTAGTTTTTTCCCATTATTATGGTGAAAAAGATATGCAGATTATGCAGTATGTTAAGTTAAACGAGACACATTCAGACCCACGATAGCTCATGCTTAAATGAAACTAATAAAAATGTACACAAAGAAAAACACTGATAAGCGACAGAGAAAACTTTAACAACATTTTCAAAAGTCATTTACTTGTGTGAAACCTATATAGTTAAACAGTTTTCCTTTCATACTTCAAACCTGGCATCATCAACGTCTACTAAGCTTTTTCCCGACTATATTAGGGTCGAATTCTTAAATTTTTAGGGTTCCGTACTTCAAAAGGAAAAAAACGGAACCGTGTGTCAGTGTGTGTGTTTGTCTGTCACAGCCAATTTGGTCCGAATCTACTGGACCGATTAAGTTGATACTTGGTATGGCACAGATATGAATTTCTGTGACTCAAACACGGATGTGTAACGTAAATATAATAAATGAATTTTGAATATGGGGTCACTTTTGGGGGACAAATTATAAAATTTAAAATAAAAGTTTTGCAACCGGTACCGAGTGATATATCAAATGAAAGGTCTTGGTATAAAGATTTCAGATAATTATATTTTTTTACAAATTTTTGAAATTATTTAAAGTTATTTAAGAATATGGATGAAAATTGACCATTCCCCATAGATCGTAAACTACTGAGCCTAAAATTTCGAAAAAAGTACGGAAAATAATAATAATAATAAAAAGTTTATTTCTTAAAAAAAAAATACAGATTTAACATATTTTATATCAAGACACTTAAAATGAGCTTTGGTAGTAACACAATGCAATAAAAATCTAAAAACTGTGTAATCTGTACAAAATATGGGAAACCCTGCCTCTCAAACTAGGTAACCTGTATCTTGAGAGCCAGTGATTCAGCTAAAATGTGGTGCTTTATGTTTATAGTAGACTGTGTCGATCTACCTGAGTGATTGATTATAGATAATAAAGCTTATTTGTGTGTGTGCGTGTATGTGTGTGTGTGTGGGGTGCGTGTGGGTGTGTTGTGTGCGATTGAAGATATGTAGATAGTTAGGCGACGTACCTAAGTAAGGATTCTGTTTGTTGATAGTCCTGTGTCAGTAGCCATTCCGTTAATTTTGATTTTATTTCATATTTATTTAGATCAACAACGTTTAAGTTTTTGTGAATTTGTTTGTAGATGTATGTACTTAATGTGTGGTATTGGTGTTGAGCGAAGGTGGTTTTGTGAGGGGTACTTAAGGGTAGTTTTTTCCTTTTTTTAGGGTCAGAAGGGGGAACGCTAGCGTGTTTCCTAACCGTAGATTGCAGTATAAAAAGCTGGCGCACTGAAAGTACTTTGAAATCGGCGTATAGTTGCGTAGTAGGATAGCGATAAGGTTTGTGCGACATCACCTTCAGGACGGCTCTCTGCGCTCTTTCAATCCTCAGAAGACTGGTTTTATTGGCACCACCCCAAACTGTGATGCAATATCCAATGACGGATAGGTGTTTATTTGTAGATTACAGAAATACCTATAAGAAGTCTATGGTCTTAATATAACATGGTAAATCACGCAATATTTTGCGTACAAACTTACTTTGCAGTCTGAATGTATGAGGGAACATGTCTTTCAACTGCAATGTTAAGTTTGTTCTTGGGATAAATTCATCGCAACAAATGAACCCATTATTGTGAGTGACCCGACACGCACTTGGCCGGTTTTTATAATGTAATACAATGCAAATACCAGAATAATTTAAGGTATCGACAAGATAGAAGTTAGTATTATGCACCTTAGTATTTCGGTGTACCTATTTAGGACCTCACGTACCCACTCTTATTAGTAGCACAATTTCTATGTCACTGCCAGTCACGCCCGCGATATCTCGTGAGTCTGTAAGAGCCGTAACACTGGAAGGCACACCGTTCAATATTTCATCCACACTCTCTTAAAATGTCTTGGAATACTGATAACACGTCTTGTTTGTTTACTGACACCAACACAAACATGCGGGGTTGTTTTTGATACGCGGAAGCGTATTACCTCTCGGCAGAAGAGTAGTAGGTATACTCTTTGCGTATTACACATGCGGAAGTAACTGCGAACTTGCGTAGACTGAGGTTAGCGAGGGGTTCGCGGGATCCTGTTACACACAAAGCCAATAATGTGATATGAATGTGAAAATTTGTATCTATTATATTTTGGAGACTTACCTACCTACGTCAGAGGTTAAGGTTAGAGGTTAGATATTTGGAATGGAATACTAACACCCTTGTTCAATATGTCTCGTTTAAACTTACTCCACCTTATTACAAGACAAGATTTTTTTTTTGACATGGCATAAACCATGGAGCCAGTTTTTGTAATAAGAACGTAACAGCGATTGAAATACCGTTCTTTATACAAAACTGAAAACTTAGGTCGGTACTAAGTTGTCAGTTTTGTGTTTAGGAACTTTACCATAGTCGGAATAAAGTTCGTAATTCAATAATGGCTCCATGTTTTAAACCTGGGTCTGAAGATAAACCTTGTTTTGTAATAAGGGGGACTCTGTTTATAAGTAGGTATATTTCAAATAAAATCTAATGTAGACCGATGAGGTGTTTGGGTTTCCTCGCATTTACCTTAATTAAAATATTACATTTCAGACACCGCTGGTTCCATTCATTCCCTGCATCAGCGTATACACTAACCTGCATCTGATGGTCCTCATTAATTTTCACACGTGGATCAGAGTTATGCTGTGGATTTTAATAGGTAAGACGATTGTGCCCTGTGAATTCAAATTATTCATCGATAATTCCTCATTGAAAATAATATTATTATTTGTACATTTCAGGAATTCCAATTTATTTTATATGCATATGCTGCTACAAGCAAAACGCGGGCAAAGCTATGCCAGAAGATTCAAATAACAAACCGCTCGCGAATATAAATGGAAAATCCCCAATTGTGCAAATCGTAGTGGAATCACCCACCCCTCCTCACACATTGGCTCGGACAGACGACCATATGGCACAATATGACGATGCGAAGGAGATACATAAGGAATTAAGAGATAAGGCGATAGATTTGAAAAAAGTTAAAGAAATGATTGTACAACAGATACAAATTGAAAATAATGAAGAAAAAGAAGCAAAAATAATAGACTTATTAGATCAAGTGTTACAAGCTGAAGAAGATACATACGGAGAAGATATAAGCTTAAAAGAGAGCAAAGAAGACGATACTGCAACACATGAAACTAGCATTCCTCATAGAAAGTCTTTGAGCGAACTGTCAGATGCTGGTTCCGACGCGTCATTAGGTAATCAAGGATTATCTAAATACGACGTGATTGCACAAGTGCATAGGGAGGATTTACCAAAAGTAAGTGAGGAAGAAGAAAGAATACACAGCAATGAAGACATTAATTACTTCGAAGATGAAGAAATAACTGCATTTAATGACAGTGACACGAATTCACGAACAGATGAATCTGGATATTCAGATACAATCGACAGACAAGCACTAAGTGAATCATTAGATGACACACAGGAGTCTACAATACCAGTGCCGCCGCCACCTCCACCACCTCCTCTAGATGAAAACTATTTCAAGCCTAATAATAACTATAAGAAATTTTATACAGTAAATTATAGACATACTGAACCAGAACTGCCACGAAAAGTAGAAGACAACGAAATCAGTGAGCCTAGAGTAAGCATACAGTCAAGCAATTCACAAGGTGACGGCAATATAAGATTTGGAAGCGATCGACAAATTAAATTCATGTCCAAGTTGAACAATATATTCCAGAAAACAATAGAACCTGGCGAAGAGGAGGAAGAACCTAGGAGAAGATCACATTCAACCGGGAATTTCCCTGATGCAGAACTGTCAGTGAGCCGTGACCGGCCATCTATGTTTGAGGATTTAAAGAAAGAATTGTTGTCTAGAGAGGCAGCACAAAATTTACGACCTGTCAATACAGAAGAAAAAACTTCAGAATCTGACCCATCAGAATCCGAAGAAGAAGAAGAAGATATTTCGCTGAGTAGACAAGACTTAAAGCATAAATTAGAAGGTATATTCGCAGTAGGTGGTCCGCAGCTTACGAAGCCGCGACTCATGAAGTCAAGTTCTGCAACACCAGAAGAGTCAAACCAAACTGGTAATAATTCTAGTTCAGAGAGTATAGCAAAATTACCAAAAGTTGACAAAAATGATACTTTAAAGAGACAAAGAGCGAAATTCGGTTTAGTTTTGAATTCAATCCGGTTAAGTATGAATCAAGACGACCAAGTGTAGTTTGTTTATACAGTGATATTAAGTGAAGCAGTACAAGTTGTTTGGACATCGAATTATGTGGCTTATAGTTACAATTTGAATTGACATTTGATCCTTAGTTACATGAAGCTATAGCCAATCTATTGATTGTAAATTATTCAACAAACTTTTCAAATATTTTGATACCCGGGTATAATACCTAGTCGTATGATAAGTGCCTTATTTTATACAGATATTTATGTATGAACGAATTCACGATTTCCAACAAAATCACAAAGCGACTGAATTACAAAGTAGTGTTATTTTGAAATGTCTTTATTGTACAGTGATTATTTTATAAACGATAATACGGATACGAATTTTAGTTTGTAAGTAGTGTTTTCGAAGTATATAGAATCATGATCAGTAAGACTGACGGAACCATTGTAGTCGATAAATTCAACAGTGATTCAAGAGTGTATGTAGTCACCAATTTTAATAAAAATACTTAATTAAGTTTTACCTTTTGTTTTTTTTTCACATAATTTGGGGCATCGAGTATAAAAATAAACAGTGAATCATTACAAGTAAACAAATGTATTAAAATAAAAGTATCAAATCCACACTGGGCAAATAGTTCGTAGAGAAAGAGACGGCTTATTCTTGCACATACGAGTAGAGTCAGCACGTCTCATTCTTGTACAGGTCATGTATAATTTCCCGGAGTTCCATCTTCGACACGCAGCTTAATAGGACCTCGTCGATTATTTGTTCGGAGACGCTGGGGAAAAATAGACAACTTTTAATATAGATCATCATTATTATCATGTTCTTTCATATTTCACAATTTTTAGGGTTCCGTAACTAAAGGTAAAACGGGAACCCTATTACTAAGGCTCCGCCGTCTATCCGTCCGTCTGTAACTAGGTTGTATCTCATGAACCGTGATAGTTACACAGTTGTCATTTTCACAGATGATGTATTGCTGTTGCTGCTATAACAACAAATACTAAAATACAGAATAAAATAAATATTTAAGGGGGCTTCCATACAACAAACGTTATTTTTTTAATCGTTTTTGCTCAATATTGACAACGGCAACAGGTAGACGCTTGAAATATTCACAGAATCTTTAGTTATATAATCTCTTTAAAATAAATAATTAAATTAAAATAAAACAAATATTTAAGGGGGGCTCCCATACAACACACGTGATTCTTGTGCCATTTTTATAGATAATGGTACGGAACCCTTCGTGCGCGAGTCCGACTCGCACTTGGCCGGTTTTTATTTTTTCTTCCATATTTCTCTACTAGTCATCATCTCAGTAGTCACCCCTTTTCTAGCCATATCAATATTTAATAATAATAGATCATTACCACCATTACCACAATCACCATTTATTTTACCAGTATTTAGGTAAACTGGTCACGCGTTATCATGATATCAGCTGGTCTACTGGAACTACATATCATGATTGCTAAATCAGCAAAATATAGCTTAAGACGGAGATATATGCCAGTGACCTTGAGTAGTTAGCTTGTAGCGGCATCAACATCGCCACATGCGAACTACGCGTCACACTGACGTCACGCAAATCCTGCATCGCGCAAGCAGAGTTTACCACGCAACTAGCATAATTATATACAACGTCCCGACATCAACCGTCGGGCAGTTGCCCACCAGACACAACACCCGTCTGGTCGGAGGATCCTCCCTTTTCTATGGTGGATGAGTGAACATTACACCATGTTCCTCGTACCACCAAAAACTTGCGTATTCTGTACTGAGCTCACGCAACGCGTCGTACGTTCAGCCAGTAATAGGACTCGCCCATCAAGGAGCGCTGTCCCCAATTTGACGCATTATTAATTTATTATACACAAAACAAAAGGTATTTTAATAAAACGCGTATACTAATATATCAATAATTAAATTACCTTTAAATTGTTGAAGGTTTCAGAAAAATACGCTTGGTAGATTTTGCGCCATTCTCAGTTTTTTATCCGCGTTAGACATAACTTTACAAATTAATTTCATTATGTAATATAACCATAATCTAATTGAAATAAAAGAGAAAATGCTCTAATTTAACATATATTTTTTTTCAAATCATTAACACTACTCGTTTAGACGTGATCTTCAGTATAAAATCATTAAAAGTCCCTTATCGTGGCCTTAAGATAAAATAGTCTTATTATCGTGTCCTATTTAGTAACATGAAAGGAGCTCGTGGCTACGTAATAACAGCCGCATGTGTCGATCCATCAGGTTAAGCTACAATTTCCGGGGTTGGTCCGTGGATGGGTAACCATCATTACACACCGAGACTCCTCCGTGCCTCGGAAAGCACGTTACGCCGTTGGTCCCGGCTGTTATTCGTGGATCTTTGACAGTCGTTAAGGGTCGTCAGAAGCCCGAGTCTGACAACCAGTCATACCAAGGGGTACCGTTTTGCCCAGTTACTGGGTTGTGGAGGTCAAATAGGCAGTCGCTCCATGTGCAATACTCCGTAGCAATAAAGCGATAATATTCCGTAGCATCAGGTTAGATTGGATGTTCAAGTTCAAGTTATTTATTTGATTTGATAACCAAAATACATTTGTGTCGAAATATTTGCACAGTAGGTACACAAAAGAAGCAACAAACAATAATCTAATACATAAAATTGTCGTGTCACAATGTTAGTTACCATACTCCTCCGAAACGGCTTGACCGATTTTGATGAAATTTTATATGTATATTCAGTAGGTCTGAGAATCGGCTACTATCTATTTTTTATACCCCTAAGTGTTAAGGGTGGCTTTCCCACGGGATCGAGACTTACGCGGGTGAAACCGCGGGGCGCAGCTAGTTATAATATAACTTCAACCGAAACCGACCCCAACATAGGAGAAAGGCTAGGCCGATTGATTTTTGATTTAGTAACATGAAAATAGCTCATGCTCTTACATAGAGATCAGCCAGTTCGTAGGATCCTGCCAGGGTTACGAGTCTGTCCGAAAGGGATATCGTGGCCCTGGCACACAGGCATTTGAAAGAACACGGTGGGTTTTAGTCAGTAAAAGTCTGACACTCCCTCCCGCTCCGCCCAGAGCAGGAGAAGTTATTTGATGAATTCCCACCCAAAAAAGAAAAAAGAGCCAGTTCGTAGGATGGTAGCGAGGTTTCACTTGGGGAACATCTACATCTCCCTACATGCATCACAAAAATTGTTGTATTATAACCCACACTTCACACAAGTGTGGCGATGACCCATTATTCACCGCGCCTTTATCGTATTCAAAATCAAAAATATTTTTATTTCACATAAACCTACATGGGCACTTATGAAACGTCAGAAGCTAGGTGCACGGTTCCAATTGGTCGTTTCCTATGGAGAAGAGCCGGCAAGAAACTCCACGGTCACTCTTTAAAAAAAATAAAATTGGCTTTTACAATGTTTTTAAATTACAGTGTTAATAGGTATGAGAGGACAGCTTAGGCCCGTCAAAAGTACCAGGTACTTAACAAAATAGAAAATGGTCTACAGATCTACAGTCTATTAAGCCTACAACGTCCTCACATTGACAAAAAAAACAATATAAAATATTATTAAAATAATAAAAGTTAGAACTTTGTTGAAATTTAAATTGTAGGGATAATAATGTCAAATAACAAAAACATTATGTCAGTAAAGTTTGTAAAAAAAAGATTAAATTAAATTAAAAAATTACTTCGTAATTTGGGATCTGTTAATAGACATTTACATAGTTTTGCCGTTAATGAGGTACCAGGGAAGCCACATGTACAGATAGAATTAATGCCAAACTTCCTTATCTTCAACGTAGTCCTTGATCTTATAATAAGCTTTTTTGATAAGGGCACGTTTAATGTGCGTTTTGAATTTTCCATCACTAAGTTCAGTAACCGATTGTGGCAACTTGTTATAAAAGCGGATACTGTTTACAAGAAATGACTTGCTTGTTTTAGTTAATCTAAATTTGGGTATCACAATTTCATGTTTACTACGTGTATTCATATTATGGAAATCACTTCTTATTATATTATATTCTTATCCTATTATATTCTTACTCAACGGAAAGCGACAATTTATTCATTTTAGCTAGTCTTTCTCACGCATTTGAAATCTTCGACCGAAGACTGATTCATGTGAACATCATCCACTTTAGTTTTAGCACTTATGTACTTTCAATTATACATAACCTACCTACCTACCCTACCAACCTACCCTACCTACCTACCTACCCTACCTACCTACCCTACCTACCTACCCTACCAACCTACCCTACCTACCTACCTACCCTACCTACCTACCTACCTACCTACCCTACCTACCTACCTACCTACCTACCTACCCTACCTACCTACCTACCCTAACCGCCTAATAAAAATGAAAAAAAAACTTCACATAAAACATCTACTAAATAGTCCGAAAAAAGCCTAAACATTTGGTTTGGATAGGTGAGCCCGTTCTTGAGTTATAAAATTACAACGAAAAGTGGCATTGATTTTTATAGGTATAGATTAACTTCATAAACTCATGCTTTTTCCTTATACTCGTAAGTGTTGGCAGAAACTACAGAACGTCACCTTCTGCTTCGCACACCTTCAAACATACTTTCTATCATTCTTCAAAAATGGAAAACAGGGTGAACAAATAGGCATCCAAAACAAATCTCAGACGTCCGGAAAGTAATATTTTACTATATAACAATAAGGCAGATTTTAAGCGGGATGGGATAGAAGGGCAGACAGCCCGTGACGTCATCTTTCGTCCCCTAACTATTCTACTCGGTCACGTTTTGCCATTATTTAGATTTTTTATGACTTTGACATGAAGTAATGTGGTAAGTGTTAAGTAGATAACCTCTTGACATTAGATGTCCTTTAGTGAGATTTTAATCAAGAATATTTGTAACAACCTAAACCATCTCCTGCTTCAAGACCTATTCATATCCCCATTTATAATTACAAAGCTTTTTGTATTGAAGCTGGATCGTGTATCATACTCTCGTCACGAAGTATTATAAAAAACCGGGGTCTGCTATCGACTTACTGATTGGACGCTGTCTACAACACTTGAAATAGGGACTACCGAGATCTCCAATGTAAAGCATTCATCTGTACCCCAAGAATAAGTTTGCAAGTGAGTAAACGTAACTAGCGCGTTTGCGTTAAGATTTTTATTCTCACTCTTATACTCTTAAGGGGGATGCACTAAGGTAGCCCGCGAAATTCAAATTTTCCAACGTTTTTTGCAATGTTCAGGTCAGTTACAGGTCTTATGTTGATCTAATTATGATTCACGGCCATAGCCAATATGGCCCTAAGTTCAAAAAATCCTACTGAATGATTATTTCAGAAATAATCATTCAGTAGGATTTTTTGAAGAGAGTTAGTTGAATTGCCGATTCTAATGATTATAATTCTGTAAAGCCACATTGGTTATGGCCGCGAATCATAATTAGATCAACATATAACGTGTTACTGTCCTGCAAATTGCAAAAACGTAATAAAATTTGAATTTCGCGGGCTACCTTAGCGCATCCCCCTTAAGTATTATGATCTATCGGTCCAATTTTAACGCAAACGAAATAGTTACGTTTACTCTCTTGCAAACTTACACTTGGGGTACTGGGTGTCATTTCGATCGCCTATTGATGGTCGTGCATAACACTTAAACATAAGGTCTCCCGTAAAATACTCTGGTCTACCATGCTACACTTTTGCCACATTGCATGCCAAGCAATCTATGTATATAAAAATGGATGTTGGTTATACGAGTTTGATAAACTCCAACACCGTTTGACCGATCACCATAAAAGCTGGCACATACAGGGTGGATTTTTGAGACGGGGCAGAAAGGGCAGGTACCTTAACCGTTGTAGCTACAGGAAAACGGTCTTAGTTGACGGTTCTTAACTTTTTGAGACATTTGATCTGCATTCACGGATTTGAAAAAAAATTGTCAGCAAGAAAATGGTCAGTTTTCACAAACGTTTTTTGAAGTGAAAACTTCTTTAGGCGCGTTGAGCACTTTTTGGGTGAACGACAATCATAGAACTCGCGTCATCGTCACCGAACGCTTTCCATGAGCTATATGTATACTGTGTTTAAATGTGTAGTTTTTGGGTGAACAAAAATCATGGAACTCGCGTCATTGTTACCGAACCCTTTCCATGAGCTACGATACAATTCACAAGTTACTTAGTTTTCACTTCTATCGGCAGTCCCCAATGCCCCGCATGTTTTTTGATGCCAATCGATCCTGCTTCTTACAAGGATAAAAAAACTCTATCGGACCAACTGAGCTTTGAGTACAAAAAAAAAGTCAGAAACTGCAAAAATCTTTTTCCATACATTTCGTAAGAAACTCCAACTTACTTTTTTATGATGGATAGATTAGCCAAAATAAACAAAAAAAAATAACTGCGGACGAATACGCAAATTTATTTGCTTTAGAATAAGATAGAAGAAGAAAATTACCTCAAATCATTTAGAACTCAGACTTGTAAGTATGTGAAACTTTAAAAAAGTCTGTTGCTACAAAAGTTAGAAATCGAAAAAACCTTTGTTGTGAAAAGTTTTTTCAAAAGTATCAAACTATCTAAAAATTGTTCTCCAACCAAATAATATTATAATAGGCGTTATAATTTTATTTGGTTTGAGAACAATATTTAAATAACAACGTAAAATTCGTTCAAAATTAGAAGTTAATCTCTTTTTTGTTTATTTTTGAACAGTCTATCCATCGTAAAAAAGTAGGTTGGTGTCTCATTTCCTACAAGCCCGTACTGAATTTTCTTTTGGAGAAGGTTTTAATTAATATTTTTTTCCGGACCTCCATGCGGGCAAAAGCTAGTTTAATGTAACTTACTTTCCAATCATCTCCCAAGGTTTCCCGACAGCGCTGTTCGCATACATCGCGCTGGTCAGCATGTGCTGGACGAATTTGGTGCGATACTGGAACAGCGTGTCAGCAGTCTTATCGCCGATGTTGAACTGCAGCCGAAACCGGTCCGGGCCGCGCACCGGCGCCGGATTCTGGAAGAGCGGCTTCGGGATCTTCTTTTTTATTGTTTCTTCTAGTATCTGTTGTTGGAAAAAAGTTATGAATACTTTGGACGTCTCTACTTTGTTTATGATAGTTATCATAACCCCCTGAATTCTAAATACAGCTACTCTTGCGGAGGGAAGTAGAAAATTAACAAATCCTTTGGGAGTGCCTCACCATCTAGAGATTTTGTAGGAGTCAAAAGAAGTATAGACTATCACAAGTGACACAAGTTTGAGTGACAGATAGAACACTCTACAAAATGTTACTATTAACATTTTGTCAAACAGCCTCGTACTGTATTTAACTTGCCATTAATTCATCATGAGATAGACCAGCACGGTCCTACTTACTCTTAGCAGTTGTGGAGTACTCGGTTGTCGCGGACTGTTTCCGCTCACGTACACCAGCTGAGCATTCTTGACCCCCGTTACACGATCTGTTCTACTACAGAAACAAAAAGACACTCGTCAAACAAACAGACGGCAATGCAGGAACGGTCGTTGTGTCGATTCTTTGGGAAGGCGTCTGCCCACTTGTCCAGCAGTGAATAGCTTATGACTAAAATAATGATGATGACAAAAACTTTTTTCTTAAATTTTTTTATTTGGTTGAGTAACTGGTATCATCCTAAAAGAGTGTCCGTGGAGTTTCTTGCCCGTCCTAATCCATAGAAACCTACTACACTTCAGGACGGCCCACTAGCGTTATTTTTTTGACCGAGCTAGTCCTTGATAATTCAAAAGTGTCTGTAAATGGTTTATGTGAAATAAATGCTTTGAGTTTGAGTTTGCGTCATCAAAGTGTATTTTGCACTGAGAGGAGCATGTACTAGTAAGTATACTAATCTCTATTAATTGTACAGCCACAGTCTTCAAGTGGCATACAAACAGTAATTTATCGTGTCACCTCGTTGGCAATGTCATCATCAAGCCAATGAAATGATAGCTGGAGTAATGATAAACTAAATACATTATGATAGGGGTCCTTAAAATCCCATCATGGCATTTACTAGCTCGTGTGTCTGGCACGTGCGATGTTACCGTCTGAGTACTTTTAAATTAATTATATGAAGATATTATGATAAGCCTCAACTATGTAAGTTCATATAAGGCACAAGTTTTGTTCTTGGCTTTGTACGTTCGTATATATATATCGATTTTAGATCGCACACTTTATAGAACTTAATACTTATATAAATTGAAATAATTGAAGGTATATCTGGCAAATCCTGTGTATACAGGGTGGATTTTTGAGATGGGGCAGTAAGGGCAGCTACCTCAATCGCTGTAGCTACAGGAAAACGGTCTTAAGAGACTATCCTTAACTTTTTGAAAATTTTTGATCTGCATTCACAGATTTGGAAAAAAAATTACAGTCAGCAGGAAAATGGGCGATTTACAGAAAAACTTTTTTTTATGCCAATCGATCCTCTTTCTTATAAGGATCAAAAACTTCTATTGGACTAATTGAGGTTTGAGTACTAGAAAATTCATAAATCGCAAAAAACTTTTCCCATATATTTCGTAGGAAATGAGACTATTATCCTGTATTAAGGCCGTTATCTTGTAGCTACAACGGTTAAGGTAGCTGCCCTTACTGCACCATCTCAAAAATCCACCCTGTATAACATAACATGACAACTGTATTCCCTGACGGGTTAGGCAGAGGTGCACCTATAAAGGTGCGCCATATTTTGCCAGTTATGTTTATGGGTATCCAGCCCAAAATGACGAGCGGGGAAATTGCGAAATGCCTTTTGACAACTCAATAATACTTGTTGCGTTCTTTACCTTGTCGAGCAGATTAATTATTTAAAGATATGAAGCCTGCTTTCAAAACCTGTTTACCAGACAACATTTTTCCTGCGAGATGCTATTTGTGACGAAGGTAAGAATGCTAGGTAAACAGTTATACAACATTTAACTATTATATCTATCTTATATTTTCTAGTTCGTGTCAAACAGAACTTAGTACTTAATAATCTAATAATTTAAAACCCCATTAGCAGAGTACACTACAAAGTTAATTATAAGGGTGCATCTACATTATGCTCGAATCGGTAAAATTCATATGGGGCAAAAAAGTTTGTAGCTGGAAGATATCATCACAAGTTTTTTGGAAGGCTTCTCGCTGGTCAGGTATGAGATTCAGTTTCAAATCGTAGGAATCGGTCGGATCATCTCCAACTAATTTTAGCTTAGGCACGCTTTTTACCTAACCATAATATCCATTCTAAAATTCAATAAGTTTAAAACTATCTAACTGTCACTAAAACAAGTAGACAAGTGACAAGCGCTTTTAAAGCGTTTTGTATCTTAAAAAGACTTTCAACAGGATTGACATAAGCTTATGTCAGACCCATACATTTTTGACTTTTCTATCATCGTTATTGCAGAATATTTAAATGTTGTCTTCTAAGTCCTCTTGTTGTTTCATGACGTGCAAATGACATAGGGTGAAATAGACTTAGGGTGGTGAAGCAGTTTCTCGGTTGACAATACGTGTGAAAGCACCTTAATGCAGCTAGACCCAGGACATCAGAAGGGCATCTGACATGACGTATGGGAGGGAGACACCCCAAGGCGCCGCCCGTCTAGACAACACGCATAAAGAGCATTGCTTTAAGCGACATGGTTTGTGTGTTATAAACTTTACCATTCATAGTTTGGACGTTTTACCCTCCATGTTTGATATCACTCAAAGGTTTTGTACAAGAAGTATAAACTAGCTACGGGTTTAGGTACAGTCATCCGCGCATCAGTTGTAAATATTTGACTTGAAAATCACTCTTGCGACATAAAAGGCGACGGCGGCGGCGGCCTGTGTTAGGTATTACTGGTGCTATCAGACGTTGCGAGGGGGTCAGACACGGTAGCCCGCAGAGGCGGGCCGGCACGCCGGGGGTCGCGGAAGTAATAACAGATCCCAAGATCCCCGGTGCAAGTGTGGGAGGGGAACACTGGGGTGGTTTTTAGTCAGTAAGAGTCTGACAGACCCCTTCGCCCTCCCCAGGGCGGAGGACATCCACGAGGAATATCCACCCCGTAAACAAAAAAAAAAAGGTATTACTGATGCGCGGTTGACAGTACCGAGTTCACATTGTTCCACCAAAAAGTTTGGAACCAGCGAGAGATAATCTTTTTAGCGAAGGTGTTTGATGATTCATGGGCTTAATGTTATGGTGGTTGGTTATGACTGTTTAGCGGGAAAAGCTACTGCCGATCAACATAATTACAATGCATAATTCCCTCTTACCTCAGAAAGTTTAGGAAAACAGATAGGTAAGTTATAAAAGAGACAAACCAAAAACCGAAGCAAAATTTAACCAAATCTAAATTAGATTGCATCATTTTCATGCCACTAATGACTAAATCGCAACTTCCAAAAAGAAAACCGACTGGCCTTTTCATCAGGTAAGAAATTAATTATAAAAACCTCTAGAAAACTATCGTATTTATCGTAACATGAATTCTGTTACCGTGTTTAACACCTTCGCGTGTTCCCAACCCAGTACCAGTCCGTACCTTTTCCCAGAACGCCACGCTTCCCTGTTTACCCACCAAGGTCAAGGTCAAACTTCAGATATTCGAAGCGATTCGCGAATGTTTTTGGCTTTCGTGACCTGCCTGTATTCATCATAGTCTGCCTATCTGTTGCGTTATTGGCAATTTCTTACCGAAGTTAGTGGTTCAATGAAGGGGTTTAATAGTCGGTTATGTATGAAGCTCAGATTTTCTGCTGTGATAGTGCGCGTGTTGCTTTTAATTTAGGGGTGATATTTTGTATGGTGTTCTGCCCTGCTTGTAAGAATTTATTCACTGTGTCGCTTTATCTCAATACGTGTGCCCAAAGTATGTTTATTGTTTATTTTATCGTGCGATTGGTAGTAGGAGATTGCAATTATTTTCGATTTTCCATGAGTACCACTTTATTGATTTAAATAGCAGATTTAAGATTACTTAATTAAATTCTTAAAATAACCTTTATTTCAACTATTATTGTTATATTTTCTTTACTGACTTCTTTATATCTCATACTATAGTTTTATTTATTTTGTTCAAAATTAGGTATACGTTTTATAAGTAGTGAAAGATTTTTTTTATTTTTATCCGTACTCGCGCGGCGGGGCCCTAAGTTCCCGTTTGTGTGCTAGCGGAGAGATTTTTCGCTACAGACTTTTGAAATTCATCTTTTTCATAAAGTTTTAAGAGAATTAAACTATTTCCTTCATTCTTTTGAGATCGCTTATAGTCTTGTTTAGCCGTACAACGATGAATAGCCATTCTTATAAGCTTTTATGAAAAGCTTTTATTTAACTTGCCTTGTTAGTTAGTTTGTTAGTATGTACGCGTGAAATCTTGAAAGCAGAATTAAAACCACTTCCTCTTATCCTACGGAATTTAAATTTTACGTGTTTGTTCAGTTATCAAGACAATGCATTTCTATGATTGTACACCTAGGATTGGCTCCAGACTAGGAAACTCTTCAGCGGTCCACGGCAGATACTCTAAAGGTTATACAGCGTGCCGCTACAGTGGTGACATTAATTTGATACACTGGTAGGGCTCTAGTAGCCAGTAATCACAAAAAAAAAACTTAAATATTTTATGTAAAAGTGATACATCCGTGTGGTGCCGGACGAAAAGAATAGCATTAACCCATTTCTTCTTGTGGGTGTTGTAAAAGGCGATTAAGGGGCTAATTGCTAGAGAATGGGCAGCAGCATTCTCTATGGATTTTAGAACCATATTGCGATCGCCAACCCTCCTGCCAAGCGTGGAGATTATGGCAAACCCTTTGGGGGAGGCCTATATACAGCAGTGGAAGTCGGCTGAAATGATGAATGATATTATGATAAATAATAATAAATTGAAAATTAAAAAAAAAAAAACATACAAACTAAATAATAAAGGTCTCTCTTTCCTTCAATTTGCCCACTCCTTGCACGTTATTTGTTTTAATTTCATTGATTCGATGTTATGATTCGATGACCCCGGCTGATTAACTCTGTGCCACGCTGTTTAAGTACAGTTTGTTCCAAGATGCTATTTTAGAAAATTGTAAATAAATCAATAAATATTAATGTTTAATGAAATTAAAATATTTTCACAAAACGTAAAGGCGAAACTGTATACGTGAGTTAAATGACGATGTTGACGGTGATTTTGTATATAATATGTTATAATAAATAATAAAATTGTAATTATGGCCACACTATTGAAATAGGAAATCCCTGTAATGATAGTGATGATGAGTTAATAAATAAATAATAATAAATAAATTAATGTCGCCACTGTAGCGGCACGCTGTATACGCATTCAACTATGATAGCTCGTTCTAAAGTTCACCACGATCTGGCTGCTGCACCCAGGGTGGGCTCCAGTAGACGGAACTCCTCAGGGGTCAACAGCACAGACACAAAATTTATATACGCATTCAATTATAATAGCCCGTTTGAAAGACCATCGTGACCTAGGTGCTGTACGCAGGATTGGCTCCAGACGAGGGAAACTCCTAAACGGTCAACAGTACAGACAATAAATTTTATATACGCATTTAATTGTCATAGTCCATTCTAAAGTCTACCATGACCTGGCTGTTGCACCCAGGATTGGCTCCAGACGAAGGAACTTCTCAACGGTCAACAGTACAGACAAGAAATTGTATGTACGAATTTAATTCTGATAGTCCGTTCTAAAGTCCACCATGATCTGGCTGCTGCACCCAGGATTGACTTAATACCAGAAATCTCCTCAGCGGTCAACAGCACAAGCACGAAATTTTGTATACGCATTCAATTGTGATAGCCAAGTCATGGCGTGACTTGGAAAGTGCAACTGGGTTGGTTTCACACCATCACTTGTGTAAAGGCGTGTTTGGGTTCGTTGGATTTGTCTTTACAAGTACCTTTCAAGTGAAGGTTACAGAATAGATATTTAAACAAATTCTAAAGCTGAAAAGTACAGAATGAAATTTAAGTATTTTTTTTTAAACAAGCTTTTAATGAACTAAAAAGTACTTACTAAATGAACCTACCGTAAACATAGCACTTATACTTAAAAACAAAAAAAACTGTTTTTTTTCCACTAAAAACTTGCACAATTTTTAGTCCATAATTTAAGTAACAAAACAATAAATCATTCAATCTAAATCTGTCAAAAGACATCTGACAAATCTACAAAAATAACTGTGTTTTGCAACAATATCAGTTTTGGCCATAAAACTGTTTGCTCCAAACCGGTGACATCAACTCTCAAGGTCATCTCAATCTACTGCAACGAACGACTATTATCTCATCATAGTCACATCTTACCGACTTTAAGGAATCTGGATTGAAGGATTATATAATGTGTCTGCATGAACACCTACAGGGAATTTAGGGATCGAAAATCAAAACTGCAGTGTGCATTGTTCGAGCAAAAATCAGTCAAAAATCAAAATCAATATAAGTAAAGAAATAAATTCTGTTTTTTTCTGTATTTTTTTCTTTTTGGGCCAGTAGTTTATTCTAAAAAGGGTCATATTTTCATCAATTTTCTTAAATCATTTTAAAAGTATTTATTTTAAAATTATAAATAAAATTTATCTGTAATCCTTAGAACAAGCCCTTTTATTTCATATGTCCACACGGTACAGCTCGCAAAACTTTTTTATTTTTTCTAATTTGCCCTCCAAATGTGACCCCCATATTCAAAATTAATTTATTTACGTTATTAACGTCGTCTGTGTTTGGGTCACAGAAGTTCATAAATGTGTACCAAATTTCAACTAAATCGGTAAAGTAGATTCGGAGCAAATTGACAGACGGACAGACAGAGAGACAGTCAGGCAGATAGACACACGAGTGATCTTATAAGGGTTCTGTTTTTTCCTTTTGAGGTACGGAACCCTAACAACCATAATTTAGTAGCGAATATAATCATTTTCCTCATGTGTTATACATTAATAGTTAAGAGATTTTAACCCCTAGGTTAAAATCTTTAAGCATGCATTTATTTTTGATCTCATAAAAAACCTCTTACTAAAATAAACTGCCACTAGATGAAAGTCTGATCAAGTCTCTAATCTTTGTTCTTTCATCTCAAGTTTGTTAGACACAACAACGCACCCTACATTAAGTCCAACTGCTTTTTCCTTCCAATCCTCCTTATTTTGTGCAATCTCTGGCTATGTTGCTCCCGCAAACACCACTAATTACGTATTAGTTAAAATGTTATATATTTTACCGTTGTAAGTGTAATACAGTAATAATTACATCTGCAAACTTATGGCGTGTCTGACAATGCAAACTCAACTGCATCACCTGCCTAGGGAAAAATAATGTAAGCACATATTTAATTAACTAAGTACCGAGAGATAGGTCGTCCCTCAACCGTAATAGCGTGATTAGCATGGAGGCACATACATACATACAAACAACATGGCAGCATCGGTAATAGGTGCAGTATATTGCAATGACCTAATCGCACGTGAGAGTGGTCGTGTTATTGTGTTGTGGCTAAAGAAAAGAGGGAAAATAAACTTGCGAATGGAAATACTTTTGAAGACTTAAATAAAAATACATATCTGCAAGTAATTTGATGGAAGACCAAAGAAAATAAGAAGATCAATAAAAGGAAGAAAGGATGAAGGATCCATTCAAATCTAACAGGTCTGTCTACCTACCCATCTCTTAAGTACTACCTAGTCAACCAAGTCTTATTTAAGTTCAGACAAATACCCAAGAAATGAAGTACAGGAGCAACTGCAATTTGTTCTTTGCGACTCAATTACGGGTAACAGATAAAACGCAAAACGTATGTGTGTACCATTTACCAAAAGGGATCAAAGAGAAAATCACAAAAAAATAACAAAGTTTTCCACTATACTCGCCAAAAAATAATAGGCCCGTTTTGACATTTAACTTGAATCGATTTATCGTGAGTCAATCGCGACGTAACTAGTGAAGTAACCATACGACTTGGTATTTGATACTTACGATAAATCGATTCAAGTTATATGTCAAAACGGGCCTATTATTTTTTGACAATTTTAACTAGATGTTTTTATTTTTAATAATATTTTAATGGCCTGGTTGCTGGAACCTTTTAGCCAAGTCTTTATTTAGTTACAAAACTTGTTTAATATTGATGAAATGAATTATATTCAATGCATGATGAAGATATCCCCGCCCGCTCCCCTTGAGTTTCAGTAAAGATGTGGCACTTTACTGAGACCTCACGCGGAATTCTTGCGGCGAACTTGAAGCGAAGTTGCACTGTTTTGTTTCATTTGCCTACACTAATACACGTTCACAAACACTTAATGGTTAATAATCCACCATTATTACACATTAATATTCGGCTAAACACAAATTTTGGAAAATTAAACAAACTTCTGAACATGACGCTTCACTTTCCCGCCAAAAAGTCTTTAACTAGGATGTATCAGACAAATAGCCTAACATTACACATTCCCTTTATTCAGCCACAGTAAAGAAAAGATAAAGATAATTTTATTTTGCAAATATGGGTACAGAGGATAAAACAAATTAATACAAGATCAGCCATATTTTACCATGTAGGCATGCAAAAGGTACACAAAAACCATAGACCACCACCATATTTTATTTACCCAACTCCAAATAATCAGTAGTATCATGTCTCTGAAACAATGGGATGTAACTAACTGGGCTGCGGTCACATAAACAGTCGCGAAAGGCAACAGTAGCCATAAGTATCGTAATGGTACGTGATACACCATGGTGTGGTATCGCAATGTCATCAGAACTCCGTGATCTCATCGGGGCACGGGACTTATGGTGCCATTTGAAACTGTTACGTGCACTTGCAGTTAAATCTGTTCTTATTAAATAATGTTAAAAAAAAGACAAAAAACCCGACTGCAAAAACATAACTGAAATGAGAAAAACAAGCATTATATTTATAATCTATAGAATTTTGGTATCGCAGGCTTTTCTTGTTTTAATAATTGGTTTTGTTTAAAGCTTTTTGTTTAATAATTTATATGTATAATATAATATTTGGAATAGACCATTACTAGCTTTTATTTGATACCGATATTGTTTTTTTTTTTTTTTTTCCCCTTCCTTTTTTGTATTTACAGATGCAGTCTATACATATTATATAGCCTATAAATAAAAACGTTTATTTCGACCAAAACAAGGATCATAGGCACAAAAAATACAAATACACACAATTACAAAGACCACTTAACACTCCCACAATCAACACGAATCTAACGACACCTCATATTATGTTAAAATCCATCGTGCCGTTTAGGCAGAGCGTGCCACAGAAATACACACACCGCCGCCGCTTACATACTCTCGAAAAACATTACCCTCCATTTGGGGTAGTGGGTTAAAAACCGGGTACCGTCGTTGGAAGTTTTGGAACCAGCCGGGATGAAAATATAGTTGTTAGCAGAACGGGTTAATGTTAATGGCAAGTATGCCAAGTCTATGTATGTCATCTGTTGCCATAGTTATGAGAAAAAATGATGCATATTTAAATCCGGTTGGAACTGAGCAAGAATAAGTCAATGGGCAGCAGAAGAGCTAGATTGCAACTAGCTGTCGTCTATTCTCAAGTAGATAATATGGTAGATGGAACATGCAAAAGAAAGATTTATTCTAAGCGATGACAGAAGATGTATAGCAGCATCCTTCTGTCTGCTAAAACTGTTCTGCCAAACGTGGTTTTATGTAAATTTTCCTTGTGGCTGCTAGATACTGGTAGCGGCACGATAAAATTAATGTTAATCTTTAAAATTATTGATAATGATGACGTACAGTGGACTGCTAAAGGCTGATCATGATGATGACGTACGAAGACAGGTAACAGGAAAAATTATAACAGTGATTCAAATTGGGTAATCAAAATTAGTTATCTATACTAATACGAGTATTATAAAGCTGAAGAGTTTGTTTGGTTGAAGGCGCTAATCTCAGGAACTAATGGTTCGAATTGAAATAGTATTTTTGTATTGGATAGTCCATTTATAGAAGAAGGCTATAGGTCTTAGGCTATATTATAACATCACGCTACGACCAAGAGGAGCGGAGCATCAATGAACAATGTTGCAAAAACGGGAAAAAAATATCCTTTTGAGAGCTTTAGTTGCGTACGCTGCGTATATGATTAAAGTTACGAAAATCTATAACATAATATATTATTAATATTATAAAGCTGAAGAGTTTGTTTGGTTGAACGCGCAAAGCGCTAAACTCAGGAACTGCTAGTTCGAATTGAAAAAATATTTTTGTGTTGGATAGTCCATTTATCGAGGAAGGCTATAGGTTATATAACATTACGCTACGACCAAAAGGAGCGGAGCATCAATGAAAAATGTTGCAAAAACGGGGAAAAAATATCCTTTTGAGAGCTTTCGTTGCGTACGCTGAGTATATAATTAAAGTTACGCAAATCTATACTAATATTGTAAAGCTGAAGAGTTTGTTTGGTTTAACGTGCTAATCTCAGGAACTACTGGTTCGAATTGGAAAATTCTTTAGGTTTTATCCCGATATTCCCACGGGATCAAGACTTACGCGGGTAAAACCGCGGGGCGCAGTTAGTATGAAATAAATATATGTTTTCGAGAAAAGTCTGACCATACAGATTTGACGCTTCAGAGAAGTGTTGATAAATGGAACGATAATAATGTATTATTTGTGTGTTAATGACAATGACACTGCTGTAGCTGGGAAATTCAGATTATTTGATAGTGAGTGCGACTTAGAAAATATTGTGTCGGTCGGTGATGTACATAATAATTGTTCCTAGTTTTCACACCACACGCTCATGATGGTTCTGGCAAAAAAGTTGGTATCGTAGTAATTAAAGGTAGATTGCAATGAGACCTCAACATTATTTTATGAAGGCAAAATATATTTATACAAGGCATGTTTCTTCTCATCGGCCAAATTACGAATTTCCATACAAACTTTCTATAGGGTGCATTTTCAAAAATCCTTTCTTAGTGCTCACTTTCGTTATACAACATTAGTTTTTGTTACACTAAACCCGAAAAGGGGTCATTGTACTCATCATTTTGAACAACTTTTGAAATCGCGAAAAAAAAAAATCGGCTGTTCCCTACATTTGTGTTCACTGAAATCGACAAAATGTATGGAACAGCTGATTTTTATTTCGCGATTTCAAGGTCGGTTGGTCCCATAGAAAAAGTTGTTCAAAATGATGACTACAATGACCCCTTTTCGGGTTTAGGTTAAACAAAAAGTAATGTTGTATAGGGAACTCTTGTGCTAAATTGTATGCTTACTGACCCAGCGGTTTAGGCTGTGCGTTGTCTGAGTTGTCTGTCAGTGAATAAATTAATTTACGATTTTTATTAAGTAGGTACATATTCTTTACTTTCCAGAAGTGGGATTAACATTTATATCTCGCAAATTAAACAAACTTCTACATGTCATTATACAAGTTGCTACTAACGTTATCCGCCTTTGATGAATACTGTATTATGTACTTAGGCGACAGCATATTCTTCATGGGGTACAAACCTCAAACATAGATTAACATACAAAAGACACAGAATACAAACAAACAAACAATCAGAACAATACATATAAAGAAATCAGTACAACAAACATCCTTAAACGATCACCTCAAAAATAAAGGCCAAGTTCACACACAACGTACTCACGCACTCACTATCACCAGATTAGATTATGTAGAACAAATAACAAGTAAAGAAAATATACCTACTATTAGCGGTATTTACCGTGTGTGACCGTATCTCAGGATTACAAGTGGATTTACACTATAGATAGAGAACAAACCAATTCCTAGGAATTATTGTTACTGTGTTTTTTATGTAGAATCTTATCAGTTTGTTATTAATGAATCAAAAGTTGTTAACGAATAAGATGAATTGATAGGCTTATCGAGTTAATTTAATCATTTAATTCAAGTAACAAGACTCAAGAAAGAAGAACATTAAGATGATCGTGGTCTAGCACAAATTTATGATGAAGAAATTGCTAATAAAATAGAATAAAATACTCTTTATTATGTACGCCATAAAAGTTACAGATATAAATGTTTAAATTTTACATAGGGTGACACAATGGGCGGTCGTATCGCTAAAAGCGATCTTTTACAGACAACCTTTGGATGGATTTAAGGGAGCAGGAGAAACAATACTGCAGGTAGTCAGTGGTGTACCATTAACAAATACAATAAATACATACATACATAAAATATATACATATATACAATAATACACATGAAACAAGAGCTGTGTTATGTAATGATGATGTTTAAGGAGAGGAAGTGTTGTTGTGTTATGGAAAATGGTGTTTGAAAAACTACCAAATAAGGTTCTTAAGCCCTCCACAGTACCTACCCTTAATCTTTAAGATTAGATTTTTGCATGTATGTAATTTACGCATAATTTTTAGATAGTGTTGAAAGATCAAATTAAGAAATTGTTTTCTAGCCTCCTAGGTTACCGACGACGATTAATGACGGATTAACTTTTGCTAAGATTAGCTTAGAGATACATCTGTAATTGAATAGCTGACAAGTATCAGATGTCTCTAAATAAGAAAACATTAGGCACAGAATAAAAAAATGCCGATATAACTGATGGCTATACCAGTAGAGGAAGACCAAAACAACGATGGATGGACTGTGTGAAATGATATGGCTAGAAAAGGAGTGACTACCGAGATGACACTAATAGAGAAGTATGGTAGAAAAACACATGTTGCACCGGCCGCAAATAAATTGGGATAAGGGCAGGAGAATGAGGATAACTGATGATATTTAAACACTCCAAATCTACCATTCATTCACCCACATTGAAATACCTCAAATCCGACCAAAACGAAAACAAAAGACACAAACCAACAAACAATTTAGACACAAGATCGGCACCAAGCTAGCTATAAACTTGACAACCATTATAAACACCGTGGGTGTAGTATGTCATGCTTTAAGTACTCATTTTGAGAGGATCAACCCACTTCACAATTACTTTTTATTTATATAAAGTGATTTCCGAAAAAAAAGGCACTCACGGCTCGATATTGACGAATCATACTGAAAGTATTGTGGTTCCGTCGGTCTTAAGACTTATTTGATTTTGTTTATTAAGAGGGTATTACCTAACCGAATTTCTTCTTTATAATAATTGTGTTATTGAACTAATTCATTGTCATCCTCAATTTATTATTAATTCATTTACCTTCTTAATATTTTAATTGGATATCACGACAGTTTGAACGGCATGCGGCAATGTTGCTTCATAGTTTTAGAAACACTTTCTTAGATAATATGGTTTGTTCGTCAGTGTGGTTTCATGCGACGCAACTATTCTATATAGTCAACCATCCCTCACGAAAGTAATAGTCAACAGGCTAAATTTATAGCAATAACCAACTGTTGTTGTTTGTTTCTTTATATATAAGTACAGAGTTTACAGCAGTAGGTATTATACTTAAAACTATGCCTCATTAAACCGTTTTCACGGTTTTGTCTATGTGAACGGATAAACGAAGCAATTATAATCTTTGTATTTCTTTAGTCGTTTTCATGATAATTTATGCAAAGGAAAAAGTAAGATTTTTTGAAGTAGGGTCTTAAATAGATCTTTGAGGCATTCCTGGTTTGATGGATTTGTCAAGAGCTTTTGATTCAATTTAATCTGCAAACAGTAAACTCACCAAGGTTACTAGTTAATAAATCGTATTCCAAGACAATCAACCTATCAATTTACTGAAATAACAAAGCTTATTCAGTGTTTATTGGCAACAATTCAGTTTAACGGAACCCCACGCCTTAATCCTTTACATGCCTTCTCCAAATTTAGTATTCACGATCAAAAGTCGTCTTACACCTCGTTTTGTCAAGTGTAATTAGTCACACCACCCGATACGGATTGTATGTGGGTGTCACATGCCACAAACTTTTGTCATAGCTCTGTCCTTGTCTAATTGGAAGAAAAAGAGAGGGAGGGGAGGATTTGCGCCCGTTACTCGAATCTGTAGTTAATGAAAGCACCAATAAAGGTAAAATCATTGATTGGTTTAATTAATTGGTTATTTTTTTTGTGATAAAGGTCATATTAAGATATTGTAGGTAATTCAAGCATACATTTTGGCACAGGCAAAACATATTAAAGAATGTTAATAATGCTACTATCAGAAACCATTAAAACCTATCAGATAATACTAGGAATGAAAGATTATAGAAGTGAGAGATTATTACCTCAATATATAGGAAATTAAACAAGTTTCAGTAATCTCTTGATAAGCAGGTGCCGTCCTGCCAGGGTTGTGGGTTTGTCGGTTTGTTTAGTTAGTAAAAGTCTGACACGCTCCACCCAGAGCGGGAAAAGTTATTTGATAATTTCCCACCCAAAAAATTAAAATAAAAGCAGGTACCGTGGGATCGATCTTTAACTAACTCTAAAACTCATATGAAATTGAAACATATGGGATGTTTGAATGCTGCTTTTATGAAAACTACTACAAAGTTGAATGAGTTAAAAACAAACAAACAGAAAAAGTAAAACACGTTTATAGGCATGAAGGAAACCCATTTATAGTAAGTTTATGACATAATGATATTCATCGCTCCTACTTACGCTATGGTTCAATTTAGTTCAGTTCAAAGCGGTTTTGTACTAAAAGTGGAACTTGCATAATAAAATTATAGGAAAGCTCATGTGTGTTTTTTCTTGGGTCATGACTGCATCAGAATCTAGTAGTAGGACTGACGGACGGTGATACTTAACCCTTATATTCTGTTAGAGCATTATTTTAGCTTGTAAATGACGTACAGGTTGCTGCTGTTGCCATCTTATTTTTTTGGACAAACTCTTTACACTATTGCCAATCACTGAATTTGCCGGAATCTACAGTCAAGTGCGGACTGACCAAAAACGCCGATAAAACGAAGCTTGGAAAGTTCCTGAGAAATTATTGAAATGAAATGAAGTGAAATCGTTTATTCTGTAAATAGGATATTAGAATCACTATTACACGTCATATAAAAAAAAAATCTATATGTAGCCGACATTTCCTATCTGACTTGAGAAGAAATGGCGAAACAAACTCAGGGGTCAAAGTCTCTTTTAAAGTCCAGACATAATCTTGGTCAGATCATGTGAGGACCATGTAGATCCGTGTCTGAAATGGTCTTTTGAGAAAAGAACCACACAAATTTGAGTGGACCTGTCCAATCAGTGTAAGCATTTATCAGTAATCGTGCAGCTCAACTTGAAATGTCTCGGAACCAACAACGAAAGAACATTTGAGGAGTAGAAAATATCTACAGTTTGTACTTTTCAAGGTGGAGACATTCAAAATAAAATTGATATAATATAAAAAAAACATACCACGTCGCCAACCCGTCTTGACTAAGGGTGATCTGAGATGATTTTAAGGCTCCTACAAGAAGCCTTTACTTACTATTTACCCTCAGTGGGACAATAATACATAACTACATACATACACTCACGCCTTCTTCCCATGGGGGTAGGCAGAAACTATAGAACGCCACCTGCTACGCTCCGTACATACTCCATACTCGTATGAACGTAAACGAAGCAAAGGGACAATAATAGGTTGGTAGTCATAAAACCTGATTGTCTGAAGTCTTTTCAAGCAGTCTTAAGCAGCTGGAGGCAGTGATTTTAGTTCAATCTCAGATTTGCTGGGTCCAGAGCTTTTGAGAAGGTAGAAATAAAAAGTGGGTTATCCTTAGTCGTAGGTTTAATGTTTAAGTTTTTTTTCCATTATTAATCTGGCTATAAGTCACATCCGTTTCGATATCACCACATTACCTTGTAAATAGAACAAACATTACTAATAGGACTACTAATCTACAAGGTTTATTGTAAGCATTTGTAGGGTGCGTCTAATCTTTGCTCTATCAGCCATATCTAATAAAATTCTGATGTTGTTTGTCTTGAAGTCAACTTCTTGCTTATTTGTGACAGATTTTTAAAGTTTATCTTAATTTTTTTTGTCAAACTAACCCGATGGCGGTTTTTACTTTTACCATATGTTGGGTCTTGCTTCATCATCATCATGTCTCCGACAGTTGGACATAGGACTTCTTCAAACATCACCCCAAAGACCGGTCCTGCGCTGCCCGCATCCAGCGGATTTCCAAGACTTACACCAAGTCGTCCACCTTGTAGGGTCTTACTTACCAGTCTAAATCTACAAAGTTATTGTATGAAAGTAAAATGAGTTACCCCGATCCATCTCCACTGCATAATTGTTTGAGTAGTCTCGTCACCTCGTAGCGATCTGGCGATCCGTTGGACATCTGTGAAAACATATTTCTATTTAGTAGGTAAACAGTTTGCAATGGTTCAGAAATTAAGACCTATTATTATCAGGCTGTTAATTAAAGCCTTGTAGAAATCTGGAACACAGATCTATTGTCCTTAGTGATTTTAAGTCCTAAGGAATGGAGGCAAGGCAATTGTTATAATTAACATGGTTGGCAAACTGATTGATGTATGTATGAGGATACCAGACATGTCTATTTGGAATAATCCATTAGTCGCAATAATTTAAAATAGCTAGGAACTATTCCGTGGTTCTATCATTGAATTCTGGGTTATTGTAAGTGAGGTGTACATAAAATGAATCTGAGTCGTTTTGTTTTGGCCTCTTAGCCTATTCTTCAGCAGGCTTTGTAGTAATCATCTGCTAACCGAACTATGTGTCAATTAAACAACCAATTTCCTGTGTCTTAAGAGCTTCCGATATCATTCTTACATCAAACCGTGATTGCATATATTCTGAATAATAAAAATAAACAAAATCAACAAGTCCATTCATTCTGTCTCTCTAATGACCATCATCACAAACAGCACCATACAAAAAGTTCCATAAAACAACTAAATGATCCAATTTCTTCGACAATATCGGCATACATCGCACAAGCCCGACCGTGCAGTCCGAATGCAAGGGTTACGTCATGCCGCGATAACAGGCCGGTGTGCCCGCGACGCCCGCCGCGCCGCGAGCCGGCTCCAGTCACAAACGACACTTCATACTGGACACACGTTGTATACCTCACAGACATGGTAAGTGTTTATAAACTTTTGTACTTACGTCTTATTTTTATTATATCAATTAACAATACCAGCCGATTGTTCGAAATTTTAGTGGTAATTTGAGGAGTAAAGTTGAGTTTTTGGACAAGAATGTCTAAGATTAGACTGGTGTCTTGACAAAATCTGTGAAATTTGAGCAGTCGAGTGTTTTAAGGAGTTTATAGGCTGACGTATCAAATAGTCGCTCTGATCGGGTTGGATTATTATGTGTTGTTTTTCACGAAAAGTTTCTGGACAGCGATAAGTTTAGTTTTATTATCAATTTAATTAGTAAACTGGGAGAGAAACGACTGTATAATTAACAATAAACGAAATAGAAACAAGATTTTTTTTAAATAATTCCCATCATAGTTTCAGTTAATATTGTGGAAGCAACAGGCTTTACTTTTTCCAGGTTTTATTGGAAAACCATACCATATTGATTTATTTTCGGAAAAAATAAAATGTATCGTAACATAAACCTAATTTCAATATAAAAAAAATGACAAAATAGTGCCAAACATCTTTAAAAATAATTAACATAAAATGTAAAGTTTATTTGCTTCTGAATAGCATATCTGGAACTAATCAGTGTGTACGAAACAGCTCATGTAATTGAGAGGAATGTGCATCTAATCAGTGAAAAGCTATTGACATCTGTTTCGCTCCTTCAAAGTGTGATAGTGAGATAGTGGTCTACAAATTGACCACCAAGTAGACACTTCATTGGTTGCAATGCAATAATTGCAAACAAGCAAAGTATTGATACTTAGACGCATCTGGACGATAAACATAATACAATTGACAAAATACTAAATGATAGTAAGGAAAATTTGAGAATTACAATGGGTCTAGATTTTGTAGCTTTAGCTGTCATTAGACAAGCTTATCTTACTAGTGCGTTTGTTAAACATCAATGTTTGTGTTTTTTCTTTGCGTCATGTTTAAAAAATTTCTTTCTTATCTTTCGAAATCATTAAAAGACTTTTAAAAGTACGAAAAAACTTCCGATGCAGCCAGTGGACAAAGTACAGGTTTAAAAAGACAGCTAATTTATAAGACAAAATGACCAAATAAAAATATTTATCTAGTGACAAAACGTCACTTTTAATGGAACTAATTCCCAAATTGTAGCGATTAGATTAATATTGCAATAATGTACGATATCACCATTATTCCACTTATTTCAACGTAAACTCAAGATAATACACGAAAAACTAAATCTATATAGCAGCGTTGAAGGCCGAAACGATAAAGTTTAGAAACACAACAATAATGAACATCAAAATAGGTAGTTATAAATACCGACTCGAAATCCTTCCAAAACATTTGAAATCTCTAGCATCTGCTTTTACTACTGCAGTATCCAGCTACACAAGATCTAGCAAAACTTCACGTTCTACATAAAATAAATGATATTTTGAATCCGTTTTAAAATTGGGACCAGACTGTAGGTTGACATTTTTGACGGGAATTTCAGTGTGTTAAAAAACGTTTTTTAATAATGAACACAGGAGCAGCTGTTGTTACAGTTCTGTGAAAACAGTCGTGTTGTGGAAAAATTACAGGAAAATTATGCTTTTATTCACGGTACAGAATTTTTGACAAATAGTTTTGTGTTTATATTCATTAGTAATTATAATCTAACAAAATGAAGTACCATTTCAATTTTCCTTTCAAATATTTTGCAGCGTGAACGCATGTTATTATTTTCTTTTTTAGTAGGTTTGTTATTATACGATATGTATATATTATTATAACTATATTCACCTTAGATTTTTCCTTCTTAATTTACAAACATATTTTTCTGTGTTTCTTCAAAATACAAACAAGATCAATCGATTATCCTATATATTGTATCTACTTAACTTATCATAACATAGTTTTTGTTTCTATCATTCATTATAGTCTGGTAGTAACCGTAATAGTTTTAAATATTACAAAATTCAAATCAATCCAACACCAATCATCACCAAAACAAATATGTCAAAACTATAAACAATTTAATACGAGTACAGTTGAGCTCCTTAAGTTCTGAGTTGAGCTGCACGGCTACTGACAAATAGATGCACTGACTGAACAGGTCCCCTCAATCTGTGTGATTCTTTCATCAAAAGATCATTTCAGGCACCAATCTACATGGTCTTCACATGATCTGACCAAGATTATGTCTGGACTTTAAAAGAGACTGTGACCTCTGAGTTTGTTTCGGCGTTTCTTCTCAGAGTAGTCAGATACGAAACGCCGACCTCATCTAGTTTTTTTTTTTAATATGATTGACGTGTAAAAGTGTTTGTACAAACCTACTTACAGAAATAAATCATTTATCTTTTTTTATCATTTATTTATTAACAAAATTAAATAAAAATTAATATTTTGTATCGAATAGCTTAGAATATTCAAAAATAAACAAGGAAAACTAAATTACATGCCGCCGTCGGTAATACGCATGATTCAACAGTTATTTTTGTGAGATATACTCTGTTCTGAGTATTTGTAATGTTTCAGTCAAATAAACAAACTGCTCACCTGTGTTTTTGTATTTTATGAGTTTTGTGATGGTGATGTGTGAAGAGGTGATGAATGATACTTCAATAGCTCATCACTGTTTTGTTTACGTTAGGTGGTTACCTAACATAATACAACCTAATACATAAAGTTAAATAGACAGACATTATATTGTTGTGCATCGAGAAGTTAAAGTTATTTTTAGTCAATAAACTGAGGTTTATCGAAAAAACTGTAAAATCAGGCTACCTACCTTTCTTTTTTTCTTAAGAGTGTTTGCGACTTACGGAATTTCATACAAACTTTCAAGCTCTTGTTTTTCGAAATGACTGAACCGATTTTAATGAAACTTCATACGCATAAGCAGGATACAAAGGTCTAAAAAGTTAGCTAAGAACATTTTCGAAAGATAGTGTTAAAGCCAAATTAGACCGATTTTAAATTTTCTATAGAAACAGAGATTTCCAGTTATCTGTTTTTAAATAAGACATTTCTAAAATGTTCTAACTTTTTAGACCTTGGTATCGTGCTTATTCGCGTGAAGTTTCATTTAAATCAGTTCAGTCATTTCAAAAACAAGGGCTTGAAAGTTAATATGAAATGCCGTACGTCGTAAACGTTCTTAAATAGTTTCAAACACTCGCTACATAATATTAAGCACATCGACATAAAATTCGTCATAATATTATTCGACTGAACCCAAACAAATATTCGCGCAAACTTCCGAAATCAATAGAGGTCGTTTATTGCCAAGCATAGGTAAGGCGTCCCCCAAGGAACGGTCGTAGGTCACGCGGTCGCATTGTCGCGTAGGCAACGGTTCCGAGTCGCGACCTTCAACAGGTCGCGACGTCTGGGGACGGGTCTTCCGTTTTGTATGTAAAACAGGGTTAACATTGCAAAACTGCTGCGGAAATACAGTTTGATAACTTTCAACGTGACCCGAACTTGGATTTATTTTGGAGTTCATTGTTTGATTTTATGCCTAAAATAGAAATTTTATATTAATTCACTGGAGTACTGACATGGACTAACTGTCATTTTGTGTAATAAAATGGTAATTTATATTGTATTTTAGACTTTTACACATCATTATTATTATACATTTATTTTACCCATCCCAACTAATCCTAACTAATATTATAAATGCGAAAGTAAGTTTGTTTGTTTGTTACCTTTTCACGCCTAAACCACTGAACCGATCATCCTGATTTTTTACATATACGTTGTCAGGTGTACAGAAACGGACATAGGGTACCTTTCATACCGATAAAAAGTAAGTACTGTTCCCGAGGAAAACAACAATAACGTTCTTATGATAATAGATGGCGCCATGTGTCTTTCGAATCATGATTGAGTTATGTTATGGGATGGATTAAATAGCACTTTAAATTTCAAAAAGCAGAGTACAACCCGAAATGATTGTCAAATTCTAAATTAACACGAGCGAAGCCGCGGGCAAAAACTAAAAATGGATTAAATTAAACGATCACCATTTCACTAAATGACCATTTTGTTACACAAAGTGACATCTAGGTCATGTCAGACTACTCCAGTGCATTAATAATTCGACTTTTAGTTGCCTACCTATGTTTTTATGAGAAGAATAGAGCTACATTTACTAGCTTTAGAGGTAAGGCTCGTGCGGCACGATTTGTCGCACGACGCGACACCGGTACAACAATTTCCATGAAATTTTCCTAAAAATTGTTCTACCGGTGTCGCGTCACGCGACTTGTCGCGCCGGTCTGCACGAGTCTAACTACCTAAGTACTTTTATACACAACTGGTGCGTTATGATATATTACCGAGAGATTGGAATTTTATAATTATATAACCATGAAAGATTGAAAGTAACGAACAAAATATAAAATAAACTCAGCAGAAGCCCAATCTTTGCGATTGTGCCCAGGTAATGACTATAGGTATCGCACCCACACTCACACAGACACACACCCAATATACGCAATTACACATACACATTAGCACACACACACATGATATGACAGATAACATCACTGGTGAAATGTGGGTTTACTACTCACGCCTTCTCCTTCAGGGAATATATACCATCATGTCGTGCTGTATGTAATTTTGAGTTACAGTATACTACGAAACTACTTTCCATACGTTAGTCACTCCTGTTCTAATATAATATGTCTCTATATCCAGCGCGTCCCACTCGGCTTGTTTCACATTCGTTTCAGTAATTTATTATTATTGCGACATTTCTCCACCATTTGGGATTACACACACCCAGTGCATTAGAAGATTATTCAAACTATTTGTCAGGTTCTATTGGTAATTGTAGAAATTATGTTCAACATTCAAAGAGATGAGTGTTGACTGGTATACTAATAACAAAAGGTTAGCAATACCAATACCAAGATTTGTTTACTTCTTTATAAACTTCTATTTTCATTGAGCTTCTCACGGAACAGCCCCAAAAATCTTCCACTCTTTGCCTACTAGGCATTTGATTTGGGGATTTTCAGGGCTGTTTTATTGTAATGATTTTTCCATTGCAATCTCAATTATCGCCCTTTCCTCAAATATTCTTTCTTCTTATGACTTGAACAACTTGTTTTACGGCAGTAACCTTTACCACAATTTTATAATTGGATTATACTCTACTATCTAATGCTTTTATGCATCTGCAAAATCAAAAACTCCATCTTTCCCAACGATAGAAATATTTTCAATACATTGAACTAAAGATAACAATTATAATTCGTTAAGGTACGAACAGACATGCTCATTGCTACCACGAAAGCATGCCAGTATTTAGCAAAGCTACTGAGTAGCTTGTGTCTCGATACATTAGTAGTAATGAGCATGCTTATATTTTTGGGAATGGTCCTTTGATTTTCGAGCATGCTATCTGAGGCGCGGATGGAAGGGAGCGTGCTCGGAGCGGGTCTGAACAAGTTTGCTTATGAGCATGCTAGTATCGATTTAATCCAGTCCGAAACAGGTATATGTGAGGCGTCTTCTAAAAAAATCAATACGTCGCGCTCGGGAGAAAAAAAAAACTGATACTATTATATCTTTGTAAGTTTAGGGAACCACTGTTTTGATTTGTATTTTCTTGTAAAGGTTCCATTTTGGCAGAGAGCCAGTGCTTAAATAGCATCTGTCTAATTGTTTGCTTTGAGCATGCTTATTTAGCAGTATGCTTAAAACTATTTCCTGCATGCTTATTGCTAGCAAATGTGAACAGATGCAGAACATGCTAATTTTAAGCATGCTTTTTAGGGTTCCGTACCTCAAAAGGAAAAATCGGAATCCTTATAGGATCACTCGTGTGTCTGTCTGTCTGTCTGTCACAACCGATTTGCTCCGAATATACTGGACCGATTAAGTTCAAATTTGGTAGACATATGAATTTCTGTGACCTAAAACGAACGTGTAACGTAAATAAATGAATTTTGAATAAAGGGTTCACTTTTGGAGAAAATGAGAAAAAAAAAAGTTTTGGCTACTGTACCGTGTGACATATCTAATGAAAAGACTTGTTCTGAGGATTTCAAATACATATATTTTTTTATCATTTTATAATAATTAGTTTTAAAGTTATTCCCCCATGGGAAGGCGTGATTTTATGTATTTAAGTTATTAAAAAAAATTGATGAACCATTGAAACTACTAGCCGAAAATTTTGAAAAAAAAATCAGAATATAGTTACAAAATACAGATTATAGGAAAACCTATAATATTATGACTATGGTCTTAAAACAACATGGAAAATCTCTCAATACTGTGCGTACAAACTTACATTTGCAGGTGGAATGTATGAGGGAACATGTTTTTCAACTACAATGTTAAGTTTGTTCTTAGGATAAATTCATCCCGACTACGGAACCATTAATTGCGCCTGGTCCGACATGCACTTGACCGGTTTTTTATATGCATGTGTGTCAGTACGTTTATGCTATGTAAACAAATTATTATCATGTCATTGATTCTGTATCAATTGACGGCGCTCTCAATGTGAAGGTTAATATAAATGCCTTCAACATTGTTTGCGTGCGCGCAGTGTTGAGCTCACGATCTTCGTCCTGGGTAAACTATGGAATGAAAACTGTAAACATGCTAATAAGGACTGAATCAATCAAGTTGTTTGTAAGTAGTCTTCATGTTTCTATAAATAAAAGGTTCAATCTAAACGTGATGTTGATACCTTTAGCGCCATTTTGGAAATTAACTTATATTTTCGGTTTTATTAGCATCAGCCTATAATGTTCCCACTACTGAGACTTTACTACTGTTTTTTGGTAATGTCTACGATGGAACGTTATGTACTTTTAAAGTTAATCTATTACTTGAAGACTCCGAGGTTATAGCTGTGTTTTGCTGCGCTTAGCTTTAGCGATGTGCCATGACTGAATGTATTTCCAAAACGATTTTTGAAGGGTTCCCTAAGGAACGAGCCGAACGACCCCCAACCCGTAAATATCAGTCTTTTGAATACAAATCAATTGCTTCTCTTATGAAAGGCCTATCTAATTAACTTACTATAATATACATAAATGTTTAAACATTCGTCATAGGAATAATTCACAACACTTGGCAAAGTCTGAAATTCACCTGGAATTAACCTGCTTAAGAGCGTTTACACCTTACGGCATTTCATACAAATTTTGAAGCCCTTGTTTTTCGAAATGACTGAACCGATTTTAATGAAACTTCATACGGTTAATGATTCTTGGGAATTACTTAGGAAACCGAGCGAGTTAAGAAAGTAGGATTTTGTAGGACTGGCTATTTAGAATCTTGGTCCTCGTAAGCGTAACTGTTATCACAAATTCCTTTTCTGTATTATTTTTAGAATTCCTATAGTCGCGTTAGGTAGTGTCAGTGAATCTTTAAGATCCGCAGCTGTGGCCTTGAAATTCAAATTTGCTTACTTTTTTTGCAATTTGCAGGTCAGTAACAGGTTGTATGTTGATCTAAATATGATTCGCGGCCATAACAAATATGGCTTTACAGAATTATAATCATTAGAATCAGAATTACAACACTCTAAGTTAAAAAAATCGTCAATTTTTCGAAGAGAGTTAGTAGTATTGCCGATTCTAATGATTATAATTCTTCCCTTAATATTTTTGTTATTAACATAATATTTTTTGCGTATTTTTCTTCCTATGTGTCATTGATAAATGATATCGATAAAGATAAGTTATGAATAATATAAATCTAGCATGAGTCAAAGATGTACAGTCAGCGCATCAATATTTACCACAACCTGTCAAATTTTCTCATTCGATTTTGAACTTAACCATCAACATTTTAAGGTTTAAAATAATGTGGAGAAATTTGAAAGTTTCGTATTATCTGATGTAGGTACTTACTGGCAACTGTACATAAAAAAGGTCAATCTTGTTAACATAACTATTGCTCTAGTCGGAAGGAATTTCCGGCGACAACTGCTTATGTATTCACGATTTTTTGTCATTGTCAATGGTCATGCATGACAGTTTCGTTTGCCTATATTACCTACGTAGCCTATAGGAATTGTTTACAAAATCGTACTACAACTGTTTGTACTGACTTTTATGGGAAGTTGCAGTACAAACATCATCCAAGGGCCAGAATACGCATAGGTACCGGATTCGAATTAGTTGAAAATCTTTCCAAGGAGTGAAAGTACTTGAATTTCAAAAACTTTAACGAACTATAGTACGAACTCTGAAATATAAAAGAAAAACTGCTTTTCATACAACAATGCAAATCTCATGTTAACGTTGCCTATTTTCGATATTTCGGAGTTGGTCCCTTAGTAAAAGTTGATCCTATTAACGAGTACTTTTAGCTCCTGAAAGATAGCTGAACAACTCAAAGTCAGTATACTGAAGTCTCTATTTAATTCCAACCAATAATTCCATGATAACTATTCAGGTGTTGGCGGGTTTGCCAACACTACGGCATGACTAAGTGTTGTACAAGTCCGCGGCCGGTGGTGATGCGTATCTATTATTGTTACGATTGTGTTTTGGTGTCGTGTGTAGCGGGCTTTATTCTGGAATAGAATTTTATTTTGCTTACAAATTCGTCGACGCGTAATCGCGGTGACATTCGATGTCTGTACGATCTTTTGCGAGAGGTGTTGGGGAAAATGTATGTTACTTTGTTAATTTACACTTGGAGAGGAAGTTTTGGGTGAACAGGATGAAAACTGTATATATATAGATACGGTAAATACGATGACAGAGGAACTTGTCCTGCTCACGTACGCCTACTGCGTACGTGAGCAGGTAGGGACTATAAAACTTGTGAACAAGGATTTATAATGGCCGCAGATCCTCTCCCAGGGAGACCAGGAATTAAGTAAACATGAACAAAATATAATAACCAGAGTAAAATAAGAAAGCTTCAAACATAAAATGACAGACAAACTGCACGAATTAAATAAATCATATCCATTTAACAATTTAACTAACCAAAGCAAACTTTGGCAGTGTAAAAGCCGAAAATGCGCGAAGAAGAAGAAATTGAACAAACACTAAATAATTTAACTTGTGCAGATAAAACTCATACGTTTACGTCAAATGTGGGCAGTAATACAAGTCTAGAATAGAAAGCAAGATCACAAATACCACATAATTATCCCCAAGAATTTCAGTAGCACAAAAGAAAACATTTAATCTAATGATTAATAGGAGATTGTCTATTTTTTCTGGCATCCAGTTTAAAATTAGCAAAAATAATCGTTTACCTAAAAAAATATTGACATTATAAAAAACTATAAATACGGCACTGTCGCCGATTAAATAGTGATGGGACAAGCGCGATCACTTTTACGAAAAGCACGATGTTCTAAAACATTGTTTAGATTTTTATTTCTTTATTTCGTAGGTAACTTTAGCATTTACACAGGACAACAAATAAATGAGACAAAAATGCAGGAAAATTAAGTACAAAGGTAGTGCATATTTCTGTAGAATTTTTATGTTGGTTACTAATTTGAAATGAGTCTGTTTTCGTTGGAAAGGAAAATGAATTTAATTTGCAAACACAAATTGCTACAAATTGATAACCCATGCATTTGCGAATGCACGTCTGGTTTCTTCCTCAAATTTGTTCCCTATTTTGTTTTTATTGAACACAAACGTTTTCAAGACAATAAAATAATTCCGTTAATAAAAGATCTTTTGAAAACTTGCAAAGAACACGTGGGAATTTGGTTGTAATGATTCGTTTAAAGTAATTTTAAAGGTGTTTGAACTTTCAAGGATATACAGCATATGATGACACGGGGAAAACTAAAAGAAACTTGCTTACATATAAAAATAAAACAATACAAATAATTAATATGACATAACGAGTCCCAAGTTATTAGGTAATGATTCAGAAGGTAGCTGCTGTAATTAAAAACGCCTACATGGCATGTTTTTAGGCACATTGGTCATACAAAAAAGGTATCAAATTAATGATGTGTTGTTTCTGATATTGATTCGATGGCACGCGACTTAAATGGCACGGACGGAGTTTCCGCTTTTTGAGTTCAAGGTTCCTCCCAAGTGTGTTTAGAGGCATGAGGAACGGGTGTAAAGTTCACTCATCCTCTATAGAAAAGGGAGGATCCTCCGACCAGACGGGTGTTGTGTCTGGTGGGCAACTGCCCGACGGTTATTTTTTTTTTTTTTGTGTATGGCATCTCGTAGGTGGCCTTGAGAAGCCGTGACTACTTAACCGGACTTTCCTGTGTCTGCCTTAAGAGGAAATGCGGGCGGAGACTTTTAGAGTAAAAAGTCGTAAATCGAGGTTCGGCTCTCGCCTATTTCCTCCTCCAATATTGGACCAAATTAAAAGATATTTCTTATATTGAATAAGAAGGATATATACTGTGTCCCTATGTTTTTCTTTTTGATGATACATTATCTTTATAAGAGCTGAAACCCTCTGAAAATGCTCAAAATTGTCTGTTTAGACCGCTGACAACAGAGGGCTATTGTACAAATTTGCCAACTATTAATAAAAAAAGAAAAACATAGGGACACAGTATATATCCTTCTTATTCAGTATAAGAAATATCTTTTAAATTGGTCCAATATTGGAGGAGGAAATAGGCGAGAGCCGAACCTCGATTTATGACTTTTTACTCTAAAAGTCTCTCCGCCCGCATTTCCTCTTAAGATGTGAGCTTAAAGCCTCCAGCCAGGGCGTAAAATCATATTATAACTAAACGACTGCGCACTAAGGGCACCCCCTGTGGGGTACGGACCTCGGCTTAGGGCGTCGTTGGGGGATCATACATCGGGGACGGGCTTGCCGACGGTTGATGTCGGGACGGGATGCATAGAGAACGCTGCTGCCCATTCTCTAGTAAGTCCCTTAGTCGCCTTTTAAGACACCCGCGGGAAGAAATGGGATGGGGCTATTCTTTACGTCCGGCACCAAACGGGCCTACATTCATACATCTACTCATACACGCACGCCGGTTGCGAGTATCACGCACCTGACCTTTCTGAAGAATATCACCAATTTGGTCACAAACCGCCTTATTACAAAAAAAGATTAATATTTTGACATGGCTTAAACCATGGAGCCAGTTTTTGTAATAAGAACGTAACAGTGATTGAAATACCGTTCTTTATACAAAACTAAAAACTTAGTTCGGCACTAAGTTGTCAGTTTTGTGTTTAGAAACTTTACCATAGTCGGAATAAAGTTTGAAATTCAATAATAGCTCCATGTTTTAAACCTGGGTCTGAAGATAAACCTTGTTTTGTAATAAGGGGGTATATGTTTTATAAATGTTTAAGTCCCATGTACTCGTAATAGAGGGCGACTTTATTGCCATCAACCAGGCACAAATCTACCCTCCGGGTTGCTACGGAGAAATTCCAGATGGAAAAACCCAATAACACTTTGCCCAACCCGAGAATTGAACCCAGGACCTCATGTTCAGCAGTAGCGCTTGCAGCCACTAGACCAACGAGGCACTAAAACGATACATTTTTAACTTATTTCAATCATAAATAACATCTTCCTTACAAGGAGAACACGCCACAGTTACTGTTGATTCCAGTAATTTTGTTTTAGGCAATTATTATTAAAATAGCTGGTTAGTAAATACTTTTTACCTTGTATGGATTAGCGTATTACAAATGATTCACTAATTCTGTTTGGACAAGTACCGGACATTTGCATAAATAACCAGTTTGTTTAAATATTATGTGTGAAGCTTTATTATGTTTTCGAACTGTTTGTTTGTATTTAATTTCGAATGCAACATAAATAATGGTTACACATTAATTATTTATTATATTCAATTGCTAAAATTAGTTTACGATTATGAGTTGAGTTACCTACGCGCGCGTACTTAATCTCGGAATTTTAATTCGATTCCAGATTTGACAATTTCAGTGTTGCAACGTTATGATAAGTACTAAATAGTGACGTTGCGAAATTATTCGATATGGAAATGGAATATTTCCAGATCGATTCTTCTCGTTTATAATTTTACTCTCGTAAACTAAGTATATCAGGAAATTAAATATTTCTGAACCGATAATTTAGTTTTGACGATTAATTAACGATCTGAGACTTTTCTTTTGTTTGTGAAATAAATAAAAAAATGTGATCATGAAGGAACATGACAAATAAAACAGATAGATGTATTATGGTAATAATTTATTTTATAAATTGTCGCCGTCATCGCTATCGCTATCGCTGTCACTTTCTGTAACATTTATTATAAATGTGTCTGAGCCCACTCATTTTTTTAAATAAAAATCAATAATTTAGTCTTTAATTGGCACACTGATGGCACACACACTGATTGTTTATCGATTTTTGTGTTCATCACTACATTATTATATGTGGTATCATTATTTCACAAAATGACAGTAGCTAATGTCAAATCTGGAATCGAATTAAAATTCCGAGTATAGTTTTCGTAATTAAATCTACATCTCCACTAATAGGTTCTATAAGTGATAAAGTTTGTAAGTTTGGATGATCCGATTTCAACAATTCTTTCACTGATAGAAAGCTACACTTTTGCAGAGAGCTAATATACAAACATAACATCACGCCTGTGATCCCCGAAGGGTTAGACAGAAGTGTACCTATAGTGCACCCACACATAGCATATATTTATGGAACTAGCTGCGCCCCGGGGTTTCATCCGCGTAAGTCTCGATCACGTGGGAATATAGGGATAAAAAGTAGTCTATATGTTAATCCAGGGTGTCAGCTACCTCGATACAAAATTTTATCAAAATTGGTCCAGCCGTTTTTACGTAAAAGTGTATCAAACATCCATCGATCCATCCATACTTACATACTTTCGCGTTTATACGAGACGTGACTCGTAATATTAGTAGGATTGACTTCCACGCGGACGGTGACGCTGCCAGACGCTTGTCGGGCAGAAATTGCAATTGCGATTAATTTAAAACATTTACAAGTTTTATGGTAATTTACATAATACCAACTAAACTTTTAATAAAATCAAATCTATCCAACTTTCAAAGAAAAAAGACAATTAAATCAAATTGTAACAATTCTACACCGAATCTCGCATCTTAATGCATCCCACGCGCGATCTATTTCAGTTTTTTTGTAAACGTTCAGCTGCAACTGAGTTACTCAGTTAATTAAATTCACTCAACAACATTGTGCCAATGACATAACCTACAAAATACATTAACAAAATAATCGAGAGGAAGGAAGAAGCCCGTTACGATGACACATCAGCGATTCAAAGCGATAATGTTTGTGAAATACGTAAAATAAATTATAGAGCTGATTTCGCTTCACTCTCAATGTTTGTCCGGATACCAATGTAACTATACTCATATTTTCGGTAATCATGAACAAATTTATTTCAAGAATAGAATAGAATACTCTTTATTCACACCACTTTCTGTGTACCATACAAATTACATATATAAATGTAGATAATATATACGGTGACACAATGGTTTCTTTTTCCAAAAGTTGTCTTTAAAAGATAACGATCTTTTCAATACAACTTTTGGAAAAATAAATCTCGAAAAAATCACAGATAATAATAAAACCCGCCAGTTACATGTTTTAAATTGATTTAAAAAATGTTTCTAAATTACTACAGATCTATAAGATTTTTATTATCGCCACACATTATAATAGCGCACGGCACATCACTATTTGGGACTGAGGTCGCGTATACAATGCATCCCACGCGCCAACTATTTCAGATTTTAGAGTAGCCCCGCTTGACTGCAGGGCTGCACCAGAAGGTCAGACCGATTTGATGGACTGACCGGGCAATTTGTTGTGATGCTGTCAGTTAATCTGGGTGAAATGGCTTGATGGAATGATGACGGATTACCGTTATTTTCAGCCTTACTGTTTACTATATAATGGATGTTGAAAATTAAAGCGTAATGCAATTTTAGTTCTTTTTAGTTCAATTAATGTTTTTATATTTTTTTTGCATTTATGCAAACAATGTTAGTTAGATAATTGTTGTTTAAGATGTTGTATCAACAAAAAAAAACTTAATTTATAAATAGAAGTCGGTTAAAAGCAACGACTAATATATTGGGTGGAATATACATATAGCATATTTCTCCTTTCCTTCAGTGCATAAATTGTAAAAGATTTAGGGAGTCGAACAGACTAGGTGTGTGGGCAGAGCCGCGGTCACTAATGTCATGAAAAATACACGTCGGAATAAAACTACTGTGCGAACAGTAGATTTATAATAATTATTATTCTCTGTTACACTAACAAGCTTCGAAAACAAAAAGACAAAAGCGGTGAAAATGCACTGAAGAGTTATGTAACGTTGGCGTGCTTTGCTTTTCTTGTTGGTGTTTTTTTTTGCAATTGTGAGCAAAAACAAATATGACATTCTTTCTATTCAAAGCAGAATAATAATCACTTTCTTAAGGTCGCACAATCAAAGAGACGTGGTAACTGAAGAAAGGCTCATGCTGCGTTCAAACGACTGGCCAGCAGCGTTTGAACACAGCATGAGGTTTTCTCGTATAGTTTGAGACAAAAAAAATAGGGACAATTAAAATAACTGGGCTTCTCGACACTCACAATCGTCAAATAAACTATTTCGCGTAGGTTTAAAAGCTCTACTCCATAAAACTTTATTGACCATGAAAATTATTAAGAACACGAGGAAATTTCGTACAATCGGAGAACTACAAAATGAAGGGATCATTAACCTGAATAGTTCTAGGCATAAGATCCTATTCTAAAATAAGTTTTATTGCTGAAAACCGACATAAATACGTCTGTCCTACATTATTGATATTATTAATCTTTAGTCTATAATCCTTACACTTTAAGCCATACATTATTTTACGTGACTGTTTACACATAGTTCAGAAAACTATGAAAATAGAAATTTTCCGCCTCTGTTATTCGATTATATCTTCTGTTATTATTACCTATAGGTTTGTTTTCATTTTAACGTCGGAATTAAGGCTTCTACATACCAGCGCGACTTGTCGCGCGACGCGACACGGCACAAAGGCCCCTCGAGTCGCGGGACGAGCGGTGCCTTTGTGTCGTGTCGCGTCGCGCGACAAGTCGCCCCGGTATGTAGAAGCCTTTACTCTTGTGTAACATTGACAGTGAATGCGAATTTACTACGCTTTGGAATGGGCAACTAAACTAACGTCATCTTACTGCCTGGGCCTGAAGTCTGCTATTACATTAGTGTCAGAATCGTCGATCATTGATTTCATAATTGTTTATGTTGACAAGTTTGGTAATCGACTATTATAATGGCGTCATTATGACATTCCAATGGTCGGCCACTGACACTACATTGAAAGAAATTGCATTTATTGGTAATCTCGTACATAATGACAAATTAATGACATTTCTAATAGTGGGTTTTATAATAATGGCAATACGACAATGCCATTATAAGTAATACAATTCTATTACGAGAACATTGACCGACCAATGATCGACCATTATGAATTTAGCAGATTACGAACATTTAGCAAAATGACAATGGGATCGTGTTGGAATGCCTGAATTTATAAAAATAGCAGACTTGGGGCCCAGATCGACTCATTTACAGTTCAAAAATACCTGAAAATGGTTTTATTGAAATAAATGCAATCATGGTCTGCAATGACAGTGGACAGACGTGTATGGAAAGGGGAAAAGGCGGCGTTTGCTTAGCACAGGGATATGACGAGCTAAATAGATATACAGAAATGCTTTAAATTTAAATCAATTTGGTTGATCCGCGTAATATCGCCTATTTCTATAATTATTAAACTTTTCGCCCTGATTTTTGTGTTTTTTCTCTGAGAGTCCAAAGTGTGGATGTCAGCAATGCCATCAAAGCTGATTGAGACAAAAATAGACTTGTTTATAACGTTTCTTCTATTACAATGTCACTAGTACCTACCCACTTATGAGTTATTGATGCCTAGTGTCACATGGAAGTAATAAAGCTAACGATAGAACGCTTGTTACTCAACGGAGTGCCGATAAAGTGATAAGGTGGGCTATTATCTAGTTTTTAATAATAACTAATAACGTTATCGTGGAAACTTTTTGTTTATTACTATTTGGCAGGTAAGTGCGTAGTTCACCAAGGGGTATTGTATTACCCAGTAACTGGGTTGTGGAGGTCCGATGGCAGTCGGTTCATGTAAAATACTAGTATTCAGTTGCATACGGAAAAATAATATGTTAAATTAGTATAATATAATAAATATATGTTAAATTAGAGCATTTTCTCAATAATTTAATATGTGAATATTTTAGATTATGTTTATATTACATAGTGAAATTAATTTGTAAAAATAAGTCAAACGCGGATAAAAAACCGAGAATGGCGCAAAATATACCAAGTGTATTTTTCTGCAACCTCCACCAATTTAAAGATAATTTAATTATTGATATTTTAGTATACGCATTTTATTAAAATATCTTTTGTTCTGTTAATAATAAATTAATAATGCGTCAAATTGGGGACAGCGCTCCTTGATGGGCGAGTCCTATTACTGGCTGAACGTACGACGCGTTGCGTGAGCTCAGTACAGAACACGCAAGCTAACCACTCAAGGTCACTGGCATAGATCTGCGTCTTAAGTAAATATAATAATTGTTAGTACATATATGTTAGTACCTACATGATAGTAAACATTTTTTGCATGCCATGAGGCAGAATGTATAAGGATTCGAAAATATTGTATCTAACACCTAATTGTATTTACCTACATTCTATGCAAATAAATAAGTAAATCTAATCTAATCTAATCTACGGAGGCAGATGATGATGAGGTAGGTATGGTAATTACTTTGTATCTCATTGTAAGTGAATCTATATTGTTCTTATGAGAATAAATTCTTTAAACATAAGAGAGAATAATCATTGAAAATAATATCTCTTTTGCGATCCGATAAATTTAAAAGTCATCTTTGACGCCTACTTTAGGCTAAGGAAAAATAAAGTAAGGCTATTATTATTATTATATGCACACAACATCACGCCTGTATTCCCCGAAGGGTTAGGTAGAGGTGTACCTGTAGTACACCCACACTTCACCAGTTATGTTTGCCGTTAATGTTAAGTCCCATGTGGGGGCGACCAATTTGCATATTGCTATTATTATGTTAAGTAATAGTAATTAATAGCGTACAGTCATCTGAATTACCCCTTTTCCTTGAATTTGTATATATAAAATGTAGTAAATATAGTAAATATACTATAATATACTATATATTATAGTAAATATTATGTAAAGTATGTGTATTATAAGTTTGTACTTGTGTACCTATTTTATTTATATTTTATAATCTATTATGTTATCTTTTCATATTTTTATTATTATTATTTAATTTTTTACTTACTAGAGACATACATTTGCAGATAATATTTCCAAGAAGTCCGTTAAAAAGACAAATCTACTAAAGATATCTGCTTAGCCCAGCCTAGAACTAAATTTAGAAAGAGAACATCATGACCAACTTATATAATAAACTGCCTAAGAATATAACAAAAATCAAATAGTTTATCATTCACAAGAAAACTTTAAGAAACTTTTTACTAAAAAGATCTTTCTCGGCCTACCGAATATATAAATAATAAATATATATATCTCTTAAATAATAATTATACTTGGACTGACCTTGAGAGCAGTATTAAACAACTGAGCGATAAAAATCAAAATCATATTATAGTAAAACAAACATAAGTAATATTTAATCAAAATAATACACAAATATACTAATCCTTCTACTAGTCTACATAAAATATCCGCACGTTAGTTTACAAAAGTAAATAGAACAAAATATGACTTTACTTATTCGTTTCATGTTGTAGTTCTGCACTGTGGGGTAGGCTTTAGTAAACACGCTACAACCGTTGACATGCACCCTGCCCACATCTCTTAAAATTCTGCTGTTCCTTGCGTAGTCCTACCTACTTCTGATTTGTTTTGTTTGATATGACAAATCTATTAAGTCGATGCGTGTTATGTGTAGCAAAGTTTTATTTTAAGACTCAGATATATGCCAGTGACCTTGAGTGGTTAGTTTGCGTGTTCTGTACTGAGCTCACGCAACACGTCGTACGTTCAGCCAGTAATAGGAGTCGCCCATCAAGGAGCGCTGTCCCCAATTTGACGCATTATTAATTTATTATACACAAAACAAAAGGTATTTTAATAAAACGTGTATACTAAAAGATCAATAAATAAATTATCTTTAAGCCGGTGAAGATTTCAGAACAATACGCTTGGAAGATTTTGCGTCATTTTCAGTTTTTTATCCGCGTTAGGCATAACTTTACAAATTAATTTCACTATGTAATATAAACATAGTCTAAAATATTCACAAATTAAGTTATTGAGAAAATGCTTTAATTTAACATATATTTTTTTGAAATCATGAACACTACTCGTTTGGACGTGATCTTCAGTATAAAATCATTAAAAGTCAGTTATCGTCGCCTTAAGCTACTTTTGATGACACACAATAATAATTGTTTAAACCTATTTATGTATTCTCTATAAGCGAACGAAATAAAATAAATCATGCGGCTCAGGTAAACTGCTGTTTTTCATGAATTACCATAAACCAATGGAAAAATACGCCATATTTGAACATGAAGTTGCTCATGATAGTCACACATTTTCCTCAGCCATTTTCCTGTAGTAATCAATTTCATTTACAATCATTTTGATATCGTTTGAAATCATTGTAAATAAATTATGTAGTTTATAAAGTGTCTTATTTATCTAAAATGTTTAATTTATGTTGTAAATATCGAGTTGTTTATAAATAATCATACAATTTCACACTCCATTTGATGAGTAATTAATAAATAAACGGTTTGTGTCTGTTCCAACCAAACTTTATTTGTGTTAACAGAATTCTTTTCAACTAACATTATTATATGAAATAGTTTATTAATTTGTATAAATCTATTACAAATTAAATGACGGCTCTTGATAAAATGTTCAAGGTCAAATTTATTGGCCTTTATTCCTAGTTCCCCTTTCGATTTCATAAACCGGTTACGAATCATAATTTAATCTATTTCCTGTGACCTAATCTGTACGGTTTACAGTTTAGATAAAGCTTTTTTGTCGTTGGTTTAGTTTAGCATACCATAACGCCTTGTTTCCCCGAAGGGTTGGCCAGAGGTATACCATCCACATTTCGCCAGTTATGGGGGCGAGCCTATTGCCATCAACCAGGCACACATCCAGACTTCCGGGTTGCTATAGAGAAATTCCAGATAGAAAAACCCACTTTGCCAGATCTAGGAATCGAACCCAAGACCTCATGCTCAGCGGTAGAGATCGTGACCACTACACCAACGAGACAGTCAGTCATGGTTCAATTTATAAATGGAAAAAAAGCCCATTAAGTATACTAATTGACATCGTTAACGGTCAATTACCCTGCCGATTAGAAAATAGAACGTTAACAGATAGTTTTAAATCGCGCTTAGACCAAAAATTCCATGCTTTGCATTGCATGTAATTTTCTTATCATACCGTTGATAGATCTTGAACAAAACCGTCCACCGCGGACATCAAAGCAAATCAATTAAACCAACTTACAACCTTTAATAATACACTGTAGGTACTTAATTCAGTACCACACGAACCCAAACACAAAACGGAGTGCCGATTCTTTCATTCCTAAACCAGTAGTTGAACGTGTCCTTACTCCTTAATGGAGCCCTAACCGACGTAAATAGACGTCAGACAAGGAAAGCACAAACAAAAGAAATTGTTGGACGTATATAGACGCCCTAAAAATAGGCCACAATTATAATGATACCTTGACCTTGTGGGCGCTCTTCATCCCAAGTTGAATGACGCGCGGTGCAAGGGAGAAGAGAGCGGCGGACGTGAGGCAGGTCAGAAAAAAAAAATATAAAGTGTTCATCATCATCATTTCAGCCGTAAGACGTCCACTGCTGGACATAGGCCTCCGCCAAGCAAGAGGGGGTTTGCCCTAATCACCACGCTTGGGTTGGCTATCGCAGTATGGTGGTAAAATGCATGGAAAATGCTGCTGCCCATTCTCTAGTAAGTCCCTTAGTCGCTTTTTACGACACCCACGGGAAAAAATGGGGTGGTGCTATTCTTTACGTTCGGCACCACACGGACGTATATAAAGTGTTGCTGATGATGAAATGTGTTAGAAAATGGGTAGCCTTTTCGAAAAGAAAGTCGTAGTTTATTGAACTATTGATCTGCTATGGACAGGATTAATGAGAAACTGATAATTCGACGTTACTTGAAATAATTAAAGTTTAGGTATTTTTATCGTCGGCGTGCTTTTGGAATAATGTTGTTGCAAGTTCTCCAACATACATTTCAAGAAAGCCGCAAAAAACTTTTAAATGGGTTTCACTTGGAACCTTGACTATAGGCTAGTTTAAAAAATATGCAACAGATGGCACTGGCTGTTTGAAATAAATAAAATTTGGAGCAAATAGAACCTTTTTGCATCATAATATAAATTATATTCAAATTGTTAGATGGAACCATTTTATTCCAAATGTACGTGGTCTACGGAGTATTGCTAGCTAATTTGACCCTGAGAATGATATCAGGACGAATTTAATCTATAACCATCACATATGCCGAGTTTCATCACTTAAACTGGCCCGCTGTCAGTCTACAATCTATACCCATCACATATGCGGAGTTTCATCACTTAAACTGGCCCGCTGTCAGTCTACAATCTATACCCATCACATATGCGGAGTTTCATCACTTAAACTGGCCCGCTGTCAGTCTACAATCTATACCCATCACATATGCGGAGTTTCATCACTTAAACTGGCCCGCTGTCAGTCTACAATCTATACCCATGACATATGCGGAGTTTCATCACTTAAACTTGCCCGCTGTCAGTCTACAATCTATACCCATCACATATGCGGAGTTTCATCACTTAAACTGGCCCGCTGTCAGTCTAAAATCTATACCCATCGCATATGCGGAGTTTCATCACATATACTGGCCCGCTGTCAGTCTACAACTCACCCCAATAAAGTGTGTATTGTTGTCCCGAACTCGTCACTCAAGCGTGACATTGTAGCTCCAACCAGTGTTTACGGCCTGGCATGCCCCTAGATCTGTTTGTTTTGATTCAGGACCAGTCTAGCATTGTTCACAGACAAGTTATGAACTAGTCTACAAATGAGACCTAGTATTGTATGGTACCGGTGCGTGGGGTGACAGCTGAAGGCTTGATCGGCCTAATTTTAAGATAAAATAATATGAAGACAATGTTTGAAGATTATAAATAAATTGTGGTGGCCTCACTTTTTGATCATCATCTTTTGTGAAGATCTCACGCACACAGTAATACGTACCCAGCTCTAAATATACCAAGAATACGTTCAACAAAAATACATCGTTTACAAGAGAGAATTCATCAATATTAAATGCAAAGGCATTTACGTATTACGTAGGTTTATTTATAAAACAGTCACATCTCTTTGATAACCAAAGAAAAACCAGAAGGTGCATTTCCAACGGGTCTCGGTTTATCAAAGTTAGTTCAAATTTTCCTTAATGTTATGTCGATTTTATTTTTTTTGTTTCACATTACAATAATCAATATGCGCTTGTAAAAGAAGCTCTGAAACCAATCAAAGCTCACACACAACTACAAATCAAGTCAGGACATGAGAAGGTTTTGGTTTAATCTCAGGAAATCATACGTAGCAGTTATCAGAGTCCCAATATAAAAGCGGATGTAGACACACGGCAGAGTTTTTAGTGCACGCACGTATGAGTCCCATATACCCACCCGTTTTTCCCAGACAGTGTGGTACCTAAGCGCATAAGTAAGCATTTCCTCCGCCAAATAAGTCATAGATTTAGTAGCGCTCTAGCACTTGGTAACGCAGAGTCTAGCTGACCAATATTTTCACCACGATGGTAAACCCAAACGGCTCTCTTCCGAGCCATGACCAACGACTCTTCTCATACATTTACTGAACCCTCTTTTATACCTACTGTTCTTAGCCGTGAGTCATCACGTTAATCCTTATGAATAATTATAAAGGTCACGGCAGACGTTTCTTCGCGTCGATGCGTTTCGTATAGCGTACCTATAAGTAGTTATTCATTCGATTGGCTTGTTTGGAATCGAACTGGCACGCGGCGGTGTGTTAAGTGTACCAATAGTTTAATTGTGAGAAATGCAAGGTTAATAATTAGTTTGGTGTTAAATTCCTATTAATTCCTTAATTGTACTTGATAAAAATCTCAATTTCGTTCATTTACTGACAGTCGTTGCACAGCCTACACCACTGGGTCTAGAAGCATGCAATTTTGTGCAAGAGTTCCTTATGTAGCGAAAGACGTGAGCACTAAGGAAGGATTTTTTAGAATGTATATTCCCAAAAGGGGAAATAGGGGATGAAAGTTTGTCAATGTCCAATTGTTTATTTCAAATAGCCACATATAAGGCACTTTTGAACGTCAATATTTACAACAAATAGAATTGATTCTAGTCGTTTTTGCGTGTTATTTTTGCTGATGGGAAATTACCTACATTAGATGATATAAAAATAAAACGTTTATCAAAGACTCAACCACAAATGACAATGAACGACAGTGACCATGAATTATTCCAAGCTTTAAGAATTCCAAACACGGCATTGTCCATGCTCGTTAGGTACATAACCCTTAAGTGTGACAAATATGACTAATAATGAGAATGTGACAAACTGACAAGTAGACTCGCCCACTTCTTCCTATAACTTGTGCGCTCGATTGGGTCCCATTTTGTGCATTAGTAATGCCAATTTGACATCACCATTTAAAAAAAATGTGCTAAAATCGGGTGAGTTTGTGACGTAAAATGTCTGAGAGTTTGAGGGTCGACGACTGCATTGGAGAACTATGCTGAAAGGTGAAATTTCTTAAAAACTTACACCAATCTGATAATACCTAAATTAAATGGATCATCAACATTTAGCGTTGCTAATCGCTAAGCAAAAATGATTTTCATGTAGTTGAATCGACATCAGTTTCCTGTCAGATAACCAGTAGTATGTAATGGTAATGATGACTAATAATTAAGTTAATTAATGTAACATCTTACAAATCACATAAAAAGACAGATAAGGCAATCACGATTCAAGATGAATACAGAACAAATTGAATGAATGAAAAAGAGTTTTAAACCATTTGAATTTACAAATAGCAGATTGAAAAGTCATCAAAGTTTCAACTCATTAACTACAAGAATACAACTTTTAAAATAAAACTGTGCGCATCATGTCTTTTAAACAACAGTATAAAAAAACTATTGTTATTTTTAAAATCATTGTTATTTTTTCTCGGTCTCTAATATAATATTAGAATATATTTTCTGTTGCTAATTGCATTATTATCTCATTTGATTCTATATTTATATCTCTGATATGAAATTGACAACGGATATACAACACTTTATATGTTAGGAACGTCTTAAAGCGTCGATGCCCAAATCGGGACCGTACGAATTGGGACGTACCTATGTCTACTTTTTGTTGACTCGTATCTTGTGATGTCATAGCTTAAATTTGAATCAAACGGTATCCTACCTATCGTTGTTAATCGGAACTTAGTGCATTAAACGTTCAAGGTGAATGCTAGGCGCTTAGTTTGCATTATTATAACATAACTTACGTAATCAGTCTAACCTTTCGAGAGTGGGTATTAAGAATCCACCACGTGGTGCGAGTTCGTGGATGTCACATGTCTTCGTATTTTTGGGTTCGAGCACATACCGGCAATGTCAGACAGATACACTAAACTACTATACTTAATGCATACCAATAGGTCAAGCATTTCCAGTCAAGAGAATATGAATAACTGGAATTGGTCTTGTTTACTCGTGGTCACAAATTTTTCCTTATTGTAAAATTATCTGCTATAGCCTGGTTTATAGCTCAAATTACACTGGCATATTTGCAAAGATTCTAGCGTCACGGGCATTCCAGGAACTGTGAAAGGAACTCATACAGTATCTGAGCGTTAATATGTAGAGACTTCGCTCTACAAAGCTGAATTTTTTCTGAATCTCGATGGACTATATTATGGCCATACTCGACTGTAATGATGATGATCTTGTGTCGACTGGAAAATATTAATGATATTGTTCTGTTACAGTCGACCAAAGCAGAGGCCCCCGCTGTGTGCAACAGCTGCAATTCAGTGATCAATGGAAGGGTAAGTTTTAAAAGTAAAATGAATTGACATTATGAACTACCTACACATATTTTAGGCATGTATTTTAGGCCACTTAATTATCTCTTTGGCCACGAATAAGTAGCTCATCCGGGATTTCGCTTTTCTTGTAAATCTCTATTTGACCACCATCCTACAAACTAGTACAGAAAAAAGAAAGTGCGTAATAAACGGAAAGATAGAAGTGGCTCATTGATAGTTTTCAGCTATTCAAAACACCCACTTCACGTAAAGAAGACGATGAAACACTGGAAACTAGGCACCCATTCTATCTGGCAACTACCTACACAGTGCATCTATATTTTTGTGCACTCGGCACCAGAACATTCAATAAGTACCTACCTAAGTACATGACGCCGTTGTCCATAATGATTTATCAGTGATAAGTCCGTGATACGAGTCGATAGCGTTACGTGACATATAGCAATATTGTCAACTTGTGTTTATTAGAAATTGATAGCAGCTTGTACCTACCTGGAATTTTGTTGTGAGTGAAGGTCGTTTTGAATGTACTGATGGACGATAAGGGGTGAAATGAGCCGATTATTTTGATCAGAAAATAAAAGAATGATTACTTGATGTTGCTAAGCAAAATGAAGGTAATAAAAAAGCCTGTTCTTGTAAAATTAGAAATTGAATTCTTATTTGGATGACAATGATGAATACCTTTCATAAGGCTATGGGGATAGGTGAATACTGAGATAAAGACAGATTGACATGTATGGAAGATAACTTGGTGCACCGATCCTAATACATCGGGATAAAAGTGGGAGGATGGTGATGATAATGAAGAGATGTGATTGGAATTGGAGTAAAACCCAACCAAGGGTTTACTAGATCTGAGTAGGTATAAAGTAGATGATTTTTTTTAAGATACAGTGACAAAATGTAAGAATATTTTCTTCTAATTTAGTAACCAGAGATGATGCTAGAATCCTCTTTGGTAGCAGATTAAATACAACAGAAAGAGTATTTTTTACAAATATTCTCTGAGCGGAAAAACATTACAAAGTGTCATAGTAAAACAAAACAAACTCGTTGATAGTAACAACCGCATGCTTGTAGAAACATTGTGGTCGGAGCGGTCAAGGCGGGCAGGATGCTCTCCACACGGTAATTAGTTGGCAACCGACTACAACAGACAAAAGACTTGAGAACTTGATGATGGATTTCGTTGATGAAATACTGGAAACATCATGGCTAAAAATAGGATTAGTTACCGAAGAGGAATACGTGAAAAGCTGGGAGTTTAAGGAAACTGGATTTGATAAAACGACTCATTTTAACATGGACTGTGTTTTCAGGATTCAGTCACATGAAGGTGTAACAGCGAAGGTCAAACTTAGTGTAGGCAGAAAGATAAACATAGGGTAAAAGAAAGACATTTAAATAAGGTATGGTCAAAATATAAAGGAAAAATAAAATGATACGACGGAGTGAGATAAGATAACCGAGCTACCTCCCGCGAAAGTAGTGGAATTCTATAAAAAAAAATGTGAAGTTCACGATAAATGGACATCGATATAAATACACGAACCACGTGGTCAAGCGCGAGCGTAAAATAGACATGTGTTACGTAACAAAGGTAAACAAAACGTGTTGTACTTACAAAGATTTAGAAATAGATGAGAAAAGCATGTGTTTTCTTATTTCAGAGGATAAAACTTTCAACGAGTTATTCAGTGGATAACTGTGGATATTATTTCAGTTGGTATTTAATGGGAGTATCCGACTATTAGAGTTGAAGAGGTTGCTTAAATAAATAAAGACGAAAGCGATAAAAAGCTCAATATTGATAATGTTATTGAATTTACGGTTCAAATGATAACCGTAACTTCGGTACTCAATGGAAGCCGAAATAGAAAACCAATGAAGCGAGCAATAAAAACCAGTTATATGGGAATTTCAGGAAATTGTGCACAACAAAGAAGCTGTGGCTAACCTGACAGCCTCATATCATGAGACCGCAGCATTAATTATTAAAATAAAAAATCGTAACTTTTTTCAGTCTCCTGAAATACTTAAATGACTACAATATTGCTACTACGGAATGCTATACATAAATAGGAAAACCATGTATATCTGTAGTCGATCTTTGGCTCCGCAAAAGCACCGTCATGAAAAGCTTTTTACGGTACATTTTGGTATGTTACGCTACCAGAAAGACGACGTCGAATGGCCAGCAATGTACAGAAATCTGTGAAATACGCCAAGTTTCCGAATAACAGAATTCAACTTCCATACATTTGTATCTACAGTCATCTTAGGAATTACTCTGTTTCTATCACATCTTTCACGCAATCAATCCATCGTTTCTTTGCTCTCCCTCTATTCTTCTTTTTATTCTTCTTCTACCACAGATAGTAACAGCCCTAAACAAGAAGTGGCACCCTGAGCACTTCACATGCAACACATGCCGCAAGCCGATAGATGGCGCCAAGTTCCACCAGCACGACGGTGGTGTCCACTGCGTGCCCTGCTTCGCTGCCCACCATAGTCCCAGATGCCATGGATGCGGAGAACCTATCACTGACGTGAGTTTACCTAATTTACTTTTAGGATCTGGTTTTAGAACCTTCTTCTCTCGTGACGACAGGATTAATACTAGAAAGCAACATTATGACCCTCCAGGAGTGGACATACTTAAATATACGCCTGGCATATCCAGGACAGTCAACCCTGCCATCAAAGTCAAATACAAAATGGTTGAGCTGGAAGGTGCTGATCCACGCGTCATATTTGTGAACGGGCGCTGCCGTCAGTTGAGACTGGTCATCTCTTAATTGCAAGGGTTTTTTTAAATCTTATATATTGTTTTATTATTTTTTTACATTGTTCTCACATATAGAAGAAACAAGAATAATGTACCCAAGATTTTGTAATATCTTGATTTAAAAGAGTGTCGTGTGTGCCATAGAGATCTACGTTTTATAATGGGCACCTAGCTTCAACTTTCTGATTAACTGATCTACTCTTTGAGAATTCAAAAAGTGCCTGTAATTGGTTTACTTAAAATAAATGCTTTGAGTTTGAGCTTTAAATAATTTATTTCAAGTAGGCCATTAAAATATACCTTTGAACGTAAAAATTTACAAGAAAATAGAATTGATTTTAGTTGCCCCTTCCAAAAGGTAGCTTTGCATGGAGAAGAATGGGCAAGAAACTTCTTATTTACTATTTTAAAATGTTTTGCAATATAGCCATGCACCTTGCTATGCTGATTGACAAATATTTAATTTTGTACAACGGCATTAACTATTATAATAGATCTCTTTTTGTCGTTATGGTATATTAGATCCAAGAGCAGCTCATGTCTTTGTGTATCAAAATCATTTTAATGTTTAGTATCCCAAAATTAAGCGCGCTTATAGCAACAAGGATAACATCATATCTATGACGTCACTGGCGTCCTACAAGGTCAAATTAAATTAAATCAACTCGGTCTAGATAAACCATGCAAAGTTAATTCAAATAAATATGATAAGCTAAATATTCATTCCCGTTATGGGTTTCAATATTTGATCGACGGACGCAAAGGGTTACACAAGGTCGCTTAGACAAATTCCTTCGTCGAAAATCATGGGAAGGTTTAGATATCTACTGTTCTTACATTGAATCGCCAGAATTGACCGCGATGTATTTGTGGGATATCTATAGCATTTGTACACTTTTATGTGCGAGCTTCGCGATTGAAATAAGTAGCCATAAAACATTTTTCGAAATGTCCTAGAATAGCCTATACCACCACCATCAATCCATCCTTTTTTTTTTCTGAGTGAGAATTTATCAAATAACTTCTCCCGCTCTGGGCGGAGCGGAAAGGCGTGTCAGACTGTTACTGACTAAAATCCACCCGTGTTCCTTCAGTTGCCTGTGTGCCAGGGCCACTATATCCCTTTCGGACAAACTCGCAACCCTGGCAGGCATTGGCCCTAAAGGACCCCGTCACACAACGCGCCGTCGTCCCGGGCCTGGTCCTTATCGGGCGGTGAGCTACCTATCGCTCACCGTCCGCAAGCCCGCACCTACGGTGGCCGGGAATCAGCCTGCGACTCCCGACGCAGGGTATCTCCCACGGCAACTAGGGGCGTGAGGGCGCAAATTTTGCCTCTCTCTTACGCGTTCCGCCTCCTCCTTTGCGAGCATTACTGCTTCGCAGAAGGAGGTGACGGCCTCCCATGCACTCTCGCTTCGAACCAGGGCCGGACGCGAGAGATCGCCGCCGGCGGTCGCCTCCGTGAGGGCACGGCGGTGCTCCACCTAAGCCGAGCAGTTCCTCCCACATAATCCTGAACAGGAACCTCGCGAAACAACCGTGTCCGGTGAGGACCTGCGTCAGGCGGAAGGTGAGGACGCCGTGGCGACTCACTAGCCACTCCTCAAAGAGAAGACTTATCGCCACAATTGTGGCGTGCCCAACCATCAGTCCATCCTAGCAACCAAATTCACAGCCTAATAGAATCGAGACATCGTTACATCATAGCCTATACAAGTTTACATACCTCTAAGTTAATACAACTAATCAATTAATCCAAATACAGAACTGAAACTAACAGCTTTATCTTAAAGCCAACGACCGTATAAAATAATTTAAAACCTCTGAATCCCCAGTGTGTGATGACTGCAACTGTGACGTCACTGCGCCCATGTTTGAGTTGTTAGTACGTCAGGAGGCTCGCCCACGGGCCTACGTCCCGCTAATATAGACATAGATGAAGTAATTCAGTTAGGAGCCGTAAAAATGTGAAAACTGGCGCTAATGACTCAATGAAGTCTCGTTTACACGAATAGAGTTACTCGACCGTCGAAAATTCCAACCGATTTATTTACTCTCGAGTACGAATATGTCAAATATGAGACATGTGATTTCCGGAACTATGATTTGACAACACGAAATACGACCACGAAAAACGTGGCGCCTCTTTCCTTGCGAGATGAAACCGCCGATTTGAGTCGAGAAACTCTCATCCTGTAAATTACATTATGGTTTAGTACTGCTCTAGTAATAAAGATGGGAAGTGATTCATGTTAACACATTTATGTTGGCAGAAAGAGAATCGTTTGAGTGTGAATTACTCATGTTGGAATGTTTTGCCTTATTGGGTATGCAGTCAAGCGGTGATATGGTTTCTTCAGGAACGTGGGTCTTTAACACTAAACTTTGACTTTTTCGATCGATTTTAAGTAGAGGTCAGGAACTCGGGTCAGTTGTATTCATGTACCAATTTCATTAGCGTCACTTATATATTCAATGTAATCAATAATTTTGTATGCTAGTTATAGGGAATTGTTTTAGATACTGTAAAAAACTCGATCATCTGTAATGTATTAAAATTCTTGCAAATACATTCCATTTCATTTCCACTCTGGTCTCCCAGTTTTAATAACCACACCATGCTTGGCGAAAAGGTTTATGGTATCTATAGTTTAAGAAAATTTGTAGTGTGCATGATCTATTTTCAAACGAAACTTTAAAAGGCAGTATCTCCATGTATAATCTCATCTGCTGAGACTAAAAGGCTAGACAGGTGTGGTATTTTCAAAAGATACGATAGAATAATAAAGCTTAGGCCTTTGTTCAATACTAGCGACCCGCCCCGGCTTCGCACGGATGCTATTTACATGAGACAATATTCTGTTCACGACACGTTGTGCATAAGTTCTGAGCAGTAACCTAACAAAACGTATTCGGCTTGCATGTATTCAAGATAGTAGCTGTCGTTCTGGAGATTACCCTCCACATATACACATACTCACAAAATTAGCTCTCCTTATAATATTAGTATAGATTAAGTAGGGACTGTTATTACCTACTACAAACAAAAACTAAAAAAACTAAATACTTATTTTTGTTTTTCTGTCTGTTATCAATAAGTACCTAGGTAAATTGTGAATTAGTCCATACTCCAAGGTCACGGATTAGTTCTATTTTATGGCCGATCGGAGTGAGGTGAGTCACTATATTGTTTACAACTTCGTTTATCTGCGTTGCGCAAGATCTAATTGATTTTTAATAGTTTTGTTACTTTATTTTCTGCTTGACGGTTTCAATAATTAATGCAGAAGACCTACAAACTTAGGACAAGGAAAACTTCTTAACGTTTTTCCGATCGAAGATTCTGCCTAAGCTTAGAATCAATGCCGTGGTAATTTCATGCTGAAGTCTAATATTTTGTGACTTAGGTAGACTACTGTTTTGCTTATGAAATTTAGAAAGCAGAAAAAAATATCATCATCTTCAACGTGCAGTAGTCCACTGCTGGACAGAGGCTTCTCCTTTTGTATGCCATTCAACTCGATTTTCGAAAGAAATATATTTTAACTTAAATCTTTTCCGATTACTCTTTCATTTTATATAAAGGCAGATCATGTAGGTATGATCTGTAACAAGAACTACCTTATAATTAAACTCATGATTATTCATAGGTACTTCAAGTAAGTTCATGTTTGTAAAACCTCATAATGGATCAATAGGGAAGTTGATTTACTCCCAAGTGGCAATTGTCACCAACATTACTATTCAATTAAAATATATTATTCAGTTCAATATTTATTGTTGAGATTTTCCTTGAACATTTTTCTAGGACTTATGACCTTGTTTACAAGAACGTAGTCAATGAGGGAACGTTAGGTAGGTCACGTCCACAAATTGGGCACGTGACATTATGCTCGTCATCCAGAGACAGATTGAAAGTCTCTTGTGTTATAGTGCGTCTAGTCCATCATCACCATCCATCCTGCCTTTACCCCAATTTGTTTCCTTATTCCATACATCTCTTTTAACCGTCATCTCAGTAGCCACATCATATTCCACACAATCCATACATCGTTTCTTTGGTCTTCCTCTGCTCTTAGAACCATCCACTTTTATCCACGGCATGTTCCTCATACTCTCTACATTACATGACATGACATAGTGTGTCTTGTCCATGAGAAACTATAATTTCACGTTAATCGGCTCTCTGGCAGCAGAAATATGAATAGTGGTAGAACAACAACATTTATATCTGTAATTATTCTATTCTGTTACAAATCTTTGGAATCATGCTGGTTAATTTTGAATCGCTCCTGTCTCGTTATTTTCTTTAATAATCGAACCAGCCCGCTTAGGTACAATGGTTAAAAAAACAAATAAAATAAAAAAAACCATAGTATTCCTCTACAACTAATGTATTTAAACTATAAAGCTGGAGTATTCGTAGCACACTTTACTAATTAGATAATTGAGTGCTATCATTTAACCGAGCAGCGAGTGACGCAATCAACGCACATGAATTATTACTTTCGATGCCGCCACATCAACAAGCTTCAATGCATGTTGCGTTTGATTTATTAAGCTTTTATAAGGAATTTGATGAGAATGAATCAGAATATGATAATTGTATTGTAAGTGGGACAATAGTGCAGGTTTATAGTCCAATAGATAGCCCAGTTGCAAGTTAGTTTGGGTTTGGTGAAATATGATGTCATCATTTTAAACTGTGAGCATTCGAAGTACAATCATAGATTGCTTTAAATATTTTAACTTTGACCGCCTTATTACAAAACAAGATATTATATATATATATTTTGACATGGCTTAAACCATGGAGCCAGTTTTTGTAATAAGAACGTAACAGTGATTGAAATACAGTTCTTTATACAAAACTGAAAACTTAGTTCGGTACTAAGTTGTCAGTTTTGTGTTTAGGATCTCTACCATACTCGGAATAAAGTTCGAAATTCAATAATGGCTCAATGTTTTAAACCTGGGTCTGAAGATAACCCTTGCTTTGTAATAAGGGGGCAAAACAAGATTTATATTTTGACATGGCTTAAACCATGGCGCCAGTTTTTGTAATAAGAACGTAACAGTGATTGAAATACAGTTCTTTAGACAAAACTGAAAACTTAGTTCGGTAGTAAGTTGTCAGTTTTGTGTTTAGGATCTCTACCATAGTCGGAATAAAGTTCGAAATTCAATAATGGCTCAATGTTTTAAACCTGGGTCTGAAGATAAACCTTGTTTTGTAATAAGGGGGTGAAAGTCTTGGGGAAAATTGTAATCACCGCGATCAGAAAGGAAATTGATGTCTCTGGCTTGACCAGAATATCTGCCCTAGTTTTTTTATATGGCCCTTTTAATCATATTGTATTGCCCATTTCTATTCACCATTCAAAAATGTTTTATTCATTAGGCATAAGACAGCCCCCAAAACGACTACCCATCCCAACTTCCTGGAGTTTGATTTAGGAAGAAGTGTATATGGATTCATCTAGTGCAAACATCAAATTCCTATACTTATTAATTTCTCTGGTGACATCACTGAACCGAGTCGAATCATGTGCTACAATCCACACTTCATTTGCATACTTAAAACAGCATGATTACAAATACTACGTACACATCTGACCTTTGTGAAGGATGTCACCCGGTATAGGCAGTGTATATCCTTTTAGGGTTACGTTTCTTAACCCGTGGCAGATCGTAAGTATGACCTTTAAGAAGGATGGAACTAATATGGTTGGCGTATGGCCTAAGACTGTGATACCTGTGGCAGGTTGCCAAAGTATGTGACCTTTTGGAAGGACATTACTTATTTATATTCGGTGTATATCCTAGGTAGTGGAGTTCCTTGTGAAAGTGGTCTTGCGGGAACTTATCATCATCATTCATAATTTCAGCCGCAAGACGTCCACTGCTGGACATAAGCCTACTCCAAACGGGGGTTTGCCATAATCACCACGCTTGGCAGGCGGGTCGGCGATCGCAGTATGGTGTTTCGAACGCTGCTGCCCATTCTCTAGTAATTCCCTTAGTCGCCTTTTACGACACCCACGGGAAGAAATGGGATGGTGCTATTCTTTACGTCCGGCACCACACGGGAACTTTTGATGAACATGATTTTGATGGCACGGTTGGCGCAGTGGTTAAGCGATTGACTGCAGCGCTGCGTGTCGCGGGTTCGATTCCCGCACGGAACAAATCTAGTATGACCTACAATTAGTTGTTTCGGGTCTGGCTGTTTGTGTATGTGAGTTTAAATGTTTGTAAACGCACCCACGATACAGGAGATCCTAGTGTGGGGCAACGTTTATAAAAAAAAATAAACAAAAATTCTTCCGCAAATAATGAAATGGTTAGATTTTTGATTTGCATCTTGTTCTCAGCGTGTCGATGGCAATCTAAATTGAGTCGGCCCAGAATAGTGTTTCAGCTGCATAATAAAACTTCTGCCCGCAACTTCGTCCGCGTTAAATTGCTTATACTTAACCTTTCTCAAAAATTGGGCTAACAAATATTTTTTTATTTTTTTCTCACCACAATAAACATACAGACATTATTAATTAACACATAGAGGTACATGAAATGGTTTAAATTTACTGTGGGAGACTGGTGCCTAAGCTAGGCTTTAGGGGCCTGTGTTTCAGTTCACCATGTCTCCAGGTCCACCAGGTCTCCTGGAGAGCAGCAGTTAGAACATAAAAAAAAAATACAAAAAGAATTTTTGAAATCCGACTGGTAGATCCAGAGATTACCACATTAACAAACTAACATACAAACAAATTTTACCTCTTTATAATATTACTATAGATATCACATTTGGAATATTAGTTTACATACATTACTCACGGCTACTTCCCATGGGGGTAGGCAGAAACTATAGAACGCTTGCTACGCTCCTTACATACTCATTTTGCTTCGTTTACGTTCATACATCGGTCATACACGCTCGCCGGTGATAGTGATATTGATTAGTTGAGATTAGTTTGATGCAATTAACTGAATGAATGAAAGATGCGGGTTGGCTCATTTTGGCAGAACTAAGTCCAATTGTCCATCTAGGAATTTCCTTGCCACGTGTTCCTTAAAAATGCAGCTGCTCAGGTCTCTGATCTGAATCATCCTGCAGTCAGCTGTGATTGATTGACCAACTACATAAGTTGACACCTGATGTGACCACAAACCGGGGTCGAAGGGTTCAAAAATAATAATAATTACCACGTAATTCTCATGAAAACCACCATACATACATGTATGTTATCGTGCGACGCGTTATGTTAAAGGCCAGGTGAATCACGCCGGTCAGGGTCTTCCGCGAACCCTACAAGGTATGAGGCTCCAAGTAGCGAAAGTATATTTGTCATCGTACACCACCCACGACGGTAGTCTGGTATGGAATATTATAGGCGTAGGCATATGGGCATCTGCGATTTGTTATTCACTCGAATATCGGTTTATTCGGGATCCTTCCATTCCACAGTTCCTAGCTCCAGAACAACTGTCCCCTAGACATGAGCTCTGCCCTCGTAATAGCAAATGTAGTACTTGCAAAGTGGCGGTTTCGAGAAAAACGCGGTTAGGTGTTTTTTTAATCTCTACTTTAACTGATATAAAACTCATATGTTTTGGTATGCAAAAGGTACATAAAAATACAAGGTATTGTTTAGTTTCGTTCTGAAGTAATTTTTTCTTATGTAAGCCTTTAGAAACTCGAGTACTGCACTTAAACCTTGTGTCTCTATTTGTAATACATCAAAGTAGTGAAGTAAAATGCAGTACTCGTGTTTGTTACTGCATTTGTGTCTAGGAAATACATTAACCACATTAAGCACTAGCAAAGTTAAGTACTGAATATATGTAGCATAAAAGGCATAATGCGGTGTAAACACAAGTTGTTAAACATTTAAATATAAAAAAACTTTATTACAAAAAAAACAACCGACTTCCAACAAAAACACTAAAAAGTGAAAAATAACTTTAACTTCGGAAGCACATAACATAACATCACGCCTTGTTTCCTCGAAGGGTTGGGCAGAGGTGTACCTGTGTACACCCACATTTAAATATTATATTTAATTTAAGTGTGTATTAATTAATTTAATTGTAGTGTTTTTGTTGGAAGTTGGTTGTTTTTTTTGTAAAAAAGTTTTTTATTTTTCACTTTTTAGTGGTACCTACCCCACATCAATTCGTATACAACTACTTGCTATGAAAACAACAGTGACAGGAAGTTTTATAACACCATCAACATACACCGAGTGGATTAAATAAGTATTATTGAAGAGTTAGCTGTAAATCTGTAATGTAATGAGACCGCGCAAGCTTACTCTACCAAATAAAAGAATTATAAAAATCAGTTCTTAAACAAATAAGTTATGCCTGAACATATTATATAATACTAGCTTTTGCCCACGGCTTCTTATCTCTAGGAATAAGATTTATCATGCAAACAAAACCCCCCGTTTTCCCCCCCTTAAAGGTCAAATTTCCAGAAACCCCTTCTTTCACTACAGATTGGGCTGAAATTTGGCACGTAGGCATCCGCTAATGCCTACGTGCCAAATTTCAGCCCAATCTGTAGTGGTTTGAGCTGTGTTGATAGACCAATCAGTCACGGTTTCCTTTTATATGTATATATGGCTAGATATATATATATATATATATTGAGAACCTCTTCCTTTTTTGAAGTCGGTTAAAAATCATTTATAGCTAGAGTGCATCTCATGACGATTCCAATAAGACCAAACACGGGTAGGATACATTGTTTTATTACGGAGTTCCAGTGTTCGGCTTCATCACAGTTTGATGGTACCATTTTGATCAGAACTATTTATTTAAATTTGCTTCGCTTAACTATTTTAATCCAGATATCTCATCGCCACCCGTGAAATACTAATCATTGAGAAGTTCCGGTGGCCATCTGTGGCCTTCTTCATCAGTTCCACTTCACCAAATTATACTTTCTGAATGCAAATGATTGACTTGTTGATGAAAATATAAAAATCGCTATATGTATGCCTATAATATTTGAGGAGTTCCCTCAATTACTCACGGATCCCAGTATCAGAACTGGATTTTAATAAAAATGGGACCAATTTGGAAGTTTATCCTTTCAAATAAAAAAAGAATTTTTCAAATCGATTCATAAACGACGGAGTTCTGATGTAACAAACAATAAAAAAAAAAAAAAAAACAAAAAAAAAAATACAGACGACTTGAGAACCTCCTCCTTTTTGAAAAGTCGGTTAAAAAAGAGGAAAAACATGATTAATTAAGAAAATCTTTTTATTTTATCATGTAAACAGTCTCTATGTTGGGACATAAGAGTAATCAAATATATTATAGTAGGTACCGTACGGTAGTTAGGTAACTAAAATTAAAGAAAATATCTGTCTAGAAATACTTATTATTAATTATCATTATATATAAGACATGTGATTTAGTAACATAAAATAAATGAGATCATTCTTCATTCGCTTTCGCCTTAAATTTCCATAAGAAACTAAAAAATATTAAGTAATTAATAATGGCCCTGTAACAGTCTTTTAGTAGTACATAATTAATTATACTCTGTTTGTGTTCTTTTTAAGTATCTAAGTCAGAAACTTCCAGAGCTTTTACTGTGACTTTCCCTGAAATTGCTAACTGCACACAAACAAGGAAATCAGAAATTTAAATCAACACTTTTCCTGCTTTTTGTAATTGGTTTTCTACTTAGTGCTGAATTTCGTACTAGTATTTAGATGAATACTGCATTCTAACTTAGTACTAAATACGTAATTACTGCATTTTAATTTGGTGTATGATCATTGCTGCATTCATACTAACAATATCAGATAATTCCACACGATATGCTGCATTTTTCCTTATTATTTAACCATGTTCCAGCCATACAAAAAATATAAAAAAATCTACATATAGCCTTAAGTCTCCGGATGTCATTTTTGTCAAAAACGGAAAATCATCAATATGTTGAATACTGCATTTGGTATTACGAGGGCAGAGCTGCAGTAGCTAATTTATTGAAGTTTTGCAACCAACGTGGAAGAAAAACCAAAAATAATTCGTAAATCGTTCCATGTTCAGTAGGCATCTACTTCTTTGAAGTTGATATGATAGTTGATGGAGAATTTAAATAATGTTGCACTTCGGAGATTAGTAGCATGAAAAAATCGTGCGAGGTCTTGGCTAAAATCGTTAACGGCTTTAAAAATAGAAGCTCATATTCAGACAGATACAACTTAGAATTCTGCTCTCCTAATAAACATAAATGTTTTAAAGATAATGACTAGTCCCAAATTAAACAGTCTCACTAAATGATTGACGCATCACGATGATTAGTGAATGACCAGTCATTTCCGCAGGCACTGTGCTTCGTAATTGTTTCAATAAAAAATACCTATTGATTGCTTTTGTGTAACGTATGTCAATGTTTTGCACTTACAATGCCAAACTCTTGAAATGTTAACTAATTGCAAATATTGTTAGTGATCATTGAAAATTAAATATTTCTGCTTATTAATAGGTTAATTACATGCAATAATACTCTACCTACAAGATACACGTAAAGACAACAAAATCAAATCAAATCATAAATATTTTTATTTCTCATAAGCCTACATGGGCACTTATGAAACGTCAGAAGCTAGGTGCACGGTTCCAATTGGCCGTTTCCTATGGAGAATAGCCGGCAAAAACTCCACGGTTACTCTTTAAAAAACAAAAAATGGCTTTTACAATGTTTTCAAATTACAGTCTTCAAAGTTAGAGTTAACAGGCTTCTTCTGGGTAAGCTCACTCCATCGTCGATTTTGTCTCTGTCACCTCTGCCCTAGACTAAGGTCAATAGCAAACCCATCCTAAATAAAAAAAAATAAAAACAGTAATATTAGGCATGAGAGGAAAGCGTAAGAACGGTTTTCTATAGCCAAAGAATTAGATATTTGTTAGATATATGACCAAGTCTAATTTACATATTGAAACTTTTTTTCAAGTCTTGATAATTTTGCTTATTGAAACTAGCATCTTGCTACTTTAATATTTGCATGCCAATTTATGGCCAAAATATATACCTACCATCTTTGTACCGCATTTACTGCAAATAAATGACTTTGACTTTTAATAGTCAGTAGAATAGCCGCCTTTGTACCTTTTTAAATGCATAAAGTTTTTTTATTTTAAATCTTTCTTTTTAATAATTATCAGACTCTAAGAAAGTGCTACGGAATTGTGTAAAAGTGCAAATTGACACTATTCTTAGTTATAACATGATCTATCACGTAAAATAAAAGTTAGAGTTAAATTGCTTATTAGTCTATTAGGCTAGATTGTAATAAATTATTAAGAACTTTAGTTCTTATTAATTAAAAAAAAAAAAATAAAAAAAATATTTCTACTTAAAAAAACCCACACCTATTTCCCACTGATCACGGGCCTCCAAAAAATCCTTCCAGGCATCCTTTTCCAGAACATAACGTTTTATAAACAAATAAAAGTAACTATAAATGTCCAACTGTGAGTAAGCAACTCTTGAATCCAAAACTCAAAAAAAAAGACCTTTGGATTCCAAACTCATGAAAAGGCAAAAATACAATCTTGTCTAAACTCAATTTATTAACGAGTGGATACCGCCAATCTGGGAACTATGAAACAGGTCTTAATTACCCATCAGCTATCTAGACATCTAAATTGTCTAATACACAAACCTCCTTTCAAACCGGTCGGCAAGGCAGGCAGGCATGGGCCAAAACAATGGACCATACCCATCGTGTAATGGCCGCCATGGAGGTGACATCATCATGGGAAGCAACGCGTCATGATATGTCTACATTGTGTTATAATCGGTTCAGTTTTTTATCTCAGAGCAATTAAGAATTATTTATTTGTTTTTGTATGACACATTGCTGTGTTAAGATTTAAGTAGTTATAATATATTAGATTTGCCTGTATACTAATTTAGTTCACTTAAGACGGAGATATGAGCCAGTGACCTTGAGTGGTTAGCTTGCGTGTTCTGTACTGAGCTCACGCAACGCGTCGTACGTTCAGCCAGTAATAGGACTCGCCCATCAAGGAGCGCTGTCCCCAATTTGACGCATTATTAATTTATTATACACAAACCAAAAGGTATGTTAATAAAACGCGTATACTAAAAGATCAATAATTAAATTATCTTTAAATTGGTGAAGGTTTCTTTTTTGAAATCATTAACACTAGTTTAGACGTGATCTTCAGTATAAAATCATCAAAAGTCGGTTATCGCCGCCTTAACATAAGTACCATCATGCCTGTATTCATCGAAGGGTTAGCCAGAGGTGTACCTAAGTCTTGTTATGTTTACGTCACATGAAATAGGGGGCTCATTGTGATGATATACCGGGTGGATTGCAGAAAATAATGGGTCTTTGTTTTTTGCGTCCGTTAGTCACCTATCTAGGTGACTAACGGATTTTAATCAGCATAATGCTGCGTCTTCATGTTTGATGGTAACAACATGTAACTAAGGTGTTTTATGCAGATGGATAGTAATTTGTCTCCCTAGTACGTTGACTAAGACAATATTATAACGCTTCTTTTGTTAAAATAGTCATCGAGAGTCCTGTGTTTAGCACTCAGCAATTAATACAGTTTTGAATATAACTAGGGCGCACATTACAGCTGCAGCGGATTCCCCTCCAACCCTTGCTTGACGAAGTGCTAGCCCGCGCCGTAGTTGAGCCTTAAAATTCCGAGCTTTAAATTCCCCAGATAATAATAAAATTATCCAGTTCTAGGCTGTCCCAACTTGCTGCCCTCCCCAGCGACGCACAAAGCTGAGGTTCGTACGCCTCAGGGGGTGCCCTTAGCGCGCAGTCGCGTAGTAATGTAAGAAATTCGGCCCTGGCTGGAGGCTTTGAGTTTGCTTAAGGCAGCCACAGAATTGGTCGGTTAAATAATCATGACCTCTGAAGGTCAACTACGAGATACCCTATAAAAAAAAACAAAAAAAAACGAAAGTGATGCAGGAGAGTTTTTGCAAAGCGGCGCGGCTGGATTATATGTGCGCTGCGCTTTATTGTTGACCATAACATCTACAGGGTTATTTTTAAAACGTCAATAACCTCTTAAGGGGTCATTGTACTCATCATTATGAACAACTTTTACTATGGGACCAAAACTGGAATAGCGAAAAAAAAACCAGCCGTTCCCTACATTTATGTTGAATAATTCGTGAAAATGTATGGAACAGCTGATTATTTTCGCGATTTCACGTTTGGTCCCATAGTAAAAGTTTTTCATAATGATGAGTACAATGACCCCTTAAGAGGTTATTGACGTTTTAAAAATAACCATGTATAAGCAATGGATCACTGCACAAATTCCCGAATGTTTTGTCTACCTAAGCTATTGTCCACTTCGCACCCATACTAAAGAGCTATTGTTCTGTTTCAGCGCGTGATCCAAGCCCTGGGCGTGTCCTGGCACGCTAACCACTTCGTCTGCGGCGGATGCAAGAAGGAGCTCGGTGGAGGCGGATTTATGGAACAGGTGAATATCTGATTACTTTTGAAGAAAAACGTTAGGATAAAATAAAATTTGAACAGACATGAAAGCTGGATCAGATTCTGGAGATTTCATATAACCAGAACCGACTGATGTAGAACTCTATACGGACATTACTAAAAGTGAATTGTATTGCTCCACGGTTTACGCAGCACAATAATGAAAAACAACGTAAATCCAAAACATTATCACAATTTAATGTAATGACTAATGACATTGATGTAATTTCATGATATTATTATGCATGTACTACAAATATTTGCACGGCTGATAAGTCGAATATAGTGAGACTAAAATTATTTTACCACGTTATTATGTAAGGACCTATATTCTCGCAAATAAATAAATTTCATTTCATTTCATTTCTTTAATAGTTTGTGTTAAAGTTCTCAAGCAAAGTTAGTAACAATACCGATGATTGCGAGAATGATGATAATTATAGCTAGAAACGGGATGTACCTATTCTGAGGTGACAGCTGATAGAGATGTATGCAAGAAGAAGATATTTATGTATTAAAAAAAAATAAAGGAATATCTGCTCACTCTAAATTATCACAACACGGAAGAATTACTCAAACCGTAACTTAAACAAATCAGGCACCCAATCATCCATACACATCTACACTCACTCACACATACACAGTAACACTCACACAAACAACACATGCCCGGCACATAAATACGTACTCCCTTTTCCTTGTTATTAACTCATTAAACCCTTTTACTTTCTTCCCCCTATTTCTTATCCCCCACAATTAATTGTATTAGGCTATTTTTTTTTACAAAAGTGCACATTACTAATTTGTCAACACACACAGAAGACGGGTACGGGACGGGCGCGGGTCGGGACGGCAGTACGGCGGGCTGAATTCCATGTATTTATATGAATGAAACAACACGAGACACGTGCGCGGGTCGGGCCCGGAGCGGGTCGGGAACGGGAGCCCCGCACGCGTTTTGTGTGGTGGCATTCATATAAATACAGAGAATACAGTCCACCGTACTGCTCCCTCCGGTCGAAGACCCTGATTGTCCTCTGGCTCCCGTCACCCCAGACGAAGTGCACGACATTATCAAGGGTCTGAAAACCCGTAAATCTCCCGGATCAGACGGAATCACCAACAGGGTGCTCCAGCTGTTCCCCGCTCACCTGATCATGCTAATGACCACCATCTTCAATGGCGCTCTTAGTAACAACATTTTTCCTCAAGCTTGGAAAAGTGCCACGGTCATCGGTATCCCGAAGCCCGGCAAGCCTAAGACGGAACCTTCCAGTTACCGACCCATCAGTCTGCTCAACGTCTTCGGCAAAGTCTATGAGAGGCTTATTTATAAGCGTCTCAGAGACTATGCCGAGACGAAGGGCCTCATCCCAAACGAACAGTTCGGGTTCAGATCCCAACATTCGTGCGTACAACAGGTCCACCGTATCGTCGAGCATATAAGCGCTGGCTTCCAGCGCGGGCTTATGACGGGTGCTGTGTTCTTCGACATTGCGAAAGCGTTCGACAAAGTCTGGCACAACGGCTTACTATATAAGCTCTACAAACTCGGTGTCCCCGATCGTCTCGTGCTCATCTTACGAGACTTTTTATCGGACCGCACCTTCCGCTATCGCATCGAGAGTGCGCTATCCTCCCCCCATCCGCTCCGCGCAGGCGTCCCTCAGGGCGCTGTGCTGGCACCGCTGATATTCACTATATTCACTAGTGATATCCCCAAATGTAGAAAGGCGCAGTTAGCTCTGTTCGCAGACGACACGGCCATCTACTACTCCGGCCTCAGGCAAGACAATATCGCCCGCATCCTTCAGGCCGAAGTCAACAGACTCGCGGCCTGGTTCAGGAAGTGGAGGATCGAAGTCAACCCTGATAAGAGCCAGGGGGTCCTATTCTGTAGGCCCCGGCGATCACCCGCCCTCCCCCAACCGATCACCATGTTCGGCAAGCCTATCCCTTGGGAGAAGCGAGCCAAATATCTCGGTGTGGTCTTAGACCATCACATGACGTTCGGCGAGCACATAAAACAGGTGCGCTCGCGCGCCAGTTTTGCTCTCGGCCGACTACACTCCGTACTCAACCCGCGCAGCAAGTTGTCCCTTAAGTGCAAATTGCGTATTTACACCGCGTGCATTCGACCGATCATGACTTACGCCTGCGTAGTCTTCGCTCACGCAAAGTCGTATCACATTCATAAGATGCAGACGCTTCAAAACCGATTTCTCCGTAGAATTACGAAGGCTCCTTGGTTCGTTCGGAACGAACAACTTCACGTAGACCTTAAGATGCCTACCATCAAGCAGTTTATGAAGCGCCTTGCAAAGCGCTTTTTCGAATCCGCGGAACGTCATCGCAACCCCTTGGTTGTGCAGGCCGCTAGTTACAAGCCTTCTGCCATTAGTCAGACTCGCCGACCGAGGCATACTCTCTTAGATCCGGATGACCCCGTCACTCTCCTTCAGGAAAGCAATAGGGCCACGAGTACAGTGCACAAAATACACAAACCGACCTTCCGTCCTCCGAGGTACCACGCGAACTTCCCGAGTAAATGGTAATAAAAGTCCTCCCCCCCGTCCCTTGAATGTCGATGCGCCAGCCGCCCGGTTAGAGGCTGAGAGCGCCGTAGCAATAAATATAATATCCCCTGATAATAATCATGATCAAAATGTTGATCCAGCCCGTCCCCAAATTGTTACTAATTTTGTGATCCCCCAACGACGCCCTAAGCCGAGGTCCGTACCCCACAGGGGGTGCCCTTAGTGCGCTGTCGTTTAGTTTTAATAAACATATATAATTTACGCCCTGGCTGGAGGCTTTAAGATTAAAAACCTTAGGGCAGCCACAGGAATATCCGGTTAAGTAGCAACGACCTCTCTAGGTCTGCTACGAGATGCCATTTAAGAAATAAAAAAACCACCGTACTGCCATTCTGGGCCGCGCCCGAGCCGCGCCCGACCCGCACCCACTGCCTGTGTGTGTTGAGCTTTACATTCATAATGGACGGATGGATGACCCCTGTAACACAGGTTTTTCTTACTTTAATGAAATGTCACCCTGTATCAGTGTACTTTAAAAATAAAAATATTGACTCCCTCTATTAGAAGATATTCTGCGCCGACCCCAAAACATTGGGACATGAGCAGGAAGATGATGATTAAGTGCGTAACTAATAAACAAATATCTGGTTTCAGGCTGGCAGGCCCTACTGCTCAGCATGCTACGCTGACAAGTTCGCGGCCCGCTGCAAAGGATGCGGCAGCCCCATCACCGACAAGGCCATCATCGCGCTGGACGCCAAGTGGCACCGTGACTGTTTCACTTGCGTGGTAAGTGCAACCCTACATTGAATTATTTATTGCCTGTGCGTTTGTTTACTATTTCATCACATACTTTTGGAACAGACTATAATTATAATCCCGTTTCACAACGACTGACACTTTCTTAGGCTGAGCACTGTATTTATGGGAAAAAGCTTATGAAATAATATTATCGGCCCTGTTCTCTGTTCAAGTACGACTCCTTTTTCCAACTATTAAAAAAATTGCAGGTAGTCGCAGTACAATCACACTAATATTATAAAGGTGAAAGTTTGTGAGAGTGTGTGTGTGTGTGTTTGTTACTTCTTCACGCTCAAACGGCTAGACCAACTTTGATAACATTTTGTATTTAGCTCTCTGACAGCCTGGATTAACATAAAGGCTAATTTTTATCCCGATATTCACCCGGGATCGAGACTTACGCGGGTGAAACCCCGGGGAGCAGCTAGTGTTACTCTATGTCCTCGTGACACAAAAATCTAATCTCTTGATTGTTGAAAGTCAAATTTGATAAATAGAGGGAAGTGACAACTAAAATATCTAAGTAAAACAGCCAAGAGCATCCTTCCAGCGCCAAAGTTTGCTGGTTTGGCCCACCACCTAATTATGCTAACAACCTCCTTCCTCATATTCCAGAAATGCAGAAACCCGGTAACAGATGCTACTTTCTCCGTGATGGACAACAAACCACTTTGCGGAAAATGCGCTTAAACGCACACAATGACAATACACACACAAACATATTTATACACCCATCGAGTAGCCAGGATTACGGTACCATAGCTTAGCAGGAGAGGTGCTTCTCAAAGATCGAAGGGAACTTACATCACAGTTTAAAGAAGGAATACTATTTTATTATAAAAAGTATTTTTGGGATTACGAACTTTTTTTAACTCTTTATGAGCATGTATGTTGATTGTATAATGCTTTTGACATTATCTTTGTTGTGTTTTGTCTTGGCAAGTAGAATAAATATTACATTTAATTTACGACCAATCCGTCAACAAACTTACGACCTTTGAGAACGCAAATATAATGCTAAATTATAATAATAAATTTACTTAGGTTTTACGTTGTACAAAGATTACAAAAGGATACACACATACAGCAGTTATATGACAGTATTTTTAAGGAAATGTTACATTTTGTTAAGAATAAAGTATTTTATTAAAATAATGTATGGTAAAGTCATGTATTTATGCTGAACAACCTTTACGATGTAAAATGTTGATACAGCATTTTCAAATAAACGTTATTTTGTATGTTGGTTCGGCCATTTTGTGACAAGCAACGCCATCTAGTGGCGAGGTGGGATAGTCAGTCATTTTACTTTCCATTTCAATTTGAAGCCATATTTTTCTATTTATTGAAAAAATATGGGTTTTGAAGAGAATTAAGTGCTGAAAGCATTTAAAATAATTAGTTCATGTAGGTATCCCATCCGATGGCCGAATAACACATATTTTTACTGCGCAAATACGATTGCACAAACTAAGCTACTTTAATATACTTAAGTTTAAACATTAATTAAACTTTGAAAATTGTTGTAAATAATTTTAATTAAATTTTAAAAAGTCGCTGTGATGCTTTTTGGCTTTCGATTGTATTTATTCAACTATATATTTGTATAACAAAAAAAAATATGTTAAAAAGAGTTAGATTTTATTTTATACGCTTTTCCGAAATGGTTAATTTTTTCCAATAAATTATTTAATTTTGTTTTTGACGATACTGGTATTTTATTTACTTTCTGCTTTCCCTGAACCCGTTACTTTTCCAGGATAAATCTCTTCACACGATTTTTTACATTATTATGCATTGATCCAATGATAAAGTAAAAACCTTTTTACTAATAATACCTATCATTGCATTGATCTGTCAATTACATCTTATTAGGTACAGACGCCAGCAGGTCAAGCTACCCGAAACTGTCAAATTTTCCCAATCAACCTTGAACCATATGCTGTAGGGATAAAGTTGAAAATCTATTAAAGAAATTTGACAGAATGTAGTAGCTTGATGAGCTGGCGGCTGTACTTGCAAATCAGTTGTTTTTTTTTATATTTCCTAGATAGTGTGTAGTAATATCCTTTTTTTGTACGGCACTTTTGTGTTGAAACCAAATTTAAAAAAAATATCATAGGTTACCTGATTTCTTTCGGTCACATGCTCGTGGTTTAGGTGTTTATTAGGTGATAAAATAGGGTTCTTAGTAGAATTTTTAGGCCAACCGTAGTTTTTACTGCATTCCCCGACGTCTGTAGAGCTGGCCTACGGAAAAATACTAGTTATTTGCATTGTAAATTCTTCAGTAAACGGCTTATAAGTAACAGTCACAACACTACGGCAATGCCATTTTTCAATAGCGGTAAAGTTGCTGATGCGAACTTCGGAAGGGAAGCCGTTAGGAATCGTGTTATATGGTTCTTTCGACAGTGTAGGATTGGTTATTTATTTTCGACTTTATTTTAAGGAAGTAAATGCTGACTTTTGGTTGGCAGTTATAATTGCGCTGTGCTGCGCCTCGTTAGATGTGCGCCGACCCTACGACTAAGGTAGCAAAAAGAATATATAAAAAAACACTTATATACTTTCATAAACTCACGCTTTTTTCACATAGGCAGAAACTACAGAACGCCACCTGCGACGATCCTTACATACTCCTTTTGCTTTGTTTACGCTCATACACCTGGTAATACACGCACCCCGATTGCAAGTACTACACACCTGATCTTTCTGAAGAACATCACCAATAAGGTCACTATTATGTTATTCTATGTCCCAAACAAATCTCACCTTTTTTTGCTCATTGGGGTCCTCTCGTCTAGCGGACGACGGAGTGTTGTTGGGCGCCAGCTCCACCCTGATTGACTCTTGCTTGTCCTCCTCCGCCTTCAAGTCCTTCTTCATGGCGCACTTAATTGTGAGCACTGGCATCACCTGCACAAAGAAACATTACATGACATTTGATGCATTTGACAAATTAAACATCAACTGTCAGGTGTCTAGTTGTATCCTCTTGAGATCAACTTTCTTATTTTTTACAATGCCCACTTGTTTTCTCAACTCACTTTAGACATTGGCAGAATAGTCGACATCGGCTTTGCTTGTCATTCAACAAAAAAAATAATAGAATAGAACTATTGCTACGTTATAATATTTTATTTCTGTAAATTGGTTATAAAAAATATATTTATACGTCAAAAGAAATAATATTATTTTAAAACTATGAGAAGAAACACCAAAACAAACTCAGAGGTCACGGTCTCTTTTAAAATCCAGACATTATCTTGGTAAGATAATTGAGGCTTGTCGCATGTATTATTATTATTATTTATTGTACGCCATGGTAACTTTCATAACATTTAATATAATTAGGAACATTAAAGGATGAATTTGGAGAAGGGAAGAAAGGAGAAACATGTTGCGCCGACCCCAAATAGATTGGGATAAGGGCAGGAGAATGATGATAATGATAAAAGCCTGAACTTGAAAAACGTTCGATATCTTTTATCTACGTAGTAAAATTAACGTCTGACAGTCGGTATTTGTATAAAAACTGCCAAAACTTTATCGAATAAAGATGGCGTTGGAAAAATCACACCTAATAATAGATTTATTAAGTTTCTAAAAAATTAACATAATTAAGAAAGAACAGGCCGGCTTCCAAGAAAAAAAACAAATCCACTTTACTAGCTATCTTCACTCTTATATAGAATATATTGACGAATATTAATAAAAACCGTCTTACTACAGGTTTGTTCTTCAATTTATCCAAAGCCTTTGACCTATTGTCTCATGACCTGTTACTACAGAAACTTGTGGCAATTGGAATTAGACGCATAGTGCTTCAGTGGATATCGACATACCTTAATAACAGACGAAAGCGGGTTACCATTACAAAAGTGTATAGAAATAACGACATGATACCACAATCATCCGCACTCAAGTACAACCAGATACGGCGTCCAACAAGGAAGTGCGTTAGGCCCAATTTTATTCCTTTTGTACATAAATTAATAATTATTAATTATTATAATTACTATAGCCAACCATAAATGTGTCTTATTTGCTCATGATATTTCTATTATTATAACAACTGATAAGTAACATAACACGATTGACGCACAAACTGGAAAGCACATATTGATACCGTTTCCAAACGAATAAATAAGTGCGTATATACACTTAAAAGGTCAGAAATATAACAAACGTTAAAACGGCAGTAACTTACTACCACGACAAATCCTGTAAGCCGATATTTAAAATGCTTGGCTTGTTGCCGCTACCGTCTCTTTACATATACGAAACGTGTGTGTTTGTGAGGAAACTTATGGAATTATTTAGTAATGCAGCTGATTTGTATCTCCTTCTGAGACTAGCTAAATATAATAAAAGATGTAGGTATGTCTATGTGTGTACGTATATATAATAAGATACAAAGTAATCTCAAGACCTTAAATATGAGATTATTCAAAAGGAAATTGCATGAATGGTTGTGTAGTCATAGTTTATATAATAGAGTCAAAGACTTCTTTGACAATAAATTTAATGTTCTATGTGCTTGTGAAAATTTGTACGCTTATCACTGTTCAGCAAAAACATGTATGCTCTTGTTATTTTTTGTATTTTACCATCTTTTTATACCATGTTTTTAAGTAAATAAATATTATTCTTATTCTTCTTATTCTCATTTGCCAAATTTCATCCAAATCAGCGCAAAAAAACGTAAAAAACAAACAAACAAACATACAAAAGATCAAATCTGTTCTCGGTATAATATTACATGAGTAGTTTAGAAAACAGTAAGCAGTACATCACCTGCTGTTCTTCAGTCTCCTCGTTTCTGGTAAAGCTCAGGGATTCTTTTAAGGCCTCGGTTGATTTTGGACTTGGGTGGCCAGGCCTTGGCTTGGAGGACGAAGGTTCGTCCGAGGGTTTCGTGGGCCGCGATGTAGGTTGGTTGTTTCTATGAGGGAAAATATTTTGATTAATAATTATAACGGGTGTAAAAACACAAAAGGGTGTAAAAGGAATCCGAAGGTTACTTATATTATTATATTATTGTATTGGACCATACCGGAACCTTCTGGTTACGGAGATATTGAAGTTCCAAGTTTATTTTAAACATTTCTTCAAATGTGATAACTTGACTGTGTGTGTGACTGATCTGTGCCTGAGAAGCATAAAAAGCACCAAAATTCAAACTTTACAGGAGAAGGTAATTTTGAAGAAAATGTTTTATTATCTAATGACTACTCTATTAAACTTTAAGTAGGTAACAATATTGAGATCAATTTGACAGTATACTTATATATATATTTAATTAAATAAACACATTGTGTCACCCTATGTAAAATTTAAACATTTATATCTATAACTTTTATGGTGTACATAATAAAGAGTATTCTATTGTATTCTATTCTATTCTATTTAGTTCGCAATATAGTCAATAAAATAAAAATCTAAGAAATTTGATGTTTGGACTAATTAAAACGCAAAATGACATCAAATCCAGCCTGACGATTGATGATGGTAACTCCATGTAATGGCTTATTTTGATGTCAGCCGATTGGTTGTACCTACGCCTTACGTCAGATCTATGGCTTTGCGTAACAGTCAAGTGTTACTTCGTTATTCGACACTTACGTAATTTTTTTGGCAGGACCACAAGACACAGTGAATGTGCTACTTAAGGGGTCAACGTCATCGGCGTCGAGTCGACGATGAAGTACCTGGGACTCGTCCTCGACAGCCGGTGGAACTTCGTGGAGCATTTTCGACGTTTGGCTCCCAGACTGGAGCGGGCCGGGGCTGCCTTAAAGCGGCTCCTGCCCAATCTAGGGGGTCCAAACGCCTCCTCCCGGAGGCTCTACGCGGGGATCGTGCGGTCCATGGCCCTTTACGGGGCACCGGTGTGGGCGCGTTCCATAAGGCTGCGACCAGCCCAGCGGTTGAACGCGTCCCAAAGGGTCATGGCCATCAGGCTGGTCCGAGGATACCGCACGGTCTCCCGTGAGGCGGCGAGCCTCCTTGCCGGACTACCGCCATGGGATCTGGAGGCAAAAGTCCTCGCACACGTCTGGGAGTGGCGCGAGGAGGTGAAACGCCGGGGTGAAACTCCGCTGCCGCGAGAAATCACGGCACAGCGGACAGAGCTCCGGCGGGATCTTATGGCGGCATGGAGAGTGCGATTGTCACAACCCAGCGCTGGGCACGCCATAATTGTGGCGATAAGTCCCCTCTTTGAGGAGTGGCTAGAGAGGCGCCACGGCGTCCTCACCTTCCGCCTGACGCAGGTCCTCACCGGACACGGTTGTTTCGGGAGGTTCCTGTTCAGGATAAAGCGGGAGGAAACGCCCGGGTGTCACCACTGTGTGGATCGCCCGGAGGACACGGTGGAGCATACGGTGGAGGTCTGCCCAGCTTGGGCGGAGCACCGCCGTGTCCTCACGGAGGCGATCGGCGGCGGCGATCTCTCGCGTCCGGCCCTGGTTCAGGCCATGGTTCGGAGCGAGAGTGCATGGGAGGCCGTCACCTCCTTCTGCGAAGCAGTAATGCTTGCGAAGGAGGAGGCGGAACGCGTGAGGGAGAAGCAAGGTTCGCGCCCTCGCGCCCCTAGTCACCGTAGGAGACGCCCCGGGCGTCGGGAGTCGCAAGCCGATTTCCGGCCACCGTAGGCGCGGGCCTGCGGACGCTGAGCGATGGGTAGCTCACCGTCCGATAAGGACCAGGCCCGGGTCGACGGCGCGTCGTATTCCACGCGCGCCTCAAAGAGTTGTCAGCACCAACTGACGGGGTCCGATAGGGCCAATGCCTGCCAGGGTTGCGAGTTTGTCCGAAAGGGATATCGTGGCCCTGGCACACAGGCAAATGAAGGAATACGGGTGGGTTTTAGTCAGTAAAAGTCTGACACGCCCTCCCGCTCAGCCCAGAACGGGAGAAGTTATTTGATAATTTCCCACCCAAAAAAAAAAAAAAAAAGGGGTCAACGTTAAAGAGAAATAATTATATATTTATTTAATAGTTTATGTTGTACACACATATAAACAGACAAGAAGAAAGGAACAGAAAAATACGTACAAAGGTGATGCTTATTTCTAAAGAAATCTCTTCCAGCGTACCTGCGACAGGAAAGTACACTCTACTTGCCCCTTCCAAAAGTTAGTTTCGTGTAGAGGAGAAAGGGCAAGAAACTCTATAGTTACTCTTTTCCCTTCAAAGAGAAAACAAAAGAGAAGTGAAAAGAGAGAGGAGAGGGAAAAGAGTAACTATGGAGTTTATTGCCCTTTGTCCTCTACACGAAACTATCTTTTGGAAGGGGCAAGTAGAGTGTACTTTCTTGTAAATGTTAACGTTCAAACGTGCCATATACGTGCCTATTTGAAATAAATAATTTGACTTTGACTTAGGTTATTACAAACAACAAATCTTGTAAAGGAACAACTGATCACTATACAGAGTCTCCTTAATTTAAGAGTTGACACAACCCTTGGTTGTGATGTGATCAACGTGTGCATCAAAGTGTAACTTTGAGTGAAAGAGTACACCTAAATCTTTAATTAGGGAACCTATATCCAGAGTAGTGTTACAGAGAGAATATATGAATTGAACGGTTTTTTTTTTTGGTAAAATAAATATACTTATATTTGGATAAACTTAGATGTAGCCTATTGGTCCGTCAATAGGCAGAAATCGATCAAGGTCCTGTTACAATTTAACACAGTCTTCAACGGTTATTTTTTTACGAAATACTTTAATATCGTCAGCATATAGCAGGAAACCACAATTTTTAAAACATTATGTCATTTATGAATAGGATAAAAAGTCGTGGACTTAGTATCGAACCCTGCGGAAAATCATATGTCACGCTGATCACATCTGAAGAGAATCCATTGACCACCACCTTCTGAGTTCAATTTTTTAACGTAAACCGACAAAGCAAGCTCCCATGGATACCGTAAAATTCATTTTTTTTTGTAAAAGCATGGTATGTATCACCTTGTCAAAAGCCTTCACTTGCAGAAATCCGTATTGATTGCATCAACTTGCAGTCCATAATTATTTTCAAAGAAAAAGTTAGAATACAAAACCAGGTTACTAACTGTAGAGAGATTTTGAACAAAACCATGCTGTTCAGGGATAATATTATTATGTAAGATGGGGTAAATTGCATTATGAACTTACTAATCGCTCTAAGAATGTTGACATGGTAGACAACAATGACATTGGACGATAGTTGGGAACATAATTTTTTTCGCCGCCTTTGTATAGAGGCGTAATATTGGCAGTTTTCCACGATTGTGCCACAATACCCTCCTCAGACTACAGATATGTTTTAAAAATAATGGAGGAATACAATCAGGTCCAGAGCCTTTGCTTATGTCCAGGCATTTAAGTGATTTAGCTATGATGTCCTTAGATAAAGACAACTTAGATATACTTAACTCGTTGTTTAACGAAGATGCAGAATATTGATTAGCGTTGCTAACATTGTTATCTGTCGGCTCATACACGGAACTAAAAACTTTGAGAATAATTTACTTACCTTCCCAGGTCCGTTAGATACCTCATTATTATACAACATAGTGTTGGATATACCTGTATTACCTTTCTTTATATAAACGCCCAAAAACGGTTTAATTCTTTATGCATGCCGATTTCTATTGAATGCAGCATATACCCATTGAAACATTCAGCAGAATATAACTTAAATCTCTTTCGGTTTATAGAGACCTCAACTCAACTCAGCCTATCGCAGTCCACTGCTGGACATAGGCCTCTCCCAGGTTGCACCACAACACCCTGTCCGACGCAGCCACCTTCTTAAGGTCGTCGGTCCATCTAGCCGGAGAGCACGGTACGCCGATACGCTGTCTGCACTCCAGGACTCACTACAGGACACTATAGAGACCTGCTTTGTATATTTTTTCCATTTAATCCAGGCCTTTTCATTGTTTCTAAAATATGAATTAATGGACGTGAGAACTAAATCGGGTATTCGTTAGATTTAATTGGCCGCATTGGTACGTGAGTCATAAAAACTTTGGGTAGCAGTATCCAGTGAGATATTGTTTAGGACGGAGGTCCAGTCGACAAAATTAATGTCTTTATTAACGGCAGAGTAATCGGTTTCTACAAAACGATATCTAGGCGTGGAGCACCATGCCATAGGCGTATTCCTTCATTCAAAAGAAAAAAAAGGGGGATGATAAGTATCTATATGTTTATGGGGAATGGGTACCAGTCGGCTCACACACATACGTCACTAGAAATCAAGACATCCAGATTGCGGCCCATGTGGTTTTTCAATCCGTGGTAAGTTAAAATCTTCAAAAATATACGTGTTACTAATAATATGAGATGACATTTTTTTCTCATTTATTGCGCCAATCCGGAACATGGATGTATGTTCCGGATTGACAAACGGACAAAAATGCTAAAATCTTTATAATCGGCATTCGGCCACAATCTGTAGCAATTACATTTTTTCAAAAATATTCAATGAACAGTTTTAACTTGGTTACTATTTTATTAAACGTATAGGTTTGGGTGGTTTATTTACCTCAGGGTGGGGTGGTTTTCCGTGTTTTGCAGCCGCGGCGAGCCTTGCACATGCGTCGTGTTGTGCACAGTGTGCGGCGCGTGCGGCGCGTGCGGCGCGTGCGGGGCTTGAGGGGGGTGTTGGCGGCGCGGGGCGGGGCGCTTGCTGACCCGCGCGGCGGCTCGCGGACTATCCTCATAGCTCATGTGGCTTGATGCACACTGCACACAATAACGGATGCAAAAAGACGCATGACGAAGCCGAAAGTCACTGCGATGATTTGTTTGGTACTCCCCGTCACTGCGATGATTTGTTTGGTACTGGTACATACCCGGGAACCTTCTGATTGCGGCAATATTGAAGATCAAAGTTACAACCTTTTTTTTCATGAAAACAAGTTTTAAATGTTATAACTTAACTATGCCTTTTGGGATTTCAACGAAGGAACAACAGAACTGTATAGGTCACACCGTAGGTACCGGTCCGATAAGATTTGATTATTGCCATGCCATAAAAAGAAGAAGAACATAATAGAAAATAACAAGGTATAGTCGACCTCGTAATTGTTTTACCACCCAATGTTTGAATGACGCTTGCACCTCATAAACATCAAGATCAAGAAGTGAGTTCAGTTAATAAACATCAAAATCAAGAAAAGAGATCAATTTCAACCTTAGTAAAGTTTAATACTGGGAGTTTATGGGAAAAATGTTAAAGTGTAAGTACGAGTTCGAGCCAAGGATTAAAGTTTAAGAAAGGAGCTATATTTACCGTTTCAACAGCTTCCACCATGGTTTGTATATCAGTCTCGCGCGTAGGCTTTGGCGCGCGCGGGCGTCCCGCATGCGGGTCACGCATCAGTGGACGACGAGACCTGACGGAACCACAGTTAATGTTTAATTTAAACAGCCTCCTTCATAATGAGCAATGATAAGCTTTACAAAAGGTCGTTCGTTTTCTGTGATCTCTCCATAGCCTTTGAATGCATGCACCATGACACGCTTTTGTGTAAACTATAATTATCGTTACGGTGTACAAAACAAAGCTCTTAATGTTGTACAGGATGGCCGGAACATTGACGTCCAAATATAAAATGTTGGTCCCTCGTATCGTTGGGTATCCGAATCACCCCCGTGTATGTTCCGCGACTTTTCATAGTTTTCGAGTTATTAATTTTTTTCTGAATTTTTGACCAACAATAAAAAAAAATAAAAATTAGAAGACTGTCATGATTTTTTTTTGCAACTGAATCTTCATGAGTAGTACTTTTATGCATAAAATAATCAGCTTCGTAATTGTGATGAAAGTTATGTAAATGTTGGTTTAAAGTGTAAAATTTACGTTGGGTAAATTATGACTTAAATTTTCTACTTTAAATTAAAAATCTAAACAGGTGATGCATTCAAGTTCTGTTTACGTTTTTACTTTTAATTTTTTATGTTTGTATAGTTTTCGTATTTTTTTGTTGATACACTGGCGTGTGCTAGGTGACGTATGGAAAATTATTTTATTTAATGTTTTGTGTTGCACGATGTAATTGTTTTTGCATACTAATGTTTAGAATCAAGTTTTTCTAACTAAACAGACAGCTGGTCTACTGGGGAGTGTGTCGCGCCACTTCTTCCTAGTTAAAGCAATAGGAAGTGGTAAAGGGCGCTTTGGGGGACTGTCTTACGTAATTTTGACGTTCGAAAAGTGCTGATTCTCAAACTAGTTTCAACAAATGAATTTCGATTTTGATTATCACGCTCCCATTGATCCCTTAGGTTTTGCCAGCCAGTTGAGCCTAGGTCTTGATGTATGGGTCTATGTTTTGTGGTAGGACTCTTTGTTTACGAGTTATTCCAGGGATGTACTACCACTATACATATTTCTGTGTTCCGGTTTTAAGGGTTTGGGTACCGTGTAATAACAAGCACATAAGACATTTTAGTTCCAACTCTTTGATTGCAATGAATCTACGGTATTGCGCCCATTGGCGGCGGTAGCCACTTACAAGCTGTCAGCTTGTTTGCCATACATTAACATTTATTTATTTTATTTATTTGTAACAACTATTTCCGATTGGTGCCGGACGTAAAGAATAGCATCATCCCATTTCATGCCGTGGGTGTCGTAAAAGGCGACTAAGGGATTTACTAGAGAATGAGCAGCGTTCTCTATTCATTTTTTAAAACCATACTGCGATCGCCAACCCGCCTGCCAAGCGTGGTTGTTATGGCAAATCCCCCCTTTGGGGGAGGCCTATGTCCACCAGTGGACGTCTTTCGGCTGAAAAGAAGTAGAAAAGTAACGAAAATAAAACGAACCTTCTCGTGCTCTTGGGCGGGTCGGCGTTCTTGTCAGCCGGTCCTCTCTTCAGGTTAATATTGGTACCAGTACCAATGCGCATCTTTGATGAACTTCTGCACGGAAGGGGAATGATGAACATTTCATATAAAGGCTCATTGGAGGGCTAAGACTATTTTAGCACAGCGACTTGCGTTGCAAAATCTTAATAAGACCTAAAACTATCATGTTGTTTCCACCTTCTTTAAAACTTGTTTTATTTTTGTAAGTTCTCATCAACAGTCAACAATATTGATGATCTAATAGGTAATAGATCAGCTATTAATATTATGATAGTGATCTGTAACAGCGCCAATCTTGTACATATTTTTTCATTCTATAAATAACTATTATTACCGGACTGTGTGAAAGATGATATAGCTAGAAAGCAGGGGATGACGACCAATGAAGAAGTATGACGAGAACGACATGTTGCGCCGACCCCGAGTAAATTGGGATAAGGGCAAGAGACTGCTGATATGACCTACGAAAACTGATGACTGTAATACGAAAAATGATGACTGTAATGGTATTTAGGATACTTATATGCTAAGCTTACCCCATTTGGTTATCTTTAGAGCTAGTATTCGACTTCGTGTTGAGGTTCAGTCGCACGGTGTCCATGGAATACATGGACAGTTGTGACTCGGTACCTATAATAATAAACACACGGTATTGTCGACCTTGTAATTGATTTACAACAGACTTCAAGTCCCATTATATTTTCAACCGTAGTGAAAGTTCAATTAAACTTTCACTAAGGTTGAAAATATCTTACTGTCACACTGATATATTATTATATCAGTGGATATAATATCATGATATATATCAATTATATACAATTTGAGGAGACCTTTGCCCAGCAATGGAATCTAATCATAAGTTTCGGGGATTCACCAAATAGCATGCAAGTACAGTCACGAGCATAAATATATATTACTATGGACAGCTCGGCAATAATATCAGATTTCATGATTCTTCCATTAATATATTTATTTATTTATTAAAACTTCATGCACAAGTAAAAAAAAATACTGTACAAAGGTGGACTTAATGCCTGAGGCATTTTCTACCAGTCAACGTCAAGTGAAATAACGATTGGTGGAGGAGAAAACGAATCAACGCTGGGATGATTGTGCCAACTTCTTACGAATATATTCCCGTTATGGTGGATATCTCACCAGGCGTGCGATCGGTTGCGCAACCAAGCATATTTTTTTTGGTAGAACGACCATGATTGTGTTGCCACTGGTACCCCCCAAGGCAGCTTAAAAACGGTTAAATCGGATTATCGTTTTTTTATTTATTATAAATATCGGATTTTTGGGGGATGGTTTGGCGGGATAATTGCGAAATACAGTAACAGTAGCAATTGCTTTCATTTTGACAGTTAAACAACATCCATTGCGTTATTTACGTTGTTGAGCAGACAAATTTTCCAACATAATGAAGCAATGGATTAGCAGCAAAATCATTCAGATTGTGATTAAAGTGTGCTACGCTATTAGGGTGCTAGTCTTAAGCAATAATAACCCTTGACATTTTATGACGTGCAAGTGGCATTCAACCTTAGGGTGGTAAAGTAATTACGAGGTCGACTATACATGAATGTTCGATTCCCGCACGAATCAAATGTTTGTATGACCTACAAGTAGTTGTTCCGGGTTTGGCTGTTTGTGTATGTAAGTTTAAATGTTTTTAAACGCACCCACGATACAGGAGAAATTCCTAGTGTGGGGCTACGTTTAAAAAAAAAAAAAAACTTTATCCGCGTTATTTTCTTGTTCCCCGACCCAGTGCGTCGCATTGTCTCGTTCACTCGTCGCAATTCATTTTCTCTTAGCGTTGTTATCGACTTTTTTGGCGCGGTTAAATAGTTTATATTTTCTACCCGACTGCTCCAGAAGGAGGGTTATGTTTTTCGAGTGTATGTATGTATGTATGTATGTCCATTTCTTTGGCACGCTCTGTAGGCTAAACGGCTTAATAGATTTTAACATATGAGGTATCCTTAGACTCGTTTTAATTGCGGAAGTGACATAGGCTATAAAATTTTAATATGGCATCTGCGAATCAAAAAAGAGAGGGGGAATAAAATAAAATATTTTGTGATTATATTAATATGGGTATCAAATTAAAGCTAGTAAATAGCCAATTCCAAATATATATATATTATAACACTGTTAAGCTACTATTTTGACACGAACTACAAAAAAGTACATTTTCATTAATAATAAAATCGTAGCAGAGTTAAAATTGTGCATTGACTATTTTCGAAAAAAAGTAATTGGTGTGAGGTCTGAGATCGTTCTAATGCCAAATATAATACATAGTTTTTAGAATTTTTGTCTGTTTGTCTGAATGTATGTTCCAGCATCACGCAAATTCTATTCGGATACATTTTGTTCAATTTTTGTATATAATATAAGTCTGGTCACCCGGTAGGTTATAATATATTGTCATGCTATTTACTATGGGGGATGAGCAATATTGCATTATGTTTGTATTCCTCTATGGTTTACAGCAAATTGTAAAAAGACGAGCCAATCGGTTTGAACATTGCAGATTGTTACAGATTTAACCTTTTAACTGATTATCATCACGCTATATCTTTATGGGGCTAAGCAGTCAATCATCATGGCATATGAAGGGTGGATTTAAGATGGAAAGTAAGGATATCATAACCGTTGTAGCTACACAAAATCGGTCTTAGGAGACTATACTTAAAATTTTGAGACATTTTGATCTGCATTCACAGATTTAAAAAATAAATTACAGTCAGCAAGAAAACGACCAAGTTTCACATTTTTTTATGCCAGTAGATCCTGTTTCATATGAGACAGTAGACGAACTGAGATTTGATGCATCGGATTTGGTACACTTGCGCGAATGACATTTCTGCTAAAGAAACTTGCGCGAACCCATTTGCGCGAAAAGATGTCGTGATTTTGTGATGATTTTTTGTCATGGGTGTCGTTTAAAAAAACTGGGTTCAAAATCAAAATTCAACATGGCACCACCTAAAATTTGCAAATTTTTCGTCATGGGTCTCGTTTTCATGGTTTTTGAGGGCACTGGCCACAATAATGAAGTCAAAATCAAAATTTAAAATGGCGTTACCGAAAGTTTGTGAATTTCTTGTCATAGGTGTCGTTTTCATGGTTTTCGAGGGTGCTGACGACGATAATGGAGTAAAAATCAAAACGCAAGATGTTGCCGAAGAAAACACGGAACCCTTCAAAGATCACTTCGTGGTCCGTCTGTCTGTCCGTCTGTCTGCCTGTCAAGGCCCTTTTGGCATTGGCAAGCAATGGGGAATTGCCACTGAAAACTGCAGAGTCGACCTCAGGACTAAAACTGGTTCTCACACGGACAACTGAACGTTACTTGCTCCCGCGCACCCGTCTTGAGTCTCTGTGTATTTTGGCTGCTGAGATCAAAACTACAAACGTAGTATACAGGGAATTTTTATAAAAAATGACATAACATCACGCCTGTATAAGGGTTAGGCAGAAGTGTACCGCATAGTACATCCACATTTCGCCAGTTATGTTTAGGTCCCATGTAGGGGGCGAGCCTGTTGCCTCTAACCGGGCACAAACTCAGACTTCGGACTGTTTCTGAGAAATTTCAGATGAAAAACCCAATAACACTTTGCCAAACCCGGGAATCGACCTCATGCTCAACATTAGCATTTCCGACCACTAGTCCAACGAGGCCGTTTTCTATAAAAATGTAGCTATATTCTACTACTTCCACGCCAAGTCGCGGGCAGAAGCTAGCTTTTCTAAAACTTATCCTATCTTATCTTGCTAAGTCGTATAGCTTTTTAACTTACCAATACTTAACTAAACAATATGTTCATTAATAGCACTAAAAACAAATAATTTAAAAAAAAATAACCCGACTGCAAAAAAACGAACTGAAAAGATGGAAACAAGATGAAAATAAAACCAGTATCCTTTAAGTATCAAAAATAAATAACTGCAGTCGGAGGCAAATTTTAAGTCGTTCGTTACATCCTAGATGCCTCCGACTGGGTAGCTCGCCGTCCGATAAGGACCAGGCCCGGGTCGACGGCGCGTTGTGTTTCACGCGCGCCTCAAAGAGATGTCAGCACCAACTGACGGGGTCCGTTAGGGCCAATGCCTGCCAGGGTTGCGAGTTTGTCCGAAAGGGATATCGTGGCCCCGGCACACAGGCAACGGAAGGAACACGAGTGGGTTTTAGTCAGTACAAGTCTGACACGCCCTCCCGCTCAGCCCAGAGCGGGAGAAGTTATTTGATAATTTCCCAACCAAAAAAAAAAAAAAAAAGATGCCTCCGACTGCATTTATTCATTTTTGATACTTAAAGGATACTGGTTTTATTTTCATCTTGTTTCCATCTTTTCAGTTCGTTTTTTTTGCAGTCGGGTTATTTTTTTTTTAATAATTTGTTTTATTTCTTATCCGACTGGTAGTTCCAGAGATTACCCTCTACATACAAGAAACAAATTTAACCACTTAATAATATTAGTATAGATCAAGACGTGTCACTTACCATTTTTAATGGGATTTCTATTATTCCAGGGTTTCTTTTTTACTTTAGTTTCTTTCTTTGTTTTCTTTGAACTTACGTTGTTCTACAAAAAACAAAAATATTTAAAATACTTGTGAGATTTCCTTGCAAATGTTGCTTGCGCGATGTAGGATTATGTAACGTTAACGGTATAATCCTACATCGCGCAAGCAGCGGCTCCATCTATAACTTATGCTTCTATGACTGAGTACTTTGTAGGTACTTCTTATCTAATAGAAACATGCTCATTCTTTCCTCCTAGTAATTACAAATATTATCGAAAATCGTGATCAAATCAGAATCCAGTTCGTGCAATAGGCTAGTTGTAAGTAAGACAAAGTATAAAAAATACCCACCGTATTAAATTTTGTATTACTTATACAATTGTTGTGAGCTAAAAATATCAAACGTGGGGCTTATTTTGTAAATGTTTTTTGAAAAATTAATGCTATTGGCCATGTGTCATTGAACGAGAATCAGAGCGTGACATGTCTACTACACTCACTACTTGCAGCAGATTGTGTATCAAATTGTAAACAGAACCAAACTACTATCTATGTCTTTATGTATTATTAAATTAACACTTACCGCAGATTCGAATCTGTTCAAAAACTCTTCGCATCTGATAGCATACTCATTGACGAACTCGTCCACTTTGTCGCACGTTGTTAACAAGTCCTGACAAAAACGAAAGTAAGAGTTATTTCGATTAAAACTAGGCAAAAACAATAACCTGTGTCCTGAGGACGTGATCTCTAAAATAGAGATGACAATACATGGACTGGTTTTTGACAATCTTCACTCTAGAAAAGGATGGAAATGTAAAATTGGAGAATTACAGATTGGTTATTAAATTGGAAAATGTTTTGCGCTACTTCTTCGTCCCAGCTAAAACGATAGGAAGTGGTGATGATGTTTTGGGGACTGTCTTATGTAATTTTGACGTTCAAAAAGTGCTACTGCTCAGCACAATTCTAAATAAACGAGTTTTGATTTTGTTGAGTTTTTTTTTTAATGATTTTCCCATTATACAATGTAAAGAATCTCTAGTGCTTGTTCATTAGGTACTTTTTTATTATTTTGTGCGCGCTTCGCGGCAGTCGTTCCATGTCTAATAGCTGACAGTTCCGTCTCGTCAACTGTCCTCGAAGCAGCGTATGAAAAGCTTCCGGACGCCGCCGTAACTAAACGCGTAAAATCTGTTGCCTCTGCAACAAATGCAGAGTCGTCGAATTAGATCAAATTCAAATTAAAAACATTTTGTTTCACTTAAACTTAAACCTACATGGGAACTTATGAAACCAATCAGAACCGTCCACCTAGCTTCTGACGAAGCTAGGTGGACGGTTCTGATTGGCCATTTACTATGGAGACAACCCGGCAAGAAACTCGGTTACTCTTTTAAAAATAATTGACTATTAAAATGCTTTCAAATTTAGATATGGGAGGATAGTGTAGGCCACAAGTAGGTACTAGGAACTTATCAACATAGAAAATGGTCAACAAATTGAAGTATTTACTCACGTCCTTGTAGAGGTCGAGGCAAGCTGCGAAGTCCTTGGGCGGTGGCACGTTGAGGCACATGTGCGTGGCGTCGCGCACAGCGGCCAGCAGCGCGCCCAGCGCGGCCGCGCTCTCGCGCACGCAGCACGTCTGCGTCAGCGACTTGTGGAACACCTGACCAACATACCAGTACCTAAGTATTAAGATGACGTTACACCCAGGAGGCGAAGTCTCTTGACCAATGGTCTTATCTGCCTTTACCTAACACCTATGAGAAGACGTCCTGTAATTTAAGTCAACTAGCTGCGCCCCGCGGTTTCACTCGCACAAGTCTTGATCCCGTGGTAATATCGAGATAAAAAGCGTAACAGAAACAAACTCACTTTCGCATTGCAGATGTGAAACACCGAAATTATTTACACACAACTACATATAGACTGTATAGTGGCGACGCGTCGCCACGGCATGCGTCGCCCCGCCAGCAATCGGTTTTACGTGTGGCTATAGATCATCATCATCATCATTTCAGCCGAAACACGTCCACTGCTGGACATAGGCCTCCCCCAAACGGGGCAGGGGGAGGATTTGCCATAATCGCCACGCGATTGGCGCTTGGCAGGCGGGTTGCCGATCGCAGTATGGTTTTAAAAATACATAGAGAACGCTGCTGCCCATTCTCTAGTAAGTCCTTTAGTCGCCTTTTACGACACCCACGGGAAGAAATGGGTTGGAGCTATTCTTTACGTCCGGCACCAAACGGAACCAACGGAACGGCTATAGATTTTTTACATCAATATTAGGATGGATAATAATTGCATTAATTATTTACCAGCAGGCTTAGCATGACGCTTTCTATTTCTACTCTACTGTAGAATAGAAATCGCTTGTCTACCGAAAATGTTCTACTGTCTACATGGAAACGTCATTTTTGTCTACTCTTCCGTTGACTAAACGCTTCTCTACAGGGCCTCAAGTCTGCTATTACAATAGTGTCAGAATGGTCGATCATTGATTTCATAATTGTTGATTTTGACAAGTTTGGTAATCTACCATTATAATGGCGTCATTATGACTTTCCAACGGTCGGCCACTGACACTACATTGAAAAAATTGCATTTATTGGTAATCTCGTACCTACATAATGACAAATTAATAAGATTTCTACTAATGGGTTTTATAATAATGGCAATACGACAATGCCATTATAACACAATTCTATTACGAGAACATGGACCGACCATTAGGCATGAATTTAGGAGATTACGAACTTTTAGCAAAATGACAATGGGATCGTGTTGGAATTACTGAATTTATAAAAATAGCAGACTGGGGCCCAGTTCTCGTGCTAAGCCTGCAGGAGTTAAGTTATTTATTATTTCTTTTTTGTATTTGTGTTCTTTCTTTGCGTCATGTTTACTGCAAATAAAAAGTATTTTCGTTCTTTCTTAAGGTCTGTTACAAAAGTAGGTATCTGATAAAAATGTCTTGTCACTTACAAACCGAGTGGCCGAAATTCTAACCTACTGTAGGTTTTTCATTTGACAGTTGAGGTTTTTTTATAACCTCAATTTTCAGCCCCTGCAGCTAGGTTACGGCTCGAAAGGGGGCTGTGAGGCTGCCGTACACGCTTTGTCGACCTACCTAAATTCTGGCAAAGGAGAGGTCATCCTGAAGGTTGACATAAAGAATGCCTTCAATTCTGTTAATAGGGACACCTTGCTGGCAGAAACTAAAAAAAAAATACCTCAAATTTATAGTTTCCTTTCGCAATGTTACAGACACCCTTCTAAATTACTTTAACGGGACAACCTTCTGGAATCTGCTGTTGGCTGTCAACAAGGTGACCCTCTCAATGGGCCAGTGATTTTTAGTTTAGCAATTCACCCAATCATTCGACAGCTAAATTCCAAATTTAACGTTTGGTATCTTGATGATGGAACTTTGGGAGGCGATGTGGAAACTGTTTTAAAAGACTTTCAATTCTTAAAACATAAACTATTTTCCATTGGCCTTAATCTCAACCTTTCTAAATGTGAACTTTATTTAGCGGACAGTACTGACAGACATCTGACACTTCCTAAATTTAACGCAATAGCCCCAGAAATCAAAATTATTGAAAAAACCTCTCTTCGTCTCCTTGGGTCTCCAATCTTTGAGAATTCCTTTCCCGATTTTATTGAGGAAAAAATACAAAATTTCAGTGACGTTTCGGAAAGATTGTTCCAAATTAACATGCATTCGGCTATAACCTTAATCCGTTACTGCTGTTTCGGCCCTAAATTAACATATTTCCTTCGCGCTTCCCATTTATGGAAGCACACTCACCTATTAGACAAAATGGACCAAATTATCCGGCATACAATATCTTCGATCTTAAATGTGGCCATGGACGACCGAGCTTGGGCACAAGCTACTCTTCCCATTCGTATGGGAAGCCTCGGCGTCCGCAAAATTTAAAGTATTAGTTTACCGGCTTTCATATCCTCGGTCCACGGCTCTGAAAAATTAATCAGGAAAATCCTATCCCCCACACTGATTGATTTTGATGTGCCGTGGTTCTCCGAGGCTATGGATGCCTGGAGACTCGCTTGCCCGAACTCAGATCCACCCGACATTCCATCTTCCCAGAGACGGTGGGATGAGCAGCTCTGCAGAGTAGTACAGAATAATTTACTTGACACGTCTGCTACTACTGCGGAGCGTGCGCGCTTGCTGGCTGTGGGTAAATGGGAGTCGGGTCTGTGGCTTCATGCACTGCCATCGTCGAACATAGGTACTGTGTTCGACGACACTACTTTCCGCCTCGCTGCTTCCCTCCGACTAGGAGCTCCTTGTTGTTCTCCTCATCGCTGTCACTGTGGCGAAGTTGTCAACAGCCTCGGACACCACGGCCTGTCTTGCAGCCGTAGTGCAGGTCGCTTAGCGCGGCACGCGAATATTAATGACATTATCCGACGAGCTCTTGTCACCGTCGGCGTTCCAGCTGTATTAGAACCTAATGGCTTGGCATGTGACGATGGCAAGAGACCGGACGGCATGTCTTTATTTCCATGGAAGGTGGGTAGGCCTTTAGTGTGGGACGCAACGTGTGTCGATACTCTTGCGCCATCCCATCTTCCTGACTCCGCGTGCTGTGCTGGCGCTGCTGCTGCGTCTGCGGAAAATCTCAAGCGGCGAAAGTATAATAACCTTATCGGTAACTATATTTTCGAGCCGTTTGGGGTTGAAGCCCTCGGGCCGTGGGGTCCGAGTGCTCATGATTTGTTCAAAGATATCTCCAAACGGCTGGTTGACACTTCCCGTGACCCAAGGGCTCTTGGGTACGTTACCAATCGACAGCGATGCGGAGGAATTATTCGACGCTATATTTTAATGTTTTATAGTTTTAGTTTAGTTAGTATATAATTTTGTTATTTTTATAAATTAATTATTTATAAGTTGTTATTTATGTACATAATATTTGAATTCTAACTAAATAAAATAAACACTTCACCTCAATTTTCGTCAATGACTTCAATTACAATTTAATAATGTTATTCAAACCATACTTGTTGGATAAAGTGATACACCTTAATGAATGCAGTACAGTAATAGAGAGCAGTAATTTCTGTTTACCAAGAATTAAGTTAGAAGCATTACCCTGCTCAAACTTAAACGTTCAGTTTACGAAACGTTTGCTTCATAGGAACATCCAATGAGAGCCCTATGCTAGGGCCATTACAAACGCAAAGTTAGTCTCTTAGCATTATGTCACTAACACAGTTACGTACAACACTGCTGCTTACGAGTCGTAACCGCGAGCGAGAGGTCCGATAAAAATATGTAACTATGTGTTTGTAATGGCCCGAGTGTAGTCCCCTACGTCACTAAGCCGATAGCAGACGCTTCACTTTTTGTTCATTTGTGCCATTCATTCGGGATCTTTCACTAAGTGAAACGTCTCAACACAAAATGAATCAAAGTGAAAAATGAATTCATTATTGGAATGATTGAAAACTGAAATGAACATACCTACGTACGCAAAATACGCGCATTGACGTGGAGTTGCGGACACCAGCCCGTATTACCTAAACTGAAATGAAAGGGGCGGGTGATCGTTCATTCCTATGTAATTTTGCCGGTGTCGTGTCATCGTGGAATGAAATAAAAATAAACCTTCACTCGCGTGAATCATTCACTCGAGAGAAGCGTCTGATATCGGCTTTAATTATGTTGCGCTTGCGCAGTGCGTTATACAAATAGCCTTTGGTAGGAAGCATGGGAAAGTAACACAAACCACAAAGGACTGCAGTAGGTTCTGATGCAGCGTCACGATCCTCGCCATCTGCGACTGGAACTGAGTGTGCTTCGCGAACGGTAGAGATTGGCTGTTGTAGCGTTTTATGTCGTGGATCTACAACGTAATGGTCAACAAAGAGTGTCCGTTACTCCAGCAAGAAAATCTCTTCTAGAATTAATTGAGTTCAACGAATAATTACGCATGAGGGTATGAGGAACAGGGTGTAAAGTTCACTCATCCTCTATTGAAAAGGGAGGATCGTCCGACTAGACGGGTGTTGCGTCTGGTGGGCAACTGCCCGAGGGTTGATGTAGGGATGTTGTATAGATGCTAGTCGCGCGGTAAACTCTGCTTGCGTGATGCAGAATTTCGCATGACGTCAGTGTGACGCGTAGTTCGTATGTGGCAATGTTGATGCCGCTACACGCACATTTACAGCAGATTACGCTCATATTCGTTGAACTCAATTCATTCTAGAAGAGATTTTCTTGCTGGAGTAACGGATACCCTGCTCGACAGCAAAGACAAGATTAGTTTTTCACGCGTATTTACATGTATCTTTGTATGTGGGATTGTTTAAGTATACCCTCGAAGCATCTTAACGGCTGAATGGATTAATACAAAATTGAAAAAATATAAATCTTGTCAAGCAGTCTGATGCAGTTAATGGCAGTAATTTTAGTGCAATCTCGTATTTGATACTGCATCAGACTACTTGAAAAGCGAGTCTGTTTCAAACGTTTTCCCCCTTATTCCAAAACAAGGTTTATCTTCAGACTCAGGTTTAAAACATGGAGCCATTATTGAATTTCGAACTTTATTCCGACTATGGTAAAGTTCCTAAACACAAAACTGACAACTTAGTACCGAACTAAATTTTCAGTTTTGTATAAAGAACGGTATTTCAATCACAGTTACGTTCTTATTACAAAAATTAGCTCCATCCCCAAAACAAGATTTATATTTTGACATGGCTTAACCCATGTTAAGCCATGTCAAAATATAAATCTTGTTTTGTAATAGGTAAGGTGGTAAGAGTTCCAGTCGGGTTTTTGCTTTAAAAAAGTCCAAACCACATTGCAATAAAAAAAATAAGATATTTTTATCACAAATGGTCACTTAGAAAACAACTTAGCGTCACCATAACGCTTTAGTTATTTATGATATTAGTGCGGTAAGTTGGTTTTTACAAACGAGTAGACGTCGAGGGCTTAGGTACTATAGTCACGAGTTTGTAAATACCAATTTCCGCGCTTGTGTCATACAACGTTTTTTAACACATTTGCGAGAAAACAGTATAATAGGTAGGTAATAAAATAAACCATCAAAGCATTTTACAAGAATTATTGAATATTTCTTCGAGTCTTCCATGATATAAAATTATTGTAAATCATTAAATAGCACTAACGATTTTGGCGGCTCATTCAAGATATCAGGTGCAGTAGATTCCATATTAATATCGGATTCCTCGCTTGAACTCATATTATTATTTTATAAATATCAGTCGGAAAGTCGCAACAATCTTTGACATTTCTAATAAGAAAATGGCGCGAATTTGCAAATGGCGCCACGTGCACATGGTGAAAATTAGTACTACATGTTTCGTCTCTAATAAAGTGAGATTTCGTATTGAGCAAAAGCGCTTCCAAGGAGGTTCGATCATTCAGCTTATTTATTCTCGTAATTTTAAACTCCTTGGTGGAATTCTTATATAATTTTTATGGTAATTAAAAAACAAAAACCCGTAAAGGATACGCACGGCGCTATACAACGAAGGGGGTGGTAAAACATGTACTTAGGTGAGAGTACCTATTTTACCGCCCGTTCCGTTGTATGGTGCGTAATTTTTAACTTTCGAACAATGTATAGAGGCTTCGTAAATGCATTTTTTGAGCAAATATGTTGAAAAAGTAATTAGTTGTCAGTGGCGATGGAATGTCAAATACCTGAGATTATGAATTCCAGTGAATTTAGATATTTAAAATTAATTAGTTTAATACTTTCGTCAGCAATACTTTTGGCGAGAATTACCATACTTTTCATTATCCTTACCTGTCTCTGCAGCTGGTACATGTAGATCCTGTTGAACCGGTTGCAGAACTCTGCTGACCTCTTGACCGTCCTCGTGATGTCTTCTGCCTCAGACGATAATAGTATGTCGCGACGGTCTAGAGACGTCCTGTTTAATCGCAATTAATATTACCACACGAGACAGAAGATAATCACATGATTGAGTACTATGTACCTACTATAAAGCTACTATTTACTGGGTCTGTCTTTCATTTACTGGGTCTGTCTTTCATTTACTGGGTCTGTATTTTATTTACTGGGTCTGTCTTTCATTTACTGGGTCTGTTTTTCATTTACTGGTCTGTCTTTCATTGACTTGAATACTGTAAAACATTCAGCGGGGTAATTGCGTAACACACAGTAGCAATGGCTTTCACTTTGACAGTCCAACAACATTCATTGCGTTATTTACGTTGCTGAGCGAACAAATTTTTCGAACGTATGAAGCAATGGATTATCAATATCCTTCAAAATCATTCTGATTATGATTGATAGTTTGTTAAGACGGAGATATATGCCAGTGACCTTGAGTACTTAGCTTGCGTGTTCTGTACTGAGCTCACGCAATGCGTCGTACGTTCAGCCAGTAATAGGACTCGCCCATCAAGGAGCGCTCTCCCCAATTTGACGCATTATTAATTTATTATACACAAAACAAAAGGCATTTTAATAAAACGCGTATACTAAAATATCAATAATTAAATTATCTTTAAATTGATGAAGAATTGGGAATGTACTTAACCTGGCGAAAACATATATTCACGAAGCGTAAAGCATTGAGCCTACAACTAAGGAAACACTATTGGCTAATATCAAAAAAATCCAAGCTCTCCCTGGAAAATAAGCTCAGGATTTATAAGTGTATCATAATGCCTATCTGGACATACGGAATACAGCTGTGGGGCACGGCAGCAAATTCAAACATTGACATCATTCAAAGGTTCCAATCAAAGATGCTTAGGATTATAACTAATGCACCATGGTACATGACTAATGATAGCTTACGTCGGGACTTAAAAATACCAAAGGTGAAAGAACAAATTACGCAAGCAGTCAGTGCCTACAGGAATAGGATTAATACTCATCCTAATAAACTGGCATCAAACTTAATGAAAACCAAGACATTCAAGAGGCTTTTAAAAGACAAACCCCACAAGACCTGATACTATGACAACTGACACAACATAAAACGGATTGATGTGGATGCACCACTGGGCGCATACCAAGCATGACTAACAAATGCATATCACAAACGATGCTGAATGTCAGTAATGGACAGATTGCATAATAAAAAATAAAAAAAAAATTGGTGAAGGTTTAGAAAAATACGCTCGGTAGATTTTGCGCCAGTCTCAGTTTTTTATCCGCGTTAGTCATAACTTTACAAATTAATTTCACTAAGTAATATAAACATAATCTAAAACATTCACATATTAAATTATTGAGAAAATGCTCTAATTTAACATATATTTTTTCAAATCAACAACACTACTCGTTTAGACGTGATCTTCAGTATAAAATCATTAAAAGTCTGTTAACGTCGCCTTAAGTACACAATTAGGGTGCTGCAGGTGCCATTACGAAGTGTTCAAATTGTAACTGCTCCGATGCGTAAAGGCTTCTACATACCAGCGCGACTTGTCGCGCGACGCGACACGGCACAAAGGCCCCGCGTGTCGCGGGACGAGCGGTGCCTTTAGAAGAGTAGAGTAGAAGCCTTAAAAAGAGATGGTGCTGTTTGTCTCGAATAGCTTTATCTCTTTCTTGCACAGGATAAATGATTACATGAATCTGGTTGAACATAGTTCAGTTTGTCTCTTCGATTTAAGTAATACAGTGACTAGGTATAAGTTTTTTCAAGTTATTGGTGGAACAAAACTACAGATGGGAAGTAGGTAGCTATACATTTTTATGCAGGTTGACTTCCTCGGATGAATCCTTAAGCAAAGACCTCCAATGCCTGTTAATCAATTTCTGTTTGTTAGTAACTAAACAAATAAATTACTTAAGCACTAACATCAAACTTAGAAGCTCTTCGTTGATCTTCGCTCTTAGTTCTTTCACCCTGGCGCAGTAGATACTGCTCTCGATCACACTCGCTACGTTCTCAGATGATTTACCTGAAATGTAAGTTATTTTAACACCAATTCGATATCTATAGAAATCAAAATGAAAAGCTGTTCGTTGGTAAGCGCATCACTTGAGAACGGCTGGAACGATTTTTGTTTTAAAATTTTCGTAATAGTCTGAATTTTTTAATTTGATCTTAATTTTTATTTTAAGTTTAATTCTATTTATAGTTTTATTTTGTATTATGACATGAAAAATTTACCTATGGATATTTATCTGAAATAAATGATTTGATTGATTGATTGAATTAGGGTAAGATGGAAAGAAAAATTGGAAGTTTCCCGAAAATTTTAAAAATTCAGGAAAACTGAACGTCCCTTTTTCTATGAGATTTTTGATTGAACTCAAGACCATATTGAAGTTTTTAAAAGACAATGTCTGTCGGGTCAGCTAGTTTGCACTCATTCTTAATTTGACCATAATGTACAGCCTTGCCCTTAAAGTGCAGGCGTGGTAGACCCTTTAATAGGTCCCTTTCCGCCTTATTACAAAACAAGATTTATATTTTGTCATGGGTAAACCATGCAGTTAGTTTTTTAATAAGAACGTAACAGTGATTGAAATACCGTTCTTTATACAAAACTGAAAACTTAGTACGGTACTAAGTTGTCCGTTTTGTGTTAGGAATTTTACCGTAAACGTAATAAAGTTCGAAATTCAATAATGGCTCCATGGTTTAAACTTGGGTCTGAAGATAAACCTTGTTTTGTAATAAGGGGGATAATGTTTGTAATGACAAAAAATAATCAATTAAGCAGTAGTTGGCATGAATAACTCAATTTATTTTTAAACCTCCCCCCGCATAACTAGAGGAGTGTTATAAGTTTCTGTCTGTCTGTTGCATCGTAGTTCCCAAACGGGTGGTCCGATTTCAATTTGGTTTTGTTTATTAGAAGGCTAGTTTAATCGGAATGGTTTTTGGCTACTTATGTATCATTAAAATCTGTTTAGCAATTTTGAAGATGATCAGGTCTTTTCTGATTGGTGTAGGGATCCCAGTCACACAATGCCAGGTGGTGGTGGTGGTGGTGTGGTGGTGTGGTATTTCACATTAACTCGTCCGATCAACTTGAAAATTCGTTTACTATCATATTTTGTTAACACTGCAATTATACAGGGTTAAATTAAATCAGCTAGCGAAATTCCGCGGACCTGATCGGTATCGATATCTAAACACGACAAAATAAAATAAAAAAGATATTATTGTTTTATTTTTTGGCTCAACGGTCCGCTGTTGGTGGTGTTACTTGAATTATAAATAATTGAGAAAATCTGTTTTATTCTTATTTTATCATGTTTAGATATTGGTACCCCATCCCATCACGTCTGTGAAGTATACACAAAAAAAACCCAGTTTTTTCAAGCAACTACACTGACTGCGGTTGAAGACCCCAAAAAAAACCTCTTCAAATTCATTTCTTTTTTGTTTGATAATGTTAAGATATTGATACTCATCACGTCTGCGGAGTTTCGCTAGCTAATTTAATTTGACCCTATATAGCAACCTTGGCTTGATGCTGCAGTCAGGAAAGTCTGCGGAATAACCGTCTCCTCTACAACTTACAGCAGGCGTATCGTGTTTGGGCTCATTCAATTGATCTTGATACGTAGTTCACTTAAAGATGATGAACATACTCTGGTGATGGAGCAGGAAGGTGGTCACAGGAACTCGACCTTATATATAGTAGACCAACAGAGTTTGAACCCGTTGGATTGGTCTAGAGGAGTAGTTGGTAGACAGCCAGTGAAAATGATCTGATGATGCAGGTAAGGTGTTTGGTCAGAGGATGTCAGGTTTTTGAATAGTACTTAGTCTCTTATTTCCACACGTTTCAAGCAAGCAACTTATTGTTTTTTTACAATATTTGTTATATTCAACAGTTTAATTATAATAAGCAATGATAGGTACTCGTAACTATACATAATTATAATAAAATACACTGGATCGCAAAAATTCCGGGTCACTAATAAGTTACGTGATCGTTTCTTAAATACATACCGACTAATTTGCGAAACTATAGTATTGTAGATGACTGATTAATATATATATAAAAAATGTGTAATACGTTTTGTACACTATATAACTTTAATTAAATACAAGAAAAATAAGAAAATTTAGCTTCTAACTTATGACAACAAACCGATATCCCAGCCCAAACCATTATTGATCCTCCAGCGAATGGCACCTTTTCTTCAAAACATGCTTGATGATACCGTTCTCCTGGTCGTCTAATACTCTTCGTCTCCCATCGTGCGTAAATAAACAAAATCTGGACTCTTCGGAAAACATAACCTTGGACCAATCTTCATCTGCCCATCGAATGCAAACCGTAACCTGGTAACTCGATGTTCTCTGAGCAGTTTGGGGCCATTTGCTGGTCTATTAGGCGTAATATCAGCTTCACGAAGACGTCGCAGAATCGTATCAGAGCTCACATTGTTGTGGTGAATTTCTTGAAGACTGTTTCGGACCTAAACAGCCGTGAGATGTCGATTTCTTAACATAGTGCTCACGATGAATCAGTCTTCTCGTGTAGTTGTGCACCTTGGCCTGCCATTTTCTGGTCTCCTGATGTTCATGCTGGTCTCGTGAAATCGCTGGAGTACTCTTTGGACCGTTGATAGAGATACTGCTACTGTTCTAGGAGTGCTACGCTGACTTCTTCCTTCTTGTACCATGGTAATAATCCGTGTACATTCTTCAGGTGTTACGACATGATATATTATATTATGGCACTGAATACTCTGATCAATCTAAGGAACCATTTATAATGACAGCTCGGTTTGAAACAAAAACAGAAAAAAAATTCTTTTCGTAATCTTAAATTTAGAAATTTTTCAAAATGCTGAATATTTTTTTAATCTGTACTTGTACAAATGAAACCTCTTTAGAGATTTTAAACAAACATTAGTAACCTGCTTACTACATAATATTATTTATTCTAGCGATCTAGGTACCGTATAATAATTTATAGATTTCACGGTTTTTATTAGCGACCCGGAATTTTTGCTATCCAGTGTAGTAACGAAGTCAAAACTATTAATTGAATATTGTAGAAAAAAAGTAGGTAAGTAATTGCTACGAGGTCTGTTGCCGAAAATAGAGTTTTGGTCCGTTTGTCTGCTTGTGTGGATGAATGTTCCGGATTTGCGCAAAAAACAGCTGAACGGATTTCGATAAAATTTGGCACACAGATAGTGTATAAATAAACTATATTCCCGTGAGATGTTTTTCGACAACCACGCTAAGCCGCGAGCAAAAGTTATAAATAATAGAATTGTTGTTTCATGGTAACAAACAACGGCATGGTACCTGAGGTACACGTGTCACGTTTTATTATTCCTGGGCCCAGCAGGTGGCCACGTTCATTTCGATCAACAACATACTTTTTCTTTACACTTACGTACCTACACACGGCTACACATCAAGCTATACATTTCCAGTTTAAGCTGATTTCGCATTGTATAGGATTTCCGCACAATGAGTTCAGCGTATACTGGAAATGAATAGCTTGATGTGTAGCCGTGTGTACAAGCTGTATTAGCGAGAATATTTCCACTGATAAACCTAGCGAATAAAGATGTAACTGACTAACTTGAAGATTTTTTAAGGTCGATTTCTCTCTCTGGGGAGTGGTCAGCGGAGGCTCGCGCAGATTCTGGTCTCTCACGCACTCTATCTGGGCTACTATCGTCGTTCTGGGCCTCGTCTTCTCCTCCTAAGAATGGCAACTTGTCTTAGTGATGCAATGAAGTCATGGATAAATAAAAAAACTCAAAAATCGTTTGAATTAGTTAAGATAGCAAAAATCCTTTTCCAAATAGGAAATTAACCGTCTTGGCATTACATTACTTTCAACTGAATACAATAAAAAAAAATACATAAAGTTTATTGGCAAAAAAAGGAAAAGGTGATGACAGACAGTGATCTTTTTGACCCCCAAACTAAGCAGGGCTTGTAACTTGGGGGTCGGAGTGCGATTAAGCAGGAATAAATATATCAGACGAGGCTAGTTTAGTAAAGCGTGTATTATTTGTGTGTGTTTGTGTGAGTGTCTGTGAGGGTGAATGTGTGAGAGAGGGATGTTGGTTGCTGGCACTTGTCGACAAACGTTAGAGCAATGATTCTGTTTCGGTGTATGTTTGTTCCAGAAGCCATTTCTTTAGTACACTTTTTAGGCGAGCGGTTAAAGTCTTTAATGCCTAGTGATTTGCAGACCTTGTTAAATGTGTGCAGCTGAGAGTAAGCTGGGCTTCGTCTGGACAGAAGGGACTTCGCAGGTGGAGTTAAGATTCTGAACACACGCTTTGACAGAAGCTCACTATAGTCACCTTTTTTGCGGAGGGTCTTATGAGTACTACGGCTCATTTTTTGTGCTAAACAGTAGGTACCTACTGAGGGGCTCGTAGTTAAATTATAACAGCCACACGGGTCGAGCGAAGGTTAAGCTACGCTTGACGCGGTCGGTCCTTGGATGGGTGACCATCCATTACATATCGAGACCCCTCCGAGCCTCGAAAATCACGTTAAGTCGTTGGTTCCGGCTGTCATTCGTGGAATTTTGACAGTCGTTATGGGTCAGGCTCAAAATTCTGACAACCAGTCTTACCTAGCTAGGGGTATCGCGTGTTACCCAGTTTAACTGGGTTGAGAAGGTCAGATAGGCAGTCGTTCCATATAAAATACGCATCTCGTAACCCGGTGAGACTGGAAGCCGACCCGAACATAGTTGGGAAAAGGCTAGGCAGATTGATTGGACAGTAGTAACTTCTGTTTTGCAAACATTTATTTTTGTATTTGGATTCACGTACTTAGGTACATACGGCTACACACCAAGCTATACATTATCAGTATAAGCTGATCTCGCATTAAATAGGATTTCCGTACAATGAGAGGTCAGCGTATACTGGAAATGTATAACTTGATGTGTACATGTTCGCTTCACGAACGAATGTTCGTTGCGAAAAATAAGCTCGCGCCATTGATGTATTAAAACCGGTAGATATGGGACTTAGTAACAGCGCCTGGTCCTATCAGACTAAGTGATGGCCCGTAGTTGGCACTCAGTCACGCACGGGATATCGTTGATCAAACAGCTCCACAATTACAGTTTTTTTTTGTAATAAATACGCATTAACATGACTTCTTGTGCAGCTAAACAGTGTTTTAATAATACAAGGAGGAAAAATAAGACAACGGGATTACTTACCACTCGTAAGTACAGCCAAAAATGCTAATTTGTTGAAAGTTATAATAATATTTAATGTTTGCTTCGCCATGTTTGGGAGAGCGAGATAGATATTACGAACATGCGTGAGAGACACGATACGCACATAATGTTTGAGTTACGAGACTTCTTATTGGTGACGAGTACAGAAATATTTGGCTAACATTCGGCAGCTAACGCGATTTCGCTCGCGCCGCCTCCTATCTCTGTTCTTGTCTATCGGTAACTGTAGGTTTGCGACTGTGATCACCCTGATCACAGATGTGTGAGTTTTGGTGCATGTAGTCGTGCGCCGAGCCCAGGTTTACTGATTGCGATGTTAGCGCGTAAAGGCTTTTACATACCGGGGCGACTCGTCGCGCGACGCGACGCGACACTAAGGCACCGCTCGTCCCGCGACACGTGGGGCCTTTGTGCCGTGTCGTGTCGCGCGACAAGTCGCGCTGGTATGTAGAAGTCTTAACATATCTTCCTCCTTTTAATATATCAATGACTCGCGCACACAAACGAATGTTTGCAAAACAATGGCGTGGAGCGAATGCTCGCTGTGAGTAGGTAGGTACGTTCTTTGAGACAGTAAGTACAAGCAAAAATAAGGTTAGCTGCTACGCAAATTGTAAGACGTATTGCCCGACGAAATTGGACCAGCATGTAATTTTTTCTCGAATCTTCAACCAGTCCACCAGAACTGTCGGGGATCCTTACCTGACTGGTCATCGTCAAATATGTGGAACATGTCGCAGTCGTCCCTGTCCATGTCTTCTGCGAAGGTGACCACACACGTATGCTGTCCGTCCTCTCCGGAAGAATTGTCGCCGGTGCCGTGTTGTGACTGTTCCTTTATACGAGGAATTGTAGTGGAAAGAAGAAAACATGCTTTAGGTAGATGGTAGAAGAACTGAACAGCTCTATGTTCAATTTATTATCGATTATTGTACTTTTAGGGTTCCGTATCAAAATGATGCCAACGTGACCCTATTACTAATCTTAAGTCGTAAACTAGTAGGTACGTATGTCTTTCTGTCACAGGAATCCGTAACTTTAAAATGATAACAGCTAGCTAGTTTTTCACAGAAAATCTAACTATGGAGGCCGCTATTAAAGTCGATCTTGAAGTTATGACGCAAAACTCCCAGTATTTGTATAGCTTGTTGTAGGTACCTTACGTACCTTCGCTACAACTTCCTCTTCAGAAGTCTCCGGAGCCACTTTCGGCTGTTCGTGTTCCATCAATTCTTTTAGACATGAATCTGGCAATGGATCCAAAAACTGGTACGGGTTATCTGATGAAGAATACAAAATCTTTGAGTCAAATCACGAGAGCATTTCATTGGACATTGCAAAAAAAAAAAGGTTTGATACGCATTGTCAGCGGCTCGCCTAGTGTTGTGGATATTGCGGCTCTTATGTTCATCCCTACATCATATTGTGTTGTGGATTGGGAACGGATAAGAATTCTTACCATTACAAATACCCTTGACGGCGTCTTGTTCTTTCACAAAGTTGTCCCATATCATTTGTTCCCTTTGTTTCATGCGCTCCCTACGTGTGCTCCGCCACGCCCTCTCGAGTTCACTGCCTTCAATGTACTGGAAGTTCGTGTATTTGTTAATAGATGACGTTAAACTAAATATTTATAAAGTCGTACTTTCAGCCAGAAAAATGGATGTGATATAGTTTTACACGCAAAAGGCGGATTCAAGCACACGATAAATTTATTATTAACACCCTACCGTTCCCATTAAATTAAAGGAATTAGTGAGATTTAGGTAAATAGCTAGCTAGAGTAGCTAACAATATAATTATATCGTATCTAGTAGTTTATTATTTATATCACAAATGACGCTACACACACTACAAACAGCAATCCAAATCTTGAGGGTGCTGCTAACTTTGTTAACTGCCACAGCTGGAATAGGTGAGATTAATCGAATTGAGGTGTCACAGCCAAAAATGTGTTACAGCAAATACTTAGAGCAGGTTGGACATTTTCAAGTTTTATAAAACAGAAACACAAATACAAAAATATATTTTTTACAAACCTGCAAATCAGCTTTGCTTTCGGACATAAAAGAAAATCCTCTTACACAAGTATCCATAATCAGTTCACTTCTTTATAAAATTCACACGAAAATCCTAAATATCTATTACACTATTCGCCATTACGAATAATATCGTGTATACATTTGAATTTGACAAATCAAATTATCAAATTCATTGAAGGAAGTGGTAAATGTCATGTGTGACCCTAGTGTATTATCTATGCCCACACCCTACCTCAATGCAATGCCCCACACGCGTCGGATTCCTAATCAAATTCAACGGTAGGTATTATTTTTAAAACTTGGCAAACCGTACGATTTGTACAATATAACGTATCCTTGTATATTTTATTACAGGTAATAATAAGTATTCGAATAAGTTAGAACTTAGGAATGTTAATTATTAATTAATTAAAACCAATATTTCAAAAGTTATTTCATTGCGTGATGACGTCTTTACGCGCCATGATGTCATGCGTCGGTTGCTAGGCAACGGTACCTATGTTTGTTTAATGTCAACAAAAAAAAACTGAACTCGAATGTTGTAATTATTATGTCCAGATAATTTTAATCATTAAGTCCTTTTTAAGTACCAATTTGTTCTTATGGTAATATTAATGCAGTTTGTTTTTATTAATTGTTTTAATTAATATCTACCTAATGTCGTAAAATAATAAGTAGGTACTTTTTGGTTTTGAATGGAACAGTCACATGGTTTTTTAAGGTTATGTGCGCTGTTGACAGGTGCAAGGTGCAAGCTTTAATTGCGAAGTGAACAGTTTGAACTTTCGAATCGTTTTGAGCGTGGGTGGCGAGTACCCACTGTAGGGCTGTCCGGTAGTGTCCGGCATGTTATTAAGCGCTCGTCTGCCGTCAGAAATGGGGGCGCGTCCACTACCAGCGCCACAGCCGCAGTCACGGCATTTTCCACAATGGAGCAGAACTGCTATTTTGACCTTGGCTTGTGTTGCTGAAGCTGAAGATGATGTTATCAACGAGGTTGGTTGTTTTTATTTTTGTGTGGTTTACTACCTACTAAAATCGATACCTACCGGTAGGTACCTACTCGTCCGATCAGAAGGTATTTAGCTACCTGTCATTATAGCCTCGTTCAAATCCTGGAACGTGCGGGTGGTTGTGCATGATGGGCAGGAGAGAAGGTAAGGCATTTCCTGTGACCCGGCTCCGCACTGGCAATAAGGTGGATTATAAATTTTTTTTAGCTACCTACTTTTGTCTGGTCGAGTCATAGACGCGTTATAAATATTATTTACTAACATACCTAGGTACCAAGGACCGGAATGAATATATATTTGGGAACCTAGATATTCTGTATTCCAATCGGAATAAAGACACATGACCTTACCTTACCTTGTTTTGGTAAATGTACACATGAATGCTATAAAGAATTTGAATTTACATCTGCTGGAGGGTAGTCTCTGCTACGGCCGTCTGCATCTGCTTATAAACATTTGACATCACGGCAGTAAAACGTGGATGCATTGAATTCAAAGTATGCTTAGTTATGCATGCAAGATACCGCAAACGGATGACAAAGACAGAGCTAAGTCAAAAAGTGCTACCAACCTCTTCAGACTAGTGGCAGGTGGATCCTAGGCTATTGTCTTGAGATGTTTTGTGTCTCCATGTTGGTGCAGATCATCCTTACTATGTCCTATCTTCGCTTAAGTAATACTTACCTGTCTATCTTTATTCCAGACTGTTGTCCCAAAATCTTCACAGTTAGGTACTTAGCTCGATTTAATTTGAAAATTCTGTAAAACGGTCTTTACAACAGAGCTTTGATCTTAGATCCATAAATAGCATTTACGATGGTATTTAGAGGTCGCTCAAATGCGCAATTACTTACAACTCAGTGAACTAACCAGCGGATACCCATAATAGGCTGAAGAAACCCAGACTTTGTAATGAAAGGTAGCATTTTCTATCTGCGTAACTTATTACGTTATGCCGTCACGGTTCCCAAGTTACGTTTGTATGAATAATTAAGATTATATCGCCCTGAAAAATGTTCTTTTTAAATAACCGAGAAGGTATGTAACACGGAGTTGCTCTGATGTAAAACAAAACAGAAAAGAAAAACGAACAGAAATGTTACACAGCATGTGCTGGCCTCAAATCGTTATTATCGTAGTAGTGAAAATGCTATACGGTCTCTTGAGAGGGACAACGAAAATATGATATCGGAAGGTAAACCTAATATTCATACTCAATGCGGGAACACTTTGCTTATTCTACCTAAATGCCAGAAAAAAATTGGATCAGGTACCTAATTTTTTGGATGGAGACATTCCAAAATCACTTTAAGTTATTTTTTGGCAAGTAGATTTATTTAAGTCGGATGATAACTTATTAAAAACGTGCAACTTTGTAATTGGATAAAATTCAGCAACAGAAAGCCCGTCAATCAGTCAGCCCGAAAATGCTGCCGGTCCATGAGAGGGCAGTGTTGTCAGTAGCTTTAGAACAGTATGGTAGCAATGAATTTAAAAACAATTTAATACGCACAATATGATCTCAAAGGATTAATAACATGAAAAGATTGATAGTGCCCACTTGTAATAATGACCTATTATGGTCGAAGGTGTAGATTTTTTTTAGTCCCAACTATTTTTAATAACCTTCCAGTGGATATAAACAACTGTATCACAAAAACCTCCTTTGAAAATAAAATACATAAGTACCTCTTTCATATGTTTTGGTAAAGCCTCGCTGCAGAGGATACTTACTTAAAAGGGAAAAATTAAATTGTTTGGATGTTTAACCTATACCTATGTGAAAAAGTGTCATTTTATAAACCAAATTTTAAACTTTAGTTACAAAAAAAAGGACCTACGTCTGCCAACAAACTGCTGTGCAGTTTGGCAGAAGTAAATCTTATGTATTTATATTAATAATCTGAATAAACACTTTTCTTCTTTTTTTTTTCTTCTATACATACTAGTGCTCGCCCACTGGTCGAAGTTCGACCTCCTCTACATACAATCTATATAGTACTTACCTACTAATTCCATGCTCAAGCTGTCAATCCTGTCACCTATCTTCAAGTCTTGAGGCCCTGGTACTATGTGTGTGTGTGTGTTTTATTTCTAATGCATATTATATAAAAATATTAGCTTTCTGCACTCCTCCATATAAACTTTAACTGTGCCAAAGGGCTTTAAACCTATTGGCCTCGCCTTGGTCCGCCAATTTAGTTTTTTTTTCCAAATGGCGTCGCACGATGAGGACTTAAAGAGGAACAAAATGACATAACATGATATCTTAAACTTAAAACTGCCTTATTACAAAACAAGATTTATATTTTGACATGTTATAAACCATGGAGCCAGTTTTTGTAATAAGAACGTAACAGTGATTGAAATACCGTTCTTTATTCAAAACTGAAAACTTAGTTCGGTACTAAGTTGTCTGTTTTGTGTTTAGGAACTTTACCATAGTCGGAATAAAGTTCGAAATTCAATAATGGCTCCATGTTTTAAACCTGGGTCTGAAGATAAACCTTGTTTTGGAATAAGGGGGTATGTGTCACATTTCTACGTAGTACTATTACTTATTCTGTGACATTACCGAGATAAATGAAGTTAAAGATAGCTTTAATGAGTCCAAATATTTCTTCTTAGCACCCTCTGTGTAGTTAATCATTCAAATTTGTAATAAATATGACCATCTGAGACAACTATACGACAACGGATATGCATTCTAACCAAGCACTTCGAATCAGTTAAGCTCTAATACACTTAACATTGATTTTAAATTACTTTTTCTCAAACATGCATGGAAATATTGTCATTATTTTTGAAGAAAGAACACGCGAAGTATCGAATTTACGTGCGTTCATTTTTGCGTGTACGAGCGTTTTTTGAATTTGGAACTTTACAACGCTCCAGCAATGTTGTATGAAACGGCGTGCTATTGCTAGGGTTATTAAATACTCTTTTACTCCGAAACATGGCAACCAAGGAGGTAACTTATCAACAAAGGTTTTATTTAAATTTCGAACTGGCTTGCAAATAGGAAGCTGTATATTATTTAAAAAAAAAAAACAAATTAACACATTGGCGCGTGAAAAATTATCGTTGTTCATGATTGAATCTGGAATTTATAAATAATTTACTTTCCCTGCATTCTTTTGAGAAAATCACTATAGGTATATGCCTCGGCGGAAATGGCAATAGCCTGTCTCGTATTAGTGAAGTCCTCGCCTAAGGCTCGGCCTTCAAACTCATACTCGACCTGCAATTGCCTATTTCACGGCCTTTGCAATAATGTACTATTTATTAAATACAATCACATCACTTATCATTTAGAACAGACAAATCGCTTTGTAGCTTAAATTGCCGGCTTCTGCGAGCCGAGCACGGGTGTACCAAGATGTTTGTGACAAGACATGATAAATTATGTCATGTCAATTTGTGCTAGCATTTTATGACAAGACAGTTTTATCGCTCAAACTGTGATAAAATCTTGTTCAGGATAAAATGTGTGACTCAAGTCATGTCACAGTAGGCCGTGCTCACCCCGCTGATATGAACGAAACGAAAATATTTGCGCTCATCATGGCTATTTTTAACTTTAATTATCTAGGTAATGTGACAGTTTAGGATATTATGTCACATGATATTTTTTGTTTGTCTCAGGTCTATACGCCCCATAACAATAAATAGGTATTATCATGCGACGCCATTTTGAAAAATAATCAAAATGGCGAACCAGGACGAGGCCAGTCTCCATACAAAAAAGTTCGATCGCCGTATAAAGGTACTCCTCCCTCCGCGAAAACTTCGTAAAAAGGGGTACAAAGTTTTCGGTTCACGTATTAATGTAATGATAATAAAATCGTAGCGAAGTCATATGTACAGACGCCAGCAGGTCAAGCTACCCGGAACTGTCAAATTTTCCCAATCAACTTTGAACCTTAAGCTGTAGCGATAAAGTTGAAAACCTATTTAAGAAATTTGACAGATTGTAGTAGCTTGATGTGCTGCGTCTGTACATTGAATATTTAAAAAAAAGTAATTGCTACGAGGACTAGGATCGATTCTAATGCTGAAAATATAGTTTTTAGAATTTTTGTGTCTGGCTAAATTTTCCAGCATAACGCAAATTCTAACGGACACCTACATTCTGTTAAAATTTTACATAGATTGCCCTGTAAGTCTGGTCAGTTGATAGGCTATATATTATTACGCTATTTGTTATGGGGGATGAGCAATATTGCATTGTTTGTATTCCTCTATAGTTCCGTCCCAGACTGAGAGTTTGTCTCAAGACTGTATCCTCAACCAAGATATAATATCTGATATAGTACCAGATCTATCTCAAGTGGTACAGCCTGAGATTGGTAGTTGTCCATCTTTCAGTAGTCATGACTGTTATCATTCAGTTATGTTCTCAGATAGTATAGGAAGAGGTTTAGGTAAATTAATTAGTAACAAGCTGTGTTATTCTACTCAAAATTATTGTATGCCAGGGTCAACCTACAAACGAATAATGGCAGCAGTAACAGGAAATGTATATAATACCAAAACCAACATTACTGTATTTGTAGGAAATAGTTCTAAAGTCAAAAAAGAAGAAATCACCGACTGGGTAACTGAACACTCAGTTGCAGAAAGCTCACCATTAACACTTCATTACATAAAGCAACATTATCGCTAATGAATTCATTACTTTAATGAAGTTGCACAAACAAATTTTAGATAGCATTAGACATTTTTAATGCCACTTTAGTTAAAGAAGACTTTAAACAATATTGCCAGGAACAAATTACCATATTGAACGAAAAGAGTGAACATTTGCGTTCTGTTATTATCCGTACGTACAAGTACACCACAATTTTAGAATAAAATAAAGTAAATGTAGTTGATTTATGTGTATTCAGTGTACTCTGTGGTTTAATGTAGTTTAAATAATCTGGTTTAAGGGGGATGCGCTAAGGTAGCCCGCGAAATTCAAATTTACCAACGTTTTTTGCAATTTTTATACTTCTGATTCATATTCTAATGATTATAATTCTGTAAAGCCATATTGGTTATGGCCGCGAATCATAATTAGATCAACATACGTGTTACTGACCTGCAAATTGCAAAAAAACGTAATAAAATTTGAATTTTGCGGGCTACTTTAGCGCATCCCCCTTAATCTAATAATTTTAACATGTGTGCAGTCTAGAGCTCCGGCCACACGTGGAAATCCATCAATTTCATAAAAACCTTCTGCAACTCTACGTAGTTCCGTCCGGTCTGGCATTTTAATATAGAGGTGGCTTAATTTTGCTAGCTCACGGGATACTTTTTGTATAAACAAACTGACAAACAACCCGACCCAACCTGTTTCCGACAAACTGTTGATTTATTTATGTTTATTAAATCACCCAATACCTACTTGCTGGAAAGATCCAGTGGCGAAAAATCTCAAACATATTAAAAGCTGTGTCAGGCCATTAATGGATTTATTTCTTTGCGTCACTGGTTCTAAATCTTAATCAAATAGGTTACAAATTTGAAGAACTGCCTCCTTGGAAATTCTATACTTTACACGAAACTCTTTTCCATCATGTTTTAAAAATGAATTCACTCGGTCTGGGATTCGACGGCGAGGTAAATCTACTAAATAAGAATCAGATAATGACGAAAGACTGGTTAAAGACATCTTTCAATTACAGAAATGCATTCAAGTACCGTAGAAAACACTAATGTTGCTCTTAATGGATGCTTTTCGGCCCATTAAAATTAAAAAATCTGAAATGTCAAACTTAAAGTTCACCACCTGCTAATGGGCGCTAATGAAGTTACGTGCAACGTAAAAGTGTTTAAAATGGCCGGTTTCATTAGGTTTGACATTTCATTAGTTAAATTTAATGGAGCATTAAAATAAAATAAAAAATGGTTTTGTGCAATGATTTAATGCTACATTAGTGTTTAATGTAGTCTTTAAAATTTAAAGATCGTTTCTGCAACTGAGTGTGAGTTGTTAAAGTTAAATTGTAGTAAAATAATATTGTGTGCTTTCCCATATTTTGAAAAATTGACAAATAGGCAAAACAATTATATCCATATGCTTAATAAGCATATGCACTTCTTAGTTAGTCATTATAGTGACAAGTTTGTGTATTTTGACACCAACTGTTTTGTGGAAAAATTAAAATCGACTAGGGATACTGTGTATCTGCCTGTTAGTTTTAGACACATAATAGCAAGGCTATTAGCTTTTTATATAAACTCAGACATAAGTAGTATGTCAAAGTCTTGTGTTATTAACACCACAATGGTTAGTAATAATACTAATAATAAAGTGGTGGCACCTCAGGGTGGCGTTTTATCTCCTTTACTCTTCGCAATATTTATAAACTGTATTTCCAAAAAACTTCTTTCTTCCTACCACCTTTATGCAGATGATTTACAAATATATAAACAAGCTGCCCTTGCGGATTTGGCTGATGCAATAAATACCATAAACAAGGATTTGGGTTCGATCTGCGAGTGGAGTGAGGCACATGGGTTGCAGGTTAATCCATCGAAGACTCAGGTCATTGTTGTTGGCAGCTCAAGGATGACCCCCAAGATAAACTGGTCGCATCTTCCCCAAGTTCAATTTAACGGAACTCCTATTCCAGTAAGCGAAAAGGTTAAGAACCTTGGAGTTTGGATCGATAAACATCTTTCTTGGGGTCTCCAGCTACAGGACGTAAGTCGCAAAATTTTTGCATCCGGGAAGTCCCTGAGACGATTGCGGAACTTTCTTCCAACTGCCACTAAAACTGCGCTTGCACAATCCCTTTTACTACCCATCCTTGACTACGCTGATGTCAGTTATCTCGATCTCACTGAGGCACAACTGGATAAACTTGAGCGACTTCAAAACTTTTGCATAAGATTTATATTTGGCCTGCGCAAATATGATCACATTTCCGAATTCCGTACAAAGCTCAAGTGGTTACCCATACGTCTTCGCCGGAATTCTCATATCTTATTTCAGCTCTACAGTATTCTGTTCAATCCTACAACCCCCTCTTATCTTAAAGAACGTTTCAAGTTCGTTCATGACACACATAATATATATCTGAGGTCATCGGAAAACTTGAGACTAGAGATGCCGATGCATTCCACTAGCTTTTATGACAAGTCTTTTACAGTTCAAGCAGTGCGGTTATGGAATGCCTTGCCCGTGTCAGTAAGGCGTGCTCAATCTTTGTCCACTTTTAAGATTGAGGTAAAAAAACATTTCCTCTCTCCATAAACATCATCATTACATAATACAGTTCCCTGCACTTGTTTCATGTGTATTATTGTATATATGTATATATTTATTAGATAAGTGTATGCTTTGTGTATGTGTGTATCTATTGTATATGTTAATGGTACACCACTGACTACCTGCAGTATTGTCACTCCTGCTCCCTTTAATCCATCCAAAGGTTGTCTGTAAAAGATCGCTTTTAGCGATAAGACCGCCCATTGTGTCACCCTATGTAAAATTTAAACATTTATATCTGTAACTTTTATGGTGTACATAATAAAGAGTATTCTATTCTATTCTATTCTATTCTTAGCCTGAATAAATGTAGCTCAAATGCTATAAATATTTACACTAATTGTACGAAGGAGGCTCCATGTTCCTCGCTCACTATGAGCTCACTGTCTAGTGACGACACTGAGGTCTTGGCTTAACTCCGGATAGTCATTTAAACTAGTTTGTAAGAAAACAGAAGGTACCAGTAAGAATATTCTTTTACATAACAGCAACAAGGTGTCTTCTTGCTCTAAAATAAGTAATTATCAGATAGGAGGTCAGCAGAATGCCTTGAAATTATTTCATCAAAATATTCAAGGTATTTCTTCCAAATTATTAGAAATCGAAATGTTTTTAGAAAAAACTAAGTTTGACATTGTTTGTTTTACTGAACATTGGTTAAAGGATTACCAAATGTTAATTAATTATGAGAACTATATCGTGGGCAGTTGTTTTCACCGTAAATCGATGCTGCGTGGAGGTTCTCTAATCTTGATAAAAAATTGTTTAAAATCTAAGCAACGTAATGACATAGTTGATTTATCGGTTGAACATTGCATCGAACTGTCCTGTGTTGAGCTGGATAAGCATGTTGTAGTGTGCGTGTACAGACCCCCTAGTTATCAAAACTTTTCTTTATTTGAGTCAATAATGGAAGATGTTTTAGCGAAACTTGCATCCAGTAACAAAGCCGCAGTTATTTGTGGAGATTTTAATACCAATATTCTGGAAAATAATTTAAATAGCACTAGATTATTAAGCCTTTTTAAATCGTTTAATTTATACAATGTTTTCACGGAACCAACTAGAGTAACTCCAACTTCTGCTACTTGTATCGATAATGTCTTCTGCGATTGTGATTATTTACATAAAGCTATCGTAAATTATTTACCGTCTGATCATTGTGGACAAACGGTAACTTTTAAGTTTAAAACGCCTTTGCAAAAAGTGCAAATACAATTTAGACCAATAACAACTGGCAAATTAAATAGATTTAATAGTAGCCTAAATAATAAGTTAAATGTTCTGGGCCTTAATATGGACGATGCAAATAAATTGTATGAGAATTTCTTTTCAGTAGTGCACACTGAATTCAATAAAACTTTTGAAAAGAAAACAATAAATATTTGCCCTAATTTTATATTTAGTGACTGGGCAACTAGAGGTATTAGGATAAGCAGGGAAAGACTGTTCGAGCTGTATGGCCTTAAGTCTTACATTAACACTGAAACATTCAGTAAGTATGTTGCTACTTATTCCAAAATTTTTAGGAATACCTGTAAGATAGCTAAAGCCCTGCACATTAGCAACAAGATCAAATCGGCAGAAAATAAAATAAAAACAGTTTGGAAAGTTATAAATAATGAAACAAATAGGAATAAAGTACGAAACACTGATTACACATTGGAGACTTCACGTGGTGCCATTAGCTCAAACTTAGAAGTAGCTCAAGAATTCGTACATTTCTTCACTAATATACCGTCTAAAACGACGGAAGCCTTAAATTCCTCACCCGATGTCTCAATTGATTTATTAAGAGCGAACGTTCCAAACTCCCCGGTTGAATTTCAATTTAAACATATAAACCCTATGATAGTTAAAAGCTTTTCGGCAAATAAAAATCAAATTGACCGAAGATCTATGGGGATTATCAATCAAAGTTTGTACATCCATAATCGAGACTGTAGCACCATACTAAGCTATAATATTTAATTTGTGTGTGGATCAAGGTGTCTTCCCAGATTTAATGAAATACAGTAAGGTTATACCACTTTTTAAATCTGGGGACAGTAAAGACACCAACAATTATAGACCAGTATCCGTGTTGCCGGTATTCAGCAAGGTGTTCGAAAAGGTAATGCTGAATCAGATGCTTAATCATTTTAACACCAACCAAATCTTACACGATCAGCACTATGGTTTCACCAGGGGACGTTGTACGACTGACGCCGGTGTCACTTTATCAAAACACATATTTACAGCATGGGAGGAAGCCCAAGATGCCATAGGAATTTCTTGTGACCTCTCCAAGGCATTTGACTGCGTCAATCACAAAACCTTACTCTTGAAACTTGAGCATTACGGACTAGGTAAACTTGCACTGAGTTTAGTAAAATCTTATTTAAATGATAGACAACAGCAAGTTCAAATAAATGGTCTCAACTCACTCGGTTTAAAAGTAAAAATGGGTGTTCCACAAGGCTCGATTTTGGGCCCTTTCCTCTTTTTAGTATATATTAATGATCTTCCCCATTTATTCAAAAACCAACCACAAATGGTGTTATTTGCTGACGACACTTCCTTAATCTTTAAGATAAATAGACGGGCATCAAATCTTGACGACGTAAATAATGCCCTACTGCAGGTCCAAAATTGGTTCACTGCTAATAATTTAGTATTAAATGGGAAAAAAACTAAATGCATAAGATTTGCTTTACCGAATGTTAAAAGTAGTGATTGTGACATAGTATTGAATAAAGAGAAACTGGAATTCGTCGATAAAACTGTTTTCCTTGGGATCACGCTCGACTCAAGGCTGCAATGGGGTCCTCATTTAACATCTCTTGCAGGACGGCTAAGTTCAGCAGCGTATGCTGTGAGAAAAATCCGTCAATTCACTAATGTAGATACCGCGAGGCTAGTCGATTTCAGTTACTTTCATAGTATTATGTCTTACGGTATTTTACTATGGGGACGGGCTGCAGATATCGATTCTATTTTTATTCTGCAGAAAAGAGCCATCAGAGCAATATATGGCCTCCGCAGGCGCGATTCTCTAAGGGAACTGTTTAAAGATATCAACATCATGATGGTACCTTGTCAATATATCTATGAAAACATCATGTAAGTACGTAAGAAAAAAATTAAATAGTTTCAGTAAAAGAGGTGAAAGACACAATTATGGATGAATTAGTTCAACCAGGTTTCAGACTGGCTAAAGTAGACTCATCCTTCATGGGGTACTGTTTAAAATGCTACAATAAAATACCTCCCCACATAGTCCAACTAAATGAAACGAAATTTAAATCTTTTATAAAACGCACACTATGTAGCCAAGCATATTATAAGTTGGGGGATTACATTGCTGACAAGGGCGCATAAACTAATTGAATAGCATTCAAATCTATTGTTGGAGCGGCTGAAGATTGTAAATACTATCTTTTTATTGTACAAATTCAATCTATTAGTATTGTATAATTGCATAGCACATGTGTGAGCAGTATGTACCTACCATTTTCTGAGTACGTCTTTTATTGACTTGAATGTGCCATGGCGGCTGAGAGTGTCATGCTCACTAAAATGTCTAGCTGATGGTGGCGTACGTGTTGGATCATTAAGTTCCCTTCAAAATGGTTGAGCTAAATGGTGCTGATCCATGCGTCATGTTCGTGAACGGGCGCCGTCAGTAGGGACTGGTCATTTCTTAGCTGCCACGGCTTATTTTAACTTAGTATTTTAGTTGTTTTTTATATGTTTATTACGGACGCTTTTAACGTGCACGTCTTTCTACATTGTTCTCACATGTATAATTTCAACATAAATTATGTAACCAATACTATGTAACAATATTTTGATTTAAAAGAGTGTCCATGGAGTTTCTTGCCCGTTCTTCTCCATAGGAACCTACTACGCTTTGGAATGGGCAACTAGCTTCATCTGACTGACTGACCCCTTGACAATTCAAAAGTGCCTATAATAGGTTTATTTGAAATAAATGCTTTGAGTTTGAGTTTGAGTTAACAGCAAATTGTAAAATGACGAGCCAAACGGTTAGAACATTTCATCTTGAATTTTGATTTTAACCCCAATATCGTTGTCAGCGCCCTCGAAAACCATGAATTTATCTACCTTAATTCACATCACACTAATATTATAAAGGCAAAAGTTTGTGAGTGTGTCTGTGTTTGTTACTTCTTCACGCTCAAACGGCTGGACAAATATTGATAAAATTTTGTATGGAGGTAGCTGACACCCTGGATTAACATATAGGCTACTTTTTATCCCGATATTTCCACGGGATCGAGACTTAAGCGGGTGAAACCGCGGGGCGCAGCTAGTATAACATAATTATTATCACGCCTGTATTCCCCGAAGGGTAAGGCAGAGGTGTAGGTACATATAAAAGTACACCCACATTTCGTCAGTTCACCGGACGCCGTTCTTTTTTTCTAATTATACCGCATTCGGGTTCCCATTAAATAATCATAATTATTATGAAATATTCGAGTCAGGGTTGTAGCTGACCGTATGAAATTGCTACTGAAGACTGCGGAGTCAACATCAGGACTAACTGCTTCTCACACGGACAACTGCACGTCGCGTCGCTTGTATCTATCTGTATATTTGGGCTCCTGAAACCAAAACTACAAACATAGTAGGTACACATCAAGTTATATATTTCCACTATAAGCTGGCCTCTCATTGTACGAAAATCCTATACAATGCAAGATCAGCCTAAACTGGATATGTATAGCTTGATGTGTAGCCGTGTGTACTTATACTGGGAAGTTTTATTAAAATAACATAGCATCTTATCTGTATTCTCCGAAAGGTTAGGAAGAGGTGTACCTCCTAAAGTACAGTCGCCAGCACATCAAGTTACCCCACTTTGACCTTGAACGCGTTATGAGCAACAACAGCGAGAATCGTACGAAAGAGATACATAGCTTTTTGTCTGTTCTTACTTGTAATGTTTCGTGCTGCAGTGCGTACGTGAGGGTGTGTGCGTATGCGCGTCGTGGTGTAGAATAAGATACTGTGCGATAAGAAAGCGTATTCCTTATCGCACAGTATCTTATTCGTTAAATACTGAATACTTGAATCGAATAGAAATAATGGCATGGTAATAAAAACAGGCGGCCCGCGCAATGCCGTTAAGTTGGTATTATCTAATCTTATTACATTTAAACAGATCTCGATGAATATTCTTAAGTAGACGGGTAGGTTTATTCTGATGTGAGAAATACATTTTTTATTTTATTTATTTCAAACAGGTTTTTTTACCTTTTCCGAGTTTTGTTACCTACTTACTGGCGGGTTGGCGGTCACCTAGTGTTTTCGTGCCTTCCTAAGTATTTTTACGAAATTTTATCCCGAAAACCCACAGTGTTTGAAATTTTGAAAAAATATGGATACCTACCACCACATGACAAACGTGTGTGAAGTTAAGTTAATTAATTATGCCTACAAAAAGCCTCTTGTAAGTCCGCCGTCCGCGACACTGTCTAAAATAATAAGGTTGAACTTAGTGACACAATTACCTATACCTACCCCCTTACCTAGTTTGCTTATACATGGGAGTTCAACCTTATTGCGCTAGTAATAAGGTACGATTTCAAAGGTTATGAATTTTCAAATAAAATTCTAATTCTAACAACTAACATATTTTCTGAAATTGAGTTATATACATATCCGGAATCAGAAAAAAAAGGCCCATCTGCCAATATTTTTTGTACAATTTTAGGAACAAGATAAACAAAAATACCGTAAGCCTAAAAGGCACAACTGAGTCACTTTTTAATTTTTTGTACGTAAAAAGAGCACATCTGACTCAAAAAGGTCACATATGCATAGATGTGGCTTTTATTGTATCACGATAAATATAATTTATTTACTTGAAAAGGCATAATTGACCTGCGTTAAATATTAAAGGCATAACTACCAGAGATGTGCCCTTTGATTTAAAGTTTACCAACTAGACCTTGACATTTAATTTAAAAGAAAAGGCACAACTAGCAGTTATGCCTTTACTACCAAAAATCTTTGACTAGAGGTGAAGTGAGGTGGTCGAGGTACGAAGCGAATCCCGCCAGTTGTGCCTGACGTGTCTCGATGAGTCCACGGTTGCCTGTGCTGCGCTGGTAAGGTTAAGTTTTTGTTACATTTGCATGCTTTTATTATATAACACTTCTTTTGTGACACATTAGTATGATGTATTAGTATTTATTGGCGAAATTAAATGCGATTTAGTTTAAAAAATATGATGACATTTTTTGTAGGAACTGTATCTTAAATAATTAAAAACAATACAACAAAATAAACTTAATTCTTTTTTCAGCAATATGCAATCACGAAGTGCAAGATTAGTTAGTGCTGCTTTACGCAACGATAATTATTGTGTAGGCAAATGGTCTCCAGCGCCGTCAACAAGTGGCGTTCAACGATCGGTGCAATCATCAAGCTCGGAGCATGTTAGCAATCTGTGTTAGATATAGGGTCCGATTTTGATTCTGATGACTCAGTATTGGATAAAAATTACGAATTACCAAAAGTACGGGAAAAAAGCAGCAATAATAGTGATGGTTCTGACTCAGAAGACTTTATATACCATGTTCACAGCCAGTTTCAGGAAAAACAATTTTAAAATCACCGGAAAAATCAGATAAAGAAACAAACCATGTTCAAGAAGAAGAAGTTATAAGTGGAAGTTCTAGTTATATGTGCCTTGATGATTGTGATACCTTTATTGTAAGGGTTTTTTTTTTACTTTTGAAATAGTTTTTGTTTAGGTATATAATGTTTATGAAAGTGCCATAATTAACAAACATTAATATAAAACTTCTAGAAGCTGATTAAATATCCTTACTGTGATTTTTATTAAAAAAAAAAAACAAATAAGTTCCTTGATGACTGATAATTACAGTTACTTAATTAATGTTAATTTGTTATGTTATAGATAATAAAAGTAATTTTTTTAAGTTTTGAGACGTTAATTTTTGTTACCTTTTAAAATAAAATTTTATAGATATTCCCCAATTGTTTTTTTTACCTGTTTCTTTTTTGTATTCAAAAGAAAAGGCACATTTTAATAAATATGCCTTTTCATTGTATTATTACATATTTTTAAACAAAATGTCAGAATGAAAAGTCACAATTGGTTAGTTATGCCCTCTATTCGTAATAATAATAACTTTACTTAATTTTTTATGCTACGTTGAAAGCGAAAATGTTGATTATTTAATAAATGCCAATAAAATAAAAACTTATATTTCAATAATCGTATAGGAATCGTTAAAATGAATTTATTATTATTCATCTATTTTCTAAAAATAATTTATAGTCGATATTTTTCGCCAAAAACCAATAAAAATTTTAAACTCGATTTTCTCCATATTTATAAAATGTTAGATGTGCCTTTTTTCATTATGACGGCAGTATTATTATCGTTACTTCCTAAATATGTTACTTATACTAATATTATAAATCTGAAGAGTTTGTTTGTTTGGTTAAACGCGGTAATCTCAGGAAGTACTGGTTCGAATTGAAAAAATCTTTTTGTGTTGGATAGTGCATTTATTTAGGAAGGCTATATAACATCACGCTACAACCAATAGGAGCGGAGCATCAATGAAAAATGTTGCTAAATCGGAAAAAAAACTATTCCTTTTAACGGCGATGGATGCGTAGTTCATACAAACGTAATACAAAAATAATTTGTAAATCAAACATATTCTTAAGGTAGTGTCTTTATTCCGATTGGAATACAGAATATCTAGGTTCCTAAATATATATTTTGAATGGACACAGGGTAGGTTCCTACGGGAACGCGTGTGAAACCGCGGGAAAAATATCAAAATAAAATGCGGAATAACAATCTTTTTATTTTTAAACATTAAGTATTATAATTAAAAACCTACCTATTCTCAATTTTAAAATATAATTACAACAAAATATAAAAAACATAATCAACGATCAAAATATTTTATTTCACTTATGCCTACATGGGCACTTATAAAGGGTCAGAAGCTAGGTGCACGGCTCCAATTGGTCGTTTCCTAAGGAGAAGAGCCGGCAACAAACTCCACAAAACCAAACTAAGTATACAATAGATTAAAGGAAAAATTCTCAAGAATATAACAATGGTGCGACCAGAAATTTAAAATTTCAATTTACGGTATTAATTATTAAATTATCTTTGTCACGTTATTAGAAGAATTATCCATATTAATATTATAAATGCGAAAGTAACTTTGACTGTCTCTTACGCCTTCGCGGCCTAACCGCTGGGCAATTGTGATAAAAAATATGGAGATAGTTTGAAGCCTGGGGAAGCAGATGGAGGAAGGTTTCTTGGCAGGGCGGTGAAATATCTCTCCGGCGTCCTTCAGGCGCCGCCGCTGCCTGACTGTGTCCATTGAAATCTAAAACAAAAAGAAATTTTGTCAATTTCAATACTTACTGATTCTTTATTACAACAAATTGTACGGGCCAGCTTATAGATATGGGATGGTTAAAAATTATTCTTCAAAATATAAACTTATACAAATAAACAAACTGTCGAATTGAGAACCTTTGTTGAGGTGGTTTGTAAAGAACTGAAGATTTATCAAATAGTTTTTTGTTATTATCTCTTGTTTTTTAAAAACGTTGCCCCACACTAAGAATTTCTCCTGTATTGTGGGTGCGTTTACAAACATTTAAACTCACATACACAAACAGCCAGACCCGGAACAACTACTTGTAGGTCATACAAATATTTGTTCCGTGCGGAAATCAAACCCGCGACACGCAGCGCAGCAGTCAATCGCTTAACCACTGCGCCAACCGTGTCGTCAAAAATTTTAATACTAATAGTCATAAACATTCACTGAGTCTGGCCACGCGGCGCGCATAAAACCGGTTTGAGTGAGTGCCGGGCGGCGAGCGCCCTTCCAACTTCCAACTACATTTGTCTAGTAGGTAGTAGTTTGTTTTGTGTAGTAGGTATTTTTAATCAGTTTTGTTATTCACTTTTTAAGAAAACCATGTTTTATGTAAGTGATGAATAAGTTAAGGTGATAAAGGCTCGTCCTCTTACAGACTCACGCGATATCGCGGGCGCGACAGGCACCGACAAAGACAATTTCTTTGTCGGTGCCTGTCGCGCCCGCGATATCGCGTGAGTCTGTACGAGACTTAAGTGTGATTACAAGCTACACTGGATTCACGGTGTACGAAGTTGAGGGATCGGCAGAGTTTGCAGCGACCATAACGGCATCGCCTGCCGCCGTAGTGGCTCTCGCGTAGAGTTAGCGGTGGTGAGCTTCTAAAGTTCTGCTTTCTTGTCACCGTCGAAGCCAGAAGCAAACCGATTTTTTCTGGAACGAAACAAATAGCTATAGTTTATTTGCCCATTATTACTCAATTACTTTAATTTACAGACAAATTAACTTTTTTACAGTCCGTTCAACCGATTCTGACTTCTATGCCGTACGTATAAGGTTGGCATTAGAAGCATAAACGTGGTTACAATACCAACTGTTTATTACAGGTGCCATTTGTCATACCACCAACGCAATAGAAATCAAAATCGGTTGAACGGACTGTAAAAAAGGTTTATTTAAACGTCTTATCGTATTTCAAATGGAGTATAATAATATGTATAAAGGCTTCTACATACCGGGGCGACTTGTCGCGCGACGCGACGCGACACAAAGGCACCGCTCGTCTCACGACACACGGGGCCTTTGTGCTGTGTCGCGTCGCGCGACAAGTCGCGCCGGTATGTAGAAGCCTTGACTCTGAGTTTAAGCTTGCACGGTTACTCTACATTGAAAGGCTTCTACAGACCGGCGCGACACAAAGGCCCCGCGTGTCGCGCGACGAGCGGTGCTTTTGTGTCGCGTCGCGAGTCGCGCCGGTCTGTAGAAGCCTTAAAAACTAACAATATCGGGAACTCACCAAGAAAGAACACAAAGAAGATACCTACGTAACTATCCCTTCTGTTAACTTAATTCGATATTTCTATAGATAAACACAATTGAAACATTTTTTCAATATTACTCTTTGTTTATTTTAATTTAAGAATTATCATTACAAAAAAATATTACTCACCGTTAAGCCATTAAGCCTAAAAAATATCTATTACATCCACTCCATCGAAGCGCTATGATGAGCTCCCTTTCAATTTGCGTCAATTGAGGCGCCTTAATATTTAACCGCACTTATTTATTTTATTACAAGTCAACTATCACTAATAATGAGACACAATTACTTTTTCTATTGTTACCGATCTCTATGAGATTTCTCGGCATCCACATCCACACCATGGTACGACTACTACGACTCCAAAGTCCAACTGTCAACTGACTGACCGACTGACGTAAAAATTAAATGGATACTGGATAAATGTCAAACGAACGATGTGATGGCTGATGAGTGAATTTCGTTGAATTTCGTGAAGGTTCGGGAAAACTCGGGTGCGGCGGCGGACGCGCCGGGGCTCGTGGGTGTGGCTTATTCCTAGTGAGACATGATAATTGGCTCCCAATTATTAGTATGTGCAACCATTGGGCAATTTTAGAAACTTAGAAAACTCCACCAATCATGCCAAAGATACTTTCTTTCTAACACTCGATGGCGCGTCGCAGTTATAGATATGTATAGGGTTTACGTTGATGTGCTGCCGTCTGTACATCCATTTTTCGCCAGTTATGTTTAGGTCCCATGTTATAGGGCCGGAGTGTTCAAATGGGCACAAATCCAGACTTAGGACTGTTCCTGAGAAATTCTAGATGGAAAACCCAGTACTTAACACTTTGCCTGACCAGGGAATCGAAACCAGGACCTCATGTTCAACAGTAGCGCTTGCGACCACTAGTCCAACGAGGCAGTTTTTTTATAATACTAGCTGCGCCCCGCGGTTTCACCCGCGTAAGTCTCGATCCCGTGATCGCGGGGAAACGGGTATAAAAAATAGATAGTAGCCGATTCTCAGACCTACTGAATATGCATACAAAATTTCATCAAAATCGGTCAAGCCGTTTCGGAGGAGTATGGTAACTAACATTGTGACACGAGAATTTTATATATAAGAAGATGTGGCTGTTTTTTTTGCGATGTATCGACTTCCACGCGGACGAAGTCGTGGGCAGAAGCTAGTGAACTATCAAATTCACAGAAACGGTTGCATGTCTGCTGTATTGCAGGTCCATTAAATTAATAACACGAAGCTCCGGCATCTACCTAATACCTAATATACTTAGTTGTTTTGAAACACCGGAGGGGTTTATCATGATGGACTGACCTGATAGTGATTACCTAAATTAAGTAGGTGACAGGTAGGGGAAACTTTTACTGAAATAAAACTTATTTTAAAATTATGTAAAAACGACGAATGAATCTTTTCCATTAGTGTTCAATTTGGACTAATGAAAGATAGGCATGACTTGACCGCCGCGCCGCGCGCCGATCTCGATTTTGTAAAGGAAGGATCAACAATTTTTTATCTGGAGAAATCCGAAGCTTGAGGCCATGACGCGGTAAAAGCTCGCCGATGAATTTTGGTATTGAAAAATAACACATCAAATGTAATTTTAAAACAGGATGAGGTAGGCGTATCGAAAATCAATCATTGTTACCGAAGCAGAGGACTAAACGATGTTTACAAATCCAAAAATCAAATTTTGTCAGTTTAAACCGTTATTCTTCTAACGGCTTCTCTCTTTCAGGGTCTAGGCAAATCAGGTACCTAACTGCAACTGTGTCATTTTCGATTCGGAAGCCATTGTGAATACTGAACACCATAACATGTAAGTAATTTCAAAGAAACACGGTCAAGGCGTTTTCCTTATAGACTAGTAAATAAAACGATACGTTTTATTTACAAGGATTTCCTCTAGCGAAGAGACAGACAATGAAATAATGACCTCCTCCTTTTTTTAAGTCTGTTAACAAAACGAACGAAAGCCTAGACAAACGTTTGTGTGAACCTCATCAATAACAAGTTACATACGAATGACGTGAAACGGGAGTTTTAATGAAAAATAAATATAAAAGAGTTTTCTCTAAAACATGCCACTATTTTGATTGCAATGGTTTCAACTTTATTTTGTCACTTTGGAGTGCTTAGTTACTCTTAGTTAGACGAATTTTAAGCAATTAGGGTGCAGATCCGAATCTGACCATATTCTAAAAGTAAAAGAAACGCTGCAGGTTCACAAATTTTTAATTTAAGCTTTCAAGATTATTTATGCGCCGGCAAATCCTAACGATTTGTGTCGTATGTATGACTTAAACTATTTTTACATTTCACTAGCCCCTCACTGTTACAGTAATTTATGGCACCACCTTCAATACTATACTAAATATTTACGCAGAGCACTGAGTCTGTCTCCTCTTTCAATACTGATTTACAGTGTTCACGTTACCTATGTGTTCCAATCAGAGTGTATGGGGCAGTGGGCCTCTGCTTGAATGTGATGTATGTGTACAACAGGATGGCCAGCGCACTGATGTTCAGCCCCACAAAGTTAAAAAAAGAGAATACATAGTCACCATTCCCAAATATGTAACCAAAATATTCATCGAGCACCCGAAGATTGTGGTAATTAGTGCACTGTTGTATTGTACGAGGGCGGCACTGAAAATTTCGGGATTCAAGGAAGTGACACAACATTACTATTTAAAAATGTATTTATTGCTTTTCGAAGTATTCTCCGCGAAATTTGACACATTTTTCCATACGATGGAACCAATCATTGAAGCAACCATTACATTCGGAAGTTGGGGTCTCCAAAATGGCCGTTTTGTAGGCGTCCACAGCTTCTTCAGGTGATGAAAATCTCTGTCCACGCAATTTATTCTTTATTTTAGGGAAAGTATAGAAATCATTAGGGCTTAGGTCGGGGCTGTACGGCGGATGGTCTAATAATTCTATGTTATCTTGCTCTAAAAACTCTTTTGTTCTGTGCGCGGTGTGAGAACTCGCATTTTCGTGATGGAGGATGATGCGGCGGTTGCAGTTCTCTTTACGGAGTTCAGAAACGACCTGTGGCAAACAAATGCTAGCATATATGTCATCCCGTTTGGTGCCGGACGTAAAGAATAGCACCATCCCATTTCTTCCCGTTGGTGTCGTAAAAGGCGACTAAGGGACTTACTAGAGAATGGGCAGCAGCGTTCTCTATGCATTTTTAAAACCATACTGCGATCGCCAACCCGCCTGCCAAGCGTGGCGATAATGGCAAATCCCCCTTTTTTGGGGGAGGTCTATGTCCAGCAGTGGACGTCTTTAGGCTGAAATGATGAATGGATGATGATGTATTGTATGCAAACACAGTGTTAACACAGTGTTAACTGTAGGACGGAATAAATCCCATCGCATATGACATTAGGAACTGTGCAAGGAACAATGAGTCTTTCCAGTTCTCTTAGCTGAGCTTCGTAAATCTCCTGTGCTCCACGTTGTCACTGTAGCTGGGATAAAAAGGAACCCTTATGGAGAGACTAAGTCTGTCTGTCTGTCTGTTTGTCTGTCACACCTCGATATCTCAAGAACTACTAATGCTATCAACTTGAAATTTAGAATGGTTTTAGACGACGTTTGCCTAATTATTTTGCAAACAAGAACATTTTTTTTTTTTTTTTGCAAAAGGGACTGAAACGTTTTAAGTGGGGCTACTAGGGCATGTGGGGTATCATATGAAAGGACGCTGTTTGCACATTCCCAAACATTTTTAATTTTAATTTTGTCCGTCTTTTGATGAAAAATGTAAAAAAAAAAATACCGTCCCCCCCCCCCTGTCTCCGAAGTTTGGATGGATAAAAATCTGAAATTATTCTATGTGATAGAAGTGTATGTAAAGATTACAGGAAAAATAAAATGATTACTCTAAATAGCACAGTTTTTTAGAAATCATCAACATCATATATACGTACCGGAACCCTCGGTGCGCGAGTCCGACTCGCTCTTGACCGGTTTTTTTTTATGTAGACAACATTAGCAGTAGGTAGCGGAAGACATCATTGAACAGTGTAAGGGTATACCCGGACTACGAAAATGTGGCGTCGTCTGCGGCAGCGAGCGTAGCACTGCCGACCATAGCGTAAACACTGGTTTGGAATGCCCAAGAGGGACTTGCTCTCAGGACGATCTTTTCGCTCAGCATCGTCACGAGGATGCTGAAGCGCCGCCAAGCTGTGAACATCGGCAGGCTGAGCTTTTTGGTACCACCCAGCCTTGTTGCCATGTTGCCCAAGTAGATGACTGGCAGTGGACATATGCGCCTGAGGATGTCTGTTGACAGTGGCGGGAATTGCAGTACCATGAAACAACGTCCGACCCACAGCACTGTGATGGTCGCCACCTCGTCAGAGGCCGAGAACTTGGTACGACGGGAAGGCGTAAGTCGTCAACACAGTCTTGTTCACCACGGTGATCATGAACGAGGACAGTGCGTAGAATGATGCGCTCAGGGTGTTCTTTAGCATCTCAGCTCGCTTCTGTGCGCTTAGAGCCAACATCGTATCGCCACTTATAGTAATGTAATTATGCTAACGTCGATGAAACTAATATGATCATATTTTTTAAGGGTACTTTCAGTAACTATACGTACGGCTATATTTTATGACTAAGATTTCGTTCTGTAACCTAAAAGAAGCAAATAGATATGAGCACAAAGAACGAAGCAGAGATATATACCTATTATTATAAGTACTGACAGATTGGCGCCAGCTGATCCGGTAGAGACAGGAAATTACAATGAAGTTATTTCATTTTCCGCTTTACCATAAGAAATTAAAATATTGGTCCTTTCGCTATCTTTCATAACGAACAGTATAATAGCTATTAAGACACTATTATTGTGCCAACTGGTTTAATGTTCCATACGTTTCCGAAAGTTTACACTTTCTCCGCTCGTTAAATATTTTATTGTATTAAAAACTGTTAGTTTAGTACCCATATGCGGGTATTTTGTTCTAGATACAGTTATTTATTACATATTTACTATTGCGGCACGCTATGGTGGCGATTTTGATATCATAGTATTGTATTTGTCACATTTCAAATTACTATCGAAAAAGTTTTAGTCAAGTTTTTGTTTAAGCATTGTAATTAAAATTGGTTTTGGTTGGGAATAAACAAATTATTCAAACTCAAGCATTTATTTCAATTAAACCAATTACAGGCACTTTTGAATTGTCAAAGAGTCGGTGAGTTAGTCAGAAATTTGAAGCTATTTGCCCATTCCAAAACGTAGATGTCTATGGAGAAGAATAGGCAAGAAACACCAAGGGCACTCTTTTAAATCAACATATTACAAAATCCTGGGTACATTATTCTTGTCGCTTCTATATGTGAGAACAATGTAAAAAAATAAATTATTTAAAAACAATACAAAATATAAAAAATTACAAATACGCCCGCCCTGCCAGATAGGAGATGACCAGTCACAACTGACGGCGCCCGTTCACAAACATGACGCGTGGATCAGCACCATCCAGCTCAATCGTTTTGTAGGGAACCGAATGATCCAACACACGCGCCACCATCAGCGAGACATTTAACTGAGCATGACATACTCTTAACTGCCAAACTTTTTTAAGTCAACATACATCATACATACATACATAAACTCACGCCTTCTTCCCATGGGGGTAGGCAGAAACTATAGAACGCCACTTGCTACGCTCCTTACATACTCCTTTTGCTTCGCCTGCGTTCATACATCTAGTCATACACGCACGCAACAATTACATTTTATTTATGTAATAAATATGATTGTAATGTCAGAACATAAAAAAGGGGGGAAGCATCTCTTCCAAATATTATAATTTATATAAAAACCAGCATTACGCCAAGCATTTTTATCTACTTACGATAATTATAATCATCCAACCTATAATATGCTTGTCTACATAGTGTGCGTTTAATGCATGTTTTAAATTTCTTCTCATTTAGTTGAAGAATATCGAGTGGTATTTTTGTGGTAAGTATATGTAGCAAAGAGAGGAAGGAGGAGGCGACCACTCGGTACTACCGACTGGTCGCTAGTTATGTTGAGGTAGGTAGGGGCAGGTCGTGGCGTGCAGAGTTACAATAAACAGAAAGAGTGAAAACTAGTTCATTTAGTTTATGCGCTTAATAAGCGTAATAAATAGCTTAGGTAAAACAGTGTTGCTCAAATTGCGTAACTAACCCCGGATTTTGTCAGACTTCCGACAAACTTATACGGTTAAGGTCGCCGTAAAAGCGCGTTACATATTACGAAATCCATATGGTGAATTAAGCTATTAGTTGAGACTAGTGTGACACGCCATAAAGCCATCAGAGCAGTTGGCAGCGCGCCACACTCGAATAGTGACAGAACCGAAGCCCGTGAGTCAGCGCCACACGGAACCTGTGCGGCGGCGCGATCGATAGATACTGCACCCCCCCACCCCCGCGGCCCACGCCCGCGCCCCCGCCCGCCTGCACCTGCCGGCAGAGCCCGCAGCCAGCCCGCCGACCGACACACGACAAAAACACGCGAAAAATACTTCAAAAATCAACAGAAACACCAAAAAAACAATGCTCTCATCCAACTCAATCTTACTATTATAACCAGTTCAGTGGTTCAAGGTCGCGACGGTCGACGACCCCGTAAGTTTAGGAGAAACGTCTACCTCATAAAGTACTGGCTGAATACGCGGCTGTTTATTATTTGTGTTGATCTGTGAAATTTTATTTTTAATTATTACGTGTAGTGGGCAAGGTCGTGGTGCGTTCTGCCGTGCACAAATGTTGAATCTTTATCATTGGAAACACGCGTGTGCTCCGCGGCGGTACACAACAAAGGAGGTTGCGCTAATCGCTTCTCCCTGACTTCTCTTTGGTTCGTGGATGTGAATAATCTGGTCTGCGATGGCGTCCAAAGTGCTAGTGCCAGCTGCCCCGTTTACGAAGCTACAAGTAAGTTTATCAAATAATAGTTAGTGTCCAAATTCCCTTCTCATGTCACCAGCTCCAATTTTGTGTTAGAAATAGATATCCTGCCAGGTGTCTGTTTCAGTCGTCTTCACTAAGTGTAACGTATGCTATGTTTATGAGTGAGTGTCCAATATTAATAATAAAATTGCCAAGTCACGGAGCACAAAGAGCTACCTTCAGGTCATTGACATTATAGGAAAAGTGATTATGTATATCAGGTGGGCTTCTCCCATCGCCTGGCTATAGCAAATCGTTACAGATAGGTACGGGTAATTTAATTGCAATTAATTTCTGCCGTACATTGATCCGAGGTAAGTCATTATTTATTTATCTGAACAAAGGGATGCTTCGTTTGTTTTATTTATACTTTTAAGTTGTAATATAAGTTTATATTGGCAGTGTTATTTCACAATAATCGTAAAAAAATATAAATTGTTTAGGAACATTATTTATCACCTGAACATAAATTCAACCGTCTTTTGTTTTCATAAACTAATTATTGATCACGCTAAAGCTTAGATCTTCGATACTAATGAAAACAAACACGTTCAAACTTCAACAAGATCTATACTTTCAAACCTCGACGGCCAAGCACCCTCAAAAGTCGTCTCCTTTGAACCGATTCATCTCAATCTTCAGGTGAAGAAATCTCCTCCGGAGCCAACGAGCGGTGGCTTCATCATTGGTGGGGACCCTGTGGCCAGGGTAGCGCACTTGGAGCATAGCGTCCGGTTCCTACAGGAGCAGCATCGGTTGATGCTGAGCGGTCTGCACACAGAGATCGAGGCTTTGAGGGAGAGGAACCGAGGTATGATTGCAAAATTTTAAAGCTTTGAATCCTTGTGAGTGACCTGGCTACAAAGGACTATAGATAGATTCATGGACTTATCTTACTATTAAGGTTAGACTGGAAGCCGACCGTAGCATAGTTGGAAAAAGGCTAGACAGATGATGACCTTACTAGAAAGGGCTCTATATACTTAGATAAATAAACTACCTTAGATAAGTATTAAAATAACTACATACATTATTGGAGCAGACATGATAAACGATGGACGGGACCACAGAAAAGTTCTGATCTGTGAACGGGACACTGATGAATTGCACCAGAATGTAGAAGTAAATGAATATGAGCCTAAACCATGGAAAATTGTAGCTTTTTCAACAATATTATACCCATCTAATAACTTGCTCAAAATTACGAAGACCAAAGAAACATGTGACGGGCAAAGATTATGACAACCATGAGAATAATGTGCGGGTAATGCCGAGGACAGTAATTTTACACTCACCTATTGCACTATGCAGTGAAAGATGAAGCTGACTTTCAGTTTTAACTTTTTATCCATAACTGCTCTACCTACTTGCTTGCACCTTTGATCCTTGTTGATTTCGGGTTTTCACCACACTGACTTCAACATCCGATTTCAACACTTCTGAGGTTTAAAAAAAAAGAAGACTTGTCGTTTCCTATCGTGAGTTATAGCTATCTCTAACCCTATGGCTGCATTGTCGCGACAACGCGAACTCCACCTCGAGCACTCTCTCCCGCACACCGGTCGACGTCTCGCTGTACAACAGAGAGCGCGCGAAATTTAGTTTGATCGCGACAGTGTAGCCGTAGGGTACTCGTATAGGTACCTAATTTCATCAAAATTGGTTTAGTGGCTTAGACGTGAAAACGAAACAACGAGATGGCGAATAATGGAGAAGCATGAAAGAAAACAACATGTTGCGCTGACCCCAAATACATTTGGATAAGTAGGTACCTATTGATGATGACGTGACAACGAAACAAACAAATAGACAGTCGGACAGATACACTTTAGTATTTATGAGTCTGGAAGTGCAGATTCGACAAGCGATCGACGTTTACGGCAGTTTAACGAAGGTTAATTCTCGTTTTATTTTTACCTCGTAACCAAGTTGTTTGTAGCATGACTCTGTGAGTCATACGCTGTGCACTTGGTCGAGAGATCTGGGAGCCTAAAATGGACGCTTTGGCAGAATCATAATACTTAGGTATGATCTGCGTACAATCCATACATACCGCAATTCATCTGTTTGACAGCTGCTATTTGACATTAGACTTCATTAAAGCTATTCATAATTTGTGGACCATTTTACAAAACTCCATACAAAACTGTGAAATAGATGAATTGCGGGATATGAATTGTAAGCAGATCATATTATTATGATTCTGCCAAAGCGTCCATTTTAGGCCCCCTGGACTAAACAATGAACTGAATTGGTTCATTGGCTGCAACGGATGCAACTGCAATACCAACATGCCAAGTTAAATTGTGTGTCTACGTTCATTTACCTACTTGAGACCAGTCTTTCCAAAAGTCGACAGTTGGTATGAAAAGTTGTTTTATTCGTATTTTTGGTTTAACCGTACGTACCCAACCATAAAATAGCATAATAAGAATATAAAATGGTAGAAATCCGGGAACAGTTTGGCGGATTTTCAACGGTTAGTGAGATAACTATTGAAATAATTTCATAATCTAATTAGAACTCGCGTCTTATTTTTTACCGTTTTTTTAGGGTTCCGTAGTAAACAAGGAACCCTTATAGTTTCGCCATGTCCGTCTGTCTGTCTGTCTGTCGGTCTGTCCGTCCGTCCGTCTGTCCCCAGCTTAGCTCAGAGACGCTTAGTCCTAGAAAGCTGTAATTTGGCATGGGTATACATATTAATCATGCCGAAAAAATGGTAAAATAAAATTATGAAAAACATTTTTTTTTAGGGTACCTCCCTTACACGTGAAATGTCTGAGTAATAGTCGACCAACTTAAATTTGCAGTTGGAGAATTGACCGTAATGTATATCGATGTATGGGAGAGCATGTTTTTCAACTACAATGTTAAGTTTGTTTTTGGGATAAATTCATCCCAACTACGGAACCCTTCATTGTGCGTGGTCCGACATGCACTTGGCCGGTTTTATTTATTTTGTACTTATAGTTCCTGTGTTCAAATGACACTTATTTATTTATTTCTAGATTTGCAGTTCCAACTAATATTCAACAAGGAATCGTCGCCTAAAACCAGTTCGCCTCCAGCTGAAGAAAATACCGAAAACAATGAGGTAAGCTCACAAGCAAACATTAATAATATTGTTTCTTCATACTCTGCTGCTCACACCGGAAATTGATGTTTCAAAACAAAAGCCAATTAGTCTAGTTATGTAAACTGGAAAAAGTTACAAGATTTTTGCAACGAAGAAAAAGCCTATAAAAAATAAAGTTATTACATAACTCGTTAGGTGTATCACATCACATTATACCCGTCATTTTGATTGCGACATCATAACGCGCACTTTTATTTAGCGCATCACCCTTACTCGTACAGCCATCTTGATAACGAGCTGCAATTTAATTTTCAAGAAACATGTTTCTTACATTATTAATTGTAAATTGGGACCATTGTAGACAGTAGTTTATAGGAACGTATGAACCACAGGGTGACGGTCGACATGAGGCCCCATCTAACATTTGTGCTATAATATAGCACAAATGTTAGATGGTGCCTAATGTTAGATGATAAACATGATGACAGATGTATATCATCTAACATTGGGCAGTTTATTACGGCAAGTGATAAACAGATGGAATGACAAAACAATTCTGAATTCGTTTAAACCTTCCTATTGGTGGAATAAGATTCATTAGGTATAGACTATAAAGGTGCACATGCTTACCCCCCAAAACCGTGTTAGTATTCGCGGATTTTCCGTGCGTAAACTATACTGAACACAGAGCAGTTGCTTTTGTCACAAACAAAACAAAAATATTTAGTTCATGTCATACATAAATTGGGGCAGCCCCAGTGATTTACAATAGTACCAAGGTACTTGTGTCGGAGTCGTTTCAATAATTATTTAATTAAATCATACTCACTGATATACCTCCGACTATTCATCATTCTATTGTGTTGTCCAGGTTAAACTGAAGCGCGAAGTGACCCGACTGGAGCAAGAAGCATCCACCGCCCGAAGCGAGGCGAAGGCTGCCGAAGCACGCGCCGTTCAACTGCAGATACTCGTAGATGCACAGACTGAGTAAGTGCCATACCTTGTTCGTAACTTACTGTGTTTGGACTGGGGTTTTAAGGCCTATTCAGAATAACCGATATCGCTGTCGCGCTTGGTAACGATACCAAACCTGTACGCGATATCGCTGTCGCACTCGGTAGCGATACTGAGGGCCTAAGGTCCTAGACAAATCGCATTCGCTTAGGAGCTATTCTATTACTACAATCGCTATCGTTATTTCACTTTTTGACAAGCGTTATCGGTAGTTTTCGATTCAAATTCTTTCATACGAATCGAAAACTAGCGATACTTAATACTTGTCAAAAAGTGCCACTTGGCTACGCATCTCTATGAAAGTTGTCGTTCGACGCTGTCGATTCGTTTGATGGAATCGAATGATAATATCATTGTCCAGCTAATTTATATTCGTTGATCTATGATCACGTGACATTTCGATAGCTTATGTCAACCTCATACATTTTGTGGTTTTTCTACTAGCGTTATCGCTATGGAATGTTAATTTGTCTAGGCCCTCTGGTCCGCCTTCTGATTAGTCCGTTATGTGCCGCCAAGAGTACCTACGTAGTAACTATGAGTTCGCCACAGTCTCAAACGAACTCGTCAATGCAAACACAATGGTTCAACTAATAGCGTTGCGTGCGATGCGATTCGCGGGGAGTGGGGGAGTGATGCGTTTTCTGCGCTCTCAGGCGATATCTCCTACCGAATCGGTATCGTTACCGAGCGCGACAGCGATATCGGTTAGGTATATCTGAATGGGGCATGTCACATTGTCAATAATATCACGATACCGTGGTAGGTAATATTGATGGTGTAATAGGCAGTGTCCTGATAATATCATAGATTATTAGGAAATCTTGAAATACCGCGATATTAGGATCATGATAATATTGACAAATGTAACATGCCCCAATAAGCATTTACTTTGTTAGCGCTCTGCTGTGACGCGACCAAGTAAATTCGCAAGTCAGTAAATTGTGACGTAGTCACGTAATCACATTAAGATTTGTGAATAAGATTACCGAACAAGGGTCAAGGAGAGCTGTTACTTTGACCTAGACCCAGACAGACCAAGTACTGAATGTTTGTCCCCATGTTTTGTTGTGCTAAATATTACGAACGTGACAATGTTTCTAATAAGCTATCTAATCTGTTTGGATACCGTTTTGACATGCTTGAATGTGTTATTGTCGAGCCCCGTATTCATGGGAAACGAAAGTTGTACAACATTGTTTTAGCAACATGTTGTTGGCAACATTTCACACAAGTTGCGTGTGAAACATGTTTTCAGCACCTAAAAGTAATGTAGATTTTTTTTTTTCTCGATTAGGTACGGGGTTTGAGTACCTACGCCTTTACGAGAATCGTGGCTTGATGAACTTATATTCATTATTTGTCTATCCTTTTCCCAACTTTGTTGGTGTCGGCTCCAGTCTCATTACTCAATCAAGCATTGGGTTCCACGATGTGTACTTCGGTGGTAACTTAAAATTTAATGAGATCATTATAGACCCCGTCAGGCACAGCAAAAAGGGTCCTACCTTTTTGCTGTGCAGAGAAAGCTTTAAAACTTAACATCTAGCTATATCAAATGATATAGCTGAATAGTGAATAGTATTTAAATTGGTTGATCTACTGATATTGCAACTCCGACTACCACCCCAGAAAGCTCCGTTCGCTGGAAGTGTCATCAGCGCCTTGCGCGACATGTTGCGGGGACAGCTGCCCGGCGGAGAGCCGCGCCGAGCTGCGCGCGCGGCTGGGCGAGGCCGAGCGCCTGGTGCGGCGCCTGCGCGCCGACGCCGAGCGCCAGCGCAGAGAGGTACTCGCGCCGCGCGCGGGGGGCGCCGTCACCAACCTGTTGTTTGACGGCGCGGCCGCGCGGCACGCCCACGTACGTGTAGCCCCGCCACGCAGCTGATACGACCTGGCATTGTATACCCCTTTGAACTAACAGTAACCTATGACGTCGTCAGGAACAGAAATTGTCACCGTAGTCGAAATCGGCATGAAATGTAACTAACCTTAAATTAGACTCTTTTTTGAAGCTCAACTAAACAAAGAGCCTATTTGATGTTTTTTTAGTTTTTAACGAATTTGCAATAACTTTCAGGAGGAACAAGTAAAAATGAGGCTGCAATTTAAAATTTAACCAGAATTGTACCTGTTTTACTCCCACCCGGTATAAATCCTCCCAAAAATAGACTTACCTGCCTGGGTTAGGTTAGCTACCAAATGTTTTTAATCTGAAAAGTAATCCTATTTCTGTTTAGACTTTAGAGGAACACCAAAAGTTCAACAACCTACCTTGAATATGAAAGCTTGTTGGAAGAAATTCTATTTCAACCCCCGCTTAACTATCTTACCTAAACTGAGTCCTCTTTTGGAGCAACATTCAGTCGCCGACATTGATATATGGCAGCAGAACTTAGATTAATTCATGATTATTATGGGGTATACAAACCGGTGGTGTCGTAGAGGCTCGGCGTAGCAGCCGTAAGGCGCGCCGACGTGGACGGGAACGCGTCACGCATACACGTACCCTAGTCAAGTGAATACCAGGGCAATATGAACTCAAAAGAGCCTTCTCTGGAACTTTAAGAGCATAAAGACGGACAACAGAACTGTATTTGACGAAAAATTTTGCCTACCTATAACTTCATTGGTATGGACCGCTGTCCACACAATTTACCCAAGAAATTATTAATATGAACTATGTAGATTTCTTTTTAGCCGTACAGAGCTATGAAAATTTCTCCATATTAGCTCTGAAAACTTAAAGACCACTCCCTAATATTGACCTATTTGTATGCTCTGATTATATTATATAAGAACTTATTTTCGGGAGGTAATAGGGAGTACCCTGGTACTCTCTAGCTATGGTATCACACAACTTTCAACGACTTTAAATAACTTTTACTAGTTTTTCGCACAGTTAAATTCGCGACAGTGATATTTTAGTTTTCTACTAACCCCGCATGTGTCAGCATCTTTGTTTTGTCCCGTCCTCGTATGCGCTTACTAATGATTTTAGTTATAATTTGAGTTAAGTAGATGTGCATGGAGGTTGCTGGTCAAATCGTAAACAAAGTTCTAAGAACAGCAGCCTGTATGCTACTTTTTGGGTTACCAATTCACCAAGAGTTGCTAAAAGTAATAGATGAAAATGGCTTACGACTCCAAATCTTGGAAATTTTACTAGCAGAAGTCTTTTGCAAATAATATAACGATAACAATCGAGTATTTGAAAGGCAAACTCTTGGAGAGTTAGCAAACCGCTTTAGGAAACTATAACCACTAATGTGTGACTCAGTAGACGGCTCATGTTTATCAACAATTTAATTCTTTCTCCAAGCTGACTAAAGGTCGCATTTTGGACTTTTTTAACTTTTTGGTTTAAACTAACAGAATTTTCGCACACCGTAAAGGTAATTTGTAGAATGAACTTTTCTAACATACATTCAGGTTTATGATTTTTATATAAGGTAACAAGTATTTACTTAAGTACATTAAAGCACGAGTTTTGGGTGGTTTGAAAAATAAAAACTTGCACTGTTTGTAATGATTGAATATTCACATGCACATTTTTGGTGGATTTGAAAGCACCTTTTTAAATATGTCGCCGTTGAAAAGAGCAACCTAGTAAAAGGTAAAAGTGGAAAGTAATTAAACTAAGCCGTTAAATTCTAAGACCACGTGTCAAAAACAAAGGACTAGAACTACTTATGAATATTATTTACTCATTGTCTACGTTTATGAGAAAAAAGTTTTAAAGTATGCACAACTGGCGCGACAAGTGATAGATATACAGATAAATATTCAATGGGAGTTCTTGCCTGTGCTCAAATAACAAGTACCTAACCCCTAACCCATTAAAAAAAATTGGCTTAGGAATTGATGCAAAAGAAGACAAGTATTTTAGGAGTACCACTGTACCGGTAGCTGAACTCTGTTCACGATACATTAGGGTTTCTGATATATTACACCTTCTCAGAACAGTTCTCTAACGTGTTTGCATAAACAGTTACAGTGTATGAAGAACTCTCTGCACGCAAGTCTTCGAGCCAGCGGGCTGGACGCATACGGCTATCAGAACAACTACCACTTCCCGCCGGTCCATACTCCTGACTTCTGGCGAGAACCACTTAGAGAGTAAGTAGACTTAACTTTCTTCGTATACTTTTACTAGCAGAAACAATGGACTGATTGTGTGAAAGATTATAATGGCTAGAACGGGGGTCAGTACTGAGATTGAGTCCCTATTCTGAGGATGAATAGCAGAAAAAAGGCTGCTCTCATCTTAAAAATATGTGGTAAGGGCATCCTCCTGCTCTTGCCCCATATTTTTCATTATTTTACTGGCTTCTTGAATATCTGGTCTACCAGACTAGCATTCGTGTTTATTTTCGAAAATGGAAGACCAGTCAATGTTTTTCGATAGCTATAACCTGAGCGTCTTCAAGTCACGAGCGAATACGTTACTTCTAGGCAAGCGTGCAGCATCTTCGACTACATCTTCGATTATAAACATAAGGTGAGACAGTGGAAAGAGGCGCAGGCGGTTCTCGAATTATACTGTTATCTCGCAAAGGGCTTCCAAAATCACTATTTTCTCCGTGGGAGGCCATATAATTATGCACTATGCAGTGCTTCGTTGAAAAAACCACTTAGCGAACTAATCTGAAAAAATTCTAGTCCCGACACTGATCAGTAGAATACATAATATTATCACGGGCGTTTGGCATTACATTACCAAGTGTAAGCAGACATAATCCAAGATAAGGAGACATTCAACTACATAAGATAACGTGTCTCTTTGTTCAAAAGTTCTGACATGGTAATCTGAAATTGCAGGGACTTCAATATGGTGGGTTCCCGAGGGCGAAGCACCCGAAGGCCTCTCACGCTTCCCGAGTTGTCTGGACAACAGATGCACCGCTCTACCGTCTATGCTAATAGTGAGTACCTATTACAAACCGAGTTTATCACAATAGCAAGGCTTGGCTTGAGTTTTTAAAGCCTCATTTACATGATGCAATTTATATGCCTGTGGCATATCATAACCTGAAGGAACAATCAAAGTTGCACCGCCTGAACAGTGTCCAGACGATGCAAGACATTTGTTGCTTCCATTTTATTGTATGCCATAGGCAAGAAACTTGCATGGTTTAAAAGCTGAAAAAGTTAATATATAACCACGGCTCATTATCCGTGGAAGGAATACCCTTAATCGGAATCTATCTCTTAGACGCCGGCGAGAGATCATCACTCCAAACATATTATTATATTATTATTGCATCAGTAATTGATTTGATGAGAAACATTATTTTTATGAAATAGTTTGGTCAATTGCAGATCATACACGACCCAGAGCCAATGGCTATGACAAGAATAAAAAGCCGCAGGCGGCGAACGGAGAAGCAGCTGGTGCCGTCACACCCAAGACTCCAGAGGAACCCACAGGTATATCCAAACTTAATATTAATCTACACTACAGAGTTACAGAAAGATGTGTTCGATTGCACAAAACCAATGATTGACCAATGATTAGAAGAAGATTAACAACAGATTGATAACGAATTTGGCTCTGAATTTTACGGACAAGTGAATCCATAACATAGCTTGTTTTACGAATGTGAGGTGGCATCTACAACGCCACAAATGCGAACTACGCATGAAAGAACCTGACTTCACAGATATCCTTCATCGCGCCGGCAAAGTTTTCTGCGTGACTAGCATATCAACATCCCGACATTAACCATCAGACAGCAGCCCACCTGACACAACACCCGTCTGGTCGGAGGATCCTCCCTTTTCTATGAAGTATGAGAAACTTTATACCCTGTTCCTCATACTTCTTCATCAGGGGCGTTCGATAAAAAAAGAGAATGCAGTACAAACAGCGAGAGAACCAGCCAATATTTACTTTTTATGCATCCAAAGAAGATGTATAAAAAGTAAATATTAGCTGGTCAAGCTGGAATATCTGGTATATACCTAGAACAATGATTATCCTGATTATCTTTTGTGTTTAAATAATAGAAGTCATTGGTTTGTGGTCGGTTGTAGAGTTGGCCGAAATAGAAAAAAAGTAAGTACGCGCGGTTATTAAGTAGGTATCTGTGCTTGAAAAATGTTACCACGGAACAAGTCAATGAAGATTTACGAGATACATTAGGAGCAAATGCTCCGCCGTATTCCACAGTTGCACGTTGGTGTGCCGAATTCAAACGTGGAAGAACATCCACGAAAGATGATGCTCGTTCGGAACGCCCAAAAACAGCAGTGACCGATGAAATGGTAAAAAAAGTCGAAATAGTACCTACATTTTGATACAAGTGGAGAATGTTTGTTATTGCATTCGAGGCGGAATTAACACCCGAGCCGTAGGCGAGGTTGTTTTTGAGCCGAGAAGTGCAATAACAAGCGTCCACGTGTATCAAACGACGTTTTTCAATACACTTTGAAGAAATAAAATAAAATAACGAAAAATATTTTTGTCATGAATTATTAGGAAACTATGATTTAATTTTCTTTTTATTCCGCGCTCTGCTTTCGCCAGTTTGAAGAAGAAGCAAAGGTATAACGCCGATAAACAGCCTAATATTAAAAATAGAAAATTCTAATATATTTGAGTTTAGAACACAAATAAATGTTAATTTGTTTCGTTTTTTTTATTGCAATAATCATGGTATTCTATTTATAAACATTATTTAAAAAATGTTCCAAAAATATTAACGCCGTAAAGACGTACCTTTTCCGAGATTAAAAATAAAAATCACCTCCGAATAGAGAGGATCGTGTCTGGCGCGAGACGGTGTGAATAAAGGCAATGAGGAATTGAACCAATTTGGACTAAGTATAGGTATAAGTTATCTGTGGCAATTTTTATTCCCGCACACGTGTTGGAAAATAAAAAAACGCACGCGTGTGAAATACATTGCATTGTGAACCTAATCGTAGTGCGATATGAACCAGTTTTCGAGAAAGTGTATTGAAAAAAAAATTGTTTTAGCAGATCTTCGTGTCACGGTACGTTTTCTTGCAAAAAAAACAAAGATTTCAACAGGTAGTGTGCATAGCATCTTACATGAACGCTTGTGGATGACACAAGTATCCGCGCGTTGGGTACCCAGAATGCTTACCGATGCGCAAAAACAAATGAGACCGAATATTTCCCGAGGCTCTTAGGAACTGTTGCAACAAGATCCTGATAGTTTTTTGGCTTGATTTATAACAATGGACGAAACCTAGGTTTGTCTCCATTGCGACCCCGAAACAAAATTACAGTCATGGACATGGAAAAGACCATCATCTCCAACTCTTAAGAATTTCACGGCGATTCCTTCTGCCGGTAAGATCATGGGCTCTCTTTTCTGGGATAGTCAAGGGGTAGTAATGATTGAATACCTCGATTATGGAGCTACTGTCACGGGAACTTTATATGCAGAACAAATAAAAATTGCGCAACGAAATCCGCGAGAAACGGCGAGGCAAACATGTGCAAGGCTTTGAAATACTTGAGCATATCCTCCAAATTCACCAGACCTCGTCGCTAGTATTTCTATCTATTTCCGAGGTTGAAGGAGAATATGAGGACAGAAATTTGAAGATGATGAAGCAGTAGTCGCTGTAGTGCAGGAATTTTTAGGTGCTCAGGAGTAAGAGTTCTTTAGGAAGGGAATTTAAGTTTAGAAAAAAGTATTCCAAGTTAAAGGTGACAATGTCGAAAAATAACATTGTGAGCCATCACGGGACGCCTAGCAGATGTGAAACATCGAAATCAAACAAACATCTAAAAAAAGATCATGGTCGCGTAGCGGGTGACCGCGCGCGCGGACGTAGCGGTGAATCACCACGCGGCATGCGTCGCCCCGCCAGAAATCGGTTTTACGTGCGCCTATAGATGTTTCACATAAAAAAAGACATTTAATAAAAGTTACTTACCTGTAACATTCTCATTCTGACTTTTTATTGAACGCCGTAGTACTACCGCGAACGTTCCCGATCGACCACTTTTCGCCCTTATGCCCATAGTAATAAGGTTGAAAAGTGGTCGACCGGAAAATTTCGCGGTGGTACATGTATGGCCGCATTCAAAATGCAACAAAAATATTTACCGGTCGTGATCGTTTCATTTATGTTACCTAGTTTCAAAAACCATGCACAGCAAGTAAGTTATTAAGTTTTTATTTTCATTTATTTTGATATTCCAGAATGCCGAATTAAATCAATGTACGCGAGCGATTTAGCGAAACCCGACAATAGTAACGTGAGCTCTAATGCCATGTACCCAGAGTTGAAAATGGTTGTCACAAAATTATTATCACACAGTCAGGGTGAGGAAAACGCACGTTTTTTTTTTGGTTATGGTTCCTTTACTAAATGGTTCGCGATGATAAATTGGACTTTAAATCTAACAAGGGTAAAGGCGCGTCCAAACAGTGCGCGATGCATAAGTCACAAACCGTTTGTTTATGGATTCGTGACTCACACACCTTGTATTATCTAGAAGCACTTATGAATACGTGCATCTGAAAGGGCAGGGACTAAACCAGAAGATCGATATTTTATTATATTATCGACCTAAGAGTGTCATTGCATTGAGCATACTGTATTAAAAGTGTAGACGCTGCGTAGCATCGCATTGACGTGGTTGTATTGAAAATATGTCGCGTTGTCGCAGCGTTAGCGTGCCGTTTGCGCAGTTTGATTGGAAACATCAGAAAGGACGCAGTTCCCGTATTTTTATGAACGTTCACATTCTAATCTCAGTCTCAATTTGCCAAAAGCCATCTAAGTTGCCTACATTTACGCCAAGTTTTGACTTGACTTTGAACGTTTTTTAAGTACGAGAATCGGCCTTCTGTAGAGTCAGCTTTTTTTATCGTGAGCTATTTTGTAAAGGAGTCTTGTTGACTAACAGTGTACAGTACTAACTGGCTTGTTGTGCATGTGGGTACTAACGATTTAGATAAAGTATATTTTAGTTTAGTTACTAATCGTGTTATTGTCATGAGGTATCCATAATTAGCCTATAATGCTCCCACTGCTGGGACACGGGCCTCCTCTCTTCGAGAGGAGATAATAATTAAAACATTGAGTTTAAGGATGCCTCTTCACCGTTGAGACGACAAAAGTTGACCCATAGGGTAACGGAGGGAATCTCAGGAGCATTTAGTACTGCTTCTGTGGACTGATATCTAATACCAACCCGAACCGGTGAACCCGAATTATTGTCAGTAGTAAAGATTGTAAGATAGCTTTAGATGATCGATTGACCATCAGTGATCATACAGCATGATCCCGCCGTCTACCGGTCATGTCATTGATAAATTGCAATAGTTTGATTAGGACTTCAGTATGACGTTACTGATTATGGTTTCAGTGCACGCCGGCAGCAGCGCGGAGGGCCCGCGCGCGCGCGCCCGGCGCCAGCACCACCGCAAGCACGCGCCGGAACACACGTAACTGACGCCACGCACTACAACACCACACTACCCGACCGTCAACATCACACCTCGAACTTTAGACAGAGACAGCTGCTTGAGTGAAAGAGACGACGCTCTACAAGGCCAATCTGGGAACATTACGCGTCGAGCGTTAAACAGAGACACACATAAGAGTGATGGAGTAGAAGCTTTACAAAGATGTGGTTTGTTTACGGCCTGGTACTGTACGTATGGCCACCACACGCCTCTCACAAATATAGCTGTTGCTCAGCGGATATGAAACGACAACTCAGTCTGACCGTCGATAATGTATGAGTAGGCTTCAATATATTTTACCGTTTAACAGGGTCCTAAAATGGACGCTTTGGCAGAATCATAATATGATCTGCGTACAATTCATACATCCCGCAATTCATCTGTTTGACAGCTACTATTTGACATTATACTTCATTAAAGCAATTCTTATTTTGTGGACCATTTTACGAAACTCCATACAAAACTGTCAAACAGATGAATTGCGGGATATGAATTGTACGCAGATCATATTATAATTTTGCCAAAGCGTCCATTTTAGCCCCCCTGGCATGATATTCACAGCGCGACAAAATTTAGTCGATAGGTGTATGATTATGATTATGCATATATCTTGGTTCGGCGAGAGATAAGTTGACAGCAAAATCTTGTCGCGCTGTGCATGTTAGCCTGACTTATCGAGACAGTGTAAGGCGTCGTCTACACTAGAGCAGTTTCATCAGCACGTCAAGTTTTGCAACTTATTTTGATACAAGTACTAGTGTGAGCGTAGCTTAAAAATAATTATGTGCTGCGCGCAAGAAACATCGCTATTGCAAATAACTTTTGTATCCGATCATTTTTAGCGAGCGATTCTAATAGATTTTTGAAATGTTTTGGCAATCAGTCCGTTGGTTTGAACGATTCATATAGAAACATAACTTTTTGAACCAACATTTCAAAAGTCTATCACATACTGTATTGAAGATTTGCTGATGCGGAGGAACCTTCCGCCCATTTGCACCGCACATCGCTAAACACATTTAACGCTAAACGAATTTAAAACATCAGTGTGTTTCTGGCAATCGTTTTAAAATGACAGAGACAGAGCATTTAGCGTTAAATGTAATTAGTGATTGGTGGAGGAAGCGGGCCTTACAGTACCTACGACACAACCTTAAAGCGCTTCTTCCACGGACCGCAAGGTTAGAGAAGTCTCCGTCCTTTAGGTGCTCGACGCGTTTAACATTTTTTGAAGCTATGACATGATTGAGCAAACGTGTTAACACGTGTACTTAATAACATTGTTTTCGACGTCCATTGTTGAATTTAGCAAATGACGTTAAAATATAACAACAAGCCATTTAGCTAGACTGAAAACTGGGTACGATGAAGCCATCAAAATTACAAGAGAGAGATGAATCTATTCAGAACGAATAGCATCGTCTCTTTTGCGCAACTAAACAATGATGGCTCCAGAATACAGACCCTGATACTAAAAATACTTTAAAGAACGGTTAGAATGATATTTCATAACCAATATCTAAATAAATCGACGGTTGGACTGCATAAAGTCGAAGGATTCAATTATTATGATATAATCGTAATCGCCTTCTGTAACGGTAATATTATACTAACTCGTAGTTATCGTATTGCCTGAAACGACCGTGTTGAAATTATAGTGCTGACGTACCTATGTTGTACGATGCGATACTAAACGGCTATTTTGTTTTAATAAGAGTAACCAATCATAGACAAGAGCCGACTGAGCGTTCCATATTCAGTTCAGTATTGTATCAGTCAGCATTGAATACAGACTAAAAAGTACGAGGAGACAAAGCGCATGTGCGACCAGTAGTTGTCTCTTTCTAGAATTCCGATTGGTCCATGTCACTGGCGATCAGGATTGTATCGTTCTGCGCTGCATTTTCAACTGTAAGCCAAAAGAGACAGGTATTTGCCGCAAAGTCGCTTTGTCTCTTTCTAGAGTGTTCACTTTTGTGAGGCTAATGCTCAGTCGAGTTTCTATGTCTATTGGTAACCATGAGAGTTGAAAGTGCTGAATGACCGGGGGACGTTGATGGTAAATACTTGTGAAATTGTCATTGAAATTGTATTGAAAAAACAAGATGGCGGCATTAGTTCTGATTTTGGCCGCGCGCTGGAAGGTCCTGGTATATAGTGGATATTGTGAACTGTAGAACTGTGTCTAGAACGTTCCCCTTTATTCTTGTTTTATTTCAATTAATCAGGCATCAACCAATACCAAATGGTACAGAAAACAGAACATTTGGAATTTGTGGTCGGTGGTTGGGCAATCTTTACGCTGGGTGGGCAAGCGAAGTGATAACTGTCAATGGTCTTTGCTATTCTTCTCTGTATGAGAAGAGAAACTCAGGGCAAGGACCCCCGAATGACCGTATTCTTGCCCACTTTTTTCTATAGTCTTCAAAAGTAAACTGTATGGGCTTTTGATTTTTCGTCCACGATAAGCATGTCATTGTCAATTACTATTAAATCGTGACGTTTGAAAGTTAAAAGCTTATTATCAAGTTTCCTGCTATTGTCGTATCGTGCAATAGTGCGGAAGCGCCCTTAGATTTTGCTCATTTGTGATTTAAAGTGCAATTTTGTGCATACATGTAATAGTAACGTTAGAAAAACTTAGTTGAGAGTTGAGAGTTAAGAGTTGCTTAGTGTTCCATCTCTTTCTTTTATTATAACTAATAAAAGGAAGCAAGACAAACATTGGCGAGTAGGTAGAAGTTTTTCTTTATGTTAGAATATAATGTAAGTACAATATTTTTTTCTTTGGTAATTCAGTAAGATATCCCTAAAAACTGCCATTAGCATTTATTTTCCTCACGACATGGAATACGTACGGCATAACGGTATGTACTAAAATATAAAGACTAAAATATTTTTAGCTGAATTTAGAGTTATTAATAAATATAGTTAAAATGATCTGCGATTTTAATCATGTTTAAAGTTTAGATAAACAACGTTTTTACATAGTAACGCAGCTGTCCGCCCGATTGCCGCGTACGTGTGAACGGTCCACGAGCTACATTTGTGAGAGTGAAGTAGACCTATTAAATGCTATATTTGTAGCCTTATCCATATTAATCTAATTTATTAAAATAATACTATTAATTATTATATTTGAATATTATAATTATTGATATGATAATATATTTATTGCAAATGGTAAATGTTTTATTGAGCTTACACCTAAAATTACAATACTTGAACTCGTAATTAAAAGCATTTTACAGCCTTTCACAAAGTATAGTCTCTTCTTCTTATGTCACGAAGCGATGCGCGCTTTGCTTGTCGTCGCCTTAGAGTGAAAACCTCGGGAATGCAGTTTTGGCTATTTTTATTTTATTACATTTTTGGAAACAAAACTTTACAACGCACGCTCTAGTTTCACACAAAAAAAGTTAAGTAACCTGTAACGCCATCTATGACGAGTTTTAATAACTCGCAAACGAACATACGAGGTTCTCAATTTACCAGAATTTTTAGAATTTTTTAAATAATAATAGGGTTTTTTAATGATTAAATGCCACACTTTAAGTGTTACATATTAATACTAAGTTAATTAAGGCAACGAAATAAAACGGATTAAAAGAAGTAGGTATATCAATTTTTATTCTATATATACCTACGTAATGTATCATTGATAAACTTGTAACTGCTACCACCAAACCATGTGTTTTTTAGGGTTCCGTACCCAAAGCATAAAACGGGAACCCTATTACTAAGGCTCCGCGGTCTGTCTGTCTGTCCGTCTGTCATCAGGCTGTATCTCATAAACCGTGATAGTTAGACAGTTGAAATTTTCACAGACGATGTATTTCCGTTGCCGCTATAACAACAAATACTAAAAAACAGAAAAAATAAATATTTAAGGGGCTTCCATAAACAAACGTGATTTTTTTGTTAGTTTTTGCTCGATATTGATAACGGCAACAGGTAGATGCTTGAAATATTCACAGAATCTTTAGTTATACCTATATTAACTTTAAAAACAAATAATTAAATTAAAATAAAACAAATATTTAAGGGGGGCTCCCATACAACAAACGTGTTTTTTTCCGTTTTTATAGATAATGGTACGGAAACCTTCGTGCGCGAGTCCGACTCGCACTTGTTTTAAGAAAAGCTCACAAGCATTTTACGCTTTTACGATAGTAAAATGATTTAAATATCTTATGGAACAGAAAATGTATCCAAATTGCAAAATAAAACACACATCATTGAAGAAACTGTGGTAATAAAAATGTACAGCACGCAGTTTTTTGTTCCTTCTCAAAAGTTACTTCTTTTACACTTACGAGGTTATCACTCTAAGGTATCGTTGTGGTAACCAAGTGTACAAACACGCTGTAAATGTGTGCGTGAAGACGAGTAGCGACAGCACATAACACATACACAATTCCTTCTCACTTCTCGCCATTGTCTCGGACGGTACCGAGAGCTCCTGCGCTTACACACATTCGCAGCGTGGTAACCACAAATAAAACGCGGGTCGCTTCGTGAGATAAAAATATTATATCCACTATCGGAAAATAAACTCCACAGTATAACAGTGAAATACTAAACAACTCAGTAAAAAAAAGTTTTATTCTAATCATCTCATTAATATCTCGAACAACTCATGACTACTACAACATTTGTAAGCGTTTCCTAGGAACCATAACACAGAATCGTTTACATTTTCAGTCTCCAACAATTTCATTAACACGTCCACCTTATTATTAGTTGCAAAATAATTTAAAAATATTCTAAAAACTTCTTGCGAGTCTAAATTTGCTAAAAACCTAAACAAGTAAACAATGTTAGGGTTTACAAGAGATTTTTCAATACTTACAGAAAGGTAGCGTAATGCTTTTAGAACAAATTCCTCAGATAAGAAATGGTTTGTGAAGTGACTGTGGCAGGATAGGATGAAGAACAGTTGTGATGATGCAGCGATCCTTAGAGATGGGAGTGCCTGTAGAATTTTGTGAAGGTGCTCTGGTCTGGAATAGAGAATATATGGATTTTGTTATAAGCTTTAACACCTGAAATTAGGTCTTGGGTATCTTATGATTGCAACAAAGTGATATTTAACCAAGTGTGCTTCATGTTGCTTATAAGTAATTATACATTACTAGCGAGTCGCCCCTGCTTCGCGCGGTATTTACGACACAAAAATACACGAAAAGCGACTTCAATTTATATTATTTATAGATTTATATGAAAAGACAAAAAAAAATAAAGACAGAACAATAATTAAAACAAAGATGGTAATTTTGTAGCGGCATCAACATTGCCACATGCGGACTACGCGTCACTGACGTCACGCAAAATCCTGCATCGCGCAAACAGAGTTTACCGCGCGACTAGCATAACATCCCGACATCAATCGTTGGGCAGTTGCCCACCAGACAGAACACCCGTCTGGTCGGAGGATCCTCCCTTTTCTATGGAGGATGAGTGAACTTTACACCCTGTTCCTGATGCCTCTAAAAGTTATACATACTTCAAATCATCCCGCAGCTGATGAGTGAAGTGAACAAGGGCGTACAGCACAGAATCTCTTGTCTCTTCATTGTTGCTGAGCAGCAGGTCTATAAGCTTGGCTATGGCCCCTTGAGCCGATAGTAGCTCGCAGGCCTTTTGTCCAGAGCCTGCTAAGTTGCCAAGTGTCCAAGCACTGGTAACCTGGAAAATGAGGAGGTTGGTAGTTGTTGTTTGTTCAATTTCTTGTCAGTTGCTTGATTTGCAAAAGAATTTACTTGGAATGGTCTAGAACTCTTAGAGAGTTTTTTTAAAAACAATATATGATAGTTTGGTATATTTAACGGTTGTAGGTGAGCAAGATGAGCGGGCAGCGCAACCTGGCGAATAGAATAGAATAGAATAGAATAGAATACTCTTTATTATGTACGCCATAAAAGTTACAGATAAAAGTGTTTAAATTTTACATAGGGTGACACAATTTGCGGTCTTATCGCTAAAAGCGATCTTTTACAGACAACCTTTCGTTGCCAACCTTTTGTTTGGCGACATCAACTCAACTCAACTCAACTCAGAGCATTTATTTCAATTAAACCAATTACAGGCACTTTTGAATTGTCAAAGAGTCGGTCAGTTAGTCAGAAAGTTGAAGCTATTTGCCCATTCCAAAACATAGATCTCTATGGTGAAGAATAGGCAAGAAACTCCAAGGACACTCTTTTAAATCAAGATATTACAAAATCCTGGGTACATTATTCTTGTCGCTTCTATATGTGAGAACAATGTAAAAAAATTAATTATTTAAAAACAATACAAAATATAAAAGATTACAAATAAGCCCTGGCAGATAGGAGATGACCAGTCACAACTGACGGCGCCCGTTCACGAACGTGACGCGTGGATCAGCACCATCCAGCTCAACCATTTTGTAGGGAACCGAATGATCTAACACACTCGCCACCATCAGCGAGACATTTAAGTGAGAATGACATACTCTTAACTGCCAAACTTTTTTAAGTCAACATACATCATAACATAATAAACAGCTCCATGGTACTCACATTTACAAAAATTGAAAATCGCCATCACCATGGTATGGCACCATGTGAGGTATCATGGCTCGAATGGTTGTCATGGGTGCCAAAGAGATGTGTGTGATATGGTATTTTTTTTGTAAACCATAACAAATTACAAATAGGAAGTTTTGAGAGTTAGTTATTCAATGGGCCGTGTTATTACTAAAAGTGATATTTTACACATAACTTTATGATGGACTTAAACAGAAATTACGTGTAGGAAGTCTGTATGTATGCTATTATGATATTATTAAGTATATATGTTACACATAAAACAGTCTGGTCTGGAGTCTGTCAGAGATGACTTACAAAAGCAACTAAGAACTTGTTTATCACAACCATATTCTAACATACTCACAGCCAACTCGGGACTCAGATTATCAAGAGCAGGAATAAGGTATGGTCCTGCTGCCTTTGACAGAAGTACACAAGCTTTGATTTCTCCGAGGGCTAGGTTACAAAAGCATCCTACGGCTGCACACTGTTTGTTCACTTCATGACCTGGAAAGAACAGATAATTCTTATCCATACATCAATATTAGATAGAATGCAGTTTGAACTAGCAACACAAATAGCAATTGCAAATTAAGGAAACTAAGGAAGTTACTCCATGCAAGGTATCATGAATATAGCTTATTATTATTTTAGTTTAATTAATTTACTCAGGTTATATCTGGTATTTTCAAATCTCACCGGTGTGAACCATGGTTATCATTAAAGGTATCATGATTGTGATGGACATGCAAGCTGTTGTATTTCTGTTGGAAATGGTGCACCAAGTCCACAGTGCACTACAATAATTTAGTAGGTATTACCTAAATTAAGATTTTGTTTAAATTAAATCAAAACTATTGCAATTGACATGCTAGTAGTATTATTTCACAGAAAACATTTTGGTATTTATTATGATTAGCTGGTAGAGTATTGAATATCATCAACATGCATTTAATTTTACCTAGTGCTTTTGTCAAAACAGTGAAGTTATCATTTTATAACATTTACAAGTCAGCTAGTTACTAAGTTTACCTGTCATCTCCCTCACCAGCCCTCTGAGTGCACCATGAGTATGTAAGACTACTTCTATGTTAACCGCATCATCTATCAAGGCATTCTTCAAGGTATGGAGCTCTGGTGCATTGACTGCAGACTTTGATTTTAATTTCCTTGCTATTAGTGTGACAATATCTGAATTTGTGCTGAAAATTTGTTAGTTATTTTGTCACTAAAGGATAAAAAACAATTTTATTTATGTACATATCTAATGGGTATACAAGTAGTCTCACATGCAATGGTGGAAACATTTGCCACAAAATAAGGTTAGTAGCGGGTCTACGGATCAGTAAACGTAGCAGGTAGGTGGGTACGTTTCGTCGATCGCGTAGGTTATTTAGGTGCAACAAAATTGATTTTATTTGAAGGGATTTCTCAAGAACTTGCATCGAAGATATAGGTACCTATCTCATCGTCAGAAATAAGTATATACAACGAAGTAAATTAAAAGTTTTAACTTTTCTTACCGTAAACCGATCATAGACCGCCGAACATCAGCTACTTCGTCACGATGCTTTCGTCTGTTCAGTACTAAAAGGTTTCGGCTGGTTTCTCTTATAGTTTCTATTGGTTCTTCTTCCATTGTTATACGTAAAGACGAATTATTTTAACTTTTTATAAAGTAATCTTCTGGTCTAAATAGCACCAATGCGGCGTAAACAATAGTATAACTGACACTGACATTAGTGACAGCGATTGAGCTTCTTTTTTTTTAAATAATATGTTAATGGCCTGGTTACTGGAACCTTTTAGCCAAGTCTTTATTTAGTTACAAATCTTGTTTAATATTGATGAAATGAATTATATTCAATGCATGATGATGATATCCCCGCCCGCTCTCTTTGAGTTTCAGTAAAGATCACTTTTACTGAGACCTCACGCGGACTTCTTGAGAGAACTTGAAAAGAAGTTGCACTGTTTTGTTTCATTTGCCTACACTAATTCACGTTCACAAACACTTAATGGTTAATAATCCACCATTATTATACATTAATATTCGGCTAAACACAAATTTTAGAATTTAGGTAAACAAACTGCTGAATATGACGCTTCACTTTACCCGCCAAGAAGTCCCGAGCGAGCTCTCAGCTCAGCGAGTCACAGATCACGGAAAATAAACTCTGAAAACAAGGGTTACATCTGTAAAACAAAAAAAACAGCGATACGAAAATTAAGTGTTTATTCATGTTCAGCGTTTCATCTATAGGTATTTATACAAAATCATAAATAAGGCAAATAAAAGCAGGACGATAGCGCCTCGCCTCAGTGCATCGCACCAATTCTTGTTACAAAATGTTTTTCTTTTATTATAATATTGCTCTCGTGAGACAGACAAAAGTTATGCATAGTGAAAGCCATTGCTAGAACCCTTCCTTCCAAATCCTTCCCCCATTGTTTGCAACTTTGCACAGCGAAACATCTATGGACTATTGCCTATTATGTAGGTAAGTACTTCCGTCACCAGATCATTGTAATCTTCAGGAGTTTTAGGTACCAGTAGATTTTACCTTCTGTTGGTTTACGTGCCGACGAAAATATTGCTTTCGTGAGACAGACAAAAGTTATGCATAGTGAAAGCCATTGCTAGAACCCTTCCTTCCAAATTCTTCCTCCATTGCTTGCAACTTTGCACAGCGAAACATTTATGGACTATTGCATATAAGTAGGTAAGTACTTCAGTCACCAGATCATTGTAATCTTCAGAAGTTTTAGGTACCTACTATATTTTACCTTCTGTTGGTTTACGTGCCGACGAAAAGCATTTCGTGAGTAGCGCAGTCTACCTACTCACGAAATGCGTCAGCAGTCGACTTGAGGTCGTCGGAATCCTCCGGATGCGGGTAGTGCCAGTGGCGTATTTACCCTTAGGCCAAGATCCCGGGGCGGCAGACCGCGAAGGGCGGTGCAAGGCGGTCTGCCTGATTGTTGCAGTCTGCTTGTTCATTATCATCTGTAAGTAGGTATAGTCAAAAAAACCGGCCAAGTGCGAGTCGCACTCACGCACGAAGGGTTCCGTACCATTATCTATAAAAATGGCAAAAAAATCACGTTTGTTGTATGGGCTACCATACAACAAACGTGATTTTTTTGCCATATTTTTGCCCCTTAAATATTTGTTTTATTTTAATTTAATTATTTACTTTTAAAGTGAATATATAACTAAATATTCTGTGAATATTTGAAGCATCTACCTGTTGCCTTTATCAGAAAAGAACAAAAACTAGCAAACAAATTACGTTTGTTGTATGGGAGCCCCCTTAAATATTTATTTTATTCTGTTTTTTAGTATTTGTTGTTATAGCGGCAACCGAAATTTCAACTGTCTTACTATCACGGTTCAAGAGATACAGCCTGGTGACAGACGGACAGACAGACAGACAGCCCAGCCCAATAGGGTTCCCGTTTTACCCTTTGGGTACGGAACCCTTAAAATAACCTGTCCCAAACGGGGTGCTAAAATTTTCGTGCTCGCTTTGCTCGCTCTTGCATTTTCTCATTTTGAAACTTTTATCAACAATTTGACGAATTAACTTCTACGAATAGGTACCTATCTGTAGGAATGGTTAAAGGAAAACCTAGCCTATCCGAGGCGGTGTGATAACATTTTCGAGCTCGCTACGCTCTCTCTTGAATCCGTCTCATAACTGTTTTGAAGCTTTTAAGCATAAGTCGAAAAAGTAGCTTCAATAACACCTGTACCGTGTACGAATGGTAGAAACAAAATCTAATTTATCCGAGGTGCAATAATTTTAGATTTCACTTAGCTCGTTCTCACATTTATTTGTTTTGTTACGGGACAGCAAACTGTATTGCCCCGTAGTGCAGGACCAGCCGTTGTGGTGATGCTTCGCTTGAGATGATGAGGTAGATTTAAATAACTTTTTGCTAATCATAGATCGTTCAAAACTACAAAGTGGGTAGGTGTTACATATTATTATTGTTCTATCTACAAACATTACAAACACATTTTAAGTTAAAAGACTTTGTACAAAAATACGCAAGTATAGCTTTCAAAAACGTACGCACAGAAAAGTCGAATAAGCTCAATAAGATCCTCGTACATCTCCAGAAATTTGGTTCACGTCATCAATATCGCCGACTAATCACACGGATTGATGAATTACACGAGATTTGGCTCAGGGCCCGACACTCGACAGCATCCAGCAATTTTGAGCCCAAACACTCTCATATTTCAAGGGCTGCGGAGCTCTACCTAGTTTGGTCTTATTACTGACGAATGGGGATTTTCACTTGCCATTAATCAATTTAGTGGGGAAATTCGCGTAATCGTGGGTAATCATCATTGTGATAAACCTTCGTTTGGGTTTTATTTTGGTATTGCTATCAGTAACAATTGCCTACTTACGTTTATTTACTGATCCTTATTTATCTCTCGGTTGTTAATGAAGGTAGCCAGGTAGGTCGGTGTATGAGGAAGTTTAGTTGAGATTCACTGGCCACTGGTTGCGTTAGGCGTACCTCTATTGATTGGCATCGTCACTTTTGTAGGTTCTTTCAATATTATCTTTCTATAAGTACCATCAATCAATCAATGTTATGTTTCATTGCATCATGATTCCGGACCACTTTTTTAATGCTCCTATGGTTGGAAATGGACACGTAGTAGGTGGAAGGAGGGCAGAAGCTGTATTGCATCTACACCTCGACTAAAAGAGTCCAGACCCCTTAGGGTCCCGTGCTCCAACTGATGATCAGTACAGTCAAGTAATTAAGAAAAATACATAATCTTATATATAAAATTCTCGTGTCACAATGTTAGTTACCATACTCCTCCGAAACGGCTTGACCGATTTTGATGAAATTTTATATACATATTCAGTAGGTCTGAGAATCGGCTACTATCTATTTTTTATACCCCAAGTGATCGAGACTTACGCGGGTGAAACCGCGGGGCGCAGCTAGTTGCTAGCTATAAAATCAATAGGATTTAATTAACGCATTTTTAAAAGACACTGCTAATAGAGTAGGTAATTAATAAAACAATGCTAGTGTCAAAACTTATATTCATGTCACAATAGTCCTTGCAGCGGGCCGAGCACGGGCCTGTCAAGACGTTTGTGACAAGACATGATAAATTATGTCATGTCAATTTGTACTAGCATTTTATGAGAAACCAGTTTTATCGCTCAAACTGTGATAAAATGTGTGAGTCAAGTCAAGTCAAGTCACAGTAGGCCGTGCTCGCCCCGCAGGTGGCCATATTTATAACTATTATGTAGGTTTTTGATTTTGCGGTGTAACGTTAGGTTTGCGGTATTTATGCTGGCTATAAATATTAGCTGTGCATACTGAGTGTGAGTTTCTTGCCGTATCACGAAATACGCGACGATCAAGTTAATCGAGCAAACTAATGAGCGATGGTATTTAAAAACGGTGCGAGTGTGAGTTGAAGTTTGTCGTACGATCATCAGCTCGTATCGTCACTTGTCAGATAGTATGCCGAACGTTTTGTTATTTTTTTAATGTTGCCTAAACTGAACTTAGAATGGTTTGGGCGAGATAATACGACTAAAATACAGATTGATCGCAACCATGTTAACAAGCGGTATCCGTGCCCTACGTAATTTAGACGTACAAAATTGTTTATGAATGAGGTATTCCTATGAGTAAGGGAGATGTGAAATAAATTGTATGTGGCGTCAAATTCAAGTTATTGTAAATAAAGGCTATTCTACTATGTTTATAATAACATAACATCACGCCTTGTTTCCCCGAAGGGTCGGGCAGAGGTGTACCGGTAGTACACACTTTCACCAGATGTGAATAATAAAGTATGTTTTATTTACCAAATAACAAATATGTGATTAATTTATTAATGAAATGGTTTAAATGTGTTATGTATAGATAAGAAGTACTTGAAAAAATATAGTTCGTGTGTAGACATAGACCGTAGAAATAAATAAAGGGTCAGATTTATTTAAAATAAAAGTGATGAAATTACTGATGTAATCATCAGGCTATTAGATCACGAAATACTCTTCCTCGGATTAGATAATCTCTCTTAATTAATCAATTAATAAGTAGTAACCTCGGAGAATACTATAGTTCTTGACAAAGAAATAGAAAGGCTTCCTTTGACAAACGATATCCATTCCTAAATTCTGTATCGTTGAGAACGTCCACTGGATTAAAACAGGCTCGAAAATCGGCTCTTTATTTTCTCAGATGATTCCTTTCATCTTGAGCAGAATCATCATCATGCTTCATGCGAAAAAATTACGTTCTGTCAAATTTACCATAAAATTACACGCAAATAATACGAACGTATCTAATATAAACAACAATTCACCTGCCACACACCAAGTGAGTGACTATACTACAAAGTTTACGTTTACAAACACTTGAACATCGCTTGGAAACGTCAAATTTTAACTTACACTCGCATTAACCCGCAAAATGTTCTCTGAAACGCTACTACGTAAGTCACGTTTAAAATACCGAACTATTCTAGTTCCGTTAAAAATCTTACACTCTCTGTTTTGGTTTACAATACTTTCCGCAAGGAGCGCTTTTGACGTTTCCATACATTTAATACTCGATACAGAAACGTATACGATAGTAGCGTTTTCTTTAAGACAAAACTCACACTCGGGGTACTGTTCCCAACAGTTATGCCAATAACAAACTTTAAGTTTTTCATGATAAACAGTTAGTAATCCTTCTTTTATATTTGCCATGATATGTACTACCAATGCCTTCTGGCGAATTTAATCAAAAATAATCTAATCAGAAGTCAATCCGTCAGCCGTCAAGCTTTACAAATAGATTGAGACTCACGTTTACATTCCTAAATCAGTACAACACAATAATCACGGCTCAGGAGTTCTACTTAACCGTAGTTCTTTAGTTAAAGTAGAATAGAATCCAGGAACAACGGAGAACTCGGAAGTACGGACGTATTCATTACAAGAATCAGTGAGGATAGTCTGCAGGGCAGTCTGGTCTCCGAGGCTGTTGATCTTCTCGTAGATATGCTCCAATAGGCAGTAGACTCTGTAAGAAAGATTACAGAACATTTAGGTATGTACAAACAACATATTTTTTACAAAGAAACGAACCAATACAATTATGTTCCCCTACTTAGCACACACATTGCTCGCAGAAGGTACGCCAACCGATGATGCCGAAAAGTCCTTAACCTACAACCATGTAATAGAAACCGCAGCGTAGGTCGGTCGGCAGGTTCGTATTCATGCTCCATCGACGACCTGGTTGCAGGTCGTAGAAATTCACAGGCGCTTAATGAGTGGCAATCCTTGTGCCAAAGAGACCGGCAAAGACTGCTACTTAAGAGGACACTTCCCGGTCCGTCTTCGCGCATGGTCGAAAAGCTTGTTGTTTCGTTCAGCGCAAGTGAGAACTACTAACAAGCAAGGTAGAACGCGATAACATTGAACGAAAAATAGTGTGCGGAAATTTCATAGAGAGAAGACTTCTTCCAGAAAACACGTGTTTTTGCATAAGTCTTACAAGTTTGTGAATTTTATGTTTATCATTTAGAATCTCCATTACATGTGCGAGGTTTCTATCAAGATATTTTTTTATTTTACAGTTTATGAGTACATTATGAACAGCCAAAGTCCTGGTAAAATTTGTGCAAAAAAGCAGGTTTTAGCAGGCTTATATTGAATTTGTTTCTGCATTTTTTTTTTGCGTGCATAGATACCTAGATATAGTGCACAAGATATCTATTAGTTCAAAAAATTCAAAGTAAGATGAGTTACACCGCTATAATCACGTACGAGCGTTTGTATGATAAGTACGACGGTTTGGCCGCTTTAAAAAAAATACACTTAATTGCTAAAAATCTATGCCACCATAGTTTTGGCCAGTGCTTACTCAGTTTAATATTTTACAGATAAACAAAATGGGAGCACTGTGGGATCGAGCATAAAAGATCATACTGATATGAATGAATATAAAGTAGGTAAGTAAGGTGACGAGCATACTTGGATCGTCTGCCTCGCGCATCAGGAGATGAGACGATGGGGACTGCTAGCCGGAACTCCAGGTTGTCCTGAGGAAATGTTGACCAAACTCGAGCCCGAGGAATCACGTAAAAGTCTTCAGTCTGAACACATAAATATTATCATTATGATTCCGTTGAATAGAATGTAAGTTTCATTGTATTCAACAGTATTGTCTACTTAATCATGAATCATAATTTATTATGTAGTAAACCAATGTTTGATCAATCAATTACCTACATACAACTACTACCCTTCAATATTATCTTGAGAGAAGTAATGACGATAATTAAGAAGCATATTAAGTACTTAACGATTATAGTCACTTATAAAATATAAAGTACAGGAATACAATGTAGTTCCGGGTAGAAAAAGAAAATCTTCGCTATCACAAAATTCATGTTGTACTGGGATTTTCCTGTTAGATTATAATTATTGTTTACCAGTTTCTACTGTGTTTACCTGCACAATAAAGATTTTCGGCTTGTCCTGCAACGTAGGGGGCGTGAGATCCGACAAGTACCTCATAACTCCATGTTCACTGTTCGGAGTGTGACTTGACTCAACTATTCCATCTCTCGTCTTCGCCAACATCATGACTGCCACGCAACCGTAATCCGTGAAATCTTGATGGAAGACTGAAAAATTGAATCCTGTAGTGATGATTTTGCAAGTGTGCTTGTATGCAAAGGCTTCGAGATGGGATTGCTCTTTTCTAAAGTTCGGTATTTTTTGGGCAAAGTCCAGGAAGTAGGTATACGCACTCACTTTACTATGTCGTTTTAGCAATATGTGGTTAATAAGCAAAGAGTATAGGTATAGGTATTTGTGGTAGTTAGTGACCAAAGGATAAATAAAAACAAAAAGATGCGTAGCAGTGATTTCTTGTACCGTCGACCACGTCGGTGGTGACACTTTGAATTTCAGCTGGCCTAGTGTAGTACAGTTTCAATGGAATAAGAGGCCAGCTTATATTCAATCTCATGTATCAAATCTCTCTGTTCATGGCATTTTCCGAAATGAATATTGAAAAGCCCGTGTTCAACTATGCTAAGTCAGTATGAAATAACATATAAAACTTACATCTTTCACAAGTGCTAGCAATTTCTTCATCAGTCAAGTTGCTATAAACATTGACTTCAAAGCGGAATTTTTCAAAGGTACTTTTGAATTTCATGCTCATGTCGTCAGCTTGAGGTAGAGCATCCTCTTCGCTGTATTCAAAGGCTACATCTGACGCATTGCCTTCAAAAATTAGCATAGCGTTCTTGCTGTATCTGTAATTAGTTTTTTAAGTCAAAAACGATAATTGGGATTCTTTGACAAAGGAAGATTTTGAGATTTATTATATTTGTTTTTGTTGGCAGGAGTACCTACTGTTATTACAATCGAAGGAAGGCCTTTCATAGTCATCATTCCAGCTGAAAGACGTCCACTGCTGAACATAGGCCTCCCCCAAGAGGGAGAGTTGCCATAATCACCACACTTGACAGGCGGGTTGGCGATTGTCGCCTACGACACTCACGTGAAGAAATAGGATGGTGCTATTCTTTCCTTTCATAGTAACTATTTATAACTTATGTTTTCAAAATATTGGCATGGAAGACATTACATTAGTTATAATTCACTCGTAAGTAAATGATGAAATATGCAAACAGATTTACGCAATTTAAGACAACCAGTGTTACATTAATGTCATTACTGCTATATACCCACCTGTCTAATTCATAAGAAAATCGTGCTCTAGTAGATACCCTCAACGGATCCACCTCCTCTGTATCCTCACTAGTCGATGGCACACTGCTAACACAAGCATCTTCAGGACTTTCAGATTCTTGAGGCTTGTCTTCACCCTTTTGATAATCGGCTTTATTATATGGCAGAGCACATACTACAACGCTGTCTTCGATATTATATTTGACTTCGATTTCTTGCATTTTGGGCCCCATGATGGTTGCCGACACAATTTAGACTGACTCACAGAATATTAGAATGTTATCTTATCGTAACTTATCGGTGCACGTACGTCAGTGATTACAAAAGTAATACGCCAATCGCTGTGAATATAAAAAAAATCTTGAGTAGTGTGTATAGGTTGTGTTCAGATAATTATAATGCAAATGTTTTCATCATTGGCCTTGAAAACTCTGAGGGTAATAGCTTTCCCTTGGTGTACATTAATTTTTTCTGAAGTTGGTAGGATTTTAAATAATTAAATATTACTGGCAGACTGGATTTTATTCTTTTCTCAATAATGTTTATTTATTTTACCTTATTTATTTATTTATCTACTTCTACCATTCCTACAGTATTTTTTTAAGGTTATTTGAAGTTAGGTATTTTGAATATTGATAGATACATATTGGAAGATTTGTGACACATGGAAAACTATTCTTCTAAATAACAGATTTTTTTCCGCTTTTAGGTTCTTAATTATGAACATTGTTATTTCTGTTATTAAAGGTGCCTAACTGTAGAACAGATAGGTACCTATTTATTTTAGAACTCATATTGTAGGGATGACTACAAACTATTACCTGATAGAATGGAATACCTATGTGTACCACCGCCAATAGCAGGGTAAGGTACATAGGTGCATTATTTGATTGCATTCCACAATGTACCCACCTAGATGTAATGAATTGTGTGTGTAGAGTCTGTGGTAGTTTTAGATGCACTTGTTTTGTGCGCAAGCAGGCTCGGCCAGTGTTGAGTGCACCCGTACTTGCACACAGACAAGTAACGCGCAACAGACCTCACACAACAATCGCCTTCGTGAGTTAAATCATCTCCTGTAGGTATGATAGTATACCTACAGAAGATGATTTAACTCCGGAAGGCGGTACTTGATTATAATACATAGGTATTCTATGTTGGCTGTTGAACTTAGCGAGCCATACAAACACGTCGCTCTCATACCGGTTGACTGCCCCAATAGGACGCTAATGATTTTAATTACCTAGATATTACGATTAGATAGTGGATGTGCTCCTTAAGTATTCAAACAGTTTCATACAGATGTTGGTAGGCTCTCATCTTGACACAACGGTTAGCTGGCTGTTATCAAGAATGCCTCATGGCTCCCTGAACTACTTGAATAACCTCCTTCAGTATTGTCTCTATTGTCCTTCTCCTTTTAAATCTATCCAAAGGTTGGCTTCAAAATATCGCTTTTAGCGATAAGACCATCCCATGTAAAATTCCTACATTTATATCTGTAATTCAAAATGTAGTGTGTTCTATTTATTTTACTTAAATAAAGGTAACTTTTCGTCCCAAAACATATACACGCTCTATGACCAAAACAATGTATACAGGATAGTTCCAGAAATGCATTCATAGGGAATACAAACATAATGCAATATAGCTCATACCCCATAGAAAATAGCGTGATAATATATAGCCTACCAACTGACCAGGCTTATAGGAAATATCTATGCAAAATTTTAACAGAATCTATCCAGTAGAATTGGCGTGATGTTGGAACATATATTATTATAGTACTTAGGTACATACATAAGGCCCTCATTTATAGAACTAAGATAAGTCTTTATTTTCCTTAAACATAGTATAAAGTTGTTACAGATAGGTATTATAAAGTCTACATGTTTAGTCATTGCTGTAAAATACTTTTTGTGGGGATTGGCCTAAGAATCCTTTTAAAGTGATATTATCTTTATGGAGTTTTTCATTTTGTCTACGGAGCTCATTATTGTCTAGTATGACATTATCAAGCTCGTTTTGTGAGCTTTTAAGTTCCATCTGGAGGTGTTCAATTGTTTCTTTGAGCTCATGGTATTGCATAGGGTCAATTATTGTATAGTCCATACTTCTTGATAGTGTAATATCGGACATATAATAGCAGTTGATTCATCATACATATGCTCCATTGTTAGTAAATGTGAGTCATAAGCTTCAGAAATTGTGCTCTTTGGGGTGGACCAAGGTGTAGATTCGTCCGATAAGTTTGGTGTAAAACATCTACTTGATACTGCTTTAGGTGATGAGTGTCTTTTCCTTAATGTCACACTGGATACACCACGGCTAGGTATATTCTGCTCTTTTGCTTTTTGAGAGCTTGATTTGCATATCCACCTAAATTTTTTTGCTCGTCGTTCTTCAAGCGATACACTTTTTCCGGATAACCAGCACAATCAAATTCAAAATAGTTTTTACAAGAAGCGCAAATTAGCGTATTCCTGTATTCCGATTGATTCTTGCATTTATAAGTCTGTACTTAAGCATTACTTATGACTAGATTCAAGCCATTGGATTGGTTGAATGTAGTCAGTAATGCTTGAGTACTGAGTAACGTTCTATAAATACGGGCCTAAGTACTCAAGAACTTTCAAGTATTATATATAGCTGAGGAAAGGCTAGGCATATGGATTGATTATTAGGTAGGTAATATTGCTTATATACGTCCGCTCTACTTGAGTGCCAGTATGAATAGAATATACCACCACCAAATACAATTACAGTGGGTGATAAACTGTACAGCACGCGTCGCTTCTTGAGATAAATATACTATACCAGAAATCACTTCACTGAGACGAATGTTATTATTATGATAGTTCGTAGAACGTTCACAGAAAAACACAAAGTTTAGACCTCTTCTGGTCATAATCTATGGTTAGGTGTCTGTTAATGAGAAATTGTGTGTTTCCATTATATAATACTGTTATATTATTTTGTCACACTGTTATATTATATGCCTTATCAGAAGGCTAAAAGTCACCCAAAGGGCAATGGAGAGGGCTATGCTTGGAGTTTCCCTGCGTGATCGAATCAGAAATGAAGAGATCCGAAGGCGAGCCGATAGCATAGCCCCAAGAATCGCCAAACTTAAGTGGCTATGGGCAGGGCACATTGCTCGCAGAACTGATGGCCGATGGGGCCGAAAGGTTCTGGAGTGGCGACCGCGTACCGGAAGACGTAGCGTTGGAAGGCCTCCTACAAGGTGGACCGATGACCTTGTGAAGGCCGCAGGTATCCGCTGGATGCAGGAAGCACAGAACCGGTCGAAGTGGCGGTGCTTGGGGGACGCCTATGTCCAGCAGTGGACGTCTTTCGGCTGAAATGATGATGATGATATTATTTTAGTGATAGCGCCCCTTCTTCTCTCCAGGTAAGTGTGGCGAAAAGTGCTGATTCTCAGCCTAGTTTGAATAAATTACTTTTTTAATTATTATACAGGGAAGTTTTATAAATAATTTTAGTATATAATATTGTGTGTCTTACGACTTCCACGCGAATGTAGTCGCGGTCAGAAGGTAGTATTCTATAAAATAGATTTACAGTGATCTCGAGCTATTTATTGTACCTACATGGAGAAGGTTACTCTAAATCTTATGTAATCCTTGAAATCAAGGAGTTTTATGTTGTTTGTTGTTGTTTTTTTTTTTTAGTTTTAGAAAGGACCAAAAAATAAACAAAAAGAGATAAGTAACATCAAACTGTTTATTTCCGTAAATACGCTCTTAATATTTACGTTCTTAATTCTCTTAAAACTGTAAAATAATACGCACAGGAAGAGCAAGACAGTAGCGACAATATTATAATTAATACATTTTATTTAAAAACACTTTTAAGCTGATTTGCCCAACTAGATTGTAGTATTGAAAAATGTATGATATGTATTTTATAAGTCATATTGCAGAGATGCAATAACTCTGCGATTCCACTTAATGAAACAAATGACATTAATTACAACATAGAATATAACAACAAATGTAACTGATAATTATAGCAATTGTTAATTAATAACACGTAAGTAGAAATGCAGAGTTTCTTGCATAGATTAAATTCAGTTGACAATTAGAAAATTTTAAAATATTTACACTAAATACTTTTGTCTCTACTGTCCTGGCTCAAGGCTCTACTCTGCACATATTATAATTATATACTTATGTTATAAGTTATAACTTAACATTATTTAATTAATATATAAAACGATAAGCTTAACATTAAATACATGTACGAGTATATACAGTAAACATCACTATTCGTCTTTGTCTTTATATTTACATTCATTATTTACAGGACTAGAATCAGGAAGTCAAAATTAACAATTTATTTACATACCCAATATGATAGCGCGTATCATTTTATGTACAAACAAAGCTTTCTACTGAAGTTTTATACATTTTAAAAATTGATTAGACTACAACAGGTTTCCTTTCCCTATATTTGCATGAGCAACTTTTCTTTTTAAAACTAACATTGTTATTTTTATGTGAGTAATCAAGGAGTGATCGGGAGGAATGTCTTTGCTATAAGGTGTCGGCTTTATCATTGGTTACTGACGTGCTGCTAGACTTATCTTGAGTGTTCATTGGTTTGACGTCGTTGCATTGCGTTTTGACGCCTTCTTTCGGTTGGTCGTCATGTTTCTTGTCTCCGTCACCTATTGGTTGAATCGTTTGGCCGTTGAGGTGTTTGAAGTCGGCAGGGTCAGTTTGGGTCTGTTTGTCAGCGGTTGGTGCTTCTGGAATTATAAAATTAATTTGATTAGTACAAGCAATTGTAAGCTAGTCAGTACGTGGTCAGTCTGTCTATAGTCAGCTTAAGATCTGTTAGTAGTCAGTTTATGGTAAACTGGCTATAGGCAAACTGTGGACTCTACAGTCAGCATATTATGGTCAGTTTGGAATCCTTCTGTAGTCAGTCTATTCAAATCTACATTATTTATCACAGGTTCATTATTTATTGTGTTGACTAATGATTTGTGAGTCGATAAAGTAAATATTATATACTAGTGCATTTGTATATAATTTTTCTGCTATTAAAAAGTTTGAGCAAAATAGTATTTACTTTTGACCGGCGGATGCGGCAGCAGCGGCGCCGGCGGCGGCGGCTTGCGGCTGTAGCGCACCGGCATGATGCTCTGCCGGACGTTGCGCTCCGGCCGGATGAGGATTATGTACAGCTGGAAGCAAAAGAAAAGCTTAACTTGTAGTGGTAATAAAAACAATATAATAGTTCTGACGATTCAAGTATAAAGTGAGACATTTTCAATTCTATTTCACTAAGTGGGAGCTTGTATTTGCTTATAAATAGGCTGTGCTGTTTTAATTGTAAGCGTGCGGTAGTAGTGGTCTTAATAATGACTATACAGCAAGTATCAGTGTAGTATACTAGGTGAAAAATAATTATGAGGTAGACATTTTTTTTTTTAATAGTTTATTAATTAAGGAACAAAACAAAATGTAAACAGAAACATAGGTTTGTCCGGATGTTGAAACAATTTTAAGCAATCTTAATACTAACGAAATATTAGATAATCTAAATTACACTTATACATAGTTTATAAAACATGAGGGAGTAGGAATGAGTAAAAAAAGGAAGGGGGGGGGGGTGAGGAATAGATGAGGTAGTTCGTAAATAATAACTAAAAAGTTCCGTGAGATGCCGGACGTAAAGATTGGCACCGCCCTATTTCTTCCCGTGGGTGTCGAAAAGGTGTCTAAGGGACTTACTAGAGAATGAGCAGCAGCGTTCTCTATGCATTTTAAATTATGTTAACCTCCCCCTATAGGCCCCTAGGCCTATGTACAGCAGTGGACGTCTTTCGGCTGAAATGATGAATGATAATGATGAACTAAAAAGTACCAAAAACGACGGCTCGGTCCGTCGATGATAATACCAATTGAATGAAATTTAAACAGAATGATGCGTTTTCAAAGAGATTCAAAGAAATGTTTGTATTTATTTTTATAATTATTATTTGTTATTTCCGATTGATTTTTTGTTGGAACATCATTAATTAGAGTAGGTATTAAATAAGCGTTAAATTAATTAATTGGTGTATAATGGTGACTTATTATTTTTGTTTGCTGTATTACTGTCCGCAATTACAATATGTAAGTAGTGCTCTTGTGTAGTGCTCACCACCAGCTTCCTGCCCTTCTCCCATGTTTCTTGGGGTATGCGCAACACGTTTTCTTTTTCCATTCTATTTAGTTCTCTTGTTATCGTGTAATATTAATTTCCCAGAATATTTTATTTATTTTATTTTATTTTACAGTTTTCGGAAAACTTACAGCTAAACACTTTTGCATGAATGAGAATAATTAAAATAAGGCCAATTAAAAGTTTTCACAGATAGAAGAGAGCATATAAACAAAAAATATTTGAGAAGGTAGACAGTATTTTGAGTAAAAACAGTTTGTATTTAAAGATAAATATTAGTAAAAATATAGTAAAAATATATATGGAAAGAACAACGAAAACAAATCAATGCAGCTGTGTGGGGGGTATTACAGATAATTAAAAAAAAACAACTAACACGCAGCAGCTAAAGCTAATAATATTATGTTTAGGTAGGTACGTGTAGTTTTTAACGCTGAACCACAAATCCGTGTCAGCCACACAAAACCGAAAGCTCACAAAAAAAAACTGTGAATTCTATTCACATTTTTCATACGAATAACTGCAATATTATTCAGAATTCTCTTTACTTGATGAACAGAGAATATTGGGAAAAAAATTGTTTGCCTGAAGCGTCAAGTGGAGCTGGTATAAAAAGGGATGCTCCACATTTTAATGTCTGGCTGTATTTATTTAAAAGAGGGCAGGTCCGCCATTTGTTGTTTTTTATTGGGGAATAAATTGTGTTTGTATCTGTATTTCAGCTTCGACCCTTAACATATCTCGTGGCTACTGGCCCGGTGCTGATCTACGTTCAATGATCCGTAAAGAGGCTGCTAACATATTACCTTGACTGTCCTTTTTTGTTTTATTTCAAAAATAGATCTCGTGCTATTTGTTTGTTGAACTGTCTCTCTTCTAGTCAAAACGGTGAAAGACACTATTATATTACTAGAAGTTTTAGGCTGGCTAAAGTAGACTCATCTCCCATTAGGGTACTGTTTAGAATAACATAACATCACGCCTGTAATCCCCGAAGGGTTAGGCAGAGATGTACCTATAGTACACCCACATTTCGGCAGTTATGTTTAAGTCCCATGTAATAGGGGTCGAGCCTATTGCCATCAACCGGGCACAAATCCAGACCGGGCTGCTACTGTGAAATTCCTGATGGAAAAACCCAATACCACTTTACCCGACGACGTTGGAAATCGAACCCAGGACCTCATTCGCTGGCGATCACTAGACAAACGAGACTGTTTAAAATGTTACAATACACCAACATACATCAACTGAATTAAACAAAATTTAAATCTTGTAAAAAACGTAACACAACACCAACACGTTGCAGCCAAGCATATTATAAGTTTGGGGATTACTTCGCTGATAAAAATGCTTGGCTCAACGCTGGTCCTGCTCCATAAGGGCACATAGGCTAAATTGATTACCATTTGAAAATAATGTTAGAGCTGCTGAATATTTTAAAAACTATTTTCATTGTTTAGATTTAATTTCTTAGTATTGTATAATTGTATAGAACATGATGTGAGTACTACGTACCTACTATAAAGCCACAATTTACTGGGTACGTCTTTCATTTACTGGAATATGCCCTGGCAGCTGGGAGTATGTCATGCTCATTCTAATGTCTCGCTGATGGTGGCGCGTGTGTTGGACAAAATTGTTGAGCAGAACGGTGCTAATCCATGCGTCATGTTCGTGAACGAGCGCCGTCAGTAGCGACTGGTCATCTCTTAGCGGCCTTGGCTTTATTTATAATTTCAACATGACCAATAACCAATGTTATGATGATGTACCCATATTTTGATTTAAAAGAGTGTCTGTGGAGTTACTTGCCCGTTCTATGTTAGAGGGTTTGGTTTCCGCACTTAGTCCTTCATGTGGACCATTGTGCGTGGGCCATGGCGGCCGTCAGTGGTTTATTCCAACCAGCCCACCTCCCTCCAGAAGCTGATTAGGTCTCCTGGTCTGCATAGGATGTCTGTGAAAGATCTGGGTGACCCGAGGGTTTCTGTTCTGATCTGGGTGACGCCTGTGCAGTCAAAGAGCACATGCGCAACGGTTTCTTCAGCCTCCATGCAAGCCCTGCACAGTCAGTGCAATCATGTGCTGAGTCCAAAGTATCAGGTTGCGCGTCGATGTTCCTGCCACCCTGAACATCTTTTTTACTTACACGGGATCTAGAATATATTGTACGTTTTTTGAGCTAAAAAATCGTTGATATCTAGTCGGTTCCTCGTTATTCAGAAACAAAATACATAGGCCACCATAGCAACCAACAGATCATACATTGGTTGATGATTCATTATCGAAATTGACGTCTGTAATCATTAAAATAGACTAGTTGTCAGTTTTTGAGAAACTAACTACTTAGTAATGTTCCTTGTGGTTTACTTTGCTCGAAATGTGAATATTTTAGCAAAAGATTTTTATACCGTTAATTTTGATTGTCAAAACGGTGCATTCTGTCATGGCGGCTCGAGTGTCCTCATTATATTCATTCAACAAATCTGCGACTTTTTTTTAACAGTGTTGCTCTTACACAAACTTTATTAATTACTTCTGTCGTCTTAATTAACTACATTTTTAAATATTTAGTGTTTACTTTGACAGTCTGATGTTTTAGTATTTTTACAGTGTAGTAATATTCACCTTCGGAGAGAACAGGCAGACGAGCGTGACGCTGGCGCTCAGTGAGATGGTGACGGCCATGCTGGTGACGCGCAGGGGCACGTGGCTCGCTGTGCCGAAGTACAGCGGCACGAACGCCAGCCAGATCACGCACGTCGTGTACATCGTGAATCCTGGGGATAGAAGAATTTGTAAAGCATAGCTGCGGCCAAAAGGCGTCGCGGTAACCCTGTTGAAGATGGCGGGACTAACTAAAAAAACAAACGACCAGTGGTCCACATTAACCCTAGTTCGAAAAAACCGGAATTCACTGGGAGGGGCCTTTGGCCAGCAGTGGGATGATGCTGGCTAACAGTAACAGAGCTGGAGTCTATTTTTAATAAAACCGACAGGTAACAATCTGACAATCCGGAATTTTACAAGTTTCTTTCATACATTTTCTGCTATAATAAACAACAGCCGTGTGTCGCGAAAATGTGTATATTATGTCAAGGCGACGATAACCGACTCTTAATGATGTTATACTGAAGATCACGTCTAAACGAGTAGTGTTAATGATTTGAAAAAATATATGTTAAATCAGAGCATTTTGTGAATTATTAAATATGTGAATATTTTAGATTATGTTTATATTTGTTAAGAAGAGGTTTGCAAGTGTTACTCAGACTGGCTGGTATGGGAGATGACGGATGTTTTGAATATGTTTGTCAGGAACATGATGTGTGTCATTTTATCTGTTATTTTCTATAGTGTCAAGAAAAACCAAAATTAAAAATTCTATGTGCTTATCTACGTTGTTTTCACTACCTAAACCCATCAGGTTATGGGCCCAGACACGTAGTAGAGAGTAGGTAATATGGAAACGAAAGATGTTGTAAACACGACTATGGGCGGCGGACTAGAGAGATCGCAGCCGGTACGAGATACAGGTATGAGTTTAATGTCAATAGAGAAACTTGATGGAAACTCGAATTATAGTACATGGAAGTTTATGGTAGAGTTGTATTTAATCCATGATGATCTGTGGGAATATACTCAGGAGACACCAGAGAGTACAGATGTATTTGGCTTAAAGAGAGACCAAAAAGCGAGAGCCAGGATATGTATGATGATACAACCGCATTGCCTGATTCACGTGAGACATGCGAAAACGGCAAAGGAGGCGTGGGAGTCTTTAAGGTCAGTTTTTGAGGATAAAGGACTAAATAACCGATGCAGACTTTTATCAAAGCTAGTAAGCCTAAAACTTGAGCAGTTCACATCTATGAGAGACTATGTGACTGCGCTAATGTCAGTAGCACAGCAGCTGAGGGATATCGGAAAAGAAGTTGACGATGAGCTGTTAGCGGCGCTGATGTTGCAAGGACTACCGGAGGAGTATAATCCGATGAGATTAGCGTTGGAGAACACTAATGTTGAGCTGACAACAGACTATGTTAAAACGAAACTGTTGCAATTGGACCAAGGCACATCTTGCGCAAGTTCCAGTAATTCGACGAGTGCTGCACTTACAGCTAAGATGAAGAATCAGAATCAGATAAAGTTTGTTCAGAGGAATAAAGACAAAGAAAAGAAAATAAGATGTTTCATTTGCGATGGATCGCATAAAGCTCGTGACTGTCCGGATAATCCGAAGCGGAAGGCGAAGGCGGTTAATATGGTAACTGCAACACCGACTGAGACGGCGACGGAGACAGCAACAGCGACGGCGATAGCGCTTGATACGAGAAGTCAAGAGAAGCAAGCAGATGATGCATGGGTTATTGATTCAGGAGCGTCGATGCATATGAGTAGCAGAAAAGACTGGATGAGTAAATTTGCGGCGGCAAGTCGTGAGGTTGAAGTGTTTTGTGCAAATGGAGGTAAGATGTATGGAAAGGGATATGGTAATGTAACAGATGAGCATCTGAACATTGAGAATGTGTTGTACGTACCAGAACTGACATCGAACCTACTGAGTGTTAGTAGTATTGTTAAAAAAGGTAATGTTATTGTTTTTACCAACAGAGGTTGTGAGATATTCAATGAGTGTGAGTATACGTCGAGAGGACAACCATGTGTGACAGGTTTGCTTGATAAGGGTGTGTATAAAATTAAATCTCCTTCTCAGCAGGTCTGTGCAATAGCGACTACAGCATCAATGGAGCTATGGCATAAGAGAATGGCACACTTGGGTATACGGAATTTGACACTATTGAGAGATAAAATGGCAACTGGGGTAAAGTTTGAACATAACGATAAATTAGACTGTGTAGCTTGTCTAATGGGAAAACAAACGCGGCAACCGTTTGAGAGGAATAAAGCGACGCGAGCCAAAAGTTTATTAGAATTGGTACATTCGGATATTAGTGGACCAATGAGTGAGAATTCTTTTGGAGGTTTTAGATATTATATTACTTTTATCGATGACTTTTCGCGTAAAACTTTCGTATTCTTTATAAAGCAAAAGAGTGAAGCCTTTGAGAAGATGAAGGAGTTCAAGAGTTTTGCTGAGACACAAACAGGTAAGAAGCTGAAGGTTCTAAGAACCGACAATGGGCGCGAATATTGTAATAAAAGGTTTGATGAGTTCTTGAGAGAACACGGTGTTAAGCACCAGCTTACGATTGCTTACACACCTCAACAAAATGGTGTAGCGGAGAGAGCCAATCGTACCATAGGGGAAAAAGCACGAACAATGCTTCAAGAAGCAGGTCTTCCCGTTCGATTCTGGGCTGAAGCTGTAAATACAGCGGTGTATTTGAAAAACAGGAGTCCCACCATCGCAGTGAAGAACAAGACACCCGAGGAGGTTTGGAGTGACCATAAAATAGATTTGTCTAATCTTCGTGTGTTTGGTTGCAGAGCCTTTATGCATATCCCAGATGAAAAGAGAACCAAATGGGATGCAAGGAGTAAAGAGCTAGTATTTGTAGGATACTGTGAAGAATCGAAAGGTTACAGATTAGTCAACCCTATGAACGGAGAGCTTCATAGAGCGAGAGATGTGGCATTTTTCGAAAACCAGATGAACCATAATTTGACTAAGACTGAAGAGAAAAGAAATACTGCAACAATTCATCTAGAGAATGATGAAGAGAGAAAAGTCGTTTATCAAGAAGAGACCGACCTTCAACGTGATAGAGATTACACAGATGATGTTAGAGACGCTGAATTTATGGAAGAGGAAGATGAACAGTGGACATCATTTGAAGAGAGGCCGGAGGAAGAGCAACCTGTTGAAATAATACCTGTAGTAGAAGAGAGAAGATACCCACTCAGGAACAGAAAGCCTGTGGAGTTTAAGGATCATATCACCTATGAAGCGATAGTGGAAGAAAGAGATCCACTAACAGTTAAAGAGGCACTGACGAGAAAAGATGCAAAACTGTGGAAACTTGCTATTCAGGAGGAGCTGGATGCATTAAAGAAAAATCAAACCTGGGTGTTGGTAGAGCCAAACCAAGCGAGCAACATTATTGATTCGAAATGGTTGTTCCGAATCAAAAAGGAGGCGGGAAATAAGACTCGGTATAAAGCTCGTTTGGTTGCAAGAGGCTTCAGACAGAGAAAAGGTATTGATTACGATGAGACGTTTTCCCCGGTTGTGCGTCATAGCTCTTTGAGGCTGTTAATAGCACTAGCAGCGCAGATGAATCTGCATATAAATCACATGGACGTGAAGACAGCGTTTCTAAATGGGAACTTAAATGAAGAGGTTTACATGCGACAACCACCATATTTTGAAGAGAAAGGCAAGGAAGATCATGTATGCTTATTGAAGAGATCTCTTTATGGACTGAAACAGGCGCCACGTTCATGGAATTCTAAACTTCATTCAGAGCTAGAGAGTCTGAATTTCCACCGTTGCAAGAATGAACCATGTGTCTACACCAGGCGAATCGAGAATGATATGACAATACTTGCAGTTTATGTTGATGATATCCTAATCTTTTATAACAATGCAAGAGAAATGCATAAGGTCAAGAAAGAGCTTATGTCCAAATTCGAGATGAAAGATTTAGGAAAAGCTGAATTATTTTTAGGGATGCGGCTAAAGCAAGAGAATGGCCACATAAAGATTGACCAAGAAGAGTATATAGAGAAGCTTCTACGCAGATTTGGCATGGAAGACTGCAAGACAGTTGCCACACCTGCAGTACCTGGTCAACATTTCAAGAAGCCAGAGGGCTCACACATACCGAGTGACAAAATACCTTACAGAGAGTTGATAGGATCACTGATGTATTTAGCTGTGTGTACGCGACCAGACATAGCTCATGCTGTGAATATTATGAGTCAGTTCTGTAACTGCTATGAAGAGATCCATTGGAGTGCTGCCAAGAGGATTCTAAGGTACCTTAAAGGTACTAAGAACATGGGACTCGTGTACTCAAATGATGCCTGTAGTACAGAGATTCAAGGTTTCTCTGATGCTGATCATGGAGGGAATATAATAGATAGAAAGTCTTATTCCGGAAATGTTTTCACATTGGCAAGAGGAGCAGTGTCATGGCAGAGTGCTAAGCAGAGAAGCATAGCCATATCAACAGCAGAGGCTGAATATGTCAGCTTATCGGAAGCTGCTAAAGATGCCATATTTTTGAGAAGGTTCTTGGGGGAACTGGTGGACACCCAAGAAAAGGCTATCACAGTATACACGGATAGTCAGTCAGCAATGGCCATAGCACAAAACCCAGTGCACCATCAGCAGACTAAGCATATCGATTTACGATATCATTTTGTTAGAGAGGCCTTAGAGAAGGAGATTATTAAATTGAAATATCTCGCAACAAATGTGATGGTCGCTGACATTATGACAAAACCTGTGCCTAAGAGTAAGCATGAGTTTTGTCGTAAGGAGATGGGTGTGCAAGAGTGAGTCAGAGGGAAACGCTTGAGGAGGAGTGTTAAGAAGAGGTTTGCAAGTGTTACTCAGACTGGCTGGTATGGGAGATGACGGATGTTTTGAATATGTTTGTCAGGAACATGATGTGTGTCATTTTATCTGTTATTTTCTATAGTGTCAAGAAAAACCAAAATTAAAAATTCTATGTGCTTATCTACGTTGTTTTCACTACCTAAACCCATCAATATTACATAGTGAAATTAATTTGTAAAGTTATGTCTAACGCGAATAAAAAACTGAGAATGGCGCAAAATTTATAAGCGTATTTTTCTGAAACCTTCACCTATTTAAAGATAATTTAATTATTGTATACACGTTTTATTAAAATACCTTTTGTTTTTACCCGACTGCGTGACGCAAAGGAGGGTAATGTGTTTATCAGCCTATGTATGTATGTATGTTTGTTCCTTTGTGGTACTCTAGGGACCAAATGCGTGGGCTGATTTTAATGATTCTTAAGTCAATCGATTTGTCTTAATCTTGTGAGTGTCACTAAAGACATGACAGTAATCAAAAGTCAATATGGTGACAACCAACCGCCATACTATGAAAAATAAAAAAAATGAAGTCGACGAACTACATCAAGTGGGGTATCATTGGATAGGTATTTGAAAATCATCTTTAGGTTTCTCGAATCATTTTTCATTTTGAATGACCATTTAGGATCTATAACTATTTAAAGTTGGTTAGCAACCATTCACTCACTTAAATTTTAAAACTTATATTAAAGCTGTGGTAGTTCTTATTTATTCGTATATTAGATCTTATTAACGTGAAATATAATTAGTAAAAGGAATTTAATTAAATATAATGCTTAAAATCGAGTGATATACCAAGAATGAACTTGCTTTGAAAGATAATAAATAATTTTATCAACCGTTACCCTAAGCGTTACTACCTACCTACAGTGAGAGAAAAATAACCTAATTAATAATCCTAACTAAAAAATGTGAAATAAAAAAATAATAATTTAAATACCTAAGTATCAAAAAAAGTGTAAAATAAAAAAAGTTAATTAAAAATCAAAAAACCCGACTGCGTAAAAAATTTAACATAAAAAAGATGGAAACAAGATTTTTATAAAATAATACTATAAACAATCTCATGCAGTCGGAGGCATCTTCTTAACAATAACGACCTATTGCCTTTTTTGTGTATAATAAATTAATAATGCGTAAAATTGGGGACAGCGCTCCTTGATGGGCGAGTCCTATTACTGGCTGAACGTACGACGCATTGCGTGAGCTCAGTACAGAACATGCAAGCTATAACCACTCAAGGTCTCTGGCATATATCTGCGTCTTAAGTAGAGCCCTGAGTGTCTAGTAGGTATCTGTTCGTGCACAATCTGATGGCAAGTCACGGATAGATTAGAAACTGCCGCATTTTGATGCGTTCTATTGTAATCATATGATTTGTTCACAACTTTTCGTAAACTGACGATACCTTAGCAACGGAATTTATTAAATCTTACTGCGTATAAAATATGAGAATTGACACGAATCTTGTATCAAAAGCCTCGTTCAGATAAATTCTTTACGAAGATTTATGTTCCAGCAAATTGTAACTTCACATTTGTTAAGATAGAGCCCTGTGAAAAACGGATGGACATTGATTGATATTGGCATCCCTTACGTTAGAAATTGAGGCTTTCATTTTTCGAAACAAAGCGCGTAGATGCATGATTTCCTCGTTGAAATTGAATACTATTCGTTGGCTCGTTTATACAACCTGTTTTTTTTTATATCCCATAACTCTAGGGTTATATTCTGTAGGTAAAAATAATACTAAAACTCCTAGAATAGGTGGTCCAAAAATGCATCGTCTCGGAGATATCATCAATCATAATTAAATTAGGTCAAAAATTGTCACCAGTATGACGAATCTTTACTTTTGCGAGGTTGCCAAACTTCGCAGTAGTGTAGTAAAATAAATAGTAAAATAAAATATGTAGGTATGTTGGTATCGGGGCTTCCCGGCGGCAGCTAGTGAAGGGAAAGCTACCTTGTCGACGTTGTCATATTTCACGTAAGGGTGTTTTACATTAACAATCGTGACTTTGCCGAATTATTTTGTATGAAAAATGAAAAAAAAAAATAACGAAGGATTGGAACATAACTCATATGCCAGTTGATTCTTTGATTTGGCCTCAATCATACCCTAGAGTTATGGGATATCAAAAAAAAACACGTTGTATAATAATTACTTGGTAAAAATAGTTCGTTTTCTCATCTAAAATAATAATAAAGCGATTTTTTATTATTTATTTACTTATTTAGCAATAATCATGCTCCTGATGCATGTTTTGGCAAAAACTCATGGAGAGCTGTTTTTTTATTTTATTAATAATATATTAGATTTTTGTTTTTTGCCTTTTAAATAAAGGAAAAACGAGTGGACCAAATTCAAAAAATAAGACTGAACATCTTCTAAGTTCTACATCATTTTGAAGTAGTTTTTATACCAAAATAATCTCCAATTTCTTCAACAATGTTTTTTTTTTCCTATGCTTCTTTTATTTTTTTATAAATAAAATAAAAGTACTATACATGTATATTTCACCGTGCCGGCAGCGATGTGCGCTCAATATCGCACAATATCACACGAACGCTTGTCGAGGACGGACCTATGTCAATTGATTTCACGCTCTTTGTCGTGTCGATACTATCGTTGTGTAAATATAATATAAATATATTGTAAAATACATAAAAAATAAAATACCTAAGTTAGCGCAGCGCCAAAATGGAAGAGTCTCCAATTTAAGAAAACAAGTAATGTTATAATAATTACTAGATACTTAATTTAAGTAAGTACTTTTATCACTCCAAAACTCGGACTTTTTAACAATAGGACCGCGTTGTTACATAATTATTATTGCCATGGTTACACAAACTATCTCTACCAAACACGTGAAGGTTTCTACATACCGGGGCGACTTGTCGCGCGACGCGACGCAACACAAAGGCACCGCTCGTCCCGCGACGCGCGGAGCCTTTGTGCCGTGTCGCGTCGCGCGACAAGTCGCGCTGGTATGTAGAAGCCTTAACAGCGTAAATCCAAAAAATGTTCCAGGAATGACTAGAATAGTTCGGTATTTTAAACGTGACTTACGTAGTAGCGTTTCAGAGAACATTTTGCGGGATATTGCGAGTGTAAGTTAAAATTTGACGTTTCCAAGCGATGTTCAAGTGTTTGTAAACGTAAACTTTGTAGTATAGTCACTCACTTGGTGTGTGGCAGGTGAATTGTTGTTTATATTAATTATGTTCGTATTATTTGCGTGTAAATGGTAAATTGTGTTTTTTAATGACAAACGTACCTAATTTTTTCGCATGGAAAATGATGATGACTGCTCAAGATGAACGGAATCATCTGAGAAAACAAAGAGCCGGTTTTAATCCAGTGGACGATCTCGACGATACTGAATTTTGGAATGGATATCGTTTGTCAAAGGAAGCCTTTCTATTTCTTTGTCAAGAACTATAGTATTCTCCGAGGTTACTTATTAATTGATTAATTAAGAGAGATTATCTAATCCGAGGAAGAGTATTGCGTGATCTAATAGCCTGATGATTACATAAGTAATTTCTTAATTTTTATAAAAGAAAATCTGACCCTTTTATTTATTTCTACCTGGTCTATGTCTACACACGAACTATATTTATTTAAGTACTTCGTATTCCATACATAACACATTTAAACCCTTACATTAATTAATCACATATATCAAATTTATAATAATTGTTATTTGGTAAATAAAACATACTTTATTATTCACATCTGGCGAAAGTGTGTACTACCGGTACACCTCTGCCCGACCCTTCAGGGAAACAAGGCGTGATGTATGGCGTAAAAATAGTAGAATAGCCTTTATTTACAATAACTTGAATTTGACGCCATATACAATTTATTTCACATCTCTCTTACTCACTACACGTTAAAACGAAATAGGAATACCTCATTCATAAACAATATTGTACGTCTAAATTACGTAGTGCACGGATACCGCTTGTTAACATGGTTGCGATCAATCTGTATTTTAGTCGTATTATCTCGCCCAAACCATTCTAAGTTCAGTTTAGGCAACATTAAAAAAATAACAAAACGTTCGGCATACTATCTGACAAATGACGATTCGGACTTCTTGGCGGGAAAGTGAAGCGTCATGTTCAGTAGTTTGTTTAATTTTCCAAAATTTGTGTTTAGCCGAATATTAATGTGTAATAATGGTGGATTATTAACCATTAAGTGTTTGTGAACGTGCATTAGTGTAGGCAAATGAAACAAAACAGTGCAACTTCGCTTCAAGTTCTCTCAAGAAGTCCGCGTGAGATCTCAGTAAAGTGCCACATCTTTACTGAAACTCAATGGGAGTGGACGGGGATATCATCATCATGCATTTATAATTCATTTCATCAATATTATACAAGAACTAAAACGTGACATTGGCTAAATGCACAAACCGTGCGAAGCCAGAAGGAAAAAAAAAAAAAAAAGTGACGATACGGACTTCTTGGCGGGAAAGTGAAGCGTCATGTTCAGCAGTTTGTTTAATTTTCCAAAATTTGTGTTTAGCCGAATATTAATGTGTAATAATGGTGGATTATTAACCATTAAGTGTTTGTGAACGTGCATTAGTGTAGGCAAATGAAACAAAACAGTGCAACTTCTTTTCAAGTTCTCTCAAGAAGTCCGCGTGAGGTCTCAGTAAAAGTGATCTTCACTGAAACTCAAGGGGAGTGGGCGGGGATATCATCATCATGCATTTATAATTCATTTCATCAATATTATACAAGAACTAAAACTTGACATTGGCTAAATGCACAAACCGTGCGAAGCCAGAAGGAAAAAAAAAAAAAAAAAGTGACGATACGAGCTGATGATCGTACGACAAACTTCAACTCACACTCGCACCGTTTTTAAATACCATCGCTCATTAGTTTGCTCGATTAACTTGATCGTCGCGTATTTCGTGATACGGCAAGAAACTCACACTCGGGGTACAATGTATGAACGTAGGCGAAGCAAAAGGAGTATGTAAGGAGCGTAGCAAGTGGCGTTCTATAGTTTCTGCCTACCCCCATGGGAAGAAGGCGTGAGTTTATGTATGTATATATGTTGTAGGAATGATTAATATTAATTAGCAGTTAGTGCTAATCTGTTATCAATTAAGACAGACGCAGTTCCACGAATGTTCTATACCTATAATACTATTGATTTTAACACTATAGTCATACAAAATCACAACCCAACATCATTTGAATCACACACACACCCCCTCATAATCACAACAACACTACAAACAAAAGCTAAAACCACAAACACACACATAAATCCCACAAAGTATATTTACACACACACAGCTGTGAACAACTGATCTGTAGATCGATCTAATTACCTCGTCGGTACAGAGGTTACCTCAGCACATTGTGTGCCTGTATTGAAGTACGATTTACTTAGACCCAGCCGAGCGTGAATAAGCTCGCGTATTGCATTGTTTAAACAATGGATTAACAACAATAGATTCTCTGTGACGTTCGTAATGATGGATTTAGTTTATCTGCTTGTTTTTGAATGTGTGAGGGGGGTTGGAATTTATTGCAGCTCAATCACATTTGTTTGACTTTGATTTGATTTTTGGGCTCGTGATTTCCGATAGAAAACACAATATATCATTATGCCTGTGTAGGCATAATTTTATATTGTAGTCCAACCCTTAGGGGATTACTTGGGCCAAGATGTACCTGTAGTACACCCACATTTCTTCATTTATGTTTAACGGCTTCTATATATGCGACGCGACACCGGTAGAACGATTTCTATGAAAAATTTAAGGTAATTGTTGTACCGGTGTCACGTCGCGCCGGTATGTAGAAGCCTTAAGTCCCATGTAATTGGGTACCAAAAAACAAAAACATGAGTAAAAAGTTCAGCAACCTGAAAAAAAAATATAAGTCCAGGCTGAAAGATAAAAAGCTAAAGAACTAAATCTTTTCATTGTTTCTGAAAATAAAAATAAAGTTTCTTGGTTCGCCTATATTTCAATCGTCTGTAAAATTAGAACGTCCGTACGGTTCAATTATTATAGACTACTTTGCTTTCAAATTAGTCATACTTGGGTAACGAGGCCTGAAATAAGGCCAATTTATAGTTTTCTCCTGTAAGCCTTATTATGGAGCAACGGTTGAGCCAATTTGGTAATGATTACTGAAACAAAACTTGGTTCCGACATGGAACTTTATATTGGTAATTTGGACGTCCGAATTAATTTTAATGGGCAAAGTCGAAGCGAAAGTGTTTGCAAATAAAGGCTTCTACATACCAGCGCAACTTGTCGCGCGACGCGAAACGGCACAAAGGCCCCGCGTGTCGCGGGACGTGCGGTGCCTTTGTGTGACGTCGCGTCGCGCGACAAGTCGCCCCGGTATGTAGAAGCCTTAAAGTGGGAATGAATGGGTTAATATTTTCATTGAACTTCAGGAATAAAATTATGAAAATATTTATACTACTTAAGTACTACTTACATATTTTCATAAAAAAACTACTTATAACAGTTTTTTTTTAGCCACACCTAGGTTATGAGATTTAAGGTTTCTATAATTACGCTTGCATTCCCCATACGGGCAGACAGAGGAATTTTTGGTTCTAGGACATATATGTCGGTTTCCTCACGTTTTTTTCCTTCACCGTTTTGAGAGCAATGGTGATGAAATAATTTACATAAAGTAATGCGCCTGTCTGGGTTCGTACCTACGACCTACAATCTAAGTCGCGGTGCTCCACCACCTCACCACTACATGTAAAGCTCAATAAAATTTTTCCGACTTGGGTATTGAAACCGGGACGGTCAAGTGTTCCCAGTAGTTCCGCATGCGACCATTCCAACGAGAAAAGTTCTTGAGCTGATAAAATAAAATATAAACACATATCTACCTATATGCTTGCTCTCATTAAAAGCCTCAGGAATCTTCCTGGTGAGCACGGCGTAGACCGTGCACACGAGGATCAGCACGATGGGGTAGAAGAACGCGATCATGTACGACGCGTCCACGTAGGAGTCACAGACCAGCATGTTGTCCTCCCGAGTCGGGTAGTGGAACATGGCCTTTGCTGGCGCCACTATCATCCATACTACTACTATCAGCACCTGGAACAAAGGTTGAGAATGAGTTATCTTTTCAGTCTGTGCTAGCAGAGGAAAGCATAGACTGAATAGATATCTTAAGGCTTGGGTTGGGTTAGGTTGGGGCCCGCTTGGGAGGAGCCACGCCGTGCCCTCATCTCAGGAGTAGGCAGTGACCTATCGCTGCCGGCCGTGGTCGAGTCGATGGTTGGCAGTGAGGAGTCCTGGGATGCGGTGGTGTCCTTCTGCGAATCAGTCCTGTCGCAGAAGGAGGCTGCGGAAAGGGAGCGGGAGATCTCGTCCGCTCACCCGGCCCGCAGCAGGCGCACTGCGCGTCGGCAGAGGGCTGACAACGCCCTCTTCCAGCCCCCCTAAATGGGTCCAGGGACGGTGGACTTGGGGACTTCCGCCGCCCCCTATCACACTGGACCCGAGGTGGCGGCGCGTAGTGTTCCACGCGCGCCCCTATCAGACGTCGCGGGGGGGGGTCAGACACCTCACCCCCCCAGACTTGAGGTGCCAGACTAGCCGGGGATTGCGGAAGTAATAATAGGTCCCAAAATCCCCGGTGTAAGTGTGGGAGGAGAACACTGGGGTGGTTTTTAGTCAGTAAGGCCCGTATTAATAGACCGTTACTCAGTACTCAAGCATTACTTAAGACTATATAGTTATAGTATTCGACGATTATATATATATATATATATATTTGTATAATGGTGTGTGCTAGCTAACATAAGGCAAATAATTTAATTTAACATTTAGTTTTGTGTTGCGTAATGCAAATTATTTTATATTGTATTGTATAGCTTAAATTTTTTTATGCGAACAGACAGCTGTACTGCTGGGGAGTTTGTTGCGCCACTTCTTCTTCCCAGCTAAAGCACTAGAAAGTGGTGAAGGGTGGGCGTTTTTGGGGGACTGTCTCATGTAATTTTTGACGTTCGAAAAGTGCTGATTCTCAGCCTAGTTTGAATAAATGACTTTTGATTTTGATTTTGACTAGATTCAAGCCATTTGATTGGTTGAAACTAGTCCTAAGTATTGCTTGAGTACTGAGTAACGCTTTATTAATACGGGCCTAAGAGTCTGACAGACCCCTCCGCCCGCCCCAGGGCGGAGGACATCCATGAGGATTTTCCACCCCGTGAACAAAAAAAAAAAAGGGTTAGGTTGGGGCCGCCCGCGCCGCAACGCAGCGGTTTACAAACATCCTGTTACATCGCTTTCTTACATTTTGTATGAGCCCACGCACACTACACGCAGTTTTTTGTATGAAAATGCGTTGCGCTGTGGCTCCTTGCGGCTGTGATCTACGTTTGGCTTAATTTGCTTTAGATAGCATATGTTATGGCCAACACCAATTCGTCTGCCAAGTCTTAGTAAATTTATCAAATTGGTTCTGGTTGCTCATTGATTATTTCATAGTAGTTGATAAGGAAGGCCCCATTTGATCGTTATTTGAAGACTTCGAGCAATATAAATTTCAAATAACGAAATATTTAGCGTATCCCTGCTAAGCAAAGTTATAGTCTGTTCATATAATAAAATAAGTAGTAACGAAGAATTTTGACATTTTTCCTGATTAAGGTGCTGACAAGAGGCAAATTATAAAAGTAGGCTTGTCTTAAACAAAACAATTGCCAAATCTATATAGTTTGTGCTAGCGGAAAAATATATGTTATTCTTGAACATATTTCTCAGAATTTGGTTGTTACCAAAACACGTTTAGAAAATAAATCTCGATACAAATTAACGGTAAACTAACCCTTTACTTTGAGTTTCAATCCAAAATATCTGTGTTAAATATCAACATACGGTTGGTCTGTTTAATTAATAACAAGAACGTCTTATTTGTATGCAGAACTTGGTTGTTTTTTATTTTCGATTACTTAACTCATTTTTAGATTTTCAACAATAAATAATTGCTTCATATTTTGCAATAAATTACAAGCGTTGTGTCATCGCGCTTCTCTTTCTTTTGTATGCAGTCTGACAGTGACAGCGGTTTACCTGTTGTCAGCGTCTTAAGGGTTTTCCAACCCTAAAAAACCTAATCCGCAGAGTTCGAAGTACATTCAAAGAAATGTGTTCATAATGGCCTAACTTCGATTATTTATTGCCGTAAGTTAACTGCATAAGTTTTAGTTAACTGTTTATGTAGTAAGTTGTCTTTGTATAAGTACTATTTTTAAGATAAGTAATATTTTATTACCTGTATAGATATAAGAGCGGCACATATCGCCAGCTGTGAGCTCGGGGATGTGAGGATGGGTCTCTTGGCGGAATGTTTGCTGGCGTTGAAGATCCGTGAGATCCTGTTGGTCTTCGTCAGCAGAGCGGCGTACACTACCGTGAAACAAAAACCCGTACCAAACCTGTGGGACAAGGGAATAATGTCATGAAATAGCAAAAACTATTTTGTAGAGCGGATATTTTAACACCATTTTCTTGTATCGCAGTTAGATATCAGTTACGTAAAGTTTTGTTTCACATAAATAACTTCAACTCAACTAAACATAGAGCCAAGTTCCGATCGCCTAATTTGCGAATTTAGTCCGCCCCTAACAATGTATAACTTGCAAACCCAAAAGCTGCAGATTTTGCTCAGACAAAATTCCGCCTCGGGGTGAATCGGAACACATCGGTTATCTTCGGACGTCCGACCAGGAAGCTACGTCCGGGCCCTGTCTGGATATGTCATGTACGTGCTCGATCGTCTATGCAATTTGAACGTGCTGCAGTTCGATATTTGAGCTTGTTATCGCATAGGTTATCCTTCCGTTTCCGACATTACGACGTCCGTGTCCTGGCGTCCAATGTTAGCTTTCCTATTGTCGCCATGTTGACTGTCATTTTGCGATGCTTTGCAGGTTTACTAATTGACCTCGTTAGCGTGAAGTAGGATTATGTGAGGCGTGGTTTAGTGTCGACGTGATGTGTGGACTTTTGATGGAGTTTCAATGATCTCTTTAGGCAGGTTTCGGGTAGGACATCGATCAAGATGTATGTAATATTATGTAACTGAAATATTTGTATCTGTATGAAAACCTACGAAGATATTTGGGAAATTAATTAAAAGTGCCCTTGTCAAAATTTTGATAATTGTTTAAATTTAATGCGTACAGCACACTGCGCAAGTTTAGAAACGATGACTGCCGAAAAGTGTTGAAAACAAATCAATTGGAGTTTGAAAAGGGTTCGCAATAGACTGTCGTAAAACAGTTAATATAATTATAAAGTAATTATAAATTCGTTTAAACAATTATTAAAGTCGATTTTAAGTTTTTCTTTAACTTATTTTTAATTAAATTAGTTTTTGACAGGTTTAAAGGTATAATTTAGATGAAAAATTATGATGAAATGAAAATAAATACGATATTATCGAAATTTTACACAGAAAGCGTCCTAAGTAATTATGTTTAATTCCAATGCTTTATTTAAGGCTTTAATGTCGACATTTAAACCTATAATTATATAATTTATTATTTTTATGACATTTATTTTAAATTCTGTGATTACCTTTACTCACACTGATATTGTTATTTTTTAGGAAATCGTATATATTTAAAAAAAGAATTGTAAATATGTGAGCACCATGTATTTATCACATAATTAATTTATCTGTCATTGCTTCATTCTTAACTCTTTTTATTACCTATTGTGGTATAGTAATTTTATTCTAGGTGCATCGTCTTCACATATAATTATATAATTAATGTACCTATAAAAATATTGTACAAGATTTTAAAAGAGTACCGGTGGAGTTTCTTGCCCTTTCTTCTCCATACGAAACTACCTTTTGGAAGGGGCGACTAGAATCAATTCTATTTTTTTGTAAATATTGACGTTCAAAAGTGCCTCATATGTCCCTATTTGAAATAAACAATTTGACTTTGACTTTGACTTTATAGTCAACTCAGAGCCATAAACAAACTAGATAAGCGAACTATTAACAGTTTTATGGCGACCAGCCACTTCATCTCATTTTTAAGTTCAGCTCATTAAATAGCTCTTTAATCCGCTATATTTTTGTTTGTATTAAAGACAAACTAATATAAAACCCGAGTGGGTATATGCCGCTCTGACAAAAAACTGGCACATTTTCCTTTAATGTCATAACTTAATGTTTAGAAAATTGCAAGCTTTTCCAAAAGTCACAAACAATTTGCTATAAACTTTTGCTTGTGGCTTTTTGAAGACACAGACAACGGAATGTTGATTCACTCCGAAACAGTTTTCGCAAATCCATTACAAAAATCCCAAGTGCAGTAACATGATTCTTCAAAGGCGCTGCGAATGGGTTCTTCTGTCAAAGGAAAGTGAATTGTGTTGTGTTTGTCATAAGAACTAGTATGAAGAAGTGCAGTCTCAGCGTTGCAAGCATGTTAAATATAAACAAGCACCAGCATTTCGTCGGTAGTGATGGGAATTGGTAAAGGATTGAATTATAGAAATTCCTTTGCTGTTCAAAGGATACTCCTCCTTCGTCTCACTGAAGATTTACAAACTAAAGCTTTCGGTTGCTAGGCACCAAAGCAATCATACTTTACCAAAATCGATTGATGGGTTCAAGGTTAGATAGAATTCAGAAGCTATCAAAAACTCTGATTGTACCTAACCTAACCTGTAAAACCTAACCTTTTGGAAGAACATAATGTAAAAACATTGTTTCGCTGCTGAGCTTATCAGACAGTAAAATTCTAAATTGTTTTATAAATGATATCAACTGTCACTGTCTAACATTTACAGAAAACCATTTCCTGAACTGACACCTTCATTCAAATCACAGTTCAAAAAGTACTCCAACAAAATCGATAACTCACATCGTATAATAATCCACCCGAATGATTAGATTTCCCCCATCACTAGGTAAACGGTTTCGGTGCCAGCGACAGGGAACCGTGAGTACTTGGCCCCAATGCGAGTATGGAACTCGAGTCCATATCTCACGTAATATATTATTATGTAAGATCTCAGTTTGGCTGAGAGATTTACTGCATTTTCTTGGAGCGGTTATACACGTAATGTAAATGGTAGACAAATGTAATACCGTGGTAGACAAATGGGAAGATATATTCTGTATTTTTAAGGTTATAAAGAAGAAGATGAAGAAAGTTAATGACAAAGATGTTCAAAAGGAAGACAAGGAGAATTCATAAAGGAAAAACCGGTCAAAAGCGAGTAGGACTCGCGCACCGAGGGTTCCGTACGAATATACATATGATGTTGATGATTTCTGAAAAACTGTGCTATTCTGAGACATCATTTTATTTTTCCTGTACATAATCTTTACATAATCTTCTATCATATAGAATAATTTCGGGGGGGAGAACGGTATTTTTTTTTAAATATTTTTTCAAAAATCGGAAACTATGCAGCCTAAAAAAAAAAATTTTTGAGAATGTGCGAAACAGCGTTCTTTCATATGATATGCCCCACATGCCCAAGTAGCCTCCACTTAAAATGTTTAAGACCCCCTTTCATTCCCTTTCGCAAAAACGATATATTTTTTTAAATTTCTTTCTTGCTTGCAAAATAATTGGGCAAACGTCATCTAAAACTATTCTAAATTTCAAGTTGATAGCATTAGTAGTTCTTGAGATATCCAGGTGTGACAGACAGACAGACTTAGTCTCACCAAAAGGGTTCCTTTTTACTATTTTGGTTCGGAACCCTAAAAAGAAAGTGAAATTCTCCATGAAAAAAAACCCCTCTACAGCAGCAGCAGTGTACTGGTTTAGGTTAATAACGGTGCTAAAAGTAACAAAAAGAGGGCTTAAAACTTTTTACGTGGCGCCAGAAAATTTTAATAATCCGTGATGCAACATTTATGTGATTTAAGCAAGTTGAACAATGCATTTGAGACGTGACAAAGAATAATAAAACACTTCATGATGATATCTAATCCAAATAATTACATAGAAAACTGAAAACAAACCAAAGTGCGGCTAATATTGTTAAAGAAAAGTTACTGTTGACTTTATCCGTTTAGTTATTCTTCATACTTTACATTTGGCGTCTAAACCACGAGGAATTCACGTCACAAATTCACGCTGAATTTAAACTTTATACATTTTTCTGGTGACAACCGAAACTTTTGGATTGTCTTCCGTATTTGGTAAGGTAAGTAAGTTTTTAGCTCAAGTTTTCCTGAACAAAGTCCTTATTTTTGACTGCTTAAGTACACGGCTACACTAGCCACTGCTAGTTTGTGGATGAGTTTTTTTTTACATCGAGTATCTTTTATGCCTTGGAAGGTTCGTCCAACCATCGTTTTTCATACGAATACCGTTTCAGGTAACCAAAAGCTCTTACATCAGATTTGGGCGTCATAAGAACCCAAATTAGTTTTACATACCGAAGATACAGAACGATAAATATATTACTTTGAATAAGCTGTGCCCGGGGCTTTGCTCACCTGATTGTGTTCTTTTTAACATTAGGTAAAAGTCAATGTTCAGTTTGGTGCCGGACGTACAGAATAGCACCATCCCATTCTTCCCGTGGGTGTCGTAAAAGGCGACTAAGGGACTTACTAGAGAATGGGCAGCAGCATTCTCTATGCATTTTTAAAACCATACTGCGATCGCCAACCCGCCTGCCAAGCGTGGCAATTATGGCACATCCCCACATTTTTGGGGGAGGCATATGTCCAGCAGTGGACGTCTTTCGGCTGAAATGATGAATGGAAACGTGAAGACATAGTACTCGTATACTCGCATGAAATCACTACTGAATTTATGGAAATATTTAGTCAATACTATTATGTTATCACACTAATCACAAAGCTTTTTAGGGTTCCGCACCCAAAGGGTAAAATGGGAACCTTATTACTAAGGCTCCGCCGTCTGTCTGTCTGTCTGTCCGTCTGTCACCAGGCTGTATCTCATAAACCGTGATAGCTAGACATTATTTACACAAATGATGTATTTCTGTTGCCGCTATAACAACAAATACTAAAAAATATAATAAAATAACCCCCATACAACAAACGTGATTTTTTTGCTCGTTTTTGTTCTATAATGATAACGGCAACAGGTAGACGCTTGAAATATTCACAGAATATGTAGATATATATTGACATTAAAAATAAATAAATAAATTAAAATAAAACAAATATTTAAGGGGGGCTCCCATACAACAAACGTGTTTTTTTGCCATTTTTATAGATAATGATACGGAACCCGTCGTGCGCGAGTCTGACTCGAACTTGGCCGGTTTTTTAATGTAATGGCTACACTGCTTGTAAAGAGAAAAAGGAATCCAAATCAAATCAAGTCTTTGTGTAGGTCACACACAGTTCACAGGTAAATTAAACAAAAGGTTCTTAATTAACAAAATATCACCTACTAATGAAACTGGAAAGCTCACTATTATGGATTCCTTTTATATCAGCACACTCTCAGTTAAATAACTCATTACGAAGTCGAATCATAGTCATTCATATTCAGTTTATTAGTACCTCGCTCAACTGTGTGGCCACGAGACCAGCGGCACATTTCATTACTCAAACTTAATTCAACGTCACAGAGGTTGTAAAGGCACAATTTTGATGATAAATGGTTTCAGTTATTTTGTAATGAACTCCGATAGTATTGTGCTTTTGACAATGTCATGGAAATGTTACACTATGATGATAAATGAAGTGATTTGTCATTTAGGCGATAAAGGATATGAAATGAGGGTTGAGCATGGATGCGTGTAGTGTAGTGAGGAAGGACAATCGTTGGAAATTAGCAGTAGAAATGAAAAAACCGGCCAAGTGCGAGTCGGACTCGCGCACGAAGTGTTCCGTACCATTATCTATAAAAATGGCAAAAAAATCACCATTGTTGTATTATTTTTAAAGTGAATATATAAGTAAATATTCTGTGAATATTTCAAGCGTCTACCTGTTGCCGTTATCAATATCTAGCGAAAACGAGCCAAAAAATCACGTTTGTTGTATAGGAGCCCCCTTAAATATTTACTTTATTCTGTTTTTTTGTATTTTTTGTTATAGCGGCAACAGAAATACATCATCTGTATCTGTGAAAATTTCCTTTCCTGGTGACAGACGGACAGACAGACAGACGGCGGAGCCTTATTAATAGAGTTCCCGTTTTACCCTTTGGGTACGGAATCCTAAAAACAATTAATTACTGAATAATGACGTAGTCCGTTGTCAGTTTGATAACCCAGAATCAATTTAATCCTTACATATTATAAAACATAGTCCACCGCGCTGCGTCTGTCTGTCTGTCTGAACGCGATAAATTTAAAAACTATTGAACGGATTTTCAAACGGCACCAATGGATGGAGTGATTCATGAGGAAGATTTAGGTGTATAATTCACTAACGTTTTGTGTAAATTGGCTGGAATAAGACGATTATTGTTGCAGATATCGGAAAAAGTCATGCCAACTGAGCTTTAACCGTACAAGATACATACCATTTTTGTTCTACAGGATTGTACATCTTAAAAATTTCAACAAAAATTTGGCGATATCATATGTCTATCTTCTAAAAATGGCCCACAGTAACCATTTTTATCTTTTAGAGTTTTATAAAAATGTCATTGTTATTTCTGAAGCTATTTTAACCGGTATTATATTAATCCTTATCCAATAAAATATGTCTTTACAATTAAAACATTGAATGCTTGCGGATTATTTTGCACTTTTTCTTAAGCTTTCAGGAATAAATCAGTTAGTATAGGATAAAACGCGTTCAGCAAAGCTTCATCACCAACATAGGTAAGCCTGCTGCTGGGCCGGCGCTCGCCATCTCTTTACATCATATCATTTAAATGAATACTGTAAAATTATCACAGATTTCAAATTACGCGTAACAATATAATTATGATTGACGGCACGGGCGCAGCGCTAGGAGTCAATGACCTTTTCCTCGGCTATGAGGTATGCCATCGCTTCGTTTCCATTTAATCCCGGTAGAACGTTCCCATGAGATATTTTTCGACATCCAACTGGGCGAAGCCGCGGGCAAAAGCTAGTAATGCATAAATAATACTGAGCAATGTGACATAATTACCTAGGTACCTACTATTTATTATAAGTCACTCAGAAACGTTTTAGTTTTTAGAATTTAATAGAATATAATTTATTTCTGAGTATATGGTACATTAAGATCTTAATATTATATTTAAATATTTCAATTATAGGTGTCCATTTGATAATATTAATAGTTGTTTCATTCCTGTTTGTATTTGATGTTTTTTTCTTATTGGATTGTGCTTTGACCTTGTTTGTATAATAAAAGATAAATGTGTTTCTGTTCTAGGTATTTCGTCTACAGCATCATCTGTTTCTAGAGCCCCAAAATCTCCAGTGAGTCAGTGACAGCTCACACGAAAACCTTAATTAACTATTTATTTTATGTTGCGTCACCATTCGCAAAGCACCTAGCTTGTAACCGTTCATTCATTCAGGGAAACGGATACCATAGCTAAATAGAATAGCGTTCAGACATTTTGAAATAAATTTTCTTAAGAACATGTTACAATGTTTTTGCTAATTAAGTTTTTGCTCTCAATTTATTTTGTGTGAGTATTTTAAGCAAAGGTAGGTATGTATGTGTGTGCTTATGTGATTTTTGTCGGGTAGAGACAAGTTCAATTTGCCAGCGCTACGGAATTCGGACACACTTTTTCAGACGAACAAAATGTTTAAACCAAGATGTTTATAGCGTTGAGTATTTCCATTAACAATGCTCAAACATCCGAACCTAATAAAATTGTATCTGTATTTACAATTTCGAAGAAGTTTTCTTTAATTAATTAATACTTACCTTTTGTACGGAAAGATAATTTTAACAAAGAGAATCTGATATAAGAAAAACAGTTTGTTTACGGTTTTTTAGACTCTTACCTTTGTATGGAGCAGAGGATATCAGTAGGCCTGAAGACCAGCGCAAAAGTAACGAGGTAGCACATGAGGATCCCAGCTAGAAGGACGTAAGACAACTCCCTGCCACTGGCACGAACCACAGGGGTTGAGCTGTGGTGGACCCAGACGCCACACACGAAACTGTAGAAGACAAAGGAATTGTAACTGATACAGGTGGAGATAATTTCCTAAGCTAATAAATATAGAAAAACAATACATAATAATCAAGGGTAAACATAGAAGACTAATTAAAATTCCCAAACAAAACCTCTGAAAGGAAATAAGATTTTACATCGAAAACAGAAAATTATCCCTAATCCAGGAAAATGAATGCCATCAATAACATGAAATTCTTCATTTAACTAAACAATTCTAATTCTAAACACGTCGACTTTCAGATTGTATGGATCAATATTGGATTATTCTTCTCGATTGCTTTTATCAATCATGAATACTAATAACTGTCAATATTGGTAGGATTCTAAAGAATATCTAATTTTTTTCCAATTTCAGCTTCCGTATCCTTAATTGCTATATTATTTTCAGATGTGGTTTCGGAATTCCAATCAGCTTGTCCAATTAATCAGATTTGAGGTTCTTAATTGCAATTACGTACTGTTCTTATTAAATTATGGCAAATTAGTTCAACTTTATTAAGATCCCCTTTAAGCTTCTTTTTGCCATAGCAAAATCGGTTTAAAAATGTGCAAATTTGGTTCTTTAGAACCCTGATCCAAACTTTTAGTCAGAAAAAATCAATAAGTTTATTAATACGTTCTCATAGTAAAGGATGACGAAGTTTATTTGAATACCAAGCATGCGGCTGTGGCCTGCCAACCAAACTTTATCTTGAGCTAAAGTCCGTGACAAATGGAACAGCTGACTGGTGCAAATCTAGAATGTTGTAACAGAGTTCTAGACAAGCTCTGCTGTTTAAACTGGACTAGTTTCTAGCTAGGATTAAACTAGCTAGTATTTTTGACAGAAAGAATATCAAATGGTGTCTGAAATAATCGTTGCAGGACGTGATCTGTAGAACATAATATTGTAAAACATTTTAAAAGTGTAATTAAGGAGTTTCTCGTTCATTCTTCTGCAAACGACTCTACCTTTTGGAAGGAGAATCTACAGTCAATTCACTTGACTTGTACATTTTGACATACAAAAGTGCTTGATTCACTTTCGGGATCACTTTTTTCTCAACTTACGCTGTTAGCAGGATTCCGACAGACGAGAATGACATAGCACCGATCGCCCAGGCAGAGTCAGGCCGGAGATAGGCCTCGGGGATGGGACGGCATTCAGTCTTCGTAGGATTGGGCAGCGTGCCGCGGGGACACACCGTGCACTGTGTCTCTTCAATTGATCTTATCTGTGATAAGTGACTTTTATTAATACATTATTATACTCTGGATTCAGATGTGATTTTGAGATTGCTTTTCGTCACTTTCTATAGTTGGTAGTCTAATATAAATACCTACGTAGGAAAAATGTAGGTTTACGGTCCCTTGGAGCTCTAAAAAAATCAAGCTTCTAAGTCAACGCATTAAAAAAATACGGTGATTGTGACATATTTTGATATTCGCAAATAAATCAAAACCTATAGGGTACTTCCCGTTGACCAAGAATCATGAAATTTGGCAACAAGCAAGGTCTCACAGAACAAATAAAGGAAAAAGTCTGAAACTCATTAATTTGTACTTTTATCACATAAAAAATATATTTTTGCGATTACATACTTACATTTACGGTTGTAAAATTGACCGTGGTGTATATCGATGTATGGGAGAACATGTTTTTCAACTACAATGTTAAGTTTGTTTTTGGGATAAATTCATCCCAATTACGGAACCCATCATTGTGCGTGGTCCGACACGCACTTGGCCGGTTTTTAGGGTTCCGTACCCAAAGGGTAAAACGGGAACCCTATTACTAAGGCTCCGCCGTCTGTCCGTCTGTCTGTCTGTCTGTCCGTCTGTCTAGTCTGTCTGTCTGTCTGTGCATCCGTCTGTCACCAGGCTGTATCTTATGGACCGTGATAGTTAGACAGTTGAAATTTTCACAGATGATGTATTTCTGTTGCCGCTATAACAACAAATACAAAAATACAGAATAAAATAAATATTTAAGGGGGCTCCCATACAACAAACGGTTTTTTTTTTGCTCGTTTTTGCTCTATATTGATAATGGCAACGCTTGAAATATTCTGTGAATATTTAATTGTATATTCACTTTAAAAATAAATAATTAAATTAAAATAAAACAAATATTTAAGGGGGTTCCCATACAAAAAACGTGATTTTTTTGCCATGTTTATAGATAATGGTACTGAACCCTTCGTGTGCGAGTCCGACTCGCACTTGGCTAGTTTTTTTTAATTTCTGGTACGACTAATGAAACAGGATGAAATAATGAAACCAATCTAACAACCTTTCTACTTACGAAAGCTTAGTAGCACCTTAGTAGATTTACTAAATTAGTGAATTGAAAAGGAAACTGAGAAGTGCTTTTGTAGGTAATAAGTCACTATAGTGTTAAGCATGATATGAACAAGAATTATTTTTGTAGCATGTGCGCACCAACTGTTATGTCACCCAGACCTGCACTGCAAATGGTTATGATGGTACAGTACCTCGTACTGCGTGCAGTTGAAGCAGTGCCAGCAGCACGACTCGCCCTCCACGTACTGCTTGGCCTGCCCCAGCTCGCACTCCGCGCTGCACACAGATTCCGGTGGGTGGCGTTCTCCCCACTTGAATTGTATATCTGTTGGAGACATAATACATAGCTTTGAAACATGCCATCTTTCCAGGCTACGACACAATAATATTCCTGCCAGTACAACGTCTTGATTTGAGTATCTCAAAAAGTTTGCCCGTTCGTATGTCCATGGCACTAAAACGTGTTTTTTTCTCGAAAGTTGGCAGCGCATCAAAGAGTTGTGCATAGGTAGCGGTACCCAAATCTTAGGAAAAAACAAGAAGGACGAAACAGATATTTTATGTTCACTTACCGTCAACTTCCAACTGTAGTTCTCCGTCCAGGTACTGTCCAACACTAACCCAGTGGTAGGTCCCCTTCTTGATCTGCTTGAAGTGCAGGATGTTGTACCTCGCTGGACCGTCTCCGTTGCTGTCGAAGTGGAACTCGTCTCCGCTTAGACCTTGGGGTAGACATTCCTCATTATCAAAAGATGCGAGGCAGTATTTTTCTATCGGTAAATACGATACTGTTGGCCTCTTACAACTGGACTTACCGGATACCTCTGCCGCTAAAGATATTTTTAAGGGTTCATAGAAGAATTAGATTTTCCATCGTCTTGGTAAAATGAGTAAGTCTCCTATTACGACGCCCGGGGGTAAAATCAAATCATAGCAAATATTTATTTGCTTGAATATGGGTACATGAGGTGATACATACAAAAAGTTCTTTAAACCATATCCTACCTAAACAGAAGTGCAAATATCCGTGTGTATCAGAGTGGTGTTCAAATTTGGCTAACCCACAACTTTCAAGTTACGAGTAATACACAATTAACTAGAAATATCATATTTTTCTTAATTCTCTGTCGAAGAGAAAAAAAATATGTGGTAAATTATTACGTAAAGTCTTCCAATCGAATCTAAGTCTATCAAATTTTCCAATCGTATAAAATGTAAACAAAATGTCGTCCGCAATATACGTGTAATGTATAATATACGTGTAATGTTATTAATGTATACGTGTTATTTTCTATGGACCTGTGTCGCCTGAAATAAACGGTATTATTATTATTATTAATAACATCAAAGTAAACAAATCTAAAAATGACTATTTTAACTTCACTATTTAGCTTTTTCATTTATTTGAGAACTACAGCTACATCTTTTTAAGAGGAACATTGGATAGGAAATGTATTCACTATCCAAGTAGCTCAGGGATAGAAAACTGAACGAATTTCTTGTAAATAAATCTTCGTGTTAGCTGTAAGCCACACAAACCTTACTAATTGTGGCACATCATAGTCAGTCATAGAGAACAAGTCTGGGAGAAATGGAGCTGTTTTTGTTCATGCGAATGATGTAGGTATCTGACTAATATTGTAATAATAGACACTTATAATATTTGGAACCTATGAGTTGCATATTTCATACACATAACATAACATCACGCCTGTTATCCCCAAAGGGTTAGGCAGAGGGCACGCACATGTCGCCAGTCATGTACCAGGGCCAATGTGTTGTTGTGCCAGTTCTATGTGTTATGTTATGTGTTGTGTGTGTTGTGTCGCATATTTCGTAATTTAATATTATTAAAGGTAGGTTACCTACAGAAGAGAATTATGATGAGAGGCTGTGATAAAATATTATGCTAAATAGTTCTTATTATAATTATTAATAAGGCCCTAGATTAAATACATTTCTGAGTACTTGGGTAAGAATTGGATGTGTACTAAAATAAGGCTATCTTTAGTGACCTTTAGAAAGGGGCCTAGGAAAATATTAGTTCACAGAATAGTTAAGAAATTAATTTTCTGGTATTAAATTATAAGCAGCGTATGATTTACGCAATTTCATTAATATTATCGGAGTAAAAATTCAAAGAAAACTTGGTTCTCTTAATTAACATTTCACTTTACAAAATTAAATGTAGGTATTTTCAAAAACGATAATGACAAAATTACCTCGATAATCTACATGGTGTAACTGTAATGGACAGTGGAATCAATTTCAGAATCCATGGTAGAAGTTTTTGATAGGATGTCCCTTACCTTTAACCGATACCGAAGTATCGGTTCGGTGTCGGGGAGATCTACTGTCGCTGTCAAAGATACATTTAAAATGGGTCGACGCCCATTTTAAATGTATCTTTGACAGTGACAGTAGATCTCTCTCTCTCTTCACCCTATATTCTGCAGGAACTTACCAACAAAGTTGACTTTCCTCAGATACCGCAGCAGGTCAGCTCCACTGGCAGGTCGCATGGCTTCACACAGTCCTGCTCGTCCTCCGCAGACCGCAGCATGCATGTCCCTGGTTACAAAGACATAAAAAAAAATCTGTTACCCTGGAGTTTCTTGTACTATACTCCGTTTGAAATAAGATTAGACATTAAAATAAACCTTTTTAACAGTCCGTTTAATCGATTTTGACTTCTATTGCGTTGGTGGCATGACCAATGACAGCTGTAATAAACAGTTGGTATTGTAACCGCGTTTTTGCTTTCAATGCTATCCTTATGCATACGGAATATAAGTCAAAATCAGTTGAACGGACTGTAAACAAGTTTATTTAAATGTCTAATTTTATTTCAAATGGAGTACAGTAATCTATGCTTTGCAACTAACTTCAACTTTTTAACCGACTTCAAAATGTTAAGTACCTATATCGATAATTTAGTCAATTGTGGACCGATTTTGAAAATAGTACGTATTTTATCCACTTTGTGTATATGTTGATGATGTGATAATGCTTCCTATCACTGTTGTTTATAATTATAGCAAATAGTGCTATACGAATTGGTATTAAAAACAAAAAAAAAAATAAACAACTTCCTAAAAAAAACTACAAAGTGAAAAATTACTTTAATTTCGGAAGTTGGTGGCAAAACACTAAAATACAGATCCAAGGACACCGACTTCCTAAATTAAAGTAATTATTCACTTTGTAGTGTTTTTTTTGGAAGTCGGTTGTTTTTTTTGCCTATTGATATGTGATTCGCTAAGACACTGTAGCTCCTTTGTTATTTATGACGATAGTCTTTATACAAATATAAATACAAAATAGTGTATTGTCATAATTAGCATAATAATACATTTAAACGTGTTTGGAGCCTTCTTTTAAGCAAAACAGTGCCTGTATAAAGCGCAGGCCACACCGCCAGCTAGCGGGCGGGCGGGCTAAACTAACTAACATCGTTTCACCTCTTTACATACTTCGGTTCACACCGCGAGCTACCGACTAACCATGTAAAGAGGTGAAACGATGTTAGTTAGTTTAGCCCGCCCGCCCGCTAGCTGGCGGTGGGGCCTGCGCTTTAGGAGACTCCGCGCTTCCATAACATTGCAGTATACTTATATTAACTATGAGTTACAAAAAATAGTGTACTGTGACATTAGGGGTACACTTATTATTAATAAACGATATGGGTATAGATGTTGTGGTGTGGTGTCATTGCTTTGTCTAAGCGTTAGTTCGTTTATCCGCTTGTCCCATTAAGCAACGCATTTGAGTCTGCACTAAACACCCAATCATAATGAATGAATGAATGAATGAAATGCAACGACCCCAGCGTGGTTTGACCAGACTCGATTGCTCGAATGAACCCAAAGATTCACCCTGGCCCCTGAAGCCTCATGTTTCATGGGACTACAGAAACCATTGTATATCAGAGAGTAGACCTGGGGGCGCGATAATGGTAGGGAAGACATGCCCTTGGGATATAGAAGGAATATTGGAGCCTGCTGGATGTGCATCTTTGAGCAAGCCTTGGAATAGTGGAGAGACGGGTGATATTTATCTATGGGAGCATCTTTTAATAGCGTTGCCGCCAGGTTCACCAGGCTGCGGTCCTCTCGACTCTTGTCTGTGGTGGTATATTACACGTTGCTGATTCCAATGTCTTCATCTAAGATCTCACTATCCGTTTCAGATTTCTTGTAAATATCGCTAGCAGCTTGTTGATCTTATCTCGGTCTTCAGCCGTGTCCATCCAAAACTTTTATTTCCTCGTTGAGGTATGTCATGTCCTGTTTGAGTTGTCATTCCATGTGCAGATGTTCATGTACCGTAAGTAATGTAATGTTGGTGTAGTTCGCGGCACCTTTGAACGTGCGCGATAGCACCTCCTGTGGTTCTTTGCCGTGCATTTGGCTACGTGTTGCGTCCAAGATTTCATGTATTTAATTTTGACTGGGTTTATTCTTGGCGTGATTAATCAAGTCTCTCGTGATAGCTCCCTCGTATCTTTTCTGTCTTGACCTGTTAGCTTTACTGTAAACACCCAATCATAATGTTAAATTCTTTTAGAATAAGATCTGAATGTCATTTATCGTTTATGTTCGTTTATGTTAAAAAGTAAAGAAATTTCAATCAATCAGTTTCGTTATCGAAAAGTTCTGAATGACAGTATATCTATGACGGCAAGAACCAGATGTAGAAACCGAAAAACCACTTGGCAGATTTGCATTTCATCACCGCAATCTAACACTGCACCTACTAAACTCGACGGAAACTGTTTCGAACATTTTCTCAGGCTTATAAACTAGGTTGAACTAAAACTTACATACACTTGTATCCATTGTATTTTTTTGTTTAGTTTGACAACCGCAAATCGTCAATATCTCTTTCTTGATCTGTATGTATGTGCCACTGCAGAGCAATTCCCAATGTCTTCTCTCACACAGAGCAGGGGGCCTAAAATGGACGCTTTGGCAGAATCTTATTATGATCTAAGTACAATTCATACATCCCGCAATTCATCTGTTTGACAGCTGATATTTGACATTAGACTTCACTATAGCAATTCTTATTTTGTGGACCATTTTACGAAACTTCATACAAAACTGTCAAACAGATGAATTGCGGGATATGAATTGTACGCAGATCATAATATTATGATTCTGCCAAAGCATCTATTTTAGGCCCCCAGGTACCTACACGTATTCATCATCTGTCTAGTGTACGATTTTACAGCAATAAAATGTTACAACCCCTAGTCACTAATAAAACCGTGGCGAGATAGTGCTTCAGTACCCAATCCATCCGTTTCACTTGGGCATGAGTTGCCTTGAGTTACCTGGAAGAATAGACTCCAGACCCAGGTTGGCCGAAGCAAGTAAAACCTGTTCAGGTGGAGATTCACAGATGACTCCGTAATGGAGTGTAATTAAGGAGCTGTTCCACAAATGACCAATAATATTGTGTCATGTTTGCATGTTACAGGAACTGATGCACGCTACTGATTGAAGGTGCCAAGCTTGTAGCCAAATTCTGGGCCGACTCTATTTAGATTGCCATCGACACGCTAAGAAGGAGAAGAACTCATAACTATTTCACGTGTATATTTAAACCTTAATTAGGAACCATTTAAAACAAAAAAAAACATTGTCTACCCTACCCCTATTCACGGCGCATTCAAAAATGATCCATCTTAACAAAACTGCAGCCAGCTCTCAAGCATCAAATGCAGTTTTTAAAGAGCGCATTATGAATCCGACCCCAATGTATTCAGCGTACACAAAGCGCTCTCATTTCGTCGTACAGAACCTTTGAAGCACTGGAAATTCTAGATTGTCAGTTGAAATAATGAATGTGGATATTCAGTTGAAAAATATGAGATGTGGGAAACGCATTTTGGAAGGATGCTGAATTAAATGTTTCTGGATCAGGCGTTGTTTTAAAATACTAAAGATATAGATGGTAACGATTGGAGGCTTTGCCGTGTACTGGTATTGTCTTTAGTTGCAAGAAACATTGTTTTAAAATACTAAAGATATAGATGGTAACGATTGGAGGCTTTGCCGTGTACTGGTATTGTCTTTAGTTGCAAGAAACCGTTTAATTCTATAATAATCGATTTCAGGAAAATATTTTTTTTTGACAAAGAACCCTTATTCAAACTGGAATCGATTCTAAGCATGAATCGAATCGTGATTTTGTGGACTTCTGGTTATTGGTTAAAACAATTGTTTATTAAATGTAATGTTTTAATTTAGAGGAACTAGATTATTAATATAACGTAATTTTAAGCAACTATAGCTTTTTCTAAATCGCAATTCATCTTTGCTCGCAAGTTTTGACTATATATTTGAAACTTTCTTTGTAATCTAAATTAAAATCAACTTTTCTTTGAGCGTTTTATTATAAACTGTTTTATTTAAGCGATAAGAAATTAAGCGTCAATTATTATAACAAACTACATTTGCTTTAATTATTCAAAGAACTTCCTTCTTTTTTATGTGTAACATCTTTCCTCTGAAAATCACTCCCACAGACAGCGTCTGTGGGAGTGATTGATTTCGTGAAAGAGACAGAAGCACAGAATACTTAATATACTCAGAGAGGGCTGAAGCTCAGAACACTTATACTCAGAGAGGGCAGAAGCACAAAACACTTATACTCAAGAACACTTATACTCAGAGAGGACAGAAGTGTGTAAGTGGAAGTGACAGCTTGACCATGGAATTAATGTAGGTACAGTCTGCGCCACTATGTGCTAACCCCTCAAGTTTTAAAATATTACACTGCTACAACATTGTATTCGTTACGAATAATCTAAAGAATACTTCCAAAAGAGTTAATTGTTTCGACTTGGATTTGAACCATCGCATCACCAAACGTTGTCGTATTCATACCGGCAGTTTAACGAACCAGCCAGCGAGCCCTTAGAAATTGTGGAGAAACTAACTAGCAGCGAGCCCTTAGAAATTGTGGAGAAACTAACTAGCAGCGAGCCCTTAGAAATTGTGGAGAAACTAACTAGTTAACTAGTATCGTCCGAGTCACTTTATCTTTAGTTCTCTGTCTAAGCGAAAGATGTTATCATTTGAGGGTATCCATTTTACGATTCTTTAAAAGATTAATCCATACCCTCAAGTTATAACTACAACGTTTAATGTATACGTTCACTTAAAACTAAGAAGAGTAAACGAATATGCTTTATCCATTATTATGTAAAATGATTTCTAATTTATGAGGACAAAAATAGTTGTTCTGTATAAACAAAATGTGAGCTTATAAGGAATTGCGAGTTTATGAAAGTTTTGTTAAATAATAGCTATAACAAATATTCATCATCAACATCATTTCAGCTGAAAGACGTCCACTGCTGGACATAGGCATAACCCAAAAAAAGCGGGGAGGGGTTGCCATAATCACCACGCTTGGCAGGCGGGTTGGCGATCGCAGTATGGTTAAAAAAAAATGAATAGAGAACGCTGCTGCCCAATCCTAGTACCGACATACTCAGATGGATTCGTATAATAATGTTGGTAGTTAAAAATACATAATATTTAAGGTACGTACCAATGGAAATGTAAATAAATGATTAATTGAAATACCTATCTTTATTAAATTAAAGTAGGTATTTCATGATAATTATTATTTTACAAACGGTAGTAGGTAAATACATCCGTAGCTCATAGCTGAAATAGCTGAATGTTTTCCCTGAAATTAATTAACGAATACCTTAAAATTTTAACTAAATTGAGAAATCGTCTTGAACAAACCCATGGTTCGTACACATTTTGGATTAGTATCTACAAATGTTCAATTTTGAACTGTCGGTTTATAATCAATCTAGGATTATTTTTATGCCGGGACTCAACTACATAATTTAGTAAAATATTTTTTTTTTCAATTACTGATTTATGTAGATTGCTAAGAGCAGTGGTGGCCCAGTGGTAACGGCCCCGACTTACGAGTTGTAGGTCGTGGGTTCGAACCCAGGCAGGCGCTTTACTTCGTGTAAATTATTTAATCACCACTGCTCTCATAACGGTGACGGAAAACATCGTGAGGAAACCGGCATGTCCTAGAACCAAAACATTCGAAGACATGTGACATCTACCAACCCGCAATGGGCCCGCGTGGTGGATTACAGCCCACTCCCTCTCGAAGAGAGGAGGCCTGTGTCCCAGCAGTGGGAACATTATAGGCTGATCGCAGAAGGACACCACCGCGTCCCAGGACTCTTCACTGTTGACAATCGACTTGACCTCGGCCGGCCTACTCCTGCGTAGACTGGAAGCCTTCCCCGATATAGTTGGGAAAGGGCAGGCAGATGATGAAACAATGAATAGGTTGCACTTAAAGGGCCTTATTACAAAACAAGGTCTATCTTCAGACCCAAGTTTAAACCATGGAGCCATTATTGAATTTCGAACTTTATTCCCTCTATGGTATAGTTTCTAATACAAAACTGACAACTTAGTACGAACTAAGTTTTCAGTTTACGTTCTTATTACAAAAACTGGCTCCATGGTTTAAGCCATGTTAAAATATAAATTTTGTTTTGTAATAAGACGGAAAGGTTTTTCATTATTGACAATATTTAAGGTACAAGCGACGTTTGATGTACTTGGCATGAGCTATCAGCCCTACTGCCTTCCAATCCACTAGTTAATCATGGTATGAATAATTTGCGTTACGCTGCTAACAGGAGAACAGCTACGAGTATGAACGTGGATCCCATTACAACTAATATCCTTAATAAGTAAATCCGCGATTAGTTCCTATTGTGCCTCGCCTGAGGTCCGCTCTACGGTAGCTCAGCCCTTTGCGAGAGGCGGCGATTATTGCCCCGCGCTACAGTAGCCCGGTCGCCCGGATTATCCCGACCGTGTATGTAATTGAAACGATTATAGCAATTTATCTAATGAAGTTCTAGTGGACCTTTTACCGTTTAAGACAAAGATATATGCCAGTGACCTTGAATGGTTAGCTTGCGTGTTCTGTACTGAGCTCACGCACCGCGTCGTACGTTCAGCCAGTAATAGGACTCACCTATCAAGAAGCGCTGTCCCCATTTTGGCGCACTATTAATTTATTATACACAAACCAAAAGGTATTTTAATAAAACGCGTATACTAAAAGATCAATAATTAAATTATCTTTAAATTGGTGAAAGTTTCAGAAAAATACGCTTGGTAGATCTTGCGCCATTCTCAGATTTTATCCGCGTGAGACATAACTTTACAAATTAATTTCACTATGTAATTTAAGCATAATCTAAAATATTCACATATAACGTTATTGAGAAAATGCTCTAATTTAACATATATTTTTGTCAAATCATTAACATTACTCGTTTAGATGTTTTCTTCAGTAGAAAATCATTAAAAGTCGGTTATCGTCGCCTTAACAGGTTTATTTGCACCAACAAGCTTTACCAACATCTTACTCAGCCAATCCTGTCTCAGACAGCAGGGTCCTATTCTAAAAGCCACATCAGACAGCCTTTACGTGCCATTCCATTCAACTCAAACCCATAACGGTTTCTATTGACGCGCGTTTCAGCTCGTAGTCCTTTGATACAGGTATTGAGGTATACCTGTATAGGTATACCACTTCGTAGCTGTGTATAGAGGTATCCTTGTTTTGTTGTCAGGCCTTTTCAGTCACCTCTGGTTTGTTGACTTTGTTTGGCTGTTTACATACTTTTAAAGATATGGTTTTTTGATTGAAGTGGTTAAATTGTAAAGGTATTTTGAAAGTGCGGACTGTTTTGTATGGTTTTAGAGGATTGGCTGTGTAGTTTATTTGCAATCAAAGGTTTACCTGTAGAATTCCTGACAGGAAAATGTAGGTATCTACCTACTTTTAATTGTGCGCGTCGAAAACTCATTGCAATATGTTAATTAAATTCGGTATATATTAGGTTTCTACTGGTTTCAATCAATCAATCAACTCAGCCTATCGCAGTCCACTGCTGGACATAGGCCTCTCCCAGGCTGCGCCACAACACCCTGTCCTCCGCCTTCCGCATCCAGTCTGACCCAGCCATCTTCTTAAGGTCGTCGGTCCATCTAGCTGGGGGGCGTCCCACACTACGCTTGCCGATACGCGGTCTCCACTCCAGGACTCGTCTGCTCCATCGGCCATCGGTCCTTCGACAAACATGGCCAGCTCACTGCCACTTCACTCACTTCTTCTTCTTCACTTCTACTGGTTTATACGAAATTAATTATTTTTAAAGAAACTCGTGTGTTGTAAAACCAATGGTGCAATCACTGGAATTAGACCGAGACCAATGTTCTAAATAATTTTATGAATTTCCGTAGAGGTCAATTTAATACTGAAAATCAGATTAAATCAATCCATCTGCCCGCCTTTTCCCAACTATGTCGTGGTTAGCTTCCAGTCTAACCGGATGCAGGTGAATAGCAGTATTTTACATGGAGCGACTGCCTAATTGACCTCCGCAACCCAGTTACTGGGTAACACGATACCCCTGGGTAAGACTGGTTGTCAGACTTTCGGGTTTCTGACGACCTTTAGGTCCACGAATAACAGCCTGGACCAACGGTTTTACGTGCTTTCCGAGGCACAGAGGAGTCCCGGTATCTAAAGATGGTCACCCATCCACGGACCAACCCCGGCAAGCTTAACTGGATGAAATTCAATCTGATTTTCTGGAACAGATTGACCAAGACTTTAAAAATATTTGAAGTAACCATTGTAACCCGAGAAAACGATAACAAACAAAATAAAGTAAAGTTGTTCCGGGACATTGAGTTATTATGTGTATATAACTCAATGTTCCGGGAGCCTTACCACGGCTTATAACGACTCTCTATCTCACTCACTCCTATTATTCAACCTACTCTACAAGCCAAGAAAAAGAACTCGATACGTTAGTATTTCCGACCAATTTTGATATAGACATACAAAGTAACACCATTAGGTATGTAGGTACTTACTGCCTTTGTTTCAAAAACACCTCACAACTCGACCAAGACTCCTCGCCTTCAAACTTGTCCATCTAACAATAATTGAATCTGCAGTACTATGGCAGTACATAGCCACTAAGAGCTTTTGTTTTGTGACAACGACATAACTTCACACACACTGCTGTAATGTACTGTGACAAGATAATTATCTTGCCTAAAGTCGAGCGTCCACTGCTCCGAAGGATATGCACGGCGAGGTTTACCTCGTTAGCTACGCGGTTCATTTGTTTACCAGCAATCTATATATATAAAAGAGAAGTCCACTCACTGACCACTCATCACGAAATCTCGGAAACTACTGGGCCGTGAGGTCTAAAATTTGGCACAAGCACTCTGTATGGGGTGCAAGCGCGCACTAAGAAAGGATTTTTATAAATTCGCACCTTAAGCGGTTGAAAAGTGGTGTCAAAGTTTGTATGAAAGTCCTATGTTTTTAAAGTTAGAGACATGAATGTTGGCCTGATTGTTCCTTTCGACTTCTAGGTGCTCACTAAGAAAGGATTTTACAAAATTCGGCGCTTAAGGGTGAAAATAAGGGTTTTTAATGTTTGTATGAAAAATGTACCAAATCCAGTTAAGATCCAAATTGAATCTTACGGCAACGAGTTATTGCATACTTTACATTGAAATTAGAATTCGGGGGCCGATAAAGATCTAAATTGAATTTTACGACAACGCGTTAATGCATATTTTACATTGAAATAAGAATTTTTGGAAGTTTCTTGAGGTTTATATTTAGTTTTTTTTTCTAGGTGGCCAGTATGTTTCAGTGCAGGCGTGATAACGTTCTAAAGTTTTTATGCCAGTTCTAGGTGGCCAGTATTTTTCAGTATGCAGGCATCTGCTAAAAGATAATGAAATGAGGTTCTAATTGGTATTCAGGTAACTAGAACGATGCATTTATAGCATTAAAGTCGAGAATGCCAAGGGGAAAACTTCACAATGTTTAAACGAACAACGAAGTCATGTATCAATCACAGAATACAAACCTAAGCGATACACGTTCAAGCTATAGTTACCGAAATTTCTGTTCTGCGATATTTTGTTATTACTTACTACTAATTTGCTTTGAAATATTTTTCATCGTCGTTGTTTGGTTTTCGTTTTGGTTTGTTTCGCTTCCTAATTTTAAATTGGAAGATAATAAATGTGTTTTTACCTATTGCCGGGTTGGCATTTTGTTATTTCTATTTCTTTGCGAATTACTTATTGTGTAGGTATTTCACACTATGGTATTACTATAATAGTTTTTAGTATTAGTCGTTCTTACTAGAAAAAGTGTCCTTGAATACCTACGTTCGTATTTTAATTTTATTGCTTAGTATCTTTGGTTTAGGCTGGTGTTCTAAGGGTTGGAAAAAGGCGGGAGAACTATTCCCATGTTAAATGGATGTCTGCACCAACTGACGGGGTCCAAAAGGGCCAATGCCTGCCAGGGTTATGAGCCTGTCCGAAAGGGATATCGTGGCCCTGGCACACACAGGCATTTGAAGGAACACGGGTGAGTTTTAGTCAGTAAAAGTCTGACACGCATCAAAATGACCTTCATTGCCTGAGAACCAGATTATTTTTACTCCCTGTTGTGCGTCCCCAAAACCAGCAATAAAAATACCATCTTGAAACACCTGGAACTCAAATGGGAATAGTTCTCCCGCTGCCATGAGTTCACAGGTGGTTCCGTAGGTGCCATTACAAGACATTTCAGTGACGTATTCACGCTTTGAACGATAAACAGCTCCTCCTGACCGATCCTGGGTAAAAGGTTGGAATATTTCCCAGTTTTTAGACACGTGGCGCACAATGCTGACTCGAATTTGAGAAGACAATGACATGGCCACGTTACTGTTCACCAAATAGGAGAGAGATGAAAATAAGCATGCGCCATCGCCAGGGATATTTACTATTTGGCAAAGAATTTGCATGCCACAATTGTGGCGATAAGTCCCCTCTATGAGGAGTGGCTAGAGAGGCGCCACGGCTTCCTCACCTTCCGCCTGAAGCACGTCCTCACCGGACACGGTTGTTTCGGGAGGTTCCTATTCAGAATAAAACGGGAGGAAACGCCCGGGTGTCACCACTGTGTGGATTGCCCGGAGGACACGGTGGAGCATACGGTTGAGGTCTGCCCTGCTTGGGCGGAGCACCGCCATGTCCTCACGGAGGCGATCGGCGGCGGTGATCTCTCGCATCAGGCCCTGGTTCAGGCCATGGTTCGGAGCGAGAGTGCACGGGAGGCCGTCACCTCCTTCTGCAAAGCAGTAATGCATGCAAAGGAGGAGGCGGAACGCGTGAGGGTGAGGCAGGGTTCGCGCCCGCACGCCCTTAGTCACCGCAGGAGACGCCCTGGGCGTCGGGAATCGCAGGCCGATTCCCGGCCACCGTGGGCGCGGGCTTGCGGACGGTGAGCGATGGGTAGCTCGCCGTCCGATAAGGACCAGGCCCGGGTCGACGGCGCGTTGTGTTCCACGCGCGCCTCAAAGAGATGTCAGCACCAATTGACGGGGTCCGAAAGGGCTAATGCCTGCCAGGGTTACGAGCCTGTCCGAAAGGGATATCGTGGCCCTGGCACACAGGCATTTGAAGGAACACGGGTGGGTTTCAGTCAGTAACAGTCGGACACGCCCTCCCCGCACCGGCCAGAGCGGGAGAAGTTATTTGATAATTTACCACCCAAAAAAATAAAAAAAGGCAGCGGCAGAACTATTCTCATTTGAGTTCCAGGTGTTTCATGATGGTATTTTTATTGCTGGTTTTGGGGAAGCACGGCAGGGAGTCAAAATAATTCGATTCTCAGGAAACTTTATTGAAGGTCATTTTGATGTTTTAATTCCGTTGGCTAATTTAAATAATAAAAAACCGGCCAAGTGCGAGTCGGACTCGCCCACGAAGGGTTCCGTACCATTATCTATAAAAATGGCAAAAAAATCACGTATGTTGTATGGGAGCCCCCCTTAAATATTTGGTTCATTTAAATTTAATTATTTATTTTTAAAGTGAATATATAACCTAATATTCTGTGAATATTTCAAGCATCTACCTGTTGCCGTTATCAATATCTAGCAAAAACGAGCAAAATAAAAACACGTTTGTTGTATGTGAGCCCCCTTAAATATTTACTTTATTCTGTTTTTTAGTATTTGTTGTTATACCGGCAACAGAAATACATCATCTGTGAAAATTTCAACTGTCTAACTATCACGGTTCATGAGATACAGCCTGGTGACAGACGGACAAACGGCAGAGCCGGTTCCCGTTTTACCCTTTGGGTACGGAACCCTAAAAATATCTTTGGACCCCTCACGCTGGCAAAATTGAAGAATCACCGACCGTCACCGACTCAGCGGTAAATGTGCAGTTGAATTCACAATCCCAGTCCCAATTCACTGCTATTGATTTTGTCGCAAGTCGCTTGCCTATAGTGAGCAAATGGAATGCGTGTAATTTTTTTTAAGGATTTTACTAAACCTTTGCTTCATTTACTTATATTAAATATTTTATAGTTTGTGAGGTTGTAGGGGTAATCTCTGGATTACTGAACCGATTTTGAAAAATCTTTTACCCATTGAAAGCCACGTTATTATTTTGTGAATGTCTCATCAAACCATAATTTAATCCGAAAAATGAAAAGACAGTAAAATGTTTACCGCCCAACGAAGTGGGCACGGGTCAGCTAGTTATATTATATTAAACAGATGGGTTATACACACACAAAACAACCGAAAAAAAAGTGCCGCGCAGCAGCGGCAGCACACCCCCACTTTTCATTCATTTTACATTTCACTACAAGTAAAATACGTCCCAATTAGAACGTTTTCGAGTCTTCACGATTGCGCGCTCATAACATATCTGTTTAATATAATATCATTGTTTACCAGCATTTGTTTCGTGTGTGGTGAGGCCGTGACTCTGAGTGGACGATCCCGCCTACATCCATATTTCCATACTAATGTTATAAAGGCGAAAGCAACTCTATCTATCTGTTTCCTTTTCAAGCTAAAACAATTGAATTATTTGGATGAAGTTTGGCATACCTACGAATCGACCATGACCTGAGTTAGGATTAGGACACACTTTTTGTGCCGTTAGTACGCTCCCGTGGGACAATTGCCGACCTACACGCGGGCAAAAGCTAGTATTTTAACCGACTTCCAAAAAGGTTATAAATAATTATGTTCGTCTATATACTTCCCGTTTGGTGCCCGTAAAGAATAGCACCATCCCATTTCTTCCCGTGGGTGTTGTAAAAGGCGACTAAGGGACTTAGTCTGCCCATTCCCATAGAGAATGGGCAGCAGCGTACTCATTTTTAAAACCATACTGTGCGTCCATCCAAGCGTGGCGATTATGGCAAATCCCCTCCCTTTTGGGGGCGACCTATGTCCAGCAGTGGACGTCTTTTGGCTCAAATGATGATGATGATGATGATGATGGTGTTCGTCTGTACGTTTGGTTTTTTTTGTGTACATATCACCGATTTCTCGGTCAATTGTGGACCGATTTAGAAAATTCAATTTTTGTTTGAAATGGCATGCTCTCGAGGTGGTCCTATTGTCACCAAGTCAGAATTTAATAAGGGGATCCCATGAAAATCGAGGGAAATCCTAAAATTTTATAGGCACACCTATAGCGATTTGGGTATTTTTTATAGTAACTGATGCATTTGCTCTCGGAAAACACCATTTTCAAGATCGGTTTCAAGACCACCGATGGCCACTGGAACTACTTAATAATAAGTATTTAACGGGTTGCGATTTGATTAGTTATTTTAATATGGTTTCTAAGCAACTTATGCTCGTCACAATGCATATGGTGAGTGGCAGTTCTCCTGGTTCCTACTAAGAGAACTCCTTAACAATTAACATTCCTGCATCGGGAAAAGCAATATTTTGTAAAAGGTGGTGATAAGTTGATTAGGCTATCTATTGTAACTTAGATAAATTACAAACAAAGCCACAAAAAATGAATAAACAAATAAATTAAAAAAAAAACAACCGTCTTCCAAAAAGTAAAAAGTTTTGTATAAAACGAAGTTCATAGAGGGACACGTGCGTAGATAAGCCGAGGGTCACTGTGGAGCGGCTCCCTCACATTGTTTTGGCCGCGTAAACTAAGTACTGTTCCGTGTGTTGATTATAACTTTTTTGTGGGTTTGGCTGTAATAAGGGCTAAAGCCTTTCTGAATGCTTGTTTGGGAAGTCTCACATGGTTATTTTGTGGTTAAATCTCATATGATAAGACGTACGGTAGCCTAATAATTAACCACCACGTGAAGTAATTACGAACATTTTTTAAATGATCATAGATCATTAAATAAGTGATAGTAAATTACCGGTTTATCAACAATACCTATAAAGATACAAAATAAATATGTTGATGCCTGGGATAACTAATAAGGGTGGCCAATTTGTCATATCCAAACCGTAACTTGTCGTACTATGTTCTTCGAATTTTAGTACAAAGAAAATGAATCGAAATTCGAAGAATTGCCGCTTTGCTTTGATCGAGTTGCAATGGTCTTGCGGTTCACAAAAGCACAAACTTACGTCGTACAGTGTACGTCATGTTTGATATGGCGATATAACCACAGGTCAGTGGTCAGGAGAAACAATGCAGGTATGCATTTCGTATCACTACGTAGTAGATTGAACCTATTTTTTTTAAATATCAGCTATAATGATAACTTAAAAAAAAAAAAAAAAACGGCCAAGTGCGTGTTTTTTTTTAAATCTGATCTGTAACTACCTATTCAATTCGGCTATGGCTAATAATAATCGTAATAGCTGTATCTATATTATTAATTCAAACCTAATATTTTGCATGCCGTAAGGTAAAATGTACCGGGACACTTAAAAAATATTCCAACTTATATGTATACCTACATTATCAGCAAATATATGATTTCTTTCTTTCTTTCTTTCTTTCATAGTTGGGATGAATTTATCCTGAGAACAAACTTAACATTGTAGTTGAATAACATGTTCCCTCATACATTCCAACTGCAAATGTAAGTTTGTAGGCACAATATTTAGAGATTTATCATGTTATTTTTTTAAATTTTCTGAGGTCATGTGAATGAAGTAACTGGTCCATAACAATAAGTAGGCCCAAAGGATGCCGGTTTTAGAAACCCACGGAATTAATTTCATGCGATCCAAGTAACATTGATTTAACTGTAATCCTTTGGGAATCCGTCTTTGTAATTTGTTCTCTTAACGGTCGGGTTCTGCTAATTAATTTTGGCAGCTTAAGTAACGTTAATTCTGATAATCACCTTATTTACAAGATATTCGTCTTGAAGTTGAACAAAAATAAGGACGAGTTTTTAGCTCGTGAGAATATTAATTTCAAAATTCTTGTCTAAAGTAGACTAAAACTAAGTAATAACTAAGAAGAAACTTACAAAATTGTTATCTCATCACTATTTAGGGCAGTTCTCCAACTATTTGAATCAAAAACATTTTTCGTTAAAGTAAGTCCAACATGATACTGGCGGGTCACGGTGAGCGAACAAACTTTAATCCTTTTTTCATTTCTTAATAGCTTCGCCATTTTCTCAACAAAGTGGAAAGAATTTTCGAGCGGTACAATTAACTGTCTCGCTAAGAGTTAATTAAGACGAAGGCTGATACTGCACTTTGCAGGCTACTTTTAAACTGAGGAAAAAGTTTAAAGCACCACTTCTCTTGTTGCCGGTGTCATTTTGTTCGACTTGGAGATAAGAACTGTTAAAAATATGAGTTACAGTATCTTGTTTTCTGTTAATTAGACATTGGAATCAATAATCCGTTTGCTAACAGTAGCGATTATGCCACTGTTAAGATCAGATAGGGCCTATCCACCAGAATCACCAGATGCACGTAGGTAGGCATACAGCGTGCCGCTACAGTGGAGACATTAATTTAACACACGTATACAGTTTCGCCTTTACGTTTTATGAAAATATTTGAATTTTAATAACCATTATTATTTATTTACAATTTTCTAAAATAGCATCTTGGAGCAACCTGTACTTAAAGAACTGTAGCACAGAAGTAATCAGCCGTGGTCATGGATCATAACATCTAATCAATTAAATTAAAACAAATAACGTGCAAGGAGTAGGCGAATTGAAGGAAAGAGAGAGCTAAATTATTATTTAGTTTGTCCGTATTTTTTTTAATTTTTCAATTTATAATTATTTATCTTATTATAATATATAAAATTTATTTTTAAATTAAAATAAAATGATTACTGGCCATTAGTCCTACCAGTTTATTAAATGAATGTCGCCACTGTAGCGGCACGCTGTATATAAAATACTGAGGCAGAATTACCGAAATTACCACCCCGGAAAGTCAACCGGAACTTTTCAGAAGTTGGTGCCATAAAAGTTTAATAACAATAAATATGACGAGGCCTAAAACTATCATCATATTTTCAGCCATTATTTACTGATCGCCACAAAATAAACCTTAGATGCCTTTGAAGTTGCAAGGGTCACCCGTTCCATCCAATTGTATGGGTGCTTGGCGTCAAACAATAAATCAGATAAGTTTATAGATGTATGAGAAACGGGGTGTAATGTTCCCTCGTTCCACCATAGAAAAGAGAGGATCCTCCAACCAGACGGGTGTTGTGTCTAGTGGGACTCTCCTTCACGCGTTCCGCCTCCTCCTTTACGAGCATTATTGCTTCGCAGAATGAGGTGACGGCCTCCCATGCACTGTCGCTCCCTCCGAACCATGGCCTGAACCAGGGCCGGACGCGAGTGATCGCAACCGCCGATCGCCTCCGTGAGGACACGGCGGCTCCGCCCAAGCCGGGCAGACCTCCACCGTATGCTCCACCGTGTCCTCCAGGCGATCCAGACAGTGGTAACACCTGGGCCTTTCCTCACGCTTTATCCTGAACAGGAACCTCTCGAAACAACCGTGTCCAGTGAGGACCTGCGTCAGGTGGAAGGTGAGGACGCCGTGACGCCTCTCTAGCGACTCCTCAAAAAGAGGACTTATCGCCACAATTATTGTGGCGATAAGTCCTCTCTGAGTGCGATTGTCGCCGTGATTTCTCGCGGCAGCGGAGATTCGCCCCGGCGTTTCGCCTCCTCGTGCCACTCCCAAATGTTCGCGAAGACTTTTGGTTCCAGATCAAATAGCGGTAGTCCGGCAAGGAGGCTCGCTACCTCACTGGAGACCGTGCGGTATCCTCGGACCAGCCTGATGGCCATGACCCTTTGGAACGCGTTCAATCGGCGGGCTGGTCGCAACCTTATAGAACGTGCCCACACGGTGCCCCGCAAAGGGCCATGGACCGCACGACCCCCGCGATGACTGATGTCGGGACGTTGTTTATGCTAGTCGCGCAGTAAACTCTGCTTGCGCGATGCAGGATTTTTTCGTGACGTCAGTGTGATGCGTAGTTTGCATGCGGCCATGTAGATGTCCACAAGCGTCTAAGAGGCACCTCTACGGAACCCTAAAGAAATCACACACAAACAATGCACAGTGCTATCTTATCTCTCCACCACTCGGTTGACTGGTAAAACATACCAGAGCATTAAGTCCACCTTTGTACCTTTTATGTTGTACCTTTTAATTACATTTTATAAATAAATATAGGCTATCACGCTGGAATTCTCTAACGGGTAGGCAGAGATATATTGAGAACACATTTCTCTTATTAAAGTCCCATGTAAAAGAGAGCAAGCTTAGTGCCATAAATTCAGACTAAGAATATTTTATAATAATAGAAAACCGGCCAAGTGCGTGTCGGACCACGCACAATCAAGGGTTCCGTAGTTGGGATGAATTTATCCCAAGAACAAACTTAACATTGTACCTGAAAAACTTTTTCCCTCATACATTCCAACTGCAAATGTTAGTCTCTGTAGTTAATCACACTTAATATTATAAAGGCGAAAGTTTGTGTGTGTTTGTTTGTTACTGCTTCACGCTGAAACGGCTGGACCAATTTTGATAAAATTATGTATGGAGGTAGCTGACACCCTGGATTAACATATTAGTTACTTTTTACCCTGATATTCTCACGGGATCGAGACTGACGAGTGAAACCGCGGGGCGCAGCTAGTGATTAAATTAATGAGTTTCGGACTTCTTCCTTCACTTGTGCTGTGAGTGTGAGACGTGGCTTACCATGAAAACAATAACACTTTACCCAATCCGAGGATTGAACTCTCGACCATAAGTTATTTTAGTTTAGCAGGCACACGTAATCGACGAGATTGACGTATTTAAAAAAAAATCTGCAAAAACAGGTTTAAAAAAACTTTTTGTAAAAAGAAAATAACCGACTCCCAAAAAAACACTACAAAGTGAAAAATAACTTAAATTTCGGAAGTCGGTGTCTTTAGATCTGTATTTTAGTTTTTTGCCACCGACTTCCGAAATTAAAGTTATTTTTCACATTGTAGTGTTTTTTTGGAAGTCGGTTATTTTTTTTTTACAAAAAGTTTTTTATTTTACACTTTTTAGAGGGTCAGTTTTTAATTTATCTTATTTATCTTTTTAATTTATTTATTTTTTTATAGCCTAAAGCCAACTGCTCATCACCTTTTACAAAATATTGCTTTTCCCGATACTGGGACGGTAATTGTTGAGGAGTTCTCCTGGTAAGAACCAGGAGAACTGCAACTCACTCACGCATTGTGACGAGCATAAATTGCTTAGCAACCATATTAAAGCACCTAATCGAATCGCAACCCGTTAAATACTTATTATTATATTGTTCCGGTGGCCATCTGTGGTCTCCATCAACAGTTCCACTTCACCAAATGGTGATTTTCAGGACCAATTGCTTGAGTTACTTTAAAAAATACCCAAATCGCTATAGGTTTGTCTATAAAATTCGAGGATTGCCCTCGATTTCCATGAGATCCCCTCATCAGATTCTGATTTGGTGGCAATGGGACCACCTCGGGAGCATACCCTTTGAAACAAAAAAAAAAAAATTCATAATCGGTCCATAATGGACGGAGATATAGGTGAACAAACAAAAAAAAAAAAAAAACATACAGCCGAACATATAACCTCCTCCTTTTTGGAAGTCGGTTAAAAAAGTTATCCATTCAGTTTGTACTATGCATGGAATTCGGTCCAGTTTGTGTTCAATTGGCTGCTAAAACACTTATTAGCAATCTAACCCGCATTCGATTCGCTGCCCTCTCTCTCATAGCCGGCTGTACTGAGGAAGCGTATCGGACTACTAACAGTTTGTTACCGATGGAATGTTAAAGTATAGGTACTAAACACTATTTGCAGTGTTACAAAATTAGTACCTACTAGCTTTTGCCCGCTGCTTTGCCCGCGCGGGAGTCGCAAATTATGCAACGGAAATGTACTACCGGAATAACTTTAGCCCATGTTTTAATCCAGGTTATTAACTACCTATCTATGTGCTAAATTTCATCGAAAACCATTCAGCCGTTTTTGCGCCAAACCGGAATATATACATTCAGACAGAAACACAAACGTAAATTCTTTGTTACTATTTTTTTATTATATCAATATGTGTCGGCGCGCGATGATTTAGTCGATTTATTTTAACACTTTTTCAAAAGTTGTAATCGATTATTTGTACTCTGTGGTTTAGAATTTATTTCTTTGGTGCTATTTTTATTTAGAGCGGTTAACACCGAATAGGGTTGTGAGTGTCATGGCGGCGGAAGGATCACTCCTGATGCGATCGTTACGCGGTGCATACGCACAAATCCATTGGGTCTAAATGAAAGCTTAAAAAAATATTGATTAGGTTTTGTTGCGACAGTTGTGAGTAAATTAAGTGCATTGTTTTGCGAGTATTATTTTTCAAAAACTTGCATGTGCCCATGATGGCGATCAACAGATGACGATTCAATAGCGACACGTGGTGTCTCAGCCGCTCGAACATCCGTCATATGTATGTGTAGCGGCATCAACATCGCCACATGCGAACAACGCGTCACACTGACGTCACGCAAAATCCTGCATCGCGCAAGCAGAGTTTACGGCGCAACTAGCATATATACAACATCCCGACATCAACCGTCGGGCAGTAGCCCACCAGACACAACACCCGTCTGGTTGGAGGATCCTTCCTTTTCTATAGAGGCTGAGTGAACTTTACACCCTGTTCCTCATACCTCTAAATATGTTTAGACTAGCTTTTGTCTGCGGCTATGCCCGCACGGATGTCAAAAAATATGTCACGGGAACGTAGGTACTACTGGGATTAAAAGCACCCTATGTGTAAATCCAGGTTATAAACTATCCGTGTACCTCATCCAAACCCGTTCAACCATTTTGCGCCAATTTGGGACATCATCATTCATTCATAATTTCAGCCAAAGACGTCCACTGCTGGACATAGGCCTCCCCCAAAGGGAGGGGATTGCCATAATCGCCACACTCGGCAGGCGGGTTGTAGATCACAGTATGGTGTTAAAATGCATAGATAACGCTGCTGCCCATTCTGTAGTAAGTTCCGTAGTCGCCTTTTATGACACCCACGGGAAGAAAAAGGATGGTGCTATTCTTTACGTCCGGCACCACGGACAACCCACACATCCGGAACACACCGCACACGGACACCATCCGGAACATACCTACATCCAGACAATCAGACAGACGGACGAAAATTCTTCGTTACTATTTTATTTTAATATGTACAGATTACTTGAAGGTATGTACGAGTATATTATGCTATTTTCATCGTTGTTGATCAAGATAGCATAAATGTCAAAAAACCTTTGACCAAAGAATGTCGAGTTGACATTAACCTAAAAACTTTATAAGGACCGGCCATTTTATAAAATTTAAATATATTATTCTACTTGTTCTTTTTAGGAACAGCATTAAAAATCATCATCATCATTATCATTTCAGCCGAAAGACGTCCACTGCTGGACATAGGCCTCCCCCAAAAGGGGGGATTTGTCATAAACGCCACGCTTGGCAGGCGGGTTGGCGATCGCAGTATGGTGTTAAAATGCATAGAGAACGCTGCTGCCCATTCTCTTGTAAATAAGTCCCTTAGTCGCCTTTTGCGACACCCACGGGAAGAAATAGGGTAATGCTATTCTTTACGTCCGGCACCACACGGAATACATGCATTAAATCAACAAGAAATTAAACCCAACCCAAAAACTCATGTAACAGAAAATCGACAGCAAACGCAACGAAACGTTAATCGTAAATAATATATCGAAGGGCCATTTATCACGACTCGAACAATGGTACCTTCCACCAAGGAGTGCCAGTCCCCCCCCGTCCTCCTTGGTTCAAACGTAAGTGCATGTTTTGTTCTGGAATGGATCCTTTTTTATCAGGTACGTCCCTTTTCTTGTCAAGAGCCGCACCCTTCGAGGGTTTGGGTAAAAGCCGGATAAGTAGCTATGGCGTTACTAATATGAAAATTAGGTGGCCGTTAATATGGTGGGTGCGTTAAAATGATATAGGATGTTTATATTATATACAGAAAATTGCCATAAATATATAAATATTGTATTTCATTGATTTAATCTATCTTATTATAACTTGATTGATCTGATGCTGTAAATAACAGTGAGAGCATTTTTTTTTTGTTTCAATTTGGAACTGTTTACATTGCTTTCCCATAAATATACGCCTAGTCTAAGTACCATTACACTAAGTAAAGCCATTTAGACTAGGCGTATACTCAGATATACACAAAGAGCATCTGATTCACGCCCTATGAGCGTTTACGACGTACGGCATTTCATACAAACTTTCACGCCCTTGTTTTTGGAAATGACTAAACTGATTTTAATGAAACTTCATACACATAAGCAGGATAAAAAAGTCTAAAAAGTTAGTTAAGATAATTTTCGAAATGTCTTATTTAAAAAGAGATAACTGGAAATCTCTGTTTCTATGGAAAATTTAAAATCGGTCTAATTTGGCTGTAACACTATTTTTCGAAAATGTTCTTAACTAACTTTTTAGACCTTTGTATCTTGCTCATGCGTATGAAGTTTCATCAAAATAGGTTCAGCCATTTCAAAAAACAAGGGCTTGAAAGTTTGTATGAAATGCCGTAACTCATAAACGCTCTTAATTTTAATTACGTAAGTAGGTACATAGCTATTGATTTTTTTGTGTGAAACAGCAGTATTTTATATGTAATTTATATTTCAGTTTGTCCCATACGCAAAAATTGTTCTTATTGTGTGTAATTTTACCGCATGAAAGAATGTTTGTGAATTCAACGTTAACCGGTTTATGCCACACAATCTCAATCATTATCCAAATAGAATTCTTCATAACCCATCATAAAGCATGGCCCATACATTCAGCCCCTCAAGACCTCAAAATGGTGCCTTTCAAAGATCCCCACAGCTACTTGAGGGATCATTGTGGTCTCCAAGACACTTGTGGCAGCATCTGCATCGCCGCATGCGAACTACGCATGACATTGACGTCATGCAAAAATCCTGCATCGCGCAAGCAGAGTTTACCGCGCGACTAAGCATAAACAATGGGGGAGTTTGTTGCGCCACTTCTTCTTCCCAGCTAAAGCACTAGGAAGTGGTGAAGGGTGGGCGTTTTTGGGGGACTGTCTCATGTAATTTTTGACGTTCGAAAAGTGCTGATTCTCAGCCTAGTTTGAATAAATGACTTTTGATTTTGATTTTGAATGTCCCGACATCAATCGTCAGACAGTAGCTCACCAGACACAACACCTGTCTGGTCGGAGGATCCTCCCTTTTCATTGCAGATGAAGGAATTTTACACTTTGTTCTTCGTACACCTAACTATACACTTATATATCTGATGGAACGGGTGACTCTTGCAACTTCAAAGGCATCTTAGGTTTATTTAAGGTTCCATAAATATGATATTAGTTTTAGGCATCGTCATATTTATTGTTATTAAACTTATAAGCAGGGCTTGAAACCAGTTTTATTTTTATTTCCGAAGATACGAATTATTTTGATACAATTGAAATTAGCTTCTAAAATTGCTTCATCACATTAAGTTCAGCATTGATTTTGTAACAAAATATTAAATAATTAACGAAATATGTTCAAAAACCTTTATAATAACGGTTAAGGTTACATAGAAAATTAACCGGTTTCCAAGCCCTGCATGGCACCAACTTGTGATAAGTTCCGGATGACTTTTCTGGCGGGTAATTTCGTAAATTCTGCCTCAGTGTTTTATATATACCTACGTGCATTTGGTGATTCTGGTGAATAGGGCCTATCTGATCTTAACAGCGGCATAATCGCTATGGTTAACAAACAGATTATTGATTCCAATGGTAATTAACAGACAACAAGATACAGTAACCCATATTTTTAACAGTATTTTCAAGTCGAACAAAATAACACCCACAACAAGAGAAGTGGTGCTTTAAACTTTTCCTCAGTTAAAAAGTAGAGTGCAAAGTGCAGTATCAGCCTTCGTCTTAATTAACTCTTAGCGAGACAGTTAATTGTACCGCTCGAAGATTCTTTCCACTTTGCTGAGAAAATGGCGAAGCTATTAAGAAATGAAAAAAGGATTAAAGTTTGTTCGCTCACCGTGACCCGCCAGTATCATGTCGGACTTACTTTAACGAAAAATGTTTTTGATTAAAATAGTTGGAGAACCGCCCTAAATAGTGATGAGATAACAATTTTGTAAGTTTCTTCTTAGTTATTACTTAGTTTTAGTCTACTTTAGACAAGAATTTTGAAATTAATATTCTTACGAGCTAAAAACTCGTTCTTATTTTTGTTCAACTTTAACACGAATATCTTGTAAATCTTCTTTAAGATGATTATCAGAATTAACGTTACTTAAGCTGCCAAAATATTTTACAGTTAAATCAATGTTACTTGGATCGCATGAAATTAATTCCGTGGGATTCTAAAACCGGCACCCTTTGGGCCCACTTATTGTTATGGGCCAGTTACTTCATTTACATGAAATGAGAAAATTTTATTAAGGACCATTAAAGCAATGCCGTTTTCGTTGAATTAGGTTTACGAGAGTAAACCCACTGCCCTGTATGAATTATTTATTATTTGTGAATTCTGGGCTTAAAAAGTGCCTAATTTGCAGCTATAGTTTGTTATTGTGATTTAGAAAGGCTTTGAGTTGATTTTATTGCAGTAATTTTATAGCATTTTGGTTACCCATTGAAAGGGTTTTCGATAGGGTTTTTCTAAGCGATTAAACAAAAACCCATACGATAAGGGTAACCCTTATGAACGGCTTAAATTAAATTTTGGTAACCCATTGAATGGGTGTTTGATAAAAACCCACACGCTTAGGGTAACCCTTTTAAACGGCTTAATTTAAGCCATTCAAAATTACCCACACCGTATGGGTTTTACTAAAATGATAACCAAAATGGTCCCTGGGTAGAATAGAGATAGAATTGGTCCTATTACGCGTGCTGGGCGGATATCGAAATAACATAATATTATGACATTTTCATGTTACTGGGTTTCATGTAGGTATAGAACCCATTGAAATGGGTTATCATGTAACCCTTTCAATGGGTTTCTAGTATAAAACCCTTTCAGTGGGTTACACCATGATAAAGGTAACCCATTGAATGGGTTACCCCTTCGAAAGGCATAACCCTTAACCGGGGTTGTACGGTCCCTGTTTTATACAGAGAAACTAGAGATTCTTTGACAGCAGCACTGCACGTTTGTAAAGTGATATTTTAAATTCTTGGGCTATATTATGCTGCGAGATGAGTCATTTATATAATGTGTTTTTGTGTATTTATTGTACGTAAACTAAAGTGCCCAAGTAATCAGCTTACCTGTATATTTTTTAAATAAGAGAAGAGAAAGCCCAAGTTTAACTAGTAAAAAAACGTCTCTTACAGAACCCAGAACTCACAAAAAATCAGAGTATATAATTTTGTCAGTGTTGCGCACAGGGTAGCATTAATAATTACTTTATTGGATCCACGTCAGGTTACACGATGTGGGCTATGTTTTTCAGCGAACTATTTTGTCAGTAAACGACTGTTTTGCTTGTTTTAGTTTTTAGCATGAACTATACCAATATCCAGTTCCTCTGAAATTTAAAAATGCTTCGAATTGCAAAATGTGAAATTGTGAGTTGGCTGTCTCGTATATTCTGTATTGACGTTTGCTGCAATAAGTTTTTGCGATATTGCTGTGTGCAATCAGTAGTTGTCTGGCATTTTGGCTGAACTGGGCCTATTTGGCGCAGCCGCGAGGTGCACTTACACTTTCCTGCAAATTTCTTACAACGCACTTTACACTTATAATTAGTTTTAATTTTTTTATTATAGTTTGTGTGCCATTTAGGCTGTGCTAAATAAAAGTAATTTCTTTTTTTCTTGCAATCCTAGCCTTAGAATAACAGATTGAAACAACAATTATTGGAGAGATAAAAGAACAACGACAACGCTAGTACACTACAGTTGACTACAGTTGACACTTTGATTTTGACAGTGATGCAAAATCAGAGGTCAAATAACTGGGAAAGAACTAGCCGTACTTGTGTACACTTCACAATATAATAATGAAGTATTCCAAACTATGTATCTAAACTGTACATTAGTGTACATATTGGGTACATACAGGGTGGATTTTGAGATGGGGCAGTAAGGGCAGCTACCTTAACCGTTGTAGCTATATGAAAACGGTCTTAGGAGACTGTCCTTAACTTTTTGAGAAATTTTGAACTGCATTCACAGATTATGAAAAAAAATTACAGTCAGCAGGAAAATGGGCAGTTTTCACAAAAACTTTTTTTATGCTAATCGATCCTGTTTCTTATAAGGATCAAAAACCTCTATTAGACCAACTGAGGTTTGAGAACTAGAAAAGTCAGAAATCGCAAAAAAACTTTTCTCATACATTTCGTGGGTAACTTGCATTTTTTACCATCGATAAACTGGCTGTGAATGCAGATCGAAATTTCTCAAAAAGTTAAGGACTGTCTTCTAACGCCGTTTTTCTGTAGCTACAACGGTTAAGGTAGCTGCCCTTACTACCCCATCTCAAGAATCCACCCTGTATATTTAGTTATATGTGCAATCTTACTTTCTTGGTTCAGAATAACTCGTAAAAAGGCAGCAACCCAGTTTTATGTAAGTAGTATGAAGAGCTGTATTAAATTCTATCTTCAGAAATATAGTCGCTAATACTGCGAGAACAATGTCCTCAGGGTTCGAAAGGGGTTCTCATGATGTATTCAGATACTAACACCAAAGTCATGTTGTATTTTTATGTTAAAAAAACCGGCAATTTGCGTATCTCACCATGCACAATAAAAGGTTCCGTAGGTACTTGGGATGCCTTTATCCCAAGAACAAACTTAACATTGTAGTTGAAAAAAATGTTCCGCCATACCTTCCAACTGCATTGTAGGTTTGTACGCACAATATTCAGTGATTTACCTTGTTATTTTAAGACCATAGACTTTTTATAAGTTTTCTACAGGAAAACCACCATCCATAAGTATAGAACTATTCTCTGTATTTTTTTCAACATTTGAGGCTCAGCAGTTTCGGAGATAAGGGGAGTATATAATGGTAAATTTTTATCTATTATCTTTAATAACTTTAAAACGAAATACTTTCAATATTAATTAATACTTCAAAAATCAAAGAAAAAAGAAGAAACTATTTTCATTTGATATGTCAGACGGTAGTACGCATAAACTATTTTTAAGCCCTAAAAGCTCCATATTTAAAATTCATTTATTTACGTTACACCTTCGTGTTTGGGTCACAGAAATTTATAAATGTGTACCAAATTGCAACTTAATCAGTCCAGTAGATTCGAAGCAAATCGGCTGTGACAGACGGACAGACAGACAGATGGACACACGAGTGATCCTATAAGAGCACAATTTTTTCCTTTTGAGGTACGGAACCCTAAAAATAATATTTATAGCATAAACATGCTACCAGAAGGCCAATTCTCGTAATTTAAAACGTTCAAAATCTAGTCGCAATCTCATCTTGGCGACAAACAAACGTCAAAAAATTGTCAAAATGTAGGGAAATAAGAGGTATTTTTGACAGATTTATGGCCGTTTTCACCATCGTTCCCTCAAACCCCTCCTTACTAAGGGTCTCTTAACCTAAGAGACTCCCTAAATCAGCCCCTTACCTAATGTGGTTTTCACCAGAGCCCTCCTACGTAAGGACCACTTAGATAAGTGACAGTTTTGTTTTTAAACAGGGAGTCCGAGGTAGATTAATGTAAAATAGTAAGATTTTGCTGGGTTTTTTTTAGATCACCTCATGGTTTTCGACTAGAGCAACAATTTATTTCCAGAAAAGATTGTCATGCGAGCTACCATTTTGGAAATATAGATCGTTTAATATACAATATAATAAAACATGTAAGGCCCTTATCTCGGAAACGGTCCGTCGTAGTGCCATGCGTCTCGGAAGCTAAATGGTTTCTATAGTCAAGGTTATTAACACGATACTGCAATAAAATTGGTAGAATTTTGAAAGAAAAAACAACGATTTTTTTTAAGTCTTCGCGCCATTGTGCCCCTAAGGCTACACTGCTACACTCCAACCCTTAACGGAGGTACTGACTTATTCCTGCAAATATTAGATACATAAAAATTTGGTATTGCGAATCGTAATATTAATAATCACCAATGTAATAAGTACCTGTGTTTAAAACACTTTTGAAAAACAAATAGAAGTAAACAAGTAAATACTTTATATGTAGATATTAGGTAGCTAAAAAAATCATGTCATCTGTGTATTCTAAATAGTGTTCTATTTTATTCTAACAAAAATAACACACTGGCCATGGATAACTTAAATCTTTTGAATATGTCCTCATGGTCATATTTCGTGAAAAAATCCGGTCTTTCGCGATAAATATGTGGCCGTCTGAATAAACTTTGATTCGTAACTAAATCCACAGTTTCGATAGCTTCTAAACTGTCTATAAAATCTTCCATTTCGTCTCAACTATTCTCGTTCAACAACCAATAAAGTGTCACTTAGCGCTAAGATACCAAGTATCGGGCCCCTATTTTTAAGGGACCCCTTAGGACCATAAGTGTCCCTTATGTGATGGTGAAAACGAAACTAACACTTAAAATTTCTTAGGTGCCTCCCTAAATTTAAGGAACGATGGTGAAAACGGCCATGAGACTGAGATCAGACTGTGAACGTTCTTAAAATTAGTAGAATTGCCCCTCAGGTGATAGCGATGTAAAGTTACCTAAAAATATTATTTTTTAGTGTTAGTCTTCTAAACGTAAGACTAACAGTAGAGCGGTTCAACGTGCTAAGGAATAACCTGGCACACACACGTTTTGTAGACGGTGGTAAGAAGGATGGATGCGTAGTTCATACAAACGAAATACTAAAATAATTTGTAACACAAACATATTCATAAGGTAGTGTGTCTTTATTCCGATTGGAATACACAATATCTAGGTTCCCAAATATTTACTCGTATTTTGAATACACACTGATTTAAACAAGAGTTATGAAAAAAATAAGTTTTCTATAGAAATTGTAAATTCCTCATATCTCATCTTTATTTATATCATTGTCTTTTCAAAATATATATTTGGGAACATAGATATTCTGTAATCCAATCGAAATAAATACACACTACCTTTATAATATGTTTGATTTACAAATTCTCACCCTCACATCGAACAACAGTTATATTATGTGTATAAAATTGTTTAATAAAATTCCAAGTACCATTACGACACTCCCATTTTTTAAATTCAAGAGTGTTCTTACAAAAATATTAATTGATAAATGTTTTTATAGTGTACTTGAGTTCCTAGATTATAAGTTGTAAGTCTGAATAATTGTAGTATCATGATTGACACTCAATTTAGAATTAATTTAATATAATTTAATTTAATAAATTTATTAATTGCATGCACAATCTAAATTAATTAGTTTTCTTTATATAGTAAATAATTATGTAAAATTTGCACGCCGGAATTAATGGCAGAATAAGAGATCAATATACTTATCTTTAAGAACAATCTGTACCTTATTTGCGCAAATAAATGATTTTGTTTTTTTTTTTTTATAATTTTGTTACGTTTGTATGAACTATGCATGCTCTATCGTTTTGCGTCAATTTCATAACTCCACCATGTTGACCCACTAAACAATATTGACCATGAAAAAAAATATCGAATTGAGATCCTACTCCCTTATTTGAAGCCAGATAAAAATAGGACTCTTTATAAATATTTTCTAGGCAACATTGAACAAGAAGGCGGAGTCTACCACGTACCGGTATTTATTACACTGGCTAGACCAAGTAATCCAGAGGCTCTAAAATAGTAGATATCTATCTAAGCAACTCACCGTATAGAATAAGCGAAGGCCATGACAGCATCAGACACAAACTGCAGCTGCCGCTCGAACTCCGTGTTGTTGACGCTGAGCCGCTCTTGGCCGGAGCAAGGCCTGGCGAACTGGCCGTTGTACGGCGTCCGGGGGCTGCCGGGGTAGCGGCACTGGAAATGGTCTTCCCAGAACTCTGTGAAGGGAATTATGGTTTTACGTTTCTAAAGACATTAATATTATTATGATCGATATCAGTTGTAAATAACATCTTGATTTTACAAATGATATCGATCGTTATTTACATTCTTTTTAGGGTTCCGTAGTAAACAAGGAACCGAGCTGTTCCCTACATTTGTGTTCACTGAAATTGACAAAATGTATGGAACAGCTGATTATTATTTCGCGATTTCAAGGTTGGTCCCATAGAAAAAATTGTTCAAAATGATGAGTACAATGACCCCTTTTCGGGTTTAGTATAGACAAAAACTAATGTTGTATAACGAAATTAAAAGGAAAAATATCACAGCTAAGTAGGGTTTACAAGTTAACGAGTAATCGTCGACCAACTTAAATTTGCAGTTGAAAAATTGACCGTAACGTATATAGATGTATGGGAGAGCATGTTTTTGAACTACAATGTTAAGATTGTTTTTGGGATGAATTCATCCTAACTACGAAACCCTTCATTGTGCGTGGTCCGACACGTACTTGGCCAGTTTTTTTCTTTTTATTCGCGGTGTCCAAAATCCTCATGGATGTCTCCGCCCTGGGGTGGGCGGAGGGGTCTGTCAGACTCTTACTGACTAAAAACCACTCCAGTGTTCCCTTCCCACACTTGCACCGGGGATCATGGGATCGTGTACGACTTCCGCGATCCCCAGCTGGTGATATTAAAGTACGTCAACTAGAAATCGTTTATTTTAACATTAGAATTATAATATGGAGATAACGTTTTTCCCAAACTAGGCACAACCTGTATCTTGGGCACCATTAAATAAAACTTTAGGTAAAATTGAAAGAAAAAGTCAAACTCAAAGCATTTATTTCAATTAAACCATTTACAGGCATTTTTGAATTGCCAAGGAGTTGGTCAGTCAGAAATATGAAGCTAGTTGCCCCTTCAAAATCGTAGTAGGTACATTTATGGAGAAGAACAGGCAAAAAACTTCATTGACACTCTTATAGATTATAATGTTACAAAAATATTGTTACATCTTTAATGTTGAATTTATAACTAAATGTGAGGACGATATAAAAAGTAAAAAACAAAAAACGTGTCCATAGTAAGTACAGCAAATAGAAACAAACAAAAAAAAAACAATTGGTTCAAAAAAGTTGAAATAGGCAAATAATATATGTATTCGGTGAATTCTACATCCAGGTTCCCGTGTATAAAAAAACTGCTTTCTTTTAGAGTGTTTTGACATTAAATGAACACTTGCCGCTATTCTTAAAAGAAAAATATTTTGTTGATAAAATCTAAAATAGAACTGGCGAAAACTCTATATCATTTTTCTAGCCCAAAGCCACAAAGCTAAACAAATAAACAATTGAAAAATGTTCCTTTAGTAAACAGGAATAAATTGTTCAGATGCACCGCGCAGTCAGACCAGAGACACAAAACTTTTTAAAACAAAGTCAGATTCAAAGGCTGGTATTCAACTGTTCTGTGAAGTTCCTGCGGTTTCCTACCGTCTTCAAAAGAATTGGAAGCTTGCATTGTGTGTATGGAAATCGTTTCTATTCATGAAAACCTGAATTGTGGGAGCCATTCGTCTTAGTAGCTTCTGTGACAAGGGATGTCTCGAGATCTTGTTTCTACAGTAAATGCTTAAATGTTCACTCTATTAGGAACGTGAATCCTGTAGGAATAATAACACGGTCGGGCTAATTTGGGTTGTATTAGATACAAGAAAATATATAGAATATTTTCGTTGTTCACATTTTTACCTAAAGGTCTTTGGATTTTTTTCTTGCATTTGACTTTTCTTGTAAACTATAATTGGCTACAAAATTCGACGAGTTATTTGTTGAAGAAGAGAAATTAGTTTTAAATGTCCTTTAAAATTCTATGCGTCATAAAAATAGAAGAGAATAAAACTTAATTACAAAATTTTAAATTAGCAAAGCAGGTACATACATAATAGAAGTTCTGTCTAAAGAGATTACAGCGACTATGTAAATGAGAGGGCTGTCAGTAAAACTAAGGCGTTGGGGGTTGGGAATTAGTCCGAGGTTTGGGTTCAGCGATACCACTCTTTATTATATTTTCTAAAGTTTACACGAGCTTTGTTTGAAAAAGAGGGATTTCAATTTCATCATAGGGGTTTAGGGACTTGGTTTTTAACCAAAGCTAAAAATGATTGGTGCGCTTCCAAAATGTGGTCAGTACCTAAAAATGAGACTTTTTCGTCGTTAAGTGCGTTCTAATTCAAATTTGAATCATTGAGGTAAATAAAAAAACCGGCCAAGTGCGAGTCGGACTCGCGCACGAAGGGTTCCGTAACATTATCTATAAAAATGGCAAAAAAACGCGTTTGTTGTATGGGAGCCCCCCTTAAATATTTGTTTTATTTAAATTTAATTATTTATTTTTAAAGTCAATATATATCTACATATTTTTTGAATATTTCAAGCGTCTACCTGTTGCCGTTATCAATATAGAGCAAAAACGAGCAAAAAAATCACGTTTGTTGTATGGGAGCCCCCTTAAATATTTATTTTATTCTATTTTTGTTGTTATAGCGGCAACAGAAATACATCATCTGTGAAAATTTGTTGTGACAGACGGACAGACAGACAGACAGACGGCGGAACCTTAGTAATAGGGTTCCCGTTTTACCCTTTGGGTACGGAACCCTAAAAACTAAATTAATATCACCACTGTACTACGTCTAATTAACTCACAATCATCCAATTTTTTATTTTTATTATCATGCAGGAAAGTAAACATTCGAATGCCAATTTGGGAGAGCCCTAACTGCATGTGTTAACTGTGATAAGCTTGATATTTGGCATATAAACTCATACATTTATGTAGACTAAATAACAACACCGCAACCTGGCCCTAGATAAACAGTACGTGAACTATGCAATGGTTAGTAGCAGTACGTGGACTTAGTTCTTATATCGTACGTACAAATCTATTTGCATTGTGTAGATTTATGGCTGAACAAAGCAGACACTGTGTTTAAGTAGCGGTGGCACGAAGGCAGATAAGTAAAAGTTATAGACTTACAACCAATTTCACGGATCAAAGCATATCCATATAAGTTAGATACGTTTGAGCTAGGAGAGTATTTCATAGGTGAGTGGCTTAAAAATGAAAGCATAAAACGTCTGTCACTTGCATAAACAGCTTGTCACCATTGACGAGCTGTTTATGCAAGTGACAGACGTAAAATACCATTTTGTGCCATCACAAAATGGTATTTTCTTCATCTTTGCGATAGTCAGAATATCAAGTAGATTTTGTATGGAATAACGATAATAACGATGGACATAAAAGGAGAATACTGATGGATATTGTTAAGGAAAACTGCAATGTGCTTGTGGCAATCGACGAACAATACAATACGGCTTTGAGCTTACGGATTTTAATTAAACCTGCTTCTACTCAAATGATAATGATATAATATTATAATTACTTAATTTTAAAGACAATAATTGAACGCAAAAGTACTTTATCTGCTCTAAACTCAATTTCCGTAGGTTGTCGTAAATTCGCGACTATTCCAAAACAATTTCTAATTACTTTGGAAATGATTTGATAAATTCACACCAATTATAACAAAATCAAAGTTTCGCTCGCTTGAAAGGGGCGCAACGAAGTTTCTTTTGAGTAAAATCCCATCACTGATTCCGTAGATCCACCTTCATAAGCACCGCTTAATTGCGCCCAAAAACAAAGTTTTGGAGTGTTTTCAACTATTTGCAATGTTATAAGCGAGATAAAAGAGAATATCTTGAGATCTGAATAAGTTCGCTGTAAACTTCTGTCTTCCTTATCCGGTAAGCTTTCGGAATTTGAGAATTTATTTATTATCAGCCTTGGATTAGGCTGGGATGGAAAACAAAGATTTGATCAGATCCTATTCAATTTAGAAAATTTGAGTTTTCTTCTGAAGGGTCATATCTTAAGAACAAGAACATAATATTTTGTATAATTAGTGGTTATTTGAGCAGATTCTATAAAAGATTTTTAATTTTAGTTTCTATCAAGTCTTCAGTGCATACAAAGACTTTGTTTTTATAGATTTTTTGGGATCCGTACCTCAAAAGGAAAAAACGGAACCCTTATAGGATCACTCGTGTGTCTGTCTGTCTGGCTGGCTGTCTGTCTGTCACAGCCGATTTGCTTCGAATCTATTGGACCGATTAAGTTGAAACTTGGTACACATATTTATTTATTTAATACTTTACGCACACAAATGTACAGAGGCGGACTTAATGCCATAGGAATTAAGACATATGAATTTCTGTGATCCAAATACGGACGAGCAACATAAATAAATGAATTTTGAATATGGAGGTCACTTTTAGGGGCAAATTAGAAAATAAAAAAAGAGTTTTGCAAACTATACCGTGTGACATATCAAATGAAAGGACTTGTTGTAAGGATTTCAGATATTTTTTTTTATAATTTTAAAATAATGAAAATTGATTACCCTTATCTTAGAAACTAAGCCTAATTTTTTTTTTTTAAATATAGAAATTAGTTCTTTACTTATAGATTACAGGAAAACATATAAGAAGTCTAAGATCTTAAATTTACATGGTAATTCTCTCAATATTGTGCGTACAAACTTACATTTGCAGTTGGAATATGTTATAATATATTAAGAGGGAACATGTTTTTCAACTAAAATGTTAAGTTTGTTCTTAGGATAAATATCCCCATTACCATCTGTTTTTTTATTATCTAAACACGAATTCATCAGTTTTTTAAATAAAATTTAAAATATCTCTTACCTACAAACCAAGGATTCCTCTTATTATTCTTCACATTCAAGCCCAAGAAGTACTCCTTGAACCCACTGACGTCATTCGCCTGTGGCTGCACACTGATGGTGCCTTCGACAGCTCGCTCATTGCCATCGGAGACCAGGGAACGGGCGCTCCAGCCATCAGAACCGACCCAGCTGAAGGAGTGGGTCGCATTAGCTCGTTCTACTGCCCGCATCACGCCAGCTACTTCTTGGTCTGAGCCGAAGATTATGGCACCTGCGGATGAAAAAAGGAGTTATTACTTGTTGAAGCCATTCCGCTACTACAGTCCAAAGATTGCCTAAACTATGTACCACCGCGAAAGTTCCCGGTCGACCACTTTCCAACCTTATTACTATGGACATAAGGGCGAAAAGTGGTCGACCGGGAACGTTCGTGGTGGTACATATACACTAGATTCCCATGAAATTGCCTGAACTACACATTGAAACTGACGTCTTTTTGCCCATTAGGGAAACTATAAAAGCAAGTAATGATACGAGTATTTAACTATAAATAAGGCTTTGTTAAAAATAAGTTTAAGAAGGTAGATATATACCATATTTTGAATTTCCGTTGAAGCGAGACCAAGCAGACTTGCATAAAAAGTTACAGTTGCGTAAAAACCTACCTAAATCATTTAAATACTGAATTTGAATATAAAAATCTAATCAAATTCTTTTAAGACCACGTAAACCACTAGGCAACAACAGAACAAGATAAACGACTATTTCTTTGTTCAGTACCGAAGCTAAGTTCTATATTGACGTAAATCCAAGGAACCAAGGCCTATCGTGAACCAACAGCGGCGCGTACACCAAACTAATTTATGAGCCCTAAGGATTAACTCACACGCGCCACTTGCCAATGATAATGGAATAGGTGGAAGCATAGATGATCTCACTGCCATTTTGTCGCTAGATGGCGACACATCCACAATTTCGAACATTTTCAATTTTTACACTTAACATAGACATTTTTAATAAACAACTTTATTCTTAGCGAAACCTAGGGCATTAACTTGATTTTTTTAGATCATCACTGTGCTTGTTAACTGGTATCATACAAAGATTAGAACATAATAATGATTTAGCCGCATGAATTTACTCTTTACACACACATGCAAAGTAAATAGTAGTAACTTCCGACTCCACTAGATGTCGTTTTATTCAAACATGGTTGGAAATTAAAATGTCCAGATGGTGTTAATTTTAAAGAAAGAGGACCAAATTATTTATATGATGAATATCCTTACAGTATAGCAAAAACTGAAAACAAATATTAATTTACTAATTAAGCATACTTTAAATTACTAGAGGATTGTTATGTTCCAATCTATTTCTTAATAATATAATTATTGGGTTACCTATGCATACTTTTGTTTCTAGGCTCGATATCAGATACCTTTTCACCTTATCAAATTATTCAGATAAATTATTTTGGGTAATAAAGGTATATTGTACATAAATAGGTTGTTGTAATGTGACTGAACCTAAATAGTACCTAACGTGTAAATAAATTGTGACCTGTACTAAATAAATAAAAGATTATGTATTCAATTGTAAAGCGTTTTATTGTATCTTACTATAAATTAATAATCTTTATATATGGTTAATATTTTCATACAAATATCGTTTTATTTACTCTCACTGCATTTACCTAAATATTTTCTGGTTTGATTCGAACCATCGACTCGTACCACCACACAAAGATAACATCCTTTTTATAATATTTTGATATTTACAATTATGATTCTGAATTTAGTATTAGAAAGAATTATGTACGTAGATAACAATTTATGTAACATCACACGTAAGTGTAAGTATCTTACACAACACAAAAGTGGTTGCTAGCTAACCATAACATTTATGTTTCAAGAATACCCACTTATTATACAACTTTGAACAATAAATATTCTTTTACAATTGAATTGTTTGGCTGGTACCTAAATACATGAGTGAAACATATGTACACAGAAAAATCTTATAAACTAACAAATAACATAAACTATACATCGCTACGTAAAAAAATAGCATAATAATTAGTCTATAATGTTCCCACTGCTGAGACTCAGGCCTCCTCTGAACAGTGGTGATGAAATAATTTACACAAAGCAAAGTGTCTGCTTGGATTCGAACCATCGACTCGTACCACCATACAAAGATACATAAAAAATACTATAATAAAATATCTTCTCTTCTACACGCTACTTTTTGCTGCGCCGCCGTCGCCGCGCAGTATCAATCTTCTGCTTGTCACTTTTTACTTCCATTTATATCATTTCCGTGCGATCTGAATCAATTGCTGGGAGACATAGTTTTCGCTGCAACAAATGAATTTACACAGTTTTGTTAGACTATTCTTACTGAACCCACACCTCAGAAACCTGAGGATTAAGTTACGAAATGAGTAAGACTTATATTTTCATACCTTTTAATTCCTTGATGTCTAGACATTAGCATTTTTCTCAACTCGTCTCAAAATAATTTCCGGCAGTACACATGTTTTGAAAAATGTTACCAACTTTGGCATCATAGCGTTGATAAATTCCTCATCCCGGTTAACTTCTATGACAGTCAATGGTTGGGTGACAGATATAAAGCAAATGAAGTAACATTTACTCATTTTGGTAATTTGCAATTGACCCTGGACCTAGAATCAAAATAATAATAGCTGAGAAACAATCCAAGAAATACATTATATTTATACATACATGAACCAAGAAATAATGATCTTTGTTACTTACTTGATAATAATAATTATGCTTTTTGTTCATAACTAAAACATCGTTTTCCAAATGAATAGGAAAATTTCTATTTTCTGATGCTTCTCTAATATTTTGAGATTTCCTTTTCAAGGAGAGAAAACATTTTATTTCTACAATAGTATTTTCTGCTTCTATAATACCTGTAAAAAAGAACAGTTTTTAGGCCTACGCCACTGAACCAAATTAAAAAATCCACGCGACACACAAGATCCATGGGGGAGGAACCACAGGCAAAAGCTAGTTATTTGTATATTTTTATTATTGAATAATCTTACCATCAGGGCTAGCTGCTAAGAATCCAAAGTCTTCATCAATAAATAGACCTGATGGCTGATGACTCACTAAAAATCATTAGAAGAATTTCCATGATATCTTTTCAATGTTGCTTGCACTTTTTTCCGTGATTTTCGCGGCCCTGAATACATATGTCGTATATAGGCAAGTTTATTAGTCGGATTCATCTTAGGCAGAGTTGCAATTCAATCTGTAATCAAAAATAATAATTAAACACAACAGCAAAAGTATCGTAATTATGAAATGCTTCAAGAAATTTGTATTAGTCAGAAATAACACCACCATTTGTCACCATCAATCAAGCTGTCAAGCTGTGTGTGAAAATTTGCAAAACAACTGACAGAACATGAGAACAGACCAAATAGAGATGTCAATCTGAGATCGATTGAGCAAAGAATCGATTTTTTGGAACAAATAAAAACGTTTTTTCAAATCGATATCTAGTACTGAATCGATACAGGGAATCGATATTTCACCCTAGAACATCAGTATTTTGTTTTTTTGAATTGTTAAGAATTGTGGTGGCGGGAAAATTACGAACCATATCCAGTGCAAATCCTTTTGCGTAAAAATACGGTTTTTTTCCAATATGAGACTAGTTAAATTCTTTTCGCTCATCGATCGTTTTTTCGCCCTCGTAAACGTGTACGTTACCCTAGCAGGAATCGATTTTTCGTTTTTTTTTTCAAAACGACAAGGGGCACCAATTTTTTATGTAGGGGCACATTTACAGCAGATTAGGCACCAACTATACGTTCCACTCATATAACTATAGGAGACACTTTCTTGCTAGGGTAACGTACACCCCGTAAACCCCTACATTGCGAATTTCATCGAAAACAAATGATTGATTTTTGGAAAATTATTTCTTTATTTGTGAATCGATTTTTCATATTTCTTTCGAATCAATTCAGTAACGGATCTTTTTCGGAGAGTTTTTTTTTGGTTCCTTTCGTCCCTCTGGGACAGGCAAAGTGAGCTGAGACCATACAGCCATTTTTTAGAGAGAATTGACGTCCCTATTAGGGGGAAATATTTGAAATTTAGAGTAGGTAGGTATGTGATGTGATGACAATCAACGAGTGTTGCTAACGTTTGATTTTGTATTTCCTCTTCTAAATCTTACACTTTTTTAAGTTTTAAGGGTTATTACTATTATAATATAACTCTGTATCACCTTCAAGCAGAAAAGCATCCTTTGTACATAAAAATAACACTTACCGTCAATAAAACACAAAAACACTTCACTTTTAAATAAAAACTCTTTCACGGATGGCACTCGTATGAATGGTTCTCAGTAGTAGCCCCAGTCACCAATTCTAAACCTGAATGGTGCTTACTACTTACTTAGCTACAACCATAAATGAATGATGTACAGCAGTGGTGGCTCTGACTTGTAAGTCAGAGCCACCACTGGTGTACCTATATCATTCATCGTTTTAAATATCAGAACATCCTACAACTTACTACTAAAATACTGCCCTATGTTTTATTTCCCCTTTTTCTTGGTAAACTTCTTAGATGGCAAGACCAATTTATCTCGACGCACTTTGACGTGTGCTAATAATAATAAAATGTGCAATTGTTATGAAAAATCAATGTGGTTTGTCTGTGTATTCACTTATCTTGATGGTTTCACATAAATTAAATATGATTCAATCAATAGATGTAAGTAGTACCTACGTGTCACCATTGCGTAGGTAGGTAATTAGAAAAAAAATTGGTAAAATTGCCTACGCTGATCGCCTGATTTAGGTATACCCTAAGTTTACATGAACTTCTATTCTCTGATTTTATTCAACCCAAACCAATGAATTAGTACCTAACCGTGTCAGAAAATGTATTATCAGTACCTACTTACATTCAGTAGAAAGATTTTTAAATCTTTAGGTACTTTATATTTAAAGTAGATAATACAATAATTACATTAGTATTGTATCTGTGTGAACCAAATGCAGATCGCAGATATTTTTTTTCACTTTCTAGCATTCTTTCTCATTCCCTAATAAAAAACATTTTATCAATCATAAAATGTAAAACCCGCGGGCAAACCCGCGCGCCGGCGCTAACTTTCTAGAAACACAATTTTGGAAACGATTCGCAAGTTGTCAAGACAATCACGCATGGACTGACTGGAGCAATTTGGCAACAACGCGGGGTGCGTCTGAATGGCAACGTCGCATCGCCGGTCACTCGACGTGTAACCTTGGCGCTTGTTCCAATTTTCGAACGAAATTTCGAAGCGCCATCTATTATAAATGTTTACCGAACGTAAACTCGTAACACAACAGCAAATAACTCTTTCTTGGTGGTTCTTCAAATTTCTGTTAGATGGCGCGATTCAGGTCACTCACACATGTAAAGATTTTTCGTTTTTTATTGGGTCTAATTCTCCTAGAAATACTGTTTTTTTAATAAAATTTTGGCGTTAGGCGAACATAATACATTATAAAGTCTCATTATACTTGCTTTTATTCTGCAGAAACCGTTTATTTACGGAGATTACAACCCCTGAAAAATGTATGGCGAGGCCTGTCTAGGCATCCGCCTTCAAAATAATATATTATCGAATCATGACGTAGCATTTACACGCAGAAACGACTCTTCGCGGTCGGTTTTGACGCAGTCGACGAAGTTGTGACTAAGACGCAACACGAGCGACTTCTTAACGACAAGCTGACGACAGATTTTTGATGTGAAACATCTATAGCCGCACGTAAAACCGATTGCTGGCGGGGCGACGTATGCCGCGTGGCGACGCGTCGCTACTATACAGTCTATATTATGTAGTAATGTGTAAATAATTTCGATGTTTTACATCTGCCAGGCGTCCCGTGACGGGTAAATTTTTTCTTCGAGATTTATTTAAAAACTGACTTTGGTTGGTTTGTGGTTCATCAACTCACTCGGATAAAGATGTGGCAGTAAATTCTTCGATAACTGCGACAGCTTAGCTACAGAATAACAACTTTTCTGTGGCTACTACTGAGCATGAGGTCCTGGGTTTAATTCCCAGGTCAGGCAAAGAGTTATTGGGTTTTTCCATCTTGAATTTATCATTAGCAGTCCTGAGTCTGGATTTTTGCCAATAGGTTGATGATGGTTGATGGCAATAGGGTCACCCCCTATTACATGGGACTAAAACATAACTGATAAAATGTGGCTATACTATAGTTACACCTCTCTTTAACCGTTCGGGGAATACAGCCGTGATGTTATGGTTATTACTGCCATTCGAAAGTGGCAAATGTGAGTCAAGCCTTACAAGGCCGGAAATCCGAGGGGATGCGGCGTTTTATTTAACAGTAGCAGGTAAAGTCTCTTAACGGTTATGTAAGACGGTACGTGTAATCCATCTGATATTGGGATTATGAGAATTATAATGGTTGTGTTGTTTTGGAGTTTAGGAACGGTTTGTATATTAAGAACCAAAATAAGTCAAAGATTCAATGAGGAGTTGGTTTTATGATTATTCAATATTGTTCTTTGTTGCTGTTTTTTTACCATTTACCTTACCTTATATTTTATATTTACTGTAGTAGCAAACTGTAGGTTTGGTAACGAAAAATGGCATGATTATGAATCTCGTTAGCTTGTATTTTGTATTTATGTGAGGCCGTTTTACCAACAGAGCGTCTAGACACGATGGTACTAATAAAAATCGTAGCACTGAAAGTGCGTTGAGCGGCTGACTTCTGTCACGGACCGCCTTCGAAGCGTCGAGCGTTTCTTTATGTCATTTGTATCGTAATGGGAGAAAACGTTAACACGCTTGGTTTGTGTGGTAAGACTTGACAATGCCACCTCTGGCAGCGGCCACGGCATCTCCGTGCTCTGTGGTTGCACCAGCATATACGAATAAAATTATTTCAATAAATGAGATGTCACACAACGTCAAAGGTAATTCAATATGGCGGATGCTATATTTTCTGTGTTCATTATTTTCCTTTATTCGGGTTTTAGTATTTCTTTTGTTTTTCCTATGAAGGATTCGATTTATTTTGTTACTATGAGAGCCTATATAGTTTGCTCTTATGAAATAAGAGTTTAAATTATCTGATATTTGAATACGATAGTAATATCGTAATACATTATTTCAATTATTTTATTTAGTAGGGCTAAATTCTCCTTTTGTTAAAGCATACTTAAACTAGAAGCTCACTACTAATCTGGGGCGATTGAAATATGGCCAATGTCATCTTTTATTGTATTTAGGGGTCTCGAAAACCGACCCAGTAAAGGCCGTAGATTAATGAATTAAGGGACCTCTAACAGTAACCCAAAAGCGCAAGCTACAAAGGGTTTATCTCGTGTCCATGAGCTGACAATCTCGAGCCGTTCGAGCTAATATCAACACGGCTCGAGCCAGAAAAGAGGTGCTTGATTATCGATACTCCATGTAGCTGTCGAGTGCTCGAACGTGAGGAATGTAGCAGGATTTTTATTAGTAGATAGACTGTTCTTATTAATTGCCACGGCATTAGAGTGCGTTTTAAATTAACGAGTTTATTTATATCATTTATATTAGATTATCTATAATTTATACGCCTTAGAATTTTATTGTCTAACTGACAATAAAAAAATATTGAAGGGGGCTTCCATACAGCAAACGTGATTTTTTTGCTCGTTTCTGCTCGATATTGATAACAGCAACAGGTAAACGCTTGAAATATTTACAGAATCTTTACTTTCACTTTAAAAATAAATAATTAAATTAAAATAAAACCAATATTTAAGGGGGGCTCCCATACAACAAACGTGATTTTTTTGCCTTTTTATAGATAATAGTATGGAACCGACACGCACTTGGCCGGTTTTTTTTAAAACTTATACATACATTTTTTTAAAGGAAAGCTTGTGAATGAGAAAAGAAAATTAAAAGTTATTATGACATAGCTTTTTAGTTTTGTGTAACTAGCCTGTGGATGATTATTGTCTTAGCAAAATAAATTATTATTATTAAAACAAATCGTAGAAGTAAGAAGATAACATACATGAATAATATTCACTCGTTTATTCTCTTTTCACATTACCTACTAAAGAACTCCTTATTCTAGTTACTTGTCACGTTCCTTAAAAAGACGTATGATCACTTTTATTTTCCTTTGTCGCAAGAAAGAAGTAACACATCTAAAATAAACTCAGTCGTAAATAATAAATCTTGAGTGTAATGTAGTGCTTGGAGGGGGCGACAGGTGGCGCCATTTATTACGTTAAGCTAAGGAATTTAACTGGATATTAAAGGGTTGAAACTGTAGAAGTACTGGATAATATGACAAGTAGAATGTCTTGCCCGAATGTTTTGTCTAAGTCAAAGGCAAATTATTTATAGGCATAGGGGGCACTTATGAACGCCAAAATTTATAAAAAAAATAGAATTGATTCTAGTCTGCCTCGTTGGTCTAGTGGTCACAATAGCTACTGCTGAGCATGAGGTCCTGGGTTCGATTCCCAGGTCGGGCAAAGTGGTATTGGGATTTTCCATTAAGAATTTCTCAGTAGCAGCCCGGAGTCTGGATTTGTGCCCAGTTGATAGCATAGGCTCGCCCCCATTACATGGGACTTAAACATAACTGGCGAAATGTGGGTGTTACTATAGGTACACCTCTGCCTAACCCTTCGGGCATTATAAGCGTAATGTTATGTTATGTTAGAATGTCTTGAAGTAACGACTTTACGAGTGAATAGCCGTTCACCGTTTATTTTACCTACTATGACGATAATTTAATCAAACAAAAAAAAATATATGAAAGATAAATAAAAATAAGAAGATAGATAAATAATAATAATAGAAATATTAGCTAATGTGAGACTGGGTATTATTAGTAGGTATGTAGTAGCTTGTTGTGTATTGGATTTTTTTAATTGTATTGAATTTGAATGTTTTATTTTCTATAATTATTGTATTGTGAATGTGTTGGCTTTATATTTTTGATTATCGTGATTTTTGTATTTTTTATTTATTGTTTATGATTTCAAACACAATATAAATTGTTCCTGAATAAAATTTAATTGAATTGATAATTAATAGGTTACAAAAGGAAAGATGATATGACTAGAAAGGGAGTGACTACCGAGATGACGACTAACAGAGAAGTGTGGGAGAAACGGACATGTTGCGCCGACCGCAAACATATTGGGATAAGGGGGGGGGAGTGTGATGATGTGACGATCAGTATATAGATAACAAAGAGACTGAAGGTTAGACTGGTCAGGAATAAAAACAAATGACAATATAAACGACAAATTATACTCCCTTCTTTCTATAGTTGTAAACTGGATGGATAACCATAATATAGAAATTAACTTCACTAAAACAAAATTAATTACTTTTCATCCACATCAAAAATCCCCATTAAAACTAAATTTCACTGTACAATAATGAAAAACTGGAACAAGTAAATGAATTAAAATGAATTAATGAATTAATTATGAAATTATAGATACCCACATAAATTGGAAATCTCATATACAGAAAATAAGAGCAAAATTATCAAAATTTTCATACGCCCTACGCGAAGTTAAAAAAACTACCAACCTGCAAACTGCACTTGTCGCTTTCTACGCATATGAAAAAAAAAAAAAAAAATGTTTATTTCAATTAACATACTTAGTTTGCATTATATGATTTGGAGACTCCTTTTAAGCAAGTAAATGCTTGTGTTAGGAGACTCCGCTCTTCCACTTATCTTTATCCAAAATATATACATATAATTGAGAAACATGTATTTAGAAAAGAACATGCAAGTAGATTTATAGAAAAAACAAAAAGGAAAAAGAGGCGCGCTAGAGTGAAGTGTAGTGTAAGGTGTGTGTGTGTGAGTGTATGGGGATGAGTGAGGGTGTACAGAGATGAGTGTAATTTGATTAATTTAGGTATTGTGGTTAACCCTACGACAGCGTCTTGGGATCGGAAGAAGTCACAGACCCTTCCATTAACCGTAAACACCGCGGAATGATTACAGACAGGAGCCCAGAAGAGATTAGTCTGTAAATGATCGATTTTATCGATCAATTCTCCCATTATGTCATCCTAAGTAAAATTTCAACAATTTTATCTGCAATTTTGATGGTGTACAATAAAGAGCATTCTATTGGATCGTTGATACCATGGACTCAACTTCATGATAGCTTTTAGTCTTGAGCCAATTTAATACACTCTTTTTACAGTCATGCAGTTTCAGAGAGTTTATGCTTAATTCTTTGTCAATCAGGTTGTATAGGTGGGATGATTGCCGCACATACTGTCTTTTAGCAAAAGCTGATCTTACTGTGACGGTTGGAGCGGCTGCGTGTTTCCTTCGTCTATTTGCCATTGAGGGAACATACGGTAGGGATTTGTGTTTTCTAAGAATGAGTTGGAGGATATAAAGCTTTCTTACTGACAGAAGGTCAAAAGATTGGTAAAGGTTTTGAGTAGGGAATCTGAACGGTTTAAAGAGCATTACCTTAAGGAGAGATCTCTGAGCTCTCTCTAGCTCTAAAAAAATAATTTTAGTGGTCCCACCCCAGCATGTCAAACAGTACGTGAGGATCGATTGGGCCAGAGAGACGTAAACCAGCCTAGGAAGATTGTTTGTAGTTACGTGTCGGAGAGTTTTAAATGTCCAAATAATTTTCCTAACCCTTTTCATGAGCAGTTCAGTATGCATGTGCCATGATAGTCGCTGGTCAATCATTACACCCAAGTATTTAGTGTGTTGTAGCTTGCCTATTTTGACACAAGAGCAACCAAGATCTAGGGGGTTCGAACAGTTGTGAATCTTTAATTGGAAATCAGATGATGGTTGCGTGTGGTTATACTTGGTAACCACACGCAATGTAGTATTGTAGTTAGATTTGGAAGCATTTAATGTGAGGAGATTGAGATTGAGCCAAGTTGCATTTTGACGGCACGGTTGGCGCAGTTAGTTAAGCCATTGACTGCTGCGCTGCGTGTCGCTGGTTCGATTCTCGCACGGAACAAATATTTGTATGACCTACAAGTAGTTGTTACGGGTCTGGCTGTTTGTGTATGTGAATTTAAATGTTTGTAAACGCACCCACAATACAGGAGAAATTCCTAGTGTGGGGCAACGTTTTTTTTTTTTAAAAAATCAATAAAAAAAAATAAAAAAAATTCAGACAAACCATTCTTGGCCAACTGCCCAACACCTTCCCGCGACCTATCAGCAAAAACTATAGCGGTATCGTCCGCGTATGAGAATATGTCCCCCCCGTCTATTTTCATGTTGTAAAGGTTATTTATATAAATAAGGAAAAGTGTCGGACCGAGGACACTCCCCTGCCCAACACCATACGTAACAGTTTCTTCACAGCTAATAAACTCCGCTATTTTAACCATCTGTTTGCGTTTGGTCAGGCTTACCTGAAAAAGCTCAAGAGGGTGGCCCCTTATGCCAATACTAGCCTGTGCAAAAGTATGGGTACAGAAACCGTATCAAAGGCCTTTTTAAGGTCCAGGAATACAGCCAGACACCTACTGCCATTGTCCACTTCGTCTACTATAGTAGACGTTAGCGCCGAGACCGCATCCTCAATAGACAATCCTTGCCTAAACCCAAACTGAGAAGGTGAAAGTATGTTATTTTTAGACAGGTATTTAATTAAACGGGAATTTATCAGTCTCTCAAGAATTTTAGAGATGGACGGGAGAACTGAGATTGTCCTGTAATTTGACGGGTCAGACTTGTCATCGCACTTGTGAACCGGTGTTATCAGTGCTACTTTTAAAGGCTCTGGAAAAATACCCTGCTCAAAGCATCAGTTTGATAAATGAGTAATGATTGGTACTACATACTCGTGTGCGGCTTTTAGAAAACTTATTTGTATTTTGTCCCAACCCGGGGCACTATCTGGTTTCAAGCTCATCAGAACGGAATGAACTTCACAAGGATCAGTATCCAGCAGAACAAAAGATGAAACTGGAGGCCAATGAGATGAGGATGAGTTAGGTTCCAGATAATTAGCTACCGAGGGCGAAGGTGTTACAATGTTATCAGCGAGAACCTTGCCTATGCTCGAGAAGTAGCTATTCACCACATTCACGGAGTTCTGCGGGGTAGTTGATACTTCTAAGAGTTCTAAATTATTTGATTTTTTTGGTTTGCGCTGTGTGATATTGTTAATAATATCCCAGGTTTTCTTAGGATGTTTATGCGCTTTAGATAGTTGGTCCCTGTCATGTTTACGTTTTTGTTTTTTGATAATACTATTACAGTAGTTGCGAGATCTTATCTCTACGTTATATTTAGTACCTCATTAAACGGATCAAGTCTTAGCCTCTTTTGCATATTATTTCGATTGTAAATACAACGCAGCAAGCCAATGGTCATCCACGGTTTTAAGATTCTTTCTTTTATCGGAATATGCATAGTGATTGTACCAAGTGTAACACAATTTTGTAGTATTTCAATTAATTGATAGGCAAGGATGTTAGGGTTAGTTAGTTTTAGCAAGTCTGCAAGGTTACTAGCTTTTAGATATTCAATTCCCTTCTCTATAGTAAAGACGGTTTTTGTCTTTGAACATTTAATTGATAATAATATGAATCATTTTAAAAATCGTAAAATGGTCACAAACTGACAATTCATAATAATTATGATCTGCGTACAATTCATATCCCGCAATTCACCTTTTTACAGTTTTGTATGGAGATTCGTAAAATGGTCCACAAATGATGAATTGGTACTATGAAGTCTATGTCAAATGGCAGCTGTCAAACAGATAAATAGCGGGATATGAATTGTACGAAGATCATATTATGAATTGTCAGTTTGTGACCATTTTACGAATTTTAATATGATTCATAATTATTTCAAAAGATTCTGCCAAAGCGTCCATTTTAGGCCCCCAGTTTTCGAAATGGATGGCTATAACCAGCAGTTTAATCAAAAAAGATGTTAAAGGAAGTAAAGAATAGATTGGCAGTATCTTTTTTTAATAGATGATTAACTTCTTGATGTAGTTACTCTTAATCACTTTTCACCATAAGATATAGGTACACTTTTCTATTATTAAATTCTATAATCAAGTAACAAGGACTCAATGTGTTAGTAAACTTACGAACTATGTTAGTTTATTTTATTAAATTCTATAATCAAGTAACAAGGACTCAATGTGTTAGTAAACTTACGAACTATGTTAGTTTATTTTATTTATTTCATACCATGGGAGATGGCACTGCAGTGATTGATGAACATGCAATCGAGCCTGCTAGCGATCATTATCAGGATATTGTTAGAGCTGGGCCGCACTCTGCGCACCAGGAATGCACACCTCATTTGAATCGTTGCGTAAAAGCAATTTTTTTTTAAAACACTTTGCAACGCGGTAATCTATTTCGACAACTTAGTGTATGTAGTACTTTGTAAAGATATGGTAATTTTTTAGCTATGAGTTTGAATATGTTATTAAAACTATGAATGAAAATGAACACGCCAGTATAAAATATGTAACTAATATAACTCTAATAAATAATTTATCAGCTGCAAGCAATCTCTGGCGCAGCGCCCGTTCGACAGCGATGCACTTTCTACTTCGTTTAGCACCAGATTTATGTGCGCCAGTACATTGCACTCGTTGACTTTATCGCAATCAATATGTGAATACTGAAGCTGTTATTTTTGCAGTGTTTGTAAATATATATTTTTTTATCACATTGCCTTCACTGGTGCTGAAACTTAAATGCACGTACAGTGAACACTCGGTGTCATTCAACCCTGCTATCACCTTGCTGCCCAGCCAATATTACCTATAGTTCAAGAGCTAATACGAGAGAACAGGAAACTTTACATATAATACATCACCATGCTGAAGATATGGTTGGCGATTGTAGTAAGGTGAAATGTGACATCGTGAATCCAAGAAAAAAAAATCTAAAAACATGGAATGAAAAAGCTCGTGACAAAGACTATCGAAAAAGCTCCAATATTAGCTCAGGAGCCCGCTTTAAAAACCCCAAGCTGTAAAGCCATTCCTACAAAAATTACATTACAAAAGTATTTCCAAATCCAAGTCCCAAAAATCTTTCACACTATTTACCATAATCCTCCGTTGATCATTCAACGCCACCTGTTTTAATCCCACACAATCTGTCGTAACGCAATGCCCGCCCGTCCACGAGGAGGCAAAGTGGCGTAGTTAATGGTAATCATCTCTTATCGCCTTCACCAATAGATTCAATTTCAGTAACCGCTTTAGCGAAAAATTGTTTTACTCGTCGCAGCTGCCTATCTGTGTGGCACACGGCCACAATTTATCACAAACCTCCTCCACAATATGGTGGCACCAGATAAAATTACAGTTTATAACCCCTTGTTTGTCGTTGGATTCGATTTTCGGCATGGTTTGGTTAGATTTTGGATGGAGTGGAAAGGCTTAGAAGAAGATACCTTGAACCAGGCCCTCCCAGAATGCGACTATTCTCCCTTTGGATCTTATACTAATTGGCTGTTGATGAATAATCTGACTTGTAAAAGACGGTAAATTCGACCACATCATCGCTTCCCGTCAGGTGAAATAGTAGTCAAATGCGAGCCTATCAGCAAACATAAGAATAACAATTGTTTTGATGGAGAACGATTAGGTCTAGAAGTGTTACCGACAAACACAGGAAGAAAAAGACAGGCAGCATTATTACTAGAGGTACTATATCAGTCTTCAGCTGAAAGACTGTTGTACGTAAATATTATTTACAGACTATCTACGACCAACAGCCTACATGGGTTATTTATTTTACACACTACCCCTTTGAGTAAAGAGGGTAAACCCTAGCAAATAATTCGAGAAATCTTCAGGGAGTAGAAGTTCTCTTGTATCCAATTATAAACTACTGATTCACGAATATATTATAACAATCCCAGATTACTCTGGAAATAGTTCCATCCGAATCGATTTTAGTTTAAATCACAGGAATTTACATAGTAATGAATGTGCTACGTTGCTTTTCATTTAAAATAATATTAGGTATGTAAATTAGAGATGCAGCCTAATTTTTGATTATATCTGTACTTCTGTTCGGTGTTCAGGGGGCCTGAAATGGACGCTTTGGCAAAATCATAATATAATCTGCGTACAATTCATACATCCCGCAATTCATCTGTTTGATAGCTGCTATTTGACATTAGACTTCATTATAGCAATTCATAATTTGTGGACCATTTTACAAAACTCGATACAAAACTGTCAAACATGAATTATGGGATATGAATTGTACGCAGATCATAATTATTATGATTCTGCCAAAGCGTTCATTTTAGGCCCCCTGTTCATCGGTATGAAATTTATAATAATAGTTCATGATGTGATGATGGATAACATGAATGATGTAACTAATTTTTTTTTTATTTGGAACAGTGTTCATGTTTGCCCGTTCTATTGCATATGAACCTACAACAATTCGAAATGGGCAATTATCTTCATCTTTCTGACTGACAATTTCCTTTCCAAGTTCCTTGACAATTTAAAAGTTTAATGGTGTAATTTAAATGTTGTGTTTTGAGTTTGTGCAGGTGGTAAAGGCTGACTGCCGAGGGTGTGCCAGACGAACATTATCATGATAAAAATATTATCTTTATTGATCTATGTCCGTTTTTGTTTGTAAAATACAAACAACAGTGCACAGTGAGTTTGAACAGTGACAATATCAGCATGAAATGAATTGTAATTATTTCCAGAACTGTAAAAAACATGACATGATTGTTATCGTAAAAATAATTCATTTACATGGGACTTGTTTAGAAAACTCCACAGTATGAATACCGAGTCTCATTAATATGTAATTGCGTACATGAAACCAAATCAGATTTAATAATATGAGATGAATTTCCTGAACCGGTTTGATATTAAATGATAATTACATTTTGTTGTAAATTATGAGCTCACCGTGTCATGTATGCTTAGAACATAATAGAAACCAGATATTCACCAAAGGAAAAGGCAGGTACGTATTAAATCGTATTTCACGGGTGATACATAGCCCAATTATTTTATTATTCGAAGAAGCTAGACGAAAAGCCTAGAGAGCTAGGATTATTATTGGATGATGGATCGTAAGTAATAAGCACTGAAAATCTCTCATAGCAACAAATTTGCCTTATTTTGGCTTGTTCTTTCGAAACAAGATGGTCGATTCAAACAAATAAGTGATCTTGAAAAGAAGCGTATTGTGTCGTCAATTCTCAAGAAGATTAAGCTCATGTAACTTTGTTTGAAAACCGATCCACAAGGAGAATAAGTAATTGCCTTTATATTTATTTACTAGTCGACCCGTCGGACGTTCTCCTTTTAATAAAACGTGAAACGTCTTGAGTTCATACAAAACACCCACAGAAAAAAGCACTTTCAGTTTTTTCTAATTTTCCAATTTTTTGGGGAAATTTTCAAGTTTTTCTTTCCCTAAAACCTTACACCGACTGTTACAAAAATAAAATAACCAAATCGGTCCAAGCGTTTTCAATTGATGCCCTTATGAACTCAACGAAACGCATTAAATTAAATATAGAGATGTGTACACCAAAAGCCTTCATGTGACCCGTGTCTGAATTTAGGAGGATAATAATTATGGCCTTGTTGAAAACGATATCCTCGGAAAATAATTATATTTTGTAATTCAGGTAACAAGGTATTGTATCATATCTGGGGAGATTCTTAATTACAACTCTGAAGATTAAAGAAGGCTAAGTTGATCCTCTTACCTCTTGCTCTGGGTTTCGTAAGCAGCTTGGACACTATCTCATCGTAGGCACCTTCGTGTGCCACTCCTGAGTCTTTCACCAGCTTCTCCTTCACAGCTATGCATATGTTACTCTTCGCCAGTAAAGCTTCCAACTCCTCGAATGCCTGCAAGCAAATGAATGATTACTTTAAGTAGGTATGTTGTGTGGGGCCCGATTATGGTGGCCAATTTTAATAGTTCATATTCAGCAGCAAAATCTACCGACTGTACTGATTATTACCTAAAGGTATTGTTTATAATTGGCCTCAAGAACGAAGTTTTTTAACTTTCTTGATTTATATTGTAATGGTTCTTTTTGGAATATTACACGAGCAACGTAATTGCTTTTATCGCAACCACGATATTGCCATATTTGTGCTAATATGAGCGATTCAAACCACCTGTGCGAATCATTGATTGTAAACACAAGAAATGGCTAATTAAATTATTAATTTCAGCCCATGTGTATAATTAGGCCTCATATTTATAATAAATATAGTAGAATAGAGTGGTAGAATCATAAATATTGCATGCTAACACCATGCAGGACCCCTACTGGATAAAGTAGGGCTCATGTTGTGTCCAATTTTATCTAACTTTAAAAAAAATTAAAGTCATGCCAACAATAATATGGCCTGCGGCTATATTTGGAATTCAGTATTATAGACACAATACAGACAATATTTTAGGTTTATTAATAATAATAAACCTTAATTATTAGACCACAAACCTACAAAGTAGTGTAAGTAAAGAAGTAGTCGTCATTATAAAAAAAGACCTGAACTCTAACCTGATTTTATATGGCAGACAAAGATCCGTAGGAAGAGAGGCCTTTTATTCCGGATGGATTGATTTTTAGTGCAGGTGATAAAGAAGATCCAATATTCTATTATTGTATCAAGCTCTTCTTATTTAATATCCTGCTGGGGAGTTTGTTGCACCCCTTGTTCCCAGCTAAAGCACTAGGAAGTTGTGAAGGCCGGGCGTTTTGGGGGACTGTCTTATATAATTTTCACGTTCTATAATGCTAATTCGTAGTCTAATTTCAATAACTGACTATAAAGCCTTTCAAAACGATAATTCTTAGCCCCCTTTCATTCACTCCGCCTGCCGGATAGCCTGCGTCGGACACAAATGTATTAGTATACCAGTGAATGCATGTAAATACTTTAATAATTAACCATACTTTAGTCACCCGATAGCCAATGCTGATAATAATCTGGCAGTCGGACCGTGAAAAGGGCCTTCAGTTTATTTTTCCCCCTTAATAACCAGCTCAAATCTTACTAGTTTGCAACCTGATTGCCTTCCCATGAATATATGAGCAGTCATTAACATCTAATCCATCAGCTTGCCACAAATTAAACGTGCGGTCAGTGAGTGCATTCATATTCATGACGGCACGTCAATTTATCTAGACCTAACATGGCTGCTTGTGGTAGAATGACACGTGCAGTTTGGACCGTGTTGTGCAGTTAAATCTTGATTGTAATGGTTGAATAAGCTAAGATTATATCTGGCTTATTGCTAATAAATAATTTTAAAGTTTCTGTGACAATTAATAAGTTTGGAAAATAAGATTTCCTAGCTGTTTTTGCATATAGATGAATTTTAAAAGATATAATACTATGCCCTAGAATTTGGTTTCTGTAAAGACTTAGGGAGTCTTTTAGAATGTACAACAGTTGGGCACATCTGTCCATTTTAAGGCCGATATAGGCCGTTAATGAAGTTTTAAGGTCGTCAGTTCAAGGCGTGGTGATCTTTAAGACTTTACAATGAACCACTTGGAACTACCGAGATTTAGACTTTTTTTTTACATTATTACATTTTCTATCTTTCACTGTATTTCTAAGAATAGTTCTTGTAGATAGTTTAGTTTTCTCTTTTTCCTTTCCATGTTAGAATATTCTTTTAATTTACTTTCTTTTTATTGTACACCCTAGACATATTATGTTATAGATATACTCTTATTTTTATTTTTATCAACTTTATTTGTTAACCCTACCTAAACAACATTATATATTATTCTTTTGCTTGGATTCTGTGGCCTGTGACATAGCAGCGATCATCTGTTGCTGAAAAGAAATGTTTTTATTTCCTCACCTTGATCCCATAGCTCGACTCCTCATAGATGATGGAGACGTAGCTCCACTCCAGCTTCTTGACGATCTCCACCATAGCACGCACCTGGTGGTGGTCGGAGGGGATGGTGCGCGTGAAGTACTCGAAGCGCGCCTTGTTCGATAGCTCCGGGGAGGTGGAGAAGAATGACACCTGGTGGCAATAAGAGATAGTAAAAAGTAAGTTTTATATGTTATTTGTAGCGAAGTCAGATAAAAAGGACCTTAGATTACTTTGTGTTCTCGTTGACCATTTACCTTTTGTGCACCTGATGCCTACTCGCGGTTTTAGGTAAATATATTGCTCGATTAGCAAAATGCATAATCCATTAAATAAATATAGGTAGATAGCTGTAAAAGAAGTTCACATCCATCTTGAGACCGAACATAAGAAACTACTTCTTACTTAGCTCGGAAGTTTCCAATCTATTTAGCCTTATACAGATGTATCAAGTTATTATAAATGTTACTTGTGGTATCTTGAACAGGCGCAGCAGGTTGGCGACCTGCACGGAAGTGACGCTGGACGCCGCACCAACCACGCCCGATATCACCTTCCGGACTGCTGTCGCGTTGCAGGCATACTCCGCGTCGTCTATGTTGCTTATTGAGCCTAGTGAAAAGAAAACGGTGTGAAAAATAAATTGTGACGTAGTTTGCTCTTTTTTAGGGCTCCGTACCTCAAAAGGAAAAAACGGAACCCTTATAGGATCACACGTGTGTCTGTCTGTATGTCTGTCCGTCTGTCACACCCAATTTGCTCCGATTCTACTGGACCGATTAAGTTGAAAGGTACATTTGTGACCCCAACTTTTGTGACCCAAACACGGGCGTGTAACGTTAATAAAGGAATTTTGAATACTTTAAGGGGGGGAAATTACAAAATAAAAAATAAAAGTTTTGCAATCTGTACCATGTGACATATTAAAGTTTTGCAATCTGTACCATGTGACATAACAATTAAAGTTATTTAAAAAAAATGATGAAAATTGACCACTCACACTAATCTCCAAAACTACTGACCCTAAAATTTTGGAAAAAATCCTTGGCCTTGCCACGTCCTAATTTACTGTAATAATTGTAACCAAGTAATGTGAACCTTTAATAAACTATTTATTATATTCAGTATAACCCGACCTGCATATAATTTATCTGTACCCTACATAATAACGCGCACAACAACAGAAAATAGTTCTTGACTTATAGATTACAGGAAAACCTATAAGAAGTATATGGTGTTAAAATAACATCGTCAATCTCATAATAATTAATATTTTACGCGCTTGTGTGCGTACAAACTTACATTTGTAGTTGGAATTTATGGGAGAACATGTTTTTCTACTCAATGTTGAGTTTGTTCTTGGGATAAAAATATGGTAGATAACATATTCATTGTACGGAACCCTCAACACGCGAGTTATACTCGCTATTGTCTGTTTTTTTTTTATTAAATTGAATAATGCCTTCCATTTGGGATAACTTTTGTTAGAAATTACGGTATTATTGTATTAAAAAGCTTTGTAGTTTTCAAGGCTAAAGTTTACGATAGCCAGATGTTAACAAATTGTTTGGATAATAATATAAAAACAAACATACACACCTTTTATAAAATCCACAGCCATCTCAAGGCCATAAGTATCCTTATCACAATCATCTAAGACATGAGCTCCAACAGTCACGCCAGGTATCAGTCTCAACCCGTTATTTATAATATCCAAAGTATACAACATTGTCTCCAGCGCCTGCACGCCTCCCTGAGGCATCACCGGCCCACACGTCATGTTTTCTGACCTCTCATGGACCATCATCAGACCTCCGAGCACCAAATCGCCTTCAATCACAGCTTCCCTCTTTATAGGCCAGTGCTGATGCTTTTTATCCTTCATCTCTCCAACTTGATCATTAGACATATTCAACCAATCACTTTTTGCATCTTGTTTCGGAGCAACTTCATAATCTAACAAATGCATTCCATCTTTCAAATTCAACATTGGATAGAACTCTTCAGGTTTATCCGCGAAGAACGTAGGATCATACATCACTTCGCCAGGTTTGTGCTTATGCCTGTGGTGGTGCGTATTCCTTTTGTGGAAGACTGAGTCCTCAATGTTCAAGGAGTCTACGGAATGCCTCATTTCGGTGTAGTGGACCGTGGTGATGAATAGAGTGATCGCCAACCACCGCTGACTGGGACGCATGTTAGAGATGGGTGTATCATACCATTGTGGCGCAATCTATGATTCATCTTGAACGGTGTGCGTCCATTTTAATCTGGAACAATGAGAAGATTTTCATTAGCAAATTAGTCTGCATGGTTAGGTACTCTGTACTAGACACTCACTTTAGTGAGAGTTTCTAGTCTCCCTAATGCGTGACGGATGGATAATGGAGTACGGGAAGTAGAAATTATTGTTATAATATTTATATTTATTTATAATATTAATATATTTATTAACGGCTGTCAATATCAGTGGTCCATAGAATATTGAGAATAAGCTAGCAATTCAGTTCACAATTTTTTATTGCATTCCATAATGTTAGTAAAACAGGTGGTAAGCTTAAAATTATGGCGGCATGGAGAGTGCGATTGTCGCAACCCAGCGCTGGGCACGCCACATTGTGGCGATAAGTTCCCTCTTTGAGGAGTGGCTAGAGAGGCGCCATGGCGTCCTCACCTTCCGCCTGACGCAGGTCCTCACCGGACACGGTTGTTTCGGGAGGTTCCTGTTCAGGATAAAGCGGGAGGAAACGCCCGGGTGTCACCACTGTGTGGATCGCCCGGAGGACACGGTGGAGCATACGGTGGAGGTCTGCCCAGCTTGGGCGGAGCACCGCCGTGTCCTAACGGAGGCGATCGGCGGCGGCGATCTCTCGCGTTCGGCCCTGGTTCAGGCCATGGTTCGGAGCGAGAGTGCATGGGAGGCCGTCACCTCCTTCTGCGAAGCAGTAATGCTTGCGAAGGAGGAGGCGGAACGCGTGAGGGAGAGGCAAGGTTCGCGCCCTCGCGCCCCTAGTCGCCGCAGGAGACGCCCCGGGCGTCGGGAGTCGCAAGCCGATTTCCGGCCACCGTAGGCGCGGGCCTGCGGACGGTGAGCGATGGGTAGCTCACCGTCCGATAAAGATCAGGCCCGGGTCGACAGCGCGTCGTATTCCACGCGCGCCTCAAAGAGTTGTCAGCACCAACTGACAGCCAGCCTGCCAGGGTTGCGAGTTTGTCCGAAAGGGATATCGTGGCCCTGGCACACAGGCAAATGAAGGAATACGGGTGGGTTTTAGTCAGTAAAAGTCTGACACGCCCTCCCGCTCAACCCAGAGCGGGAGAAGTTATTTGATAATTTCCCACCCAAAAAAAAAAAAAAGCTTAAAATTAAAGACACAATTATGGACCCTGTCGGGCACAGCATAGTAGGAGAGAGGAGGAAGACCCCTTATTTGTGTTTATATTATTAAGGTACGTGATAAGGTACGTGGTAGGCAAGCGTTAAGGATGCAAATAGTTTCAGTACGGATAAGTAACTACCGATTTCACCATAACAAAAGTAACCATTTAGTCGCCCTCACGAAGTTAACCCTGCCACAATAAGCCAAGCGACTATAATCCTTACGTCCATTTGTCAACTCTTCATAAACTAACGGGGATGGACGGTGTGTTATTACGAACCCGTGTTATGCCGACCCACATCAGCTAACCAGATTTATTTAATATGACACCTTAATACTAGGTTATGGTTAAAGGCATATGAAATGAATAAGGTAGGGGACGTTTGTTGCTTTGACCTGTTTGGTCAAAAAGGAAATTCTTTGGTTTGTAGTATGTTTTTGCTATTGATTTTACTATTTCATTTAAGGTTGGTGCGGCCAAAATTTCTTCTTGGTTCAAGATTAGGGGCCGTCGTGCGACCAGTCGTGTGTGTGGCCTCGTAGTGTGCGAGGTCTAAGTTTATCCATAAATTTGTTAAAAATGAGGTAAAATATAATACAAATGCGACATCACAATTTAAAAAATGAAAAACCCATCAAAATGCGTAATCCCTCCACTTAAAGTATGGTGGAACAAAATCGGAAAGGAAAACCCATTACTTGGAACCGAAAATTTTATGCACAAATTGTAGGCAGTCCAATTTTTAGGGGTTTTTTAAAAGTTTGCAAACAAATAGCAGGATCTTTTAAATGAGAGAGCTCTTGAAGAGCGTCTTTTAAATGAAAATAAATAATTTAATAGAAGCCTTTTGAAGTTTGTAATCTAGATTTGTATGTTTTAAATTGGACTTCTGATTATTATGATTTTACGTTTTAGCTAATTACTCACTGATTCAGAAATGAGTGAGTAATATTGAAAGGTTTCCGGAAATGTCTTTTGAGAATTATGTGTCTAGGTATTTCCGGGATGATTTTACAATTTACATAAATATGATTTTAGGGAGAATAACGAAATGTGATTAACGAGCAATAAGTAATTACTTACTTAAGCATAGAGAGAGTATAGTTTGTTGAAATAACTTCTTAATTATATTTAAAATTTAAGTCGTTGAACTATGTCAATAGGATCAAAAAAAAACCAAAAGATCCAATTTATTTATTTATTTTATTTTTTATTTAACCAGGATAAACCAGGAAAACCCAGGACAAACCAGGATAAACCCTCAAGTATTTTAAGTGCAAATTTTCTTATATAATATTTCCTAAGATTAGAGACATACATAATATATGTATAACAGTACAATAACATAACATCACGCCTATATTCCCGGAAGAGTTGTTGGCAGAGGTGTACCTGTAGTACACCCACATTTCGCCAATTATGTTTAAGTCCCAAGTAATAGAGGCGAGCCTATTGCTATCAAACGGGCACAAATCCAGACTCCGGGCTGCTACTGAGAAATGCCAGATGGAAAAATCCAATAACACTTATTCCCGACCTGGGAATCGAATCCAGGACCTCATGCTCAGCTGTAGCGCTAGCGACCACTAGACCAACGAGGCAGTCAACAGTATAATCTTCTCTATAAATGAGTTATCAGCAGTAGAGCTTGATTAATTTATAAAAAAACGTTACACACCCGTTGATAAAATATTTACACGATTTCGAGCGTGTGAGTTTTAATATTTATTTATTATTCATTACCTTCGTATAACGCACCGGTCCTACTAAACACATGATTTAATTATTATCTAAAATGTTTTATTTATACACAAATCAAAAAATGTTTGTGATCACTAGCAAAAGCTGATATATTTTTAAAATTTTACTTTAATAAGAAAAAGTGTTATTGTTATGTCTTTTATTTTAAATAGAAATACACGGTTTGAATTAAAAAAAATATAATAATTTAAATTTTTTAATAACAAAAATTGAGAAATTCAACTCTAATGTAACTCTGTTACAGAAATTTTATGGAAAGTAAAAGATCGTTTAACCAGACCTATAAAACAGTTTATTAATAGAAGGTTTTTATTTAATACAATATAGCTCCTCCCCTGGCTCGCACACATGCGGAGATCCTCCTGGGCATGCTGAGGATCAATTTATCCAGCATTTCTTGCAGTAAACTGTCCCATTCTTGAATAGCGGCTTCCCTGATCTCTGGCACTGCCTGGGGAGATGACGGTTCCAAACAGCTCGTTTAAGAGTATCCCACGCGTGCTCTATCGGGTTCAAGTAAGGCAAGCCGGCAGGCCAGTCTAACCTTGTGATGTCGTATTCTCGGAGAGCAGCATTGACTCGTTGAGTTCGATGTGCGGGCGCATTATCATCAAACCAGTACGAATACCCATGCCATGGTACAATGGTGGCCATGGTTTAGTGGTCTGACAATTCCATCAATAGCGACTACATTGTACCTATTTGCCGTCATGGAGCCTCGATACAAGATAAAAGACGTTCTAGCTCCAATCATAATTCCACCCCTTAAGGAACCGATTTCCCGCCTTGCTGAATGGTTTCAGTGGCAGTTCTTTGCCTTTCAGAGTCTCCAGGTCTTCTCCAGACACGGACACGTCGGTTATCTTAGAGTACTGATTCGGGATTCGTCAACGAAGAGACAGTTTTGCCAAATGTTTTCCACCTCATCTTCTTCATTTTGCCGGAGCCTAGCCCTCTGCAATCTCCTTCACTGACGTTGCCGTGAATTCAGAGGTGCTCGCCAAGACCTCCGTGCTCGTAGTCCGGCCGTAAGCAATTCCGAATGGTCTGAGTGCTAACTTCAAGTCCAGAGGCAGCCCGAACTTCTACTTTTATTTAAGTGGCGTTGATTGTTGGGGCACGGGCTGCCAGCAATCTGATATAGCGCTTCTGAGCAGCAGTCAGAACAGTTAGGTGATCACTGCGGGGTTGGTCAGCTAAATTATCCATGCCGTGGTACCTCTGCAACGTGGCCACGACACAGGATTGGGATACAGCAACTCTGCGTCCTTTTTCTCTCGTGGAATATCCTTCTTCCCTCAAAGTTACAATTCTTGGTCGTAAAACTTCTGATAATCCTCTTGGCATTTTATCAATAACAACTTTTCTTGAAAAAATATTATAAATCCGTTAAAATTGACTAATTGAATTTCTTATTATATAAACCATTAAATTCGTTTGTTTATTTTTTATTCTAATTCTATATTTTTAAGTACAAAATCTAAACACAAGAAGAAATTATAATACAGTCTACCGTAACAAAAAATATTTCGATTTTTCAAACTGATCGCAAACTTTTGTTGATGTGTGTACAAGCGACATGACGGCATTGTTTTGAAGCTTTCAACAAAAGCTTTCAAATAAAGCCATTGTTCCAGCAGGCTAAGCATGACGCCCATGTTTGCCTACTTTTCCGTCGAGTAAACGCTTCTCTGTGGTTCTCGTGCTAAGCCTGCTGCTGAAAACAGATTTTCAAAACGTTGAGTTTTGAATTCAATTAATGTTCTAGCTTTCGTTTGATTGTAATTTTCAAATGGTAAAAACCTGATTAAATTCTATTTGTAAACGAGTAAACTGTTTGTAATAGTTTTCCCAAACTTTTACTAGCGGATTGGCAATCCCGGAACATGCTCTGAATAATGCATCGTACTTTAAATGTGGACAGTTGTAGGTCGTCTAATGTTTGATGATGATTGTAATGTAATTGGCCTTTGGCCATGTTTTGTTTAACAACGTAACATCACACATGTATTCCCTGTAGGATTAGGCAGAGGTGTGTAGTACCTTAGTAGCCTTTTGCCATCAACCAGGCCCAAATCCAGATTCCAGGCAGCTACTGAGAAATTTCAGATGGAAAACCCAATAACACAAAGTACAACAAATAAATATATGTATGACTGTCGTTCGCTCTATTATGAAGACATCGGAATTGTAGGAAATATATCCATCTCAAGAGATTTATTCCAAAAACTTTTAAAAGATAGAAGATTGTAGAGACGTCTGGGAAAATTCTTGGCTCACTGAAACCTCACTGTTCTCGTTATCAAAGTATACTACGGTGTAAATTATATCTGTGTCTGAGTGTGTCTGGTCGTAAATCTGAGCGGCTTAGCAACAATAAAGTTTAACTTTCCTTTTTAATTTGCCAAGTTGCGGCTGAGGGATGGGTACGCATCGGCTTAGCCGCTGGTTAAAATATAAGATGTGTTTAGAAGACTGGGTTACGTTTTATTACGATTACACTAAGAACTTATAACATTGATTGCTGGATGGCCGTCAGGGCTGAAGCCAACGCACGATTGCATAAGACAATGGTAATGTTACATTTTGATATATGAATTTGGAACTCGGTCTCGACACTGTAACGTAGAATACGCCATTTACTAGTAGAAAACATGCATCCATTCCTCGTCGCTATCTCAAGTCCCGGCACGGTCTCGCAGTTTTATAAAGTCCGCAGACAAAAGTAAGCACTAAGGTACTCACCTTTTGGCTTAAATTACGTGGATACATTCTAATTGAGAACATATTACTAATATCACTAGTTATTTCACTACCCCATCGTGTTATGATTGTGATATCTCATTGATTTGCGATATCTCATGTCTTCTGTGTTATATCTGTTTTGATATGCCTTCTTAGTAAGAGTTTATACATAAGATAGACAAGTACCCAAGACAAGTTCCATTTAAAAGTTTCAAAGTTATCTTCAAGATTGCGTTAGTAAAAGCGTGTAGTGTGAACATTACCTTAAAAGCGTACATTACGGTGTAACTTTGTTTGAGTATTTCCTCCATATTGTGGTCTATGGGACGGAATGGTTTTATGTGAAGCGTTGTTACAAGTTGTGTCTTAGATGTGTTGACTTTAATAGTAGCCGTAGTGGTCTGGAATGTGTTTTCCTGTTCTGGTATTTTGTTATTTCTTTTGCTCTTCGTAAATAACAATACCGGAAAGTTTTGCTTAACGTAACAACCTAATTTCGTTCAGATATATGGGGCAAACTATTGTACTATGTCTGGCAATTGTATTGCAATCATGGTAATCGTGTTGTAAATAATATGGTGTAATTAGTTTCTTTGAAGACAAGACGATGATGATGGCCTATTTCTTTGACTCAATACCATCTTTCAGGGAAAATATACAGTGATAAATTATATTTTATAGGAAGAAAAACAAAAAAAAAAGCCAAGGACACATAAAAACATGACTTTTAGGACAATGTTCCCGTGTGAATCTGAGGAACTTTTAGCATAGCATAAGCATAATCAGATGTTCTCACTGCTGTGACACAGGCCCCCTCTCTATAAGAGGGAGTGGGCTGTAATCTACCACGCGGGTCTAGTGCGGGTTGGTTGATGTCACATGTCTTCGAATTTTTAGTTCTAGGACATGCCGGTTTCCTCACGTTGTTTTAAACCTTCACCGTTTTGAGAGCAGTGGTGATGAAATTATTTACACAAAGTAAAGCGGCTGCCAGTGAAGTCGGGGCCGTTGTCACTGGGCCACCACTGCTTCACTAACCTTTACGCCTATGAAAAACAAAACACTAATTCACAGAATATTGATAAAAAATATCGGAAAAGCGCCGCGTGTAACAACCTGCTTGTACGACCAATTTAATGAATCTGGGTCATATATGGGTTGCATGCAATACATTCATCAACCACCTGAGTGGTTCCACTCCATCATAAGTAATACTCTATTAACTTAACGTGCATGAACGGATGGTTATTATTGTATTACGAAAACCTGCATGTTGGCCTGCTCACTGCTAATCTTGCCGTTTTAACATTTTAAGATTTTGAACAAAAACAGAACAAACATAAATGTTTATAGCATTTACTATGAAAATTCTGGGAAGCTAGTTGTCAAGCAAATTGACTACCAACTTTAATTTGTACGTATATTTAAATCACATATGTCATTCTTTGACAGTTGTATGAAATAGTTATAACACGGCAAAAACCCAAATGATTTATTTTCTTGAATATGGGTGTACGAGGTGATACATAAACAAAAGTTCTTTAAACCATATCCTACCTTTAACCTTAATATGTGTGCAACTCTTTATTTTAAAGAAAAGGAAGAAAGTAAATAAAGATTTGATTTGATCTCTTTCTTGTTTTATTATCTAAAAATATAATATAGCATTTATGTTACAAAATTTTCAATAGAAATGACGTCATTTCCACGTCCTTTTTCCATCTTATTTTTGACCAAACACTTTGGTTCCATTGAGGGGTTCCGAACAATTGCCAATTTTCATTTACAAATAACGTACCAATGATTTTGGTCCCGATTCAGAAGGGATTCTCTTATTTAAATAACTTATTTGCTTGCTACGGGCACAGAATTGTATAACTTTGGACAAGAAATTTTCCAAAATTAACTTCATACGCATAAGCAGGATACAAAGGTCTAAAAATTTAGTAAAGATCATTTTCTAAAAACAGTGTAACAGCCACATTAGACCGATTTTAAATTTTCCATAGAAACAGATTTCCAGTTATCTGTTTTTAAATAAGTCATTTTGAAAATGTTCTTAACTAACTTCAGTCATTTCGAAAAACAGGGGCTTGAAAGTTTGTATGAAATTCCGTACGTCGTAAACGCTCTTAATGGTACCTTCTTTGTAAAATTGGTGCGGAACGAAGTAGAAATACATGAAATAACATAACGCCTTGTTTCCTCGAAGGGTTGGCCAGAGGTGTTCCTATAGTAAACCCACATTTCGCTAGTTATATACTTAAATAGTTATAACTGGCCCCTCTTAAAAAGAAGAAGAGGGGAAGAGAGGTTATGCAGGTCACTGACTGTACCATGTAATAGGGGGAGAGGAGAGCGTATTGTCATCAACCGGGCAAAAATCCAGACTGCGGGCTGCTACTGAGAAATTCCAATTAGAACAACCCAATAACACTTTGCCCGACCTGGTTATCGAACTCAGGACCTCATACCCAGCAGTACTGCTTGCGACTACTACACAAACGAGGCAGTAGTAAGTACAAGAAGAATACTTCAAGATTTCGGAATTGCTGATCAGTTTTGGTCAAAATATAGAACACTCATTCAAATTCAAAACGTTTATTGAGAACTAAGTGTAACATAACATAACACCTACAGTGTTATGTTATGTTAGTACTTGACCGTTTGTTATGTTATGAACGACTTGTTATGTTACTACTGACCAAAGCTTTTACGCGTGGTATATTTTCTGCTAGCTATAAGTAATGGACTTTGCTTTTAACTTTCATATTGGCACTGCAGGTAGCCGAATGCTTTTATCTGTTTGATATAGGTACCACAGTACTTAGTGTACATCATTATTTATTTTCCTTACAGTAAAACTTTTCATACATCCAAGAAGTGTCCAAAATAATTATGTTAAAAAAAATCATTTATATTATCCTATGTATTTCTACATTTATATCTGTAATTCAAATGGTGTACCTAATAAAGAGTATTTTATTATATTCTTAAATAATTGTAACTGGTTCCGAAGGGGTGGAGACCTGCATAGCAATTCACAACCATTCGACAAGTTATCGTATCGAAAATCACACATTTTCAATAACTGATTAACCTTGCACCCGACAGCAGATAGCTGTCGGAAGAATGGTGGTCGTCCATTTGATTTAAACTGGCAAAACTTAAGTGTTTTGGATTTGTGAACAGCCTATATATGACCCCTTTGATAACATTGGTTTATGCTTGATTCGGCACGGAAGCGTATAGAACGGTGGTGAATAGCTATGCTGGTGTCATAAAATACAGGCCTTACGCCCAGCTTAGGCACCAGTCTCTCACAGTATAATTAAAACTATTATGAAAATGTACTTTTTATATTTATTCTAATCTTATAAAATTTAATCTGGAAACTTACCCACCAATCAAAATTATACTACAAGTTAGAAAACTTAAACATCAACTTCTATGTACTTTCCAAAGCACGGAGGGGTCTTGGTGTTATCGTAGCAGTATCGTATCGAGTAATATAACCACCGCACACTCCCCACGTAACGAACTAAATGAACAACTCCAGCCAATACGTGAAGATACAACTTTTCCCAACTATCGAACTACCGACTATAAGCAGTAATACATAAATCACAGCTATTTACAAAAACTTCATTTATGTTCGGAAAGTTCTGGTACTTTCTGTCAAGAAACCTAGATACTTTGTGAACATTTGACAGCGGAGAAGAGTCGGTTAATCCATCAAGCGTTGAATATTGTGTAGCTACCGAGTCCTTTGTTGAATATTTTACGTTATTTCTGAGTTTATCTTAGACATTAATGACATAGGCGAAGGTAAATATCATGAGAAAACCTGGACGAATATTTAACACTTTCGACTCCACCCACTTTTCGTAGAGCTCATATGCCATGCCGCCATACATATAGCAAGTTATAAATAAAAAATAATATGAATTTAAATATAAATAAAAATGCTTGTATTTGAAAACCAACGACTATACTATTAAATCTTGCTAAAATATGCAACCGATTGCTGTATTCGATAAGAAAAACGGATATTTAAAATAAGCCCTCCGCGAGGGCTCCCAGCATCCCATATGCGACTTGAGTGAACCCTCCCGGCACTGAAAGTGAGTCTAAATTTACCAACTCGTCTTGAGCGCGCGTGATGATCAATGCACGTGCCTTCTGTGTATCAGAAGAGACTTTGCCCTGCACAGTATAGCTCATACGTATTTATATTATATATGGAGGAAAACATAGGTAGAAAACGGCATGTCCTAGAACGAAAAATTCAAAGACATTGTGTGATGTGATATCCACCAACACGCACTGGGCCCGCGTGGTGGATTACGGCCCACTCTTTCTCACAGAGAGGAGGCCTGTGTCTCGGCAGTAGGAACATTAAAAGCTGATTATTGGCCAGAGTAAACGAATTATTTATTTTAATAAGACCAAGGTGGGCAAGGGAGGTTTTTGCCCAGCAGTGGGACGTTACGAATAAGTACATAGATAGATAGCTGATAGTAGGTACTTTTGGTTTTAAGATTTTAGTTTTCATTTTCCAAAATGTCTTGCCTACTTGTCAAAATGATTTATTTATGGCTCTAAGGTTTTCTTTGTTTCCCGTTTTTGTGATTTAAGACGGAAATATATGCCAGTGACCTTGAGTAATTAGCTTGCGTGTTCTGTACTGAGCTCACGCAACGCGTCGTACGTTCAGCCAGTAATAGGACTCGCCCTTCAAGGGGCGCTGTCCCCAATTTGACGCATTATTAATTTATTATACACAAAACAAAAGGTATTTTAATAAAACGCGTGTACTAAAAGATCAATAGTTAAATTATCTTTACATTGGCGAAGGTTTCAGAAAAATACGCTTGGTAGATTTTACGCCATTCTCAGTTTTTTATCCGCGTTAGACATAACTTTACAAATTTATTTCACTATTGTAATAAAAAGTAAAAACATAATCTAAAATATTCACATAATTATTAAGTTATTGAGAAAATGCTCTAATTTAACATATATTTTTTTCAAATCATTAACACTACTTGTTTAGACGTGACCTTCAGTATAAAATCATTAAAAGTCGGTTATCGTCGCCTTAAATAATCAAAGGAAAAGTTCAGATGGACGTGAAAATACCTGGTACTGTCATAAAACGAAATGATGATCATTCTAAGAGTATTTTTGTAATTACCCGGAAAATATTTCTTGTAAAAAAAAAACCTACACAGATTTGTACAGTCGGCTGCATGTCAGTGGTAACGCTGACCTCGAGCTGCCCTAGCGAAGTACGGAGTTTCAATAGAATAAAGAGGCCATCTTATACTGGTTTTACTGCGGCCTATACTGTACTAAGAGCGCCTGGATAAAATAAAGGTCCTGTTTTCTATTTTCATGTTTAATGAGCATATTAAATGGCACACTTCCGTTTTCCGAAAGCTCACGTTTTATTTTGTTGTCCATGTCAAATGATTTGATTGGCTGTTAACCTGAGCCAATTCGGCAGCGTGTTAGTAAATTTTTGGGTTGATCAGTTTTACTAAAACAGAGTGTAATTAAACCAATGCCTAACGAATGAAAAAATTCAGTAAACAGCACTAACTATACAGTTAAAAGATTATCCCAAGTCCGGAAGCTAGCTCGGACAACTTCTCCTTATCGAACTAAGCCACGGTAATGATCAGCTATCCAAACGACTATTTGGAGTATACAGTCGAGGATATTTATGTAATTAAAAAGTTTGTTTTGCAGAGAAACAAATAATCTATTTCAAGATTGTCAAACTTTGTATTGTTTGAATACAAGGCTTTTGGCTACTTTGTTTGTGTGCAATTTATGTTATTTCATTGTAATGTGCGTTTTGTTTGTGCAGAATAAACATTTTTTCTTTCTTTTTTTAGATACGTGTTCTCTAGCTAGAGGAAGAGTACTAAACAGTTTTCTGTTTGCTTAAAAATTAACTGTTGTCGCAACTACAAATCATGTTTCGGCATCGGCTTCTAAGAAAGCACTACTTAGTGGCCTACTTTAAGCATTAAACCGTTGTAGGCTGATGATTCATTCTTAACTCTTTTTATTACCTATTGTGGTATAGTAATTTTATTCTAGGTGCATCGTCTTCACATAATTATAATTATAATAATTAATATACCTATAAAAAATATTGTACAAGATTTTAAAAGAGAAACTACTTTTTGGAAGGGGCGACTAGTGAATTCTATTTTTTTGTAAATATTGACGTTCAATAGTGCCTTATGTGCCTATTTGAAATAAACAATTTGACTTTGTCTTTGATGAGTGGATCAATTAATCGCGGACTAGACACATGTGAATTTGAATAATGATTTCATGAGAATATTAAGTTCTCTCCCTATTGTGATTTGTGAGCTTCATTGGCCTCCACACGTGTGTACACAGATTGGCTATTAATCCTCCAACCTCATTCAAATATTGATCATCAAAAGTCCAATATCCTAAAATCCTTTTCATACGCATTCAACCGATAAACTACTTACCCTTAATTACAACGTAACGTTTTTCGTTTAAAGGGTCTTATTACCATATCCAACAATTTGTAAAACTAACTACAAGTCATGAGTTACCGCACAAAACACTAACCAGGGGCTTGTATTCAACCCACCACGTTTTTAATTACCAAAACGTGCCACAAATACTCGCTACTTTCAGTTTTGCCCGAATTTTCACCGAACATTTTGAGGCTCGCAGTAATTAGTCAGAGCAGCTTTTTAGGTACCCTGTAGAGTCGTGTGAAGAGAGTATTTTTAAACTGGCAATTTTAGCGGCCTCCGGTTTCTAATAATGTTGGCTGAGGGTTGGCATATTGTGTGGACGGTCGTACTTGGTGCTTGCAACTAATGAGAAAGGAGACGCTTTATTGCGATGTTCATTAGTTAATTTCATTCTAAAGAATAAACATATGTGGCGAAATGTGGGTGTTCCTTCGAGGGACCGTACAACCCCGGTTTAAGAGTTAAGCCTTTCGAAGGGGTAACCCATTCAATGGGTTTTATACTAGAAACCCATTGAAAGGGTTACATGATAACCCATTGAATGAGTTTTACAATTGTAACCCAGTGAAAGGGTTACATGATAACCCATTTCAATGGGTTCTATACGTACTTGAAACCCAGTAACATGAAAAAATCATAATATTATGTTATTTCGATATCCGCCCAGCACGCGTAGCATGACCAATTCAATCTCTATTCTACCCAGGGACCATTTTAGATGGCTTAAATTAAGCCGTTCAAAAGGGTTACCCACACCGTATGGGTTTTTATCGAAAACCCTTTCAATGGGTTACCAAATTTTTATTTAAGCCGTTCATAAGGGTTATTTTATTTTATTTTAACCCCCCCCCCTCCCTGGTTACCCTTATCGTATGGGTTTTTGTTTAACCGCTTAGAAAAACCCCATCGAAAACCCTTTCAATGGGTAACCAAAATAGTCCCTGGACTTCCTTCGTGTACCTACCTAACTTCTGTAGGTACACTTCTGTCTAACCCTTCGGGGAATATAGACGCGATGTGTCAAAAGTTTAACGTGATGGGCACCTTTCCATAACAGGTTTTGAGAGTCCTCTATCCACTGAAACCATAATCAAAACCAGCCAAATGCATGTCGGATCACGCGCAATTAAGGTTTCCGTAGTTGGAGTGAATTTATCCTAAAAACAAACTTAAAATTGTGATATTGTAGTAGAAAAACGTGTTCTCCCATACATCGATATACGTCACGGTCGATTCTCTAACTGCAAATGTAAATTGGTCGACTATTACTCGTTAACTTGTAAAGCCTACTTAGCTGTGATAGTTTTTCTTTTAATTTCTTATATACTACTGCCATGATATTTTTAACGTATCCAAAAACAACCATTTAGCTGTCATGGAGAAGAGGGACCACTTGTCTAACAAAAATTTGCATTTTTAACAAAGCTTAATTACTACGCAAACGGATCCCAGATTAAAAACATAGTTATCGCAGACTGGCGATATTTTTGACCGGCCTATCCAACAATACCCGACACCATGTTTTGTGATAGACGAGAAAAAAAATATCATCCCCACTTTACGTACAAGGGAGGTAACCATTTTTTTTTTGTAATATTTTGTTTTACCTCTTAGTCGGCGTAATTATTATCTATAAGTCAAAGTCAAATTGTTTATTTCAAATAGGCACATATAAGGCACTTTTGAACGTCAATATTTACAAACAAATAGAATTGATTCTAGCCACCCCTTCCAAAAGGTAGTTTCGTATGGAGAAGAATGGTCAAGAAACTCCACCGGTACTCTTTTAAAATCTTATACAATATTTTTATAGGTACATTAATTATACATATAATTATATGTGAAGACGATGCACCTAGAATAAAATTACTATACCACAATAGGTAATAAAAAGAGTTAAGAATGAAGCAATGACAGATAAATTAAATAGGTGATAGATACATGGTGCTCACATATTTACAAAAATTGTAAAAAAATATAAAAGATTTCCTAAAAAATAACAATATCAGTGTGAGTGGTAATCACAGAATTTAAAATAAATGTCATAAAAATAATAAATTATACAATTAAAATAGCAACCTGTTTGATTTTGTCTAGACTCTAGATTGTCCTATGGAGCAGGACCAGCATGTTTCCAAGCATTCTTATCTTGTATATAATCCTCTAATTTGTAATATGCTTGTTTACAAAGTGTTATTTTAATATGAGTTTTAAATTTTCTTTCATTTAGTTGCAATATATCACAAGGTATTTTGTTGTAACATTTAACACAGTACCCCATAAAAGATGTATGTACTTTAGATAACCTGAAAAATAGTTGATCTATTTTGTCTTTATTTCTAGTATTAAAATTATGTCTATCACTTATTTTATTAAAAAGATGTAGATTTTTCCTTACATACATAATATTTTCATAAATGAATTGGCAAGGTACCGTCATGATATTAATATTTTTAAATAGTTCCCTAAGAGATTCGCGGCGACTTAGATTATAAATTGCTCTGACAACTCTCTTTTGCAAAATAAAGATGGACTCAATGTCAGCAGCCCGACCCCACAGTAAAACGCCGTACGACATAATGTTGTGGAAGTAGCTAAAATAGACCAACCGCGCGGTTTCTACATCTGTTAACTGTCTTATCTTTTTAACAGCATAAGCCGCTGAGCTTAGCCACCCCGCAAGAGATATTATATATTCCCATGCCAAATTACAGCTTGCTAGTACTAAGAGTCTCTGACCTAAGCCGGGAGAAACAGACATACAGACGGATATAACGAAACTATGGGTTTCTTGTTGACTACGGAACCCTAAAAAGGGAGATCCGAAATGTTCAGTGAGACAAAACAAAGAAAAAAAAAACCATGAGTTATTAATTTGGGTTTCAGGAAGACATCCAAGTAAGTAAATGAATAACCCTTACATAGTCTAGTGCCTGCAGGATTATCTTAGGTAAGATAAGATAGAATAAGTCTTTATTTGCCGTAAACATGGTATAAAGTTGTTACAGTTAGGTATTATAAAGTCCACATGTTTAGCTTTATAGAATATGTATAAATTGCATGCAAAATAATAATTATTAGTTAATTGTTGTTCAATGTCTCAGATATTTATCGTCAATACCACAATATAATAGTTTTATCTGAGCATTATGAACAATTGCAAAAGTCCTGAAATTTATAGATCAATTGTTAAAAAAAATCCTTAATGTCATAAAACATAATATATGTTTTTTCAGCCATTTCAATAACCTGTTTTTAAATGAGTTATTATTATATTAATTTTTTATTTCTTTTGGAATTCTGTTGTAAATGCGTATACACATGACTAGGAAACTTTTCGCATACTTGGCTGATTTAGAAGTATCCTGCAATACAAGTCTGTATGGATCTCTATATATAGATTATTAGTTATTGTTTCGATATTTAATCTTTGAAACGCAGTTAGATAGGCCTTAGGGGTTCCTAAAGCCTAGCTAAAACCATTTCATTTAATTTTTTCATTTCATTTATTCATTAAACAATTTACATTGTGTCGAATTTATAACACATGCAATTTACAAGATATTTATTTAAATAATACAATAAAAATACTAAGAAATTTGAATTAACATTCCAAATGAAATTCAAATCGTGCAAACAGTTTTAAATACAATGTCAAACAGGTTTAAAATAAAATGTCAAACAGTTTTAAATTGAATGTCAAAAGATTCTATAATTATATAAAGTCACAAAAAAAAAGGAAATCATTTATAATTGTGTGACATTAGTTCTGAAATATTATATAGACATTTTTCTAATAAAAAGGCTTTTAACTTTGTTTTAAACAAGTGGGTGTTGTAAATCAGGATCCTTAGCTCAGAAGGCAACTTATTAAATATCTCTACAGCTTGGTACTTCCAGCAAAGCTCCACTATATTAAATATAGTAGAGCATTGCTGGAAGGAATATTAACCCAGGCCCGACACAAAAGGAACGTATCTCAGTTATTTTGTTATCTAATATATAACAGAAATAAATTAACACTATTCTGAATATCAGTGGCTAACACCTATAAATTGCCATTTGATTTTGGTTAGATACGCAAAATATTTTTAAATTATTTTTTTAATGAAAAGCAATTAACTATATCTATTTAAAATTACACCAATTTAGATAAAAACACAAAAAATAGATAGTCATCAAGCTTCTAGCTCCATTAGAGCTAAAATATTCCTGGTGGATCACAATGTGACGACACGGTTGGCGCAGTGGTTAAGCGATTGAATGCTGCGCTGCGTGTCGCGGGTTCGATTCCCGCACGGAACCAATATTTGTATGACCTACAACTAGTTGATCCGGGTCTGGCTATTTGTCTATGTGAGTTTAAATGTTTGTAAACGCAGCCACAATACGGGAGAAATTCCTAGTGTGGGGCAACGTAAAAAAAAAAATATATATATATATATACATATATACGGGCGTCTTATTTAGTGCCTTTATTTTGAGTTGTATATATTATTATAATCTTCTAATCTTAATTTTCAATACCAGCTGCGACTTAGGTAACCCAGAAACATTAACAAATCATGCTATCTCACTCTTTCATTAGAAGCTCATGTGCAGTCCTTGGCTTTCTGTCCTGGACAGACTAAAGTGATAACAGACTGGAGGAAAGTTAGTGCAAGACTGAAATCCACCACATCGCCTAACTTGGACTCCATTCCTGACCTCATAGTCTTAGTGGCAGACACGGCGGGCGCGATCGACTCGATTTACAGAACACGTACAATCCGTATTGACGGATTGTTCACGGGAAATTCCGGTGATGGAAGACCGTCGCTGGAAAGTACCGGCTGACGTACGTGAACTGATAACCGAGAAAAACGCCGCCGTAAGAGCCTACGACTCCTTTCCCTGCAACGCGAACAAAGTCCACATGCACCATTTACAACCTCATAGGTTAAACTGCGAGATGCCATTAAAAAAAAAAAATTTTTTTTCGTTATATCTGTCGCGATCTGTGCGTTTTTATTTTTGTTTCACAAACGGCACTGAAATAGAGTTAATATTGATAAGCTCAAACTCGGTGTATTTAGTACCTAGCTACCAGAATATTCCACTATCTATCCAGCTTCTTAATGCTACCCTGATCTCTAATCTACAATTAATCACCGATTAAGACGATTTGAATGATTTAACTTTGAATTTGAAAATAAATTTTTTTTAAATTTGATCGATTTGTAATTCGATTGTTATACTAGAAGTTTTAAAATTACATAATCCAGCTCCATCACCAGGTCACCTGGATAATTCCATAATTATTGTATCGTGATCGAGTTGCATACAATTATGATTTTTTAAGGTAAATAGGTATAAACAATATGTTTTTGTATATCACCTGAACATAAACATAAGGCAATATTTTGGTGTCAGCCATTGATTTCGAATATAAAAATATACATTTTAGCTATATTTAAAATAACAAAAAAACTGAGATATGTCTCGTTCGTGTCGGGTCTGGGTCACAAATGACCGTTCTTCTTTAGGTGCTAACCTAACCAGATCAAAACAATCGAATCCTTCCTTTGTATAAGTCTCGACTATGTTCACAGAAACTCACAAATTATTCACAGTTTTCAGCTCCAAGAATTACATTCACTCTTAAATTTTACGCTCATTTTAAATATAATTTAAAGTTAAATAAAAATCTCATTGTTCAAGTGAATCTCTGAGATTTCAAGCTTAACGAAACGTAAATTAAGATTGTTTAAGAATAAAATTATTTGCTTCGAGTCTTCGTTGTAATTTGCAGTACTGTTTTAACATTTATTTTATTATAGAATTTAGACTTGAAATAGAGTTTTTTAAATGAAGAAGCACGGAATGTTCAAAGAAAGCAGCCTGAACCGTGGCAGTCTTGTCATTTACCATTCTTAATTCCCCATTATTTTTATTAATGCGAAAGTGAGCAAGGTTATTTTATTCCGTCTTTGTTTCCCGTCTCTTTAACAAAATTAAACTAGACATTGTAATATTTTTCTGTGTGAATAGCACATATCAACCATGTTCTCCTTTCAGAAAATTATGAGAATTTGAGAATTCTCGAAACGCAATGTGGAATAGTAGAAATACAGGTACCTAATTATTATTATAGAAACCAAATCTATCGTAGTAATTATATATAAAGATGTGGTAATTACAAGAGTAAATTATTATACAACTGACTATTCACACTACATATGTACTAAATTAAATAACTAAATAACGAAACGAATATACCAAAAAAAAAATATGACTATGGTAATTAATATTCTACGTACCATAAATTATGCGGAGAGATAATATGTATTGAAGCAGTATCTACTATTCCCAGACCCGAGAAACAGTCAAGACGCCTCCAAAATAATAATTTAACACATGAAGCAGAATTTAATTCAACACCATTTAATTATGAAATATTAGCTAAGTGTGGCAACTTTAGTCTCGTAATTGTTGCGCAAATGGCCACTTTTATCACAACTAAGTGTTGTGTTTCATGTTTCATCCATTTGTATGTTTTCGAGCATTGTACGCTATGTTATAACATTAGAAAACCTAATGGGATAATAAAAATGTCGGCATGGTTTTGTTTTGTATGAATTATAATGCTTACTTTTTAACCGACTTCCAAAAAGGAGGAGATTCTCAATTCGGCTGTGTTTTTTTTTATATGTTTGTTACGCGATTACTCCGTCAATTATGAACCGATTTTGAAAATTATTTTTTGTTTGAAAGGGTATACTCCCGAGGTAGTCCCATTGCCACCAAATCAGAATCTGATGAAGGGATCCTATGGAAATCGAGGGAAATCCTCAAATTTTATATGCAAACCTATAGCGATTTGGGTATTTTTTATAGTAACTTGTGCATTTGCTCTCGGAAAGCACTATTTGGTGAAGTGGAACTGATGATGGAGACCACAGATGGCCACCGGAACAATATAATAATGAGTACCTATTTAACGGGTTGCGATTAAGCAATTTATGGTCGTCACTATGCATATGGTGAGTGGTAGTTCTCCTGGTTCGTCCCAGGAGAACTCCTCAACAATCAACGTTCCAGCATCGGGAAACCCAATATTTTGTAAAAGGTGATGAGCAGTTAACATTAGGCTATTGTAACTTAGATAAATTCAAAACTGACCCAAAAAAAGTGAAAAATAAAAAACTTTTTAGTGAACTTCTATTAAAATGGTTGTGCATAACTTATAGCAAAAACTTTTTACAAAAAAATAATAACCGACTACCAAAAATAACACTACAAAGTGAAAAATAATTTTAATTTCGGAAGTCGATGTCTTTGGATCTGTATTTGAGTTTTTTGCCACCGACTTCCGAATTTAAAGTTATTTTTCACTTTGTAGTGTTATTTTTGGTAGTCGGTTATTATTTTTTTGTAAAAAGTTTTTGCTATAAGTTATGCACAACCATTTTAATAGAAGTTCAGTAATTAAATTATGTTATTAATTGTCGGGTAAAGTATTATTGGGCTATTTACATTAGTAATTTCTCACTATCAGCTCGGAGTTTGGATATGTGCCCGGTTGTTAATGTTTAATGTTATTTTTTTAATTTTTCAACACAATGTACTTATATTGTTATGAAATAAATTACTTATGACTTATGACTTGTTGGCAATAGGCTCGTCCCCTATTACATGGGACTTAAACAAAGCTGGTGAAATGTGGGTGTACTAAGGTATCTATTATCTGCCTAACCCTTTGGGGATTACAGGCGTGATGTTATGTGTAGTTAATGTAATAAAATTAACAATGAATTGCTGTCAGGATAAACGTAAAACTATAAATCAAATAATAATCTAAACTAAATGAATGGTCTTCCCAATTATTAAAGTTTCTATAGCCGAAATAGACATTCTTTTTCGTTTATTAAAATTGTGTTATCAGGGTAAAATTTATATTCGGAGCTAAATGAAATACCATTTTAGCATTAACCCAAAGGGTCGATATGATTAATGATTACGATAATGTTTTATATTGAGTAAAATAATTGGTTTCTGCCGTGATCACTTGGAATGTTCACAAAAGAGTCTCAAATCGTTTTGTGACAATTTGACAGAAAATGTAATTGGTTCTTTACATAATATATAATTATTAAAGTCGCTTTTCATGTTGGTATGTGTGACCGCGTTGTTCTTATAGGCTACGCAACAAATTTTGATGCGGTTTTCCCCATTATTCAGAGTATTTGTTCCGGAAGGTTGATGTGTTTAATACATTAAAATTAAACTTACTTATATAGAAATCTAGATGTTTTGTGAAGTCGTCAAAACCGCGCGAAGCAAGGGCGTGTTGCTAGTCAATAATAATTGGCTTTTATCGCTACTAAAGAAGTTACAGTGATTTGATACTAATAAAAAGAAAAAACCAGCCAAGTGCGTGTCAGACCACGCACAATGAAGGGTTCCGTAGTTGGGATGAATGTATCCAAACAAACTTAACATTGTAGTTGAAAAACATGATCCCCATACATTCGAACTGCAAATGTAAGTTTTTACGCACAAAATTGAGCGATTTACCATGTTATTTTAAAATCACAGACTTCTTATAGGTTTTCCTGTAATCTAAAAGTATAAAACTATTTTCTGTATTTTTATCAAAATTTTCGGTTGAGTAGATTCGGTGATAAGGGGGGGGGGGGGAATGGTCATTTTCCATATATTTTCTTAAATAATTTCAAAAGTATGTATTTTAAAATTATAAAAAAAATATATATAAAATTCTTAAAACAATCCCTTTCATTTGATATGTCACACGGCACAGTCAGCTAAACTTTTTTTTTTTAATTTTCTAAGTTGCCCTCCAAAATTGACCTCCATATTCAAAATTAATTTATTTACGTAACACGTTCGTGTTTGGGTTATAGAAGTTCATATGTGTACCAAATTTCAACTTAATCGGTACAGTAGATTAGGTGCAAATCAGCTGTGGCAGAGGGACAGACAGACACACGATTGATCCTATATATCCAAAATAGACGAATGTATGTAGAAATTAAAAGTATAGACGAGAATAAACACGAAGTGATATACAAGTCAAAAATGACATATTTAAAGCGTAGTGTGCCTCAAGGCTCAATTTTAGGACCTATATTATATATTATTTTTACAAATGACTTACTCAACTTCATTAATAAAACTCAGCCGAACGAGAAACTAGTTGTTTTCGCAGATGACACAAACATAATAATTGGGGCAAAAGACATAGAAAAATTGACTTTTAAAACTAATATATATAGAAAAAATTTGCGAATGGTTTACAGCCAATAACTTATTGCTAAATACAGGTAAAACTAACCTCATATTATTTAAGACTACGACTCGTCATAATGACAACTTAGATATACAAATAAATGGAGACAAGATTGAATAAGTGGACAAGGTTAAATTCATAGGGATTAATATAGATTCGCTTTTAAATTGGAAACCGGAGATTGCTGGTATTGAATCATCCATATCGTCAGCATGTTCGCACTCAGGAGCCTTAGGGATGAATTGTACATAGAACAGTTAAAGGCTGTATATTATGCGCTGGTCGAGTCTAGGATAAGGTATAGCATCGTGCTCTGGGGAAATAGTTACAGTTATAACTGGCAGAGAGCGTTCATCTTACAGAAACGAGCCATAAGGACAATAGTCAGAATTGCACAACGTGTCTCATGCAGAGATTATTTTAAAAAATTAGGAATTTTAACAGTACCTAGCCTATATATATTGGTCCTTATAAGTCATTTTGCCAAGTATCTACATGAGTTTGAATCGCACGAAGAACGTGAGATTAGAGAGAGCACGCGAAGAAAATTCTTTAAGCAACTAATAGCACCTAAATTTAATATAGTAGAGCAAGCTGTAGAGATATTTAATAAGTTGCCTTCTGAGCTAAGGATCCTGGTTTATAACACCCACTTGTTTAAAACAAAGTTAAAAGCCTTTTTATTAGAAAAATGTCTATATAATATTTCGGAACTAATGTCACACAATAATAAATAATAATATTTTTTTTTTTGACTTTTTATTATTTTTGAATCTTTTGACATTAATTTTAAAACTGTTTGACATTTTATTTTAAACCTGTTTGACATTGAATTTAAAACTGTTTGCACGATTTGAATTTTATTTGGAATGTTAATTCATAATTCTTAGTATTTGTTATTGTATTATTTAAATAAATATTTTTTATGTAAATTGCATGGGTATAGGTTATATATTCGACACAATGTAAATTGTTTAATGAATAAATGAAATGAAATATAAGGGTTCTTTTTTTCTTTTTGAGGTACGGAACCCTAAAAAAGCTTACGTACGACCCGTCAAGGCTCGTACAGACTTGCGCGATATCACGGGTTAGGCAGCGCGACGCGTGTCACGCCCGCGATACCGCGCCAGTTTGTACGACCCTTTACTCGGAAGATACTACCAATCTTTACATTTATTAGTCAATAAAACCTAAGTTTGATGTTGTAAAACAGTTGGGCTATGTACCTACATGAAAATAGTGATCTAACGCTTGATTTAACGAATTTACATAACTATAAATGTGAAATTACCTGCCTATATAATTATAATACTTCTTCAAGTATAACTTAGTCTTATTTAAAATGGCAGGTCTCTTTACAACATTTTATATACAAATGCTTTAAATGGGTTACAAAGTATTAAACACTGGAGCAGATGCAGTACGCGTGTCAGTTTGATATTCGAAATTGATAGCATCCTTTTTATTATACAATAGCTGCGCCCCGCGGTTTCACCTACGTAAGTCTCGATCCCGTAGGAATATCCGGATAAAAAGTAGCTTATATGGTAATCCACGGTGTTTAGCTACCTTCATACATTTTTGTCAAAATTGGTCCAGCCGTTTGAGCGTGAACAAATAACACACACACTCACAAACTTTCGCCTTTATAATATTAGTGTGATATGAGGCGCTCGTGGCCGATAAAAAGATGCTTGCCGAGGTCGGTTTGAGGATGGGTGACCAATCATTACATATCAAGACTCCTCTGTGTCTCGGGGTCCCGGCTGTCGTAGATCCTTGACAGCCGTTACGGGTAGTCGCCCGAAAGTCCGACAATCAGCTTCACTAAGGGGTATCGTGTTACCCAGTACCTAACTGGGTTGAGGTGGTCAGATAGGCAGTTGCTTAATACAAAATACTGGTATGTAGCTGCATCCAGTTAGACTAGAAGCCGATCCCAATATACAGGGTTATTTTTAAAACGTCAATAACCTCGTAAGGGATCATTGTTCTCATCATTATGAACAACTTTTACTATCGGACCAAAACTGAAATCGCAAAAAAAACCAGCTGTTCCCTACATTTATGTTCGAATAATTCGTTAAAATGTAGGGAACAGCAAATTTTTTTTTCGCGATTTCAGGTTTGGTCCCATAGTAAAAGTTGTTCATAATTATGAGTACAATGACCCCTTAAGAGGTTATTGACGTTTTAAAAATAACCCTGTAGTAGGGAAAAGGATAGGCAGGTGATAATGAGATGAGTTTACCCATATTATCCCTTAATTACTCGCGCGGGGTCTGACAGTCCCCAGTCGGTATTTAAGCATTCATATTTCTGTGATTTTTACGTCTACCGCCTTTTAATATTTACGTTTTTGTTTTTATTATTATTTTGGTAAAATATAAGCAGATTTTTCTAGAATTAAGTGTTTTATCAGTAATCAAAAATCAGGGTCTATCAGACCCCGCCTAACTGACAATGTAGGTAAGTATCTTGGCGCGAGTAATTAGGGTTATATACAGGGTCAAATTTAATTAGCTAGCGAAACTCCGTGCACGTGTATCGATATCTAAATACGATAAAACGAAAAAAAGAAAGATTTGATGTTTTTTTTTCTGGTGTCAATGACCACTGGCAGTGAAGTTACTTGAAGTACTTAGTTAAGTTTTTGTTTTATCGTGTTTAGTTATCGATACCCATCACATCTGTGTAGTTTACACAGAAAAAAAACGATTTTGATACTCATATTTCAAGTAACTAGTAGTTGACCCCAAAAAAAAATGTTTTTTTTTATTTTTTTCGTTTTCGTATTTAGATATCGATACCCAACAAGTCTGCGGAGTTTCGCTATCTAATTTAATTTGACCCTGTATATGTACCTACATAAGCCTACAATGGTTTAATATTTCATTTGAACAAACCCAATTACTATACGCTATCAAGATTTCATCACTTACACAAACATTCATATACTCAATGCAATTCGGCAGATTGCCGAATTGAAACGTTTGCATTAAATAACAGATAGGCCTAACCTAAGCAAACTATCGCCTGCTCATTTGCAGAATGTTAATTCAGCTGTTCCTTTCAAATCAAATTGCTTTATCAAGTGATTTCCATTTACTGATGGAGTGGTAATGTTGATTTTGGGCAAACCTTAGTTTCTATTCAATGGGGCCCTAGAATTAAAGATGATTTGACGGCCAGCCTTGTGGTAAGTAAGAGCTTAATAAGAGACTCAATTAATAAGTCTTCAGAGGACTTAACGAAGACCCGGGTCCTAACCAAAAGCGATTAGGTACGCGATCGTCGCGCGATTAATCAAGTCGCTTTTGCACGTCATAATTCATACAAACGATCGCCTCGATAGCGTAACTCGCGCGGCGATCCCTTTGGTTAGGACACGAGGTAAGACAAATCAATTTATGGTCAATTGTTGGTTATGAAAACCTGCGTTCTATCAATATTGATATACATAATTATGTGGGATTGGAACTCACTAGCACTTGCTCGCCAGTTCACCTTGGCAAGAATTAAATCCTCGATAAAGCCCCATTCACTAAATCTGTAACAAATTGAAAATGAGTACCTTCAACCCACTACCATGTCTCGAATTTTCTGTTTTTGTGCAAAAAAGTTATTAATTAGTAAGTAAGGTTTCTAAAGAAGAGTTTAGTGTACATTTTATTCTAGTAAATAAAAAAACAGGACAAGCGGGCGGAACCGCTGACGCAGGTAGTGAATAATAAGTAACATTCTGGCTTTAAACAAAGACTACATAACAAAGGTTTCATTAAAACGGGCAGTGATAAAACATATTTGGGCTTCGTTCGTACCACCCTACCCTAGTTAGAACTGGCCCGGTCCGTACATGCATAGCTAGAAGGTGCAAAAGTACTTATGGTAATGGTATAAAAGCGCTCGTATGATTTTTATTTATTTTTATTCATTCATTATACGCGGTTGGATATAGGGAGGGGTGCTTGTGGCTAAGTAATAACATCCGCATGAGTCTATCGATCAGGTAAAGCTACGCTTGCTGCGATTGGCAGTTTGAGTCATATAAGTGGTCTACCCAAATGTCCTTTCTTTGGTATTGATCGTCGCATCGTTGAGCTCCTTAAATTCTGAGTAGAGCTGCACGATTACTGACAAATGCGTGCACTGACTGGTCAGGTCCACTCAACCTGTGTGGTTCTTTCCTCAAAAGACCATTTCAGACACCAATCAACATGGTCTTCACATGATCTGACCAAGAGACTATGACCTCTGAGTTTGTTTCGGCCTTTCTTCTCAGAGTAGTCAGATAGGAAACGCCGACCTCATCTAGTTTTTAAAATATGATTGACGTGTAAAAGTGTTTGTACAAACCTACATACAGAAATAAAATCATTTATAATTTATCATTGGTCCGTGGATGGGTGACCATCTTTAGATTCAGATTCATTTATTTGCAAAAACATGTGTAGATAATATTATGATGATGAAAGATGCTTATTATGTGTAACAAGGTATTTTTTGGCTCAACATGTTTGACCATGGCTGGTGTGCAAATTAGGTCGAAAGACAAAGGGATTTAAAATTAAGATACAATTAACAATAATGTAAATAAATAATAAATATATAATTAATTGTTTTCTGTTATTTATAGTTTTTAAGGTGCCTTTTTTGTTGTAATGCCAATAAACGCATTTTTCTTTCTTTCTTTTTTCTTGAATATAAATAATTTACATAACAAGACCTCTCCGTGCCTCAGAAAGCACGTTAAGCCGTTGCTCTCGGCTGTTTGTAGATCTTTGACAGTCTTTACGGGTCGCCCAAAAGTCCTGACAACCAGTCTTACCAAGGGGGATACCCCTTACTGTTACAACCCAGTTACTGAGTAACACTCGTGTGGAAGTCAGATAGGCAGTCCCTCCATGTAAAATACTGGTATGCAGCTGTATCCGGTTAGACTAGAAGCTGACTCCAACACGGGAAAAGGCGGGCAGATGACGCGGCTGGATAGCGCGCACCTACCACAACTAATTACATCGCATTATTTTGCCACAGTTTTCACGACGATTAAGTATTGCGTAATTTTAAACTACTTATATGAAGTTCAACTAAGTGTCAGTGAGCCGGCTGTACTATTTGTCATTAATACATGCAAATTGGATAGTGATTCAGGTTTTTGTAATGTATACCTATTAGTGGAAAAAAAAAAAGAGTTTTTTTTTATAGCAAAATGTATGATTTACGTAAATAAATATAATAATAAGCCCTTTTTATTCTGAACTTACTTGTGTTGTGCTATTTCAGTAGTTTATAGAATATATCTTAGTTCAGTGTGCGTTTTGGCAAACGCCTCCTCTAACAACTTCCACTGAGTCGTATCTCTCGAAACTCTTCTCCAATTTGGACCCACTATTGTGAGCTTTAATTCGTCTTCCCATCTTTTATATTGTCTTCTCCTGTTCCTTTCCTAAGGAGCTTTAAAAGGAGCTCATGAATAAAGTATCATTAATTCATTACTCATAGTTGCCACTCTGGCTTAGAATCTTGAAAAGTATAAGTGAAATCGAAAACTCGAACCTATATTATGTTCAAAAAAGCATGGTTTTGCGTTCAAATCGAGCAAAAGTTAAATCGTGAGAAAATTCAGTCAAGCTATTAAATTGCTTAAGTAAACGGTTAAACACAGAAGTCCGCAGTCTCACATATAATATATATTAACTTAAATAATACTACGTGAGGATTTTTAATTGCCTATGGTGACTATGGTTTTTTTTGTCTCTTAAGTCCTCGATGTACTAAAATAAATAAATATAGATTAAAATATGACCCAAATTTATTCTATACAAGCATTTCATCTTCCCATGCCCAATTATACAAAGATCTCACCACCCACTAGATTCTTACTTTTATTGCGACTTATCACTCAAAAAGAAAATCTTTTTATAAATATTACTGACTAACTGACTCGACAGACGTCATCCTGTCTAATACAAACATTGCCATAGAAAATGCACTTTCAGTTTTCCCAATTTTCCAATTATTCTTTCCGTAAGATCCTGATTATGAACATTTTAAAATAAAAATTGCCAAATCGGTCCAACTGTTCTGAAGTGATGTGCTTACCAACGAACAGCATTTTATTTTTATTATTAACATATTTATACAGCGTGTTACGGAAAGGGTATAGACATATCAAAGGCACGGATTCTTTTGATGATAACAAACTACATGACAACTTTTTTTTTCTAATACCTACATAATTATAAAGTTAAGAAACATTTAATAACGTTCCAATTGAATTAAGGCTTCTACATACCGGGGCGACTTGTCGCGCGACGCGACGCGACACAAAGGCACCGCTCGTCCCACAACACGCGGGGCCTTTGTGCCGTGTCACGTCGCGCGACAAGTCGCGCTGGTATTTAGAAGCTTTTATACACATCACTATACCAAGTCAGCTGATCAGTACGTGTTTTTATCCATTCGTTTCATCTTTCCGCCAATCGTGCCGACCGCGCCCCCGCCCGTTTGTCGGTGCGGCGCGCGGCACCGTGTCGCAGAGCTGTGGCAGGTGTGTGTGTGTACTAGGCGTACAGACACACATAATGGATAATAACACTCGTAGTGCGGTGACACGTTTGTTATGATTTAAATTTAATAAACTATAGAAATAAACAAAATATCTAACATTTTTAAAGTTATTCTTTTCGAGCTGAAATTTTGTACAGATATTCTGAACCAGATACACTCTTCACCCTGTTGTAAACAAATAAAAAAACCTAAGAAAGTATATGTTCGTGTTATTTTTTGCAACATGTTTTGGTTACAAGAGGCTTATTATAAGCTCTATTGATACATTCTTCATAAGCCCTATGAATAAAAGAACTGACGCAGACATATTGTTACAAATAACTTATGAATAGGGAGAGAAAATGTTCAGGTAAGTTCTTGTTTGTTCCTTTGAAAGCAATTTCTCCGAAAACGTTGGGACTAGGTACTTATAATAATCACGGTAAAGGTTTTTATTTATGTATTAAAGTACAGAAGAACTCACAGCTATAATAAACCACCGATGACCAATGTGAATGCGGTGCTCCTGACCAAACCATGGACCATATGCTGGAGTGTTCAAAGTGTCCGCACACCTGCACTACTGAGGACCTAAAACACGCCATTGATGCCGCGAAATAACATCGTTCTTTCATATGATACGCAACATGCCCTAGTAGCCCCACTTTAAATTTTTAAGACCCCCTTTCTGTCTCTTTTGCAAAAAAGATATATTTTTTTAAATTTCTTTCTTGTTTGAAAAATAGTTGGGCAAACGTCATCAAAAACTATTCTAAATTTCAAGTTGATAGCATTTGCAGTTCTTGATATATCCAGGTGTGACAGACAGACAGACAGACTTAGTCTTACCATAAGGATTCCTTTTTACTATTTTGGTACGGAACCCTAACAACGAGCGAGCCTGACAGTAGTCGCATAAGATGTGTAACATCTGACATCTCACGTTGGTAATAAGCAAATGAACAGCGAACCTAAAAATTAAAAAGAAACTAGATCCTGAAATATTTATTCGATTAATTATTCATTACTGGTGGTCACCCACTGGTCGAAATTCGACTCCCTCTACTTACAATCTATATTATAGTACTTTCTAATTCCATAGTATTATAAAGTACTTATTAATTCCATGCTATTAAAAAGTATTTACTTATTCCATTTGTAATCTTTTAATCTTATATTTTGTATTGTTTTTTTTTTAAATAAGTAATTTTTTTTTTTACTTTGTTCTCACTTATAGAAGCAACAAGAATAATGTACCCAGGATTTTGTAATATCTTGATTTAAAAGAGTGTCCTTGGAGTTTCTTGCCTGTTCTTGTCCATAGAGATCTACGTTTTGGAATGGGCAAATAGCTTCAACTTTCTGACTAACTGACCGACTCTTTGACAATTCAAAAGTGCATGTAATAGGTTTAATTGAAATAAATGTTTTGATTTTGAGTTTGAGTTCATGCTGCCGTCCCTTTTCACAAAAACACTGCCACATGAAGCGAGAGGCAAGATGTTACCCACCAAAATTAATTACATAATATATATTAGCGATCGACTCGAAAAGAAGAAGCGAATAAAAAGATAACAGTTGTAAAAGAAGAAGCGAATAAAAAGATAACAGTTGTAAAAGAAGAAGCGAATAAAAAGATAACAGTTGTAAAAGAAGAAGCGAATAAAAAGATAACAGTTGTAAAAGAAGAAGCGAATAAAAAGATAACAGTTGTAAAAGAAGAAGCGAATAAAAAGATAACAGTTGTAAAAGAAGAAGCGAATAAAAAGATAACAGTTGTAAAAGAAGAAGCGAATAAAAAGATAACAGTTGTAAAAGAAGAAGCGAATAAAAAGATAACGGTTGTAAACGTAACACAAAGCCACAGGTCCTCACGCGTACAATCATCACTTTCTCTTTCAATCATCCATCTGTCTACCAAGTCTATCCATAGTGATCTGATGACCATTTTCACTAACACTACGCGATACATAAAAGCCATGCCTAAAATAATGTGAACACTAAAATTTTTTTTTGGGTGGGAAATAATCAAATAACTTCTCCCGCTCTGGGCGGAGCGGGAGGGAGTGTCAGACTTTTACTGACTAAAACCCACCGTGTTCCTTCAAATGCCTGTGTGCCAGGGCCACGATATCCCTTTCAATTCATTAGGGTGCCTAAGTTCATTATCTAGTTGAACAGTTCAGTTCAGTGTTGACATGCTCAAATCAAAGTCTTAGCCTAAGTTTTAAGATTTTTTTTACTCAAAAACTTAATAAAACCCAGGGTTAATCACTTTAGTTTTAGAATAACATTATTTAAAAATTTATAGCTGAAGCTACTATAAATGGTGCCATAAATCTACTTTTTTGTTTACCTGTTCTACAAATAAAAATACTTGAATTTGAATTTTCAAAAACCCTTCTTAATCCACAAAGCTCATTAACATAATCTTACCATAACCTTTAAATACATAAAATCTAAAACAAAGTAACCCTTATTTATTTGGGTGCACGAGAACCTTACCCAACATCCTATTTCAAATCCAACATTAAATATAACTCAGGAAGCAAGCTCAGTCGCCAATCAAATAAATTCTACTTCGGGTACGTTCAAACCCTTATAATTTCAATCACATTGTGGTCTGAACGGGCCGGAATGTTAGAAATACCTACGTTCAGGTTTCATCGCGTGAAACCGCGGTTTTGGAATAAAAATATGATACATTTTGGGATTATAAAATAATGAGTAAGGACTATAAATGCTTTTGATCGTGTCTTTCCTGGGATTCAGATGAGTTTGTGTTTTTGTTAACTTTGTCAGTTCAAAGTTCAAAACAGATGTTCACAACTGTTTAGTATATTACTAAATCTTTGTTTCATTAAGGCTCGTGCAGACTGGCGTGACGCGACACTGGTAGAACAATTTCTATGAAAACTTCATGGAAATTGTTCTACCGATGTCGCTTTAATCGAGAGTTTTGCTTAATGTATGTAAAAATAAAAATATCTATTAAAAACAATAAACCATAAAGGTAAGTTTTTAATTAATAAGCCAAATTACAAATAAATGAAATGTATTTACTTTCAAGTAAGCTATTTCATTTTCAAGACAAAAATACCAACAATAATTATGGTAATTAATTCTCAATTAGTGTAGTCATTCCACTCTAAATTCAAATAGCAGTATGAAATCACTGGCGAGTAAACGTGACTGGTCAAACGCTCTTCCCGGAAAATCATTGCGACTCTCCTCTCCCGTTGGTGAACAGCTGAACCCACTCAAAGGGATATAGTAGACCCTTTACGTGATTGTAAGCGAATGACTCATTAACGTGATGGACGTCTCCGAGTGCGGGACTTAATCGATTGTTGAGGTTAGCCCAAAACGTTGTACGAACTATGGAAGGGAAGCTGGTTTAATGAAATTCAGGTTAAAAATTCAAATCATAACTTGTCAAAATTAATTGACTGTTGTATAAAATGGCAGTAAAATGGAAAACTGACGTAGGTACAGCTAAAAAGTGCCTGCAAATGGTTTAATTTAAATAAATGCTATGAGTTTGAATTTGGACAGTTCAAATAAGTTTTTGCCTATTTTAGGCTCAAATCGCGTTCCTTTGAGAACAGGGAATATAAGAACCAATATTTCGTCAGTGAAGTTCTAACAGTGGGTAAGTCATTTTATGAGTGTTTTGAGATTTGAATGTCATTGGATAAAGCTTAATGGCGCGCGCATCGTATCGACCAATCAAAACACGATAACCTGACCAACGCGTTATTTGAAAAATAGTTACATTGCGTATCTCAGTTGTTGGAGCCAACACTGCGTATTTCAGGGCGCCAACACTGCGTATGTCAGCCATTCACGTACAAATTCGTCATGAACCAAGTGGTCCGATGTTGTGATTTAGATTTATTTTCATGGGTTCAAATCATCACAGAGTTCACTTATATTAATAGTTTATCTTATGCGTAAGTTACATTCATTTCATACAGTTTTTTCCCTCTGCTGTAAAGTAGCAATTTTTGACTTACGTACTGTTAGAACTTCACTGACGATTTGCTCTTACAATAAAAAACCAAATTAACTAAAAAAGCTAAATTTAAGTTGACAAAGAAAGAAGTAATTGAAGATAAATAAATGTAATAGAAGGGACAGAAAATATTATACTCATAAAAGTTTCATATATGTAGATAGGTGAAACATTATCTTCTCGCCCTCCAAACAAAGACTTATGGCATCTTCCCACCTCGTTATTGAACGTTAGACCCGATGCCCCATTCTTGGACCCTTGCCAGTAGCAAGAATGGCTTCGATTATATTAAATAATTGTTCCTGTGATTAAGTAATTTAGTACTCTGAGTTCTGTTCGCCTAGACAAGATTGAATAATGTCTAATACATAAAGATGCATCAGCAAGGATTCAGGCAGACATCTTATAAACTTTACTTAGCCAAAGTCAAAGTCAAAGATTTATTTGCAAACTAAGTGTACATTTTGGTGTTGTTTTATAATATAGATGCTTACAACTTAATGGCCTTTTCCAGGCATCGCAAATTTGAGGGTTACCGGTCAGGCCCGAACGACGCCCTGCGGTAAAAAATAAAATAACTAAAGTAACCGTCATGAGAAGCTATAAATACATAAAATTGCAAATTATACAACTATCAACTTTAAACTCAAGATATCTAAGTTGATTTATGAATGAAGAAATTATCGCTAAACGTCATAAAATAATTTTAGTTGCAATGGAAACTGAACCATACGCAATTTCAGTTAAAGTTTTAAATCCCAAAGTATGAAATTTATCTCGTCTCATGGCGTCGACTTTAGGTATGCTATTGTCACGATTTTACATTAATAATTTCAATAATTTACTTCATCAAATCTACTTATTATACACTTACTTATACTTTCTAATTATAATATACTTTTTACTATTACTTATTTACTTATTCAATTTTACTCATCTCGTGCTTTGACTTAGACAGTCATGTTCCCGGTTCTACCTAGCACTTGTTGCGACAGTGACAGGTATAATGCTAAGCTAAAGTAAATGGTAAGTAACGTTTAAAGATCCCGGCTTCAGTGTCTAAGGAGATTATAATATATAATAAATTCTATCCAAGCATTTCTGGTAGCCACGTGCAAATACATAGTTCTATGTTAGGTTTGGTTTCTGCAGTTAGTCGTTCAGGCGGACCGTTGTGCGTGGGCCATGGCGGCCCTCGGTGGTAATTCCAACCAATCCATGGTTAGAAAATTATTAAAAATCTTAGTGTAAAATAAATCTCTCTTGGCCTGAAAAAGAAACAAAAATCCGGCCAAGTGCGAGTCGGACACGCGCACGAAGGGTTCCGTACATTTTCCATTTTTTTAATTATCTTTATAAATGGCAAAAAAAAACTCACGTTTGTTGTATGGGAGCCCCCCTTAAATATTGGTTTTTTTGTAAATTTAATTATTTATTCTTAAATTGAATCTATAACTACATATTCTGTGAATATTTCAAGCGTCTACCTGTTGCCATTATCAATATAGAGCAAAAACGAGCAAAAAAATCACATTTGTTCTATGGGAGCCCCTTAAATATATATTTTATTCTGTTTTTTAGTATTTGTTGATATAGCGGCAACAGAAATACATCATCTGTGAACATTTCAACTGTTTAACTATCACGGTTCATGAGATACAGCCTGGTGACGGACGGACGGACAGACAGACAGACAGACAGACGGCGGAGCGTTAGTAATAGGGTTCCCGTTTTACCCTTTGGGTACGGAACCCTAAAAACCGGGCAACGACACTATTATTGTTTAATAAAATAAAATATACCGGCCAAATGCGTGTCGGGCCACGCACAATGAAGAGTACCGTAGTTGGGATGAATTTATCCCAAGAACAAACTTTACATTGTAGTTGAAAGACATGTACACACGGCTACACATCAAGAGTCAGTGAGAGGTCAGTATAAACATGCAATGTATAGACATTGCATGTTTATGCTGACCTCTCATTGTACGGAAATCCTATACAATGGGAGATCAGCCTAAACTGGATATGTATAGCTTGATGTGTAGCAGTGTGTACACATCATACATTCCAACTGCAAAATTAAATGTAAGTTTTACAAGTAGTTGTTCCGGGTCTGGCTGTTTGTGTATGTGAGTTTAAATGTTTGTACACGCACCCACAATACAGGAGAAATTCTTAGTGTGGGGCAACGTTTAAAAAAAAAAAATAAGATCCAAATCGATGCAGCCGTTCTGAAGTGATGTGTTTACCAACGAACGGCATTTAGATAAGTCGTTTAATATCTATTGTTCTTAAATAAAGTAAATTCCGCCTACATTCTCTACCTACATAAGAAAATTGTATTATTTGGAACAGATTTCTTCTAAATAAGGAATCAAGGACCTTATTAATTTTATTGAGACTATTTTAAGCTTTGTTTTTATTAATGGAAAACCATTTGGTTTTTTTTTTGTTTTATTGTGAGAATCACTTGAAATTAAGTGTCTTTATTTTAAGATCCAAATAACATTTTTGAGTTGAATAAGACTTGCGCTAGCCATTAGTATTGAGCACTATTTCTGTGTACTAAAATGATATAATTACTGTCTTAATATTTTCTATCAAAATTATCTAATTCAGGCCACTTAATTTGTCTAACTAGACAGAGTAAGCTTTATTGTGTCATTCATCATCATTTCAGCTGAAGGACGTCCACTGCTGGACATCATCCAAGCATCGCCACTTCGATCGGCTCTGTGCTTCTTGCATCCAGCGGATTCCTGCAACCTTCACAGAGTCAACGGTCCACCTTGTAGGAGGCCTTCTAACGCTTGCGTCGACTGCCGGGAGGACACGGCGCGGCATACGCTGGCAGAGTGTGCCGCTTGGGAAGAGCCACGCCGTGCCCTCATCTCAGGAGTAGGCAGTGACCTATCGCTGCCGGCCGTGGTCGAGTCGATGGCCGGCAGTGAGGAGTCCTGGGACGCGGTGGTGTCCTTCTGCGAAACAGTCGTGTCGCAGAAGGAGGCTGCGGAAAGGGAGCGGGAGATCTCGTCCGCTCACCCGGCCCGCAGCAGGCGCACCGGGCGTCGGCGGCGGGCCGATAACGCCCTCTTCCAGCCCCCATAAATGGGTCCAGGGACGGTGGACTTGGGGACGTCCGCCGCCCCCTATCACATTGGACCCGAGGTGGCGGCACGTAGTGTTCCACGCGCGCCCCTAGCAGACGTCGCGGGGGGGGTCAGACACCTCACCCCCCCCCAGACTTGAGGTGGCCCGCAGAGGCGGGCCGGCACTAGCCGGGGATTGCGGAAGGAATAACAGATCCCAAGATCCCCGGTGCAAGTGTGGGAGGGGAACACTGGGGTGGTTTTCAGTCAGTAAGAGTCTGACAGACCCCTCCGCCCGCCCCAGGGCGGAGGACATCCATGAGGATTTTCCACCCCGTGAACAAAAAAAAAAAAGGCTTCCAACGCTACGTGTTCCGGTACGCGGTCGCCACTCCAGAACCTTTCTGCCTCATCGGCCATTTCTTCCATCTTTTTTATAGTGTATTCCCGTTGTCCCCGTATGCCATACCCCCGTTACGGGGACAGCGGGACGTGATTAAATTTATTTCCTGTTGGCCCCATAACGTACGAAGTAAACCTTTTTTAAATAGAAACAGCTAGGTTAGGTTAGGTTAGAACTGTGACCACACAACGGGAAATAAATTTAATCACGTCCCGCTGTCTCCGTGACGGGGATATGGCATACAGGGCCAGAAACATATTTTTGAATATAAAACCAAACCACGGGGACAACGGGAAGTATTTTTAAATATTTAATTGAAGTACCGCTGTACGGGGTACGGGGACATGGCGTACGGGGACAACCGGAATAAACGGTTATTATCGTGTACCTTAAGAAAATTCAAATATACTCCCGCACATCCAAATCTACCAACCTATTTCTTTCTGCCTATCTTTTTAAATAATGGTAGTACCACAGATCATAGAAGAAAGGGTAGTACCTACAAAGAAACGTGACATGCCATTTTAACTTTGTAGGTGTTCATGCACCCACATGGTATGCGGGCTTTACCTTGTAGGTGTTCATGCACCCACATGGTATGCGGGCTTTACCTTGTAGGTGTTCATGCACCCACATGGTATGCGGGCTTTACCTTGTAGGTGTTCATGCACCCACATGGTATGCGGGCTTTACCTTGTAGGTGTTCATGCACCCACATGGTATGCGGGCTTTACCTTGACCAATTTCGTACTTATGTCTTGATTTCTATCTGAAATATTTTCTTGTTTCATACTTTTATTTTTCCGTAGTCGGTTACAGTTTCTTAAACTTTATTTGTTTTTTGTTTTACTTTTCCATTTAAACACTTGATACGTAAACGTAAATAACACCGCTATTTATTGGCTAATAGCAAGTAAACAGTAGATTAAATTTCAATAGCTGCAGGCCCCATACAAAATTAACGATAACTATTTGAACGAAATCAAAGCGCGATTTATTTAATTGTACTTGTTTTTGTTCCTATGAGTGGCATTAAAAATCGTTACTATTTATTAAGATTTGATTAACTGCGCGTTGGTATCATTTTAATCATTATTTTTGTGGTATAATAGGTATCAATTTTACAGCGGGCCGGCCCCACGCCTTGTAATGTGCTCCCCAAGACCTTTCTTTTGGTACCATACAATGACATGTCCTGAGTATATTTTTTTTTTTTTTATACAGTTCCCTGCTCTTGTTTCATGTGTATTATTGTATATATTTATGGATTTTCATCTGCATTAGACATAACTTTACAAATTAATTTCACTATATAGTATACATTTACTAATTACAAATACACAGCTAATTAATTACACTAAGAAGATACTAACTACGAAAAAAAAAATACAACATGAAAAAAATAATTGGCCGAAGAACGAGCCAGCCCTCTGGTCACGTGAAGTGTCGATCAGTCGGCGAGAAATTTCCTTAAAAAGGAGTCGCGCACTCGGGCCCATGACCCGAGCGTTTCGACCCCAAACGGCTCAAAACTGTAGTTACCCATAAGATTACAGGCGCCAGCCATGCTTGGAATATGAGATGGCGCAAGGGTGTCGACACAGGTTGCGTCCCACACCAGAGGCCTACCCACCTTCCAAGGCAATAACGTCATGCCGTCTGGTCTCTTCCCATCGTCACGTACCAATCCGTTTGGTTCTAATACCGCTGGTACACCGGCGGTGACAAGGGTCGACGAATAATATAGTTGATGCTGGCGTGCCGAGCTATGCGACCTGCGCTCCTGCAACAGGACAGGCCATGGTGTCCGAGACTGTCGACGGCTTCACCGCAATGACACCGATGCGGTGCAACACAAGGTGCGTCCAAGCGGAGACACGTAGCGAGCCGAAACAATGAATCATCCATCATAGTGCCTATGGTGAATGACGGTAGCGCCTGAAGCCATAAACCTGTTGTCAGGGAAATCCGTATTGGGGCAAGCCATTTTCCAAGCGTTCAAAGCGTCGGTCAAACACGGTACCTCAAAATCAACCAGTGAGGAAGATAAAATGTTCCTGGTTAATTTATCAGTAGGTACTGTGGACCGAGGAGATGAAGGCTGGTAAACTGATACTTGAAATTTTGCGGACCAATAAATACATTTTTATCTAATAATATATTTATTAGATAAGTGTATGCTTTGTGTATGTATGTATTTATTGTATATATTAATGGTACACCACTGACTACCTGCAGTATTGTCTCTCCTGCTCCCTTTAATCCATCCAAAGGTTGTCTGTAAAAGATCGCTTTTAGCGATAAGACCGCCCATTGTATGACCCTGTGTAAAATTTAAACATTTATATCTGTAACTTTTATGGTGTACATAATAAAGAATATTCTATTCTATTAAATTATTTTTTTGTCGAGTCACGTATGCAAATTATTTACCACTTCCAAACTACATGTCCCTCCAAAAACACCCAAATTCGGTGTTTTAGCAATAAAACTAGCTATTCTTTTGTTCACAATACTGTAAGTTACGTACCCAACATAGTAGGGAAAAGGCTAGGTAGATGATGACTGTAAGTTACGTGTTCCTCAGCAGTTTGACCGCTTATGTCACAAAAAATCAAAATACAAAACACGAAAATCATAAAAAAGAAACAAAGTGAATAGTAGCAGTGCATTAAACTACGCTGAAATAATTTATTTAAGTTATAGACAGGATGGTGATTAAGTTATTACATTCAACGAAACCACGTACCGATTTTACATGGCGTTCTTCAAACATGGACACATTTTTTTTTAATAGCAATAGATATGCCACCACCACCACCATTGACCCGTAAGCATACTTGAATTATTGACACGTAAGCATACTTGAATTATTTCTAAAAGTACGTTTATGGTAAAAAAGGCGAACTTAGTGCCATAGTTCAATGCATTTGTCATCTTTTTAGATCAAATAATATCAATCAATCAACTCAGCCAATCGCAGTGCACTGCGGTCTATCCCAGGCTGCACCACAGCACCCTGTCCTCCACATGCAGTCTGTCTCAGCCAACTTCTTGTTTCTGCTTGTCGAAACGCGGTCTCCACTCCAAATAAATTAAATAATAAAAAAATCAAAAACCCGACTGCGTAAAATGGAAACAAGATTTATATAAATTAATACTATAAACAATCTCATGCAGTCGGAGGCATATTCCTAACAATAACGAGCTATTGCCTTTGACTGCATGACACTGACAAATGCGTGCACTGACTGGACAGGTCCACTCAAATCTGTGTGGTTTTTTCCTCAAAAGGCAATTTCAGACACCAATCTACATGGTCCTCAATTGATCTGACCAAGTTTATATCCGTATTTTATATAAACATTGACATTGATGAATTTTATTTAAACAATGAGACATGAATAGATATTTACTTTGTTAAGTATTATATTGTATTACTTAAGTATTGTAAATGTGAAGACTATGTGGGTTATTTTTATTTTTGTTTTTTTTTTTACTTAATTTTCATCATTGTCTGGCAGTTTGAGTAATTTATGCGGCCAACCCAAATGTCCTTTCTTTGGTATTGTTCGTTGAGTCGTTGAGCTCTATAAGTTCTGAGTTGAGCTGCACGACTACTGACAAATGCGTGCAATGACTAGACAGGTCTTTTCAATCTGTGTGATTTGTAGAAAGTAGTGCTCGGCGCTATGGTGACCAAACACACCTTTCTCGTATTGATAGGATATGGTATATATGGTAAAAGTTAAAGTCTCGTATTATAAGGGAAATAACTATATTAAATCACTAACACTTAGTTACAAGAACTGGTATAAAAAGGTAAACTATATAACTAACTTATTGGTGAAATGTATGGTAAAATGGTAATGGTAATGGTTTTGATTCGTGGTGTCTCTAATGAGATCTGAACGCGAACTGGCCCACATTTAGGTGAACGAGCGAATGTGCATATTTGCGTTCGATGCAATTATGCATTTTCGCTGAGTATTCGATTAACTCGAACATATTCCCAAGAGCGAGAAGAAGTGCGGGATGATGGCTAAAGCTACATGATATGGTGTGTGCAAAAAACATTAAACTACTTAACACATTCGTTTCTAGTAATCATAACTGGTAGGTATAAAACATTGATTAAGCATAGTAAACAAAAAGTCTACTTAAATAATTATACTTATTAAAAACATTAACGACGATTTAAATTTACACTGTTGAGTCTTCCACAGTAAAAGCAATATTTTGATTGCCAGTGTTAGAATTTTTGTCCCGTTAGATCGCACTATAGTTCGCGCTAGGCCAGCGTTTGGCATAATTGTGTAAACGAAAACCGTCACTTTCACTGAGCACTTCACTATATGATTCCTGTCTTCTGGTTGGTTTCGGTGTCAGCGGAGCCGCTGCTAACTCCTGTTGGCAGCGACTCTCGCTGCGGCGTCGAGGTCTCGGAGGTGGCGGGGTCACCGCGGTCTGCTGCCGGTGGGATCCCTCGCCACGGTGCCCAGCGGCGGCTTTCTGACACAGGCGACATCGCCCGGTCCGCCACGACCAGATTGCGGCCACGCATAGGGCGATCGACATCAACACGTAACAAATTACATATTGGTGGATATCATGGGGTGATATATCGTCAATTTCTGAATCGCTTTTCTTCAGTTTTTCTATCGCCTCTCCCAGACTGGTCATGGATATGGTCATGTTCCCGTCATCAGTCTGTTTTTCGTCAGGGATTTTGATGTTAATCAAATGATTAATCTGATCAAATTCAGGCATGTAAATGGTTGGTGAAATATTCATTTGGTTGGACTGATGTCGTATTGAATATAATGAGAAGTCCTTTCCTTTGATAACGCACTCTTGACCTATGCCAATGACCCCGGCTTGGCTCAGCTGACGAACTGCTACATGATCGCCGCATATTATTTTTATTGTATAGGTGTCACAACAAAAGTAAAAGTGCTGAAAAGTCAAATGTAATTCAAGCCAGACGTTAGCGCAGTTGGCTTTTTCTACTTTACATTTATTGGTTGTCGAGTTCTTGTCGCAAAAACTTTCGTCATTTTGCAGGTCTGTAATTGGTTTTAGCAGCTGACAGATGTAAGTTGGTCCATGGTGTAGATATGCCGTGAGTTCCTGTGTGGACATGCTAAAGAAGGAATCTTTCTTTAGGTTCACTGCCACATATTCGGAGACTGGTATTATTGTGGTCATAATGGTGTCTGTTTGGTGCGGTACAGGTATTATATTGTACAGATTGAAACTTTCTCTGGATATAAGTGGAAAAGTAACTTCGATTATAACATATTTTTGTGTCGCTCTGGCTTTGACTTTCAGTAGTTTGTAAAGATACTGAAGTTCAGTGTCTAAATTAGTGATTGGTAGTGTGAGTTCGTTTGGCATCTGGCCATATATGGTTTGGAGCTCACGTTTTAGTTGCGTTGGTGGCAGTAAATGTATACTAATTTGACCGTGGTAGATGTCTGTTAATGCATCGAGCAACGTGTCTTGAAGTCGCCTTAATCCTTGCAGCAAGCTGTTTCCAGACATCGCTGACAATGTGAAGTCATTGACGTATGAAATATTTTGTATTTCTCTTTGGAGAGTGCTTGCGTTGTCTTGCAAATCCATAAGCTTCCTGTTTATTAACTTGTGCTGTTTGTTTACAGTGATCTCCATTCTCTTCATAATGTTGAACTCTGCTTCAATTATGGAAGTTTGATTTTTCCATAAATTTGAAAGGTGTTTCTCATTGCGATGTATGGTTTCAATGTCCTTTTCATACTGGTCTGCGAAACGTGAGTCCAACACTCCGAATAATTCATTCGCTAGATAGCCGATACCGTTGATAAGGCCTTGTCGGCGTCGACCCGTCTTCCATGTGGCGCGTCGCCGTCTAGCGTGGACATCAAAATGCTGTGTTAGCAAAAGTTCATTGTAGTATTCGAGTTCCTGGTAATCGTGTCGGGCTTGTTGCACGATCGTATTACAATGGCTTTGTGTTTCAATGGTTGCACATATTTTTTCTTGATAATTTGCAATTTTATTGTAGGTGTTTATGCCTGTCCAATAGGGTCCCATGTCGTAGTACATAACTAATGTCCATTTATCTCTGATTAATTATACTTTTGAAATAGGGTCAAAATAAAGCGTCTGGTTGCTTGGAAATGTTTTGACGTTGTCTAAACCGTAAGATGGATAAATCAATATGAAAAAACTCAGTAAAACTGCTGCTACAGTTGCGGTTTTTGATCTCGGTTTTCTTTTCCTTTCGGTTAATTTGGTTGTTGGTTTTATATCTGGTTTTGATATCGTTGTGTTATTCTGGTTTACGGGCAAAACGGAGAGTTTCACGATAGGGCGTTTCATGACCCCATTTTTTGTTTTTAGTGAAACCGCTCTGGTTAAACCATCGTTTCCTGGATGTGTGTCAACCACACGTCCAAGAGCCCATTTTCCTGGAGGTAGATTCTCATCATGAATCACCACTAGATCTCCAATTCTGATATTTTTCTGTGGTTCCATCCATTTACTTCTTGATGAGAGTTGTACCAAGTACTCAGTCTTCCATCGTTTCCAAAGATCTTGGAATAATTTGTTGGTTAGATGCCATCTGGTTCTAGCATCTTGCTCTGTTTCTATTATAGTTGTTCCTGGTCTTCCTGATAAGAAATGAGCTGGTGTAAGGAAGTTTACATCATCAGGATCCTCGGATATCGCGCAAAGAGGTCGAGAGTTGAGGCACGCTTCTAGTCTAGCTAACAATGTGGTGTACTCCTCGAAGGTTAGTCTTTGTTGACCGATGACCCTCTTGAGATGATGTTTTAGACTGCGTACTGCTAGCTCCCACAGACCGCCGGCATTAGGCCAGCTAGGTACGTTAAAGTGCCATTCTTTACCCATCTCCGTTATCTCGGTCCTAAAACTTTCACTGAATACTTCTTGAAGCTGGTTAAATTCTTCCTGTATCATCCTGTTTGCTCCCACAAAGTTAGTGCCGTTGTCACTGTACATATGTCGTGGTGTCCCTTTTCTGGCTGCCATTCTGGTTAAAGCTGCCAAAAAGGCGGAGCTGCTCAGGTCTGACACAAGTTCTAGGTGAACTGCTTTTGTGACCATGCATACAAAAACTGCTATGTACCCCTTAGTGGTCTTGATTCCTCGTCCTTTGTTAGCTTTGACCTCTACGAAACCTGTGTAATCTATGCCGCAGTGATAAAACGTATGTTCTGGATTCACTCTTGGTTCTGGTAAATCTCCCATGAGCTGGTACTGCCGTACGGGATTCTGTTTTCTGCATATGACACATTGTCTTATAAACTTTTTAGTTGCCATATATCCGCCGATAATCCAAAACTGTTGTCTAAGGTTTGCTAACGTTAGACGTGCTCCGCCGTGGAAAGTCAATTTATGCGCTTGATTGATGAGTAATGTGGTTAGCATATGGTCGTGAGGTAAGATGATGAGATGTTTCATCTCAAGACTCATGTGGGCGTTTTCCAATCTCCCGCCCACACGTAAAATCCCATGTTCATCTTTGGTTGGATTCAAACTCAAAATCTTGCTTTTAGAGTGCACTCTTCCGTGTTTCTTTATATAATCTAGGTCGCTTGCAAATTCTACCTGCTGAATGTTTTTGATTATCAGCAGTTTAGCGCGACGAAGCTCGTGTAATTCGAGATAGGGTCAGCGGACTTGTTTATTCAAGGTAGCTAATCGTAGTATCCACGCAAAAATACGTATGATTTTTGTAATGGAGCTGTATTTGTATAATAAATGGTTAATAATATCGGTAGTCAGCGATTCTCTTGGTTGTCCAATGACTACCGCATTGGTTTGTTTTAAAATAGACGCTTTAGTTCTAAACTTGTCTCATAAATGGTTTGGTGGTTTTCTTGGTTTGTGTATGACGGCAGCCATGACGGCCCTTGCCACCATAACTTGTGGTCTTTGAGTTGCTTGACATTCAAACCACGACTTGCACAGTCAGCTGGATTATCTGTCGTCTTCACATATTGCCAATGTTTTGATGGTATGGTTTTGGTGATGGTTGTTACCCGATTTGCTACGAATGGTTTCCATCGGGCTGGATCTCCTTGTATCCATCCTAGTACTGCAGTTGAATCGGTCCAACAGTAGACATCTGTAGGGTAATCTGATAAGCAACTTCGAACTTTTTGCATTAGCTGAGCTAACAGGTGAGCGCCCATTAACTCTAGTCTCTGTATAGATAAGACTTTGCTCATGGGTGCCAACCTAGCCTTCCCCGCAACTAATGTAATGGTTGTCCCTTCTTTCTTTGCTACCTTGAGGCGTCGCAGAATCCGTACAATTCTATGTTTTGGTTTTCTCCCATTCCTAGCCATCTGTTGACTTCCATACTGTTTATGTCTCTAAATTCTTGTTTTAATTTCGTCCATTCGGAGTTCATTGCCTCTGGTAGACGGTCATCCCATTTTAAGTTAGACAACCAGACATTTTGGAACAGTAGTTTCATGGTAGTGCTCAGGGGGGTTAACCACCCTAATGGGTCGAACAACTTGGAAATGTCCGACAGTAGAGCTCTTTTGGTAATTATTGCTGGTAATTCGGGTTCTATTTTTGAGTTGAAAGTAAAATTATCTTTCTGTTGGTTCCAACAGAGACCCAATGTTTTGATAGAATCGTTTTGCTTGAACTCGTATGTTGACTGGTCACATTGCCCTCTCTCTAAATCAGTTAATAGCTCTGGTTTGTTCGAGGTCCATTTTCTAAGATTAAATCCTCCCAACCGGCATAATTTTATGAGATCGGATTTCAGCTTGTTTGCTGCTTCAATTGAATGACGCCCTCCGCAAAAGTCATCCATATAGAAGCTGCCTTCCAATTCTTTTGCTGCATCAGGAAATTTCTGCCTTTCATCAGACGCCAATTGTTTCAAGCACATCATCGCTAGGAATCCTGCTGGTTTGGTTCCGTATGTAAGCGTGACGAGTTGAAATGATTGTATAGGTTGGTTATTTGATTCTCGCCATATTACCTTTTGGTAAGCTTGATCTTCTTGGTGTACTCGAATCATTCTGTACATCTTCTCGATGTCGAAAGTATATACAAATTGAAATTGTCTCCATTTTAGGATAAGCTCTTGAAGATCCTTTTGTATATTTGGGCCCCTGTACATGACGTCATTGAGACTGTACCCTGATGATGACTTTGCTGAGGCGTTAAAAACTACCCTCAGTTTGGTTGTGGTAGATTCAGCCCGAATGACTGCATGGTGTGGTAAGTAGCATTCGGTCGCTTGGTTAATGTTGCATGGTATCATGTGGTGTAATGTGAAATATTCGTCCATGAATTTTTTGTAATCTGCTTTCAATTCGCTGTTTCTCTCAAATTTCTTCTCTAAATTTCTAAATTTAGCTAATGCTTGTGGTTTAGTTGCACCCAACTTATCTTTATGTTCCGGCTTAAGTGGTAGTCGAACTTCGTACTTTCCGTCCTCAAGCCTCTTAGTGGTTTTGAGAAAAAATTGTAAGCACTCATGGTCATCGTTGGACATCTCTATTTTCTGGTTTATGTCTTCATTCTCCCAATATTTCAGTAGATCTTCTGTGTTGTTGAGAACTACGTTGCATTGGTAGTGTGGTCTCATAGATCCACAGAGTAGCCATCCTAGTTGCGTCTGTTGAGCGATTGGTTGTTTGTCCTTATCTCCTCTCAAGATTCCTCCTAACATTATCTTGCTGTAAACTTCTGCACCTAGAAGCATGTCTACGGGTCTGCTTATATGAAACTCTGGATCGGCCAATTGTAGCCCTTGGATATGGTTCCACGTTGTTGGTTTGGTAAACGTGTTATTTGGCAGTCGTTTGATCAAATTATTCATAACAATAACGTTCGTGTTACAAGTAAATTCACTATTTGCAGACTGTAGTGTCACCTGTAACATTCCCTTCGCATTATTTTCTCTTTCACCGACACCGAAAATTTGACCTTTGAAATGAGCCCTCTTCAATCCTAAGACCTGGGCTGCGTTTTCATTGATTAACGACAGTTGAGAACCCTGGTCAACTAAAGCTCTCATCTTGTGCTGAGTTCCATCAGCTCCCTTTACTTTTATGATAGCGGTGGCTAAAAGTATTTCAGACATGTCATCCCATGACACGTGAGATGACCTTGATGCGCTCTTTTTGGTTGCAACAGAATTGGTAGTTTCTCCCGCTGACGCAGTTGGACTTTGTCTTGTCAATGTATCGTGAAGTAACGTGTTATGTGTGGCTAAGCATTTACGACATCGTTTGTTCGATTGACATGGTTTGTTATTATGACTGCATAGACAGTTTTGGCAGTAATTTAATTGCTCAATTTTGTTTACCTTTTGCTCGTGCGTCATTTGTAAAAAATCAGGACAACGCCACAATCCGTGTTCGGAATTGCACAATGCACAGGTTATCGACCGTGACACATGTAACGCATTCATATTAGACTTCGAATTATTTTTGTTGTCTGATTGATGATTATTTCGGTGAAAACTTTTCTTCTGGTTTTGGTAGTAGTTGCCGTTTCTCGATGGTTGTTGCGGCGTAGTCTTTTGGTTAGCTGGTTCTTGCTTGCGACGAGATGCTTCTAGCGCTGTAAATTTCGTCTCTAAGAATTCCAGGAATTCCTGTAGATCGGGTAGCTCTCGAGGATTCTTGACCGATTCTATGTATTCGGTGAAGGTATCGTTATCAAGCTTTTGCGCTAGTAGGTGCACTAAAAGTGGATACCAAGTTGCTATATCCACTCCCAGATTCTGAATAGCATGTAACGTCTCCTTGGTTAAGTCATGCAGTTTCTTGATCATGGCCAGCGATTGCTGTTGTATGTTGGGTAGTCCCAGTAGAATGTTAATATGGGACGTGAAAATCAATTTCTTGTTACCATACCTGTGGCTTAAAATCTCCCAACATACCTGATAATTGTCAGAGCTAATCTGTAAATGGTGAATCAGACGCTCGGCTTCTCCAGCCACCTTACTCTTCAAAAACTGCATTTTTTGCGCATTAGACATGGACGGGCTTTTATCGATCGCTTCGCTAAACAAGTCTTTGAACGGAATCCACTGGTTGTAAGTCCCGTTGAACACGGGGATGTCCATCTTTGGAGCTGACTTTTCACGGTGCTTCACTGCCCACATCTTTTTGTTGATTTCGTTTGTCAACTCACTGTACTTTTCCTCGTGCTTGCAGAATTCTATTTGGTACGTAATATCGTCGCCTCCATCCTCACCTTCAATTTCCCAATGAAGTTTGTCAATCTGACTCCATCGGCTATCTAGTGATTTTAGAGCGTTCTCGAATTGCCATTGATTCTCGAACTTATCAACTTGTATATTACTCACAGTTCTCATAAACGCTTTGAAGTTGCACATGCTTCTTCACTAACCCGTTCAGCTTGCTGGACTCTCTCTCTGTATAGAGAAAATTCTCTCGCTGGGAGGGCTCCTCATAGCGGGACGGCGTACCTGGTTGTGGCTGCGTCGCGTCATCTTCCGGCTGTCGATTGTCAGCGCTTAGTGGTTGCCTAGCCCGGATACCTGGTAATGGTTGTAGTACCTTTTCCTCTTTTGTTCTACGGGGGCTTTCTTGCTGCAGCTGCGTTGTGCCTAACTGCTCCATGGTTTTAACTATAATTTCCTTAATTTTAAAATAAACTTCCTGGACTGTATCGAAACAACCCTTTTTGAAGTAAATGTGGTCAAAATTCGCATACTGACACATTTTCTTATGGTTTTCTTGGTAATCGCGCCAGTATGCTTCCAACATATTAGCCTTGCGTTTGTAATTATCGATGGTCTTCCTCTCGGATCCATCCTTCTTTACGTTGGTTAAAAATTTGTTCAGGATTTCATAGAGCTCCGTTTGGCTGATGAACAGAGAATCTGAATCCATATTTGGTTGATTTGTAAATTTTTGGTAATGGTTATTATAAATAAATGGTTCGATCTGACCTTATTGCTCCAACCGCCTCTGCGATCTTCTGGTTCGCGGGGCGCTGTTTCACTTGGTAGGTACTGGTAATTAAATGCTCGAAGGACCATGTAGAAAGTAGTGCTCGGCGCTATGGTGACCAAACACACCTTTCTCGTATTGATAGGATATGGTATATATGGTAAAAGTTAAAGTCTCGTATTATAAGGGAAATAACTATATTAAATCACTAACACTTAGTTACAAGAACTGGTATAAAAAGGTAAACTATATAACTAACTTATTGGTGAAATGTATGGTAAAATGGTAATGGTAATGGTTTTGATTCGTGGTGTCTCTAATGAGATCTGAACGCGAACTGGCCCACATTTAGGTGAACGAGCGAATGTGCATAATTGAGTTCGATGCAATTATGCATTTTCGCTGAGTGTTCGATTAACTCGAACATGATTCTTTCATCAAAACATCATTTCAGGCACCAATCTACATGGCGATACCTTAATTCGGAAACCAGCCAACTCCACATTTCGTCAAACACATTTTAATTGATTTTGATTATTTTTAAAGATTTTTTTTTGGTTTAACATTTTAACAGCTTAAGATATTATCCACCAACGGTATTTTAGATTCTTTCATAACTAGTCTAAAAAAAATAATACAAAGTTTTAAGTGTCTCCTGAAAAATGTGCTCATATGGAGGTAGCTGGTTTGCGGATTAAGGTATCGATGGTCTTCACATGATCTAACCAAGATTATGTCTGAACTTTAAAAGAGACTGTGACCTCTGAGTTTGCTTCGACCTTTCTTCTCAGAGTAGTCAGATAGGAAACGCCGACGTCATTTAGTTTTTTTTTGTTAATATGATTGACGTGTAAAAGTGTTTGTACACACCTACTTACAGAAAATAAATCATTTATCATTATCATTTATGACATACAGTTATGGTTCTGATTGAGGATTTATGGCCTTGGCATGTTCATGGGGATTGCAATCACAATCTAATTTGATAATTTACGCAAGGGAAGTTTTCACAGAACTTCCCTTGCGTAAATTATCAAATTAGATTGTGATTGCAATCCCCATGAACATGCAAAGGCCTTCCTTGACATTTCCTTAAAGGTAACTTTGAGATTTTGTCAGATATTAGGGACTGTTTTCTGGAGCCGTTTATGCAAAAGGCTCTTCGAACACGAAGGGATTTTAGAAAGGGCCATTAATGGGGTAATAAAACTCCGCCTTGGAGATTACGTGAAATTCGCGGTGTTGTCATACGAATACTTATTACAATCGTTACGGTTATTCGCAAGCCTTAATATCGGACAAAAGGTCTAACTTACGGATATCGGAACCGCCTGGGAGCTCTGGTGGGAATTAGGATTCTAACGGCAGTCCCTATGTGTGAAATAGGTCCTGATATTAAGCCACATCTGGTTCGAACAGAAGTCGACCCGAATAAATATGGAAATGGAACAAATAAGGCAGATAGTAAATAGTTAGGAATAGTATTCTTCAGATATTACATAACCTCCACTTTTCGTTACTGACTGTCAGTCTAATTCTTGAAGGGGTATGCTGAGGGGTGCACCCGTATTTCACCAGTTATGTTTAAGACGCAGATATATGCCAGTGACCTTGAGTGGTTAGCTTGCGTGTTCTGTACTGAGCTCACGCAACGCGTCGTCCATTCAGCCAGTAATAGGACTCGCCCATGAAGAAGCGCTGTCTCCAATTTGACGGATTATTAATTTATTATAAACAAAACAAGAGGTATTTTAATAAAACGCGTATTCTAAAATATCAATAATTAAATTAAATAAATTATCTTTAAATTGGTGAAGGTTTCAGAAAAATACGCTTGGTAGATTTTGCGTCATTTTCAGTTTTTTATCCGCGTTAGACACTTTAAAAAATAATTTCACTATGTAATATAAACATAATCTAAAATATTAAGTTATTGAGAAAAGGCTCTAATTTAACATATATTTTTTTCAAATCATTAATACTCGTTTAGACGTGATCTTCAGTATAAAATCATTAAAAGTCGGTTATCGTCGCCTTAAGTCCCCATGGGGGCGAAACTATAGCATTCAACTCCTACTGTAAAATACACCCGTTGTATGTTTTGTAGTGTTTAATTTATTTTTTGTATGATTTTCGTGGTGTACAATAAAGTACTAATAAATAAAACACTTAGCCAGACCCGGAAATAGAACCCAGAACCCCATGTTCAGGAGTCACTTTTAAGTCCGCTAGATCACCGATCATAGATATAAGAAATATTTCTATGTCACCGATGTAGTAATGTTGACATTCTTATAGAAAACCTCAAAATAAAAATTGAAAAGCTAAATAAAGTATCAAGAAGAATGCACGTCGCTACTCGAAATAAGTTGGTTTCCTAGCGGGAACATAATATAAACTTCTATAGAAATTATTAAATTCCTCATTTTTCGTCTTTAAATAATTTGTCCTTTCTTAATATGTATTTGGGAACATAAATATTCTGTAATCCAATCGAAATAAATACACCTTAAGAATATGTTTGATTTACAAATTACGTTTGTATGAACTACGCATGCTACGCCGCGCGGGCCCCTTAAGATTTAAGTTAATAAGAGCAAAATAATCACCATTTGTTTAATGATAAAGACATCCGTCCCAAAATGCAATTCACTACAGATTTTCTCGTCAATTTCGTATTATGTTAGTCTAAGACTTTATTCAATGGCTATCAATTAACAATATTCTTCAGTGTTTGGTAAAATTATCTGCGATATTATTTGTGAAAGAAATCTGTTACGTACTAATAATATTATTTATCCTTTCAATACTAGGATAAAGTATATCGTGTGAGAATTTGTCTTTAATTTCCTTTTTCTGAAACATGAAAACTTTTTACAAAAAAATAATAACCGACTACCAAACATAACACTACAAAGTGAAAAATAACTTTAATTTCGGAAGTCGGTGGCCAAAAACTCAAATACAGATCCAAAGACACCGACTTCCGAAATTAAAGTTATTTTTCACTTTGTAGTGTTATGTTTGGTAGTCGGTTATTATTTTTTTGTAAAAAGTTTTCATGTTTCAGAAAAAGGAAATTAAAGAAAAATTTGTACCTATACCTATTACAAAAAAAACGTGATTAATCAGACATCTTACAAAAAATAAATCAAAAATACAATTCCAGTTAATTCCTCGAAATTACTTTATTTTCGGGCTCATTCAGGCAAATAAGGATCAATTGTTTGTTGTTGTAAATCTTTGCAGAAACCATTATTTTCATCCAACAACTTCGTTTGGGACCCTTCTAATTAAAATTGTTTAATTCGGTTTGTGTTTCTCAAGGCTCAATCACTTTCACATGGTACATCTGTTTATCTCTCATTGTTATCAGTTTTCCGACAAACACTTGCTTTTCCGAGAAGCTGTTGGTGTATCTTTATAAATAAATTATGTAAGGGAACTTATTTAAGTGTGTATTTAGCATTATTTGATGAAAATCTAAAAGGCATTGTTTTCAAAGTTGAATACAACTTTTAATTACAATATGAACTCGATTACAGCTGCATATGATTTTACAGAACAAAAATACAAACGAGGTAGTATTGTTTTTACACAACACAACAAAGTTTTGTGACGAGAATCCCAAACATTTGCAAGTGTAACTATCTAACAATAGGGGACAAAAAGTACATAAAGAAACCGAATCCTTTTCAATGAACCCGCTTGAACGTAGTTACCCTTCGTTTTTCTTTTATATCAGTTGTTTCCGATTCAGCAGTTTTATGCTTCTGCGAGGCTGTCTCTGCCAGCCCAATAAAACAAATGGCATGTATCGTGATGTTTCGGCAAGAGATAAGACGCGTAGCTCATACTGTCAATTTAAAGTTATGTGTTGTTGTCATGCGACTGGGAGCGAAAATAAATGTAGTGGCTAGTAATGTAGTGCCGATGATGGTACCGATGGTGCGCAGACTATTATGATCTTTATTTTGGAAATGAACAGTTATGTGTACAGGGAAATTAGGTTATAACTGAGCTTATGAATTGTAGTTAATGGCAATGTAACATACAGCTAATCAATCATGTGTTTAATTAAGACGTCACAAAGGCAGCGGTGCATTCAGGTGATGACTGAATAACCTCGCAAATTTTCAGACTTCTACAAAACCAACATTTATAAGGCAGTGAAGATTTTGTTTATGTTACAGTCTCATTGTTCACGATGATGCGAAAACTTCCAATATGAACACAAAGCTGATATGAAAATTCTTTAATAAAGTACCCATAAAACCCACAAATTTTACTTTTATTATGCCATATCATGAAATCTTCACTCAGTTTAAGTGGTTCTATAAAGGAACAAGATGAAGTTTTAACTTTAATTTTATTCTATTTTGTAAGAGATTTCATTTGCTGTACTATTCTGTTGAGTATTTTGGGAATATTTTGGTTCGAAACGGTATTATTGTGCTCCGGTGCCTTCGGAAGCATTTTCGTTATGTTTATCGTGTTTTATATTTTTGACTTTTAAATGATATGCGACATGCGAAATAATAACTATTATGTTGAATAAATGTTGTATCTTGCTACCTGGTATACCGGGAGGCTTATACATAACAGTGGGTGGAACAGGGCTACCAATGATGGTGATGATAATACCGACGGTCTAAGCCATATACTTATTATATCCGCATCGTATATTATTTTCATCTCATAACAATGGCTAAATGTTTTTTCCATATCCTATGTAAGTTGTAGAATCATCCGTATTTGTTCATGCTCGCAAACTTTTTCCTCGTGCATGACTTAATTTTTCCCTCCGTTCAACCATCACTACATAGATATGTAGGCAAATACATTGGTTGGTGCGAAACAGCTAAGGAATACCATATTTTTTTAAATCAACTCTTTGTTAAACTGGTATACCGATTTCACTTACCATTAGGCGACACCTGAATGTAACGCCTACATTCTGTGCCTAAATTTGATTGCTCTGTTGGATTTTCATTTCATTTAGGTGTTGCCTAATGGTAAGTGAAAACGGTTTATCAGGTTTCAGTTACGTAACTATATATTTTATTCTATGCTTACTTACAAACGTTTTCGCTTTTCCCCGTTTAATGGAATTTGTTGTGAGATAATGTTTGTTAATATCGCGCACTCGTCTAACACAAACAAGAGTCTTTATTGTGAATTTAAATAAACGGACTTTGTTATCCTTTTATAAAGGCTTCTACATACCGGGGCGACTTGTCGCGCGACGCGACACGGCACAAAGGCCCCGCGTTTCGCGGGACGTGCGGTGCCTTTGTGTCGCGTCGCGTCGCGCTACAAGTCGCCCCGGTATGTAGAAGCCTTAAACCTTGAAATATACAGAGGGTTTAAGTTTGGGCGATCCCGTTATATCCTACAAAATATGATTAGTTAAATGTTAGTTAGCTTGTGTGTTTATGAAGTCACATTTTCTCCAATTAGAACGCTTTAGAGTTACTTATGTTTTCTGAAATATGTATTTGCAAGCGATTGTCGAAATTATGTAAGCAGAATTTTTCGAATAAGTATGGCTGCAAAACTAAATTTAACATTTTTGTGTTCACTTGACATGAATCTTTTGTAGTCTTCCAGTTAAAATATCCCGTTTTTAACATCACACTTTATTATTTAAACACTCTTTTTCCGCATTTCTATCCCTTCTACATCCTCGTATTTTTCAAGCGTTTGCCGCTTGTTGATATGAGTTATGTTTGCCGTGAATGTGTAATTTGGGTGTACCTATGTACAGTGAACGCGGTGTAGACCCCATGCTCCTGAATATTTATCTTTCCAATTTCGAACCATTACATATTCATCAAAGTCAGTTGAACCCCTTTTTTGTTTCCCTCTTGTGTTCGCTTATATTTTTATTTTAATTAGAATTTTTAGAAATGTGCAAAGTGATTGTTTTTCACCGACTCGAATGAGAAGTGGTGTGTTGTGTTAGAACTCTCTTTGTTTATGTGGCTTTGGAAATAATAGACAAAGGAATTTCTGTAGTTTTTGGCAAGTCTTGGTAAGTTTAGACCTATTTGGCTTGGGAAGTGTTGAAATATGACTAGTAGGTTTCTTGTGTCTTTTGTCTGAAGTTAAAATTACTTTAAAGCAAACTTGGAAAGAAACAAACTATGGGCAAGAAGTATTGTGTTTTAAACCTACCTATTCTTTTATCTATAATAAACAAAATAACTTTTTTCAAAAACAAAAAACCGACTTCCAAGAAAAAACACTACGAAGTGAAAAATAACTTTAATTTCGGTGTCTTTGGATCAGATTTTTTGCTCCGGATTTCTGAAGGTAAAGTTATTTTTCACTTTATAGTGCTTTTTTGGAAGTCTGTATTTTTTTGTAAAAAGTTTTTTGTGATTGGCATTTATTTGTGCTAGATTCATGATTGATGAAGTTTGAGGTGAAACGACCCGAAAGCACTTAAGATTACTTGAGGAGGCACACAAACAGATTGTTCAATAATATAATTATGAATTATTAGGGTTTAGAGCAATTATAATCAAGTGCAGACTGCTTCTTAGGTTAGGTTTTTATCATGACCCCTTTTGCAAATATGCGCCGTCTCTGCTTTTAATTGATTAAGTAAATGAAGGCATGATTAGTAGGTACCTACTCTTAGTACTTAAAACTGATTTTAATAATACTTATATGTTAATATTCAATTCATTAATACTTTGAAGACTTCCTTGAATAAACTCCTTAGATTTTATCCTAAATTCTTTTTGACTAAATCTATGTGAACCTATTCCTATCTTATATGTATATCTTTGCCAGAATTACGTAGACTAGTTCTTGTACATAGTTTAGTTTTCTGTTTATCCTATTCATGTTAGAATATACATTCTTATTGCTGAATATCCTCGAGATAATATGTTGTAGATATACTTTTTTAATTTTGGCCAATTTTATTTTGTTAATCACCTGCAGAAACAATATTCCATTTATTTTAACATTTAACTGTTTATGTACGCACGTATAAACAGATAAGAAGAAAGGAATATCAAAATACATACAATTATATTATTATATTCCCATATAAAAAAAAAAAACAATAAAAATTTCTTGAAGTTTCAATTGGCAGGTAAAACGCACCGTTTATAATTATAGGAATTGATCATGTTGGGCCTATCAAAAGCTTGATCTCTCCAGCAGATCCCATTCAGCTATTCATAAAAAAAAAATATTAACATAAACTTACATACAATATTCCACGGTCGTCCTTCCTGAATGTGATAATTTTCAGGAGAAATAGGCACCCATAAAGTACGGCCTGACATAAATTTTACGCTTAATAATTATAATACATTCTTTATTCTAAGCTACTAGGAGTCATATTAGCTTAGCAGGTGACATCGCAGGCTTGTGAGGAGATGGATATGTTTTTATGTTTATAACGATTTCTTAGCGGATTAAGGCAAGGATCGAAATGACAAGGTGGTAACATTTTATGGAACATAATATTTTGTTTATGTTTATTCCGTTTGGTGCCAGACGTAAAGAATAGCACCATCCCATTTCTTCCCGTGGGTGTCGTAAAAGGCGACTAAGGTATTTACTAGAGAATGGGCAGCAGCGTTCTCTATGCATTTTTAAAACCATACTGCGATCGCCAACCTGCCTGCCAAGCGTGGCGATTATGGCAAACCCCTCCTTTAGGGGAGGCCTATGTCCAGCAGTGGACGTCTTTGGGCTGAAATGATGATGATGAATATTTTGTTTCTGGCGTTTTTTTCTTCACGCACAATGAAGATTCGTATGGGGTCTATGGTACAGCCACATTTCCGCAGTTATTTTATAAGTGCCTTGAATGAGGGTGACCGTATTGCTACCCGTCCACAAATATAGACTCCGGGCTGACTATTTTCCAATAGAACATACCATTTATGGCTTTGCCCGACTCGGGGATCGAATATAATGATCTACATCACTGTAGCGACCACAGTCCAACTGAGCAGACAAGGATTAGTAACAGAATATTAACAAAGTTAAACATTTGAAATCTTTTAAAACCATTCACTAAGCCAGAGAAAAGTTTCCATTTTAATCACGTAAATCAGTAGCCAGCAAAATCCTTAAGATTTCTTTTTTTAATTAGATTTCTAATTTTCTAGAAATTAGAAAGATTTCTTGTGGTTTCAGTCTAGTCTTGATTAAGGCTTGATAAATTTGGCTAGTTTAGTCTCCTAGTTGAGTTATAGTAAGTTATCTGTCTTGTCTCATTTTAATTTAAAGTTTGAAATAATAAATGGTGTTTATAAACCACTGCTCGAAATTGTTTCACTATTGCTCATCGCAAAATTGTCTACCATTTTACTTAAACTTATAATAATACTCTGTGAAATATTATAACTTGGTTTTGAATTGACAATCTACCCATTTATTTTTAAACGTTGTTTTAAAGATATGTAATGATTAGCATTTGCTCAAACCATACATTTTGAAGTTTAAGCGTCTCTTAATTTTATGCAACATTTATAGAAGAGGGTTAGTGTTTTGAAGTTTACAAAACTTTGCGCCAGAGAGTGTGACCAAAGCAAATTAATATAAACAGCCTTTTTTATAATGTCACGCCATCCATAAATTGTATCCAATAAATTACCCACGTCCTTACATCGGAAACATTTTATTTTACAAAATGGAAACGTCACTCCGATATGACGGATGGCACTAACAAAATTCACATTTCACGTCGCGTTCAGCGGCGCGGGGGCGTGACGGCGGCGCGTCGGCAGCGTGACGGGTGCGTGACGCGGCCGGCACGATAACGACGCCTGTGAGTGATGGTATCGGCGGCAGTGTAATGGACAGTGAAATTATTTTGTTATGTTAATTTTAATAGGGGTTCCTTGTGCCCATGATGTATGGTGGCTATAGTTTAGGAAGGCAAGTGTGAAGTAGGGCAGTGGGTTATCGTAACTTTGTGTAGTGAGTTTCGTAGGGAAGAAGCGTTTTTTTCGTGCAAAGTTCTCACAACGGTTAAACTAATTTGTACCTAGTTACCGTTTGGGTGTTATGTTTTACACCCAAAAGTTAACTAGGTACAAATTAGTTTAGGTTAATTTACAATTAACCTCTAGTTTTTTTAGGTACTCTTCTAACCTTATTCTTTGGAGAAAACAGACGTGATGATAAGTTATGATTAATTCCAGATTTTCTCTAATATCCACGAGATGTCAGCTATTCTTAAAATTAAAATTTTACTGGAGAAACTTGATTGCCAGCACAGATTATGAAGGAACTGAGCTTGCAATCAAGAATATTAATATGCAGCCGCATCTAGTGACTACCTGTAGACTATTTGAGATGTTATACCACTCATGTTTAGTTTTCTGACGTTTGTGTGGTAGAAAGAGAGAGTGGTTATTAGTGTTTTTTGAAAACCTAATCAAGTCCCCGCTGTCGAAATGAAATCTTAGCTATAGAGGGTGGGACGTTAATATGGCAGTAAATTAAGACGCAGATATATGCCAGTGACCTTGAGTGGTTAGCTTGCGTGTTCTGTACTCAGCTCACGCAACGCGTCGTACGTTCAGCCAGTAATAGGACTCGCCCATCAAGGAGCGTTGTCCCCAATTTGATGCATTATTAATTTATTATACACAAAACAAAAGGTATTTTAATAAAACGCGTATACCAAAAGATCAATAATTAAATTATCTTTAAATTGGTGAAGGTTTCAGAAAAATACGCTCGGTAGATGTTGCGCCATTCTCAGTTTTTTGTCCGCGTTAGACATAACTTTACAAATTAATTTCATCATCATCATTTCAGCCGAAAGACGTCCACTGCTGGACATAGGCCTCCCCCAAAGGGGGGGAGTACATATTATAATAACATCATATTGTAATGATGATCGTTTAGTTTAATCGATTTATATAAGTGTATAATAAGTGTAAAAGTCTAAAATACAATAAAAAAAGGTAAAATTAAAGGTAAATCCAAAGGTTGTCTGTAAAAGATCGCTTTTAGCGATAAGACCGCCCATTGTGTCACCCTATGTAAAATTTAAACATTTTATCTGTAACTTTGATGGTGTACATTACATATAAAGAGTATTCTATTCTATACAATAAATATAACCATTTATTACACAAAGTTACTCCAGTGAATTACTATTTCGACTATAAGTCTATAACTATATATATTATATTTTACAGTTTTGTTAACATATCTTGTTAATTGTGAGCTGAAATAAAAAAGAAACTAAAAGATCTTTTCTATTGAACAAAGTTAATTCACGTTCATCTCCAGAACAGAACAACTAAGTAATATTCAAGTTTCAATGGTATTTTAATCTGTGTGAAAATTGCTAATGAATTTACAGAAGTACACCGAGTTCTGTAACAGGTAATCAAGTGCGAAACTTTAGGGCTTAGCTTTATTTAATTTTATGTTCTTCTTGTTCTTGAATGGAGAAGGACGCTTAAGGTCATTCATTACTCATTCTAACAGCACCGCTCCGACACAGCTGGGTTAATAGCTTGCCATTCAATTTAGGATTTTAAATCAAATCCATTAAAGTATATTTTATGTTCCGTTTGGTGCCGGACGTAAAGAATAGCTCCATCCCATTTCTTCCCGTGGGTGTCGCAAAAGGCGACTAACGGACTTACTAGAGAATGGGCAGCAGCGTTCTCTATGCATTTTTAAAACCATACTGCGATCGCTAATCCGTCTGCCAAGCGTGGCGATTATGGCAAATTCCCCTTTATTTTCAAAACAGTGGACAGCTTGCGGGCAGCTAGCTACCCGCAACGCCTGCAAGCGGTATGCAACTATGCATGCCGGCGCCTCGCTGTCCGCGCGGGGACCACGGTCCTTTGATTCTGCTTCTGCGTCTTTCTTTTAGCGTGTTATGCACCCAATAACTCCTTTTTATTTTATTTTTTGCATTTATTCTCTTCTTCGCTTTGATTGCCAGTACGCGTCAAGTAAACATAGACAGCGTAGAAACGCGCGCTTCTCAAGCGAGATCAGTCACTAATGTTCGCAAACCGGTCTGCAAGCTGAAAACCAGCCGTTGATGCATGGACGGAGAGCTACCTACTAGTATGCGGCGCGTGAACAACGTTCATAACGTGCATTAATGCAGTTACAAATTGTATATGAAAACCAGTTGATCGCAAAATAATAGAGGGAATCTGGCCGTTGTTCTAACCTAACCTAACCCAAATGATTTAATAACAGCACCCTCTCTGTATTTCCTAGTTGCTCACTTCGTCATTTAGTCGCACGGCTAGAATATTAATATCTGAAATGGATTAATCACAAACCACTTTTAGTTAAAGTTAAGTTATTAAAACAGTATCTCATCATCAGTCGCTAAGTTTTTTCTATTCGTTCTTTTTATTTTTCCCCGTTTTAAAATTTTATAATTTCAGTTGACGTGACAAAGTGTTTTTTACAATCGAACGAGGTGTACCTATAGTACAGTGTACACCCACATTTCACCTCATGTAATAGGAGACAAGCCTATTGTCATCATTCTGGCACAAATCCAGACTTCGGGTGGCTATTGAGAAATTCCATACGGTAAACTGGAAAAACTCAATACCACTTTGCCCGACCTAGGAATTGAACCCAAGATCTCATGCTCAGCGGTAGCGCTTTCGACCACTAGACCAACGAGTCAGTCTGTAATAGTCGAGTCAGTGTTTTAATAATTGTTATAAACGAACAGCAAGCATACTGTGACATTCCCTAAAAAGCCAAACAGACAACTTAATCTCCTGATCTTGTCACTTCTTCGAAATGCCGCTGCCGCCTAAAACAACAAAAAATAATCCTCAGATGGATTAGGGCTCATCTAAGATCCACAAACTTTTGCAGAGTAAGATATGTAAGCCGTGAAGAATAATTGCGGTTTCTCGACACTTGAAGAACTGAAAACTTCAAGAGATTAAAAGTTGTGACTTAGGTCGTAAGGCGTAAAGTATAAGGGTACATAGCGATAAATTGCTTGCAAAAGAAATAGGATTACACTGGCTTTGGAAAGAGACCTAATATCGGGATAAGCCTTTTTCTTTCGAACGAGGTTAATACATTTTTTGCAAAAAGCAACTAACTAGCGACTAATAAGTTATAAATTATTTTAATATCAGAAGTCGGTGGCTTTGGTTTTGTTTGAATTTTGTTTTTATTGCCAAATTGCCAATGTATGAAAACAAATCTCAAATCGAATGCATAACCTCCTCCTTTTATATGAAGTGTGCTTAAATTACAGGGTCAAATTAATAAAGCTAGCGAAACTCCGCCATCGTGACGGGTATCGACATCGAAACATGAAAAAACAAAAATATATGATTTACTTAATGATATTTTTTATGACCGCTGCGCGTTGGCATAAAAAATCATTAAATCATTTATTTTTGCAACTTAATACTTTAAACAATATCATGCAGTCGGAGGCATCTTCTTAAATTTAGCAACAAACTATTGCCTCCGACTGCATGAGATTGTTTATAGTATTTAAGTTATCTAAATCATGTTTCCCGCATTTTTAAAGTTCACTTTTGACGCAGTCGGTTGTTTTTTTATTTTTTATTTTACACTTTTTGGTTGAAGAGCAGTGGTGGCCCAGTGGTAACGGCCCCGACTTACGATTTGTAAGTCGTGGGTTCGAATCAGGCGCTTTACTTTGTGTAAATAATTTCATCACCACTGCTCTCAAAACGGTGAAGGAATACATCGTGAGGAAACCGACATGTCCTAGAACCAAAATTCAAAGACATATGACATCTACCAACCCGCACTGGGCCCGCGTGGTGGATTACGGCCCACTCCCTCTCACAGAGAGGAGGCCTGTGTCCCAGCAGTGGGAACATTGTAGGCTGATTATGATGACTTTTTGGTTAGGATTATAAGACGGTAAATTAGGTTATTTACCCCCCTATAATCGGATGATAACGGCCTCTTACTCACTCTCACCAAAAGTTCGGTATAGTTTTTTTATCATTTCTCATTCCAAATTACATATAATTTGTATATATTTTCGTGATTACCTTTTAAAACCCTTTATTTTGGTACCCCACTTTGCTTGGGAGATTTTTTTAAACAAAAGGTGTGTTTAAAAAAAATCTGCCTTATAGAACGAATCTAACGACATTTATCATTAATCAAAATCGGTTCAGCCGTTAGTAGTTATGAGGGTACATAGGGATGGACATACATACATACGTACATAATATATACCTACATACATACTGATCAAACACATAAACCTCCTTTTTGGCTTCGCCGCAGTCGGGTAATTATGATGCTATTAAATTTTACAACGCTAGCTGACAATTCAGATACCTTTTCTAAAATTCTGTCTGCAGAGCAGCAGTTTCAGTTTTATCCAAAAGCTTTTCTGTGGCTCTAAAAACAAACCGATGTTTTTAGGAGCGCTAACGTTTATTTGACAGCACCGCGTTAATGGCATGGCTTGAGGTGTTAAAAAATATGAAAATGTTAAATAAATTGAGGATTAAAACATATTTTATTAGATTTATGTTACAGGACTTTTAACTATTTGCATAAACGCTACTTTATATTTTTATCAGTAGACTGTTTATTGTCGAATATCTATTTAGTATTTTATTTAATAAAAATATTATACCTATCCTAACCTACCTAAAACTATTAACAAACCAAAATATGGCGTCGGAAAATTCCTCTGCATCGCTGTCGACTGTACCCAAGAGCATGGCAGCATTGCCACGATATATGACAATTTTTGCGTCTGGCCAAGATAAAAGCCACGAGAAGTGTCAACCAACCGTTTGGGGATTTTATTGAACAAACCATGAGCACTCGGACTCCACGGCCCGATGGTTATCAACTAGGTATTATAATATCTATTTGGGTATTGTTTACAATATGACCGCATGCCTCATTGGTCTAGTGGTCGCAAGCGCTACTGCCGAGCATGAGTTCCTGGATTTGATACCCGGGTCGGGCAAAGTGTTATTGAGTTTTTCATCTGGAATTTCTCAGTATCAGCCCGGAATCTGGATCCCGGATAATGGCAATATTTTATATTTCAACGCACGTATAGGTACTCCCATGTCTAACTTACGGGTGTAAGACATTGGTACTCACCAAATCGCTCAGAGCAAAGCTTGCCAAGTGTCAAAGAGAAGCATGGTAAATGGCTCAAAGAGACAGGACACAATTAGGAACACAGATCTCCGGTCCAAAACAAAACTGGCCGATGTTCTAACAAGAATAGACCATAAAAAGAGGAGGTGGACAGGCCACATGATGCGAGACGCTAAAGGCAAGTGGAGTAAGATAGTGACAGAATGGTATCCAAGGGACGGCAAAAGAAATTGGAGAAGACAGCCTACCCGCTGCGAGGAAGAAATAAAGCTAACAGCAAGTCCAAACTGGAGGAGAGTACCTCACGATAGACGTCAATGGAAATTGTTAGAGGAGGTCTATGCCACGAGGCACACCGAAATTGTTAGAGGAGGCCTATGCCACGGGGCACACCGAAATTGTTAGAGGAGGCCTATGCCACGGGGCACACCGAAATTATTAGAGGAGGCCTATGCCACGAGGCACACCGAAATTCGAGACATTTTGTGATTTTTGTTTTGACCATTATTGTTAGTGTAATTGTCTGGTTTCGGAATAAGGCTTTATTATTATTATTATAATGGCAATAGACTCGCCCCTTGATAAAGGGACTTAACCGATAAAGGCCCGCCGACTCACCGGTGAGTCAGTTGTCCCCACCGTCAAGCCCCACCGACTCACGTTTGTGAGAATATCTACCAGACAATCGACTAAAATCGCCACAAACAATACTAAACGTTATATTCAAGTGTAATTTGAGCCTACAGTAGTATGAGTCACTGTTGCCGAATCGGCAACACCGGGGCTTTACGGTTTGGGCACACTGTTGCCGAATCGGCAACGCCGGGCTTAAACGGTATATAACTGGTGAAATGTGGGTGTACTATTAGGTACACCTCTGCCTAACCCTTCAGAGAATACAGGCGTGATGTTACGTTACAATATACAACAGGTGTGCGAATAAACTTAATTACTTATGTACTGAACTATTGTAACGTGTTACATGTTGCTAAGCCTATGAACTTTTGTAACGTGTCACTTGTTGCTAAGCCTATGAACTTTTGTAACGTGTCACATGTTGCTAAGCCTACGAACTTTTGTAACGTGTCACATGTTGCTAAGCCTATGAACTTTTGTAACGTGTCACATGTTGCTAAGCCTACGAACTTTTGTAACGTGTCACATGTTGCTAAGCCTATGAACTTTTGTAACGTGTCACATGTTGCTAAGCCTATGAACTTTTGTAACGTGTCACATGTTGCTAAGCCTACGAACTTTTGTAACGTGTCACATGTTGCTAAGCCTATGAACTTTTGTAACGTGTCACATGTTGCTAAGCCTATGAACTTTTGTAACGTTTCACATGTTGCTAAGCCTATGAACTTTTGTAACGTGTCACGTGTTGCTTAGCCTATGAACTTTTGTAACGTGTCACCTGTTGCTAAGCCTATGAACTTTTGTAACGTGTCACATGTTGCTAAGCCTATGAACTTTTGTAACGTGTCACATGTTGCTAAGCCTATGAACTTTTCTTTGGTTCCTTTCAAGAATTTCAAACCTTCATATTTCTTTACATGTTCAACAACACCTTCGAAAATTCAGACCAAAATAATTTATCACATACACAAGTTTTAATACACTATACAGAATATAAAATGCAACACAAAGGTTATCTTACCTTTCAACAGCTCAAAGTCAAAATATTCCCTATGTTTGGACCAGTTTTCAAAAAACTGAAATATTCTGTATCATGCTAACTAAAAGCATATTTTTGTTAGACAAGTGTATCACAATGAAAATATGGACAAAACGATGCGGGTGAGTCGACACATACAGGGATCTAGGGACCCGGAGCCACCGACGAAATTTTTAAATGGCTATTTTGTTTACTAAACTGTGGCTTTTGACTGCGAGTTTAACATAGTAAAGTTGCTGCTTATTTGAGTAAAAAACTCTTTGTGCTACATCGAGTGAACTGCACTTCAGTGGTAACAATTTGACATCGACATTAAAATTTTTGTAGTACAATTGTTGTGCGGCACAGATGTGCGGTTGACTATACTTTTTCTTTACATATTGTAAATCTGCTTGCGCGATGATTGATTTTGCGTGACGTTCGGTGTGATGCATAGTTCGCATGTGGTGATGTAGATACCGCTACAATATAATAAAATCGTAGCGAAGTTAAAACTGAACATTGAATATTATTGAAAAAAAAAGTAATTGCTACGACGTCTGGGACCGATTCTAATGCGAAAATATAGTTTTTAGATTTTTTGTCTGTTTGTCTGAACCTATGTTCTGGCATCACGCAAATTCCACCAGATAGATTCTGTAAAATTTTTGTATACATATTCCCTGTAAGTCTGGTCAGTCTGTAGGCTATATATTGTCATGCTATTTGTTAAACCAATCCTCTCCCCCACTTCACACACACTCTTACACACACACATACGCACACACCCCCACTCACACACACATACGCACACACCCCCACTCACACACACATACGCACACACCCCCACTCACACACACATACGCACACACCCCCACTCACACACACACGAGTGCGCGCGGGGGTATAAGCAAATTGTATAAAGACGAGCCAACCGGTTAGAACATAGTAGATAATCACAGATTTAACTATTAAATGATTATCATCGCTCTATCTATATGGAACATTTCTCATCAAAATCACAATAGTTTATTTATTTATAATTTGGTGGTACAAAAGATGTTACATACAAAATTCAGTGCAAAGACGCATTCCACCATGCACTGATGGCAGGCAAATATTTAATGGATGTTAAACAGTAACATACAATTTATTATAGACAAATTAGGTAATATAGGTATTAAATTCTAGTTTTAACGATAATAATTCTATGAAAGAAAGGAAATAAGTACAAGTCTTAGCAATATATTATATTTCTACAAGTCTAAACGTTCTAAATTATTTGAGGTCCTATTTTTTTCCTCAGAATGTCAGAAATCACAAGCAACAGACTATCTCTCAAAGTAAATAAAATTATAACGCGTAATCATTCGTTGCACATTTTCGACCAATCTTCATTATAGCGGCCAGTCTTCATTGCAGCGACCGGTCTATAAAAATGTTAAGTGACTGTTTATGAGAGCTGTTAGTTTGATTTTAGTGATAGCCGTTCGTCAGAAATTATCTGTAAGAATGCATCAGTCGGTGTATCAGTGTTGTGACATTAGGTAGTACTCGTATATGCAGTACACGCAGGTGTTCATTAATTCACTAAAAACGAAAAACTTCGCTAGCAATGGTAAATTGCCACTGAAGACTGTGGAGTCAACCTTAGAACTATCTGGTTCTCACACGGACAACTGTACGTCGCCTACTCCTACTCCCGCGTCACCAATCCTGAGTAGAGTTGTAAAAAAACGGTTTTTTTTCTGAGATAAAAAAACATACTATGTTTATAAACAGTTTTGTGTTCTGGATTAGAGGTTTTTACAAAATTACTAAAAATAAAAATATAGTAAGATGGTTATCGTTAAAACTGAGCTGATATTAGATTTATTTTGGTTAATAAAGAAATACCATTTATTTTTTGTTAAATGTTACATAAATGTCTCAAAATAATTGGCAATACTCATTGAAGTTTACATTATTTTACACATGGGGACTTCCCCAATGTTCGTTTGGTTTATGCATTGTTTGAATTGACTTTAGACTGCCGAGAGCTTGAGACAGTGAGACTTCATGATGATGGTAGCACTGATGAACGTTTAAGTACTTTTTAAGTTCATAATAATAAGTACCTCTATGTATAACTTCTAATTTCATTGATAAACATAATTTGACATGAATTGAAAATAAAACAATCATAATTAGTTTTATTCTATTTTATCATGTTTTTCACTTTTTCTGAAAAAAAAAAAAAAAAAACTAATGTAGAAAAAAAAACGGTCAAGATCGAGTCGGACTCGCGCACCGATGGTTCCGTACGAATATATGATGTTGATGATTTCTGAGAACCTGTGCTATTTAGAGACATCGTTTTATTTTTCCTGTAATCTTTACAGCTTCTATCTTATAGAATAATTTCAGATTTTTATCGCTGCAAACTTCGAAGATAAGGGAGGGGGGGTATTTTTTTCTACATTTTCATCAAACGTCGAAAAATACGCTGCCTAAAAAAAAAATGTGTGAGAATGTGCAATCAGCGTTCTTTCATATGATGAAAGAACGCAACCCTACATGCCCTAGTAGCCCCACTTAAAAATTTTAAGACCTCTTTCAGTCCCTTTTGCAAAAAAGATATATTTTTTTAATTACTTTCTTGCTTGCAAAATAGTTGGGCAAACGTCATCTAAACTATTCTAAATTTCAAGTTGATAGCATTAGTAGTTCTTGAGATATCCAGATGTGACAGACAGACAGACTTAGTCTCACCATAAGGGTTCCTTTTTACCATTTTGGTACGGAACCCTAAAAACGACGGTGCAAAGTTTTTATTCAAGATTTTTTTCAAGATTCAGAACTTTTTTTTTTTTCTTCTCTATTCTTGAGTCTGTATATTTAGGCTGCTGAGACCAAAACTAGAAACGTAGAAAAATAACATTACATCACGCTGGTACTGCCCGATGAGTTAGGCAGAGGGGTACCTATAGTACACCCACATTTCGCAAGTTATGTTTAGGTTCCATGTAATAGGGCGTGTACCTATTGCCATTAACCGGGCACAAATCCAAACTTCAGACTGTTACTGAGAAGTTTCAGATGAAATACCCAATATCTTTTTGCCTGATCGAATCCGGAACGAAGTGATCCGGCAGAGAACCAAAGTTGTCGACATAGCCCACAGAATAAGCAAGCTGAAGTGGCAATGGGCCGGCCATATTAGCCGTAGAACCGATGACCGTTGGGGTAGACGTGTTCTTGAGTGAATTGAAGACCGCGAATTGGCAAACGTAAGGTAGGACGCCCTCAGGCTAGGTGGAGCGACGATCTTCGCAGGGTGGCTGGTGGCAGCTGGATGAGAGTTGCCGAGAATCGAGCTGAATGGCGTGCAATTGGAGAGGCCTATGTCCAGCAGTGGACTGCTATGGGCTGATGATGATGATAATGATTTTGCCTGACCCGAGAATTGAACTCAGACCATCATGCTTAACAGTAGTGCTTGCGACCATTAGACCAACGAAGCAATTTTTTAATAAAAATGTGGCTGTTATTTTGGTATATTGTGGTGTTTTACGACTTCCACGCGAACGAAATCACGGGCATAAGCTAGTAATGGATAAAATGATGCTTCGTGGTTAATGACGGGTGGCAGCTAATTATAATGTAGCCAATTTGTAAGATTATGTATGATCGACGTTAATTATAAAATTATTGTTTACCAGCTTTTGCCTGCAGCTTCACCCACGAGTATGTCGGAAATTATCATAAGAGAGCATACTAGTGGGATAAATATATGTCCTAACCTCATGGTCTACCTGTGTGCCAAATTTAATCGAAATCCGTTCAGCCGTTAAGGCATGAATATGTAACACACAGACAGACAGAGACCGGGAGGAAACGCCCGGGTGTCACCACTGTGTGGATCACCCGGAGGACACGGTGGAGCATACGGTGGAGGTCTGCTCTGATGTCAGCACCAATTGACGGGGTCCGAAAGGGCCAATGCCTGCCAGGGTTACGAGTCTGTCCAAAAGGGATATCGTGGCCCTGGCACACAGGCATTTGAAGGAACACGGGTGGGTTTTATCAGTAAAAGTCTGACACGCCCTCCCGCTCAGCCCAGAGCGGGAGAAGTTATTTGATAATTTCCCACCCAAAAAAAAAAAGACAGACAGAGACACTTTCACATTTACAATATAATTTTTTCTTTTCCCTTGTTATCTACAATCGGCTGCTTAGCCATAATTAGATGTGGTCTGCGGTGGGGTTTTTTTTTTTTTTTATTGCAATTCCAATGAATAGCATCAATCACAATATGTCGGAACACTTCAGTTCCTTTGGTCGAGGTCCAGTATGTGCCATCTTTTAAGGCGTTTTATGTGGTCTTTGTCTTGAAGTAGAACTTTAGCTAATGTGTTGCTGTGGTTGTTTAGTCTTTCTTTGTACTTTTTGCTGTAGTTGTTTACTTCCTCTCTTATGGTCGGCATTTCTAGGTGTTCTTGTATCTCGGAGTTTCTTACAAACCAGTGTGCGCTGGAGACCGTTCTTAGTGCCACATTTTGGAATCGCTGAAGTATCTCCAGGTTAGAATTGCTAGCAGATCCCCAAAGTTCAACTCCATAGGTCCAAATTGGTTTTATGATGGCCTTGTAGACTAGCAATTTATTTCTGAGCGAGAGTTGTGATTTTCGGCCTAATAGCCATGAAAAGTTCCTAAATTGCAAGTTTGCTTCTGTTCTCTTGGCTTTAATGTGATTTGCCCATGTCAATCGTCTATCTAGGTGCAAGCCTAGGTATTTCACCGTGGTGCTGGTTGGCAGGGTTCCTCGTTCCATGCAAACAGGTGCGCAATCCCCCTTTCTAAGTGAGAATGTGACATGCGTGGACTTCGTTACGCTAGGCTTGATTCTCCATTTTTGAAGCCACACGTCGATCTTATCCAATTGTGCCTGCAGTTTTGTGGATGCTTTTACGGGGTCGGTATCGCTTGCGAGACACGCAGTGTCATCTGCATACGTCGCTGACACTACGTCAGCATTCTCAGGCAGGTCTGCCGTATATATGGAGTAAAGAATAGGGCCCAGCACTGATCCTTGTGGTACTGAGGCTTTAATTTGATAAAGTTTTGAAAATTCTTCTTCATATTTCACTTGGAACCATCTTTGTTCCAGGTAGGATTTTAGAATCATGTAAAATGAGTTTGGGAGCAGAGTTTTAAGCTTGTATAGAAGTCCCTTATGCCAGACTTTGTCGAATGCTTGCTGGATGTCTATGAATACAGCAGAGCAGTATTCTTTTTTCTCTAGCGATTGTCTGATTTTGTGAACTACTCTGTGCACTTGCTCGACCGTAGCATGTTCCTCCCGGAATCCAAATTGGTGATCGGGGATTATTATTATTAATATAAAATAAAAATATAATATAAAGCATGTTGGATGGATTGGAAAATCTACATGACAATTTAATGACAGCAGTTAAGTAGGTCATAATAGAATACTCTGCGCCAAAAGTGCGTTGAGCGCACAACATCTGCGACATTTAAAACCGTCAGTTACTGTACGTTATTTGTCTCGCAGTACGAGTAAACGGCGACACGCTTGGTTTGATAGTGTTCACAATGCCGCCTGTAGCAGCGGCCGCCGAGACGTCTCCGTGCTCTGTGGAAACGTAGAATGCTATGTGGTATTGATTTAGTTGTAGAATTCAGTTAGAAAGATTACAAAATCAGACCTATGGCATCCAACTTTGGGGAACTGCTAATGTCTCTAACATCAACATGCTCCAAAGATTTAAAAATGTCATCCTTTAAAAACATCACAAATACACCATGGTTTACAAGAAACTGCGAGGTTCATCAATCCCTTAAACAAAACACAACGCTATAGAGCACGCGTACAGAATTATCTAAATCCTTTGGCGAAAGCGCTTACAAAGCCGGATCATAAAAGTCGGCTGAAAAGGAAAATCTTTTCAGTAAAATAGGTGAAAGACCTGGGGAGGGGGGGGTGAGATAGGGTTATAGGACTAAAAACAAGGACCAATTAATTCAAACAGGTTTCAGACTGGTGAAAGTAGACTCATCCTTCACGGGATACTGTTTAAAATGTTACAACAAAATAGAAAATATTGTTGGAGCTGCTGAAGATTGTAAATACTATCTTTATATTGTATAAATTCAATCTCTATATGAAAGACGTCCTCAGTAAATGGTAGGTACATGTGTGAGCACTATGTACCTACCATTTACTGAGTACGTCTTTCATTGACTTGAATGTGCCCTGGCGGCTGAGAGTGTGTCATGCTCACTCAAATGTCTCGCTGATGGTGTGTGTGTTGGATCATTAAGTTCCTACAAAATGGTTGAGCTGAATGGTGCTGATCCATGCGTCATGTTCGTGAACGGGCGCCGTTAGTAGGGACTGGTCATTTCCAAGCTGCTAAGGCTTATTTTTTTTTTTTTTTTTTTTTTAATTTATATTTTTTGCTGTTTTTAGCTTTTTATTACGGACGTGTTTAGCGTGCACGCCTCTACATTGTTCCCACTATAATTTCAAAATAAATATGTAACCAATACTTTGAGTGTCCGTGGAGTTTCTGCCCGTTCCGATAGGAATCTACTAAGCTTTGGAATGGGCAACTAGCTTCATCTTTCTGACTGACCGACACCTTGACAATCAAAAGTGCCTGTAATTGGTTTATTTGAAATAAATGCTTTGAGTTGAGTTTGAGTTTGGTTAGCTGTAATGGACCTTGAAAATGCTAACTAGGACATAGTGCCATGAAATAAATACAGGCATATCTCACTGGAGAAACCACTCTACACTATCAAATCCAAAAGCAAATCTGCAGATAGTCCAGGGACTGATCGCAGAAGAACATACGAAAAAAGAAGTTACCTACGTAGAGTGATTCACTTCAAATTTTTAAACAGCAATTTCCATTTTAGTTATGTTTTATTCATTACGTAGTTTGACGACAAAACGCCAATTTTTCTGAAGACCACAAGAGTTTCAGTCTAGCTAAAGTGACATTCGTGAGGTATTACTATCAATTCCAGCCCAAACACGTAATGTCAAACAAAGGCAGGTTAGATAAAAAGAATAATATTCTAGATCTATTTTGGGAAGCTTATTCCAACGTATTATTTATTTACTGGTACGAAGTCTCGCGCCATGGATACGGCGCGACCTTATACGTCTATGACAAATAACGCGTTCGAAAGAAAAAAGGTATGTTATGACTACGAAAATAAATTGCGGTATTTTGGTTTTACCTAACAAAACACGACTTACGTATTATACTGGAAGAAATAGAAACGATAATCTAAGAACAAAGGTATTCTTAGGGCTGTTTTAGGGTTCCGTAATCAACAAGGAACCCGTATAGTTTCGCCATGTCCGTCGGTCTGTCTGTCTGTCTGTCTGTTCGTCCGTCCGTTTGTCCCCGGCTTAGCTCAGAGACGCTTAGTACTAGAAAGCTGTAATTTGGCTTGGGTATATCACGCCGAAAATTTTGTAAAATAAAACCATGAAAAATATTTTTTTTTGGTGTGGGTATCGTTGGATAGGCCGTTTAAAAATATTGTGGGTATGTGAAAACCATTTTTCAATTCAGGGATCCGTTGGCGTAATATTAAGCTTTAAAGTGCTATTTTTTGTTAGAGTCAAATGTCCCCCTGCCAGCTAAATGGTTGGTTTTGGATATGTGAAAAAATTCATAACAGTAGTATATATAACGAAATTAAAAGGAAAACTATCACAACTAAGTAGGCTTTACAAGTTAACGAGTAATAGTCGACCAACTTAAAATTGCAGTCGGATATTTGACCGTAACGAATATCGATGTATGGGAGAGCATGTTTTTCAACTACAATGTTAAGTTTGTTTTTAGGATAAATTCATCTCATTTACGGATCCCTTCATTGTGCGTGGTCCGACACGCCCTTGGCTGGTTTTATTACATTATTCGTTAATAACAAAATTCCCAACCGACGCAAAATGGGAAAAGCCGGAAAAGATACGCACATCACACATACATAAACATACCAGCTATACTCCTTGAATCCACTCTTGACTTCGTGCCTCGAGCCCCATGATACAGACTTACTGTCTAGTTTAGGGCTCACTGGTAAATAATTAATATTTTGTAACCTAGCTATAGATTAAGTTTTAAGCTACTCATGTCGTCTGAACTTGGTGTTAACCTGTAAGCCTGCATGTATTACCAGGACAATAAACTAGTTTCTATTTCTAATAATATAATTTTAAGTCATGGATTCGTAGCTACCGTAGCCAATGTGCTACGTTAAGGCGCTACGTCGTAGTAGCTATGCGCGGCTTAGCATTGCGGCGACATTGATGCTACCACATGGATCTAGTAATAGTATTTAAGACGCAGATATATGCCAGTGACCTTGAGTAGTTAGCTTGCGTGTTCTGTACTGAGCTAACGCAACGCGTCGTACATTCAGCCAGTAACAGGACTCGCCCGTCAACGAGCGCTGTCCCCAATTTGACGCATTATTAATTGACGCATTAAAAATCAAAACGTATTTTAATAAAATGCGTATAATAAAATACCAATAATTACATTATCTTTAAATTGGTGAAGGTTTCAAAAAAATACGCTTGGTAGATTTTGCGCCATTCTCAGTTTTTTATCCGCGTTAGACATAACTTTACAAATTAATTTCACTATGTAATACACATATATGTGTAACATAATCTAAAACATTCACATATTAAATTATTAAAAAAATGCTCTAATTTAACATATTTTTTTTTCAAATTATTAGCACTACTCGTTTAGACGTGATCTTCCCTCCTTAAGTATGCGTAAGTAATAAATTGTTTTATTCTAAAATAATAATTATAAGTTTTTACGTGATTACAAGTTCCATCCATTTTAAATCCTAGTTTGTTCATAGCACTTTTATTATAATCATAAACATTATCGTTATCTATTACTTCTTATCTTACTTCAATATTAACATTAAACTTTATTTTTACTTCGCTCAATGGCACGATCTTCAATTTCAGCTTCAAAATTAACATGCCAGATTACATTAATTAATACAAAATTTTCATTAAAAACTTTCTGACCTAGGACTTAATTTTCGAGCAAAAGCTCTGGAGGCTTCAAAAGATGGTGCTTAGAGTTAAAAGTTTCGTCAGTTTTACAAATAACCTTGGTTCTTCTGGTTCACTATTTTTATGTTACCTTTGTCAAAGGCTTTCATTAAATTAGGTAACCTTTCGTTAACTTCGACGAGGTTCATAAAATTTTACTTTTCAGCTTATCACTACTTTTTGAAAACTTTTTATCCATTCCAATAGCAATTTAGATAACTATTATTATATTATGATATCACAAAACACTAAACTAAATCGCTAACTTACTAAAGTTAGTTAAAGTTCTCTGCAATTTATTTGGCACTGTTCCATTCTCTACACATCATTATTGCACAATATCATGAATTGTGCATGTTTTTAAACATATACCCCCTTATTACAAAACAAGCCATTATTGAATTTCGAACTTTATTCCGACTATGGTAAAGTTCCTGAACACAAAACTGACAACTTAGTACCGAATTAAGTTTTCAGTTTTGTATAAAGAACGGTATTTCAATCACTGTTAAGTTCTTAATACAATAACTGGCTCCATGGTTTAAGCCATGTCAAAATATAAATCTTGTTTTGTAATAAGGCGGCTATGGTTAGCATTTAAAATTGCGCAATGATTGAACAAAAGTTAATTTCAGCGAGTTTCAATTTCATCATTATCATCATCTCAGCCGAAAGACGCGCTGCTGGACATAGGCTTCCCCCAAGCACCGCCACCTCGACCGGTTCTGTGCTTCTCGCATCAAGCGGATTCCTAAGACCTGCGACCTTCACCAGGTCCTCAAATCAAATCAAATCAAATCAAATATGTTTATTCGGTAGGATATGGTACAATAGATGTTACAATAGTGTTTCCAGCATACCCTGCCATAGTATGGCGTACAAATATTTATACACAAAAGCAAAGCCCATCATTTAATAACCTATATAAAATTATGAATAATAATGAATTAGAGGATAAAATATGAATAATAGTTAATTAATACCGATTAAGATTTTATTGTAGTAATAATAATAATTATAAATAATGAATTAAGTAGTTTTTGCATGTCATGGATTTAAAAGGCAATTTTATTACTTTATTATATTATTAATGATTTATCCTCCAAGTACTCTTGAACACTGTAATAATTTTTTTCTAATAACAGTCTGAACAATACCCTTCTAAACAACGGCAATGGCAAGTCTTGAGTATTATTTGGCAAATGGTTAAATATAATAATTGCCATGCAGTAAGTATTTTTTTTAAATAGCATTAGTTTTATTTGGGGTAATTTTAATGTGTCTTTGTGCCGTGTTCTACTATTTATTTTGTAACTGCTTTTTTGGAATAAGTTATATTTTTTTTTTACAAAAGTGCATATTTCAAATATATAAAGACATGGTAGAGACAGTATTTTAAGCTTTTGAAATAAAGGTTTACAGCTATCTAAAAAGTGGGCTCCACACATTGCCCGGATGCATTTTTTTTGTCCTTTAAAAACTCTTTGCACATCTACTGAGTTCCCCCAGATTATAAGACCATATCTGAGTACAGATGCTACATAAGCATGGTAAGCAACCATTGCGGTATTTAGATTAACCGTTTGTCTTAATCTTTTCAGGACATACACAAAGCGATCTATTTTGTTGAGTATTTTATCTACATGTGGTTTCCAACTGCAATTTTGGTCCACGGTTATACCTAAGAATACACATTCATTAACAGTGTTTAAGGGAGAATTATTATACTGGATGTCTAGACTATCTGTGTTTGTGTTGAGTGCTTGAAATTGTATTATATTTGTTTTTGTCATGTTTATTTTTAAGTTATTAGTTTCTAGCCATTTGATTGCCTTGTCTAATGCTTTAACAATTCGTTTTTCTAAGTCTTTGTTATCGTCGCTTTTAATAACCAATGTTGTGTCATCAGCAAATAGTACCACGGTACCCTCGGTCCACCTTGTGGGAGGACTTCCAACAATACGTCTTCCGGTACGTGGTGACCATTCCAGAACCTTTCGGCTCCATCGGCCATCTATTTTGTGAGCAATGTGCCCTGCTCACTGGCACTTACGTTTGGCAATTCTTTGGGCTATGTGGGTTACCTTGGCAGCATTTGTGCCAACCCCCAAGGTAAAAAGGCGTGAGTTTATGTATTCATATGTATGTAGAATCAGACCTAAGACCTCAAGTTACGAAACCGAGCTGGCCACCACTAGACCCAAGTACTCTAAGGTCTAAACGAGACAGTTTCAAAAGTACTTTCTCCACAAGAACCCATTTATGAAGAACCCTTTGAAGGTAGATGACATTCCCAGTGTTTTATAGCCCTCGGGCTGAAAATTAGGATAATTAGTGGGTACAAGGAAGGGTCGTAAAGTAGCGATAAATATGAAAATGCCTCCGTTGTCTGTGGAAAATAACATTAATATAACTGGGTGTAAAATGAAGTTACTTCATTGAGTCTTACTATACAGGGTGTTAAAGTAATTGCGTGCCATAGCTTAATAACAATACAATAAAATAAAAAAAATACATATATAAAAATACATAAATATAAAAACATATACAAAAAATTTAACTAAACATAAAAAAAATTGTCTCTTCGTACTTTAACCGGCTTAGGACCGTAAACAAAATAGTTTTAATTCTAAACGATTGCTATTTTAAGTAGTAGGTACTAAATTAGGTTGATCTTGCAATTTTTTTTTTTTCTTCCTGGGCTCTTTTATCGATACTGAACCTACCCCTAAGTTATGACACGCAGTCTCTTTAACATCCTGTATACATAGTTGTAAATGTTTTAGGAAAGACCAAAATAGTCAAAATCCTGATGTTTTCTGTGGCGGTAGAGAAATTTAATTTCATATCGTGTTTTTAAAAGATGACAGCAATGAAGCGGAGAAAGGCTTTTGGTATTAATAAATTATAATATATGCTAATTAGCAGGAAAGTGGTGTCATCGTTTAAACTATCTATTATGAGACGCCTGACTTGTTTTTTAGGGTTTCATAGGTTTTACATAGAAAAACATTCTAATAAAAATTATGTTGGGAGTGGAAATTAATAAGTTCACACGAATCCTGTATAGAGTTAATCTTGAAATTCATACAAAATTTATGCGAACTGTGTGGGCCTACTCGGTGAATGAATCCGGTTTTGCCTACTTCGATGAATTCAATTTGTTACATAATGGTTTGCTCAGCTACCTTCAAAGACTTTTTCGTCACAACCAATTTACCAAAAGGCAAACAATATACAAACAAAAAAAAAATATACATTAAAATATCTACGAAACTCAATATTTTTCTTTCAACCCTTTAGCACACAATTTCCAACCTTTTCTTTGTTTAAATAACAAAAACTGTACTCAAAATCCCAACACCGCCATTTCATTCGCACACAAATGAGGATTTACTCATTAAAACATTAGTGTACCTTGGGGGCCGCTCGCCCAAATTTTTCCGTTACTTACGAGGCAAAGTTACAATTTTGGGTTAATTACCTTTTAGTATTCAATTCTCGTTGTGAAACTAGCGGTTGTGGCTATTATACTAATGATACCGCAGCTAAATGTGTGTTGTATGCTCTTGTTTACATTTGGTATCATTATAAAGATCTTACTAACATTTTGTATAATTTCGTTTATTTTAGAACCTGAAATAACTCTTAATGAATTTAATTTTACCGCAGAATATTTTAGTCTAGATTGCTGATAACCAGAAAATTAATTAGCAGTAGGTAGCTGAAATAAGTTAATCGTAAAATGAAACATAAATACGTAAAACATATTAACCATCAAATTAAACTCGTGGCAAATGTTTATTAGTCTAAACTAAACTGTCTAAGAGCAACCTAAAATGTTAAACATTTGATTTTCACCAGAAATGCTCAAAAGTTACAAATTGCCATTTACAGTAACTACTTCACTTTGTAAACACAATTGCCAATCACATAATCCGACAATTCCAGTTCAACATTCCATCTGAATCAGCTTACAATTTGGAATACAAAAAACCCGGTTTCACAAAAAAACCGGTAATACATCTCAATCAACATTCATGGATACAAAACGGACAGAGGTCAGTACCGATACATGAGGCCATTATCCACATGTATTGTCCAATATATAACAACAATCAGCTTTTGTTTTCATCTTTCATGTCGGTAAATAAATTTATTTTTATTTATTTCTATTTGTCGGCTTTCGTTGCGATAATTTGTTGGCTTGTTAGCTTTGGTCAGGCAGATAAGCAATTTTATGTTGTAAGCGTGTGATAGTTTAATGTTTAATGTATCGTGTTCATATTTACATGATAAAGAAGGTGATTTATTTTCCAGTTTAACTGATAATTTATGTCAGACTAATTGATTTTTTTGTTCTATAACTCCGTTTGAAATAAGATTAGATATTCAAATAAACCTTTTTTACAGTTCGTTCAATCGATTTTGACTTCTATTGCGCTGGTGGCATGACCAATGACAGCTGTAATAAACAGTTGGTATTGTAACCACGTTTTTGCTTTCAATGCCATCCTTATGCCTACGGAATAGAAGTCAAAATCGGTGGAACGGACTGTAAACAAGTATATTTAAATGTCTAATCTTATTTCAAATGAAGTTATAGTTGAAATTAATTGCACAATCACAGCCTACAATGTTCCTACTGATGGGACACATGCCTCCTCCGTGAGAGGGAGCCGTAATGTACCACGCGGGCCCAGTGCGGGTTGATAATATCACATATCTTCGACTTTTTGTTTCTAGGACATTTTACTTACGATGTTTTACTGCACCCTTTTGAGAGCAGTGGTGATAAACTAATTTACACAAAGTAACGCGCCTGTCTGAGTTCGAGCCTATGACCTACGGCTCGTAAGTCGCGACCTATATCACTAGGCCACCACTGCTCTGTTATCACTGGGCCACCACTGCTCTATATCACTGGGCCACCACTGCTCTGTTATCACTGGGCCACCACTGCTCTATATCACTGGGCCACCACTGCTCTGTTATCACTGGGCCACCACCGCTCTGTTATCACTGGGCCACCACTGCTCTATATCACTGGGCCACCACCGCTCTGTTATCACTGGGCCACCACTGCTCTATATCACTGGGCCACCACCGCTCTGTTATCACTGGGCCACCACTGCTCTATATCACTGGGCCACCACTGCTCTGTTATCACTAGGCCACCACTGCTCTGTTATCACTGGGCCACCACTGCTCTATATCACTGGGCCACCACTGCTCTGTTATCACTGGGCCACCACCGCTCTGTTATCACTGGGCCACCACTGCTCTATTTCACTGGGCCACCACTGCTCTGTTATCACTGGGCCACCACCGCTCTGTTATCACTGGGCCACCACTGCTCTATATCACTGGACCACCACTGCTCTGTTATCACTGGGCCACCACTGCTCTGTTATCACTGGGCCACCACTGCTCTGTTATCACTGGGCCACCACTGCTCTGTTATCACTGGGCCACCACTGCTCTGTTATCACTGGGCCACCACTGCTCTGTTATCACTGGGCCACCACTGCTCTGTTATCACTGGGCCACCACTGCTCTGTTATCACTGGGCCACCACTGCTCTGTTATCATTGGTGTGCAAGCTATATCACTGGGCCACCACTGCTCTGTCATCATTGGTGTGCAAGCCGGAATATTTATTTATCTATCTTTTATCTATATACCGCGTGCCGCTACAGTGGTGACATTAATTACACACACTGGTAGGGCTAGTGGCCAGTAACCATAAAAAAAAATAATACAATATTTTATGTTTTTTTTTTATATCTTACACATACACACATACATAAACTCATGCCTTCTTCCCATGGGGGTAGGCAGAAACTATAGAGCGCCACTTGCTACGCAATACAACATTAGTTTTTGTTTTACTAAACCCGAAAAGGGGTCATTGTACTCATCATTTTTATTTTTTTTTCTATGGGACCAACCTTGAAATAGCGTAATAAAAATCAGCTGTTCCATACATTTTGTCGATTTAAGTGAACACAAATGTAGGGAACAGCTGATTTTTTTGTCGGGATTTTTTTGATCAAAATGATGAGTACAATAACCCTTTTTCGGGTTTAGTATAAACAAAAACTAATCTTGATATTATATTAAGATAAATAATTATAAATTGAAAAATAAAAAAATCAAACAAACTAAATAATAAAGCTCTCTCTTTACTTTCAATTCGCCTACTCCTTGCACGTTATTTGTTTTAATTTTATTGATTCGATGTTATGATCCATGACCCCGGCTAATTACCTCTGTGCTACACTTCTTTAAGTCAGGTTGCTCCAAGATGCTATTTGACAAAATTGTAAATAAATCAATAAATAATAATGTTTAATAAAATTAAAATATTTTCATAAAACGTAAAGGCGAAACTGTATACGTGTGTTAAATTAATGTCGTCACTGTAGCGGCACGCTGTATATATAAGGAAACCGTGACTGACTGGTCTATCAACACATAGCTCAAACTACAGAACGGATTCGGCTGAAATTTGGCACACAGATAGTTATTATGAGTCGGCATCGGCTAAGAAGGGGTTTTTTGAAATTCGACCTTTACGGGGGTGAAAAGGGGGATTTCGTTTGTATTAAAAATGTTATTCCTTGAGTTGATACTTTTGAAAGAAAATAAACAAAAAAAGTCGTAGAAGTATTTGGCTTTTTCGAAAGTTACCTCTAACGGAACAAAACTTAATTAACTTTTTAACGGAGGATTTTACTGCGTGTCTCGATTATCTCAAAAGTAATCTAAACAAATGACACGACACGGCACGACGACACGGTTCGCGCAGTGGTTAAGCGATTGACTGCTGCGCTGCGTGTCGCGGGTTCGATTCCCGCACGGAACAAATTTTGTATGAACTACAAGTAGTTGTTCCTGGTATGGCTGTTTGTGTATGTGAGATTGAATGTTTTTCATAATTAGTTTTCAAAACTACCCCTCAAAAGGATTTTAGAGTGTTAAAGTTTGCAATGCAAGAATCATAGAATCTTAACGCGCGGTCCGATTAACTCGAAACGGTGCTCATACTTTTGACAAAAAAATGGTTTACTAGTACAAGGGGTTTTCGAGAATCGAGTATGTTACATTAAAGGCGCATTATAGTTTATAATCTGGTTAATACATAGGGTACTTTTAATCTCGGTAGTACGGTCCCGTGAGATTTTTTCCGACATCAACGCGGGCGAAACCGCGGGCAAAAGGTAGTTCTATTAATAAGTTGCTTCTTTCGTAGCGCTGCTACGAAAACGTCGCAAATCTGCTACGAGAGCTAGGACTTCGTAGCTGGCGTAGCAAACTTCCAATAATACCATCTTTATTGGATACCTTCACATAATTCACGTCCCATAAATACAAAATAAACATTATTTCACAAAAATGGGATCCGGACGTGACCGAAAAGCTTAATAACGTTTGTAAAGGTGAGGGAGTTGTAAGGCAATGTTTTGACAGGTTATGTTCACCCCGCCTCAGTGAGTTATTGCTGGTTGTGTCAGGTTAAAGCTCAGTTGTGGGGCGCATCCGAGGCCCGATTGAGTGACCCCCGTGCCCCATGTGATTGAGTTGAGCATTGACGGTGACCCATTTTTCTAAGGCTTTTTATGATGTTTAGCGATTTGGAAGGATGTCTTTTTAGGATTCCGTGTCTTAAAAGGAAAAAAACAGAACCCTTATAGGATCACTCGTGTGTCTGTCTGTATGTCTGTCTGTCAGTCTTTCACAGCAAATTTTTTTGAATCTACTGGACCAATTAAGTTGAAATTTGGTATACATGTGAATTTCTGTGACCCAAACACGGACGTGTAACGTAACTAAATTAATTTTGAATATAAGGGTCACTTTTGGAGAGAAAATTAGAAACTGTTTTACAGTGTGACATATCAAATGAAAGGACTTGTTATGAGGATTTTTAGTATGTTTTTTTTTTTAATTTGAATTATAATTAATTTTAAAGTGATCGAAGATAAAAATTGATCATGGGACTTTATAACTCCGAAACTACTGAACCAACATCTTTGAAAAATACAGCGGTTAGTTCTTTACTTACAAATTACCAAAAAAATAAACCTATAAGAAGTCTATGGTTTTAATATAACATGGTAAATCACTCAATATTATGCGTACAAACTTACATTTGCAGTTGTAATGCATCAGGGAAAATGTTTTTCAACTACAATGTTAACTTTGTTCGTCGGATAAATTCATCCGAACTACGGAACCATTTATTGTGCGCGGTCCGACACGCACTTGACCGGTTTTTTATATGGATTTGTATCGTAAATAAACTTGTGTATATTTTAAGCGATAGGTTATAATACTGTTACGGCTCCAATGTAAGGGTTGACCGACTTACTTACTTATGTGCGTGCGTAGCTTTACTTTGGAATAAGTTCTGTAGCCGTACATCTGTTAAACGAAGATAACTTTGGGTCATTCCGTCAAAGAGGAAAAAATGTTTATGTAAGAAAAAAATATCCCTATATTTTTTGCCAGCTCATTGACTACGACAAGCTTTTAAAATAACAAGATAAAGTCGTTTTTATTAAGTACTTAGTTTTAACATTGGTTTTTTTTTCAACAAAAACATCAGGAGTGTGTAACCCTTAATAACTGTCGGAACACTTCTAAAATAACAATGGTTTTAGAATGAATCCATTGGAGATATACTTTACATTGTAGTACCCTCACAGAATCACAATAGAAACCAATTAATTTAGGTCTGATTCTGGGAATTACTTAGGGGCCTAAAAGAGAATACTGACCACACTGTTATTTGGGATACGACCTTACAACAACCAACCTATGAGAACTACTCATGAGCTATCGTGTTCCTTTGGATATCCCATAACTCTAGGGTATTAATGAGCCCATGTCAAAGAATCAACTGGCTTAGGAATAATTAATCAATATTTTGGTTTTTTCGTTTTCATTTTTCATACAAAACAATTCGACAATGTTATGATTATTAATTTATGTAAAACATAATGATTTACAGGAGTAAATCATTTTCACGGTGTGTGTATGTAAGTTTCACTGATAAGTACCAACTTATCAATGAAACAGACACTTTGAGAGTCTAGTGTTAGTATTTATGATGTTATCTTCGAAATTATGTATTTTTGGAACACTAAACATGTTCTAGAAGTTTTTGTATTGTTTTACTTATAGCTTGCTTGGTTGTAGAGGGGAGGACATCAAAAGGAGCACCAGTTGTAGTAATAAAATGCAAGTTGATGTTATTTACTAACTAGCTGGGCCCCGCGGTTTCATCTGCATCAGTCTCGATTCCGTGGGAATATCGGGTTATAATGTAGTTCTATATCCTAACTCAGGTCATGGTCTACCCATGTGCCAAATTTCATCGAAATCCGTTCAGCCATTTTAGCGTGAAAGCGAAATAAACAAACAAAAAAATAGACAAACAAAGTCACTTTCATATTTATAATATTAGTTAGGATGAAAAGAAAAATGTGTTTATTGTGTTACGTACCCTGCCTACACCAAGTAATCTGAATAGTGACATGATAAACTAATAACGTCAATCGGATGACTCCACATAAAATCGCAATACACCATTTTGCTGAATCAACGAACTGACGCCTCGTGTCGCCGAACGCTCACCTACTTCCAATTCTGCTGATGCCGCGTCGTTTAGGAATCGTTAGAATTGTAATGTTAAATAATTAATTTTCGGCACTTCGGTACTAGCATCGTCCGAATCTAGACTTAGGAATTAGCTTAGGTAAGTTTTTATTGTAATTTTTACATAATTAATAACCTTTTTTTTAAGCTGCCACCTTCGTAATTTACTACTTATACTTAATTATTTTTATTTATACTAAATACTATAATATAAGCACATTAAACGAAAATAAAACCAAACAACAAACTAAAATTAGGTCATCGTATAAGGAAATGTTTCATTTTTGTATAGGACTCCGGCCATAACATGTACGCTTTAGAAAACCTGGGAAACGATCCCCTGAATACAATAAAGAATGTCTTTTTCATAATAACTAATATTTTTAAGGCACTAAAAAAAACTGAAAATGTTTGTCGTTTGTCATGTTGTTACGAACATCGACAGCCAGCCAATTTTCGTCCAGAAATACCGACAAATCTACAATCTACGAAAATAGAATATATATTTTTTTATCGATCAGTTTCTTATACATACATAAACTCACGCCTTCTTCCCATGGGGGTAGGCAGAAACTATAGAACGCCACTTTCTTATAATTAGCCAAAAAAGTTGTCTAAGATAGCTATTTATTATCATAACTTAATAGCACAGAAATTCATGCCTTTCATATTTATACAAATAACGTCAACGTGATATTGTTACGTTTTAATGTAACATGATTTCTGGACGAAAGCAGAATGCAAGTAAGACGACGCGATGATCAATAGAATAAGGCAATAATATGAAAAACTATTATTTTTTGTGCCGAAGTAATCAGGAAACTATTCAGGAAAGAATATTTTTCCTGAATTCGTGGATTTTTTTCTCTGTTCATTGCCGTACACTTTATGGCCGATAATGAAACATCTCCTTTATTGGGGTACGGGAAACGATTTAATGGGGCTCGTGGCTAAATTGTAACATCTGTACGGGTTGATCGAAAGTTAAGCACTGCTTGCTGCGGTCGGGTCGTGGATGGGTGAATGGACCATCCATTACAAATTATCGAGACCCCTCCGTGCCTTGGAAAGCACGTTAAGCCGTTGGTACTGGCTGTCATTAGTAGATCTTTGAGATTCGTTGCGGGTAGCCAGAAGCCCAAAAGTCTGAAAACCAGTCTTACCAACGGGTATCGTGTTTGCATCCGGCAAGCCGTCCCGAAATTTGGGAAAAAGCTAGGCAGATTGATTGAAAACTATTAATTTTGCCCAGTATCAAAAATAGATGAAAAATAAATATATAAATCTTCGTTTGGCCTTTATTTTTTCTATAAAATTTACCCAAATCTCAGCCTGTGTCTTCGTTTTAAAATACAGTTGGTAACATTAATCGATCGGTCGCTGGGAAGGTCCTTATCTGTCAATCTTACTCTCTTTGGAAGTGTCCCATCGTAATTTTTCATGAGCACTGAGAGCTTCGACATTACGATCGGTTTTGTAGGAAATGTTTTAAGATGATAATTATTAAAGATAGGCTCTTACTTATGTTGAACGATTTGACGTTTAATGGTTTGTTGGACAAAATCGTTCTTGCCAGTTTACATTTTTATTAATAGTCCTTTGCTGCGAATCACTCTCTCAAAATGTCATCAATTGCCCTTTACTATAAACACTTGGAATATTTTTATATACAAAATGGAATTATAGAATCAAAAAATATATTTTATAAAATAAGTTCAAATATAGACGTTCGTCACTACAAAATATAATATCTGCCAATGAATAAAATATCAACGAAAACGAAACACGTGTACGTTTAAATAATACAATACCTTTTAGTAAATGGTAAAGCCAGCCCATTGTCGGTATAAATGAAGATAAAAATCAAATTTACCTGAAACAAAACAAAATACTCTCTTAGGCCTGAAATAAAACCGGTACGTGGACAATATTCACAAAAAAATCTTTTCCTTATTACAAAAAATATATGACACATATTGCCTCATAGCCTTGAAAATATAGCTGCGTAAAGGAAATTGATAGAATATATCTTTTTTTACGAAAAATAATGAGAGGTTTTACAACCAATTGGTACTTATCTAGCTTTTATCTTTGGAAGAAAATACAAAGCGCTGTGATAGAGCTTATGACGGTCGGGGAGGGTCTGGAGACAAACTATGATACATGATCGAAAAAATGACTCGTTGAATAACTTCTAAAAAGAAAATGTGTCCACAATAGGTTTTTGATAAAGCAAGTGTGATCAAATTCAAATAAAAATTAATTTATTTGCTAGAATGTATAGGTGCAAATCAAGAACTTAAGACTATCGTGGCCACAGTAAATAATAGTGGTATTTTTAATAAGCTACTGTCTTGTTGTTCTAGTGGTTGCAAGCGCTACTGGTGAGTATGAGGTTCTGGGTTCGATTCCCAGGTCGGGCAAAGTGATATTGGGTTTTTCCATCTGGAATTTAAATCCGGAATTTTGGATTCGTGCCTTCGGATTTCTGGATTCGGAATTCTGGATTCGTGCCCGGTTGATGACAATAGGCTCGCCCCCTAGTACATGGGACTTAAACATAACTGCCGAAATGTGGGTGTATTACAGGTACACCTTTGCCCAACCCTTTGGGGAAACAAGATGTGATGATTTTATGTAACTTGGACTGTTTGTAACTTTAAAGTGTAACTGTTTTTAACTTTTGACTTAGGTATTGTCTCGGACATACCATATTTTGACGTGAGAGGTACACAAATTCCACATCTCACCTTGAAATATTAAATATTGGAGTCCAAGTATATGAGCTATAAGATTTCCCAGGAGAGCCTTCAACGACTATTTTAAAAGTTATCTCTCTCTTCCGTGAGAAGGAATGCTTACAACAATTCCTTTATTGCAGTACTTTGAACGTTATGAGTTAGTTATAAAAGGATGCCCTTCGTTATTTTGTTCATTGTCTTTTCGTTTATTGCTTTTACGTTTTGCTAAAGCAAGGCAAACAAAACCAAAACGATTTGAAAGAAGTTAGTGAGTGTCAATTATCGAGTTTGTTTTGTCCACAGGTTTGGCTTAAACATCTCTGGATTTCGGTGAAGGAAACCTATTATACTCTTCATTTATAACGCAATATTACGCCTGTGTTTCTTGATAAGATACGCAGGACCTAGACTTAATGTGCCAAAATTGCCAACATACATTGAGTACTAATATAGGCGCCTATTTCATAATAATATGTTTTTAAATGTAATCTTAAAGTAGTCCCATTCACATTTAATAAGCACAGATATAATATGCCACGAAACAGATTGCTCCCGAATTAAGTAACGTAATAAGATGGAAACCTTTCAAGGAGAAGGTTCTGAAGATAATGATACAGGCTCACATCAAAAGAGAACATCTGGTAGTAATACGAGAGTTGAAATACTTTGCAAGTATGATAACGACCGTCATAGCTATCAGGTGGGGTGAGGGTACTATTGTCATCAAAGATGAAGAAAATCGTAACACGATATGTGTTGAATGTTGATGCAGTGAAAGCGATCGATGTGTGTATTTAATTACACTAAAGTCTCGTACAGACTGGTGCGATATCGCGGGCGTGACAGGCACCAACAAAGAAATTGTGCTACTAGAGTCGCGTCGCGCCCATCTGTACGAACCTTAATACGTCGTGTTCTGTTTATAATGTTAATTAAATAATGATTATTTATGCAAACGTATGTGATTGTGATTGGTTCTTTTGTTGAAAAGATACCGTTTTGGTTAAGAATCTTAGTCATAGGTAATAAATTACTCGTGCTTTGTAAAGATTTTGATGGCAAATTATGCCCTCACAACTTCATTCGCCCTGACATAAACGATCCAAGTCGGCGCGCAGCTCAAAATTGTATGAAAAAAAAAAAACATAAAATCCCGAACATTTTCATTACAGATCTCATCATCATCTGCATGGCCCTTTTCAACTTTAAATATTGGGTTCAGCTTCGAGTCTAACCAGATGTAGCTGAATATCGGTATATGGAGCGACTTTTTTTTGTACAGTCCTAAGCGATGAAAAATACGTTTTGATAATTATATTGTGAACTTATTTTATTTTCCAAAATATCCACATTTATCAGGCAAACACAACTGAAAATCAACTTCCTTAGTATCACGTTCGAAATAATACGGAATGATGTAAGGCAGTAGAGATCGCTTCTGTTAATAGCTACGGGAAGCCGTTTGTTAGTCTGGCCTATTGTCTGCTTTGATTTAACGGTTCGCTTAATTATCCTGGATTTACCTCTTGAGCTATAAAGCTTATACCTACTTATCTAAAGAGAAAACGTCAGTTTCTGTATGTGCGTAGGTTCTTGTTGACAGCAAGCAATTTACGGCAAAAACAATTTAGAAGATTAAATAAAAATTGCCAAGATTCTCTCGATTAGAATTGCATAAGTAATCACTCATAATAATATGTAGTAAAGTTACTTATAAAATACTAATTAGCTAAGTAGCTAATTAGTATTTTAGAAACTTTATACACTAAAAAAAAAAGTGTTTGCTTTAACAAAAATCTTGTTTAATGTGATCAGGATCACGCATCTTGACTCCATACGAGCCTAACAAGACATCTTGACTTCTGAAGCTAGGAGAACTTTGTTAAATTATCATAGGTCCGTAAGCTAAGTAATTAGTTAGTTTAATTATTAAGCTCAAATGTTGGCCGGTTTAAGAATGATATAATGCTAACAAGTTGCTTGTTACAATGAACTTAAATTATTATTTGTTATACAAAAGTGAAGAAATAAAATCAAACAAAGCATGTATGATGTAACAAAGACCGGTGATTATTCTGTACATGTACATTTGTCGATATAAATAAAATGAATTTGCTCTGGCAAATATGCTATCTTGTTTATAGTAAATAGATAAATAATGATTCCAAACATTTTAATGTCAACTAAGAGAAAATGTATCTTAGTTAGCTTGCATTTTCTTCAGTGTACAAAAACTCTTCTTCATTTTTAAAATCCTTGGACAAAGGTAGTTTTTAATTAAAAATGCAAGCAACCACGAAGTTTACGAAATAAGACACTAATTAACTAGACAACTTTAAAAAAACCACTGTTTAACTCGTTTTGCCTTCGCACTTTCAACATAGTCTCAATTTTTGACAAATATTCGCCCGAATTTCGTTAGCTTTGAAGTGCAGGGTGTGAAAACAGTGCCGAATTGATTGGTGTGAAAACAGGGAATTTTCCTCCAAAAATTGTTACACAGAAACCAAACATGAGCCAAATTGGAATCTATAAGACATGTTTTTGTAACGTTTTTGGTCCCAAATACACTTTTAGTTACCTTTGAATTGTGAAATTGTTTCAACGGAAACACGTTGTTAGTAAAACAGTTAGTAAACAGTAGTGTTAAAGTGAATCCACTAATTACCTGAAACCTAATTAAGTTCAGGACACTTTGGACATATTTTACTTCACTTGGTATTTATATTCTTAAAGCTGCTGGACGAATTAGGTATTTGAGTAAGAAGTTTCTTTACGGATTTGGCCACCGAAGGTTTTAGTCCTCATTAAGTTTTTACTCTTCCAAAGCACCTGCAATTGTTTTTCTGGGTGATTGGTCGTGAAACTAGTGGTCTCCGAGATAAACATTAAAGCTCTTTTCTAGATTTATTTAGGCATCAATTTTATTTTTCTCATATTTTGCTGACACAATTAGAGTAACAAAAACTCTTTCTGAAGCTAAAAGATTATTATAGTTTGCACTAAAACTTCTCAAAATATAAAAGATTTATTTACCCCAATTTATACGCTTTAATCTCTAGGACACTTTATTTTATTTTTTGCAGGCAGTCGTGAACAGAACAGCCCAATTTTTCTCGCAAAAAACGTGGAGAATAATTTAGAGGGTAATACTAATCCTTTTTGCTAATTAGTCTACTTAACTGAGCCATGACATGGCTTGGGAACATCATTTAGCTTATCTCTAAGTTGCCAACACTGTGGGCTAAAAATCTAAATGAATAATCGTAAAATTAACTTTTTAAGTGTTCTTATTGCGATCATTTTTGTCATTATAAAGACTATTCTTTGTTATTTAGTAAAGACAATACCTATGTATGTAATGATTCGAAATTTTAATATTGGATAGTTTTGTAATGAAAGTCTTCATAGTATAGTATAGGTAGTTCAATTATAAATATTAATAAGATGATCTGGAAAAGAGTACTCTTGTTAAAATTAATTCGTAAGACCTCAGGAGTATTGTTATTTAGACGTTTGAGGATTTCTTTTGAAGGCTCCTGAGGCCTTATTTATGTAGGTACGACTGTGGTTAGTCACTGTACAAATATTTTCTTTGAAAGACTTACTTATTCATTTGAAGAAAAAAAATGAATAGAATAGAATACTCTTTATTATGGACACCATAAAAGTTAAAGTAAAAATGTTTAAATTTTACATAGGGTGACGCAATCGGCGGTTTTATCGCTAACAGCGATCTTTTGCAGACAATCTTTGGATGGATTAAAGGAAGAAGGAGAGACAATACTGCTGGTAGTCAATGGTGTACCACAAAAAAATTAAAAAATGGGGGCGGGGGGTTAAATAAGCGGGTCAATATGAAAATAATACACATTGATATTTCACACGCAACTATCTCTTTATACTTTTAACAATCGTAATCAAGTCAATCAATCTCTAGCCAACTGTTACTAACCGAGGCAATAAGTCTGTTTCGGCGTTCCTTGTCAACCCATTGTCGACTACGCTATTCAAAAGTAGCGTGTTACAAACTCAAATCACTAACGAGTAGCCAGAATGTTACAGCACTAGTATTTCATGACGCTACTTATTAAAGCGTTATTAACTAGTTTGTGTTGATTGCGTCGTTTACGGAGCGTTTATTTTTTAAAAGCGTCGTGGACGAACGGGCTAACGCCTCGAATACACCGAATCCGTCATCGGTCGAACTATGCTCGGACGTCGTCGGTTGAACTCGGCCGATCGAACCAACCATCTATAAAGTCGGTTGAAGTAGTGTACGCACTTTCGTTTACATGATTATGTTTGGTGCGGTCGGCCGAGTTTGACCGACGAAGTCCGGGCATAGTTCGGCCGATGACGGATTTATTGTATTCGAGCCATCAGAGCTAAAATAAAAACTGCAACAATAGGAAGCTGTGAATATTTAAGGAGCCTGTCTATTGTAATTTCATTAAAAAAGTGATCAGCACTTTTGAAGGTCATATTATCATTAGTTGTTTGTGTGGTCCGGACGTAATGAATAGCACCACCCCATTTCATCCCGTGGGTGTCGTAAAAGGCGACTAAGGGACTTACTAGAGAATGGGCAGCAGCGTTCACTATGCATTTTTAAAACCATACTGCGATCGCCAACCCGCCTGCCAAGCGTGGCGATTATGGTGAACCCCCCTTTAGGGGAGGCCTATGTTCAACAGTGTACGTCTTTCGGCTGAAATGATGATGATGATGATGATGAATAACATGAGGATTCCCAAACTAGAACCGGAGACCATTTTGGATAAGCTGAATTAATTTGACAAAATCTATGTGGGTATTTTTATGAAAACTTATTTGAAACAAGACATTAAAAACGATTACTAAAATGCACGAACCCAATGCAAAAGCATTAGGATCGTGCATTTAAGTAATCGTTAAGCCTAAAAAAACACCTACCATTGTTACCTAACCGATTTAGGGTGCCAATTTGCCAAATCGATTAGGTAACGATGTTAGGTTAGGTTAGCATTTTTCAATTTTTGTAATTGTGAGTACCATGGAGCCGTTTATTATGTTATTATGTCTGTTGACTTCAAAAAGTTTGGCAGTTAAGATTATGTCATGCTCACTTAAATGTCTCGCTGATGGTGGCGCGTGTGTTGGATCATTCGGTTCCCTACAAAATGGTTGAGCTGGATGGTGCTGATCCACGCGTCATGTTTGTGAACGGGCGCCGTCAGTTGTGACTGATCATCTCCTATCTGCCAGGGCTTATTTGTAATATTTTATATTGTTTTTAAATAATTAATTTTTTTACATTGTTCTCACATATAGAAGCGACAAGAATAATGTACCCAGGATTTTGTAATATCTTGATTTAAAAGAGTGTCCTTGGAGTTTCTTGCCTATTCTTCTCCATAGAGATCTACGTTTTGGAATGGGCAAATAGCTTCAACTTTTTGATTAACTGACCGACTCTTTGACAATTCAAAAGTGCCTGTAATTGGTTTAATTGAAATAAATGCTTTGAGTTTGTGTTTAGGTATTTTTATAACACGAAAACATTGCGTCGTGGACCCGGCTTTAATGATCTTCCGACGCATCTATTCGACAAAACTCACCCTCTTCATATAGTTGTGGTGACTTTACTGCAACACGCGATTTAATCGATGCAAACGCTTACTTTGGACAGCTGCATTTTTACACAGTGAGAGTAACTTTGAACACGTTTAATTTTATTTTTCACGGACGGGAATGGTGCCAAATTCCTGTAATGTAGGTACCAGGCGAGCATAAGTGCGAAGGGATGCTAGAGACATTTATGTCTGTAATGTTTTGAACGATATTTGATATTATTATCACATTATTTTGTATTGTACTGCTTTTTATGATGGGAACACTTTGTTGCGGAGTCATTACTGACATCTGTCTTTTACAACAGATTGAGGAAAATTTCAAAGAATTATTATAGCTGACATCATAATAAAATATTTTTAAATATTTGAAAAAAAGAGAAAAACACTCTCTTATCTATTCAACTTTTCAAAGGAGTACATTTAAAATCTTCAGAGGTGTCTCATTAAATCTAAGGCCGTCAGTTTAAACTGACAAGCACTATTGACATGTTCATTTCAATGAGCATCAAGTAAAATCATCAAGTATTTTGACATCGGTGTTTTATAATTCAATTTTGACGTGAAGTTCTGAAAGTGGGCCTGAATTTTAATGAGCGAGGGATTCAAGATTTTGATGAGGTTGAATAAAAGGCAGTTGGAGTGCAATGATTTTTGGGGTTGTATCTTTTGTTTAATATTTGTTTTGTTAAGAGTTGTTTCGGGTTTAAGTCTTTCAAGCGCTGCTTTTGATAATTAATGCGGCTTTTATAGGTCTTTATTGTAGAACAAAGCTCTTCTAGACTTAAAACTGGAATTATTTTTATTCTCAAAAAGATTCAAGTTTGAGTATGCTTTCAGATTACGGGCTAAATCATTCCACTAGCCAATTAAAGCAATGTAAACATTAACAATTAAATTAGGGTTGCCATTTTTTTCCTACAGCTATTACTATGTGAGGGATAGGTACCTACAGCAGGTCGCACGTCAGTGGTAACACTTTCTCCTTGAGCCGGCCTTGCGTACTACGGAGTTTCAATATAATAAAAAGCCAGCATACACTGGTTTTGTCGCTACTGACGTGCGGCTTGTCGTACATCGCTCCGTCACAGATTCATGAGTAAGGACGGTACATACCTAATCGTTCCTTAGTTTTTAAAAACAAGTACTCGGTTGTAATCGAAGACGCTCAATAAAATCTTGTCTTTCCAACATTCACTACGCATAGTTTTTAGGGGTCCGTACCTCAAAAAGTAAATTATTTTTGGGACAACAAATTACGCAAAAATGACAGAAATATTCTGAACAAACTACTTTCATGAGGTGCATTAATTCAGTTACACATTGTATACTTTCATTCCAAGAGTTCTAGAAAGTAATTTTGAATTTCTTTGGAACAGAGAGAGTAGAGTTCTTTCTTTAGACTTTACTTACAAAGTTAGTTTCCAAGAAGCAATTGTAATATTGCTATTTCAGTGTATCGTTATGCAGTGGAAGGTTATGAAAATTTCACGTTTTCTTATAGTGTCTCTGAAAAATTTCAATTAAATTTTGCATTGTGCATTTCATTCTACAGTCTTTTACTTTAAGTTAGTTTTTTATTTCGTTTCACTGCCATATATTTCCATTAATTATAGAAATCTTGCAGTCTGAATTTTACTAACAATATTAAACGAAGTTTTTTATTTCGTTTCACTGCCATAAATTTCCATTAATTATAGAAATCTTGCAGTCTGAATTTTACTAACAATATTAAACGTAGTTTTTTATTTCGTTTCACTGCCATAAATTTCCATTAATTATAGAAATCTTGCAGTCTGAATTTTACTAACAATATTAAACGTAGTTTTTTATTTGTTATTATTACTTCTGTTTAACCGACTTCACAAAAAGGAAGAGGTTCTCAAGTCATGTGTATGTTTTTTTTTTTTTTTAAATGTTTATTACCTAAGAACTCCGTCGTTTATGAACCGATTTGGAAAATTCTTTTTTTATTTGAAAGGATATACTTCCAGATTGGTCCCATTTTTATCAAAATCCAGTTTTGATGTTGGGATCCATGAGTAATTGAGGGAATTCCTCAAATATTATAGGCATACATATAACGATTTTTATATTTTCATCAACAAGTCAATCATTTGCATTCAGAAAGTATAATTTGGTGAAGTGGAACTGATGAAGAAGGCCACAGATGGCCACCGGAACTTCTCAATGATATGTATTTCACGGGTGGCTATGAGATATCTGGATTAAGATAGTTAAGCGAAGCAAATTTGATCTGATGATCGAAACTGATCTGATGATGAAGCCGGAAGGTAGGCTCTGGAACTCGGTAGTAAAACAATATATCCTACCCGTGTTTGACCTAATAGAATTGTCATGAGATGCATTCTGGCTATAAATGATTTTTAACCGACTTCAAAAAGGAGGAGGTTAACAATATATATATATATCTATATATATACATATAAAAGGAAACCGTGACTGATTGGTCTATCAACACAGCTCGAACCACTGACAGATTGGGCTGAAATTCGGCACGTAGGCATCCGCTAAGAAGGGGTTTTTGGAAATTTGACCTTTAAAGGGGGGAAAACGGGGGGTTTTGTTTGCATGAAAAATCTTATTCCTAGAGTTTATAAACTTGAAACTTGGACGAATACTTACGTAAATAAAATATAAAGTTTGTATTTTTTTGTTATCTTAACTTCAATGGATGGGATGTCAAAGCTTGTATAGAAGAATTATAAAGCGTGGTCCGATCAACTCGAAACTTAGTATTTATACTTAAAACCAAAAATGAAGAATAACTTGTATCAGGGTTTTTCTAAAATCTACCCAAAACGGGGTGAAAAGAGGTAGTCAGTTTTAGAAGAGAGGATTTTACTACGTGGCTTGATTAACTCGAAAATTGGTATAACCTTTAAGTCAAATAATGGAAAAGACGCAAACCACTTTAAAAATTAACCTCTTTGGGGGTGTAAAGGGGGGATGGATACAGTTTGTATGAAAAAATCTTCTTTCGTTGATCTATTAACTTGAAACTTAGACTGAATTCTTCATCATCAGTCTCCTGCCCTAATCCCAACTTATTCGGGGTCGTCGTAACATGTCGAATTCCACTATAGATTTAATACATACAAAAGGAAACAGTGACTGACTTACTGACTGATTTATCAACATAAAACTCAAATCATTGAATGGATTGGGCTAAAATTTGGCACACAGATAGTTATTATGACGTAGGTAACCGCTAAAAACAGAATTTTGAAAATTCAACCCTTAAAGGGAACCCTTATCTGGGAGTGGCGCGAGGAGGTGAAACGCTGGGTCGAAACTCCGCTGCCGCGAGAAATCACGGTACAGCGGACGGAACTCCGGCGAGATCTCATGGCGGCATGGAGAGTGCGATTGTCGCAACCTAGCGCTGGGCACGCTACAATTGTGGCGATAAGTCCCCTCTTTGAGGAGTGGCTGGAGAGGCGCCACGGCGTCCTCACCTTCCGCCTGACGCAGGTCCTCACCGGACACGGTTGTTTCGGGAGGTTCCTGTTCAGGATAAAGCGGGAGGAAACGCCCGGGTGTCACCACTGTGTGGATCGCCCGGAGGACACGGTGGAGCATACGGTGGAGATCTGCCCGGCTTGGGCGGAGCACCGCCGTGTCCTCACGGAGGCGATCGGCGGCGACGATCTCTCGCGTCCAGCACTGGTTCAGGCCATGGTTCGGAGCGAGAGTGCATGGGAGGCCGTCACCTCCTTCTGCGAAGCAGTAATGCTCGCGAAGGAGGAGGCGGAACGCGTGAGGGAGAGGCAAGGTTCGCGCCCTCGCGCCTCTAGTCGCCGCAGGAGACGCCCCGGGCGTCGGGAGTTGCAAGCCAATTTCCGGCCACCGTAGGCGCGGGCTTGCGGACGGCGAGCGATGGGTAGCTCGCCGTCCGATAAGGACCAGGCCCGGGTCGACGGCGCGTTGTGTTCCACGCGCGCCTCAAAGAGATGTCAGCACCAACTGACGGGGTCCGTCAGGACCAATGCCTGCCAGGGTTGCGAGTTTGTCCGAAAGGGATATCGTGGCCCTGGCACACAGGCAAATGAAAGAACACGGGTGGGTTTTAGTCAGTAAGAGTCTGACACGCCCTCCCGCTCTGCCCAGAGCGGGAGAAGTTATTTGATAATTTCCCACCCAAAAAAAAAAAATAAAAAAAGGGGTGTAACGGGGTTTCACAACTTGTATGGAGAAATCATATGAATTGTATCAATTCGACAATTCGCAGGGTTACTCGTGTTAACAAATAAATAAAACGTGTTTCATGTTTAAAAAAAAACAGCCTCTTCTGGGGGTGTAAAGACGTAAATAGTCTACAAATCAATATGGTGTCATTTTCAAGGTTTGTCAGGATGTTGTTCTCGTAAAGGTCAACAATTTTGAAATATTACACTCGAAGAACAAAAAAAAACTAATATGTCCTAATTTATTATTATTTTGTATTGGTCTAAATAACAAATCTATCTGTATAAATAAATGGAGAAACTGACCGACTGAGTGACTGACGTATCAACGCACAACCCAAACTACTGGGAGCGACGTGACATTTTGCACTAGGGGTCCTTTTATGTAGACATCTACGCGGGTGAAGCCGCAGGCAAAAGCTAGTATTATATATGTTCAGGCATAACTTATTTGTTTATGAACTGATTTTTATAATTCTTTTATTTGGTAGAGGAAGCTTGCGCGGTCTCATATACATTACAGATTTACAGCTAACTCTTCAATAATACGTATTTAATCCACTCGGTGTATGTTGATGATGTTATAAAACTTCCTGTTACTGTTGTTTTCATAGGAAGTAGTATACGAATTGGTGTGGGGTAGGTACCTACCACTAAAAAGTCAAAAATAAAAACTTTTTACAAAAAAAACAACCGACTTCGGAAGTCGGTGTCTTTGGTTTTGTATTTTCGTTTATATGGCCACCGACTTCCGAAATTAAATTAAATATAATATTAAATGTAGGTATACTACAAGTACACTTCTGCCCAACCCTTCGAGGAAACAAGGCGTGATTATGTTATGTGCTTCCGAAATTAAAGTTATTTTGCACTTTTTAGTGTTTTTGTTGGAAGTCAGTTGTTTTTTTTGTAAAAAAGTTTTTTTCATAGACTCAAACAAAACTCAAAGCATTTATTTCAAATAAACCGATTACAGGCACTTTTGAATTTTTAAGGGGTCGGTTAGTCAGAGAGATGAAGCTAGTTGTCCATTCCAAAGCGTAGTAGGTTCCTATGGAGAAGAACGGGCAAGAAACCCCACGGACACTCTTTTAAATCAAAGTATTGTTACATAGTATCGGTTACATCATTTATGTTGAATAAGAACACGTTTCACAATCGTGCACTAGTAAATCTAGATTTAATAATATTGCCCAAGGAAGCACACCACGCTTTCACGCAATTATTGAAAAAAAAAAAAAAACAATAACAATCCATTACATTTGGGAACAAGATTCCAATACAAAGACAAAGATTCTTTAATTCGGTAAAATACCAACGTAATGTAATGGGGATTTAATCAATTCCGGGGACATTCCGTACTCGTCTGATTTAATTAGTTGCCGACGTCACCCTGACGGTACTCATTTGGGGACAGCTTCGAAGATTTAAGGGACTCTCACATTTTATAACAAGGATAATGTTTGTTTTGGAGGAAAAAGTTAACAAAAACAAAATCATCATCTGCCCGCCTTTTCCCAACTAAGTTGCGGTTGGCTGCCAACCTAACCAGATGTAGCTGAATACCAGCAGGTATTTTATATGAAGCCACTCCATATCTGACCTCCACAACCCAATTACTGGGTAACACGATACCCCTTGGTAAGACTGATTCTGACAGATCTATAAATGACAGCCGGGACCAACTTCTTAACGTGCTTTTCGAGGCACGGAGGGGTCTTGTTATGTACAAATGGTCACCCATCTACGGGCCAACCGCGGCAAGCGTAGCTTTACCTGAAAGATCGATCCGTGCGGCAGTTATTCCTCAGCCACAAGCCCAACCTATCAAAAAAAAAAGAAAAGAAAATACAAAATGTGCCATTATATTTCTTCAGTCGGCGTTCATCGTCATTTGTCTAGCCTCTTCCTAACTACTCAATTATGTTGGGGTCGGCTATTTTTACTGCCCAAAAAAGGAGTGCTATGTTTTCAGGGTTCATGTATGTATGTATGTTTGTGAGTTTCTTTATTCAACCATAACTTCTAAACGGCTTTACCGATTTTAATGTATGTGGTGTTGTTAGAAGCGTTGAACTATTCCGGGTAAAAAGTATGACTGAAAAAACAAATAATTTATTAAAAAACACACACGTTTTCAGTCATGGTAGCAATTTCCTCTGTGATTGTTTAATGGAAACTCACCAGTGTACTTAACATCCTGATAAAAGTTAGCACAACCAGACCAGCGATGTTATAATCAAGGAATTACTACGGTTCAATGACCAAAATAACCACATTCGGATTGTAGTGTGCGTGGTTAGTGGAAGAAGATTTATTTGGCTTCTTCCGATCCCAAGACATTGTCGTAGGGCTAACCTACAACTTACACTGGAAATTACACCTAAACTTATACTGGCTCCGCCTGCTGGTTTCGCCCGCATGGGTCTCGATCCCATGGAGGTCGTGGGTAATGTCGGGTCGGAGGTATCCTGACCCAAGAGAAGAACTGCCAGAGTGCCGGATCTCTTCCAGATTTGTTAAGACATTTTGACGTGAAAGCGTAACAATCAAACAAACAAACACACTTTCGTATTTATAATATTAGGAGAGTTTTGTTAATATATAGACTAAAATAAGCTAATTATATCTCACACACTACACACCCTCACTCTTCACACTCTCACCCATACTCACACATATCACACGTATTCGCGCGTTTTGGCCCTGTTCTAGGCATATCAATCATTTATTTGCTCTGCTGTTTGTATAATTTTAAGTTACCTTTTACCTTTTATTTTTAATTTTGCATAGTACATTGTCTACATTTCAATTGCATAAAAGATAATGATAAGTGGAAGCGCGGAGTCTCCTTACACAAGCAATTCCTTGCTTAAAAGGTGATCTCCAACAACACATTCTATATGTCCTTTGTAATTGAAATAAACATTTTTATTTTTTTATTATTTTTATTTAATTACTAACAACAACATAGATAAATCCATCTTTGATTGCTTTTCTCATCAAAACTTAGAAGTCTAACAGCTATATTCAAGAAGCATACTTATATAAGTATGGCAGCGACACTGCTAAGTAAGGCATTTCTCACAGCGTTCGTCATGGCAGGCCATTCAATTCACAAACAATACTCAAGCGACACTTTACTATGCGAACGCACAGTGTCGAGTATAGATCTGTGATTGGTCCGTTTCTGTTGCTAAGTTCGCATAAGTGTTTGGCAGATTTGTGGATGACATAAATATAACCTCTAAACGTCTTGTCAGTTTTGAATTAACAAGTGTGGTGATTTATTATAATAAAAAGTGCTTTGTTTTCAAGGATTGACAAATAAAAATAATATTCTAGTTTCGTTTTCTTCAATTGATAAGTCAACAATGGATGTGCATACGATTTCGAATTCTCCAAAAACAAACGAAGCCGTCAAATGGTGTGTTCACTGTTTTCTTTCCATTTAATGATTTTATAGTATTACAACTAAATAATACTCAAATTACTTTAAAGATAATTGTACCTACATTATCTTACAACTAATGTAGTATCTACAATAATATTATAATCTATTGTATCTATAACAATTAAATATAATTTTACTTTGCTTCAGTTTCAAGAAGCTACCGTTTTCTGCTTCGGAACGAGAGCTCATTGTAGCATTAGTGCGGGAGCGGCCTATCATAGAAGACAAACGTACAAACGCCAAAAATATTGATTAAAAAAAACAAGCCTGGGAGGAATTAACTGTGGCCTTTAATGCACAACCGTACGTGTCTCAAAGGAATAGTGGACAGCTAAAGAGATGCTGGGAGAATATTAAATCCCAAAGAAAGAAGGAGCTTTCCCAAGAGTCCAATCACATGAGAGGCACAGGCGGAGGCTCTCCTCAAGGTGGTTCTGCAGCCTCATCTAATAATATTGTTGATGCAATATGTCCCTTAATCAACCTTACAGTTCCTGGAGTCATTGACTCAAATTCAATCGAAAGTAAGTATGCATAATAACAGCAATACGAAATGAGCTTCTTTGTATTTCAGTTTTTTCCATAACATAACAGGTACTTATTTTTTTATTATAGGTACCTCTATAGTAATAGGTAATAGGTAAATATACACGGAGGAACCCGGAGTATGTCAGCTAATAATAACAAATACTTAATTATATTTTTTCTGTTTCAGTTTCAGACGATCTATGTTTTAGTCTGACAAACCCAGACAATAATTTTAAAGAAATTAATGAGGGAAGACAAACAGGAAAAGGTAATTTTCAAACTAATTTATTGGTTTCTCAAGTCAATTTTGTTATAGGTACATAAATAATAAAATTGACACGAATTATTCCTTATTCATGTACTTTACTTATATATAAATTATTTATTTTGCAGATACGAAGATGGTACTAGAGCTGAGTGATGAAGTGGAAAATATTCCTCCCTTGCTAAAGAGAAAGTTTAGACAAGAAATTGTGAATACACCTATTAGTAAGTGTTATTTTAATATGTTCCTTATTGTAATAATGTTAGTAGCATAATGTATATAAAGTAACTGAACCTAATCAATGTAATTTTGTTTTGTAGGTGGAAAAAAGATAGAAACTGAAATGGATGCAAGAAAAAAACGGTGCTCCATAAATATACAACATGACCAGGCATTGCATGAGTTACGGATTCAAAGGGAGAAAATACTAATAGAACGTGAAAAAAATATGTTGCTATTTGAAAAACAAATTCATGACTTACAGATAGAAAAATAAAATTAGAAATTGAAAAGTTAAAAGAATATTAATTTTAATGAATTAAACTCATGATTAATATAACTATTGTTTTACTTATATTTATGTACTAAACATAAGATAACTTAAATATGGTACTGTATTGACATTTACAAAAAATGGCGTGTTATAAACATTCTCCTGAAAAGCAGTCCTTCTCTGTTGGATGATTGAAAGCTACCAGCTGTTGGTTGATTATTTCTCAAAACTGGTTCATTAATATCTTCAATGACACGATGACTCCTGCAAATATTATATAAAACCGCAGTAGCCACAATAACATGGCATGTTGTGGTCAAGTTAGTTGCCATCTTTTTAGAAAGACAAGGAAAAATTCTTTTCCAGACACCTATGGTTCTTTCCACTGTATTTCTCGTTTTTATGTGGGCTTTGTTGTAATTTTCATCAGAAGGTGTTTCCGGATGCCCAACTGGTGTCAATAAATACTTTTGACAGCCATACCCACTATCTCCTAAAAGTATACCTTCTATGACACCTTGTTCCAAATTAGTCTTTAGGGCACTGGCTTCAAAGATTCTGTTGTCATGTACAGACCCAGGTCTGTCAGCAACAATGTCATAAATCTGTAGATCAGGGCCACATACAATTTGTGTATTAATAGAAAAATATTTTTTTCTATTTCTGAACACTTCAGCGTACTTAGGATCCACCAGGATTCTGTATTGGTATGTGGGTACCATCAACTGCACCAATAATACCAGGAAAATGCGCGAGTATGTAAAACTGTTCCTTAATCATTTCTAAATTGTTTGGAAATTTTACAAATTGGTGTATTCTCCAAACTTATAAGATGAGAAACATTTTTCACTATTCGTGATACAGTCGGTTGACTGACTTGTATAAGATCTCCTGTTATCATCTGTAAAACAAATATTTTTTATGAGTGACTAGTTAGATAAAATGGTTACCTATATTTTTTAAATGAATTCTCAGGATTTCCACAGATTACTAGGTAAAGTAGGTAGGTAAAACCTACTTCAGTAAATAAAAGAATAGGCACTTATTTATCTTATTAAGGTACTTACTTGAAAACTCCCAGAAGAATAAAATCGAAGGGCCACTAGTAACTGATAAACAGGAGGCACTGGAAGGCCTCTTTTCGTAAGTTTAATCAGATCATCGTTGACAAGTGGCAAAAGTATTCTAAGTACAATATCCTTTGAAAATCTGTACCGTCTTCTGAATTCATCTTCGCTATAGTAATCGAAAGGATTTTGAAAATCTCGTACTACTTTTCTTGTAGTTATTGTCCTTCGTTCGTTTAAAACATCGTTGACATAATTATCAAACTCTTCTTCGCTGCTGTAATCCATCGCTTTAATGAATACTAATAAAGTAAAACATCACAAATGTATATAAAACGTACAGAAACAACCACATCTGTGGACCACACCACATTTCAAATTTGACACAAAACCTTCTTTTTTTTTACAATAAGCTACACTATGCGTCGGTTAAAATAGCTGCCCAGGTACTTTACGTAAGGGTCCGTCTAAGTGAACGCATAGCGTTGCACATCACTCAAGTATTGTTTATGAATCGGATTTACCGGCCCTATGCGTTGATGGGCACTGTGAGACCTCATAGTATCGTTCTTGAATACGGGGGTAAATGATTACGGCAACTATTTACGTCTTAGTTGATTGAGTAGTCAAAACCATAAAGGCGTTTATCAAGTTTCAACGCAAATTATAAAGGATTACACTGAAATAACGCTTGATATTCAAATGTGATTTTAGTCAAGAAATTGGAACAGAACGCACATCCGAGGAGACTAGTGTTTCAATGCTAGGCTTGTAGGCTTATCCGTCATTAAAGTAAAATTAAATTATTAAACAATAACTTCAGCCCGCGACTTCGTCCGCGTGAAATTTCTTGTGTTATCATAATAATAATATATGCTATGACATTCAGCAATACTGTAGCTTGTCATTAGTGAATGAGTTTTCTGAATCGAATAAGTAGCTTCGAAGATTACACGCTACATACAAACTCACAAACTTTACCTCTAATGTTAGTATAGATTTGAGAAAACTAAACTAAAAGAACGTTGAAAAATTCATGAATTTGAAGAAAAAAAACCGTACTTTGATCTCTAATGTTGTTTAAAGCGGTTGTAGGAAACTCTATGTTTAGACATTGTCCTTTTTCTAAAAACAAAACCATGGTATAATTATTTTCGGTATTCGTGGATTTCAAACCTCCATCATGTTTTGAAATACGAGTACACCAACACCGAAATCAGTATGCAAAACCGACCCAAAAATGCAATCACGAGCGCTCCTTCAACAAAAATCCTAGTATAGTGATCAAATCACAGACAGGTAGAAATTGAAAAATGAATGAGCTGCCAATCCCAGATCCACAGATTTACCTTCGAAATGAAATTAAACGAAATCGTTTATTCTGTAAATAGGATATTAAAATCACTTTTACACGTCATATAAAAAAAAAAAAAATCTAGATTTAGCCGACATTTCCTATCTGACTACCCCTGAGAAGAAATGGCGAAACAAACTCAGGGGTCAAAGTCTCTTTTAAAGTCCAGACATAATCTTGGTCAGATCATGTGAGGACCATGTAGATCCGTGTCTGAAATGGTCTTTTGAGGAAAGAACCATGCAAATTTGAGCGGACCTGACCAATCAGTGTAAGCATTTGTCAGTAATCGTGCAGCTCAACTCAAAACTTAAGGAGCTCAACGACTCGACGAACAGTACCAAAAAAAGGACATTTGGGTAGGCCGCATAAAGCGCTCAAAATGTCAGACCATCATTAAAACTTAACTGAGAAGAAAGGAAAACATTTAAAGAAAAAAAAAAAATGACCCACATAGTGCTCACATTCACAATAAATTAAAGCAATAAATATAATACTTTTCAAAGTAAACATTCATGTAAAATTGTATACAATATTCTGCAATGTCAATATGTATATAAAATCATGCATAATAATTAAAATGTCAAGTTTTATCACAAGGCTAGCAGAGCGAGCAGCTCAATCCCAAGCTTTTTTGTCCTCTAAATAATCAGAAATCTTATAGTACCCTTTTTTACAAAGTTTAGTTTTAATACAGATTTTAAATCGTTTAATGGGTAAGTTCCGAATGTCAGTAGGAAGTTGGTTGTAAAAGCGTATACATTGACCCATGAAAGAGTTGCCTACTCTGTGGAGGCGAGTGCGATGTACAACAAGATTGTGTTTATTCCTGGTATTTAAACTATGAATATCGGACATTTTCTTAAAATTTGATTTATTTTTGTGTACATATAATAGATTTTCAAGTATATATTGAGAGGCTACAGTCAGAATATCTATTTCTTTGAATATTTCACGAAGTGAATCTCTTGGACCTAGATTGTAAATGGCTCGAACAGCCCTTTTCTGTAAAATAAAGATATTATTAATGTCCGCACATGTTCCCCAGAGAAGGATCCCATACGACATAAGACTATGAAAATAACTAAAATAAACAATTCTGGCAGTATCTACATCAGTAATCTGTCTAATTTTTTTAACAGCATATGCGGCCGAACTAAGCCTTCCTGACAATTTTTCTACGTGTGGGCCCCATTGTAATTTACCGTCAATAGTTATTCCAAGAAAAACTGTCGACTCAACAGGGTCCAACTCTATTCCATTAAGTTGAACATTAGTAGTTAGCTGCCTGACATTTGGCATTGAAAATTTAATGAGTTTAGTCTTTTTCTCGTTCAGGAGAAGATTATTTACATTAAACCAATGGACAACTTTAGAGAGTGCATCGTTAACATGTTCAAAATTGACTAGCTGACGTTTGATTTTAAAAATGAGTGAAGTGTCATCTGCGAATAATACAATCTTGTGATTATCCCTTATGTGAAAAGGTAAGTCATTTATATAAATTAGAAACAAGAATGGACCTAGAATTGAACCCTGCGGAACGCCCATAGTGACCGCAGATCCTGCAGATCTCTTGCCATTAACATCAACCCTCTGAATTCTGTTGTTCAGATAAGAAGTCAGAAGGTCGAGAGCACTGTTCCTCAAACCATAATGGTGCAGTTTTATGATGAGTGTATCATGATGAACGCAATCGAAGGCCTTAGACAAGTCGCAGAAAATGACAAGAGCATCCCGCGACTCCTCCCAGGCCTCGAATATGCTCTTCAGTAATTCCACGCCCGCGTCTGTAGTTGAACGACTCTTAGTAAAACCAAACTGTTTCAGATGTAGTAGATTATGTTTATTAAAATGTCCTAACATTTGTTTCAAAATTAATTTTTCAAAGATTTTGCTCAATGTAGGTAATATCGAAATAGGCCGAAAATTCGTAGGATCAGTTGTGCTGCCAGATTTGAACAGAGGAATCACTTTGCTAAGTTTCATCAGATCAGGAAATACACCAGATGCAATACAAGAATTAAAAACAATTGCTAAAAAGGGTGAAATAACATTAATTATTGAAGACATGGTATGTACTGATAACCCCCAAAGGTCCGCAGTTTTTTTTATATCAAGGTCTTTAAAAGATTCTATAATGTCTTTAGCGGTAACGACCGTGAATTTAAGGTGTTTATCACATTCTGGTACACATTCTTTTAATATTGAGTAAGCAGAAGTGGAGGACGACGATGACAGAGTTTTGGTTGTTAAAATATTAATATTAGTGAAAAAAAATTAAAACTCAGTTGCCACCTCCATGTCTGCCTTAATATCTACATCATTGATTTTTAGATGGAAGTCACGATTCCGTACTGTCGTTCTTCCCATTTCTGAATTAATAATATTCCAAGTTGTTTTAATTTTATTTCCAGAAGATTTTATTTTATTTTTAATGTGTATGGCTTTTGCCGAGGAACAGGCTCTTTTAAAAGTTTTAGAATATTTTTTAACAAATTGTTTAAAAGTTTCATCATGGTTATATGTTTTTTCATCATACAATTCATATAACCTCTGCCTACTTTTGTAAATACCTGGTGTTGCCCAATCACTAAATATTACGTGGTCACAAACAGGCAATGTTTTTGAGGTGAACACCTTCCTAAATTCACAATTAATGAGATTAAATAGTAAAGTATATGCTTGATCTGGGTCGGTGTGATAAGGCAAACCCGGTAGTTTTTCCATTAAATTATTTTTAAATTGTTCTAAGCGACTTTTGTTTACAGGAATATAACTCACTAGTTTTCTTTGAGCTCTGACTATTTTCCGAGGGAAAGTTACTAACTGGCCACAGTGATCAGAGTCCAACTCGTTTATAATTAAATGGCTAGAAGGTCTTAAGTTTGTAAAAATATTGTCAATACAGGTAGCGCTAGTGGCAGTTATTCTAGTCGGCTCAAAGAATGTATTGTACAAATTATATGACTTTAATAAGGTTATAAATTTATTTACTGTAGCAGATTTTTCCAGTATATTAATGTTGAAATCTCCACAGACAACAACTGTTTTATTACTGTTACAAGTCTTTAATAATACTTCTTCCATATATTTCTCAAAAATATCATATGAAGCACATGGGGGCCTGTATATGCTCATTACAATGAACTGCTCAAGCTCAATGCAAGCTATTTCAATAACTCGCTCAACAGAGAGGCTCACAATATCCTTACGTTCTTTAAATTTCATATTGTTACGAACAATTATTAAAGAGCCACCGCGTATCATATTAACTCTGCTGAATGAGCTGGCAACCTGGTGGTTGTTAAAGCTGAACATGAACTGGTGGACTTTTAACCAATGTTCAGTTACACATAAGATATCGATATAACTACAGTTCATGAACAGCTCCAGTTCTAATTCCTTACCTATCACACCCTGTATATTTTGATGAACAATTTTTAAAGTATTATTATTATAATTACATTTATTTAAATTACTACAATTTAATGGGTGTGATAATAAAGAAGTTTGTGTAACATTTTTTAAGCAAGAGGTTTCCTCTGTTGTCCTAATTTCTAATTTAAATGATAATCAATGTCATTAGTCGTTGCCAAATTATTGGCAGAATTATTTAAAAAGTCATTGCATTGCTCAAAAGAAGCAAGTTGTTTAGCCAAATTTTTGGCTGAAATAGAAAAAAAATATGATAGCGACACAGCTATCTGTCGTTTATAATAGTTAGAAAGATAGTACATATCAATATTATATCTATCTTTTGTCAAATACAAATTGTTACCTACATAATTGTTAATATCCACTAGATGGAATAAATTATTGTTAAATGTCAAATTATGCAATGTCAAATTAATTTCAAATCTTATGTTATTTTCTTCCTGTGGCAAACTGTTACTATATGGGAATGTAAACAATACAATTTTTCTTAAACTAAGATTACTCAATGTTCTATAATATTGGAGCAATTCTCCTTTGTTCACATTTCCCCTATTTCCCATAAAAATTAATAATGTTGTTTCCTGTCTAAAGTTACATTTAATAATTTCTTTCATAATATCAAATAAAGAACAACCAGGCATGCAGTAATTTATTATTGAGTGTCCTGGGTATTCATCTGTCAGCAAGTGGCCTAAGTCCTTGCCAATCTCATCACAAAATAATACAATATCATTATTTACAATTTGTTTACATTGTTTAATGGAGTTATTAGTAAAAGGAATTTTCAAATCAACACAAGGCAGCGGTAAGGTGGTATGGCATGTTGCCAATGAATGGTCTGGTGTAGGTACATCGGATGGTGTTTGACAAAGCTCACAGTTGTTTGTTTGTGAATTTACCAGCTCATTCATTGCCAACACATATTCCCTCATTAGATCTTCAGAGGTATTATATTTGTTAGTCATTGCAGTAAGTTTCACTTGTAGGTGGTCAAGTTGTGATTGCAAGTCCTGTGTGTCAATGTTGTATTTCCTAGTACTTTGCTCCAAATTAAAAGAATACATATCTAATTGTCTAAGTAAGTTTAACCTTTCTCTATTGAGTTTAACATTTTTAATAAAGAACCTCTGTCTTTTTACCATTTTTTGTGTTTTTACAATGTATTTATTAATTTTAATGTATTTTTTTAGTTTGTTTTTACTGGTGACTACCCTCACTGAATTACATGACTTTGAATCATCATTACCTGTTAAATCTATGGTATAAGAGGGTTTTATGGCAGAAACCATTGATGGGGCAATAGCCATCAATTCATTGAACAGACTTTGATTCAGTGAGGCCGTGATGTTATGATTTGAAGTTTCAAGTTGTGTAATTTGACTTTGGGCCTTGTGTAGCTGCTGTTGAAGTAAATGTTTGTGATTAAGAGCTTGTTCATACTCTATGCTACACTGGCTGAACCCATCCACAACAAGTTGAAGCCTATCCCGTTCTTCTATGGCATCAGTGTATTGAGTATATATCTGAGCCATTTCAATTTTTAACTTCCTATTCCTTTCATGGGCATCAAAGAGCACCTTTTCATTGTCATCTATCCTTCCTCCGTCTTATCCTTATTTAGTTGGCGACAAGACTCCTTTGACGCTTTTAATTCGCTCAAAGCCTGACTAAGTTTGGACTCTTCAAGGCGAGCACGGGCGCTGCGAGTCATAATCATGATTATAACTCAAATAAGATAGTGACAAGAAAATGGAAGAAAGTAGGTAGGTGTGTCAGCAGATACAGAGATGATTAGTTTAAAAGAAAAATGAAATTTAGGTGTAAAGGAGTTCTGTCACCAATCCAAATTAAGGTTATGTTTACGTTCAAATGTCATTGGCATAAATAAGAAACCGTACTATGAATGAACAAAGTATTGCTGGAGAAATTATAGTACGTAAATAAACTAATAGCAAGTAAAATAAGAAGTATTGTACCTGATATAAGATGACAATGCAAAAATTCACTTGCCGGTAACCTGTCACCGATTCACATTGAAATATTTACACTTGTTGCACTTATTACGTGAATCTAATACACAATACACATTAATAACCTATTTACTTGATGAGTAATAGGAAATAGGCCATAAAAAACAAAGAAATTCAATAAAAAAGATCAAAAATTACAAGAAGAATTCAAATCAGCTGTTAGCTGTAGTGTTGCCACAGGAGGAGACCCAGTCTCCCATTTCTATTGACAAACAAAAACCGACCAAGTGCGTGTCGGATCACAAACAGTGAACGGTTCCGTAGTCGGGATGAATATTTCGCACTCTTGATTTTACAGGCCGCAAAAATGAGTTTATATTTCACATAATTGCTCAAAAAAAAACTTGGAAAAAAATTACAGTTATTTCTACGGTTGTAAACAACAATATCCCTTAACTCAAAAAACTATTAATATAAAAAGCAAAGTCGCTTAGAAACATCAAAATGTTTCTAATTATGGGATCCAACAATATACCCCACACGCCTATGTATATCATTTTTTTTTCTCTCGGTACCCTGTAAGAGAGTGCCCAAATTACTATTTTCGTAATTTTACTACACCATTGTATGGTGCACAGAATACACCTTCTTTCCAATTTTCATTGATACAGTGCTAATAGTATCTTACTAAAATGGCTGCGTCACATCCGGAATTGAAGAAGTTATAGTTCCGTTTTTGCCATTTTACTATGGAACCCTAAAACGGAATCGTACGGGGCCCGAATGTAGAATGAATCCGCTTGCAATCCTCTCTTCTTGTTCCACGTTATTTTTATTGGCAGTCTATTAGTTTGGAGCTCAACAACCGAAGTGAAGTTTCAAAGTTGAACAATGTTTACGAGTAATTTGGAAGGGAAAGCACCTTCTTTATTACCATATCGTGCATAATTAGCGCAGCGTAGTGTGAGACGCCCTCCAGCTAGATGGACCGATGACCTTTAAATGGAGGCTGGGACAGACTGGATGCCGAAGGAGGAGGACAGGGTGTTGTGGCGCAGCTTGGAAGAGGCTTATGTCCAGCCGTGGACTGCGATAGCTTAAGCGGGGACGCCTTTTATGCCTGGAGGCTTTTATTTGGATATTAAGTTTTATTTTTAGTTTTGTTTGAGTATAGTTTTGTAGCGGCATCAACATCGCCACATGTGAACTACGCGTCACACTGACGTCATGCAAAATCTTGCATCGCGCAAGCAGAGTTTACCGGGCAACTAGCATATACAACATCCCGACATCAACCGTCGGGCAGTTGCCCACCAGACACAACACCCGTCTGGTCGGAGGATCCTCCCTTTTCTATAGAGGATGAGTGAACTTTACACCCTGTTCCTCATACCTCTAAAGTTTCATTGTATTCGTTGGTATATTGGCGTGTGCTAGCTGGCATGGCAAATAAAATAATAAATTTTAGTTTAATAATAATATTTTATTCAAAAATTAAAAGGCATAAAAATGTGTACAGTTTTGCTTAAATGTAAATTATATTCTTATGAATTACGTGCCTGAACTAGGTAATCCTGTGTTTAATTGTTCTGTGTGTGTGTGTCCTGTCCTGTGTTGTTTGTATTTAATTTAATGTTCTTTGTCTCGTTTTAAATACTTTGCGTACGTAAACTTGAGCGAGCACTACTATTGCATAGAATCAAGTTTTCTAACTGAACAGACAGCTGTGCTGCTGGGGAGTTTGTGCGCCACTTTTTTTCACTAGGAACTGGTGATGGGCGTTTTTGGGGAGTATTTTATGTAATTTTGATGGTCGTAAAGTACTGATTCTCAGCCTAATTTGATTAAAATGACTTTTAATGTTGATAGTTGGTTGGTTGATTAATGTAATAAATTTGTCTTTGAAATTGATGCATCTCAATTTCGTGCTACGAGTGCGCTTTTACTACCAGTCGATCGCATGTCAGTATTCTGCGAAAATTTTCAACATGTTGGCCAAATCAATATCATGTTTTACTATGTAATCATAATCGCTCAGTATTGTAAGCATCTACTAGTGAAAAACCAAAGAGTATATAGCCAAAGAGTATATAGCCAAAAAGTATATAGCCAAAGATTATATAGCCAAAGAGTATATAGCCAAAAAGTATATAATTCAAAATTCAAATTATTTTTTTTTATTTCAGAACAAGGATCCATATAGTGTTAGTAAGTACTTAGCCTATAGAACTTAGCCTTAGTAAACTCAACAACTTAAAAATACAATAAATAAAAATCAATAGCCTACAAGAACATGTGCACGCGCATGTCTGCCAGCCCAGAGCTCGATAAATGGTCCATCAACCTTGTCCGCCAGTGTAGCTAAAATACTGTTCGGGCTACCCCTGAATCGCCGCAACATCGATGCACACCGTTTGCGCATGATGGCATGAAAGTCATCTATTCGCGCTTCCACAAACATGCCCGATGCACTGCAAAACCGAGGCAGCCCCAAATTATATTGCACGCGCAGACCGTTGTAAGCTTTTTGCGTATAAATAGCCAAAATACTAACGCTTGAAAGATGGATTTCTAATAATAGCCAGAGGCGTAAGGACAGATCCCAGTTCAAAGTACATTTCTAGTAACTACAGGCTGATATCATCTATTTATTGCTTCCCTGAACGTTTGGCATTGGAAGAATTTACGCCATTTTGGTACGAGCCATAAAATGCTACTTAAAATGGTCGTAAGGAGACGCGGATAATAAAATCGAACGTGTTTATTGCTTTGAGAATGGCGATAGTCCCAACTGCCACATTCGATGTTGGTTTTACATTACTATAAAGTTAGTAGAGGTGATAATGTAGGTAGTCTTGAAAATTGCTATAAAATCGGCCTATTAACTTCGCTAAAAACATTAGGTTTATCGTTATTATAACGCTAACTTTTGTTCTTTCTCTGTCGTGTTTACCGCAAATATACGTATTTTCTTTCTTTTCTATAAACGGTTAAAAACGACATTATCAAAATCATTACGCATGGCATTTAGATTGCTGATCGCATTTTGACGTGAAACGTCTCTCATTTTGGTCAGTAGGGGACTACTTGCAAAACCCATAATGTAACGAAATATGTTATTGGCAAGATCGATTACTTTGGAAGTAAAGCAACTACCGGTATTATTGTATTACCAGAATTTAGAGGATAGAATCGGTAGTGCATACGTCGCTGGCGTAAAAGACGCTGTTATCGCGCTCAGCACGACGCATTCGGAACTAAATTTACCATCACACGCTGTGTTTATTTAGTGATTACTCAGCAGTGCATTGATTAATCTGAGCATAAGTGGTCGCATTTGACAGAACTCAGTACGATATAGTAGGTATGATACGTGAAAGTCATACTTGTGACAATTAGAAGTTGTAGAATTTAAAAAATATATGTTTTTTTTTCAGAAATTTGACGACTGCTTTACTACTCTGTATCGTAAAAAACTAGCGTACAAGAGCTCGGGTAGCAAGAACGAGAAATTCCGGCCCTCAACGAACTTTTTTGACTTCGGTGGAACATGTTTGTCTCCAGGGAACGGGTTAGATTGAGCCAAGCGCAGGAACCACAGCTATCTACGAGTACGGCGGGTTCAAGCGGCGTAAGGCAGTCTCTAGCACCGATGTTTGATGTAACTGTGGCTGCAATAGTGGCAGAGAATGACACCAGCTCATCGACATCCACCAAAGGAGCTAGGCCTAACCTGACAGTAACAGTACAAGGCCACAGTTAGAGTAGATTATGCGTGCGCCTGATTACAGTAGGCGCTGAAATTTGGCTACAGCCCAGTTCAAGTCCGTGTTTATTGAGAACGATTTTGGACACAAGTGTGATGTATGTGACCGGTTGTGGTTCAAGAAAGATTTGAAATCAGCAACTGCAGCAAAGGCCCGATTACTAGAGGAAGTGTTTCCATGAGAGAATACCTACAGCGAACCCTAAGCTCTGCCGAACCTGCTTGGAGGCATGTAAACGTCGCCGGACGCTAGCTATAAACAGGAGCATTGAATTCAGATATTCTTCTTGCCCTATCTATCTACCAAAGCTAGGGCCTATCGAGGAGAGGTTCGTCTCCCCAAGGTTGTCGTACATGCAGATACGATGGCTGCAACATGCATGACAATACGGCATTGTGGGACAACTAATTAATATTCCGGTTAACGTAAACAACATGGTGAAAACCCTACCCCATCAGTAAGACGACGATTATGCGATAAATGTTAATACTAAGCAGTCACAACCTAGTCAAATATGAACGGCAGTGACTTAGTTTAAAAAACTTTTATTACAGTAATTAGGAGGTGTGCTCGATTAGAGCGATACAGACGGAATCGCTTACGAACTATTGGTACTTATTATAAAAGCAAAGGTTAACCTAGGCTATGGGGCCTCCTTGGCTATGGGGCCTCCATGGCTATGGGGTCTTCATGGCTATGGAGGATGAGTGAACTTTACACCCTGTGTGTTTCCTCATGTCTGTGACCCCAAAGCGCAGCCTTCATTTCAGCGTGACAACATCATCATCATCACTTCCTCAGCTTTCGAGCGGTGAGTTACACAGCCAGCCGGCACCGCGGCTTCAGCGGGTATTCTAACCACCAGCATGCAGCGAACGCGCATACCTGGTCATCACCCTCAGCAAAGCAACCTTGGCACGGCACACTGCTTTTTTGGCCGGTTCACAAGAAGAGCCCTTAAACCCTCTATGGAGGATGAGTGAACTTAACACCCTGTTTCTTATACCTCTATAAACCTACCCGGTTTTTTTGAAAAGGATACAAGATGCGCCACAACTACTCAAAAATGTTCTTTAATGGAAAGGATGTATCAATTGAGTCAATTACTGTGTATAGTTTAAGTTTTATTTCTTTGTACTACTTTTCCCATGTTGAGTCAGTACTATCTTTTTGCTGTCCCGTGTGGTGCCGCACGTACAGAATAGCACCATCTCATTTCTTCCCGTGGGTGTCGTAAAAGGTGACTAAGGGAACCTAGGGAACTAGAAAATGGGCAGCAGCGTTATCTACGCATATAAACACCATACTGCGATCGCCAACCCGCCTGCCAAGCGTGGCGATTATGGAAAACCCCCCTTTGGGGGAGGCTTATGTCCAGCAGTGGACGTCTTTCGGCTGAAATGATGATGATGATCCTTTTGCTGCAAACTGAACAACCGTTCTTATATTAGTGTCCACAGAATAACTTCATTCATCTTTCATCATCCTGCTTAGCCCAGTTCCAAAAAATTGAGTCCTATTAGTACGTATAAACATAACATAATATGATCACTCCTGTATTGCCCCAGGGCTTAGAGGCACAGTTGTACCTAAACAGCCACGTCGCCAGTTCCTATTATTTCATACATTTGCTGTTGGTTTCAGATTCAGATTCAGATTATTTATTTGTAAACATAGGTGTGTGAGATGTTAAATTTTCGTAAGTTCTCTATGCTTTGCAAGGCGTACAAATATTAGCATGAGTTAAAACTCATGCTAATATTTGTATTATTTAAAAATATCAAATTAAAATTATAGAAACAGCTAGAGAGGATAAATCAACATAATATTCCCCTGTCAATTAATTAAATTGCAAATAAAAACTATAATTTCAAAACAAGAACCAAATTAATAAAATATTTCAAAAAAGTCAACAATAAAAATAATAAAACAGAAATGTAAAAAAAATAAAATAAAAATAGGATAACTGTCAAATTAATACAAGAGTGTCAATTTATGTCTACTTATGTATATTAATTATAGGTCACTGAAGGAGGGATTATAGAACTGTCATCCAAATAGTCCTTTATTGAGTAATAACATTTATCGATTAAAATTTTCATGAGTACACTTTTGAATTTGTCCCGATTTAATGATTTTAATGTCTCAGGCAGCTTGTTAAATATTTTTGTGGCCATACAGAAAGTACTTTTATTCATTAGGGCTGTTCTGCCATGTGTTATTTCGAGCTCTAACTTATTTTTGTCGCGTTACTTTCTATAGTAGCTTTTGGAAGCTATTTTGTATTGCGAGATGTGTGTTTTGACAAATATATTAGTTTCGTAGATGTACAATGATAGTAGAGTAAGAATGTTTAGGGTTTTAAGCCGAGAACTGCAATAACAAATGACCACGTTTATCAAACGACGTTTTTCAATACACTTTTGAAGAAATAAAATAATATAACGAAAAATATTTTTGTCATGAATTATTAGGAAACTATGATTTAATTTTCTTTTATTTTTCCGCGCTTTGGTTTCGCCAGGTTGAAGAAGAAGCAAAGGTATAAAGCCGATAAACAGCCTAATATGAAAAATATAAAATTCTAATATTTTTGAGTTTAGAACACAAACAAATGTTAATTTGTTCATAAACGTTTTTTTTAAAATGTAATAATCTTGGTATTCTATTTATAAACATTATTTAAAAATATTGACGCCATAAAGACGCATCTTTGCCGAGATTAAAAAAAAATCACCGCCGAATAGAGAGAACCGTCTCTGACGCGAGACGGTGTGAATAGAGGCATTGAACCAATTTAGACTAAGTATGGGTTTATGTTATCTGTGGCAATTTTTATTCCCGCACACGTGTTGGAAAATAAAAAATCGCACGCGTGTGAAATACATTGCATTGTGAACCTAATCCTAGTGCGATATGAACCAGTTTTCGAGGAAGTGTATTGAAAAAAAATAACAGATATCCAATAGAACCTCATTGTCATAATCTGCCAGCCTTTTCCCATGTTGGGTACCTCACTTCCAGCCTAACCACATGCAGCTGAATACCAGTATTTCAGATGGAGCGACTGCCTATTTTCTTTATTTTTACTTTAACATAAAACGGCCGAAGGCCAATTACATTAGTTAAAGGGGATCCCTTCTTTTCGCATAATGTTCTTTGTCCTAATATACTTCGGCATAACGATTTTGGCACAATTTGTTTTGGCAAAATAATACTTCGCCATAATTTTTTTAGACATACATTTTATGTTGGCATAATCATCTTAAAGACTAATTTGTTTTGGCATAAATTTGATTCGTATAACGTTAGTAGGCCTAATGACTATTAGCATAATAATATTTAGGCATACAATTTTTCCTTTTCTAGTAGATACGTACTCCAGACTTTGGGTGGAAATGGTGGTGGCGAACTTGTAGTACCCCATACATAATTCTGATCAAACCAATTTGCTATAGTTTCTGTAACAATTAAATAATATTGTTGGTTAAAAATTTAATATGCTGTGCAACAAAAGTTAGTGACAGAACCGAATTGCTGCAAAACTGACTCCACGTAGTCTTGTTTGTCCTACCCCTAGAGTGTAATTTAAAATCGCGTAGGCGCGTGGGGCCGCCGGAGGCCCGCAGCGCCGGAGCCGTGACAGAAACCCTGCCTGCTGCATGCTGCATGCTTGCTTGTTTGCTGCATGCTTGCTTGCATGCTTGCTTGCACGCTGTATGCAAATTTATGCTTTAGGATATTATGCTTAAAAAAGTTATGCTTTAGAACTTTATGCTTAATAAATGTATGCTTTAGAATATTATGCTTAATTATTATTATGGTTAGAGAAATTATGCTTAAAAAATTATGCGTAAGCTGTTATGCGTATTTATATTATGCGAAAATATAATTATGCCAAACAAAATTATGCTAAGTTATATTAGGCCTTAAAATTTTATGCAAATGGATAGGGAACCTAGTTAAAGACACAACACATTATATTAGTACAAAAACTTTTTACAAAAAAATAATAACCGACTACCAAAAATAACACTACAAAGTGAAAAATAACTTTAATTTCGGAAGTCGGTGGCAAAAAACTCAAATACAGATCCAAAGACACCGAATATAGTCGGTTATTATTTTTTTGTAAAAAGTTTTTTATTTTTCACTTTTTAGTGGGGCAGTTTTGAATTTATCTAAGGTACAATAGCCTAATGTTAACTGCTTATCACCTTTTATAAAATATTGCTTTTCCCGATGCCGGGATGTTGATGGTTGAGGAGTTCTCCTGGTAAGAACCAGGAGAGCTGCCACTCACCATATGCATATGCATATTATGGTTTGAGGGACAGTGCTCTCGACCTTCTGACTTCTTATCTGAACAACAGAATTCAGAGGGTTGATGTTAATGGCAAGAGATCTGCAGGATCTGCGGTCACTATGGGCGTTCCGCAGGGTTCAATTCTAGGTCCATTCTTGTTTCTAATTTATATAAATGACTTACCTTTTCACATAAGGGATAATCACAAGATTGTATTATTCGCAGATGACACTTCACTCATTTTTAAAATCAAACGTCAGCTAGTCAATTTTGAACATGTTAACGATGCACTCTCTAAAGTTGTCCATTGGTTTAATGTAAATAATCTTCTCCTGAACGAGAAAAAGACTAAACTCATTAAATTTTCAATGCCAAATGTCAGGCAGCTAACTACTAATGTTCAACTTAATGGAATAGAGTTGGACCCTGTTGAGTCGACAGTTTTTCTTGGAATAACTATTGACGGTAAATTACAATGGGGCCCACACGTAGAAAAATTGTCAGGAAGGCTTAGTTCGGCCGCATATGCTGTTAAAAAAATTAGACAGATTACTGATGTAGATACTGCCAGAATTGTTTATTTTAGTTATTTTCATAGTCTTATGTCGTATGGGATCCTTCTCTGGGGAACATGTGCGGACATTAATAATATCTTTATTTTACAGAAAAGGGCTGTTCGAGCCATTTACAATCTAGGTCCAAGAGATTCACTTCGTGAAATATTCAAAGAAATAGATATTCTGACTGTAGCCTCTCAATATATACTTGAAAATCTATTATATGTACACAAAAATAAATCAAATTTTAAGAAAATGTCCGATATTCATAGTTTAAATACCAGGAATAAACACAATCTTGCTGTACATCGCACTCGCCTCCACAGAGTAGGCAACTCTTTCATGGGTCAATGTATACGCTTTTACAACCAACTTCCTACTGACATTCGGAACTTACCCATTAAACGATTTAAAATCTGTATTAAAACTAAACTTTGTAAAAAAGGGTACTATAAGATTTCTGATTATTTAGAGGACAAAAAAGCTTGGGATTGAGCTGCTCGCTCTGCTAGCCTTGTGATAAAACTTGACATTTTAATTATTATGCATGATTTTATATACATATTGACATTGCAGAATATTGTATACAATTTTACATGAATGTTTACTTTGAAAAGTATTATATTTACTGCTTTAATTTATTGTGAATGTGAGCACTATGTGGATCATTTTTTTTTTTCTTTAAATGTTTTCCTTTCTTTTCTCAGTTAAGTTTTAATGATGGTCTGACATTTTGAGCGCTTTATGCGGCCTACCCAAATGTCCTTTTTTTGGTACTGTTCGTCGAGTCGTTGAGCTCCTTAAGTTTTGAGTTGAGCTGCACGATTACTGACAAATGCTTACACTGATTGGTCAGGTCCGCTCAAATTTGCGTGGTTCTTTCCTCAAAAGATCATTTCAGACACGGATCTACATGGTCCTCACATGATCTGACCAAGATTATGTCTGGACTTTAAAAGAGACTTTGACCCCTGAGTTTGTTTCGCCATTTCTTCTCAGGGGTAGTCAGATAGGAAATGTCGGCTACATCAAATTTTTTTTTTTTTTTATATGACGTGTAAAAGTGATTTTAATATCCTATTTACAGAATAAACGATTTCATTTCATTTCATTTCATAGTGACGAGCATAAATTGCTTAATCGCAACCCGTTAAATAGGTACTCATTATTATATTGTTTCGGTGGCCATCTGTGGTCTCCATCATCAGTTCCACTTCACCAAATGGTACTTTTGGAGAGCAAATGCACGAGTTACTATAAAAAATACCCAAATTGCTATAGGTTTGCATATAAAATTTGAGGGTTTCCCTCGATTTCCATGAGATCCCCTCATCAGATTCTGATTTGGTGGCAATGGGACCACCTCGGGAGTATACTCTTTCAAACAAAAAAAGAATTTTTAAAATCGGTTCATAATTGACGGAGTAATCGCGTAACAAACATACAAAAAAAAAAATGAACATACAGTCGAATTGAGAACCTCCTCCTTTTTGGAAGTCGGTTAAAAACAAAAGAATACAGCTACTCGACAGTCATACGCTCATCTCACAATACTCCAGACATGTTGACAAGATCTTCTTCCATTCATCCGCGAACACATCACAGTGAGGCTTAGCGTCCAAAAGAGCGTTGAGCGCAGAGAGTGTGCGAGGGACAGGAGACTGGGCTCGAGCGACGATTCGACTCCAAGGCACGGCGAACAATCTGTGCCTCCTGCTACGGTTAAAGTTCATCGAAGCAAAAAGATGGGACAGTTCGTCATTCAATTCAGGAGCATCTGTTTTTCCTTGAAGGATCTTACACATATTAATAATTTGGTATTTTTTTCTTCTAACCTTGAGAGAGTTATAACCTAAACAGCCTAAAAGAAAGCCTATCTGACCTCTACAACCCATTTACTGGGTAACACGATATTTCTTGGTTAGACTAGTTAGCTGCTTGGTCTTGGTAGCTGTCCAGTAGTACCTACCTAACCTTATAAAATGTAAATTACTTAAATTAAAATACCGGTCCGAACTCCATTGTCGTGTTAATCACCCACAAGTAAACCACGAGGGTAAGACGTGACTAAGTGAGATTTCGTCGGAAATCCGTCATTTCGAGACAAGATGGCGGACACCCACGGATTCATTATAAAGGACTACATTTATTACCTGTCGTAGACGCAAGGTTTGGGTTTAGGATTATTAATTTTCTCACACAGGCTATGTGGAACAATGTGCCACAATTTCATTAAAAGCTTGTAATATAATTTACAGGAGAAACGTGAATGAAGGTTGTTAAGATAACGCTCGAATAGAATGTTAAAAAAATATAAGGACCATGAATGTGGGCCCCTTCGTTGACCCACAACTAAGCTGGGCGGATGCTGGTTGATAAATGAAACAGAAGATTATGTTGTTCCAAGAGAGTGCTTCCTTACTTTGCTATTTACTGTGGCGGAGCTAGAGCTGAACTGACTGTTTGACGTGAACTACCTTGATTTTGACAAACAGTCAGTTCAGCTCTAGCTCCGCCAAAGTTCACGTCGTAGAGGATTTTCAGACATGGAACATGGACATGGTCTTATCAAGGACACTTAAATCAATCGCCTCAGCCACAGCTGGACATAGGCCTCTCCCGAGCTACGCCACAACGCCTGTATTTTTTCATAAATTTATTTATCATTTATTTCACTAAACTGGCACAAACAGTGTAGTTACAACAACAGTGTTAATTTGAAAATTCGACCTTCTATAACTAACTCGAGAACCTTCCTACTTTTTGATCTAGAAATAAAACCAATAAATAAATAGTAACAACTTCAGTAATTTCTGACGCCAATGACGAGTAGTTAGTCCGAGTGTATAAAAGTAGGTCAAACAAATTCATTAGGGTATAGACGTTTCAAACAAATGATAGATTTGAAAACTTTTCAGTCAGGCTCTGAAAAATATTTGGTGCCTCTATTGTATATAAACAGTAGTTTGTAGCTGCTTAAATTAATTTTGGTAAGTGTTGAGAAGTTCACTAATTTCCTGAGATCATGGCCGGTGTCAAATCACTAGGCTTGTAGGAAAGTGGTGAAAAAAATATTTTTTTAAAGTGTTTCAATGACACTTAATTGCACGGAAACCTTACCCGCAGAAAATTAATAACTCATCATATTAGGTATCCTTACTGATGATATTACATCTTATTTATTATTTTTTTTAAATTGTGACGGGACCTTAGCACATTGCGCCTAACCTAATGTTATTAATAATATGGTAATTAATGCGTCGTGTCATCATAGAATTAGTTCGTTAAAAATAAAAAAAGTAAGCTCAAAAACTAAATACTGAAAAATTAAGTTCAAAAAAGTATGAATCAAGAAAATATTGTCTACTGAAATTGTTATGTACAAACTATTCAATATTTATCGTCTATTAAATAAGCAACTTACACGTAATGTATTTTAATATATTTAATACATATTCATAGTGATGTACAGATGATAGCTGAGGACATATGCCCTAAGTTTGTTATTTATCCTAACAAAACAATGTATTTATAGAGGTATGTAGAACAGGGTGTAAAGTTCACTCATATCCACCATACAAAAGGGAGCATCCTCCGCCCAGACGGGTGTTGTGTCTGGTGGGCCACGCCCGACACAGACGGTTGAAGTCGGGATGTAATATAATATGCCAGTTGTGCGGTAAACTCTGCTTACGCGATGCAGGATTTTTACGTGATGTTAGTGTGACGCGTAGTCCGCATGTGGCAATGTTGACCCCGCCACACATTCTAGCAGTAGTAAGCGACTATAAGCTTTTACCCAAAAATTGTATGTGACGTCACATAGCCTATACCAGCGGACGATCTAGACGCTTCCAACGATACTTCATTTGTCAAAATAATGATAAAAGTTTTAGAAGTTATGAAGGAACAGGTAAACATACATCTATGTATAGATCAAAATCATAACCCCTCGTACCTCGTGTTTGCTTCACTGTAGTCGGGTAAAAAGTTGGTAAGGCTCAAGGGTAATTTCAGCGATACTTTTATATTCCTCGTCATATTCAAACAGACCCTATAAATTCAACAGTCGTACAAAGTTACATAATTGTAGTCTCTCAATTTCAAAACAGTCGCTGCCCATTTTCAATTCAAAGTCAAACACGGCCAGCCAGAATGTAGTGGTCACCATTCCGAATATAACATCGTAACTCAAACAGGTCGCTGGTCACTGACAGACCGGCGGCGAATGATATTAGTTATATCCTGTTAGTGAATAACTTAGTTTGTGCTTTGGACTGCGGTTAGGAAGGATAGGAGTGATACATTCGAGCTTATTATTACGGTAATGTATTACTGTATTGTAGATTTTAATTTGTACTAGCTGAAGTCCGCGACTTCGTGAATTTTATACAAATATACAGGATGGAAACTAGCCTATATCCTTCTCGAGGTCAGAACGATTGATTCAGTGGTTTAGGCGTGAAAAAGTAACAAAACTTTGTTACAAGGGACAAGCAAAGTTTTGTTACTTTTTATCAGAACTGGAAACCTCAACCTGAAGCTGACAACTGGTATCATCAGAGAAATAGTCCTAATATCTGAAAGTACCAACGCCTCCATATTTTAATATCTGAAAAAATTACCTACGTAACGTATTCTTCATTTCCAATCCATCTCTGAATACAAAGTTAGAAAAATACGAAAGAAATCACTAATATCATTACAATGCTCATACATGTTCACAAACGATTACCATAATCAAATGCTAAACCGAAATAATATAATACGTAGGGATGGGATAGATGTAGCCGTATCCGAACGTTATCCGAATCGATAATACGAGATATCCGAAACCTTTGTAACCGTATCTGTAATCATAATTTGGGAACTTATGTGGCTTATTTACTATTGATATCTTCAAAGGAATATTATTCTATCATGTAGATACAATGTTGAGTAAAGTTAGAATTTTTGTAACAAAATTGACGTTTAATATCCGAATTTTTCGTGAAAAGGTTTACTGTAGATATATTCTTGTATGTTTTCCTTGTTTGTATATATGCCCGTACCCTTACCTGATATGTCTCAACTAGACTCAGCCTAACGCAGTCCACTGCCGGACATAGGCCTCTCCCATGCTGCGCCACATCATCCTGTTCTCCACCTTCTATATCCAGTATATCCCAGCCAAATTTTTAAGGTCTTCGGCCCATCTAGCTGGGGGGCGTTCTACACTACGTTTGCCAATACACGGTTTCCACTCCAGGACCTGTCTGCTCCACCGGCTATTGGTCCTTCGACAAACATGGCTAGCCTACTGCCACTTCAGTTTGCTTACTCTGCAAGCTATGTCAGTAACTCTGGTTCTTTTCCGGATAATTTTATTCCTGATTTTAACCTTCAAAGAGACTCCGAGCATAGCCCGCTCCATAGCGCCATGAGCCACCTTGAATTTGTGACATGTCTGACTGTCAGTGTCCACGTTTCGGCACCGTTAGTCATGACGGGCAGGACGCACTGGTTGAAGACCTTAGTCTTCAAACACTGCGAGATAGGCGACGAGAAGTTTTCCAAACTGTTAAGTGCCTTTATTGAAAATAGATCGCGAAACAAATATTTTTAGTACCTAATCGGAAAAGGTTAATCACTAGATTGGCTCCAGTAAAGTGTCGTGCGTAATATTGCGTTGTTATTGTATTTGTATTACGTAGTTTTTGGATACCAGTGGCCTACTACGCCTTTACATCTATTTTTCATAATTGTGGAAACTTATAATTATGTGTTACTAATTTAATCATACTTCAAAATAAATTATGAACTCTACTATTAAGGTTGAAACAATTATAACCTCGTTTCGTAGTTTTAATTCTATTTTCACTTTATTCAGCTTACATTTTGCAATGTCCGTCGCGTGAAAGCGAAGTATTAAAAGGTTAATAATTAACGCGGTATTTATTTACAAGGTTGAACACGAATTGAAGTAAAATTGTGGGATTTTAAAATGAAAAAGCGCTTACGTTTTTAAACTGCTATAATTATGTTTGCTTCATTTTTTTCTAGTGCTTAAGGAGGCGTACAATGGTACACTAGCGCCGCTTCTTTAATAAAATATTATCTCAGACACGAAGCAACAAAATACGATCTAGAGGAATGTTCTTTAGATCGTATTTTGTTGCTTCGTGTCTCAATTTAAACTTTATAAAAGGTATTAGAAAATTCTAGACACACTTACCGAGGTAACGTATTGAGCGTTGTTCATAATTCCTTCTCAGTCACGAGATAATATGTTATGAAAGAAGTGGCGCTAGTGTGCCATTGTACGCCCTCTTAACTTATCAACTTAGGCTGTAATAATGTTGTTCCTACATAGAAAGATTGCACAATAAGATTAGGTAATAATTAAAAGTTTTGCCTGAAAATGAAGACTAAGGTAATTTGAATACGCCAAAAAATATCTGATAAAGAGATGTACCATCCCTATTATATGGAAATATCGATATCGATAGGCGTTGAAAGAAAATACGCATTACCATAGAAATGGGTCACGATTGAAGAGGCGGCGGCGCACGCGGCCGTCATCGGTGACAGTGGCAAGAAAATAAACTGGCGATGGCAGCTAGAATTATATTGTCATAATACTAAGGGTAAATTGAGTTTGTTTGTTGAAAGTTACATTTTTATGAAAAAGTTATTCGTTTGATCCGATTCTGGAAATCCGATTTCCCAAAGGGTTTGCTTTGATTCGTAAAAACTTGGCGGAGGTCCATAACAAAAGTTTGGGCAAGATTTTGGTTTAAAGCCCAGCAATATAGCATTAATTGACGAATTCGAGATTTTGACGAGAGTTGAGCGATAGAGACCTTCCGCGTCCACGCTTCTTGCGCTTTAGCGCCCTTTTCTACCTTGGAGTTACACATTTTTAAAATCGCTGCAGAACAAAAACTTTGCTAAATCTGCCCCTTGGCAGACCCCAAGGCAAGGTCGCCATGAAATGTTGGGGGTCCTAGGGTCTTTTAAATCAGACCACCAACTCGAACGAACGTACTTTAATCAATGTAATAAAGGAATATATTTTATAATGCGCATTAAAGTGAAGTGCTAACTTAGCTTAATATTATACGTATGTCCTAAAGGAGCGTACTTACTACGTTATGCACTATTAGGGAGCATACTTACACTTCAGGGAAAGAAAGTCAGATTTTCTCATTTTAGTATCTGAAATGGTTTATTTTTAACCAGGAACCGCAAAAAACATAGGATGACACGAGGGTTTTGTTACTCTACGTTAATACTTAATTTCGTTTTTCGTTCCAGATGATTATGCAAAATGCATTCTAAGTACATAAACGAAGGTATATACGTAAACGGCAAGTCATAAAATTTCACTTTATTTCCGTTCGTAATCAATAACTTTTTACGAGCTTGGGGAATATTCATTAAACGTCAGCCAAAGGAAACATCAATTTAATATTTTTACACATAGATGGGATATGCGCAAGAGAAGGAAGATGTAGCAAAAAACCTATAAAGGCTCGTAGAGACTGGTTCGATATCACGGGCGCGACAGGCACCGACAAAGAAATTGTGCTACTAGAGTCGCGTCGCGCACGCGATATCGCACCAGTCTGTACAACCCTTTAATTTGGCAGATAAGTTAATTTTGCTAGCAGTAGGACAGCACAAGTTATTTAAAAAAACCGGCCAAGTGCGAGTCGGACTCGCGGACGAAGGGTTCCGTACCATTATCTATAAAAATGCAAAAAATCACGTTTGTTGTATGGGAGCCCCCCTTAAATAATATATTTGTTTTATTTTAATTTAATTATTTATTTTTAAAGTGAAACTAAATATTCTGTAAATATTATTTATATAGCGTATACTATAGCGTCTACCTGTTGCCGTTATCAATATAGAGCAAAAACGAGCAAAAAAATCAGGGTTGTTGTATGGGAGCCGCCTTAAGTATTTGTTTCATTTTGTTTTTTAGTATTTGTTGTTATAGCGGCAACAGAAATACATCATCTGTAAAAAATTCAACTGTCTAGCTATCACGGACATGGAGCTTGGTGACAGACGGACAGAGAGACAGACGGTGGAGCCTTAGTAATAGGGTTCCCGTTTTACCCTTTGGGTACGGAACCCTAAAAAAGGGTAATTTTAAATGACAGTGATAAAAGCAGCGAATGGGATTTAATGGCTTATTCCCAGGCGCTCCAAAATTTTATTCCCGGCGGCTCCAAAATAAATATATTCGTTTAAATGAGTAGGGCCGTAATTTAAGAAATGGTCATATTTATTTGAAAAACAAACGTATTAAAGGCTCGTATAGACTGGAGAAATATGACGGGTGCGACAGGCAGCGCGCCAGTCTGTACGAGCCTTTAATCAATCAAAACACCGATTTTATTTGAATGCCAGTAGATATAACTATCTGTTATACCTACGGTTCTATGCTTACAGGGAAATATTCTGTTATTGAATTCCCAGGCTTTTGCGCGTCATAGCATTAATATTAAAGTTTATTTGCTCGCTTCGAGACTGAGCAATATTGTTGTTACGGTGATTAATAGGTATTTCAATATTTTTACAAGGCAATCTCTTCAAATAAATGGTATTTCATAAATAGTGTATCTCTGTCATATCTCTCTGACAGGTTATGTGAGTTTATTTTATTTTACTACAGGTCATTATTTTATTTTAATTTTATTTACATTCAAGATTGACACAATCTTCTCATTACAATGTTTTTTTAATGAGTTGTATTGCAATATGTGGTTAGCTGGCAACCTCGACAATTGATCATATTAATCTTGCCTGAGCAACCAGCTGCAAATTCGTCATGCTCCCTTAGATATTACTGCTTCCGGTAGCGTCGGGGTCGGGTTGCCTCCTTCCCTAAAATATGGCGATAGGGATAGTGACTGATATTTGGGTTAATATGCTCGTAAACGGCTTGTGGTGACTGGTCATCTTGCTGACCATGGTTTTGTTATTGTTATTAGTAATTAACTATTTATTGATTTTACTATTATGGTCCTAGTATAATGAAATGAAATCGTTTATTCTGTAAATAGGATATTAGAATCACTTTTACACGTCATATAAAAAAATAAAAAATAAAATCTAGATGTAGCCGACTACCCCTGAGAAGAAATGGCGAAACAAACTCAGGGGTCAAAGTCTCTTTTTCTTATATCACTAGTGACTTCGAGTTACAGCAATGAAAACATAATCCAGCATTGCTCATGTAAGCGGGCACGCCCTTTATGCCTCGAGGCTTTTATTTAGTTCTGTTTACGTTTTTTATTTCTGCTTGAGTATGAAATAAAATAAAAATTGCCTTTATTTCCTATGACCTTTTGTACATAAACAAGTTCTTAAAGACTAATATCATATTTTATTTAAATATGATAATTTCTGCTTGTTAACCCTATAATAGCAAATTAAGTATTATAGGCTATTGTTATATTATTTTTAGACTGTCTTGAGGCCTCTTTGGTTGAGTACAGTTTGTTTTAAAAGTTTTTGTTAGTATTTTGACGTGACATTATTATGGCAAATAATTTAATTTAATGTTTTGTAAGTAATATTAATTATTTTACATACTATTGTATAGAATCAAGTTCTTCTAACTGAACAGACAGCTGTGCTGCTGGGGAGTTTGTTGCGCCACTTTTCCTTCCCAGCTAAAGCACTAGGAAGTGGTGAAGGGTGCCCGGCGTTTTAAGGAACTGTCCTATGTAATTTTGACGTGCAAAATGTGGTGATTTTCAGCCTAGTTTCCATATATTTCTTCTCCGGCATCCTATAAGCTAAAAAAGTGTAAAAATAAATCGTTTGTGTGAAATGGTTCGTCGCTTCACTGAGAAAAAAATTACTGAATTTACAAATTAAATGTGTATTCATTTTAAATTGGCCAACCTTTTTGGTTTTATGTTGTCCCTCCACATAAACCCAAAAAATTAAGTTTTTTAATATTCAGGACAGAAAATGTCCATAATTATAATATGCGCCAACGCAGTAGTAGCGATCAAAAGTCTGAGTAAAATCTTGACAATTTTCGCTCTATAAATCTATCCTTGTCAAGGTTTAATTATGGCTTGCCCGCGGCTTTGCCCACGTGGAGGTTAGAAATTTTCCAACGGTATCATAATACAGATACAGTGTTCTAGTCATAGCCCCTATCCGTGTGCCAAATTGCATCCAGATCCGTTCAGTCGTTAAGGCGTGAAAAGACTGAAATGTTTTTTGCGCTAAGTAACCGTTTAAGACAGATATATGCCAGTGACCTTGAATAGTTAGCTTGCGTGTTCTGTACTGAGCTCACGCAACGCGTCGTACGTTCAGCCAGTAATAGGACTCTACCATCAAGGAGCGCTGTCCAAGTTGACGCATTATTAATTTATTATACACAAAACAAAAAGTATTTTAATAAAACGCGTATACTAAAAGATCAATAATTACATTATCTTTAAATTGGTATAGGTTTTAGAAAAATACGCTTGGTAGATGTTGCGCCATTCTCAGTTTTTTTATCCGCGTTAGACATAAGTTTAGAAATTAATTTCACTATGTAATATACATAATCTTAAATATTAAATTATTGAGAAAATGCTCTAATTTAACATATATTTTTTTCAAATCATTAACACTACTCGTTTTGACGTGATTTTCAGTATCAAATCATTAAAAGTCGGTTATCGTCGCCTTAATGTTAACGCATTACTAACACAGTGTAAGGGACATCGACGTGCTAACTTACATGAATTTAGTACCTACATATGAAATAAATTCAACGTTGATGGTCTAGAATTATTTTCTTTCATTTACAGGGTTAAATTAGTCAGCGAAACTCCGCAGACGTGATGGGTCATCATTTCAGCCGAAGGACGCCCACTACTGGACATAAGCCTCCTCCAAAGGGAGGGGAGGGGTTGTCATAATCCCCATGCTTGGAAGGCGGGTTGGCAATCGCAGTATAGTGTCAAAATGCATAAAGAACGCTGCTGCTCATTCTTTTATATGTGACCAGACAGCTGTGCTGCTGGGGGGTTTGTTGCGCCACTTCTTTTTCCCAGCTAAAGCACGAGGGAGTGGTAAAGGGTTTTTGGGGGACTGTCTCATGTAATTTTTGACGTTCGAAAAGTGAATAAATGACCTAGTTTGAATAAATGACTTTTGATTTTGATTTCTATAGTAAGTCCCTTAGTCGCCTTTTACGACACCCACGGGAATAAATAGGATGGTAAACGATAAATGATTTATTTTCGGTTTGTACAAACACTTGTACACGTCAAACATATTTAAAAAAAAAACAACTAGATGAGGTCGGCATTTCGTAACTGACTACTCTGAGAAGAAAGGCCGAAACAAACTCAGAGGTCACAGCCTCTTTTAAAGTCCAGCCATAATCTTGATCAAATCATGTGAAGACCATGTAGATTTGTGCCTGAAATGATCTTTTGATGAAAGAATCACACAGATTGAGGGGACCTGTCCAGTCAGTGCACGCATTTGTCAGTAGTCGTGCAGCTCAACTCAGAACTTGAGGAGCTCAACGATTCAACGAACAATACCAAAGAAAGGACATTTGGGTAGGCCGCATAAATTACTCAAACTGCTAGACAATGATGAAAACTAACTGAGTAAAAACAAAAATAAACAATAACCCACATAGTCTTCACATTTACAATACCTACTTAATTAAAACAATATAATACTTAACAAAGTAAATATTCATGTCATTGTATAAATAAAATTCATCAATGTCAATGTGTTTATAAAATACGGATAATTAATCTCGGTCAGATCATTTGAGGACCATGTAGATTGGTAAATGATAAATGATTTATTTTCTGTAAGTAGGTTTGTACAAACAATTTTACACGTCAAACATATTTAGAAACACAAAAAAAACTAGATGAGGTCGGCGTTTCGTAACTGACTACTCTGAGAAGAAAGGCCGAAACAAACTCAGAGGTCACAGTGTCTTTTAAAGTCCAGACATAATCTTGGTCAAATCATGTGAAGACCATGTAGATTGGTGCCTGGAATGATCTTTTGATGAAACTAAGAGAAAAATAAAACAAAAACAATGACCCACATAGTCCTCACATTCATAATAATTAAAATAATATAATACTTTACTAAGTAAATATTCATGTCATTGTTAATGTAAAATGATAAATAAAAAACAAAAAGAAAAATATATGTATATAGTGGCAAAAAAAATGTATATAAATCAAATCAAAATTCACTGTAAATTTATTGGAGCAGCTCAATTCCAAGCCTTTTTGTCCTCAATATAGTCTTTAACTGTATAAAAGGCTTTCTGTCACAGTTTCCGCTTTATAAAACATTTGAATTTATTAAGGCTTAATTCTTGAATATGGCTAGGAAGTTTATTATAGAAACGTATACACTGGCATCTAAATGAGCCACCTATTTTTTTAAGCCTGGTTGTAGGAACAACAAATTTGTGCTTGTTCCTAGTGTTTACATTGTGGATATCACTGTATTTTTTAAACATATTAATATTTTTATGTGCATACAAAAGATTTTCATAAATGCACTGAAAAGCTACAGTCATTATATCGATATCTTTAAATTTGTCTCTGAGGGAGTGTCTGGGACTTAATTTATAAATTGAACGAATTGCCCTTTTTTGTAAAACAAAAATTGATTGAATATCGGCGGCATTTCCCCACAACAGAATACCGTACGACATTACACTATGAAAATAACTAAAGTATACTAAACGGGCTGTCTCTAAATCATTAAATCACGAATTTTCCTAACGGCGTATGCTGCAGAGCTAAGCGTTTTTGACAATTTATCTATATGGGGGCCCCTTTGAAGCTTGGCATCCAAAGTTATGCCTAAAAACACTGTGGTATCTTCGGGTTTCAACTCTGCACCCTCTATGAGCACACTAGTTTTGACTTGTCTAACATGAGGTATTGTAAACTTAATACATTTAGTTTTTTTCTCGTTAAGGAGTAGGTTATTAACATTAAACCAGTTAACTACTTTTTCCTGGGCATTATTTACATTGTCAGTAACCAACTGCTGACGTTTGAGTTTAAATAAAAGTGAAGTGTCTGAAATGGTCTTTTGAGGAAAGAACCACACAGATTTGAGTGGACCTGTTCAGTCAGTGCACGCATTTGTCAGTTATCGTGCAGCTCAACTTAAAACTTAAGGAGCTCAACGATTCGACGAACAATACCAAAGAAAGGACATTTGGGTAGGCCGCATAAAGTACTCAAACCGCCAGACCATCATTAAAACTAAGAAAAAAAAAAAAACAAAAACAATGACTCACATAGTCCTCACATTCATAATAATTAAAATAATATAATACTTTACAAAGTAAATATTCATGTCATTGTTATTTTAAAATGGTATATAAAAAACAAGAAGAAAATTTTTTTGGGGCATCAACCGCCTGTAGTGTAGTCGCTTGAAATGTTTTTTCGTTAAAACTTCACAGACGTGTTGGATATCAATAATAAAACCGATTTTCCCAACTCATACTTCCAAGAACACCACAAACCGCGGTCGTTGACCCCAAAAACAGAAATCAACATATCTTTTCATTTTAATTTTTTCGTGTTTAGATAAATAGATATACTCATAACATTTGCGGAGTTTCGCTAGGTAATTTAATTTGAACATGTATATAAAAACTGAACTAGCTGCGCCCCGCGGTTTCACTCGCGTAAGAATATCGGGATAAAAAGTAGCTTATATGTTAATCCAGGATGTCAGCTACCTCCATACGGACGGTTTTGCGGGGCTAAGTCCGTATGTAAAGAAAACGTATTTAATAAATAAATAATAAAATACAAAATTTTAACAAAATTGGTTTGAGTGTGAAGAAGTAAAAAACACACAAACATATTATCAAACTTTCGCCTATAAAATATTAGTGGGATTCAGAGTAACAGTTTGCGCGTCGATTTCCTTTGCACCCTGTAGATATAGATACCGCGTAGTGTTAGTGAAAACGGGTAATCACTACATAGTATAAAACAAAGTCGCTTCCCGCTTCCTGTCTGTCTCTATGTATGCTTAGACCTTTATAACTACGAAACTGATTTTGATGCGGTTTTTTTAATAGATAGAGTGATTTAAGAGGAAGGTTTATTATATATTTAGAAAAAGCCACGCGGGCAAAGCCGCGGGCTGCAGCTAGTACTGTATAATTAAACAAAACATAGGTACCATCAAGCCTTGTTTCCCCGAAGTGTTAGGCAGAGGTGTACCTACCTATAGTAGGTACACCCACATTTCACCAGCTTTGTTTAAGTCCCAAGTAATAGGCGAGCCTATTGCCATCAACTGAGGTCGAATCCAGACTCTGCAGGTTGCTACTGAAAAATTCCAGATGGATAAACCGAATAACTTTGCCCGACATGGGAATCGAACCCAGGACCTCATGCTCAGCAGTAGCGCTTGTGACCACTAGACCAACAAGGCAGTGTTTAGTTAAAATCGCTTGCAAAACTGTTGTTTGTGTCACTTTCCATTATAAGCCGTGACAAAGAACATTGACTGCCATCAAACGTTATGAACGCACTCCCATCAATTTCACATTACCGTCTAATGATCCCAGAATACGCACTGTAATCTTTTTTTGTCGGTTTGAGCCGTAAACCGATTTGTTACCTTTATATGGAGCTATTGTATTCTTTTTTGTGAAATATATAGGAAATAAACCTATCATTTTTGGCTTATTGATCTTTTCTTTCCCATAAAGGTGATATTTTTGTCATTTGTCTACGGGAAAATTGATACCAAGCATTATGGTGGTAAATTTGAGTTCATCTTTTTGGAAATTGTTAACATCTGAAATTATATTTAATGTATGTAAATATTTGTTAATAAATTCGACGTTTATTTGAGTATGTAATGTTATGTATGAAGTTACAAGATAAAAACGTGAAAACGTAACCTACCTACATTTTACATTCATTAGTAACGAATGTAGGTACGTTACGTGGGATAAGTTACATAGCTGTGTTCTTTGAAATCATAGCAACACATTTTTATTTAACAGCTATCTCCGAATTAAAATATGTAGAATCTATCTATATATATAAAATTCAAAGTCCTGACTGACTGACTGACTGATATATCAACGCACAGCCTAAACCGCTGGTCCTAGAGACATGAAATTTGGAGGAAGTGTTCTTTGTAAAGAGTAGGTATCCACTAAGAAAGGGTTTCCCTAAGAGGGTGAAATAGGGGATGGAAGTTTATATGAAAGTTTGTCAGTTTTGAAGTTAGGATCTTCAAATTTGGTGTATAGGCTGACAATTAAAAAATAATTTATACGCGTTTCAGCGTTTTTGATAATTCTACCCCTGAAGGGTTAAAAAGGGGGATGAAGTTGTGTATAAAAATCCTTAATTTTCACAGTAAAAATCACTAAATTTATTATCTAGGCTTATGGTTGGAAGCTAATGCTATGTTTGCGGATGACACTGTGCTTATATTTCATGTAAACACCTGGGAACGAGTATTCCAATCGGCTGAAACTGGTATGGATAGGGTGACCACATGGCTTGAAGGCAGTCTTCTGTCTCTCAATTCCAGTAAAACAAAATATGTCTGTTTTACCAAATCCGTTATTGGGAGTGCTAGCTCTGAACTAAGGCTTAGGCTACATACGTTTCCATGTAACCGAAATAATGACCACCAAAACTGTAACTGTGCAACACTTTCTCGCGTTACCGCTATTAAATATTTAGGAGTTACACTAGACGAGAAGCTTAATTGGAGTGTCCACATAGCGTCGCTGGTGGTAAGGATAAGAAAACTGATCTATTTAAGAATCTACGAAAAGTAGCTAACCACAAACTTCTTATCCAAACATACAGGGCGCTGTGTGAATGCCTAATTAGGTATTGTATATGTGCTTGGGGTGGTGCCGGGAAATCTGTTCTTATTGCTGCCGAACGTGCTCAACGGGCTGTACTTAAAGTCCTTATGTATCTGCCATTCCGGCATGCAACTACGTCAGTGTACGAGAAGGCTAATGTGCTATCGGTTAGGAAATTGTACATTTACGAAATAATTAATAGATACCACAAAAGAATCGTTCCTACTCTTCCTGTACTGTCCAAAAGAGTAGAATGGTGCCCTGTACCTCGTCATAAAACATCAGTTGCACAAAGACATTTTATTGTACTGGCTCCCCGCATCTATAACATTGTTAATAAAAAATTCAAAATTAGGAAATTGAACCTACATCAGTCCACGAAGATTATACTGCCTTGGCTAAAAAGTTTTGACTATGATGCCACAGAAAACCTAATTAAGTCATTATGAAGAGTAACACTCGCCGACACACACACTACCACCCTCACCCATACTACCCCTCACACACACACACATACACACACACACACAAACACACACACACCACTTCCCTTACCCCTTACACACTCACACCCATACACACCTCAACTAACAGGAGCGAGCACATACTGCCCGCCCACTCAACACATCTATAAACAGAAACAATTTTATTTGTATTTTTTTTTTTCTTTTTTAAATTGTGCATGTTGGATTACTTTTAATTTTAATTTTATTAGTTCGGTTTCTTTAAATATGCTTGTAATCTTTGGTTGCCATAAATAACATGTATCATGTAACTAGGGGTTGACACTAGCTCCTGTAATACAGTGTATACTAGCGCAGGAGTTAGGGAATTCGCAAAAATTTATGCATAACTTATGTCAATAAAGATTATTATTATTATCTTAATGCAACGGTGTTGATAGAATTTCAACCCTTAAGATAAAACGGGATAAAATGTTATTTTTAATGAAAGTTCTTTTTAAGTTAAAATCACTAATATTTCGGCATCCGCTAAAAGGGATTTTTCGAAATTCGACCTTTAAGGGGTGAAAAAGGGGGATAAATCTTATTCCTTGAGTTATCAAACCTGAAACTTGGCACCAATTATAAAGTGTGACATTTTTTTAACTACCCTCTAAAGGGGGATTTGCGGATGTTAGTTTGTATGGAAGAATTTTAACGCGCGGTCCGATTAACTCGAAACTCAGTATTTATACTGTAAACTAAATATAAAGAATAAAATTGATCAGAGTTTTTAGAAAATTTATCCCTAACGGGGTGAAAAGGGGTAGTCAATTTTACATAGGAGGATTCTACTGTGTGGTTTGATTAACTCCAAATAAAGACGTAGGCATCAGCTAAGAAGGGGTTTTTGGAAATTCGACCTTTAAGGGGGTGAAAAGTGGTGATTTTGTTTGTATGAAAAATCTTATTCCTTGAGTTAATAAACCTGAAACTTGGCACAAATACTAACCTAAGTAAATTATAAAGTTTGACATTTTTTTGTTTCTTTAAACTGCCCCCTAAAGGGGGATTGGGGGATATCAAAGTTTGTATGGAAGATTTTTAACGCACGGTCCGATTAACTTGAAACTCAGTATCTATACTGAAAACAAAAAAATAAAGAATAAATTGTATCAAGTTTTTAGAAAATCTGCCCCTAATGGGGTGAAAAGGGATAGTCAAGGAAGGATTTTACTGCTTGGCTAGATTAACTTGAAAATTTGTATAAATAACTGTTGGGATAGTTAGTAGCTAGTTATAGATATAGATGCGCGACCTGCGTGTCGTGCGCGTACGCCTCTAGTTCAGTGCGAATAAACTACTTGTTACCGAAGGCCGTGTCTTATTTAACAGTGGCGACGAGTTACGGTTACCCACCCACGCTCAGAAAAAACGATGTCAAATTTTATCGGATCCGTTCCTACTTTCGAGCTCGGCCAGGACTGGAACATCTTTAAAGAAAGGCTTTCGCAATGGTTAACGGCAAATACGTTGTTAATAAAAGCAGAAGGAAAGGAAGATGATCAGCGAAAGGCGGTACTTCTAAGCGCACTCAACAATGATGCGTATAAGTTGGTACGCGAGTTAATTGCGCCAAAAACAGTTGGAGATATATCTTACAAAGAGTTAACTGCAGAGTTAGATAAGCACTTCGTGCCAAAGAAGTCAGTGTTAGCTGAAAGATATATATTTCATACGGCGGCGCAAGACGCAGGCGAAGATTTGACGCAGTGGGCGGCCCGGGTGCGCCGCCAGGCAGTGGACTGCAAGTTCGGAACAGCCATGGACGAAATGCTGCGGGATCGTTTCATCATTGGGATGCTGCCGGGACCGGAACGGGACAAATTGTTCATGGATGAAAAAGCATCGATTACATTGTCCAAGGCGTTGGAAATTGCAGTGGCTGTAAATAGCGCAAAACGGGCAGCACGACAGTCAGCAGCATCGACAGCGACCAGCACGGACGTATTCAAGATAGCGGCAGGACCGTCAAAATCGTCAACAAAGTGTAGTGTGTGCGGCTATAACAATCATACAGCGGACAAGTGTCGGTTTTCTACATATAAGTGTAAAAAATGTGGAGTGAAAGGTCATTTAAAAAAAATGTGTAACAAAAAAAGTGAACAAGTTAATTGCCTACAAGCGTCGAATGATGAAAGTGATGAGGACGGTAAGAATATTCTAGTTTGCAACATACGTAGTTTCCGAGGCGAGCCCATGACGCTGTCTGTCAACGTAAACGGCCAATTGCTATCTTTCGAAGTAGACAGTGGGTCCTGTGCTACTGCCATTCCACTGAATACTTACCAGAAATATTTTAGTAACGTGATATTAGAACATCCTAAGTCGGTGTTAAAAGCATACTCGGGTGAGAAGTTAGACGTAGTAGGAGTGATGAAGGTTCCGATTTCGTATGTGGGTGAAACAAAAAATATAGAAATATACGTCATAAAAGGGCCTGGGCCTGCATTGTTAGGTAGAAATTTTTTATCATTATATAAATTACAGTTATCTAAAGTTAATCATTGTCTAGAGTTAACGGAACTTGACTACTATCAAAACAAATACCCTACGCTGTTTTCCAATACTTTAGGTAAATTTAACAAACACAAAATAAGACTTACCTTAAAACCGGATAGTAAACCAAGTTTTTTTCGGGCTAGAACGGTACCTTTTTCGTTAAAGAGTAAGGTGGAGAAGGAATTGAATAGACTAGTGGAAATCGGTGTATTAATTCCTGTCGAATATTCTGAATTTGCGAGCCCAATAGTTCCAGTGCTTAAAAAAGACGGTGAGATTCGGTTATGTGCTGATTTTTCCGTGTCACTAAATAAATGTTTACACATCGATAAGTATCCACTACCTAGAACAGAAGAATTATTTTCAAAATTACACGGGGGTATACAATTCTCGCAGTTAGATTTAAGTAGTGCGTATTTACAACTTACGTTAGATGAGGGTTCACAAATGTACACCACAATAAATACACATAAGGGTTTATTTAAGTATACACGTTTGGTTTTCGGACTTGCCAATGCTCCGGCTATTTTTCAAAAAACCATGGAAAATTTGCTGAACGGTATTGAAGGGGTACTTTGTCTATTGGATGACGTCCTTATAACGGGAAACACAAAAACGGTACATACGGAACGGTTACAACAAGTTTTCCACCGTTTGCAAGAAGCAGGGTTGGTACTCAATAAAAATAAATGTCGGTTGTTCCAAGATTCGGTGACTTATTTAGGATTTGTTATTGATAAAAAAGGGATTCACACATCCCCAGACAAAGTAACAGCAATGACTAACACCAAAGCCCCTAGTAATGTACAGGAATTAAAATCATTTTTAGGGTTCGTTAATTATTACAGAATGTTCATTCCGAATGCATCATCTATACTGAGTCCTTTAAACGATTTACTAAAAAAGGATGTTGACTGGTCTTGGGCAGAGATTCATAAGGCTGCTTTCAATCAAGTTAAGAAGGAACTGACATCGGCGCGAACGCTGGCACATTTTGATCCCTCTTACAAGTTGGTTTTGACAGTAGATGCATCTCCAACAGGGTTAGGTGCAGTTTTAGCTCAAATTGAAAGGAATGAGGTAGAACGTCCCATCGCTTATGCATCGCGGTCCCTCAGTAGTGCTGAAAAAAATTATAGCCAAATCCAAAGGGAGGCAACAGCAATCGTTTTTGGCATCCGTCGATTTCATCAATATTTATACGGTGTAGCAAATCCGTTTATATTGAGTGCGTAAAAAGAGGCAATATAGTTTGTATGAACAGAATCTTATTTCTTTTGATATATAAACTTGAAATTTGGCCCGAGTACTTATTTACATAACATCACGCCTGCAATCCCCAAAGGGATAGGTAGAGGTGTACCTTTAGTACACCCACTTTCGCCAGTTCTGTTTAAGTCCCATGTACTAGGGGGCGAGCCTATTGCCATCAACCGGGCATAAATCCAGACTCCGGGCTACTACTGACAAATTCGTAATGGAAAATCCAATAACACTTTGCCCGACCTGGGAATCAAACCCACGCCTCATGCTCAGCAGTCGTGCTTGTGACCATTAGACTAACGAGGCAGTCGTTACTTGATAGAAATAGAAAATACTATTTAATAATAAAGATCGTAATAATTAATACTACACCATTTAAAGGAGGTGGAGGTGTTGCTGAAATATTTTTTAGGGGAAAGTATGAAATCCAAGCGAACGAAGTCGTGGGCGAAGTCCTGACTGACTGACATCGGAAATTTTTAATTATTATAATAATAATTTTATTTGAGAAATAATATATTTACATTCCATTACATTGCAGGCGAACTCTAAGATTCGGTTTTTGAAAATTGGATCAATATTATCAGGGTGAAAAGGGATTTAGATTGTATGAACAATCATATTTTTTGAGTTAATAAACGTGAATCATAGCAAGAATACGTTCTTAATTAACAAAGTTTGTCATGACGGTTGCGTTTTTCAAAACTACCCTTCAAAAGGATTTTAGAGAGTGTTACAGTTTGTTTTTAAGAATCTTTACGTGAGGTCCGATTAACTCGAAACTCAATGCTCATACTTTAGACAAAAAAAAAGAAAAAAAATATGGAGTTTTCGAGAATCGGAAAAAGGGGTAATTAAGTTTTTGGGACAATTTTACTGAGTACCTTGAATAACTCAAAAGTTGGTAAGTATATAAACATTATTATTTAAGAACAAAAACGTAAAAAAAATAAACAATACAAAATTTCTTACAATTAGACTTAGACATGAAATGGAGGACACGTATATTGAACAAGTATGTACAAAACGAAGTTGATATTTATATGCTATCTATATCCTCCGTAAAGTTGTAAATCAAACTGCACTCCTATCTGCTTACCACGCTTACGTTGGTTCCAACTAAGGTATGGTATAATGTTTTGGGGGAAAGCTGAAGAAGCTGATAGAGAAGCTGTTATTTTTTTCGACATCCACGCGGGCGAAGCCGCGGGCGAAAGCTAGTTAGACATATAAATACTCAATAATTTGTTATTCTTTCGTAGAAATGTGTTATCCTAGACTAATACATTTTAATGAGTGCCTAAATATTTAAGACATTTCAAAAATTGCTCCGAATGTCTCTTTTAATAATTGAGTTATATTTGTAAACGTATGTTGTATCTAGAATAGAATATAAACAAATCTAATCAAATAACTGAATCATAGAAAGCTCCTACAAGCCCTAATTACGACCTATCAATCAAAATACATGCGTATATCCTTCTGGATTCAGTCTATTTTCAAACGAAGCCCTACCTGAACCTAGTTTTGCCGTCGAGAGGTCCTTAGGGAAATCCCAACTAAGTTGATGATTTTGTTTTTATGTCAGTGCACAGAGTACTTATATGAATAGGATTATGTTTACATGAAAGCTGATGACTTTTAAATTAATACATACATGCATAAACCTACCCTTTATTCGCATGGGGATAGGCACACAACAGAACCCTACGAGCTCCGCGCGTTGGTGGTAGGCCCGCTGATGGTAATCAGTGGCCCTAGCACCAACGCGTGAATTAATCGTAAGGTAAATTCGATTCGGGGTCCGTTAGGGCCAATGTCTGCCAGGGTTCCGAGTTTGTCCGAAAGGGATATCGTGGCCCTGGCACACAAGCAAATGAAGGAATACAGATGAGTTTTAGTCAGTAAAAGCTCTGGGCCGAGCGGGAGGGCGTGTCAGAACACGCCCTCCCGCTCGGCCCAGAGCGGAAAAGTTATTTGATAATTTCCTAACCAAAAAAAAAAGAAGGTAAATTCGATACTCGTTTCGCACATAATATTTACCTAGACTTTATTCAATATCTGTGATACATAATGGGCTCGCAATTTAATCCAAAATGCTGTAAGATAGTTGTAATTTCGATTATTTTTTAGGGTTCCGTACTTCAAAAGGATAAAATTGAACCCTTATGGGACCACTCGTGTGTCTGTCTGTCCGTCTGTCACAGCCAATTTGCTTCGAATCGACCGGACCGATTACACTGAAATTTGGTACATATATGAATTTCTGTGACCCAAACAAGGACGTAAATAAATGAATTTTTAATATTGGGGTCACTTTTGGGGGCACACGTTTTGCAAACTCTACCGTGTGACATATCAAATGAAAGGGCTTGTTGTAAGGATTTCAGATATTTTTTTTATCATTTTAAAATAAATATTAGGTTGGGGAAAAAGTCTTTTCGCATTATAGTATGTATGAACTTGTAATAAAATCTCTTTGGCTATACTGTTTGTATCTGGCTGGTTTTGGTATAATTGAAAGTTAAAATTTTAAAGAACATAATTCCAAATTCAAATTAGGAAAATGTGTGATTTTCATTTTTTTTTGGTACTGTCAAGTGAGTGAATCTAATGAAGAAATTCGATACATTTTAAAATTTTACTACAAAAAAGGTAAAATGCAACGCAAGCCTCGAAAAAAAATTGCGATGTTTATGGACCTAGTGCAGTGTCTGTGAGAGTAGCACAAATTTGGTTTAAGCTTTTTCAATCCGGAAATTTTGATGTCAAAGATGCACGTCGCTCTGGTCGCCCTATTACGGAATAAATGGATGCCATTTTTGAAAAAGTGGAGCAAGATGCATATCAGTAGTTACGACGTAGCTGAAGAACTGGGAACTGACCACAAAACAGTTTTGGCACATTTGAAAAAAACTGGGTACACAAAAAAGCTCGATATTTGGGTAGGTACCTCACGAGCTCACTGAAAGAAACCTAATGAACCGTGTACTCATTTGTAATTCTTTATTACGACGTAATTAAACCGAACCATTTTTGAAGAAGCTGATAACTGGTGATGAAAAGTGGATCACATACGACAAGAACGTGTGAAAAAGGTTGTGTTCAAAGGCCGGTCAGGCTTCACAGACTGTGGCGAAACCCGGGTTAACTCGCAACAAGGTGATGCTGTGTGTGTGGTGGGATTGGAAGGGCATTATTCATTATGAGCTGTTACCACCAGGCAGGACCATCGATTCTGAACTCTACTGCGAACAACTGATGAGATTAAAGCAAGAAGTTGAGAGAAAGCGGCCGGAATTAATCAACAGAAGGGGTGTGGTTTTTCACCATGATAACGCTAGACCTCACACATCTTTAGCCACTCAGCAAAAATTAAGAGAGTTTGGCTGGGAGGTGTTAATGCATCCGCCGTATAGTCCTGATCTTGCACCTTCAGATTTCCACCTGTTTCGGTCTCTTCAGAATTCTTTAGGCAGTGTCAGGTTAACATCACGAGAGGACTGCCAAAACCACTTGTATTTTGATCAGAAGTCCCAAAATTTCTATAGCAATGGGATCATGTCCCTACCTACAAGATGGTAAAAAGTTATCGAACAAAATGGTACCTACATACTTTAGTTAAATGTAAATAAACTATATTAAAAAATGTTTTGAATTTTCTTAAAAAATGCGAAGAAACTTTTTCCCCAACCTATCTATTACTTTTAAAGTTATTTAAGAAAATAGATGAAAATTTACAATTCCTCCGAAACTACAAAGCTTCAACTTTGAAAAAAATACAGAATGTAGTTCTTTACTTAAAGATTACAGAAAACTTTAAAAAAGTCTAATCTTACAATAACATGGCTTACAATAACATCTCTCAATATTGTGCGTACAAACTTAAATTTGCAGTTGGAATGTATGAGGGAACATTTTTTTCAACTCAATGTTCACTCAGTTTGTTCTTGGGATAAATTTATCCCAGCTACGGAACCCTTCATTGTGCGTGGTCCGACACGCACTTGGCCCGTTTAATTTTTTTATTTACTAACCTTTACATCGCAAGTTTGTGTTAGGGCCCCTGTACCTACACACATAAATAAACGTTTTTGCTTAATTTCTTAGAAATTGGATCCGTGTTTGAATCCAATCGTAGGCAGTCTGTAAATGCCATTTGCTCAATACTGACCCAGCAATAACAAATAAAAAGAACGGCACATATCACCTTTATTCTGCTGTGCCTTTATTTTTTGTATTCTGCTGTGGGGTAAAGCCGCTGACATTCTAAATATATTTGTACTTCAAAAACGAGCTGTTCGAGCAATTTACCAGCTGGGTGCCAGAGTTTCCCTTAGAGATTTTTTTAAAGATATTGGTATTCTCACGGTGGCATCACAATTCATCTTCGCCAACATCTTATATGTTAGGCAAAATTTACACTTATACACTAAAAACAGTGATCTCCACAATATTAATACCAGAAATAAGGACAAATTACGTGCTCCATTTCACCGGCTTCATAAGGTTCATTACTCATTTGTTGGACTTGGTATAACTTTTTATAACAAGCTACCCTCTTCCTTGCTAGATTTGCCTTTTAATGCGTTTAAAGTTAAAGTTAAATCCAATCTTTGTTCAAAGGCATACTATTCTATCAACGACTACTTAAACGATAAGAACAGTTGGTCGCTGTGATTAACTCGAGACAATGTTCATGTTCTTTCTCCAGATAGATTCCCTACTGACAGGTTATATGAGTTCCTATATTTGTTTATTTAATTTGACTGTCTAAGTCAATTTATTTTAATTTATTAGTGACAAAATTTACTCATTACAATGTTATTTTATGAGTTGTATTGCAATAAGTGGTTAGCTAGCGACCTTAACAAATTTCATCATTTTATTCTTGCCTGAGCAACCGGCAGCAAGTTCGTCATGCTCCCTTAGATGTCACTGCTTGCGGTAGCGTCCGGTGTCGGGTTGCCTCCTTCCTTCATATATGGCGAGGGGGGTGATGGCTGATCTTTGCGTTATGCTCGTGAACGGGTGCTGCTTGTGGTGACTGGTCGTCTTGCTGACCATGGTTTTGTTATTGTTACTAATTTTAATTAATAATTAACTGTTTTTATTTTACTTCGATGGTGCTAGTTTATCATTTGTGACTTCGAGTTATAGCTGTAGCTTTATTTAAGTTTTGTTTACGTTATTTCTGTTTGAGTATAGTTTTCGACGATTATTATTAAGTATATATATATTTGTATAATGGTGTGTGCTAGCTAACATAAGGCAAATAATTTAATTTAACGTTTTGTGTTGCGTAATGCTAATTATTTTATATTGTATTGTATAGCTTCAAGTTTTTTATGCGAACAGACAGCTGTGCTGCTGGGGAGTTTGTTGCGCCACTTCTTCTTCCCAGCTAAAGCACTAGGAAGTGGTGAAGGGTGGGCGTTTTTGGGGGACTGTCTCATGTAATTTTTGACGTTCGAAAAGTGCTGATTCTCAGCTTAGTTTGAATAAATGACTTTTGATTTGATTTTTGATTTTGATTTTACATGACACACAAATTGTTCACAAGTAGCAGACAATATGTTGACGGCGCTGTACATATAATAGTCTACGTATTATAATCCTATGAAGAAGTAATACACATTTTATTTCTAACACTTTCCATACTCTCCTGTCTCCCTCCACTCCTTCCATCTTTTTTACAATTGGATTGTTACTGGAAAATACGGAATATAATAAAACAAATCTTTCACAAGCAGACGGTTCAATAACCAAACGCTCCTAAAACTGACCGCTATTGATAACACTTAAAGTTGAGTACCATCTCCGAACATAATATTGCTTTTCGTGCCTCGAATACAATATTCAGGATTTATGTCCACAAAGACTTTACAAAAATAAAAAGGTACCAACAATTTTACATATTATTGAGTAACCATTTAAAGTAAGCCATAAAGATCCAATTTACAAGGAACGAGCTTTTTTTAAATATTTTTCGTCGTCCGATCACTAATCCTTTCATTTAAAGCTATCGGTTTCGACGAGGGTGAGAATCGGAGGTTTATGACTGTGAACTTGGACATGGGCGGTAGCGGGGAGATGCCATTTGGCAAACGGCGTTCTCCAATAGTAGGTAGGTAATCAGGGCGTAACACCAGTGCAGAGTAGTCTTCTTAAATTCTTCTCTAAAACTACATGAGAATTGTGGTAAAAATTACATAAGTTAGTCTGTCAGCAAGGTCTTTGTCAGCAGCTGATAGCACGTGCTGACTGCCCAGGGCGCGTCTCGTGCCCATTTATGTATCACTTGCACCCATGAAGGCTATTTTAATGCAAAAAAATAAAATTATAGGAGAATGGGATTTTTGATGTCTTCTTTAACAATGAGTGATGTATCAAGAGAAACGTTGTATTATGTAGTATAATATTAATAAGTATATACTAATAATATTATTACTCTTGTATTACATCTGCCAGCAACTGTAACTGAATGTATTGCTGATTCTAATGGTTATAATTCTGTAAAGCCATATTTGTTACGTCCGCGAATCATATGTGAATCAACACACAACCTGGTACTGACCAAAACGTAAGAAAATTAAAATTTGGTGGGCTACCTTAAGTCACCAATTTCAGCTCTTAATTTAAAAATAATCAAAATATTTTATATCATAAAGGTGACCAAGATACAGGCTGTGCCTAGTTCGGGACCAACGCTATCTCTATAATCTAATTTTTAACGTTAAAATAAAGGTTTTTTTTACTTTTTACGTTACTTTTGCGACCAGCATTGCCAAGTGTCACCGTCCTTGCTCCCGCCACGTTGCGTTACCCAACACAGTCTAAAGGACTCTCAGTTTGAGGGAGATCTAGAGTACTGGGAAGCAATTACTCAGCTCCGTCTCGGTATAATAATGTCTATACTGTGGTTCGACAACGAGCCAAACTGAGGTGATGGTGAGAAATGTTTTGATTAATCAGTTTAACAATAAAATTGAATAGAAAATACTGTTTAAAATTGGAATTTTACCAGTCAAGCCTCTTGTTAAATAATTTATCATAGCAATATTTTTTTGTGCTTTTTACCTATAAAGCAAACAAAATATAGCAATGAAGAAAAAAGTATTTAATTGCTATTACTACGTTAAATCTACTAAAGTATGTAATTTATAAATACCTATTCCAACTTTGCAACTTTTAAAATTTTAATAATATAATAATGTTGACTTTGTAAAATTCACAAAATAAAAAGATAAATCACTTGCATTTTATTTATTTCCTTTTAATTTTGTTTATAGAAGAGTGTGTGTGAGCCAGTTTTAAAACCTAGTTAAAAAACCAATTTTAGGCTGATTATTTTCCAAAACACGGCTCATTTATCCACATTCTCCATTTATATTTTATTTTAGTTGTTCATTGTTCTTTTATTTGAAGCAGATGTCCCTATGCTTATAATACTTCTTCACGCTAACCTAATTCCCAATTATTTCTTTCATTCCTCGTTATCTTGCCCCGTCATTTACAAAGGCTATCAGCATACTCCAGCCCACTGTAAAACACGTGAGATAAGGAAAGATTATTATATTTTCTACCCTAGCAATCGCTTCACTGCTCTTGGGGGACTATCCTTAAATTTGGGCGAAAGCCTTTTATATGGCTACTTGGGTTTTTTCTAGCGAGAAATCTCGGTTATTCCCGAGTAAGCTTCCTGGGTTGCTCGATAAAAAGGACGGTCTTACTGTATCACGCGGGATTGTTTCTGTTCCCTTTTTAGGGGTCTGTACTTAAAAGGCTACAAATAAAATATATTACTGAAATTTATTATTAAATTTTAAATTATTTTTAATTATTATTATTAAATTTATTATTGATCTTGAATATTTGGGAGAGTGTGTGAGGATTTAATTAAACTGATTCCATAATCGAAATCGTTTTCTCGAAACAAATACTTAAATCCATTTGACCTCATTCAAAAAGAGAAGCTGTCAGAAACGTCCTCAATTTGAAGTGATTATTAAGGGGTCCTTCATAATGCGGAATTAAGAACTTTTCTGCATTTTAAATTGTCTTCAAAAGCTATTTATAATTTATAGCCTTTGTCAAGTACTAGCGAGCCGCCCCTGCTTCGCACAGTTTTTACTTGACGAAAAATGAAGATTTCTTTATTATATCTAAGTTAAGTAGTAAGTACATATATATGTTCCGGAATAAACTCACTAGATTGTGGGGAAACCCGTTTAGAGGCATGAGGAACAGGGTGTAAAATTCACTCATCCTCTATAGTAAAGGGAGGATCCTCCGACCAGACGGGTGTTGTGTCTGGTGGGCAACTGCCCGACGATTGATGTCGGGATGTGGGATATATGCTAGTCGCGCGGTAAACTCTGCTTGCGCGATGCAGGATTTTGCATGACGTCAGTGTAACGCGTAGTTCGCATGTGGCGATGTTGATGCCTCTACACCCGCATTAAAATCCAAATTATAATCAAGAACAACGCGGTCATACAGACGGACAGGAGCGACTTTAATTTATAATATGCATAGATATAGATACCTACGTATACTTTCCTACTCTATGTGACATAACAAGAAACTACTTTAGTCGTCTGGCGTTGCCCGTGATGCGAGTGGTTTCCAAATCAAATCGTCGTAAAGTTCCGGTTTGAGTACTTTCGATCAATTGAATCAGGCTACGCGACGACTTGAAATTTCCATCAGCTTCAAAATGCTAAGTAATTGTTAGCACTTTTGTTTGTGAAGGTACTAAAACTAAGTTGTAATAATAGGAAAAGCAATTAGACAAATAATTAAATAATTAAAAATTGTGTCGTATGACTACATTTTACCTCCTGGGTCAAAATGTGGTCAAATACTACACAATTTCCTACAAACTAAGTAAGTGACAAGATTTAATTTTTACCACACGGTTGAACTTTAAAACCATAAAATAGATCTTATGTACTACGATTTAGACTACCGTAAAGGTAAAAACCCAAATTAAATTATTAACTTATCTACAAACAATAAATAGTTTAATAATACTTTTAAATTTCATTCAACTTGAAATTGCGAACTAATCACCTAATTTCAGAAGCTAAAAACATACGTAACTCGATAAAAACCCTTATTCCTGAACGTTCAGGGGTCAAATTAGTTTCTCTCGGGTCTACCAAAGGGCAATTCTATTAGGTACCTGAGCATTTGGTCCGAAAACTTTGGAAGCAGCCGTATATTGGGAAAAATTGGATATTTTTTTTAGTAAGATGGCAGTAAAGAGTGGCTAAAGTTGGGTCAGGTGGGGGAAAGTGTCGATGTGAGGATATAATATGACTATATATTATTATACGTATGTAGGTATGAGCTGAGCATGTATCTACTACGGTATTCATTTTATGTGAAATTGACTTATTACTACGGAGGGGACAGTCGAGTACAAATAGGTACCTTAAAGTTACGCTTACGCAAGATTCAAAAGCGATTTTGTCCTAAAGTATTTACGGTGTTACGAAAATAGTACTGAAGAGGAATATATACGTGCATTTTGTTTTCATGCATTGCATGCGTGGCGACCCTCACTCGCCTTTAGGGTATAAATTTTCTGAACTCAGTTGTCCCGTAGCCCGCAATACAGACGCGCGCCTTTCGATCTTTATGCAGTACAACCATTGTATTATGTATCCAATTATATTTTATGTAAAAAGACGGAGATAGATTACCTACTCAACATTCGACCTTCAAAAACAGCACAATGTCACACTATTAGATGACACGTGGAAGTACGACGGCGTCGTAATTACAACAAAAATGTGGCTAATTAGCCAAATTTTGACGCGCCTTTTGCTGAGCGTGTGTAACCCTATCTACCTCTTTTTACTATATGTATCGAAACCATACTTTTATGGAATAGGTCGTTTCTCAAAGGTGTAATTGCTATTTCACGAGAATATCGCTACTGAATTTTGCGTAGGTAACTATTAGATATTTATGCTCGTGATTGTACTGTTTATATTATACCTAATGGTTAAGTAATAATAAAACCGGCCAAGTGCATGTCGGACCACGCACAATGAAGGGTTCCGTAGTTGGGATGAATTTCTCCTAAGAACAAACTTAACATTGTAGTTGAAAAACATGATCCCCATACATTCCAACTGCAAATGTAAGTTTGTACGCACAATATTGAGTGATTCACCATGTTATTTTAAGACCACAGACTTCATATAGGTTTTCCTGTAATCTATGAGTAAAGAACTATTTTCTGTATTTTTATCAAAGTTTAGGCTCAGTAGTTTCGGAAATATAGGGGGGGGGGGGGGGGAATGGTCATTTTTCATCTATTTTCTTAAATAATTGCAAAAGTATGTATTTTAAAATTATAAAAAATAGTTTTAAAATCCTTAAACCAAGCCCTTTCATTTGATATGTCACACGGTACAGTCAGCAAAACTTTTTTTTAAAATTTTCTAATTTGCTCCCCAAAAGTGACTTCTTTAGTCAAAATTAAATTTATTTACGCAACACGTCCGTGTTTGGGTCACAGAAGTTCATATGTGTACCAATTTAACCGGTCCAGTAGATTCGGTGCAAATCAGCTGTGGCAGACGGACGGACAGACAGACACACGAGTGATCCTGTAAAGGTTCCTTTTTTCCTTTTGAGGTACGGAACCCTAAAAAGGTAGTTGAAAATAATGAAAACTTAATTAAATACAAAAAATTAAACAAAAAAAAGAGTAAAATAAAAAGCAATAAAGAGTATTCTATTATATTCTACTAGCTTTCGCCCGCGGCTTCGCCCGCGTGGATGTCGAAAAAAATAACAGCTTCTCTATCAGCTTCTTCAGCTTTCCCCCAAAACATTATACCATACCTTAGTTGGAACCAACGTAAGCGTGGTAAGCAGATAGGAGTGCAGTTTGATTTACAACTTTACGGAGGATATAGATAGCATATAAATATCAACTTCGTTTTGTACATACTTGTTCAATATACGTGTCCTCCATTTCATGTCTAAGTCTAATTGTAAGAAATTTTGTATTGTTTATTTTTTTTACGTTTTTGTTCTTAAATAATAATGTTTATATACTTACCAACTTTTGAGTTATTCAAGGTACTCAGTAAAATTGTCCCGAAAACTTAATTACCCCTTTTTCCGATTCTCGAAAACTCCATATTTTTTTTCTTTTTTTTTGTCTATAGTATGAGCATTGAGTTTCGAGTTAATCGGACCTCACGTAAAGATTCTTAAAAACAAACTGTAACACTCTCTAAAATCCTTTTGAAGGGTAGTTTTGAAAAACGCAACCGTCATGACAAACTTTGTTAATTAAGAACGTATTCTTGCTATGATTCACGTTTATTAACTCAAAAAATATGATTGTTCATACAATCTAAATCCCTTTTCACCCTGATAATATTGATCCAATTTTCAAAAACCGAATCTTAGAGTTCGCCTGCAATGTATGGAATGTAAATATATTATTTCTCAAATAAAATTATTATTATAATAATTAAAAATTTCCGATGTCAGTCAGTCAGGACTTCGCCCACGACTTCGTTCGCTTGGATTTCATAATTTCCCCTAAAAAATATTTCAGCAACACCTCCACCTCCTTTAAATGTTGTAGTATTAATTATTATGATCTTTATTATTAAATAGTATTTTCTATTTCTATCAAGTAACGACTGCCTCGTTAGTCTAATGGTCACAAGCACGACTGCTGAGCATGAGGCGTGGGTTTGATTCCCAGGTCGGGCAAAGTGTTATTGGATTTTCCATTACGAATTTGTCAGTAGTAGCCCGGAGTCTGGATTTATGCCCGGTTGATGGCAATAGGCTCGCCCCCTAGTACATGGGACTTAAACAGAACTGGCGAAAGTGGGTGTACTAAAGGTACACCTCTACCTATCCCTTTGGGGATTGCAGGCGTGATGTTATGTAAATAAGTACTCGGGCCAAATTTCAAGTTTATATATCAAAAGAAATAAGATTCTGTTGATACAAACTATATTGCCTCTTTTTACGCACTCAAAGAGGTAAATTGTTGAAACATCGTTTTTGACGTTTCTATTATTGGACTTATAGGTTATTTATACAAATTTTCAAGTTAATCTAGCCAAGCAGTAAAATCCTTCCTTGACTATCCCTTTTCACCCCATTAGGGGCAGATTTTCTAAAAACTTGATACAATTTATTCTTTATTTTTTTGTTTTCAGTATAGATACTGAGTTTCAAGTTAATCGGACCGTGCGTTAAAAATCTTCCATACAAACTTTGATATCCCCCAATCCCCCTTTAGGGGGCAGTTTAAAGAAACAAAAAAATGTCAAACTTTATAATTTACTTAGGTTAGTATTTGTGCCAAGTTTCAGGTTTATTAACTCAAGGAATAAGATTTTTCATACAAACAAAATCACCACTTTTCACCCCCTTAAAGGTCGAATTTCCAAAAACCCCTTCTTAGCTGATGCCTACGTCTTTATTTGGAGTTAATCAAACCACACAGTAGAATCCTCCTATGTAAAATTGACTACCCCTTTTCACCCCGTTAGGGATAAATTTTCTAAAAACTCTGATCAATTTTATTATTTATATTTGGTTTACAGTATAAATACTGAGTTTCGAGTTAATCGGACCGCGCGTTAAAATTCTTCCATACAAACTGACATCCGCAAATCCCCCTTTAGAGGGTAGTTAAAAAAAAATGTCACACTTTATAATTGGTGCCAAGTTTCAGGTTTGATAACTCAAGGAATAAGATTTATCCCCCTTTTTCACCCCTTAAAGGTCGAATTTCGAAAAATCCCTTTTAGCGGATGCTATAGTTTCCAACCATAAGCCGAAATATTAGTGATTTTAACTTAAAAAGAACTTTTATTAAAAATAACATTTTATCCCGTTTTTTACCCCTTAAGGGTTGAAATTCTATCAACACCGTTGCATTAGCTTCCAACCATAAGCCTAGATAATAAATTTAGTGATTTTTACTGTGAAAATTAAGGATTTTTATACACAACTTCATCCCCCTTTTTAACCCTTCAGGGGTAGAATTATCAAAAACGCTGACACACGTATAAATTATTTTTTAATTGTTAGCCTATACACCAAATTTGAAGATCCTAACTTCAAAACTGACGGACTTTCATATAAACTTCCATCCCCTATTTCACCCTCTTAGGGAAACCCTTTCTTAGTGGATACCTACTCTTTACAAAGAACACACCCTCCAAATTTCATGTCTCTAGGACCAGCGGTTTAGGCTGTGCGTTGATATATCAGTCAGTCAGTCAGGACTTTGAATTTTATATATATAGATGAATTATAAAAATGAAAGGAGAATGTTGAGGGGATGAATGAAAGGCGACTGAAAAAAGGTATTTACAGCAGAGGTGAGTGGAAACGCCCTAGGAGGACAAATAGTGACCTAATTGGTCATTATTCAGAAAGGTCAGGTGCGTAGTACTCGCAACCGGCGTGCGTGTATGACTAGATGTATGAATGTAGGCTAAGCAAAAGGAGTATATAAGGAGCGTAGTAGGTGGCGTTCTAGTTTATGCCTACCCACATGGGAAGAAGGCGTGAGTTTATGTGATGTATGTATATCAAAATGAAGCCATAATTAAATACCGACAAGTTTTTGCCAATCAATGTGGCCCGATTACACTGAATTTTGTTCGTTTTATATACTCATAATTTTCCTTTCAGAAACTCTTACCAATAATAAACTTATTTAACAAAGCCTCTCAATTCGAAGAGATTCCTTTTCGTATAAGCTCCCCAGTTACTTCAACGATGACAATTTAACTTTCCTTAAGATCCACTGATCGTTCAGTGAGCAATAGAAAGGATTCCCTAACTCCTTTAATGTCGACTGCGCCAGTTTTTGGCCGTTTACCCAGGGACCTACTGTAAGGCTTAGTTCGTTTTTTTAGGAAACGATGAGACTGCAGACTGAAAATGTTGAGTCCGAATTAAAAGGAATCGTTTTAGAGTCTTTTCGTTAGACAGAGTAAGTAAAAAAAGGTGTACTAGAAAACGATGTTAAAATTTCACCTATTACTATGCCTGTCAAAATTTGTACAAATATCTAGAGGCCATACAAATAACTGTTCTGAATCTGGGAATCAAACCATTGATTTTCAAAATTCACGGTCAGCTACTGCGATGACTGTTTCGTCGGACATGAGCACCGATTTGATGGCTGTCACGTGAATTTTGCAAGAGCTCGATATACTTAGTGGAACTACTTATAATTGTGTCAGCAGTCAAAACATAATACAATCGAAGATTCCATTGGTCGAACTTCAGGCTTTAAAGGCTTTTGTGTGCGTTTGTCCAACGACGTCATGCGTCACCGAGAAACGAGATTATCCGAACCCGGCCCTGCTTCGCTCGGTTTTTACGACTTATAATATGTAAGTTTAATATTAATCTAATCTATACAATGTCACAAGCAGACACGAAAAGCAATTTCAATTTATAATATGTATAAGTAGGTAAAGGCTGAAGTGGCTACCTTCTTGAAAACATAGATACCCTAATGTATTCTGGTGCGTCTCATATATCATATAAAGTTATTTGGTATATTTTCATTTCAATAACGTTCACAAGATATAATAAACGTGAGTTACACCAACTGTTGATATAATTTCTTTAGATTTAACATTTGTATACTCTAAAACTTATTTCGTATAACGTTATTGGATACAACGTTTATTTAATCGAAAATCATTAGGCCTATCGTTTAAAATAGCGTGCTGCGGGAGCGGCGTGACAGAAACGAATCGCTGCAAAACCGACTCCACGTAGTCTTGTCTGCCCTACCCCTAGAGTGTTATCCAAGCCGAAGCCACGGTGGTGAGCGTGAAACACATCTGCGACGATAAGCTCACATGGGACCGCCGGAGCCCTGCAGCGCCGGCGCCATGACAGTAACCATGCCTGCTGCATGTTGCATGCTTGCTTGCATGCTGCATGCTTGTTTGCATGCTGCATGCTTGCTTGCATGCAGCAAGCATGCATGTTTTTTAATAATAATAATAATCCATTTATTTCAGGCTACGCAGGCCCATAGATAAATACCTTAACCTAAACAAGGGGGGTTTTTACTAGGCGTTTTATCATATTAGACATAATAGGTTTTATGTCTTTTGAGTGGTATATCAAACAATTTTATATTCAATGTATGTTATGTTTCTAAAAATGAGTTACTTTAAAATTATGTCAATCGTTTAACATATTAACTGATCATTATATCAAATAAAATTATAGATTCAGTTGTTATATCTTGTAAATATTAGAGATTTTGTAATTATATAATATATCACTTACCCAACGTATTCAGTCTGCCTAACCTTTTCCCAAATATGTCGTGGTCGGCTTCCAGTATAACCAGATGCAGCAGAATACCAGTATTTTACATGGAGTGACTGCTTATCTGACCTCCACAACCCAATTACTGGGTAATACGATACCCCTTGGTAAGACTGTTAGTCAGAGTTTCGGGATTCTGACGACTCGTAACGACTGTGAAAGACCTCCAAATGACAGCCGGGACCAACGGCTTACAGTGCTTTCCGAGGCACGGAGGAGTCTCAGTATGTAAAGATGGTCACCCATCCAAGGGCCAACACCGGCAATCGTAGCTTAACCTGATGAATTGACCCGTGTGGCTGTTATTACTTAGCCACGTGCTCCTCTGATCCAGTCTAATTTATTCTACTTCTGAAAATGTCTACATTTATATCTGTAAATTTTATTTTTATGGTGTAAGTACTGTGGCGTCAATAAATAAAATAATCTTGTACGTCAATTTTAAAGAAATCATATATATTATTACAATCAAATTAAAAAAATACACACTCTGGAAATAGACATCATATTTTTTTTTAAAGGAATAAATATGCGTAATAAACAGAATTTCGGTGCAATTAGTATAAAAAGGAGATGTATTTGATGCTTTTTTTTTTTTTTTTGAGTGGGAAATTATCAAATAACTTCTCCCGCTCTGGGCCGAGCGGGAGGGCGTGTCAGACTTTTACTGACTAAAACCCACCCGTATTCCTTCATTTGCCTGTGTGCCAGGGCCACGATATCCCTTTCGGACAAACTCGCAACCCTGGCAGGCATTAGCCCTAGCGGACCCCGTCAGTTGGTGCTGACAACTCTTTGAGGCGCGCGTGGAATACGACGCGCCGTCGACCCGGGCCTGGTCCTTATCGGACGGTGAGCTACCCATCGCTCACCGTCCGCAGGCCCGCGCCTACGGTGGCCGGAAATCGGCTTGCGACTCCCGACGCCCGGGGCGTCTCCTGCGGCGACTAGGGGCGCGAGGGCGCGAACCTTGCCTCTCCCTCGCGCGTTCCGCCTCCTCCTTCGCAAGCATTACTGCTTCGCAGAAGGAGGTGACGGCCTCCCATGCACTCTCGCTCCGAACCATGGCCTGAACCAGGGCCGGACGCGAGAGATCGCCGCCGCCGATCGCCTTCGTGAGGACACGGCGGTGCTCCGCCCAAGCTGGGCAGACCTCCACCGTATGCTCCACCGTGTCCTCCGGGCGATCCACACAGTGGTGACACCCGGGCGTTTCCTCCCGCTTTATCCTGAACAGGAACCTCCCGAAACAACCATGTCCGGTGAGGACCTGCGTCAGGCGGAAGGTGAGGACGCCGTGGCGCCTCTCTAGCCACTCCTCAAAGAGGGGACTTATCGCCACAATTATGCTTATTAATTATGCTTAGATTACGTACGTCGCGTTTTTGATCTTCAGCTAATACCTACGGATTGACTGCAGCCATACCCCAGGTTCGCTTAACGGATAGCGATGGCATTAAGTCTAGAACGCGACGCCAAGCACTATGCGGAGAGTTCGATTTGTACAAAAATAAAATGATATTGGTGAAACACTAGCAGCTATTGACAGCGAATAAAATATTTGATCGATTATTTGGTAGTAACTTCAAAGGAGCACAGCACGGTCAGGTCGCGTGCACAAAGCGCCGCGATGGTGGGCTGCCTTGTTCTGCTGGCGAGGTGGAAAGCCAAAAAGGGGCTGGCGTACAACGAACTTTCCTAAATAAAAAATAGTGGATGAGTCTTCGATTTACCAGTGCAATCTTTAAGAGAATAAAAAGATGAGTGATTGACTGATACGTCAATCACTCATAATCCTCCAGGAATTCAGAAAAATAGGGTACCGCCTGCAGTAACCTCCTCTATGGGTAGTCCCTACGGCGTAAAGGACAAAATATCGTAAGAAATGAAGAAACGCAAAAGTTACAGCATTTTAAATTAGATAAAGTGAAATATACGAACCGTAGAGTGAAAATCTGAAAATCAATATTTAGTAAAAAACAAATAAATAGGTACTGAAGAAAATTTAGGCGTAAATGGTCAAATGGTACAATCAAGGTAAATTATGGAGTATGCTTCTAAAGTTTTATTTATTACCCAGTCTCATCGGATAATGGAATGACACCAGTCAAAGAAAAAAATCGACGTTCTACGATTCTCGCATAGACCAGAAAAAAAATAAAAATAAAATTGAAACCTAGGCAAAAGTATGCCGTAGTTCCGAACATCAAAAAAAGGTAGAACAGTCAATTGTAGAATGACAATTCTACAGTACGGATAATAAAGAGTATTCTATTCTATTCTATTCTGAATTACAAATTCAATGAGATCAAAATGTTAGTACCTACTCTAATTTAAAATCCAGACATTTAATCAGAACCCTTGAATTTAATCTAGGTCGCAAAAAAGACGAGAGGTTACAATTTTGTTTTTATGAAAGAACTTAAAATATACGATGGTTATAAACACTAGGCTTTTTATAACATGTAAAGGTTATATTGCATTGACACTGGGTTTATACCCCATTATGCCATCAATATTTTACAACGCAAATATTTATTTTCTTAATCAATTTGAAATTCAATTAAGTCGTTTTAATATTATAAAAATTAAAATAGGTTATTTTGGGAAAAAGGTCTGGCGCTAAAGATATCAAACATTTATTTTTGTGACTGGAACAAATTGAACATTAATTTACTTAAATTTAAATCAACAGAGTAAGTAAAATCAGGGAAATTAATTGTTAATCAACTTAAACTGTCAGCAAAATGACGAAGGGTGTCAATTTGCTGACCAATTAATTTCCTTGACTGTACCTACTTACCTATGAAACGACTCATTACTATTTAAACTTTTGTATATCGTTGTAAAGTTGTACAAGAATTCAAAAGAACTCAGAGGTGTTGGATACTTCTTAAATTAACAAAACTTCGTAAGAAACTTACTTAAAACAATTTCAAATGAAGGGTTTAGGTGGTTGATAGCACCGTAAGACTTACCTGAAATTAAAGAAAAATAACAATTAATTAGAATTATCACGATGTTTTAGCTGTGAAAGCAGAATAATCATTCTGCTTTCATGTTTGATGTTTGATTCACTACAGATTTACACATAAAAAAAATTAAAAAGAAAAAAAAAACCGGTCAAGAGCGAGTCGAGTATATATGATGTTGATGATTTCTGAAAAACTGTGCTATTTAGCGACGTCGTTTTATTTTTCCTGTAATATTTACATAAACTACTATCACATAGAATAATTTCAGATTATTATCTATGCAAACTTCGGAGATAAGGGAGGGAACGGTATTTTTTTACATTTTTCATCAAAAGACGGAAACCATGCTGCCTAAAAAATAAATGTTTAAGAATGTACAAACAGCGTTCTTTCAAATGATATCCCACATGCCCTAGTAGCCCCACTTAAAATTTTTAAGACTTTTTCAGTCCCTTTTGCAAAAAAGATATATTTTTTTTTTTTTCTTTCTTGTTTGCTAAATACTTGGGCAAACGTGATCTAAAACAATTCTAAATTTCAAGTTGATAGCATTAGTAGTTCTTGAGATATCCAGGTGTGACAGACAGACAGACAAGACTTGAGTCTCACCATATAGGGTTCCTTTTTACCATTTTGGTACGGAACCCTAAAAAGAGAGAGAGTTATAAAATCAACCTATACAACCTGTTTTTTTTTGATATCCCATAACTCTAGGGTTATATACTGTAGGTAAAAATAATACTAAAACTCCTAGAATAGGTGGTCCAAAAATGCATCGTTTCGGAGATATCATCAATCATAATTAAATTAGGTCAAAAATTGTCACCAGTATGACGAATCTTTACTTTTGCGAGGTTGCCAAACTTCGCAGTAGTGTAGTAAAATAAATAGTAAAATAAAATATGTAGGTATGTTGGTATCGGGGCTTCCCGGCGGCAGCTAGTGAAGGGAAAGCTACCTCGTCGACGTTGTCATATTTCACGTAAGGGTGTTTTACATTAATAATCGTGACTTTGCCGAATTATTTTGTATGAAAAATGAAAAAAAAAATAACGAAGGATTGGAACATAAGGTTGATTCTTTGATATAGCCTCAATCATACCCTAGAGTTATGGGATATCAAAAAAAATACGTTGTATAATATCCGTTGTTGAGAGTGAGCTACATGTATGACCGGGCACAAAGTTAGGCCGAGGAAACAATGTAGGTACTTATTTGAATTTCAGTAGCTGAAATCATATTGTTGCTACGTCAAAACTATTGTACGCGACTCGATGACGTAGGGAATCAAATTTGAACGAATATGGACTGGGAATATTAATTCTTGTCTGCACTAGGGCATTGTCATTGGCCGGCATTTTTTTTATTTTTTTTATAACAAATGAAACAGTACCTACGTAAAACACATACAAGGACCTCATCATCAACATTTCAGCCGAATGACGTCCACTGGACATAGGCCTCCTCCAAAGGGGGGGGTTTGCCATAATCGCCACGCTTGGCAGGCGCGTTGGCGATCGCAGTATGGTGTTAAAATGCATAGAGAACGCTGCTGCCCATTCTCTTGTAAGTCCCTTAGTCACCTTTTACGACACCCACGGGAAGAAATAGGGGAGTGCTATTCTTTATGTCCGGCATCACACGGAACACAAGTACCTATATACCTATTATTTATGTGTATTTGTCTATTTGTTCCTAAGATGAGAAATTCAATCAATCTGCCTTGAGTGAGATGAGAAATTGTGTTTGCGTACAACCTAACTATTAGCCATATTTCATTATTTAAGCCGTAAAAATGTACACACGGCTACACGTCAAGCAATATTTCCAGTGAGTATACGCTAACCTCTCATTGTATGGAAATCCTAGACAGTGCGAGAACAGCTTATACTGGATATGTATACCTTGATGTGTAGCCGTGTGTACAAAATATAGAGTAACAAATTTTCTTATAATATTAGTGTGTGCCGTGCAAGCTCTGACATCAAGGCTGGAATACATCATGTTTCTTGTGGTCTGTCCTGAGGACAACATGGCACCGACGAAGACGTAATAATTTAACACGAATCATAATTCATCAACAGATGTCTCGGTGACGTCACAACTACGAAACAGATACAACAGACGCGTAAAAAAAAACCGGTCAAGAGCGAGTTGGACTCGCGCACCGAGGGGCCGTACGAATATATGATGTTGATGATTTCTGAAAAACTGTGCTATTTAGAGACATCGTTTTATTTTTTCTGTAATGTTTACTAAGGCTTCTATCATATAGAATAATTTCAGATTTTTATCTTTGCAAACTTCGGAGATAAGGGGGGGAACGGTATTTTTTTTACATTTTTCATCACAAGTCGGAAACTATGCTGCCGAAAAAACAAAAAAAAAAGTTTGAGAATGTGCAAACAGCGTTCTTTCATATGATACCCCACATGCCCTAATAACTCCACTTCAAATTTTTAAGACCCCCTTTCAGTCCCTTTTGCAAAAAGGTATATTTTTTTAAATTTCTTTCTTACTTGCAAAATAGTTGGGCAAACGTCATCTAAAACTATTCTCAATTTCAAGTTGATAGCATTAGTAGTTCTTAAGATATCCAGGTCTGACAGACAGACAGACAGACTTAGTCTCACCATAAGGGTTCCTTTTTAACATTTAGGTACAGACAAATTAAATATTACTAATACAAAGTCATTTTGCTGAATGTCTGTCAACCAGTCTTACCCAAGGGTATCGCATAATCAGCCTATCATGTTCCCACTGCTGAGACACAGGCCTGCTCTCAGTGAGAGGGAGTGGGCTGTAATCCACGACGCGGGCCCAGTGCGGGTTGGTAGATGTCATATGTCTGCGATTTTTGGTTCCAGGACATGCCGCTTTTCTCAATGTTTTCTTCATCGTTTTGAGAGCATGTGGTGATGAAATAATGGACACAAAGTAAAGCGCCTGACTGGGTTTGCACCTATGATCTACGACTCGTAAGTCGCGACCGTTAAGGCGCTGATAAAAGGCAAATGATAAAAGTAGGCTTGTCTTAAACAAAAAATTGCCAAGTCTATAAAGTTTGTGGTAGCGGAATAGTACATTTTGATACAAGTGGAGAATGTTTGTTATTGCATTCGAGGCAGAATTAACACCCGAGCCGTAGGCGAGGTTGTTTTTGAGCCGAGAACTGCAATAACAAATGTCCACATGTATCAAACGACGTTTTTCAATACACTTTTGAAGAAATAAAATATAATAACGAAAAATATTTTTGTCATGAATTATTAGGAAACTATGATTTTTTTTTCCGCGCTTTACTTTCGCCAGGTTGAAGGAGAAGCAAAGGTTTATAGCCGATAAACAGCCTATTATGTAAAATAGAAAATTCAAATATTTTTGAGTTTAGAACACAAATAATTGTTAATTTGTTCATATACGTTTTTTTATTGTAATAATCATGGTATTATAATTATTTATAAACAGTATTTAAATATTACAAAAATATTAACGCCGTAAAGACGCATCTTTGCCGAGATGAAAAAAAAAATCAACTCCGAATAGAGAGGACCGTCTCTGGCGCGAGACGGTGTGAATAGAGGCATTGAATCCATTTGGAAAATAAAAAATCGCACGTGTGTGAAATACATTGCATTGTGAACCTAATCGTAGTGTGATATGAAACAGTTTTCGAGGAAGTGTATTGAAAAAAATATAATGTTATTCTTGAACTTATTTCTCAGAACTTGGTTGTTACCAAAGCACGTTTAGAAAAAAAATCTCGATACAAATTAACAGTAAACTAACCCTTTAGTTTGAGTTTCAATCCAAAATATCTGTATTAAATATCAACGTACGGTTCATATTTAATTAATAACAAGAACATCTTATTTGTATGCAGAACTTAGTTGTTTTTGATTTTCGATTACTCAATTCATTTTTGAATAAATAAATAATTGCTTCATATTTGCAATAAATTACAAGCGTTGTGTCATCGCGCTTCTCTTTATTTTGTTAGCAGTCTAACAGTGACAGCGGTTTACCCGTTGTCAGCATCTTAAGGGGTATCGTATTATCTAGTAACTTAGTTGTGGAGGTCAGATAGGCAGTCGCTCCATGTAAAATACTGGTATTCAGCAGCATCCGGTTAGACTGGAAGCCGACCACGACATAGTTGGGAAAAGGCGGGCAGATGATAACAAAGACATTTTGCTAATTAAGTTGAGTGAGTTTAGGTACTGAGGAGCCTTAAGAGGAAATGCGGGCGGAGAGACTTTTAGAGTAATAAGTCATAAATCGAGGTTCGGCTCTCGCCTATTTCCTCCACCAATATTAGACCAATTTAAAAGATATTTCTTATACTGAATAAGAAGGATATAGACTGTGTCCCTATATTTTTCTTTTTTTATGAATAGTTAGCAAATTTGTACAATAGCCCTCTGTTTTCAGCGGTCTAAACAGGCAATTTTGAGAATTTTCAGAGGGTTCCAGCTCTTATAAAGATAATGTATCATCAAAAAAGAAAACATTGGCCCGTGTTTCTTCCGTTGCCTGTGTGCCAGGGCCACGATATCTCTTTCGGACACACTCGCAACCCTGGCAGGTCATCCTCTTACCATAACGTCTTACAAAACACACACTTGTGCAACGGTATCTGAAATGTGTGGTCATATACATATAAAGGTGTGGTACAGACTATCAAACCGAACAAATTTCTCCCGGGGACCAACATCGTAATCGCGAAAAAATAATCAGCTGTCTACAAAACTTCAATACATAGTCGACCCAAATGTATTAGACAGCTGATTATATTGTTTCTACGCTACGATGCGAGAAAGATGCACTTCCCTGGTGCACCGGGTGCGGGTGCGTGCCAGCCCCAACATTATACTGCAGTGTGTCGCGAGCAGACTGGACTGCTTGTATGTGAATCGCTGATGTAAGCTTTCCACATCGGTGTTGAGCTTGTAGCAGGAATTCTCATAACTTTGGGGCAGTAGCGTTAATGTTTAGTTTACTAACATACTTAGTTATTAAGAAATATTGTTACTAACACATTTGAGTCTTTTGTTACTTGTTTGTTAAATATAAATAAATAATTATATTTTTTCGATGTTACTCCCATGAAGAAAGTTGTTCAAATTGATGGTCTGTATGTACCACACTCTTAAATAATATGACCACGCATTTCTGATATACGCTGTATATATTATACACACTATAATACTCTTCCCACTAATAGGCCTTTTGTTTCCTGTAACTATGACGTGGCATAACTCATTGGTGCCTCTAATGAGGTTACACGCCAATTTACTTGAGCTAAAGCGATTGTGTGTGGTTTGGCCGCTGCCGTAAGTGTGTAGTACTTAATGATATTACTGTGAACTTGGGAAGTAATGTGGTTAAACCTGAGTTAGTTAAGCAGGTATGGTCGTAGGTTCAAAGCATTGAGGGTTGGAAAGTCTAGAAGATCTACTTAAACATAACACGTAACATCACGCCTTGTTTCCCCGAAGGTTTGGACAAAGCAGCAGCCGTATACAATACGTAATCTCTTACAGAAGCCGTACGTTCTCACATAGAAGAAGACGACAAGAATAATTTATTTATTTACACAAGTAAAAAGAAACCGGTCAAGAGCGAGTCGGACTCGCGCACCGAGGGTTCCGTACGAATATATGATGTTGATGATTTCTGAAAAACTGTGCTATTTAGAGACATCGTTTTATTTTTCCTGTAATCTTTACATGAGCTCTTAAAGAATAAATAATGGTATCATATAGCATAATTTCAGATTTTTATCTCTGCAAACTTTGGAGATAAGGGGGGGGACAACGGTATTTTTTTTACATTTTCATTAAAAGTAAAAAAAAAATTGTTTGAGAATGTGCAAACAGCGTTCTTTCATATATGATACCCCACATGCCTTAGTAGCCCCACTTCAAATTTTTAAGACCCCCTCAGTCCCTTTTGCAAAAAAGATATATATTTTTAAAATTTCTTTCTTGCTTGCAAAATAGTTGGGCAAACGTCATCTAAAACTATTCTAAACAAGTTGATAGCATTAGTAGTTCTTGAGATATCCAGGTGTGACAGACAGACAGACTTAGTCTCACCATAAGGGTTCCTTTTTACCATTTTGCTTCGGAACCCTAAAAATACTGTACAAAGGCGGACTTAATGCCTGAGGCATTTTCTACCAGTCAAACAGGTGATGCAGAGACAAAACAAGATAGGTGCAACACATACATACTTATAAACAAAATAAAAAGTGTCAGGAGAAATAACGATTGGTGGAGGAGAAAACGAATCAGCGCTGGGATGATTCAGCCAGAATAATGTAATATCATGCCCAGGATTTTGTAATATCATGATTTAAAAGAGTGTCCTTGGAGTTTCTTGCCTGTTCTTCTCCATAGAGATCTACGTTTTGGAATGGGCAAATAGCTTCAACTTTCTGACTAACTGACCGACTCTTTGACAGTTCAAAAGTGCCTGTAATTGGTTTAATTGAAATAAATGCTTTGAGTATGAGATTGAGTTTAATAAAGGTTTCAAATTAATACAACTTATTTCTCTGCTGACAGCCTACTAAATTGCAAGTAAATGCATGGAATAATCCTAAACCAATCACATAATAAGTATACCAATATCCAAACGCCTATTTCTGCACGTACCTATTCCATATTTTCCCTAAAATAAGTTAATTTTTGTGGAATTGCGTCCTGGAAGGCCTCCTACAAGGTGGACCGATGACCTTGTGAAGGCCGCAGGTATCCGCTGGATGCGGGAAGCACAGAACCTGTCGAAGTGGCGGTGCTTAGGGGAGGCCTATGTCTAGCAGTGGACGTCTTTCGGCTGAAATTATGATGATGAAGTTAGTTTTTAGGGTTCCGTAGTCAACAAGGAACCATTATGGTTTCGCCATGTTCGTATGTCTGTCTGTCAGCCTGGGCCCGGCTTAGCTCAGAGACTATTAGTACTAGAAAGCTGTAATTTGGCATGGGTATTTTACATAATAAAACTACGCCGACAAAGTGGTAAAGTAAAATCTTGAAAATTTAGGGCCCCTTACACGCAAAGTGGAGATAATATTGTTTTCTGTCATTTATCCCATGATGTGGGGTAATTTTTGTTATAGTCATGTGCCCCCATCCCGTCTAGCATTTTTTTTGTTTTTGGATATGTGAAAAAATTAATGGCAGTAGTACTAAATAAATAAAACAAAATTAAAAGGAAAACTATCACAGCTAAGTAAACTTTACAAGTTAACGAGTAATAGTCGACCAACTTATATTTGCAGTTAGAGAATCGATCGATACGTATATCGATCGATAAGTTTGTTTTTGGGATAAATTCATCCCAACTACGGAATCCTTCTTTGTGCGTGGTCCGACACGTAAATGGCCGTTTTTAGGGTTCCGTACCAAAATGGTAAAAAGGAACCCTTATGGTGAGACTAAGTCTGTCTGTCTGTCTGTCTGTCACACCTAGATATCTCAAGAACTACTAATGCTATCAACTTGAAATTAAGAATAGTTTTAGATGACATTTGCCCAACTATTTTGCAAGCCACAAAGAAATTAAAAAAATATATGTTTTTTGCAAAAGAAACTGAAAGGGGTTCTTAAAATTTTGAAGTGGGCCTGCTAGGGCATGTGGGGTATCATATGAAAGAACGTTGTTTGCACATTCTCAAACATATTTATTTTATTTTTTAGGCAGCATAGTATCCGACTTGTGATGAAAAATGTAAAAAAAATATCGTTCTCCCCCCTTATCTCCGAAGTTCGCAGAGATAAAAATCAGAAATTATTCTATATGATAGAAGCCTAATTAAAGATTACAGGAAAAATAAAACGATGTCTTTAAATAGCACAGTTTTTCAGAAATCACCAACATCATATATTCGTACGGAACCCTCGGTGCGCGAGTCCGATTCGCTCTTGACCGTTTTTTTTAGTTGTAAAATTGGTATTTTTATGTAACACGTTATTCAGCCAAGCTTCACAGCCAAGATTGTAATCGTTTGGTACCGCTCATAAGAAGAAATGGCTTCCAATATCTTATGTAACATCAGAATCTATTTCTGACATAATGTGGTAACAAAAAATCGAATTATGGTAACTGAGGGAGGGCTCATCTATCAGCCCAAGGCAAGACGAAGAAATTGAAAAAGATTAATATTACACGAATTAAGTGAAGGGAAAATATGAAAACAGTTCTAGGAAAAACATCAAATACCTATTGAAAGCGACCTGTTGAATTTTATTTAATCGCATATAGGCTCGTTCAGATTGGCGGGATATCTCGGAAGTCGATGGCAAAGCACTAAAATTCTGATCCAAAGACACTGACTTCCGAAATTGAAGTTATTTTTCACTAATATATCTAAAGGTGCGTACAGATTAAGTAATGTTTTATAACTTCTGCTATATAACACGTCCACATTATTAAACATTGTTGTATCACAGTGAAAAATATAACAAGACCGTACACATTAAAGTAACAGTGTAATATAAAACACATCGATTAAACGGCATGATGTGACTCATGCGCAGAAGTTATAATTATAATATTGTTGCACAAACTAATAACATGCTATTTAACTTGTTTTTGTAACACACATCGTCCACATTTATTTAACTATGTATATACCATGTTTTGTTATATAGTCTGTACGCGCCTTTAGGTAAAAACCACGTCACTTTCACTGAATGCATAAACATTTTATCTTGAAATCAGTAATGAAACCTCCAATCGAAAAAAAAAACGGATCAAAGTCCGTTTTTCATAAAAATACCTTGTAAAGGCTCGTGCAGACTGCGACGCGCGTCAAGGCTGCTACAGACCGGTGTGACTCGCGACGCGACGCAAAGGCACCGCTCGTCGCGCGACACGCGGGGCCTTTGTGTCGCATCGCGTGTCGCGCCGTTCTGTAGAAGCCTTCACGCTGTCTGTTGCGCCCGCGATATCGCCCCAATCTGCACGAGCTGTGCTGATTGAAGGCTTCTACATACCAGCGCGACTTGTCGCGCGACGCGACACGGCACAAAGGCCCCGCGTGTCGCGGGACGAGCGGTGTCTTTGTGTCGCGTCGCGTCGCGCGACAAGTCGCCCCGGTATGTAGAAGCCTTTAAGCGATCAAATAAAAAACAAAAATCATTTAATTGAAATTAATGGAGAAATTGGTGAACACACCTACATAAAAAAAAAATTAAAAAACAAAGATACAGACGAACATATTTATAACCTCCTCCGCTTTGGAAGTTGGTTAAAAAGTAAAAGACTTGTGTTTACTTGCTTTTGTATTTCACTTAATGTATTCAGGATGTAACATTTTAGCGGCAAATATTTTTATGAGTTTTATTTATTATGATCTCAGACTTCTGTTTTCCACATGAGATTTAACAGCAGATTAACTACTGCCAACACGTCTGTTTTCCCGATAAATCCAACGAAGCATGAAGATTACACAACATAATAAAATCAGAGCAATAAACGTTTATTGGATAAAGTGATACAACTGATATTGATACGTGCTGTAGCGTGTTTTACGATTGTATACTAAAAGACATATTGTATTGTATGTACACTTGTGTTCATTGACACCTGAAGGTTTTATGGCCAATAATAAACAATGTAATACAATGATCCAATATTATACAATGTAAAATATCCCCCGATATGGAGTCCTAGTTGTTTATTTAACTGCTTCTGAAGTAATAAGAATATCAGAAGACGGAAAAGAGAAGATAAGTAGATGAAAAGAGAAGTAATGAGTTTCCAGGTTCAAAGATTCGTTCGATAAATTTTCGTTTTTAAAGCCATCATGTACTTTAGTTCTCTTGGACATAGTGCTCAGGGAAGTACATATTTAAGGGGGATACGCTAAGGTAGCCCGCGAAATTCAAATTTTCCAACGTTTTTTGCAATTTTCAGGTCAGTAACAAGTTTTATGTTGATCTAATTAGCATTACAACTCCCTAAGTTCAAAAAGTCCTACTGAATTCAGAAATAATCATTCAGTAGGGTTTTTTGAAGAGAGTTAGTTGTATTGCCGATTCTAATGATTATAATTCTGTAAAGCCATAATGGTTATGGCCGCGAATCATAATTAGATCAACATACAACGTGTTACTGACCTGCAAATTGCAAAAAAACGTAATAAAATTGAATTTCGCGGGCTACCTTAGCTTATCCCCCTTAAGTCAGTTCCTACGGCAAAAGAAAATATCGTGAGGAAAACGCAATTTTTCCTAAGTTTTCAGTGACACTTTTGGCTGATAATTTCGTGACGATTATCATGACAACAGTGAATTATTTTACCAGTAAATAATGAAATGACCAAAAAATGTTGCATCACTTATGACCAAGTTATGTCAAACGTCAAAGTACTACAAAATTTTAAACAAATTATTAAAATTTTCAGAATCATGCTTAAAAACCATAATCATGTCAAACTCAAACTCAATACATTTATTTCAATTAAACCTATTACAGGCACTTTTGAATTGTCAAAGAGTCGGTCAGTTAGTCAGAAAGTTGAAGCTATTTGCCCATTCCAAAACGTAGATCCCTATGAAGAAGAATAGGCAAGAAACTCCAAGGACACTCTTTTGAATCAAGATATTACAAAATGGGAAACAAAACATGAACTTTTAAATAGTAGAATAATAGAATAATTATAGAGTAGGTACATCTGGGAATAGCGGAAGTTGTAATTCCGGTTCATGTCAAAAAAAAATCATGATTATGGTTTACCCCTTTAAACCAAGAGGTATACTTCTTGGAGGGTTTACAAGCGAATCAGTTATAGAATATACATGAATGAGAAATTGCGTTGAGCATTGCAGTACAATATGGCCGACAAAAGTAATCGAGTATTAAAGGGATTCACGCTTCTTCCTTGGGATGGCATTGAACCATGGTAGGAAGTTCAGTTTTAATGTATTTTTCCTATGAGATGAGCAGATAAATTATTTTCATCAAGCCTTCATTCTGTGTTTATGTCTTGTCTGTGCTCAAGTCATACACATGCCTACATATTATCCAAACTTGGTTATATATTTCAGTCTCTAAATTACCTTAGACAAGTGCCCATCGATTTTTAAACGTTCAAAGACTTTAAAAATATTTGCATTGCAAATGCTACAGACTTTTCATTGAAGTAGTTTTCAAAAGGATCATGAAATCAGAAATAATACTCTGACAGTTAGACTGTTCTCAATAAAACAGCTTTCGATATTCTATCATTCACGTTAGCCTCGTGGCAGAATTTTATTATCGAGGGAGTTACATTGAAAGTCGTACAAACTCGTACAGACTAACAATAAACTCTGACATGAGTCCCGCCCTGACCTCTGTGAGGGACGCTTTATTGTTTCAAGCGACTTTTGTGATTGATAAAGGAAGAAATATGGCAGGGATGATGTGTAGGGGACGGCAGAAATGCTTTTATGCTAACGTAGCGAGATTTACTCCGAAAGCGAATATATATCTTTAATTAGTTCGTACGTGGACGCTCGCTTTTGGACGTTTGATATTTTGCGGTCCTGCACCATTTTTCTATCTTTCATTAAAAAGAACCAGGTTCTTAATAATAAAACAATGTAGTTGTCTTGTAACAGGGTTTGCTTTGTCCGACAGTATTTTTATTAATAAAATATACTTGCTCAAACTAATAAAATAGTTCACCTAACGTGCAGCAAGTGACATTTGATTGCTTACAACACAGTAAATAAAATATTCACTTCCTAACTTCCCTCCCTTCATTTCCGTATTTCTTATTACTTATAACAAAAGTCATAAATATCTGCTACTAACATAGCTAATATCTGCTACTAACATAGCTAATATCTGCTACTAACATAGCTAATATCTGCTACTAACATAGCTAATATCTGCTACTAACATAGCTAATATCTGCTACTAACATAGCTAATATCTGCTACTAACATAGCTAATATCGCCAGTTCATGCTATACTTATAGCAATGCAACCAATCAGTGGGACCGAATGTCACCATTCCTTTTGGTTCCAAACGAAACACAGTGATGAATGAAATAATAAAAGGCAGGCTGATGGTTTGTTGAATGTATGTAGATATACACGAACGAAGCTACAAGAATGCAAGTTACATTCTCTATAAACTTTTCTTCGTAGGAGTTCACATTTTTGTATAGGTAAGAGGGCAAGCAGCATGGAGATTGGCACAAGTGAAGATGTGCCTATGCCCAGCAGTGACTGTGGATGATGATAATGAGGAAGGGGAGACGCAACTTGAAGAAAAAATAAAGCATGCGTGAAACGGTGCACAGTCAGGATGGTCACAACAAACGGTACACAGTCAGGATGGTCACAACAAACGGTACACAGTCAGGATGGTCACAACAAACGGTACACAGTCAGGATGGTCACAACAAACAGTACACAGTCAGGATGGTCACAACAAACGATGTACTTGTTCTATATTAAGTTTATTATTTTAAAATCAGACAGAGTTTCCACTTAAGGCTTTTGCACTTGGTGACGGTTACAAAACGACTGATACGAACACATCTGCATTTAAAGGTTTCACTAATAACTGAATATTTCGATTACATTACTTACTATAACGAGTAAAATTAAATAACAATTATTAACAAAGAAATAAATGAATTACAGTATATAAATCAATAATCTTATGCAACCATCAATTTAAATTTAATACTTGGCGCGCCGGAAGCTGAAAAACTGTAGGCGCCATATTGGATATTAAACTTTTCTGATTATTTTAATCACCAAGAATAAATCAAACATTTAGCTAAACAATTTCATAACAATGAACTATTAAAATACTATAATATTGATTTTAAGAATTAAATTATGTTACAAAGTCGAGCTGATTTACGCAGGACCGGAAGTCGATAACACATGATATTTTTTTTAACTGCTAGCTAGCTAAGTTATGGTTGCTACATGGGATACTACGAGTATAACTCATTGTTTTATAGTGAATTAAATTTATGACACGAGAAGATGTATGTAGTTCGATTTAATTAGTTCTGCAACTGATTAGCCTATATAATTTTCTTCTGTAATAAAGTTACTTACTTCTATTGTAGTTTTAAAATACGATGGTTGTTCTCCCTAACTTGTGAAAAATAGCGACCATTTTGAACGGGATGATTGATGCATAATATTATGAATCTAACTTAATCAAATACGATAGTGTGGTACAGGTCAGTTCCTAAACTTAGTAATACTTCATCATCTGCCTAACCTGTTCCCAACTGTACTGGGCTCGGCTTCCAGTCCAACAGGATGTACCTGAATACCAGCAGGGCTAGCACGGGCGTACCCATGACGTTTCCGACAAGACATGATAAATTATGTCATGTCTTACATCATTTGTCTTAAATGCTAGCACGGGGCAACCATGTGACATAATCTAGAGGCGCGACATCCTTTCTTGTTGCAAGGGCGAGCACGGCCTACTGTGACATGACTTGAGTTATTTAATCACAGTTTGCGTTGATACAACCGTTTTGTCTTACATGCTAGCACGGCGGCGTGAGATAATTTATTGTTGTGTAACATACTTCTTGACGTTTAGTTGGAACTCTAATATGTCTTATTTCCTAATATGGGCGTACAAATTTTGTCACAAATGTCTTGACAGAGGACTAAGAAATATTTATCAAGTTCCCTCGGAGGTGGTGATAAGATTTGAAAATTGAAAAAAAAAACCTGCTAATTACTGCACCAAATGGCAATCAACTCAGCCTATAGCAGTCCGCTGCTGGACATAGGCCTCTCCCAGGCTGTGCCACAACACCCTGTCCTCCGCCTTCCGCATCCAGTCTGTCCCAGCCACCTTTTTAAGGTCGTCGGTCCATCTAGCTGGGGGGCGTCCCACACGACGCTTGCCGATACGCAGTTTCCACTCCCGGACTCGTCTGCTCCACCGGCCATCGGTCCTTCGACAAACATGGCCAGCCCACTGCCACTTCAACTTGCTTACCCTGCAAGCTATGTCGGTAACTCCAGTTTTTTTCCGGATAACTTCATTTCTGATTTTATCCTTCAGAGAAACTCCGAGCATAGCCCTCTCCATAAGAAGATGAGTGATCTTGAATTTATGGACCAGTCCGACTGTCAGTGTCCACGTTTCGGCTCCATATGTCATAACGGGCAGGACGCACTGGTTGAAGACCTTAGTTTTCAAACACTGCGAGATTGGCGACGAGAAGACTTGACGAAGTTTTCCAAACGCTGCCCAACCCAACCGGATCCTTCTGTCGGCTTCTTTCTCAAAGTTGTGCCTACCAAGCTGGAAAACTTGCCCTAGTAGTAGACGTACTCCTTCACAACTTCGAGAAGCGACCCTTCGATGTGGATTGGACTCGGCAAGACGTGCGTGTCAAGTGATTTGTGTATAGTTTGGTTTGGCATTTCAACATGAATAGACTGACGCCTGAACAACGCTTCCAAATTGTGCAAATTTATTTTGAAAATAATGGAAACAAGATTGCCGTTGATCCCGATTTTCATAAGAGAATTTTGTTTAGCGATGAAGCTCACTTTTGGATGAATGGCTACGTCAACAAACAAAACTGCCGTATTTGGAGTGAAGATAATCCTCAAGTGTATGTTGAGACACCGTTACATCCACAAAAACTGACTGTTTGTTGTGCTTTATGGGCTGGTGGAATCATTGGTCCGTACTTTTTTAAAAATGATGCTGGCCAGAACGTTACAGTCAATGGTGACCGCTATAGAGCCCTGATTACTGACTTTTTCGTTCCTCAATTGAACAACCATGATGTGCAGGAGCTGTGGTTTCAACAAGACGGCGCAACATGTCACACAGCTCGGGCCACAATTGATTTACTGAAGGAAACGTTTGGTAACCGCATTGTTTAACGTTCCGGACCCGTGAATTGGCCCCCAAAATCGTACGATTTAACGCCGCTTGACTATTTTCTGTGGGGATATGTGAAGTTGCTAGTCTACGCCGATAAGCCCGAAACGATCGACCACTTGGAGGACAACATTCGCCGCGTTATGGCCGATATACGGCCACAAATGTTGGAAAAAGTGATTGAAAATTGGATCTCCAGATTAGATTACGTCCGATCCAGCCGTGGCGGTCATATGCCAGAAATCATATTTAAATTATAATGCCATAAGATTATCTTTTGAATAAAGTAAATTTCATGTAAATTTTACAAATTTTTCCTTGTTTTATTCCATTTCAAAGTTCTATACCTCTAAAAAAACACCCTGTACTATTATTTTATTATAGTTACTTGTTTTTTTATTTTATTTTATTTATTTGGGACAAAAACAGTTATAGATTACAGCATTTACAAAAAGTCGTTTTAGTACAGTCGAATAAACGTATAACCCACACTATTGTCCACGAAATTATATCGGTGTATGAAAACGAACGCATGTTAACCATTTTTACTACAAGTTTAGTAAGCCGCTGCTGTCCAATGTATATTTTTTCTTTCAACTGTATGTAAGCCCTTAATTTGTGTATACACATATATACATACATAAACTCACGCCTTCTTCCCACGGGGGTAGACAGAAACTATAGAACGCCACTTGCTACGCTCCTTACATACTTCTTTTGCTTCGCCTACGTTCATACATCTAGTCATACACGCACGCCGGTTGCGAGTACTACGCACCTGACCTTTCTGAAGAATATCAAATAATTTGTGTATACATTAGAAGTAATACCTAAATTCTGTTTTAACTATTAAGCCAATGTTATAAATAAATAAAAGTATGCCAACGCGTATCATACGATGTTTCTCAACATACTTGCGAAAAAAAAAAATATTCAAGAACCAAAAACGTTGGTAAGACTTAACCGTTGGTACGACTGGTTGTCAGAAAAATAAATAGTTTAACCTTCATAATTCCTATACCAAGAAATGTATCTTGTCTTTATGCCGTGGGGTTATAAAGGGCAATTTAGGGCGGATAGGGTGTGGCGGTTTTTAGCCACGATGCTAGTTAAGGGCGGGGCAGATTGTGTTTGATCAGTGATTCGGATCCCCTTTGGTATTATTGGGAGGTTGTATTTTATGTGTCTTGTCTTTGCTTTGTGTATTTTGTGCGGTATTTTGCTCTTGAACTCGTATAGTCGTTCTTCTAATTGCTTTATAGAGGTATTAGGAACAGGGTGTAAAGTTCACTCATCATTCAGCCGGAAGACGTCCACTGCTGGATATAGACCTCCCCCAAAAAGGGGGGGGAATTTGTCATAATCGCCACGCTTGGCAGGTGATGAAAAACCACACCCCTTCTGTTGATTAATTCCGGCCGCTTTCTCTCAACTTCTTGCTTTAATCTCATCAGTTGTTCGCAGTAGAGTTCAGAATCGATGGTTCTGCTTGGTGGTAACAGCTCATAATGAATAATGCCCTTCCAATCCCACCACACACACAGCATCACCTTGTTGCGAGTTAACGCGGGTTTCACCACAGTCTGTGAAGCCTGACCGGCCTTTGACCCCGACCTTTTTCACACGTTCTTGTCGTACGTGAACGCTTTTCATCACCAGTTATCAGCTTCTTCAAAAATGGTTCGGTTTCATTAAGTCGTAATAAAGAATCACAAATGAGTACACGGATCATTACTATTCCTTAGGTTTATTTCAGTGAGCTCGTGAGGTACCCAAATATCGAGCTTTTTTGTCTACCCAGTTTTCTTCAAATGTGCCAAAACCGTTTTGTGGTCAATTCCCAGTTCTTCAGCTACGTCGTAACTACTGATATGCCGCCGATCTTGCTCCACTTTTTCAAAAATGGCATCCATTTTATCCGTAATAGGGCGACCAGAGCGACGTGCATCTTTGACATCTTTCCGGATTGAAAACGCATAAACCAAATTTGTGCTACTCTCACAGACACTGCACTAGGTTCATAAACATCGCAATTTTTTTTCGCGGCTTAGGTTGCATTTTTACCTTTTTTGTAGTAAAATTTTAAAATGTATCGAATTTCTTCATTAGATTCACTCATCTTGACAGTACGAAAAACAAATGAAAATCACACATTTTCCTAATTTGAATTTGGAATTATGTTCTTTAAGATTTAAACTTTCAATGATACCAAAACCAGCCAAATACAAACAGTATAGCCAAAGAGATTTTATTAAAGTTCATACATACTATAATGCGAAAAGACGTATTCCCCAACCTAATATAAAGCGTAGTTAGAATTTCTAAATTTAAAAAATGTTGTTATTTTTTTTTTGTGATAGCCATTTGTCAGGAATAATCTGTAAGAATGTATCAATCAGTGTATCAATGTTGTAGCATTAGGTATAATGTAGGAACGTAGGCGGTCATTTTAATTCACAAAAAACGAAAAACTTCGTAAGCAATGGAAAATTATCACCAGTCCTGAGACTCTGTAGGTATATTTTAGCTGCTGAGACCAAAACTACAAACGTAGTATACAGGGAAGTTTTATGAAAATAACATAACATCACGGCTGTATTCCCTAAAGGATTAGGCAGAGGTTTACCTTTAGCTACACTCAGTGTCGGTACACTTAAATTTTGCCAGCTATGTTTAGGTCCCATGTAATAGGGGGCGAGCCTATTGCTGTTAACCGGGCACAAGTCCAGACTGCGGACTGTTACTCAGAAATTCTAGATGGAAAACCCAATAACACTTTGCCTGACCCGGTAATCGAACCCAGGATCTCATGCTCAACACTAGCGTTTGCGACCACTAGACCAACGAGGCAATTTTTTTATACAATATGGCTGTTATTGTAGTAAGTATATTGTGGTGTCCTACGACTTCCATGTGAACGAAGTCGCGGGCAGAAGCTAGTTTACAATAATTTGTATAAAGTTCAAGGTAGTTATTTTGTTGATGAAACGATTAGGTACACTACCTAGAAGTTATGTTGTTTGTTGTGATTGTTTTGTAATGCTGAAAACTATTTAGAATCAGTGCCAAATACGAAATGGGTTCTAATTATATTGTCTCCATTTCAAAAGGAACGTAAAGTTAGGTATAACAATAGTTTTGATAATCCTCAAATATTTTGGAACTAAAAACATGGTAAAATAAATTATATTCAAATTCACTCAGTATTAAATTGACACCCAAGTCCCAAGTTAAATTAAGTATAAATTATTTCGAAGCAGTATTTTAGCTCTACCACTTCAATGAAAGGAAATCCAACCTAAATAAATAACCAGAATGTCATTTCTTATAACAACAGACCTAAACTTACTTTCATCGGAAAATACGAAGTTTCGAAGCACGGCAAGGAATTATCAACCTTGTCAGCAGGTAATAACGTCGTAAGTAGAGTACACCAGGTGTTTTACCAAAAAATAGATAAAAACCATCTTTACTTTCTTTTAATTTAATAAAAAACTTGAGCACAGGGACTCGTTTGGTTCTTATCGAGTGACAGCAAGAAAAAAGTTTATTAATCAGTCCATTTTATTTGAATCCCTGAGGACATTTTGGGACAGATACTTTCCTGAAATAATTATTATTTTTCCTTGTTGTTATATTTATTTTGAAATCGGAATTTGGACGTTGCAGCTTGGTATTAAGTTGGATTTTTGTGTGGCAGAAATGTAGACCAGTGACAAAAAGTTGCGGTGTAAAGTTCTGTTAGTCATGTTTAATTGGTGGATCATTAATCTTTTCTCAACACAATCTTTTCTCAGACAAACAGAAAAAAGAGAATTAAAAAAAAAAAGTGTGTTCTAAGGAATGGTTAAGTAATCATTAAGACGCAGATATATGCCAGTGACCTTAAGTGGTTGGCTTGCGTGTTCTGTACTGAGCTCACGCAACGCGTCGTACGTTCAGCCAGTAATAGGACTCGCCCATCAAGGAGCGCTGTCCCCAATTTGTTGCATTATTCATTTATTATACACCAAAAAAAAGGTATTTTGATGAAACGCGTATACTAGAACATCAATAATTAAATTATCTTTAAATTGGTGAAGGTTTCAGAAAAATACGCTTGGTGGATTTTCCGCCATTCTCAGTTTTTTATCCGCGTTAGACATAACTTTACAAATTAATTTCACCATGTAATATAAACATAATCTAAAATATTCACATATTAAGTTATTGAGAAAATATTATTAATATTATTTATCATATATTTTTTTCAAATCATTAACACTATTCGTTTAGACGTGATCTTCAGTATAAAATCATTAAAAGTCGGTTATCGTCCCCTTAACGTCTGCCTAACCGTAAAATTTTTGACGATTAAGCTTGTCTTAACTTAAAGAAACGTTTTATTAAGGGGTCTGAATAGAAAAAAAACTCTATTAAGGTGAGATCCACTTAATACTATCGTGCTGTTTAATTTCTTACTTTCGTTGCCCTGCAAATAGCAAACAACAGAGATAAATTCTTAAAACTCAAGACAGGCAAATTGATGATCTTGTCAACCAACCTGAATAATGTAAATCCGATAGCATCTCATTAATTAATGTAGGCGCACTATTTACGACCCCAGGCGGGGCGTACTCCGCCCGGGGTCGTCAACAGCGCGCCTGCTCGCCGTAGCGTGAAGATTTGAAGAGTAACAAATATCTACCCTCGGCCTCGGGCGAATCACAATGAAACACTCCGAACCAGGTTTTGTAAGGGTATCCAAAACAGTCAACCTTGTATGCTATCTATTTAGAGGTATTTGCTGCGATGAAGGCAGAGAGCAGTGGTGGCCCAGTAGTCAAAATCAAAATTATTATTATTTCACATAAGCCTACATGGGCACTTATGAAACGTCAGAAGCTAGGTGTACGGTTCCAATTGGTCGTTTCCTATGGAGAAGAGCCGGCAAGAAACTCCACGGTCACTCTTTAAAAAAAAAAATGGCTTTTACAATGTTTTCAAATTACAGTGTTAATACGTATGAGAGGACAGCGTAGGCCCGTCAAAAGTACCAGGTACTTAACAAAATAGAAAATGGTCTACAGATCTACAGTCTAATAAGCCTACAACGTCCTCACATTGACAAAAAAAACAATATAAAATATGATTAAAATAATAAAAGTTAGAACCTTGTTGAAATTTAAATTGTAGGTATAATAATGTCAAATAAGAAATGCGATGTGTGTGAAATGTAGTGATGGTCCAGACTTCCAAATCAAATCAAAAGTCATTTATTCAAACTAAGCTGAGAACCAGCACTTTTCGAACGTCAAAAATTATATGAGACAGTCCCCCAAAAACGCCCACCCTTCACTACTTCCTAGTGCTTTAGCTGGGAAGAAGAAGTGGCGCAACCAACTCCCCAGCAGCACAGCTGTCTATTCGCATAAAAAACTTGAATCTATACAAATGTAAAATAATTGGCATTACGCGACACAAAACGCTAAATTTAATTATTTGCCTTATAGCTAGCTAGCGCACACCATTATACAAATATATATATACAGAATGTAACAAAAACCCTGTTGTTTCTGTATTGATGTTCTGTATTCAATAAAAGATGTGGCTTTGAGGTATTTAGGGTTTATTCCAAATTATCTTAATATTTAGTTACAACGATGATGTTCTCTCTTAGCAATGCCACCGGAAAGGGAAGTGTCCATTTGACAAGCTTACATAGTGTTGGCAGACTACAGCTAGTGTTGCCATTACATCATCCCCTTTTTAACAAAGAACAATAAAAAATATATACTCATACATGATTCACTTAATCTTACTAAATTTAGAACTATTGACATTTTATTTTCTATTTTTAAAGTATTCTATGCTTTCCGTCCCTCCTTTCCATTTATTTAATGTAATACACTTATTCTTAATAGTTACAGTAGTTTGCATTACTTGCTTTCTAACTTTACTTAATTATAAACAAGTTTCTTATGGTTTAAGTTTTACATTTACATACTTTCTTATAAACTTACATGCTAATATTATTCTAACACAATCAGAGCATGCCACTGAACTGCTCATTCAGTCTCTCAAGTTCCCAGCGAGTCACTGTGGTCGAATATGATATGATGTTCTAGTATAAGTACAACCATTACTGTCTTTTACATTATACGACCTGTAATTATTATTACTAACTATTTTTCCTTGAATCCATTTATTTGTTTGTGGTTCTTTAAAACATTAAGTTTAACCAAATGTTTTGATTAATTTCAAATTCGCTTTTTATTCTAGCTGACTTATTATAATTCCTTTCATTTCTATTTCTACTTTTTTCAAATTGTGATTCTACATTGTCATTTAATTTTGGTGTCAGATATTGATGGGTTGTTGGTAATTTTGTTTTTAAATTTCTGTTCATCATCAACTGTGATGGTGAAAATTGTGTACCTGATACTGGTGATGCTCTATACTGTAAAAGGGCTATATTTATTTCTGTTTTATCTTCATAACTTTTAGTAAGCATTTTCTTTGCTATTTGTACTCCCCGTTCTGCCATGCCATTCGATTGTGGGTACCTTGGACTGGAATAAATGAATCTAAAACCCCATTCTTGTGCAAACTTTTTACACAGTAATGAATCAAAGGGTACATGATCTGTTACTACTTCTGAAGGTATGCCAAAACATGAAAATAAATCTTTTAATGTATTTATAATTGAAATAGCTGACTTACTGGTTAGGTGTTTTATCTCTAACCATTTTGACATGTAATCATATATAACTAGATAGCTTTTCCTTTTGAGCTCCATTATATCTACCCCTATTTTTGAAAATGGTAATGCTGGTGTTTCATGAGCTAACAGTGGTTGTTTTATATTATTATTTTGGTAAGTTTGACAAACAAAGCACTTTCTTACATATTCTTCTATGTGATTGTCTATTAAAGGCCAATAATACAAATTTCTAGCTGTTTGTTTCATTTTGGTTATTCCCAAATGACCTTCGTGTAATTTTTTCAAAAATGGTATTTTTAAGGACTTTGGCACTATTAATCTGTGATTCATAAAAATTAATTGCTGATCTAATGTAATGTCCTGTCTTAATTTGAAATAATATTTAAGGTTATCTGCTAAGTTTTTAATTTTATCTGGCCAACCTAATTTTATGTAATTAGCCAGTACATTTAATTCTTCATCATTATTAATTTCTTTAATCAGTTCTTGTTTTTGTTCATCTGTGCATTCCAAGTAAGAAGCTAAACCAATACAGTGTATGACCTCATGCAAATAAGATTGATCTTCATCTGTTTGTTCCAAATATGATCTTGACAATAAATCAGCAATATGCATCAAGCGGCCCTTCTGGTATTTGTAATCTATGTCATATTTTAACAACTTTAATTTTAGTCTTTGTAACCGTACTGATGGTATGTCATGTATGCTCTTTTTTAATATGCTTTCTAATGGCTTATGATCATTTAATACTAAACATTTTCTTCCATAAATATAATAGTAAGATTTCTTTGTTGCCCAAACTACACTTAATAATTCTTTCTCTATTTGTGAAAAAGATTTCTCAGCCATAGTTAGGCTTCTTGATGCATAACTTACTGGTTTGCCATTTTGCATTAAACAACACCCCAACCCATCAATACTTGCATCACATTGTATGGTGACTGGCAATATACTATTAAAATTCTGCAATACTGGTGCATTAGTAATGAATTGTTTAATATTAGAAAAGGTATTTTCATGGATATTGGTCCATAACCAGCCTACATTTTTCTTTAGGAGATCTTGTAGAGGTGCCACTAACTCTGCCAAGTTATTAATGAATTTTCTTAAATAGTTTATCATTCCCAAAAATATTTGTAATTATTTTTTATTTGTTGGAGTTTTAATGCTTAATATGGCTTTTATTCTTTCTGGATCTATTTTCATTCCTTCTTTTGAGAAAATATGTCCAAAATATTTGACTTCGTTTAATTTGTATTGGAATTTTCTCTTGTTAAACCGAACATTATTTTCTTTTGCTCTCTCAAATACCCTTTGTAATATCTGATCATGGTCAGCTTCATTTTCACCACAAATCAGCAAGTCATCGCAATAAATGATAACCCCCGGGACGTCTCCAAATACTGTTTCACTGTATTTTTGGAAAATTTCCGGTGCTACTGATAACCCAAATGGTAATCTTAGAAATTTATAACAACCAAAGGGACTACTGAAGGTGCACAAGTCGGTTGATTCTTCTGTTAATTTTATATTATAAAACCCATCTGACAAATCAACAACAGAAAATACTGTTTTATTACAGAGTTTAGTAATTATTTCCTCTAAAGTTGGGATAAGATGATATTCTCTTATCAAAACTTTATTTAATTCTTTTGGATCAAGACAAATGCGTAAATTTCCATCACTTTTTTGTATAATTACTAGATTACTCACAAATGATTTTGGATGTTCAACCCTCACAATGACCCGCTGGTCCTCGAGGCTTGACAGCTTGGCCACTAGGCGATTCATGAGTGCATGAGGTACCCGTCGAGGTGGTTTTACTACTGGCTGAGCTCCTGACTGAATGTGTAGTTCTAATGGTGTCTTGAATACACCAATTCCCTGGAAAATTTCCATATTGCTATTAATAACACATTCCTTATTTTTAATATTAATGCTACCTACTGTGGGGTTTATGTTTAACAGTTTTAATTCAATCAAAGAGTTGGTAATCCAAGGATTGGTCTCACATTTTCTTTTATAATTATGAACACTATCTTTTTCTTTTCTTTTTCATCACTATTGACTTCTAATGTTTTTTCCCCTAATGCCTTAGATGCCTAATGCTTTTGAACCCCCAAATACCTCTAATGTTATTGTTGTCTCAGACCATTTAGGATTATCATCATCGACAATTTTTTTTAAATCTAACAATGACAGCACATTCACTTGTGCCCCTGTGTCACATTTGAAATTAATACTTCTATTATTTATTTTTAAAATGTGTGACCAATCCTGACATTCCCTATAGTTCTTGTTTCCAATACTATCACATACTTTGACTAGTCATAAGTCATGTACCATGTTGTTCTTATGATCTTCTGTATCTGTATTAGTTGAATTACTGTCTTCACAAACACTATTTATTGTTTTGTTCGAGCAACATTTTGCATAATGATTCATTTTATTACATTTTCTGCAAGTTTTACCATATGCTGGACACTGTCTAGGGCCATGTTCTGTATCACATTTTAGACAGTGGTAAAATTGCTTATTATATTCTTTCTGTTTTGGTACACTTTTATTTTTAGAAAAATTATTATACTTAGCTTTAGTCTGGCTGCTATTTTGTTGCTGCTGCTTTTGAATGACGTTGACAGATGGTGTAACCGCAGTGTTATTCTGGAGGATCTTGGCATGTTCTTTAGACAGCTCCGCAGCCCTGCACATGGTGAGCGCCTTGTCGAGGGTGAGATCCCCTACTTCTAGTAGTTTTCGTTGTGTTTTCTTGTCAAACACCCCCATGACGATTCTGTCGCTGAGCATACGGTCCTCCTGGTTCAAAAAGTTGCAGGTTTTGCTCATCCTTCGTATATCAGCGTAAAAGCTATCAAAAGTTTCCAACTCTTCCTGTTGCCGTCTATGAAAGTTGACAGTATTGATAATCTCCTTTTGTTTCGGCTCGAAGTATTTATCAAATATTGAGATTACCATATCATATTTAACTATTGTTGAATCTTCATCGGTTTTCAATAAGTTGTAATATAAGTCTTGTCCTTCTTGACCAATACAATTCAACAAAATGGCCGCCTTCCTTGTTTCGGATAGCCTTTCAAACCCGGCCGCCGCTAGAAATACCTGAAATTGTTGCTTGAATTTTTTCCATTTTGGCAGTAGATCTTCTACTGAATTTAGTACAAGCGGTTCCGGCATCCTATATTCAATGTTCACCATCGATACGAATTATTCTTGTTCTGTGACCTCTGTCATGTGCCCGTCGGCGTCGTGCACGTTGGAACTTTTTCTTTTCGTATTATTTTCTTTTCTTGGTTCTTAAACCGGCTGCGCCATGTATTGATGTTCTGTATTCAATAAAAGATGTGGCTTTGAGGTATTTAGGGTTTATTCCAAATTATCTTAATATTTAGTTACAACGATGATGTTCTCTCTTAGCGATGCCACCGGAAAGGGAAGTGTCCATTTGACAAGCTTACATAGTGTTGGCAGACTACAGCTAGTGTTGCCATTACAGTTTCTTTTAGGGACGTATACATTTACTTACAAGCAAACATTGCGCATTAGTGGAATTATAATTAAAAAAAAATAAGTTTTGGCTAGTCGAGAAGTCAAAATCAAAGGATGAAAGAGGTTAGAAACTAGTTGAACATTACAAATATTAATACTTAAATATTTATTTTAATTATTTTTGTTGAACAGTTTTTATAAATGACTTGCTTTATTACTTATGTATACCGATTCTTAAAACGTAGGTAGAAGGAACCACAGGGTTTTTGTTACATACTGTATAATGATCGTTGAGTATACTCAAGCAGAGTTGTAGGTCGTGGGCGCGCAAAATCAGGCAATTTTCTTTGTGTCATTTATTTCATTACCACACGATGAAGTACATACCTATAAAGTGAGAAAATTGGCATAATCTAGAGTAAAAATCGTAGACATTGTGACTTCCAGCACCGCACTGGGCCTGTGTAGTGAATTACGGCCCACTCACACAATGTTCCCACCAGTGGGAATTTTGCTTATAGGTCGATTATGGTTATGGTTAGAAAATGAAGAAGCGATACTTTCAAAAAGGATTGGCTTAATAATTTATGTAATCTTCAATATTATTACAAAAAACGCACAATGAAGGGTTCCGTAGTTAAGATGAATTTATCCCAAAAACAAACTTAACATTGTAGTTCAAAAAAACATGCTCTCCCATACATCGATATACTTACGGTCAAAACTTCAACTGCAAATTTAAGTTGGTCGACTTTTACTCGTTAACTTGTAAACCCTGCTTAGCTGTGATAGTTTTCTTTTTAATTTTGTTTAGCTGGCAGGGGGACACTTGACTCTAACAAAAAATAGCACTTTAAAGCTTACGCAAACGGATCTCAGGATTGAAAACTGGCTTTGACAGACTCACAATATTTTTAAACAGCCTATCCAACGATACCCCACACCATGTATTAGATGAGACCAAAAATTATCATCCCAGTTTTAAGGCTTCTACATACCGGGGCGACTTGTCGCGCGACGCGACGCGACACAAAGGCACCGCTCGTCCCGCGACACGCGGGGCCTTTGTGCCATGTTGCGTCGCGCGACAAGTCGCGCTGGTATGTAGAAGCCTTTACGTGCAAGGGAGGAACCCTAAAAAAGCCTAAGCGGCTAAGCCGGAGACAGATGGACGGACGGACAGACAGACAGACGGATAGACAAACAGACGGACAGACAGACAGACCGACAGACGGACATGACGAAACTATAAGGGTTCCTTGTTTACTACGGAACCCTAAAAAGTTGAAACTTTCACGAAAACAGAGTCACGGCTCTCCTCATATCTTTGAAAGCTTGCCTACGTTTATATCATGATCAATCTTTTCATCTTCAATATTATTAAATCTGCACACGCGAACGAAGCGATGAATTCCAAATCTAAATGAAAGCCTGGAAATCATTAGGGACGTTTATGGACTCGCAGACACCGATATCAGCATGTATCTAGGTTATAAATTCAATTATGTTTTCAGTTCTTAGACTGAAATGGTGACTCCCATCACTACAGTGTCGTTAAAATGAATTTGCATGGATAAAAAACCACAGTGGTTTAGACATGGTGCGCACTATGCGACATGCGATTGCGACTGCTCCGCGACTAGATGCAACGACAGGCTTCATTAGGGTCAATGCCTGCCAGGGTTGCGAGTTTGTCCGAAAGGGATATCGTGGCCCTGGCACACAGGGTTCATCATTTCCAACTCAAAATAAAGGGCCTCCCTCTCTGGGCGGAGCGGAAGGGCGTGTCAGACTTTTACTGACCATGGCCTGAACCAGGGCCGGACGGGAGAGAACGCCGCCGCCGTTCAACTCCGTGAGGACACGGCAGTGCTCCGCCCAAGCCGGACAGATCTCCACCGTATGCTCCACCGTGTCCTCCGGGCGATCCACACAGTGATGACACCCGGGCGTTTCCTCCTGCTTTATCCTGAACAAGAACCTCCCGAAACAACCGTTTCCGGTGAGAACCAGAGTCAGGCGGAAAGTGAGGATGCCATGGCGCCTCTCTAGCTACTCCTCAAAGAGGAGACTTATCGCCTCAATTGTGGCGTGCCCAGCGCTGGGTTGCGACAATCGCAATCGCCACTCACGAATAGAATGACCCTGAACCATTAATACAAAAAATACTTAAAGGCTTCGTTGTGAGTGGTTTAAAAGTAAATCCTATAAAATTAACCCTAAGAATCAATTTTTTTGCCATGCCAAGCTATCTGGGCCTAACGGTTTCTAATCTATTCAACGAATTTTTATCGGTTTGCCGCTTTTTTATCGGCTCTTTGGCCGTGTCAGTGCCAATCACGCTCAAAAAATGTTCTGATGTAAAATTAGAGATAAAATGTTTTTGCGGTTTTGCTGTCACTAGGCAGATTTTAAGGATTTCATAAGGGAGCAATGGTCCACTTGAAGGTATAATTGCGGGAACCAATCCCAATAACATAGAAGGGTGAATGATATAAAGATGAGCAGAAGCATTTCCTTGTCTGCTACTAACTTTACACTGTCATTTTTTTCGATGTATTCACTCCCTGACAAACTTCCATTTTACTAACTATTGAAATAATATAAAAAAATACAATATAATATCCTAACTCACTGACTCTGTTGATCAATTAGTATTACATGCATATATAATCAGCAGTAATGTTCCCACTGCTGGGACACAGGCCTACTCTCTGTGAGACGGAGTGGGCCGTAACTCACCACGCGGACCCACTGCGGGCTGGTAGATGTCACACGTCTTTGAATTTTTTATTCTAGGATAGTTTTACTCACGATGTTTTCCTTAACCATTTTGAGAGCAGTGATGATAAAATAATTTACACAAAGTAAAGCGCCTGGCTTGGTTCGAACCGACGACCCACAACTCGTAAGTTGTGCGCGGCTGTTACCACTGAGCTACCACTGCTTAGAAAAAGTATTATTATTAGTAAATAAGTATTAGTAATTAACTTTAGCAGTAGATTGTTACAGCTTGAAATGGTACTTATGATAATCATTTAACTACGATCAATCCAAATAAATTAAAATTCTTATTATGTCATTCTTTCTCTGTCCTGACCTTTAATAATAGTCACCTGTAATTACCTATAATGTGCTCCCTTCGCTAAATCAGCGAGGAACCCGTAATGGTGGCTAAATGGAGCCGGCAGTAGAAATGAGGGCCATTAACTCAGCAACTGTCCTTAAACCGATGGCGTGGTAGCATATGTCTTTCCAAATGAGAGGTACGATTTATGTTCGTACCCCAGAAACGGTGTAAGTAATAGAAAATAATTTAGGTTCCACTCCAATAGGTTTCTGTTTTGCTTTCCGGCGAAGATAGGTAAGTAATTGGTTATTTATTGAGTTACTAGCGTTGCCCGCGACTGTGCCCGCATGGACGTCGGAAATTATCCCACGGGAATGTTCAACCAGGATAAAAGTATATAATGTCCCGATCCAGGTCATTGTCTACCTGTATGCCAAATGTCATTGAAATCCGTTAAGCCATGGTAAAACGGTAACAGACAGACAGACAGAGTTACTTTTGCAGTTATACAATTAGTATGGATGTATTGGTCTTCATAAAGAGAACTTGATGCTATTAGTTGCTGGAGACGATTCTGAACGTTAGTTTGCGAAAAACGTTTTGAAGCTGAAAATCTTAGTCTAGGTATAATACTACTGGGTCGTAATGATTTAAAGGCACACATGCCCATTAGAATACAGTCAGTTTCATTTCTATGTTAAAAAAATAACCCTTCTTTTGAGTTGGGTAAAAAATACTATCGCTGTCTCTGGTTTAAAGAGCGGGAACCCTCTGCAAGCAAAGTGAGTTTAAAACAGCTGAAAAGGGGTTGACTTCCAATGACCTTTACAACGATTGCTCGACCAGTTAAAGTCATTAGCTTCTAATTGGATTTTCAGTAGCCAATACCGGAATATCTTTTGAAATGAAGAATCAGTTGTGCTATCAAATTAACCATCACCTACATGTGTCGCCCCACGAATATAAATGTAAATACCTTTCTGTATTCGAAAAGTTCTCTTTGTACATAGGAAATTAAAAGCGATGGTAAAAAACAATTTAAGACTGTGAAAACAGGTTTGTTTGATTTAAGACTATGATTAAAAATAAGTTCGTCCACCATGTTTACATTCACAGGTTGTCGGAATGATCTTAGTACCTATAGTAAAAATAATTAAAAAACCAATCCCCTTAAAAACAATACTACAAAGTATAAAATAACATAAGTCGGTGTCTTTGTTTTTCTATTTTCATTTTTGCCACCAACTTCCGAAATTAAAGTTATTTTTCACTTTGTAGATGTGCTTTATACACACTGACAGGAAGTTCTTCATCATCCTCCACACAGATTAAGTGGGAAAAATGCGTATTATTGAAGCTAACTCAAAAACCACCCAAGCAAATTTAATAAAACTTAAGTATATGAGACCCATTAAAAGCATCTTTTACCAAATAACAAAAAAAAAAAAAATATATTTAATAAATATTGAAAAATACTATTTCCAAAATCGGTCCAAAATTGACGAAACGATCCATGAACATACATTAAAAACATCCAGACGAACATAGAACCTCCTCATTTTTAATGGCGATTACAAATTAAATAATAAGTACTTAACTACGTAACTATTATCCTTCAGCACCTATAATCAAAGTGTTGAACCAAATTTCAAAGTTCAAAGCCACAACTTAAACTTTTAACAACATCTATAAAACCTTTACCCAGGCAGAAGAAAGACAATACCATGACACATAATCTAAAACCCAACTTTCATCACAATCACGACACACAAACAGAGAACACAATCCAGGATCCTATCATGTCCTCTACGCAGTCACATTTTGCTAGGAAACCAAATCTTTCCGGAAGGGTTTTACGTCACATTAGCTTATTTATCTCTACCTTCTGGAAGCAGTTTTTTTTTTCCAAGTAACGGGATTTGTCGTGTTAATTTATGATATCTAGACGGGGTGTTGAGATTATTGCAACGGCATGAGATTTTAATCTGTGTGTTTTATGGGAAACATGAAAACTTGGTGACTAGTGTGCGTTCATTCTTCGGTATCACATGGGACATGACCATGGGGTTATGACATTTTATGATCCTTTTGAAGAAAACTCTCTAATTCGGAACTGGTTCTCTTTTGTAGAATTATTTGATTCGATTTCAGATGTTCCATCTGTATTTATATCCCATTCTTATGAATGATGTTTGTGTTCTTATGTTATGATTAATTTGGAAAGGATTAAATAGCGGTTGCCTTGCCCTTTTTATAGTCAAGGATGAGGTCAGTAAATAACACTAAACAAACCCAGTAGATGCGCTTTCTACAGAATACTAAACTTCACAAAACCGCTAAAATCACCAACACGTGTTTCCACTCAACTCAACACAGCCTCAAAGATATTGCTGACCACAAAAGCATCATAAAGACGAACACACCACTACACTGAGCTTCTGTGACCCACTCAAGGTCACCGGTCAAGGGGCGCGTTTAACATACGACCTTGAAACTACTGAATGAAGTGTGACTTTGAAGTCGACAAGTATGCGTAAAGTACTAGACTTATACTGAGTTATAGGGTTAAACTTAGGATTTGGTGTATACGTAGTGAATTTATGGTTAATTTTTTGTCTATTTCCGTTTTGTTTGAGGAAAATATTGAAATTATTGTTTTCTTCGTATTTTAGTAGCGCAATAAAATATTACATGTTGGTTCACTCTTAAAAAGAGTTTTTAGATAAATTCCAAACCTTGCATTATCAGCCTATAATGTTACCACTGCTGAGACACAGGCCTCCTCTCTTCGAGAGGGAGTGGGCTGTAATCTACCACGCGGGCCCAGTGCGGGTTGGTAGATGTCACATGTCTTCGAGTTTTTGGTTCTAGGACATGCCGGTTTCCTCACGATGTTTTCCTTCACCGCTTTGAGAGCAGTGGTGATGAAATAATTTACACACAGTAATGCGCCTGGCTTGGTTCGAACCTACGAGTACGACCCCAATGCCAAACCTTATGTCTAGAAGATTGTATTTGATGACATCTGAGAAGGTAAACTTTAGTCCGTATAAAAGATAAACCTGTAATCCTCATAAATAAAGTTGCACGAAAAGGGATCACGTACTAAAAACTTATAAAGATTAAAATAATCACCGCCACATTTTAATACTTACATAGATTCTAAATTCCCAACTTTCAATTAATTCCCTAGTAACGAACTGGAGCTAACAGCCATAGACTGGTGCTGGCATGCCAACAAAAACTAAGTTTTCGTCAAGTAATGCCCTATAATTGAGTAGGCGCCCTTAAAAGGGCCAGAATCGACTCGAACAAATTGCCCGAACTGTGTTCCACCATTGTGAGAATTTTTTCGGCATGAAATACGAACTATAATAAATTATTGAAGAAAATAAATGATTGCAGTAATTTTTCATGATAAAGAAAATATGAGAAATCACTTTTCTTTGAAACAGTTAACAGTTTGGAATGAGGTTAACTTTTGGGGGGCGCTGTGTTATTATCCGGTGCTGTAAACTTTTGTACGGGAACCCTATTAATTATGTGAAAGAGTATTGAATCACCCTTATTTGGAACTTACACTTTACAAAATTAATATCGTTCACTGAATGCGGTAACACCGGAAATAATCTGGCAAACGACCCAAGAGCCTGAGCCGACACTACACCGATGACATTCCATTTTTTTTTCTTTTATCTTTTTTTTGGTTGGGAAATTATCTAATAACATCTACCGCTCTGGGCATCTCTATCGTCAGTTTCTACGATATTAGGATAGGCTCTGAAGCAGCTCAAAAATAAACAAGGCCAGGCCGGGTAGTTACGAAATTACGGCTGAACTACCAGAGGGCGGCGGAAACTCGTTCTCAAGGCCCTCCAGAAGCTGTTGGAGTCCGTCATACTCGAGGGAAAAACCTCACAGGCATGGAACACAGGTGTGGTGATACTTTTCTTTAAGAAGGGCGACAATACCCTCCTTAAGAATTGTAGACCCATCACACTTCTGCACCATGCCTACAAGCTGTTTTCAAGAGTCATTACAAACCATCTCGCGCGCAGGTTTGACGACTTAAAGCCTCCCAAACAAGCCGGATTCCGTAAAGGCTTTAGCACCGTATACCACAGACATACAATAAAATAGAATATAACATAAAAGTTACAGATATAAACAAACACATAACAGCACAAGCAACAACACGCGCAACATACGCTGCGGCAGGTCATACAGAAGACCTAAGAGTATAACCTGTCGCTCTGCTTAGCGTTTGTCGACTACGAGAAAGCCTTTGATTCGATCGAGACATGGGCTGTACTGCAGTCTCAACGGTGCCAGATCGACTATCGGTACATCGAAATGCTGAAATGTCTATACAAAAACTATCCTTCTGCAGCGAGGTGTTTGACAGGAAGACGATCTCTCCTCTAAACTGTTCACCGCTACACTGAAGTATCTCTTCAAGGTTCTGGACTGGAAAGGGCCAAGCATGATCATCAATGGCGAGCACATAAGTCACATTGACTGAGACTATTGAGGACCTCAGTACGATGCTCGATGACCTCAGTAGAGCTTCCGAAAGAGTGAGTCTTAAAATGAACATGGACATGTTAGGGTCATGTTAAATGCCCGTGTAACATCCACTCTCATGAAGATCAGAGACGCTACACTCGAAGTTGTAGACGAGTACCTATGTTTACTTAGGACAAACTGTCCAGTTAGGTCCAAGTTCGAGAAAGAGGTCAATAGTCGAATCTGACTCGGGCAGCGTTAGGGAAGCTACGCAATATCTTATCGTTCCACATATCACAGTGTCTCAAGACGAAAGTCTTTGACCAGTGCGTGTTGCCAGTGCACCTATGGCGGTCGCTCACACTGGGCCTTATTAGAAGGCTTAGAGCCACGCTTAGAGTTTCGCTACGTGATCGGATCAGTAATTTTCAAGTAAAATGTGATAACTTTGAACTTGAACTGCGTTGAGCGGCGATTTTGCAGAACAGAAAGTTGAAAATAACGAACTCGAAAATAACGAAACTCATTGCACCGAAGATCTGGTGATTCAAAGTCTTCGAGTGACCTGACGTTGCGGAACGCTTTCTAGGAGTAGTGATACAGCTTGAGCTGCTTCCTGAGGTGTCGTAACCATAATTGACCGAAAAAAATAGCAAAAATACACGCGTCTGAACAAACGATGGACAAAAACTAAAGAAATTATAAGAAATATCCGACTAACCTCTTTGTAGAAAAAAAGAACGCTAATCGCGAACTCTAGTCAAAACAGAGAAAATCTTTAGCATTGTGTTTGTTTCCTAATTACAATGTGAGTTGACGGTACTTTAGAATAAATTTATAGTCATTTTAATCAGCATGAAACATTTCTGTAGGTTTAACTTTGATAGTTGTAAGTTTTATACTTTTTAAGAAAATCTAATCTGAGTTCCAAGGTAGCGGGTGGCTTGGTTTATTTGCTGACCAGTAGGTTATACTAGACACAATTATGGACCCTGTCGGGCACAGTTTTCTTTTTAGCATCTTTATAACTCATGCCTAGGGCTACTTCACCTGGTCGCTTTTCCAGTCCCAAAGGTCAAACGAACATAAAAATCCTGGAATACTCGTAGAACCTCGTAAATACACCTCCCATACATGACTCCCTTGCGTATCACATTTTTCCAGACAAACTGACATGAATTCTAAACACACTGATTTCAGAGTTCCTTCGTTATTTAGAAACCTTGTGGGACCTGTTCCTTCTTGAGAACATTTTATAAAACAAACCGTACGTGAGACAGATATCTAAGTAAAAGTTTATGAAAGACTGTCACAAGAGGATTTTGGAAATATAACTTGTTCAGTTTTGATGTGTCGCTCTCGTAACTATTTTTACTTTCTGGGTCTAAATTATGTAAGTGATCGTCCGTCGTCTGGGACTATGAAAAGGTCACTTATTTTTGCCCAATGTATTATGAGTCGACTAGTGCCCATATACAATATAGAAACCTTTGTTTTTCCTGATGCGCACATGTCTATACAATTTTTTATTCTTAACTATACGACGTACAGTGTAACTGTTTTAACCTTATATTGAATTGTTTGGTTGTATAAGTGAACATTGTTCTTTTGGATAAATAAATAATCGTTAACTGGAACTGTGCATAAGAGCGTTTACAACTTACGGCATTTCATACAAACTTTCAAGCCCATGTTTTTCGAAATTACTGAACCGATTTTAATAAAACTTCTTACGCAGCAGGATACAAAGGTCTAAAAAGTTAATTAAGAAAATTTTCGAAATGTCTTATTTAAAAACAGATAACTGGAAATCTCTGTTTCTATGGAAAATTTAAAATCGGTCTAATTTGGCTGTAACACTATTTTTCGAAATGATCTTAACTAACTTTTTAGACCTTTGTATTCTGCTTATGCGTATGAAGTTTCATTAAAATCTGTTCAGTCATTTCGAAAAACTAGGGCTTGAAAATTTGTATGAAATGCCGAACGTCGTAAACGCTCTAAATATTTGTTTAGAAAGAATGCTATCGGCATACAATTTTTGTCGTGTAACTTATCAAAGTCACACTAATCAATGTTACAATAAAATAAGATAATTTCTCCAACTCTACCCAGCCAGTAGCAATTTATATCTATCTGAGTTCAAATAGTTTGCTCTCAAAGACTTTCAAAGCGGTTCCGGTTTCGTGATCTCAACAAAGCTCTATAAATAAATACCTCTACGAAGATTCTCAAAACCGTGACATTTCCGGACAAGCATCCTGATTCGGCACGTGCCGTTACATTAGGACACGCCAAATAGCCCTGCCCGATCACTAACACTTTTTGGTACCAGCAAAGAACACGGGTTGACTATGGTGGCAGGCAATTTTGTTGTCACGTTTCCTGGTTATAAATGGTGGAAAATCAAATGGTACGATGCTCCGTCTTTGGCAAGACCCTCTTTCATGTCAATGTATAAGCCCTCATTCCTAATTAGCTAGTTCAGTTCGTTGACTTATGTACGAAAAAAAAAAATGTTTAGGCGCCATTTATAACTTAACCTCCTGTGAACTCTTAAAAGAAGCGGTCTTTGTTTTAGCGAGAGATAATCATTCCAGAAAACCAATTATTTATTAGTTTAAAACCCAGTTGAATTTGATTCAGGCTGAAAACTCAATCAAAGATGATGGGGATGTTTTCGACATATTTTGAACTATCTTATCTTATTGTAAATATGAAATTCAAAATAATATAAGGTTTGTCTGTCTTAACCTTTGAACTATAATAAATTACATTTTATGGTATTTTAGAGGCATGAGGAAAAAAAGGGAGAGGGAGGGGGAGGGTGAAAAGTTCACTTATCCTCTATAGAAAAGGGAGGATCCTCCTCTATAGAAAAGGGAGGATCCTCCGACCAGACGGGTGTTGTATCTGCTGGGCAACTGCGCGACGGTTGATGTCGGGATGTTGTATATAATATGCTAGTTGCGCGGTAAACTCTGCTTGCGCGATGCAGGATTTTGCGTGACGTCAGTATGACGCGTAGTACGCATGTGGCGATGTTGATGCCGCTACAGTATTAACAAAAATAATTTTTGACAGCGCTTTCTATAGAGCTTTTTGTCTTGTGAATATAACATGGAAACAAATTGATATGGTTTTCTTACGTTTTACTTTACCAATAAAAAGTTGAAATATACTCGCCTCAGAATCAAAAATTAATATCTTTCAAAGATGACCTAAAGCCTCATTTTGCCGCCAATAACTTTGCAACACTCCCGTTCGATTCCAATACTTTTATTGCTTGCATAAATTCTATTCCAATCGTTTTGCCGGTTAGACACTTCGAATAACTTGGAATAAGTCCACCGTTACGTGAGGTAAAGTTTGTGAAGAATTTTGAAAGAAGTTCCACAGTTTTCAATAACATGATCTCGTACTGGCTGCTGGGGAATACGTGAGTATCTGTTGCTTTTTAGGATTCCGTACTTCAAAAGGAAAAAACGGAACCCTTATAGGATCACTCATGTGTTTGTCTGTCTGTCGCAGCCAATTTGCTCCGAATCTACTGGACCGATTAAGTTGAAACTTGTTACACATGTGAATATCTGTGACGTAAATAAATGTATTTTGAATATGGGGGGCAAATAAGAGAATAAAACACACACACACCTGTGTATCTGTAACCTATGTTTACAAATAAATAATCTGAATCTGAACATAAAAAGTTTTGCAAACGGTACCATGTGACTTATCAAATGAAAATACTTGATATAAGGGTTTCAGATATAATATATATTTTTTATCATTTTAGAAATAAATACTTTGAAGAAAATATATGAAAATTGACTATTCCCCCCTCATCTCCGAAACTACTGTGCCTAAAACGTTGAAAAAAAAAAATACAGAAAATAGTTTTTTACTAATAGATAACAGGAAAACTAGCATGGTAAATCTCTCAATATTGTGCGTACAAACTTACATAATTATGCGGTTGGAATGTATTGGAGAACATGTTTTTCAACTACAATGTAAGGTTTATTCTCGGGATAAATTCATCCCAACTACGGAACCCTTCATTGTGCGTGGTCAGACACGCACTTGGCCGGTTTTTAAAGTTAACCGCAAAACATGGTTTGAAAGTTTCATCCGTGATTGAGTACCTAATTATAGTTTTACTTCTGCGCTTCTTGGCGTTTTAAACGTTAGTGAATAAAAAATTTGGTGATTATGATCAACACAAAACAGAGGCGTTTATTTATTGACGATTTTAAGAGAAATTTTGAAAGATTTTGTTTTGATATTTTCATATTTTTTTTTTGCAAAGGTACCCACGCACTCACTAATTGCACTTATCCAGCGTGTTGGTTAATAATATTACTCTTCCTTTATTAATTTGCTTTGGTGGATAATTACTTCGTAAGTACGAACGAATACGCGTTTGTGTTTGCGTATTGATAAAGTAATTCGAGTTTATGTTGTTAAAGTGAACCTAGAATTGAAGTTGTTATAAAATTTGGGAGAAACTGATGATGAGTGTATTATGTGAGCAGCTGGTGAGTGCATGCCTGAGGACAGTCATGAATGTCAGAATGGCCGAATGTGGGAATGAGTAATAAATTGGCAACACACAAGTTATGAGGGATGTTAAAAGATAGGTATAGCAATACTATACAGAAAAAAGTCGGACGACAGTTGAAGACGGAAGGTGATACAAATGAATTATTTAAATTAAAAACTTTTTACAAAAAAATAATAACCGACTACCAAAAATAACACTACAAAGTGAAAAATAACTTTAATTTCGGAAGTCGGTGTCTTTGGATCTGTATTTCAGTTTTTTGCCACCGACTTCCGAAATTAAAGTTATTTTTCACTTTGTAGTGTTATTTTTGGTAGTCGGTTTTTATTTTTTTGTAAAAAGTTTTTAATTTTTCACTTTTTAGTGGGTCAGTTTTGAATTTATCTAAGTTACAATAGCCTATTTTTAACTGCTCATCACCTTTTACAAAATATTGCTTTTCCCGATACTCGGACGTTGATTGTTGAGGAGTTCTCCTGGTAAGAACTAGGAGAACTGCCACTCACCATATGCATAGTGACGAGCATAAATTGCTGAATTGCAACCCGTTAAATAGGTACTCTTATTATATTGTTCCGGTGGCCATCTGTGGTCTCCATCATCAGTTCCACTTCACCAAATGATGCTTTCCGAGAGCAAATGCACGAGTTACTAAAAAAAATACCCAAATCGCTATAGGTTTGCATATAAAATTTGAGGGTTTCCCTCGATTTCCATGGGATTTCCTCATCAGATTCTGATTTGGTGGCAATGGGACCACTTCGGGAGTATACCCTTTCAAACAAAAAGCATATTGTTTAAATCGGTTGATAATTGACGGAGCAATCGCGTAACAAACTAAAAAAAAAAAAAAAAACAGCCGTGTTGAGAACCTCCTCCTTTTAGGAAGTCGGTTAAAAATACAGAAGAATTTACAAGATTTGATTTTTATTTACAACGATCCCTACATTTGGGTCATAATATTATACAAAGAAATCTATTTTCAGTCATCATCATTCTCCTGCCCTTATCCCAATATATTTGCGGTCGGCGCAACATGCCTCATTTTCCACACTTCTCTATTAGTCGTCATCTCGGTAGTCACTCCCTTTCTAGCCATATTATCATCTTTCACATAGTCCATCCATCGTTTCTCTGGTCATCCCCTACTTTTATAGCCATCGACATCCATACTCAAAACTTTCCCCACGACACTTCTCTCATTCCTCCGCATCACATGCCCACACCATGACAACCGATGTCCGCACAACTGTTCAGTCCCCGGCGCCACTGTCAGACTTCCTCTTATGCACTCATTTCTTATTCTATCCATTCGTGTCACACCACACATCCCTCTTAGCATTCGCATCTCAGCCACATGCAATTGCCTTTCATTCATCCCTTTTGTCTTTTAATATCAGCCATAAGAAAACATATCGCTTACAGCAGTTAAACAAGTGCGTGTCGGACCACGCACAATAAAGGGTTCCGTAGTTGGGATGACTTTATCTCAAGAACATACTTGACATTGTAGTTGATAAACATGTTCCCCCATACATTCCAACTGCAAATGTAAGTTTGTAGGCACAATATAGAGTGATTTACCATGTTATTTTAAGACCATAGACTTTTTATATGTCACTTTTATAGGTTTTCCTGTAATGAAATATTTTCTGTATTATTTTCAAACTTTTAGGCTCAGTAGTTTCGGAGATAAGGCGAATGGTAAATTTTCATAAATTTTCTTAAACAACTTGAAAACTAGGTATTTCTTTTAAAATTATAAAAAAAATATGGTTGAGGCCCTCGCAACAAGCCCGTTCATTTGATCTGTGACACGGTACAGTTCGAATATTTTTTAGGGTTCCGTACCCAAAGGGTAAAACGGGAACCCTATTACTAAGGCTCCGCCGCCTGTCTGTCCGTCTGTCAGCAGGCTGTATCTCATGAACCGTGATATGTGTTTCTGTTGCCGCTATAACAAAAATGCTACAAATACTACAGCGCAGAAAGAGCAGATAATGAGCAACTGCGAAATGTTATTTCTGATATGGAAAAACAAATAGAAAGCCTCCAACAACAAGTGAGGTACTTACAACATAAAGCAGACCAAAGTACAGCTTCAACCAGTAAGCCAGCTGAGCCAATGAATAGTCCAACACAGTGTCCTGAATACTGTACGGACGAGGAGGAGCTAGCCAAGGAAACTCAGTGGATCAGGCAAAAGAGCAGAAAAAAAAGAAAATTAAACACATCGCCCACTCACACTGCCAACATTGAACACGTAGAGACTATTCAGTCTGAGAAAGTTAAGATCAAAAAGATTCCGCCACCTCCGCCTATTGTAGTAGACGGCGTCGAGAACTACCAAGCCTTGTTTGACTTATTGTCAAGCTCTGAGTCTGGTGATAAATTCACGACTAAAATGTTGAATGGAAAGTGCGTTAAAATAAATGCAGTGAACGAAGACACTTATAAGACTATAACAAAGTTATTGAATGAAAATAACTTTCTCTGGCACTCGTACGAAAATAAGCAGGAAAGGCCAATAAGAGTTATGGTAAAAAACCTTCATTTTACATGCAAGCCTGACAGAATTATTGAGGACTTACAAAATAAAGGTTTCCAGATTGAAGAAGCTGCAAACAAATTGAGGTGGAAAAATAAGGAGCCCCTGAACATGTTTATGCTTACTTTCAGAAACGAGGAAGACATAAATAAAATCTATAGCATTAAGTCAATATTAGGATGTAAAGTAGAAGTACATCCTCTCCATACTTCAAGGCTAGTACCTCAATGCAAGAGATGCCAGGCATACGGACATACACACAAATACTGTTCAAAGGAACCTAGATGTGTCAAATGTACAGGCAAACATCTCACTGCTGACTGCAAAAAACCGGCAGATGAGAAGCCAAAATGTGTTCATTGTGGGGAACCACATACTGCTAATTATAGAGGATGTATAGTAGCCCGGGAAATGCAAGGCATAAAAAACGATACTATTAAGAAGCAGGCAACAAAAAGCCAGCATAAAATCAATGAAAAAGTGCAAACTAGCTCACAAACGCAAACCCATTACGTGACACAAAACCCTCACAAGAAAACATACGCACATATTACAGCCAAAACTGTTAACCTTGCGAATGTTCGTGAGAATGCTAATGCCGATAAAGGTATGGAAGGAAAGTTGGACGAAATTATTAAATTGATGTCCTCATTTAACGCTCGTTTGAATAGACTAGAAAATAGCGCTAAAAATGCTATTTCCAGGCAGAAAAAATGAATCCATTAAAAATAATGGCATGGAACTCAAACGGACTGCTTAAACATCAACAAGAATTAGAAGTAGTCCTGATCACAGAAAACATCGATGTTTGCCTTATATCCGAAACTCACTTTACTAAACAATCATACATAAAGTTTCGAGGTTATACAGTGTACCATGCACTGCACCCTGACAATTCTGCCCGAGGTGGTAGCGCTGTTGTAGTCAAAGATAATCTTTGTCATTATGAAGAAGTTAAGTATGAATGTCATGAAATTCAACCTGTGGCGATTTGTATTCAATCTCAACTGTATCCAATCACCGTAGCGGCCATCTACTCACCTCCGAGATACAATATAAAAAAAGACCAATATGAGAGGTTCTTACAGCAACTCGGACAAAGATTCATCTTAGGTGGCGACTTCAACGCTAAAAATACGCATTGGGGGTCAAGACTAACCACCACTAAAGGAAAGGAACTTATGAGTGCCATGAAAGAGCTAAAGTGTGAAGCTATTTCTACCGGAAAACCAACTTATTGGCCAAGTGATCCTCGCAAAGTCCCAGACCTAATAGACTTTTTTATAACTAAAAATATCTCTAGTAATTACTTGAGCATCGATGAATGTTTTGACATGAATTCAGACCATTCACCAATAATTTTGTCAGTATGGCATCGGATCCTACGCATAGAGAACAATCCTACACTTGTAAATACTCATACAGACTGGGAAAGTTTCAGAATAGACTTGGATAACACAATAGAATTAAGAGTTCCATTAAAAACTCCAGAACAGCTGGATTTGGAAATAAGTAAATTTACAACTAGTATACAGCAAGCTGCCTGGAAAAAACACACCGGGTTAAGGCAACCGCATACCCAACAGGAATTAGGTGTCTTATAACTGAAAAGCGGAAACAAAGAAATAGATGGCATCAGACCAGATGTCCACGAGATAAAAAACTGCTGAACAACCTTACAAAGCGTCTTACGAAAGAAATTCAGCACTACAACGACTCCTCAACAAACAGCTACCTTAGCCAATTAACGAGTGATACTAAAACAGGCTACTCGCTATGGAAGGCAACCAAGCACATAAAAAGACCGATCACACAAATTCCTCCTATTAAGGAAGAAAATGGAAAATAGGCAGTGACGGACGAGCAAAAAGCCCTAAGGTTCGCAGAGCATTTAGAACAAATATTCCAACCAAATGAAGCCCAGACTCACAATACGAGAATAATTCAGGGTGTACAAATTAGTTCAGATATAAAGTTGGTTACCCCAAAAGAAGTATCTAGAGAAATTAAGTGTAATTTTAATCGAAGAAAATCCCCTGGTTACGACTTAATTACAGGGGAAGTTTTACAAAATGTCCAACGCAAAGCCATAGTCAAGCTTACCACGCTCATGAATGCTGCATTTCGGTTAAAATACGTCCCTGACATGTGGAAAGTAGCTGAAGTCATTATGATAGCCAAACCTGGGAAGCCACCTCATGAAACAACATCTTACAGACCAATCTCACTGTTGCCTGTGTTGTCAAAATTATTTGAGAAATTATTTCTAAAGAGATTGAAGCCTCTTATTGAAACTGAAAATCTAATCCCTGATTACCAGTTCGGATTTAGAGACCAACACTCTACGCTCGACCAAGTACACAGAATTACTAATATTATTGAAAAAACACTAGAGGAGAAGAAGGTGTGCTCCACGGTTTTCCTTGATGTTGCACAGGCTTTCGATAAAGTATGGCATGATGGCCTTATTTATAAACTAAAAACAATGTTGCCTCAACAATTTTCAGACATCTTAGAGTCCTATATATCAAACAGATTGTTTAGGATACGACAAAGAAACGCGTATTCAGATCTTAGGCAGATAAAAGGTGGAGTACCGCAAGGGAGTGTACTTGGTCCTGTACTGTACTTACTATACACCTGCGATATTCCTGAGCTAGAAAATAATTTCATTGCAACTTTTGCTGACGACACAGCTATCATGGCTGTTGGAAATAGTCACGAAGAAGCCGTAGAAAAGGTTCAAGAGTCCATAAACCGTGTCTACGAGTGGACTGCAACATGGCGTATCAAACTCAATGAAAGCAAGTCTATCCACATTGACTTCACCAATAAAAAGCCACAATACTTTCCGGTGTTCATGAATAATCAACCAATACCATACGCGAATACTGCTAAATATCTCGGCATGACTCTGGATGCAAAATTGCGCTGGAAAGAGCATGTCAAAAAGAAAAGAGCCGAACTAGATATTAGATACAAAAAAATGTATTGGCTACTTGGTAGGCAGTCGCCATTGTCAATATCTAATAAATTGTTATTGTACAAACAAGTTTTAAAGCCTGTATGGACCTACGGTATTCAGCTGTGGGGTTGCACCAGCCAAAGTAACCGTCAAATTATACAACGATTCCAAAACAAAGTACTCAGAGATATAGTCAACGCGCCCTGGTACATTAGAAACAGCGACCTCCACCGGGACCTCAAGATGGATGTCGTAAACATAGTAATAAAAAAATATGCAGAAGCTCACGAACACAGACTTCATCATCACGTGAATGTCGAGGCGATCCAGCTCCTTGACATCACTGAATTAGTGCGAAGACTAAAAAGGGTAAAACCTTTTGAGTTAGTTTAGTGCAGTGTGAGTAAACTTAAACTATAGTGCAAGTGCTGACTAAAGAACACGTGAATTAAGTGTCTTCCCCTTAACATAAAGTGAATAAGAAAGACGTTATTGGACAATTTCTTAATTTTATATTTACTTAGCAGTTTAGGTTATATTTAAATTACTTATTAGCGAATAGGCTAGATTGTAATGTGAATAAGGTATCACCAGCTGTGATACGTTATATAAAAAAAAAAAAAAAAATTAAATTAAAACAAATATTTAAAGGTAAATATTTGCCGTTTCTATAGATAATGGTACGGAACCCTTCGTGCGCGAGTCCGACTCGCAATTGGCTGGTTTTTTCTTATTATCAACAGAAGATGTGACCCTCATATTCTAAATTCATTTATTTACGTTACACGTCCGTATTTAAGTCAAAGAAATTCATATGTGTACCTCATCAGTCTAGTAAATTCGGAGCAAATCGGCTGTGACAGACGGACAGACATACAGACACACGAGTGATCCTATAAGGGTTCCATTTTTTTCCTTTTGAGGTACGGAACCCTAAAAATAAGCCTTGAATCAATTTTAGTCCAAATATGTTTAACAAAAGTAGTTATCGTAGCTGAATGAAGTCCAAAATCGTTTATAGTAGAAGAACTAGTCGCTGAAAGTGATGTATTGAACACAATAATGTATCGCGTGCCATTCATAACTGCCACTCTTTACAATACCGACGCTAAGCGAATATTTTCAGTAAATCTTTGATATAGTGGGGCATTAGAATATGAAAAATGTTTTGCTGTCAATTTGGTGTATGTTGGGAAATGTAAAGTGGTCGGGAAAATTGCATTTTCTTGTCTTGCAGTGTAAAGTTTATTTTAAGAAAACATATTCGCAGTTGATGCCGTTCCGTTTGGTGCCGGACATAAAGAATAACACAATCCCATTTCTTCCCATGGGTGTCGTAACAGGCGACTAAGGGACTTAGGTACTAGAGAATGGGCAGCAGCGTTTTCTACGCATTTTTAAAACCATACTGCGATCGCCAACCCGTCAGCCAACCGTGGCGATTATGCCCCCCCCCCACTTTTTTGGGGGAGGCTAAGTCCAGCAGTAGACGTTTTTCGGCTGAGATGATGATGATTCGCAGTTGTGTAAGGAACTAAAGCCCCCTTACATTATAAACGTAGCTTAAAGTTATGTAAGTAATGATAAGGGCAATATTGGAACAAGTATTTATACTTAAACTGCTTCATTAGTTTACGAATAACAAGATAACCGTACCTGTAGTATCGAGCTGTAGGACAAAGACCTTTGCCTTTATTTCCTAATTTCAAGGGCTCTAAAATCTGAAGCAGTAATGCTCGCGAAAGAGGAGGTGGAACGCGTGAGAGAGAGGCAAGGTTCGCGCCCTCGCGCCCCTAGTCACCGCAGGAGACGCCCCGGGCGTCGGGAGTCGTAAGCCGATTTCCGGCCTCCGTAGATGTGAGCCTGAGGACGGTGAGCGATGGGTAGTTGCCGTCCGATAAGGACCAGGCCTGGGTTGACGGCGCGTTGTATCCCACGCGCACCTTAAAGAGTTGTCAGCACCAACTGACGGGGTCCGTTAGGACCAATGCCGAAAGGGATATCGTGGCCCAGGCACACAGGAAACGGAAGGAACACGGGTGGGTTTTAGTCAGTAAAAGTCTGACACGCCTTCCCGCTCCACCCAGAGCGGGAGAAGTTATTTGATAATAAAAAAAGGGCTATAAAATCTATAATGAAATCTGACCAGTTCGTCCCACTATGACATCCGCGGTCTGCAGCGACGATGAAGGTCCACATTGCTAGGAAATCTTGGTCTATCATTATGCGTGTTTACTAATAGGTTTTGACTAAGTACACTCAAATTTCGCCACCTAAAAGTCCAAGTGATAGGTGTCGAGTCGCCATTAACAGAGCGTAAGTCTAGACTCCAGGCTTTTACTGATAATTTCCTAATGTAAACATGCAAATCCTTGCTCAAACAAATGCCCAATACGCGTTTCAAACTCAGAAACTTGCGTTCAGAATTATGCTGACAGTAGCCCAATGAGACAGTAAACCGAATGGAATAACATCTGCGTTACATTTTTGTCAAATATTGTCTAAATTCAGAAACGACTTCTTTCAACGGCTTCTTTTTCCTCCTTTCAAATTATATTATTTTTCTTTATCTATGATGTACCGGCACAGCGTCCTATTAATATTGTTTGCTGCACCGTACGACGTCATACGTCGGCGCCGGTTGTCGCTGTAAACCAGCGCTGGGGCTCTGTCTTGCATAGGGTCGCAGTATAATGCTGAGCGATAGCCGTTTTGCGTGGATGTGACGCATGTTTCCCCCAACCTTTTCTTATTTTTGTGTTTATGTTCTTTTTTGCGTCATGTTTACCGCAAATAAACCTTTTTTCTTTCTTTCTTTCCTTTTGAAATTCGTGCTTCTTCTTACATTAACAATTTTCAGTAATTTGAGATAACTAAGTAAATCAAATTACATGCTCGGAATACTAAGGATTACTTATTATAGTTAAGAACTTTAGGTTTAAATTAATTTGTCGAGCTTCTGATTAGTTTGACCCTATTTATTACTTGAAGGTCCCATAGAGTGGTATATAAGTACTTACATGAATTAGGTACGTAATTGAAACGGTAAACGGATAGACATTAGATGAAAAAGGTAGATGGGGCAGAACCCTGAATGGGGCTAAAATTATTTTTGGGGACATTTTCGGCAGGTAAAAAAGGTAATAAAAAAAGATAAAGATATTTATTTTATAAATAAAGATACACGATAATATATTAGGAATAGGTTCAGCCATATTTTACCATCAGGCATGCAAAAGTTACAAAATTCTAAACTAATCTACTAAACTATCCTCGTAAGGCCCAACGACCTAATTTAATGACAAAAATAAGTAGGTGTTCCGGCCCAAGACAGTATTAAAATTAAATTACGGCCCAGCAACCTAAAATTATGACATGTCATTCAGACCCATTTTTTAAATAAACCCGCCAATTTAAATCTGTCATCAAAAAATTATAAACCTTGAACGCATGTCTAATTTTGACAATGTCAATTAGACATTTTAGAACGGAGGCCTCGTGGAGATAGGGAAGGAAATCTTTTCATATCTATATAATCATTACATGGTGATGTCTGGATTTTATTGAAAACTGTTATGGAAAAGTTATTTAAATGCAGTAATATACGAACGATAAAATCTATGTCCCAAAATAAGGTCGGTGGGTTTTTATTGCTGATAAAAATGAGGCTGATTTATAGAATTTTGTTAAGTAAAATGATTAATAAATAAGGTTTTTAAGGTAATATTTTTTTTTTTCACATTTTGTTTATTTCTGGTATAATTTGTAATTCCATGATAAATAATTGAATTGATTTAATTTTTTACAAAATAATATTATACATGTAAATATGGCCCAGTGACCTAATAAAAGGACATATAATTACAACATATATTTTGCATGAAATAGTTAACTTTAGTTATAGGAAATACCCCTTAAAAGAATTAAGCCAAAAGCATTTCATTATAACACTTTTTTACTAGATCTAAGTTCTGGGCCGCAACTACTTGCACCTATTTTTAGTACATTGGGTCGTAATTTATAGCGACCTAAATTTAGGTTGGGCCTTACGAGGCTATAACAAAAAACAAAACAAAACCGAACATACTCGTAATTCTTATTTTTAACCAACTTCCAAAAAGGAGGAGGATAAAATTATGTTCGGCTGTATGTTTTTTTATTGTTATTTATGTTCACTGATTTCTCCGTAAACGGTACACCGATTTTGAAAATTATTTTTTTGTTTGTAGATACCCTTCCAAACAAAAAAATAACAAAATGGTATATATAATAATTATGCTCCCGAGATGGTGCCATTGCCACCAAAACAGAATCTGAGGAGGGTATGCCATGGAAATCGAGGTAAATGCTCATAATATAGGCACACCTAATAGCGATTTGGGTATTTTGTATAGTAACTCGTGCATTTCCTCTCGGAAAGCACCATTTGGTTAAAGTGGAACTGATAATGAAGACCACAGATGGCCAAATAAAGCAATATTTTGAAAAAAGTGATGAGAAGTTGACATTAGGCTATTGACTGACCCACTAAAAAGTGTTTTTTTTTTAATTTTGGACGACGATGGCAAAAAAACTAAAATACAGATCCAAAGACACACTTCCGAAATTAAAGTTATTTTTCACTTTGTAGTGTTTTTTTAGAAGTCAGTTGTTTTTTTTTTGTGAAAAGTTTTTACCTATACGTACATTATAAAAAGTCTCCGTCTTATTACAAAAGAATGCTTAGGTACTGGTTCAAACCAAGACTACAAGTTCTAGGATTTCTACAGTATTAGAGTTAATAAAATAAAAAAAAACCCGGCTCAAAATGTGTTCTCATTACAAAACTAAGACTATTTTCGAAGATCAGTTAGTGCCAAAGAAGGTTTTCATGATATCCACAGATAAGAAACAAAAATGGCATTCTTTCATTCGTTCGGCTCTATTTGAAGTAACGTTCCGTTTCTCTAAATTTTGATAGTATATTAACGCTTGAAATGCCTAAATAATTATTAATCAATACAAAAATGTATCATAAATTTTTCTTTGTTTAGGTTGCAATATAATCAACAAGCAAAACTTGTACTTTTGACGTGGTTTTCATAATCAAGTTGTCATATTTTTAACACCTCTAGCGTGAAGTGGAGTGAATTAAACACGGCGGCAGCGCGCGTAATTTGCGAAGAATGTTTGTGTTGCGTACTTTATTAACAAATCTTACTAATCTAGTATTACTGTTGCTGTTATGTGGTTTTTCGTGAATTGTTGTGTCTGGTTAAATAGCTAAAGAAAATCTTAGTAAAACATGGATTTTTAATTATTATTAGGTAAGAAATGCTTTGTATCATCTTATTTCGATTGCCTAACGCGAATGTTCATATTATTATAGGAAATATTACGTTGTACGTACGTATGACGGTGTCTGTAAGATCGCCGAAACATCTCGAGCATATCCAAATCTTCCAACTCATCAAATCAATCATATTACCATCCATTTTAACGATTTATAAATAAAAAGACACAATGATAATCAACGCTAAACTCAATCAAATTAGTACCGAAGATAGTCCATAGAAAAACTAGGGGTCTCGGCGGACTAACTTTAGTACCATCGACAGTTCATGAGCCTCCAGTTCAGTCCATCGTGGATTAGAACCAATACATCTTGCTGTAGTTAAGCGTGATTCTATTTAGGTTAGATGGCACCACTCTCCGTAAGAAATCCATAATTATGTAGATTTTATTTATGACCTTTCTTTATACTGTCTAAATAAAACCTTTAATTTTGCACTATCATTAAAAAAAACGTTAAACCGAGAGCGTCGTACTTTTATCCCTTCCCTCTGAGACCTGGAAATATCTCTACCTTGCTAACGCATTACAAGGCCATAACAACCTCATTTTATAATAACGTTTTATTTAGTCATGGTTTATACCTAGTAATAATCCCAGTACAAAATTTAAATCGTGTTTTGGAATAAGACAGTTATAGTTTCGCCATGTCTGTCTGTCTGCCCCCGGTTTAGCTCAGAGACTCTTAGTACTAGAAAACTGTAATTTGGTATGGGTATACTTAATAATTACGCTGACAAAGTGGTGAAATAAAATCTAGAAAACTGTAAAAGTAACTGGGTTGTGCAGTCGCTGTATGTAAAATACTGCATTCAGCTGCATTTGGTTACGTATTTTTTTGCAAATTGATTGATGTTAGTTATTAGAAAATACTACACTGCTTATCCTTTTTAACATTACCTACATTATACTGATTTTAATATTACGTATGTGCTTACTTCTATGTCTTTTCTTGAATAGAAATCTTCAAACTGAAACTTTCTGCGTAACCTTAATAACAGAAAATAACTATTTTTGGAACAGTTAATTATCTTTTATTCTAAGCAAAAATTGCCTTTTTATTTTGTTGGTCACATCGGTATATACGCGCAGTACGTGTGGCATTTACGTTGTTTACGTAACCACCACGTAAACACCACGGTAAATTTCACGGTTAATTGCAAAACAATCAGTGGATATACGGTGGAATAGCAATTACGTTTTCAATCGCTTTGAGAATCAAAGGGTATTAATGAATACCCTTCAGGAAGTACCCAATATGTCTGGCGATGTATAAAGGAGTCACTGCCTTATACATCGACTGATGTATATTGGGAATTTAATTATTACACACCTCAGGGGTTCATTAATTAGTAATATCCTCACCGACTCTGAAGGGATGGGCCCTTTAAAGTCGGTTAGGTTTGTTTAGAAGAGTCCAAAATTAAAGTAATTCCTTGTATACTAAGTACTGATTGATACGTTGGATGGACTGTGTGAAAGATGATACAGCTAGGAAGGGAGTGGCTACTACTGACTAGTTGAGATGACGACTATTAGAGAGGGATGGAAGAAGACCGCCTCCGATCATGATTAAGCATTTTTTTTTTTGGGTGAGAAATTATCAAATAACTTCTCCCGCTCTGGGTGGAGCCGGAGGGCGTGTCAGACTTTTACTGACAAAAACCCACCCGTATTCCTTCAAATGTCTGTGTGCCAGGGCCACGATATCACTTTCGGACAGGCTCGTAACCCCGGCAGGCATTGGCTCTTTCGGACCCCGTCAATTGGTGCTGACATCTCTTTGAGGCGCGCGTGGAACACAACGCGCCGTTGACCCGGGCATGGTCTCCTTATCGGACGGCGAGCTACCCATCGCTCACCGTTCGCAAGCCTACGGTGACCGGGAATTATGATCAAGCATGGCATTAAGTTCGCCTCGGTACATTTATGTGCTAAAGTATTAAATAAATAAATTGAGATAAGGAGGGAAAATATATCTGTATTCTAATGATTATAAACAATATAATCTTTAAATGTTGTAGGTATCTATGTACTGTTGGTCCTTGCCTACTTTAGTGTTGAAAAGTCTCATGTTACATGTTTGCCATCCCTTTGAGCCGAAAAAGGGTAATATTACTTAGGCCTAACCACAACAATAGGTTCAGTGGTCCTTTACAGTCCTTTCCTCGACAAACACTTTCATAGGGCCTTTCATTCTATAACGTTATCCCTACCTTTACTTACTCTCTCATGTGAAGGACAAGTGACCTCTTATCAGCCGAAATGGAACATTATGTGCGGTAACAGTCCTTTCATTAATAAAATATTATAGTTTTTGTTGTGTTTAACTATGTTTCTTGAGAGATAGATAAAGTTTTAAGTGCTTATGGGTGAATTTCACCAATGAAACAACGTGATCAGCACGTATAAACCGCGTGCAAGAGCTGTCAGTGCATTACTGTCAATATTTTACAACAATCATGATACTGACAGCTCTTAAATGCGGTTTAGATGTGCTGATCACGTTCATTGGTGAAATTCGTCGTTTGAAAAATGACAGGAAATAAATAAAAAATGAGCTGGAGGCCGAGAGAAGAGACGTGTTTTAAGTTTATCTGACGTTTACTTCACGGAATTTTATTAAAATAAATTGTCTTTAAGATTTCTGGACTTGACAGTTCCGGCCCATTATGTTTAGTCTAAGTACTAGGCGATGGCAATGAAATTACCAACACGAAGTGAAAAAATCTTTTCGTTGATTTATAAGCGATAAGGCTAATCTTGTAAGAAAATTTTTGGCTGATTATAATTTAAGATTTTTTAACTTACGTTTAAGTGGCCGTTAACGGGATATTAACGTAATTTCTTGTTGAAATGAGGTCCTGCTGTTCGTTGTCGATACTTTTTAAAGCACCTCGTCAATTTAAATGTATATAAAAGAGTGTAATACATAAATTTTGAAGATCTTTTTGATATATTTCAATTTCCAAACTGTAAACTGCAAGTTCAACGCAGTGAACAAACATTAGCATTGCTACCACGTGTTTGTACCAAACTATAAACATCAAATCCAAAGTTTCACCACATACAATATATCAACATCTTGCTTCGGTGTTCTTAGTCCCGAAACCCGAAGTTCGATGGCTAAACTTGGATGATCGGGTCATCTAAGTTTGGTCATCGAAGTTCAAATGAACGTAATGAACCTACCGCGGATGTCAACGTCACGACTTGCACTTACATTAGAGTTCTTATTGAAAGCTTCTTGTGGATAGATGCATCAAAAGAGACCAAGACTGGAAAGGACTGAGAATGACTGGAAATTAATTAATTGAAAAATACAGTGCAGTTGCCTGTTGCAAAGTGTTTCCTTAGCAGTTCCAAGAATTTACCAAAGGGCCAAAAAATTAAAAGGGTATTTGATACACCTTTTGTAAAAACTAATTAAGGTTTACAGTCTCCAGTTATACGAATGAGCAACGAATACAATAATGCTGTGTTAAACATACCTGACTTAGATATATTCAACGACAAGCTACTGAGATTCAGAAAGAAAATCACTCTATCCTTGCCAAACTGTTCTTAATTTATTTTTTGTTTTTTTATTTTTATTCTTAACTTTTTTTTTTGTAGCCGTCTTATTTACGTTGGTCTGTTTTAGTTTAGTTTAGTATAAAGGCAGCAAGATATTGTAACCAATGCTATGTACGCCGTAATTGTCATGGTCCTTTAGTTATTAAGATTATTTCTAGCAAAGTTTAATGTACGTGATGTGGCTGTGCTTTTTATTAAATAAATAAATAGGACTGGAAGGATCGGAAAGGACAAACATTTAAAAAAATAAATAAAAGAGAATATAATAAAAAAAGAAAAAGGACACATTATAAAATTAGCATAAAATATTCACACAAATACAAAGTAACCAAAAACGGCAATAACTTTCTTACTTCGAAATGAAAACACAGATATTATTCCAAAATTATTAAGAACCGGAACCGTTTACTTTGATAAAAATAAGGTTCAATGAAAACACAAGTTTAAAGACAAGTTTGATTCTTCTATTTGCTTTAAAAGTTGGTCACAACTCCCTCGTAAAGACATTTTTGCTACAACGATATAGCTTACTAAGAAATCTTATAAAAATTAACTTTGAGACGACGACGACTTTTGGGACGGCCGAAGACTTATAAAACTCCTGAGGGGTCCTAGTAAAAACATTTTATGAAACCGAATCTTGAAGGTTCTAAAAATAACTTTTATTTTCACAATTAGGATCAATTTAAATATAATGAATTTCTTTCTTGTAAGGCTTATTAATTTCTTTCTTCTTTCTTTATTGTACCCGATACGGAAAAAGAAAACTAATGTTTGAGTTTTCTTAAGATACAAGGAAACTTAAAAATGTTTCATCACTTTTATCCTTCACCACGACCTAGGCTGATAGCATCATCCTATTTCTTCCCGTGGGTGTCGTAAAAGACGACTAAGGGAGTTACTAGAGAATGGGCAGCACCGTTTTTTATGCATTTTAATACCATATTGTGATCATCAACCCGCCTGCCAAGCGTGGCGATTATGGCTAACCCCCTCACTTTTGGGGGAGGCAAATATCAAACAGTCTGAAATGAATACCAGTCTGTCCCTGGTTCAAGTGTCCAACTGCAAGGCAAGGGCCTCTTTTAATACCAGAGACGGCATGAGCACCGATTACCACGCTTGCTCGTGGCGGATATTATCAAAACGAAAGTGAGTTTATTTGTTTGTTACCCTTTCACGCTAAAACGGCTGAACGGATTTTGATGAAATTTGGCGCATTGGTAGACCATGACCAGGGTTATGACATAGAATTATCCTGGTAGTATATTCCCATGAGATAATTTCCAACCTTCATGCGGGTGAAGCCGCGGGCAAAAGCTAAACAAATTAAAATCTCATAAACCGTTGCAATAATCTAGATCACAGAATATCACGAGTAATCACGTTACTGGAAAAAAAAAAAACTATTTTCAGCTTCCCGAACGGAGCTAATGTGACGTAAAATCCTTTCGGAAAAGTACGAGGATCCTGGATCGTTTTCTCTGTTTGTTTAGTCTTAGGTAGGACATTTTGGAGGTCGTTAAGGACGCAATCGCAAATTTGTCAAAAATTAGCAGTTTTTCGGTACATTTTGCGGCAAAATTAAACATACTAAATGTAACAAATTATTTCCACAGATAGATTACTCTTTCATCTCAAATAGTAGCCATTTTTTATTCGAAAGTTTGAAGGTACATAATATTGTAAAAAATAATTTCTCTTACCTCTTCACACAAAATTGACGATATCGTGTTTAATTTAGGAATATTTTTCTTCAATATAATAACATGAATTTAGTTTTTAAAAATAACTTATGTAAGCAGACCTGTTTAACTCAAAAAGGTAGCAAAAAGAACTATCAAAATGTTACAAATAGTCTCAGAATATAATGTTGAAAAAACCTATATTTTTTTTAAAAACACTGTCAGTAATGTTTTTTTTCATATTATTTAACAAACCTTAACAATAAATTTAAAAATCACACACTGGGCTTCAGCTATCCGTGTGAAAAAATCTAAATTTTAGTTTATGATTATACAATATCTTTTTTTTTTCAAAATTACTTATCACAACACTTCCCGGGTTATTCCCAAAGTACTCCAAAAAGAGTGTGATGTTCAGCATTCATAAAGGTTACATGAATGATTTACTGTGCATTTGAAATTATGTGCTTCTGTTTTAATATTTGGTACCGATATGTAACCGAATATTCGTTGCAACTCTATTTTAATCGAACAATCACTACAATAAAATTTAAACCATTGTCAGAAAACAAATAAAATTCAGTCATACAGGACTATATTATCAACACCAAAACCCAGAGTTTATATGTAAAAAAGGTAGACCGCAAAATAAGAAAATTTGAATGCAAACAAGATTCTCAAGAGCATTCCCTTAAATATTCATGCAATTTCATATGCATATAGACATCTACTCAGATTCCCTTCAGGAACTTGCATCTGCATACGAATTTTGTTTAAGAGACCCAAAGGACCTCTACAGCAAGATGGCACGGCCGTTTGACACTGAACGTATGGAGGGCCCTCTACTCTTTGAGGAGGTAAAATCCTCCTACATTTTGGTCTGGAACGCTGAAGTGGGTGATGGTACTGATGGTCAATGTAAACGGACGTTTGAGCATGTTTAAATTATAAAAAAATGGGTTGTTTAATTTTAATGAAGTTGTTCGTAAGTTCTAGTATTAAATGATAATGAGTTCGGGAAGTGGGGTTATTCCCAAAGTACTCCATTATTTTGTTGTAAAAAGATAAGAATCTCATACGTTAATTACCGAGTTACTCCAAGGAATTATTATTATTTAAAAATACTTGTTATTTTCTTCCCATTCTGCTCTATAGGTATCTGGAATTATTCTCAAAGTACTCCACCGATTATTCGTTATCCATTCTCAAACTTCTCCATCTACATAATCTATATAATAAAATTCAAAGTCCTGACTGACTGACTGACTGATATATCAACGCACAGCCTAAACCGCTGGTCCTAAAGATATGAAATTTGGAGGGTGTGTTCTTTGTAAAGAGTAGGTATCCACTAAGAAAGGGTTTTTCGAAATTCCACCCATAAGAAGGTGAAATAGGGGATGAAAGTTTATATGAAAGTCCGTCAGTTTTGAAGTTAGGATCTTCAAATTTGGTGTATAGGCTGACGATTGAAAAATAATTTATACGTGTCTCAGCGTTTTTGATAATTCTACCCCCGAAGGGTTAAAAAGCGGGATTAAGTTGTGTATCAAAGTCCTTAATTTTCGTAGTAAAAATCACTAAATATATTATCTAGGGTTATGATTGGAAGCTAATGCAATGGTGTTGTTAGAATTTCAACCCTTAAGGTGTGAAAAAGGGGATACATTTTTATTTTTAATGTAAGTTCTTTTTAAGTTAACATCAGTAATATTTCGGCTTATGGTGGGAAACTATAGGCAGGCATCCGCTAAGAAAGGATTTTTCGAAATTCAACCTTTGAGGGGTGAACAAGTGGGATAAATCTTATTCCTTGAGTTAATAAACCTGAAACATGGCACGAATACTAACCTAAGTAAATTATAAAGTGTGACATTTTTGTTTTTTATTAAACTACTCCTTAATGGGGGATTTGCGGATGACAAAGTTTGTATGGAAGAATTTTAACGCGCGGTCCGATTAACTCGAAACTCAGTATTTATACTGTAAACCAAAATAAATATAGGAATTTATCAGTTTTTCGAAAATTAACCCCTTTTTTTTACGTGTGAAATTATCAAATAACTTATCCAGCTCTGGGCGGAGCGGGAGGGCGTGTCAGACTTTTACTAACTAAAACCCACCCGTGTTCCTTCCGTTGCCTGTGTGCCAGGGCCACGATATCCCTTTCGGACAAACATGGCAGGCCCTAACGGACCCTGTCAGTTGGTGCTGACATCTCTTTGAGGCGCGCGTGGAACGCAACGCGCAGTCGAACCGGGCCTGGTCCTTATCGGATGGCGAGCTACCCATCGTTCACCATCCGCAAGCCCGCGCTTACGGTGGCCGGAAGCCGGCTTGCTACTCCCGACGCCCAGGGCGTCTCCTGCGGCGACTAGGGGCGCGAGGGCGCGAACCTTGCCTCTCCCTCACGCGTTCTGCCTCCTCCTTGCACCCCTCATGCTCAGCAGTCGCGCCTGTGACCACTAGACTAACGAGGCAGTCATTACATTATTAGTCATTTAAATGAATCAGTAGGTAGGCCACCAACCACGATTTTGTAAAAAGACAATTTCGGTGATGCGATAGTGGAGTACTTGTGGCGGCGGAACATTATAAAATATGCAGAAATAAATGGTTTACGAAAAAAAAAAGATTCCCTGTATTGTTGGTAAATTAAGTGAGATTTTTTATTGTTTTAACAATAAAAAATCTCAGAAAACATTCGATAAAAATTTGAACCTTTGACATTTATTATAAAAAAACTATGCAACTACGGCGGGCGGAAAAGGTGGGGGACCCCTGTAACCCTCGCCCCCAACCCCCGTTTATAAGTTTTATGCATCTTAGTTATTTTTAAAACTGCGTTTTGTTATTTGCATTTTTTGTATTAAGAAAGTAAATTATTGTAGTTGACTATTTGAAAAGGGACGGAAAAGGGACTGAATATAGAACGGACATCGAAGGGACGTAAAGATGTCTAAACGGACAAAAATCGTCCTTTTTGGGACGTTCTGGCAACTCTGGTCATTTGCCAGTATCGCAACACCACAGAGTACTATGCAGTTTAAATTGTCTTTGGTCCCTGGCCCTGACATCTAGCAATGGACAAGATTGTCGAACTTTTTTATTGTTTGATTGCGGGGCTTTTGGCTACTTTGTTTGTGTGCAATTTGTGTTGTTTCATTGTAACGTGCGTTTTGTTTGTGCAGAATAAACGTTTTTTCTTTCTTTCTTTTCTTTCATTACTTAAATAACAAAGTTTGTCATAACTTTTGCGTTTATCAAAACTACCCCTCAAAAGGATTTTAGGGAGTGTTATGGTTTGTATTTAAAGAATCTTAACGCGCGGTCCGATTAACTCGAAACTCAAACCTCATATTGCGTTTTCGAGAATCGGAAAAAGGGGTAGATAGTTTTCGGGAGAATTTTACTGCGTACCTTGAATAACTGAAAAGTTTGTACATCAATTATTATTTAAGAACAAAAACGTAGACAAAATAAACAGTACAAAATTTCTTACAAATAGACTTAGACATGAAATGGAGGAGGACACGTAGGTATATTGAACAAGTATGTACAAAACGAAGTTTGTATTTATATGATATATGTATATTATTATATCCTTCGTAAAGTTGTAAATCAAACTGCACTCCTATCTGCTTACCACGCTTACGTTGGTTCCAACTAAGATATGGTAGAATGTTTTGGGGGAATGCTGCTGATAGAGAAGCTGCTTTTTTTTCAACATCCACGCGGGCGAAGCCGCGGGCGAAAGCTAGTTACCTATAAAATACAGTCACATACATTACAGTCAGTCACGAAAATTCTTAAAAGAAATCCGATACATATTTAAATTTGCTTTTTGATGAAAATGGAGTTACTTTGAGAACATTTTGATATTATCATGGAGTAGAATGAAACCTAATTAAAAATATTATATTATTCATGGAGTAGTTCGGGAACTCTTTTTGGAGTACTTTGAGAATAACCCTACATTTCTAGCTCCAGAAAGCGTAATTTTTCAATATAGGTATCTAAAAGATCAATGGAAAGTAACTTATGTAAATATTTTTTCTAAGAGATCTAGAACAAGTAACTAATTTAATTAAAACTAAGTACTTTATTATGTAGTTTAGTCATGACTAAATAAACGCTAACAAAATCAAATAAGTAGGTACTTACTTATTATTTGCAAACCAAATTTTTTTGTTAATTGATACGAGTATACCCTAAATTTAATTTATAGACTTAAAAATTTAATCCCTTATTTTGTTTTATTATTAATCATAAAAGTAACCTACGTTTCCTCTTCACTGACAAGTCTCTCCGAATACATACTGCAGGAGTTGATAAGTACTCAGCAGCTAGTTTGATTAAACAGCTCGAAAAGGTTGGCTGAATATTCGGCTATTCGGCTATGCAACTGCCGAATATTCGATATTCGGTCTGAGGCTGAATATACTATTCATTGTAATACTAATTTAAATCACGTTGTGTAAAATAATGAAGATGATATATTACCTAAACATGCGATGGTACACCCAGATTGCCTATTATTCATTTCAATCTTGGACTCCGTCCAATGATTGTCTAGAAGTCATTACTCATGTGTTCAGACCACTTATTTTTACTAACTCGTTTACTAACTTAATCATATTGTGTTCATAATAACAATAACTATATTAATAAGTTTTATTGTCTGGCGTACTACTCGTATAAAACCTCTATTTATAAACAAATAAACATTCCAATTTATTTTAAGCACCGCTATATTTACTCATTTTAATTCACTATCTTATACTTACCTGAATCTTAAAACCATTTCCCTCAAACCATCTGAAGGTATTCACGGTCGAATATTTTGAGATAACCTCAAGATTTTAAGTGGAATACCTCTTAGTCACGAATTACCGACGAAGATTATTTATTAAGTAAACGGGTACTTCGTCTGTATTTGAATATAAATGTGTGTATAAACACAAACAGGTTGGCGGTACGTTAGTGTTTACCGAGATGCAAATTTAAATTAGTATTGTATGGACACATCTGCCGATTTGGAAAATTAATTAATATTCCGCCGTTGCTTTTGTAAGAATTAAATAGATGATGTTTTAATCAGCTTGGTAGAGTATTATACAGTGAAACCTGTGGTTCCATGGCAGTAGACAGATATTATGATTAATTAAATGGTAGGAGAAGCAGTGGTGGCCCAGTGGTAATGGCCGCAAGTTACGAGTTATACGTCATAAGTTTGACCCAGACAGGCGCTTTACTTTGTGTAAATTGTTTCATCACCACTGCTCTCAAAACAGTGAAGGAAAACATCTTGAGGAAACCGGCATATCCTAGAACCGAAAATTAGAAGTCATGTAACATCTAGCAACCCGCACTCGCCCCGCGTGGTGGATTATAGCCCACTCCCTCTCACCAAGAGAAGGCCTGTGTCCCAGCAGTGGGAATATTATAGACTGATTAATATGGTAGGGGTAGGCAAAGAAAATAAAAACAAGAAATATTTTTAATATTTATTTTTCATCGTAACCACAACGTCATCAAAAATTATTTTTATTTTCACATTTATATTCTGATGCAGTATGTATTTCCTAAGACGTATATTAATGCAATACGAAAAGCAAAGCATTTTATGCCAAGATTTTTATTACATGGAAACAACAAGTCATGAACCCAAGCCAGAAAAAGAAGAAAACTACGCCATGATTATTTTTATCATCACTAAACCAATCAATTAAGTGTTCAATGGCAACGACTTTTTTCCCAGACTTCGATAGGCCATTATGGTTGATTTGAAAAAACCTTGTAAAATATTTCGTCGGTATTTATCACGGTGACATAAATGTAGACGCTTAATAATTCCATCAACAACTTTCTTGCCCATATTCTTTAAGGTGGTTGACTATATTACTCTTTAACTGGTACAGCCTACTTAGCTGTGATATAGTTTTCCTTTTTAATTCATTGTATAAACTACTGCCGTGAATTTTTCACATCGGCAGCAAACAATTTGAAGCTTAAACGGAACGGAAAAACTATTTTCACAGACCCGCATATTTGATGAACGGTATCCAACGATACTCCACACTATGGGATAGACGAGGAAAAAAACCCGTTTTTTTGTTTTACACCCAAGCCAAATTACAGCTTTCTAGTACTAATAACCTCTGAGCTAAACGCGGACAGACAGACAGATACACAGACAGACATGGTGAAATAGTAAAAATTAGGAATAAATTAGATGTATTGGCGTAATTTGTGTAAAATACTGGTAATTAGCTGCATCCGGTTACACCAGAAGCAGACCCCAACATTACTGAGTATGCTAGACAGACTGATGATGATAATGGTGTAATTTTTGATACCTATTGAAACTTCTCCGAGACTTTAATTTCTTTCCATCGAGTAGCTTTAATATAGCTTAGTTTCTAATTAAAAATGAAGAGTAAAATACCTGTTTGTTGTATCCGGGACATCAGAAGCGTTAGTAGTCTGAAGTCGGCTCCACTTAGTCTGCTGTTACAGTATTAGTCTCAGCAAATCAAAGTTCTAGATGATCTGAAACAGATAAAAAGATTGATTAAAAAAATTGTGAAATAAACATTCTTTACTTTACAATACCTACTGTAAATAAACACTTCCTCTTAATCACTACATAGTATAAAACAAAGTCACTTCCCGCTTCCTGTCTGTCCCTATGTATGCTTAGATCTTTAAAACTACGCATTTTTTTAAATAGATAGTGTGATTCAAGAGGGCGGTTTATATCTTTAGAAAAAGCAACGCGGGCGAAGCCGCGGGCAGCAGCTAGTATTAAATAAACCTAACCTAACTCAAGAAAATTTTCAGCGACACTCCTCCTCGTACCGAAACCTACAATTAATTATCAGGCAAAGCTTGGCAACACTGATTTTAATCCTCAAATCATTAGAAACCGTTAATCATGAGCTTTTCAAAGAAATGCCCAATCATCTTTTGGCTGCTTTAGACGAAATTAATGATTCAGAATTATATTTTGTCGCTCAAGTGATGGCGAATTATTTAGTGGTAAGTATTTCTCACTGTTTTCAAATATTTCTTTTTTTATGAGGTATGTTAAATCATGCTTTCCTAAAAAAAGTGCTAACACTTAGAAATATAAAAGTTGAAAGAGGTGATTGTAATTAGTTTCATGATCAGCTCATCTAAACTGCGTTCAGGAGCTGTCGGTGTCTAATATTCCGTCCAGAGCAATGAAAACACTGGCAGCTCTTGAAGGCAGTTTAAATGTGCTGATCGCGTTCAATTTCATCGGTGAAAATCGTCCTAAATAAGACATATAACATTAGTAACAAAGTAGGTACCAGCAAAAGGTCTCATCATCATCATTTCAGCCGAAAGGCGTCCATTGCTGGACATAGGCCTCCTCCAAAAGGGAGGGGGGGTTGCCATCATTGGGTTGGTTTTTTTTTTTTAAAAACGTTGCCCCACACTAGGAATTTTTCCTGTATCGTAGGTGCGTTTATAAACATTTAAACTCACATATACAAACAGCCAGACCCGGAACAACTACTTGTAGGTCATACAATTATTTGTTCCGTGCGGGAATCGAACCCGCGACACGCGGCGCAGCAGTTAATCGCTTAACCACTGCGCCAACCGTGCCGTAATATGGTATTAAAATGCATAAAGAACGCTGCTGCCCATTCTCTAGTAAGTCCCTAAGTCGCCTTTTACGACACCCATGGGAAGAAATGGAATGGTGCTATTCTTTACGTCCGGCACCAAACGGAATAAAAAGGCCTAAATAACTTGAATTTCTTAAATGGCCTCTCACCCGAATTCCAGTACCCAAACATTCTGTTTGAAACGATAGCGTCACGTCAACAATGCTTAGCTATTTGCTTACTCAAAGGGTAAACGCTAATATTCGCACTCATGAATCAATTTGGCGTCGTTCAATCATTCAATCGCACATGTCGCAGTGATTAATGTGTTCATTCGTTCGCTGAATGAACATAAATTATGTTTATCTCGCGTTCTATGTGTTAAGTAGGTGCTCACATTCAGATTTGTAGGTTTGGTATTGTATTTAGCATATTTCATTAGTTCCAATCTTTGGTGATAACTGGAGAATTATGTAATTACTTATCATCACGCCTGTATTCCACGAAAGGTTAGGCAGTACTACTCCCACATTTCACTAGTTATGTTTAGGTCTCATGTGGAGGAGGCAAGCCTATTGCTATCAACCGTGCACAAATCCAGACTCCGGGCTGCTATTGAGAAATTTCAGATAGAAAAACTCAATAACACTTTGCCCGACCTGGGAATCGCACCCAGAACCTCATGCTCAGAAGCACTGCTTGCAGCCACAGACCAACGAGGCAGTTAATTAATTAATTAAGTGATTATTTAACACACAAAATACTCAAATAATTATCATTAAAGAATTTAACAATAGATTCTAGAACCATATTTGTATGTCTATAGCAAAAACTGATGTTACTTAGGTAGTTCAGTGCGCATCTAGGTATTTTCTTTTCAAAATCGATTGTTAAGGAAAATTCAAACTCCATCTACTTCGGGAGCGCATCAAAGTCACCAAATACCAATCCAAAACAAATAAACATTTTGTTTTTGGACAAACTCAAATCCTCTGGGATTTCCAACGTGGATGGCCCAAGAATAGGAAGTGTGAAGTGATTATATTAGGGATTCGGCAAACGACCACCATAAGTCAAAATTTCCACTACAACTTCACAACGGATTAAAAGTTAAAGTCAATCAAAACCCGATGTGAATTTTGGGCGCGAAATCTTAAAGTTGCAAAACGATTTTGCGACCCTGGCGTTGTTTTTGTTTAATTTTCTATAAAAAGCAACGCTTAAGTACAAAGGGAGCTGTCGCAAAATTGCTTCCGATATAATTCTGGAAGTTTTCAAGTGGATCAGTTTGATAATGGAAAAATAAAGGCTGCAGCTGACGATGTTTTTACGGAAGCGCGAAAAAGATTTTTCAAATTCCTCTTCCTAATATATTGTGTATACGTAGGTTGTAATATACGGCCCCTTTCCTCTTATGAAGGTTTCGAAAGCAAGTACTACTTAACTTTAAGTATCAATAAAGATTAGAGTAAAGCTGTAACAGGGATCTTTAAAAATATCCAAAATGAAGTTGCTTAAACCGGGAAGTTTGGCGTTTATTTCATTACTTACATGTTTTATTTTGTTCACAGAATATTGAGCTGAGTTTGATTATATTGGAACACTTGAATATTCTTTTTATTAACGTAGATTGTTGGTGATGTTATCTAGACCATTAGCAAGAGTAGTTTCATTTGATTCCTCCTCATTTTTCAAATCGAATAGCGAATTTATTTAAATTTCAAAGGTACTAATTTGTCGATCCATGTTTTGCCTCAACAAAATTTTATTTCAGTACCGATAATATACTCATTTAAATTGAATTGCTCGGGTCAAAACTCACTTTATACCAGTTAGCCTATTAGCTTGATGCCCATCTTTATGGCTCTCTCTGGTTCATAAGTGCTCACATACCTATAAACATGTTATGGCCTCTTTCTGGATGACTTTCAGAATGAGGACTGTAGGGATTTGCTTTTATTTTTACTTTTAGCCCTTGCTTCATAAATGATGTCTAAACCTTTGTTCATTTTGAGATGAAATTGTAGTATGTTACAGGGCAGCCTTTGGGGCGTTCTATGTTCTATTATCTAATGGAAAATGTAGTAGTTGCCCTGCGAATGTTTTAGCAATCCTTGAAAAATATTTCTATTTTGCTTTTGACGTGTAACTAGTATATTTACCTACTGAAAAGTCGAAGCTCAATATATTAGTGCATAGTCTTGAAATAGTCAGAAAATAACCCTTATTACTACGTTATAAAGGTGATGTTAATGGCAAATTTATACCACGGTTGATTTATACAAAGGTTCTGAAAATTGGGAATACCTAATTCCCAACTTTCAGAACCTTTTTATCAAGAAAACCTAACCGTCACAGAGACCGTTTTCAATCCTAATCTTCAACATGATGTAACCAAAAATCACATTGAAAAGCCAAATGGCATAGAAAAATACTCTTAGTAAACGCATTCGGTCGCAATAAAATGTAACGTGCGTAATCAGATAAGAGAGGTGGTAAGTACCTACCTGGCGCGACGCGCACAAACGAATGACCTGGATCCTTAGGGAGACATCCATTGACCACTATTGAAATGGAACTATCGCTTTTATGAATTACCTTTAGGTTTATGAAAGTTTATTATTTTTTGTGGTTTTATTGGGCTGTTTGTTATTTTTTGTATTTTTTGCAGAATATTATTAAAATTGCCTGTCTTGCTATGCCCGTAGAAGAACATATAATGATCTTAATGGTGATATTCATCAGAAAGCTCAAGTGTGTAAGTTATAGTTCTCGCAACCGGCGTGCGTGTACTGATGTATGAACATGGACGAAGTAAAAGCAGTATGAAAAAAATCTTTGCAAGTGGCGTGCTGTAGTCTTTGCAAGTGGCGTGCTGTAGTCTTTGCAAGTGGCGTGCTGTAGTCTTTGCAAGTGGCGTGCTGTAGTCTTTGCAAGTGGCGTGCTGTAGTCTTTGCAAGTGGCGTGCTGTAGTCTTTGCAAGTGGCGTGCTGTAGTCTTTGCAAGTGGCGTGCTGTAGTCTTTGCCTAATGGGAAAAAGCGTAGGTGCATGTATGTATCTATATTACAACAATTAAATTATGTTCTTTGATAATCGCATCACTTGAAAAACGCTGGTCCGATTTGGCTATTTTTTGTTCTAAAAGGTTTGTAATAGTCCGAATCAGGTTCTTACGGAAAGATAAATTAGAAAAGTTTCCTAATCTTCAAATTCGGGAAAAACTGAACGTACTTTTTTGTATAAATTATTGAAATTTGGACAAAACAAGGTCTGCAGGGTCAGCTAGTGAATGAAAAAATTTGCATGCGATTTCCATGAGATCACAGCAAACTGCATGCAGTTTGCTTTTAGATACAATGAAACCGAAATGTCGTCGAACGACATTTCATTTTCACTGTACCTAATGTTCGAACAATTTACGACAATTGATCTTCACGTCTTTCCAAATTGCATGGAATAACACAAAAGCTTTTACACGCAATGTACACAAATATAAAACATTTATTTCACTTCTACCCCAAGATAAAAAAACAAAAGCAAATATTCCATGTACGATCTTAAGATATCCACGACAAAACATCAACCCATTTCATCAACACTCCTAAAACAAGGCTATATATTTCTGTCTGCAACAGTTAAGGAGCGCCAATTTACGGAGCACCAGGTGTTACAAGTACTCCTTTGTTCCCATTTGCAACATCCACATTGCTCGGAGCAATCATAGCAAAGGCATATATTGGAAAAAATTTACTCGGAGCCAGCGTTTCTTTGTGACAAATATTTTGAGCCTCGAGAAAATGGCACCAATCAATTTTTGTTGGGTGCTTATTATGGGGATCTAGGGAGGAATACCTACATGGAATTGGTTCGATAGATGTATTTTGAACTTGTTTTTTTGGTATCAACAAGTTTATAAATGTCATTCTGTAACTGAGACATTATCCTACATGTGCCTCGTGATCTGACCACTACAATGTAATTGTATGGACTATAAAAGAGACTTTGACCACGAAGTTTGTTTCAATGTTTTTTCTCAGAATAGTCGGCTAGGAATCACCGACCACATCTAGTTTAAATATTAATAAAAAATAGTTTGTAGTAGTTTTGTTGTAGTATTGTAGTATTTTAACCAATTTACAAAATTAATATCATTTATCATATAACTATGTAGAGTTGTATGAATTTAGGGGCCTTACAAATTAGTTTATTTGGGTCATATGTTGCTGTCTTAGTTTACTCAATTTATCTCAACAAAAAGTAAAAATAAAAAAAACACACTAGACTTCCAAAATAAAAGACTTCCATACTAAGTGAAAATAACTTTAATTTCGGAATTAGGTTGCAAAAAATATTTATAATAAAATTGTTTGCATTCTATGTTGTGTTTCAATCTGTCAAAAATACCAGAGGGGCAATTCTACTAATTTTAAGAACGTTCACAGTCTGATCTCAGTCTCAATCTGTCAAAAATACCTCTTATTTCCCTACATTTTGAAAATTTTTTGACGTTTGTTTGTCGCCAAGATGAGATTGCGACTAGATTTTGAACGTTTTAAATTACGAGAATTGGCCTTCTGTTATTTACTTATACTTCTTTGACAAGTAAAACTAAATAGGATTTAATACAAGCTAAGATGAGAATGCGACTAGATATTGAAATGCGGGAGTTGGCTTTCTTAGTAAAATACGGGCTGGTGTCCGCAACTCAACGTCAAAGCGCGTATTTTCGTACGTTTTGTTTATCTTGTAGAAACCCAAAAAAAAAAGAGAAAGAAAGAAAGATAAATAGATTCTAAAAATAAACTCCATTCACCTATCTAAGCATCCCTTTCTCATAAACCACCATTTCCTAAAAAAACCGTTTCCGATAAATAACTAAAGGTTCTCACAAGAAACTCCTAAACGTTATCGCGTCAAATTGATGACTGCTGTAATATCCACATAATGGCTGTTTCTGATGCGACGTCATAACGGTGACGTCATTGCTAGGCCATCAATCATGGCCTAGTTTCTGACCTCAGGTGACGAAAATTGGATAGGTAGTTAGGTTTTGGATGTAATTATGTATTATCAAAACTGGCTATACTGTCTCTCGGTTCTCTGTAATCTGGCAGCACTTGTTGGTAACTTGGCCTTGGTAAGTCTAAATAATAATCTGCTTTCGATTGTTTGCGCTTCACATTTTGTGATTATTTATGAAATAGTGATGTGGATTATAATCAAATTTTTACACAAAAAAAAATCAACGTCTCTCATTCTCGTCATTTCACTTGACGTCCTACAAATATCATTCTGTTACATAATAATCGATCTACTTGGCTTAAATTTAGCCTCGAGACTCTCTTCCACAGCACAGCCGAATTCCTTTCCTTATTCCTGATATTATCGACTCTTCTACCGCAGAAAGATTTATGCCGCGATCGGTAGAAATTAATTCACAAAATTAATTACTGTGAGTTAATTAACTTTCATATTTCCTACATTAATAACTTCTTGTGAGTTCACTGAAGCATTTCGATATTGAAAAGGAATTGAATTTTTCTTTCAAATAACGTAAATTGGAATGGTGGAGTAATTATGTAGGTCGGTGGGTTATCCCAGCAGGCAGTGGTGGCCCAGTGGTAACGGCCGCGACTTCCTGTAGGTATAGTGAGTTCAAACCAGGCAGGCCCTTCTTTGTGGAAAATTAATTCATCAATATTACTCTCAAAATGGTGAAAGACAATATCGGGAGGAAACCGACGTATCCTAGAACCCAAAAATTCACAGATACACATATGACATCCACTAACCCGCACTGAGCCCGCGTGGCTCCCTATCACAGAAAGAGGAGGCCTGTGTCCCAGCAGTGGGAACATTATAGGCTGATAATGCTTACGCTGTATAGGTCTGTCTGCCAGTCTGCCAAGACCTTTTTTTCTGAGGAACGCGTGGAGGTATCAAGTTGAAATTATATCAAATACGCAATAGTCTACAATCCTTAGAGCTCTAAAAAAATCAAGCTTCTACGTCAACACAATAAAAAAATACAGCGATTTATGCGGCATATTTCGATACTCGCAAATAAATCAAAACCTATAGGGTACTCGTACTTCCCGTTGATCTACTTAGAATCATGAAATTTGGCACGAAGAAATGTCTCACAGCACAAGTAAAGGAAAAAAGGCCGGTAATCGTTAATTTGTAGTTTTATCATCATACATTAAAAAAAAATTACGATTAGAAACTTACATTTGATGTTGGGAAATTGATCGTGCCGTGTATCGATGTATTTCAACTACAATGTTAAGTTTGTTTTTGAGATAAATTCATCCCAACTACGGAACCTTTCATTGTGCATGTTCCGACACGCACTTGGCCGGTTTTTAGGGTTCCGTACCAAAATGGTAAAAAGGAACCCTTATGGTGTCTATGTCTGTCACATCTGGATATCACAAGAACTACTAATGCTATCAACTTGAAATTTAGAACAGTTTTAGATGACGTTTTCCCAACTATTTTGCAAACAAGAAAGAAATAAAAAAATATATCTTTTTTGCAAAAGGGACTGAAAGGGGGCCTTAAAAATTTGAAGTGGGGCTACTAGGGCATGTGGGCCTGTGGTTCATATGAAAGAACGCTGTTTGCACATTCTTAAACAATTTTGTTTTTATTTTTAGGTAGCATAGTTTCCGACTTTTGATGAAAAGTGTAAAAAAATACCGCCCACTTATCTCCGAAGTTTGCATAGATAAAAATCTGAAATTATTCTATGTGTTAGAAGTTACAGGAAAAATAAAACGATGTCTCTAAATAGCACAGTTTTTCAGAAATCATCAACATCATATATAAGTTCGGAACCCTCGGTGCGCGAGTCCGACTCGCTCTTGATCGGTTCTTTTGTTATTAATATTACTTTTTACCAACGCAAAGCTAAAAATAATGCTTAAAACAAAATACCTTCTCGCAGCTTAGATTGCAAATTAATAAAATATTATCTAATAGCTTTTGCCCGCGGCTTTCCCGCGTAAAGGTCGGAAATTATCCCACAGAACCGTACTACTGGGATTCATAGTATCCTATGTTTTAACCCAGGTCAGGAAAAGGTGACAGATAGACAGTAGGAAATAATCTTTTATGGGGTTCGGTACCTCAAAATAAAAAAATGGAGCGCTATAGGATGACTTCATTGTCTGTCAAAACCCTTTTTCTCAGAATCAGGTCAAGTTAAAATATATATAAATAAAACGTAGATCTACGGTCCCTTGGAGCTGTAAAGAAAATCAAACGTCCAAGACAACGCAATAAAAAATACGTCCGTATATGCCACACATTTGACACTCGCAAATGATCTAAAGCCTATAATATGGTACTTCTCGTTGAGCAAGCAGCGTGAAGTTTGACGAGAAGCAAGATCTTACAGTTCAAGTAAAGAGAAAAACTGGCCAAGTGCGAGTCGGACTCGCGCACGAAGGGTTCCGTACCATTATCTATAAAAATGGCAAAAAAATCACGTTTTTTGTATGAGAGCCCCCCTTAAATATTTGTTTTATTTTAATTTAATTATTTATTTTTAAAGCGAATATACAACTAAATATTCTGTGAATATTTCAAGCATCTAGGTGTTGCCATTATCAATATAGAGCAAAAACGATAGAGATACGATAGAGCAAAATAATCACGTTTGTTGTATGGGAGCCCCCTTAAATATTTATTTTATTCTGTTTTTTAGTATTTTTTGTTATAGCGGCAACAGAAATATTTTATCTGTGAAAATTTCAACTGTCTAACTATCACGGTTCATGAGATTCAGCCTGGTGACAGACGGACAGACAGACAGCGGAGCCTTAGTAATAAGGTTCCCGTTTTACCCTTTAGGCACGGAACCCTAAAAATCCGAAAATTGGTAATTTTTATAGTTTATTGTTTTTCAGTCTGGGATCGCAAGGCCGTGTCTTGAAGTAACATTTAGTCTGTATTTCATTCAAATCGGTCCTCTCCACTCTATTCAAAGTTCTTCGTCAACTGAAAAGTTTCGGACGGCCGAGCGAGCAAAGCTTTGGGTCGGAACCTCGGTACCCTCACGGCGCGAGTCTTGCTCACGCTTGGCCGGTAAAAAAAAACGGTTTTTGAGGATTATAAATGTCTTCAGTACTTTAAATATTATTTTTAACCACGATTAATTTGTAATATCTATTCTACAAGCCGTCGTTAACCACGTAATACCTACATGTTTGAAAGGTTATTTTATGACTTTGAAATTTTAATAACTTTTGACTGAGTAAGCGGATTTACTTACTTACTTTTAATGAAATAAAGAAATGTTGAATAAATATAACTTTAAAATATGGACTATGACTATGATTCCAATCTTTTAAATCCCTTGAAAAGAAGTACACAAAAATTTCGTATTACATGTGAAATTTAAAATCATTCCCTATTTTACCGATTGGAGGATGATTTTACAATAACACTGAAACACGTGTTTTTTTATTTCTTACATTAAGCATACATGCAACACAACACAACAACAACAACACTGGATATTTTTGTGTAATAATATTAATGTGCATGGTGATGCCTGCGGATACATTTTTATGTTGTTTAATAATATTTATTCTTATATTAGGTTCTTATGATAGTACTTAGATCTGTTTTGTGAAACCTTCGAGTTTATTACATATTATGTTTGCGTACGCACGTTTTTTCTGTGACAAATAAAATTATTTTTCTTTCTTGCTTTCTACATTTGAATTTTCATGTCCCTAACTTAAGAAATGCTGGGTTTCCCATAGAATAGAATAGAATACTCTTTATTATGTACACCATAAAAGTTACAGATATAAATGTTTAAATTTTACATAGGGTACACACAAACCCATACAAACTTTCATCCCCTTTATCACCCCCTTTCACTCATTCTTGATTAAAAAAGTAGCATATTTCCTTCCCCAGGATGCCATTTAACTCCGTTCCAAATTTTATCGAAATCCGTTCAGTGGTTTACTTGTGAAAAGGTAACATACAGGTAGACAGACAGACTTACTTTCGAATTTATAATATTAGTATGGAATATGGATGTACCTACTTTTTAATTAAGAAAAGCATAAGCATAATCAGCCCATTCCCATTCCTGTATACGGTTTCCATTGCCTGTATTCAGGCCTCCTCTATGTTAGAGGGAGTGGGAGACGTTTTGTTTCTAGAACATCGGTTCCAGCCAGTTGATGGCAATAGGCTCACCCCATATTACATGGGACTTAAACATAAGTGGCGAAATGTGTGTGTACTAGATACACCTCTGCATCCATTACCATCCCTTTGGGGATTACAGGCGTGATGATTGTGTATTAATAAAGCGACTAAGGATTTCTTCTGGAGGAAGTGGACATCATCGTCCATGTCTGGCATAATGCTTGCTATTCCGGAAATGTTTGCTGTGTATGGAAAATATAGCATTTTCATTCGCTGTAGCAGTTAATGGTAGGTAGTACCTAAATGTCATGAAATGGCACGTTACCGTTTGGATTTTCTTTTCTTATTTTCTTCACCAGCGCGGAAGTTAAGCTCACGTTTCGCTTTTACATGTTATAAGCAAAAGGCTTATTTAGCTGCCTACTTATGTAGGTACTATGTACCTACCTACATGTATGTATTACGTAAGGGTTCCTTTTATTAAACCTTGAATGTGTTAATAACGTTTTGCGTGTGCAGTCATATTCTGTACCTAAATGTTGATATTAGGTGTTTGTGAAGAAAATAATAATATTATCAGGAATATAATATATCATCATCATTCTCCTGTCCTTATCCCCATATATTTAGGGTCGGCGCAACATGTCCCTTCCTTCCACACTTCTCTGTTAGTCGCCATCTCGGTAGTCACTCCCTTTCTAGCCATATCATCCTTCACACAGTCCATCCATCGTTTCTTTGGTCATCCCCTACTTTTATAGCCATCGACATCCATACTCAAAACTTTCCTCACGACACTTCCCTCATTCCTCCGCATCACATGCCACACCATGACAACCGATGTCCGCACAACTGTTCAGTCCCCGGCGCCACTTTCAGACTTCCTCTTATGTACTCATTTCTTATTCTATCCATTCGTCTCACACCACACATCTCTCTTAGCATTCTCATCTAAGCTACATGCAATTGTCTTTCATTCATCGCTTTTGTGGCCTAACATTCTGATCCATACAAGACAACAGGTCTAACCAATGTTTTATATATCTTCCCCTTATGTTTAAGGGGAATGCGGGAGTCGCAAATTGTTTCCGTGACCTGCCGCCATTTCATCCATTCAGTGTTAATTCTGTGCTTAATCGTCCGATCTACTTCATCGCTTTGCACGAGTAAACTGAGATACCGAACGTCGGAGCAGACTGGGAAAAGCGCGTCATCATGGTATATGGCTCCAGAACTGGAGAGACCGCCGAAATCGCAAAACATATATTCGGTTTCAGTTCTGCTGATTTTCAAGCCAACATTCTCCAGCTTCTGTTGCCATTTCTCCAATCTGCTCTGGATCTCAGGTCTGTCTTCACTGACAAGAACAATGTCATCGGCAAACAGCATGCACCAGGGTGCCTTTTTCTGTATGTTCGACGTCAGAGCGTCCAGTCATAATCAAGAGCGTAATATAATATAATTAAAATGAAGTAAATAAAATGATGAACGATCTGTGTCTACCGTTTTACTCCTGTGAAAATGTCATAGTTTTCCGGGAAAGCGTTAATTTACTCAAATGGGTATAATATTATCATCAGAATACATTTTGCCATTACAATTTAATTTAGTTAATTAAGTACCTACTTTGAATTACATAAAATTGTAGTTTTTTTTTTATATTGAGAAAGATTTTCATATAAAACGCATGTCATTATCCTCTAGTTATTATCCCAAATTATTTAGGTTCGTCCCAGCAGTTTTGTATTCTAAGTCAGTTTTCATCCCATTCTGATGATATCATCTTTTACACAGCCATAAAAATCTGTGCGAAACTCCAAAACGTATCGTCTATTATTAAAGCCGTTGAATCCCTACAATACATCAGCGTACCCGTCTTTACAACGTTCGTATTTCAACAAACCGGCGAGGCATGAGGCAAACCCTACACATAGTGTATGTATGACTTAACTCTATCTAGATGTGAAAATTTGACTTCGGGGCGAGTTTAAAGAGAATTTTGATAAAGGAGGTAGCCTAAATAGCGGTTTGACTGCACCTTTTGTTACAAATTTTGGGAAGGAAATATGTTCTATTCTAGCTTCATATTTGTTAGTTGGCCAAAGGCTTGTGGTTTTAAAATTTTCCAGCGTCAAAATTACTTAATTTCCTACAAGGCGCTTTTGGTATTTGATATGTAAAATGTTCATAATTTGAAGATAAAAAACATGCATGAATTTCCGGCAGAACTTAATAGAACGAAACTTGTACCTACCAATTAATTTGCTATAATAATTAAATAGAAACAATTAACTAATACCCAATGTATTTATCTCATTCCTCATATTCATTATATGTATGTAATAGATTGTTATTATTTCTGTTACGATCGAACGACATTGCATTTTGTGGATATTTTTGGGACATACGTAGTAGGTATTGTCGTCGACAAATTGTATGAATCCCGACAGAGTGACTCCCTTTCTTTGGTTTATTTTTAGTATCAATAGATTAAAGGCTCAAAGTAAATCAAAGATACCTACTGTCATCACATTACCATTATAGTTTCAGCCGAAAGACGTCCAGGACAATCGCTACTTCGACCGGCCATCACAAGGTACCGTATTCTAGTCTTATTAGGTCAGTGTTCAGTGTTGACACATCTAAATCAATTCATAGTTCAAACAGCACGTTTAGCCTGGTTTTGGCCAAACTGACATCAATCAACATTCAACAGCGTTTAGTTTGACAACCGGGCCAATTATGGAGCCAAATCTAATAATAGATAGAATAGTGAATTATATTCAATCGCGTCCAAACTTGGAAGCAAATACTTTATAAAATAATTATATTATTGGCGATGATCTTTAGAAAGGTCAGGTGCGTGGTACCTCAGCGCTGGGCACGCCACATTATTGGTTATAAGTCCCGTCTTTGAGGAGTGGCTAGAGAGACGCCACAGCGTCCTCGCCTTCCGCCTGACGCAGGTCCTCAAAGGACACGGTTGTTTCGGGAAGTTCTTGTTCAGGTTAAAGCTGTTAAAGCGGGAGGAAACGCCTGGGTGTCACTTCTGTGTGGATCACCCGGAGGACACGGTTGAACATACGGTGCTCCGCCCAAGCCGGACAGACCGGAGGTGATTGGCGGCGGCGATCTCTCGCGTCCGGCCCTAGTTCAGGCTATGGTTTGGAGCGAGAATGCATGGAAGGCCGTCAACTCCTTGTGCGAAGCAGTAATGCTCGCGAAGGAGGAGGCGGAACGCGTGAAGGAGAGGCAGAATTCGCGCCCTCACGCCTGGTTACCGCAGGAGACGCCTCGAGCGTCGGGAGTCGAAGGCCGATTCTCGGCCACCGTAGGCGCAGGCTTGCGGACAGTGAGCAATGGGTAGCTCGCTGTCCGATAAGGACCAGGCCCAGGTCGATGGCACGTTGTGTTCCAAGCGCGCCTTAAAGAGATGTCAGCAACAACTGACGGGGTCCAGTAAGGCCAATGCCTGCCAGGGTTGCGAGTTTGTCTGAAAGGGATACGTGGCTCTGGCACACAGGCATCTGAAGGAACACGGATAGGTTTTAGTCAGTAAAAGTCTGACACACCCTCCCAGCAAAAAAAAAAAAGGTGCGTGGTACCTACCTAGCAACTGTTAACGAACCAAGAGGATTTTAAAGATCATCATAAGCCCACTCCCAAGGGAAAAGGCAGGATAATAGGCAATTAATTTAACTTTTGCCCGTTTAGCAGTTTTTGAACAGTTTATTGAAGGTATACACGTAGACGTTTAGAAAATTTATATCAATGATCAACGTGAAATATTGGAATGCCTGTGCTGCACAAACTCTCAGTGAGAAGATAGTTTATGCTATAAGGTAATACTTCGTTACATCGACATCACTCGCTGCGTGCTTGAAATGAAGATCCCATATTATAAAATGAAATAGATGTTCCTCAATGGAGTATCATACTTTCAGAGGGTAACATAACACCGTCACCACGTTTTATAATGAGGAAAACGTACGCCGCGCCCGCATCACGTTCTTGCCACGTCAGCGCGAGATATTTCTTTTGTATAGCTGTACCTATATCCGGCGCCTTGAGGACACGAGCTGTGAATGGAACGTGTGGGACATACTTACATTATATTTTCAAATTAAAGTAGGTAGGAGGGGTTTTCGTCTCTATCTTACGTGATAATGTGTACAAAAGTTGGGTAGTGTGTTGGGTAGTGTGTTGGGTAGTGTGTTGGGTAATGTGTTGGGTAGTGTGTTGGGTAGTGTGTTGAGTAGTGTGTTGGGTAGTGTGTTGGCATTTTTGATGTTGATGTTGACCTCATTATCGGCAAAAATATGTAAATGTCTATTAACTGCTCCCAAGTTGCGATGTTTATGCTATTTATTTTTTACATACTTCCTTGACATAATCGATGTTTTTTGATTTCAACAAGGCTCTAACTTTTATTATTTTAATCATATTTTATATAGTTTTTTTGTTAATGTGAGGACGTTGTAGGCTTAATATACTGTAGATCTGTAGACCATTTTCTATTTTGTTAAGTACCTGGTACTTTTGACGGGCCTACGCTGTCCTCTCATACTTTGAAAATATTGTAAAAGCCAATTTTTTTTTTGAAAAGAGTAACCGTAGAGTTTCTTGCCGGCTCTTCTCCATAGGAAACGACCAATTTGAACCGTGCACCTAGCTTCTGACGTTTCATAAGTGCCTATGTAGGCTTATGTGAAATAAAAATATTTTTGATTTGATTTGATGATTTGATCAAAATATGATTCGCGACCGTAACAAATATTATGTATTTACCAATGATATTATATTAAACAGATATGTAATACACTCACAAAACAACCGAAAAAAGTGTCCCGCGCAGCGGCGGCAGCATCCATACCCACTTTTCATTAATTTTACATTTGACTACAGGTAAAAATGATGGCTTGATAAAAACAACAAGAAAAAAAGAGACAGCTAGTGTTGTTCAATTGCGCGTGAATATAAACAAACATTATTCTGGCCACCAATCACCGAATGTTGGCATCACAAACTAACAAATACGTCCCAATTAGGACGTTTTCGAGTCTTTACGATTGCGCTCATAACATATCTGCTTAATTTATTATCATTAGTATTTACAAAATATTCTCTAAGTTCAAATGACCTAGTTAAATTAAATTAATTGTGATTAATTATTATGAGGTCAATATTCTAACTAAGAGAGTTGTATTGCTGATTCTTTGTAAGGATAACTCGCTGAAATACATAATGTTCTTAAATCGAGATCACCTTGTGCCACTGTGTGACAAACATTTGATAAACAACCTCGAATTAAACTTCCATTCGACGCCATTACTTTTACTTCGACACAAAACTCGTAACTATGTAGAAGTTACAAAGTGTCCCGAGTTCATAACAAGGTAGAGAGGCACAACTTGTACATCAATAAGTTACTGAGAATTACATACATAGGAGAACCCTTATGTGTAGCTTTTACTTTAACGTGAGGAAAGATTGCCATAATTAGAGCCAAGTTTGTTGCCCATTTCCAAAAGTTATTTGGTTGTTTCTTGCAACAATTGAAAGGTTACACAACCATTTAGAGGTCGCTGATTGGGCAGTAATAACGTACAAGTATTATTCCACCTTTTTATTCTAGATATTTGTTACCCTACCACCTTCAGGCCGGGTCCTAACCTAACTCGCGCTTATTTATATGAATATGACGTACGCGCGTGATCAATCAAGTCACGTGTGTATATCATAATTCATGTAACCTATCACGTAATCGCGTATTGGCGCGACAGTCACTTTCGATTAGGACACAGGGTCATCATAGCCAGACTTGTTGAGTGTTAGACTTTACGCAACTAAGTTACATGTGATGATATGCCTATTGTGCCCATTTCGCACCTTCGGAATGGTATGGACTTAACTAAAAATCTAAGAAATCGAGTTACGGTCATAGAGGGTCACTAAAAGGTACGCACTTTTAAGTGAATATTAAAGAAGCGGCGTTTTTATGGTATAAAGATTACGATACTTCGTTCTCTTTTGCACTTCCTCCCTTTACCCGCGCCGCTCGGATCGGTAGTGACGCGATTAGTGATGCATCGAAAGTGAAGTGAAGTATTTATTAGTGAACTGACCTAAAACGTAATAAGCCGCTTGTGTACTGAACAAATGGGTAAGTAAATATCTCAATCTTCAGTTTAAGAGAGACTCTTTTTTATATTAGGTCTTTTTATTACCGATTTTCGTTTTTACTTCTCGGACTTATTGGTAATTGGGTCCCTTTAATACTTAAAACTGAGAATAGTGATAAGGACTAAACAGAATTGAGTCCATTTAAAAAACAATTTCAGTATAATACTGACTTAAATTGGGAACCTTTAAAAAAAATCTTAATTTTAATTAAAAATATGCAACATATAATTTTGTTTTTGCTTATATTCCACAAAAGATAAACTTATCTTAATACAGAAATCAAATAATTGTTATGTTTTTATACAAAATGAATGAATTAAATCAGTTGAAAGTTTGCAGTTTCAAAACTTCATTTTTGTTTTTCCAAAAAAATGTTTTTTTGAGTAACGTCGCTACTATTCTGAAGGTGCGATTTGTTGTATCCTAAAAAGACCTATAATTTAAGGATACTGACCAAATCAATATGGGATTCAACATGTTTGAAATTATGCTTGGGGGCCTTGGCTCGTAAGTCTGTCATCACCGCGAGTCGCGAGCCGCCATTTTGTTTTGATATTCTGTGGGTGCGCGCCGCTTGTGAGTTGTGATATTTAACATTTTATGTATTTATGGTTATTTTGCTTCAAAAAATTTGTCATTTGATTTGCTCTCTTTTTGTAAGTGCTTCACCCACACTCGCCGACTTCGTCTTCTTTTATTGGTTTTTAAAATGTCATATGATATAATTCCTAAATAACACAAAGCTTCCTCTGTCGACGACATCGCGATACAGTGTGAGCAAGCTTCACGTGTGTCACCAACGTCGAGCCGAGTAAGTTTGCAAACTTAAAAACCGCATACTTTAAGTTCGTCTATCACCCACTTTACGAAAATGCAGACACCAGTTATCCTGACGCAGATTTTGACAGTTGAGATCGCCAATTTACGCTGTCAAGCTCGGTAATTTATCGACACCTGGTAAAAGTCCGATAAGCATAGCGATCATTACTACTAGATTTAGGACTCATGACTTTATTGCTGGGTGATGAGGCAGAACGGCAGCAGCATCACAATGTGATGCGTATTCGGAGGCGGCGTCTCAGAGACACAAACAATCCTCTGGAACTTCCAGAAAAAGATTATGTTCGTCTCTTTCGGGTGACTAGAGAAGTGGCAGCCATTTTAATAGAAGGGATAGAGGTAGATGTGTGGAGGATACGATCCACTAGACTTCCTGTCCATATCGTGGTAAGCACCTACTGTTTTTTTACTATAGTTACCTACTTCATTCGAGTTAGTGCGTTTCTCCGTAAGAAACATTGAAGCCGATTGAACGAGAAACAAGATAGTGAACACCGACGCGGCACGAGTATCATCACAATGCCGCACACACACGGCTCGCTTCAAAAGAAGCGGTTTTGTAAGCGTAAGCAGAGCAAGCAGAAGCACCAGCACCAGCACCCTCCGTATCTACACTGCACACGACATGGATCCATGACTCTGTTGACACACGCGTCCTGTGGATCGGCAGGCAGTCTTCTGATGGTTCGGTCTTCACTCGACTATTTAATAATTATTTATGCCTTCGCGGGGCTAACAGTGGCGTGAGCAACACAGCGCCCCGCGCCCCGCGCACGGCTTGCCAGACGGCGCATCGCTATTGGTCGAGGGATTTATGCCTAAGGTATTAATAATATTGTATTTAAAAGTAGGGGTTTTTGAAAATGAAGAGATCAGTCAATCATGAGTAGTTTTTATTTATATCAACGAGCGTACCTACCTATACACGCCACACTAAAGTACTTACATTTTATAGGTTTAAGGATAGATATGTTTTTTTTCTCAAACTTCAAGTAATGTCAACAACAAACTTTGTTTTTGGCAAAGGTAAACACGACGACACTTTAGGAAGATGGCATATTTTCTATATTTCTACTAAAACAAACGGACATTTTGGTAATATTGTTAGTTTCTCTGAATTATACCCATAAATATTGTTTACAATGCCAAATATTTATGGAAAAAAGGATTTTCCAAATATCTCGGACATTAGTCGTGCGTGCCACAGAAATCCCACCATAAATGTTTTGTCTGTGGACGTCCTCAGTATTGACCGGCCCACGATAAATCTTGTCGTCGCGTCTTACGTACTTCCGAATTCGTTAACAAGATCGATAAAAATGCAAACCTTAGCGATCTCGATGTCTTATCGATGCAAAGTACGTACTTGCACTGCAGAGCAGACTGATGTTAGGTTATGTTACGGTATCATAACTTTTGTTTATCATATAATATTATTATTCTGCATCTAATTAATAATGATTGATTAATGGCCGCGAAAAACTTTAAATTGAACCATATAAGATCGTTAGCTTTTATTGCTCAGTTAGCACTTTCTCCGAAGTTTTCCCGTAACGTAGTCTAATACCGTGGTGGGTATTACATTAGCAGAGATTGAAGCCCACATTACATTGAAGTTCTCCTGCAATTGTCATTAGGTCTAATAACAGTAACATTGCAATAGAATGTACTTAAATGTCGCGTAGAACGGTGTTTATAGGGCTAAAAGTTTCCTTATGTACGAGTTTTCCAAGGGTTTTCGATTCATAAAATTAATCTTTTTAGTTGCTCTTAGTAATAAAAACAGATTTGCAAAAATTGGTTTTAATAAAAGCTGAAAAAATATTTTGCTATGCTACACTTAATTTTTGCTCAATTGCTTTGCTTTGTTTTCAGCTTAACGAGTATTGGGAAATATCTTGTAAGATTACTTTTAAGTAGACGTGGCGATTGTGCGATTAGATAATAACAAAAACAAGTATTTATAGGGTTAATCAGATTTAACGAAAACTATTTTAATAAAACGCGGCGTTTTATAGTATCTGTGTACCCTCATGGGAAGAATGCGTGAGTTATATTAAACCTTTTTTTTTTCCATAAGGTCCTACGACTCAAAAGCAAACAAGTATCTAAGGTCTCTCTCAATCTAAATATAAGTAGGCATTTCTAATTTCTATTGATATTTTCATAAAAACGAATTATGCCAAAACTTTCTATACAAACACGAAAAAAATTTCAAAAAACCATTTCTTTGATCTTCCAAACGTTTGTTAAAACTATTTATCAGATAAGAACTCTCGTTTGTTTTAATATAAAATTCTGTTTATTTTAACTTTACGTAAACAGAGAATAGTCTGCATCGAGATTTAGGACACGTGTCGGCAGAAGAACGTGTAGAATAGTAATGAGCACTAGTATATATTTTGTGGAGAAACTTGAGTAGTTGCGTGTGGCGAAACCTGGACCGCGACCTTGCTGACTATAGTTAATCTTTCCCAACCTTTTATAAAGCTCCTGCTAACCCCAGACTGATAAAAAGTTCTGAGATGTGACATGTTTAAACAGTCGTGTCTTGTTTCGCTTCGAGATAATGCGGGGACAAAGTTTCGTAGCGCACAAATCTTGACCCATCTAGTAAATGTCATACCTGCGCTGCGGGGTAACTGTGTAACGCACATCAAATGACAATTGATCGCATTTTCTTTCATTTTGAAAGTTCAGCCACGTTTATTGTGTTATTTACGTTACTGAGCAGACGAATTTATTAAACCTATGAAGCAATAAATTAGAAATATCCTTCAAAACTCTCGGATTGTAATTGAAACTGTGTTACGAAATGAATCGTGCTGAATCTGTTGAGAAGAAGCATTGTTGTGCTTGAAGCATTGTTCTTCTTCTTAGCGTGTCGATGGCATATCCTATATATCGCTTGGCTCCTACAGTAGCGTCCATCAGCTCCTGAAGGTTACAAGAGGATACAAAGCATCGTTTATAAGATTTGAAGAAAATTGTTGATAGAATAGAATACTTTTATTATGTACACCTTCAAATGTTGAATGTTGATTTCATTGTTGGATTGTGTAAGAAAAAAAAAATTAAGATCGAGTGTCAAGATTTAATCTTTACCAACCCATCAATTCATAGTAATGTTTTAGGTAACCCTCAAGAATTTGTCAAGGTTTTTACAGAAATACACTTATTATTACAATACATTGCCATACAACCCTTTTTTCAAAATCCTGACATTATATTTACTCTTCTCCTCGTTATTTTGTACCTAAATTCGGTAAAAGTCGGAAAATTCCGTCAATCTTCGGAAGTCCCCAAATTAATGAGAAAAAAAATAGAATACTCGTAAAAAGTAGGTAACCTGTTTCTTAATTGGCCCTTAATTTTTTGCAGGGTACACAGTGTGATTGTACAGCGAATGAAGCTTTAATCAATTTAGCTAATTAGTCTGAATTCGGAATTAAAGAGAAGTACAAAAAACTTGCTCTTTTAATCAGAATGAAGTTGAGATTTTCACGTGCTTTTAAATTATCTTTATCCTTCTTTTATCTTTAGTTTGTAAATCAATAGGAAGTACCTAAGTGTTTATTGAATCAGATACGAAATCGTTTCGATTATAGGTTTAAGGGACAGCCAACATTCAAATTGATTGAATTTGAGTTTCAGAAAACTTTTAAATCATCCTAAATCATCATTGTGGCGGTGGCCGTTTTGCGTGGATGTGACGCATATTTTCCCCCTACTTGTTCTTTTTGTATCTATGTTTTTTCTTTGCGTCATGTTTACCGCAAGTAAACGTATTTTCTTTCTGTTCTTTCTTTCTTATTGTTTATTTATTTTAGCTTAAAAATTCGTGTCTGCTACTTTGTAACTCCTCAATAACACTTCCTAATCGAATAAGAAGAATGTAAGAAGGAAAAAGTACTTAACACGTGGACGACGCCTTCAAGCTAGTCACTAAATAAATTACCGCTTATAGCCGCTTCAACAACTTTCAAGGGACCCCAAGCGCCTTACGGCTTTGAATGGGTTAATTGATTTACAGGTAAATACCCTTGTTAATCCACCCTTCAGAACTCCTTACACCGGCAAAACACCTTAGGAAGAACAAGGATTTTGTTAATGGTACATTAATAATAAAACAGGCACAAAACCATGCTTCACAAATTTTATTCAAACGTACTTTTGCAAGCGTTGAACAAAAGTGGCCTAAGTGTGTTTAGCATATTGCCTTGCTCTCAACACCTTCCATTATGGCGTCGATATTTTTGTCATGTTCCATACATATTAATGGAAAAGTTCCCATTGCTGTGTGCTTACTCCCTTGTAAATATTTATCACTCACCCCTATAAGGACAATAAACGGGTGGAGTGGCTGAAGAACAATTTTATACGACGGGTAACAGGAAGTTGCGCTTGCATAGGCGTTCAAAAAAACAAAAATAATAATCTAACACCCGGTTTCTGACTTGAGAATTTGAAGATGAGAAATTGATAAACTCTACTTTATCATTATGTAAGGTGATTGCTTCAATGTAGCCCGCGAAATTTAAAATGAGGTACGTTTTAGGGTTTCGTACCTCAAAAGGAATAGGGTTCCGTACCTCAAACAGAAAAAAGGAACCCTTATAGGATCACTCGTGTGTCTGTCTGTCTGTCCGTCTGTCACAGCTGATTTGCTCCGAATCTACTGGACCGAATAAGTTGAAATTTGGTACACATATGAACTTCTGTGACCCAAACACGGATGTGTTACGTAAATAAATTAATTTTGATTAAGGAGGTCACTTTTAGGGGGCAAATTAGAAAATTAAAAATAAAAGTTTCGCTGACTGTACCGTGTCACATATCAAATGAGAGGACATGTTTTAAGGACTTTATACATATATATTTTTTATAATTTTAAAATACATATTTTTAAAATTATTGAAGAGAATAGATGAAAAATTACCATTCCGGGCCTTATCTCCGAAACTACGGAGCCTAATTTTTTTATAAAAATACAGAAAATAGTTCTTTACTTAAAGATTACAGGAAAACCTATAAGAAGTCTGTGATCTCAAAATAACATGGTACATCACTCAATATTGTGCGTACAAACTTACATTTGCAGTTGGAATGTATAGGGATCATGTTTTTCAACTACAATGTTAAGTTTGTGCTTGGGATAAATTCATCCTAACTACGGAACCCTTCATTGTACGTGGTCCGACACGCACTTGGCCGGTTTTTTGCAATTACATTTTGAATTTCATGGAATTTTAACTTAAGTAATGCTAAAGCAGAGTTTGAAAAGTTCTCAACTTCAATCAAATTCTCAATTCAGAAATAGGTTGTATATCCATGTGATGATGATTAGCTGCGTCAATAACTGTTAAATTAAACTTTAAATTAAATTAAACAAAAGTTTAAATTAACTGACTTTTTCAGCTTCTGGCATTAAAGACTAACAGCTGAGAATCGTGCGCCAATAGAAGAAAGAAAGAAGAAAGAAAAAATGTTTATTCTGCACAAACAAAACGCACGTTACAATGAAACAACACAAATTGCACACAAACAAAGTAGCCAAAAGCCCCATAATCAAGCAATAAAAAGTTCCAAATGGCTGAATAATATGAAAAATCCACCTCTGCTCGTGTCAAGTATTTGGTTAGTAGTAGAATTATCAAATTATTTCTGTTGACCTTCTCTGATGTACCACTGTACCTGTTTGGTACATGTTTTCTTAGAAACTCTTATATGTGTAATAAAAAAATAAAATTAGTTTATTGCAAGTAACAAGCCTCATATACAAACAGATACAGACAGGATAACAAACAAAAAAACACTCGCAAGATAACAATTATATGTCTGCTGCAGCATTTCCGGATAAAAGGGCAATCCAGTCTGTTGGCGATCATCAGCAGGACAATGTTTAAATAGATACTGTACTGAGCAAACCCGTTCCGATAGTGTTGGCTTTTTATTTTGGCATAATATTGTAAAGGCATTCTAAATGTTTTTATAACATAAGTTTAGTTATGAAACATGATAATAATATTGTCATGAAATATTATAATGTTATCAAATAATATTATTATGTTTACCCGGTTTTGCCAAGATCAAATAAACTTAATTAATAATTTGAGGTTAAAACCCTATAAAACCATGTTACCATCAGGTTACACAGATTTTTAGCCTCAAATTATTAATTACTGGTTGCAAAGTAACGAGAATACCATAAGTTTAATTAGTCCTAGTCTTAATCAAATTATGTAGGCATTCGATACCATTACATAGTTTAAATCTAACGATTCACAAACATTGTTTTATCTCAAAGTTTTATAATAAATCCTCTATAAAAGTGTCTGAAACAGTTAGCTTATTGCTAACATTAAAACAACAAATGTCATAGTAACCATAATATACAAACGAGTGTCATAATGGTGTACTTAAGGATAGCGACGAATTAACGAATGTGACGAATGGTCATTAAATCCTACATTTCATTTAATGGATTAATTCTTAGTTCTTGGTTGGTTCTTGGTTGGTTCTTGGTTTGTTGTGTTCTTGTGTTTGTTCTTTCTTCTTGTTCTTCATTATGGCTTTCTGACTCCGTTTTTGAATTTATCGGCAATTTGCACGAGCGGTTTAAAATGTATGATGCTCAGAAGGTAGTTTAGACTGAGCAGTTTTTATTTAATTACCCTACGATTACCCGGCTGCAATTTTTTCAGTAAAACTTCTTTAGGCACGCTTGACTTGGGGAGTAAGCTGGTGAATGCATGACGAGAGCGTTACGGAAGTGAGCCAGCGGAAGTTGACGGGGAGATATAAGTTAGTGAAGATAGAAAGAGAGAGAGTTACGTTTCATATGTTATGATCTTAAAGCTAAATAAAAACTTTAATATTAGTAATTTAAGTGTTTTGTGTAATCTATTTCCAATTTTATTCTCCCGTAAACATTATACCAGCCCCCTTTTCCCCTCTACGCTAAAACGGCGCCACAGAGTACATTGTATATAGGAGGATAGAGACGTCACTCGAACATTTCATGGCGCCCTCTACGAACAAGTAAAAACAACAATCAATGATGCATAAAGGTTATCCGTATAGCTCTTGTATAGCCAGCTTCAAATCTGCTGTAGTGTTTCTTTCCTTTTACTTTGGTAGTGGTAGTTACTAAAAATAAAACATTAAATACAATGTCAAATACTTTATTTCAATCTTTTTTTACAATATGTCGTATCTACAAAGAACCGTTATTACTTTTACAAACACACAATAGTAACAGTATAATTTATGTGCACTTACGAGTGCTTTTGCAGTTCAGCACACAACACTTGCTCGCGTTCATTTTCACACAACCGATTCACAAACAAGTAAACAGTCCAGATATTCGTGCAAGAGTCAATCAGATAGAGAGATGTCGTCGGTATCCAATACTTTGCCAGGTCAATGTTTAAAAGCAGAATCATCAATGTTCATACAAGCCACGAATTAATCGAAGCGCATCCATTCACTCGGAAAGAGAAAAACGGACACCGGAATAATTTTTAATTTTTTTTTGGACAAATATGACATTTAACGCACAGAACATATATACTCTAGGAGCCACAGAATACATTTGTATAAAGGCTAGGAGCATTAACGCGGGTTGCGTTCCTTTTCCTTTAAATATTTATATTTGTAAGAAAAATTGTTATTATTTTAAGAAAATCTAAGCATATTGGAACATACGTTTAGACTAAACCATTATCATTTTGAGAACAGCGTCATCTATCAATAACTCATTTTAACTTTTGATATTACTATACGACTAAATTAAAAATCTGTTGAATTAAGTAGTATATCTCCAAAAGCAGAAACCTACATTTATACTGGCTGGTTATTATTCCCTTACTTTTGTTCTAAGCTATACCACAGTGAACGGCGCTTCTCTATGACTTCTTATATAAAAGCACCATAAAATAAGGGCTATAAATCAAGTTTAACATATAAAATACCTTTATCGCCGGTCTATTGGCCCTCGACAGAATCGTTTGGCTATTGAGCTTGCCCGCATAAAGTTGATACAGAAAACCCTTATACCCTTTTTTTTTGGATGGTAAATTATTAAATAGCTTCTCCCGCTCTGGGTGGAGCGAGAGGGCGTGTCAGACTTTTACTGACTAAAACCCACCCGTATTCCTTCATTTGCCTGTGTGCCAGGGCCATGATATCCCTTTCAGACAAACTCGTAACTCTGGCAGGCATTGGCCCTAACGGACCCCGTCAGTTGGTGCTGACAACTCTTTGAGGCGCGCGTGGAATATAACGCGCCGTCAACCCGGGCCTAGTCTTTATCGGACGGCAAGCTGCCCATCACTCACCAAACGCAGGCCCGCGCCTACGGTGGCCGGAAATCAGCTTGCGACTCCCGACGCGAGGGCGCGAATCTTGCCCTCCCTCACGCGTTCCGCGTTCCCCTTCGCAAGCATTACTGCTTCGCAGAAGGAGGTGACGGCCTCCCATGCACTCTAGCTCCGAACCATGGCCTGAACCAAGGCCGGACGCGAGAGATCACCGCCACCGATCGCCTCCGTGAGGACACGGCGGTGCTCCACCCAAGCCGGGCAGACCTCCACCGTATGCTCCACCGTGTCCTCCGGGTGATCCACACTGTAGTGACACCCGGGCGTTTCTCCCGCTTTATCCTGAACAGGAACCTCCCGAAACAACCGTGTCCGGTCAGGACCTGCGTCAGGCAGAAGGTGAGGACGCTGTGGTGCCTCTCTAGCCACTACTCAAAGAGGGGACTTGTCGCCACAAGTGTGGTGTGCCCAAGGCTGAGTTACGACAATCGCACTCTCCATGCCGCCATGAGATCCCACCGGAGCTCTGTCCGCTGTGCCGTGATTTCTTGCGGCAGTGGAGTTTCACCCCGCGGTTTCGCCTCCTCGCGCCACTCCCAAATGTGTGCGAGGACTTTTACCTTCAGAGCCCATGGCGGTAGTCTGGCAAGGAGACTCGCCACCTCACGGGAGACCATGCGGGAACCCCGTACCAGCCTGATAGCCATGACCCTTTGGGATGCGTTCAATCGGCGGGCTGGTCCCAGCCTTAAGGAACGCGCCCACACCGGTGCCCCGTAAAGGGCCATGGACCGCACGATCCCCGCGTAGAGCCTCCGGCAGGAGGCGTTTGGACCCCCTAGGTTGGGCAGGAGCCGCTTCAAGGCAGCCCCGGCCCACTCCAGTCTGGGGGCAACCCTTTTACCCTGGAGTATGTAATTTCCTATATAATGATAAGAAATCACTGGTATAAAGAATCGTTACAGTATGTTGAATGGAAGATTCTGGAATCATGACTGCGGTAGGAAATTGTTAAAAAACTTTTGACATAGGTTAGGTAGGCACATAAACCTACATGGGTACTTATGAAACGTCAGAAGCTAGGTGCACTGTTCTAATTGGTCGTTTCCTGTGGAAAAGAATCAGCAAACACTCCTCGGTTACTCTTATAGGACACTAATCTATAGAAAGTTAGTTATGGCAAGGATAGGCTTTAGACGTCATCTCGAGATGAGTTTTTTTTTTGTATGTTGTACTCGTGTGTCCATTTTGACTTTTGTATGGAATAGTATTTATGTATCTCTATTTATTGCGTCAATATTGTTTCGTTCAAGATGTTTGACAAATATTTTGTAACGTAACGTGAGTTTTATGGTGTTACCGTATCGTAAAAGTTGTACATAATATTTCTTTTTGCGGTTTATTTCATATTGTTGGAAATATACGGGATGTGTCATAGCCGTAACAATTTAAGGGTATGATATATTGTGGACAAAACGACAATATTTCCTCTAAAAATAAATAATTCTTATTTATATTCATAAACTTCTTGGTAGAACTGAATTCATAAGTCCGATAAATTTTCCTAATACATTCCGAACCATAGTGTTAGCGGTAGCTCACCATCCGATAGGGACCTGATAATTTCCCACCCATAAAAAAAAGAAGAGCTACGCCGTAGCATGGTGATAGCTACGCCGTAGCACAGTGCGTGCTACGACGTAGCTCGTCGCGTAGTACTTGAGTCTTTTAGCTATTATTACCTAAGTTTCATGTGTCGTATAAACTGAAATCCTCATATGTACCGGTATGATGCGATAACTTTATCTTTGTTATAATAATAATCATAAGAATACCACTAGTTTTAATGTCTCTTTCACTCTACTTTTATACGTTTATTTTCCTTATTTTTTTTTTTCAATATTCACATTATGTGTGCAATATTTGGAGTTTATGTAGCACATAATGAAAATGTATATAAAAGCCGAGCTAAAGAGGAATGTTTCCTCATTTCGGGGAATGTCTTAATTGCAATAAGAAAAAGCCGAAGGCATTTTTTTTTTAATAATATTTTAATGACCTGGTTACTGGGACCTTTTAGCCAAGTCTTTATTTAGTTACAAAACTTGTATAATATTGATGAAATGAATTATATTAAATGCAAAATGATGCCCACTCCCCTTGAGTTTCAGTAAAGATGTGGCACTTTACTGAGACCTCAGGCGGACTTCTTAAGAGAACTTAAAGCGAAGTTGCACTGTTTTGTTTCATTTGCCTACACTAATGCACGTTCACAAACACTTAATGGTTAATAATCCACCATTATTACACATTAATATTCGGCTAAACACAAATTTTGGAAAATTAAACAAACTGCTGAACATGACGCTTCCCTTCAGAAGCCGCTTTGATCCCAAAGGCACTTATGTATTTGTAGTATTATACAGGAAAAGTTTTTATCCACTGCGCAAATTTTGACAAATTAAACTTAAACGAATTTTATTAAACATATATTTTTTATTTTGATACGTCTTAGTACAAAAAACAAAAAATATCGTTAACGAAAGATGTTTATTTTAAAAGTGGTTGTATGGCTACCCGGCGGCGCGCGGCAAAGCGTAACGCGCTAAAGTACCTACCTATCAGCTGTGCGCTCGCTCGATTCGCCGGCGTAGGTATTTACGTGGGTTACAATGTACTGATCGCTAATTTTATCAGGTTCGAACTAGACTTTTTTATGTTTAGACCGTGACCTGAAGTTATTTGCAGAGTAATTCCAAATTTTCCTTCATACTTTAACGGGCTTAGGATGGCTTCTTTGGTTTCGATCGCCAGTCGGGGTCTGCACGACCCTCGTGCATGATTCGGGGTTCTGAACTGTCCGTGATCAAGCAGCCTTTGAGTGGCCGCTAAAATAGTCCTTTCATTAGGGACCGCGGGGTTAAGGATTCCATGGACTCACATTCGAGGTATGCTCTCCGTCGCATACATTCGGCGAGCTGCTCGCAAACTTTCACCACTCAGTACATACACTCGCACCATCTCGGTTACTGAAGTCCGACATCGTGACCGGTAGGTACAAGCACGACACACGTGCAGCGCGGCGCTTGCGCGGGAAAGCGATTAGACGCGACGTCACACGACAGCGCGTGCGATGAGTGAACTGACTGTCGGCCACAGCGTCCGGCGCGCCCTGCCGCCCCCTGCCGCCCCCTGCCGCCCGGGAGCCGTGCAACACCGCCGCTTGCGCCGGCCGCCGCGCGCGCCCATTGATATTATTACGAATAGATTGTGTCCACATTTTGCTGATTTAAAGTAGGATAAAAAAAACAAAAGTATTGAATAAATAATGGAAATGTGTTCTGTTACTGATATTGAACAACCAAAAAAAATTTGCGCACTGGTTAAAAACTTTTCCTGTATAATTCAACCGGCAGTAAAAATAACGATGTTTTTTATTAAAGTGATAATATTATGTTTGGACCTTAAAAGAGACAATGAACTGTCAAGTTGTGTTGTTTTCCTAGGCACGTGTTTCTGTGACGAATAAAATTATTTTTCTTTCTTTCTTTCTTTCTTTCTTTGTTAGTTTCAGCATTTCCTCTCAGGGATCAGTCAGCTAGGAAATGTCGGCCACACAACTAGATATTTTAAAATATTTACTAAAACCCTGACGTGTAAATGTGTCCTAAAAGATCTTCTTACAGAAATAAACATAATTTCAGTAAATAACTTCAAACTTCACAATTTAATTAACTCAAAAAAAAAACAAATGCCACTTTAATACTCTCCTTAAAGTACAAGTATACTCTAATCCTCTAACAAAGAATTCGTACCAAATAGAAGTCAGAACTATTTACAGCGAATAAGAAGAAAAAAACACATCAAATAGCTCGCATTTCACTATTCCCGATTTCCTTTGTCCACGTTCCGAGTTTTTGCATTCTCTTGAGTCTCAACACATGCACTGAAATCTACATCTGAAAGAATTTATTTTGCCAAAGGAGGAAGGAAAATAAAGTACATCTTCACTTTTACCCGAGTACGGCAAAGCCAAAGGTGGGTTATAATTTCAACAGACTATGTATGTTCATATGTTCCCTCAAAACTCCTAGACTACTCGTTGTATATTGATAAACGGTGAATGTGAAGGCTATATTATTAATTTGAAACTAGCTTTGCCCCACGGTTTCACCCGCGTAAGTCTCTATCCCGTGGGAACATAGGGATAAAAAGTAGCATATTTATGTTAATCCAGGATGTCAGCTACCTCGATACAAAATTTTATCAAAATTAGTCCAGCCGTTTTTACGTGAAAGAGTAACAAACATCCATCCGTCCATCCATCCATACTTACAAACTTTCGCGTTTATAATATTAGTAGTGTTAACTAAGCAGTTATGTATACCAGTCATCAGTTCCCAGCAGTAAATGTCTACTAACACCTGTTTCGAACACCTTGTATTTATTATTGAGTTAAATAGCCATGTAACCGATTCCAATTGCTACACATCTCTTTCGACACCTTTTTCTAACACTTAAATTAACGTTTATCTGAAAGAGCCTGGTGGTCCATTCCAGAAATATGCTGTCATTGTTTTGTTAACTTTTGCTTATAAAAATGTACCAATAGTTCGTAAGCCATTCCGTCTGCATCGCTATAATCGAGCACTGTTATGATTGTAATTAAAAGTTTTTTTTAAATTAAATCACTCCCGTTCATATTGGACTAAGGTCGGTCTTTGTCATTCTGTGTAAAATCTTTTTTCTATTTTTTTATTTAGGATGGGTTTGCTCTTGACCTTAGTCTAGGGCAGAGTTGTCAGAGACAAAGTCGACGATGGAGTGAGCTTACCCAGAAGAAGCCTGTTTAACTTTAAAGAGATTATTGTTGTATGCGTTCGGAAACATAGACGCAGGTAGAGAGTTCCACTCTTTTGCTGTGCGCATTATAAAATACATTTGAAAACGCTTAGTGCGAATTGGTGGAATAGCAACTAGGAAGGGATGGTAACCTGCAGTGCGTCTAGATGTCCGATAATAGAAGGGGGCCGGTGGAATGAGGTCGTGGAGTTCTTGGGCACACTCACCGAAGTACAATCTGTAGAAGACCGACAAGCAGGCAACCTTGCGGCGATGGGCCAAGCTGTGAAGATTGGCATCCACCAGTTTTACGTCGCCAATGAGCCTCTTAGCTCTGTGTTCCACCGAGTCAAGCGCGGCAAGTTGGTATTTTGATGAGCCATCCCAAAGGTGGCTACAATACTCCATGCAGGATCGGACCTGCGCTTTGTAAAGGGTCAAAAGCTGCCCAGGCGTAAAGTATCGCTTCACCCTATTTAGGATGCCCAGTTTCTTGGCCGCAGTTTGGGCTTTGTACTCGATATCTGTAATCCATAAACGTATATATACAACGTAGTATTCAAACGAACAACACTTAAATCTGTTAGCTTGTGGTTACAAATTAAGTCACCTATTGTAGGTATTTAGGTATGAACACATCGACATCAGAGACCGCAACTAATTGCAGAGCATGGTCACTAAACCACGTCAAAACGACTACGTTGACGCGGAAATATGTCGACGTGGAAATACGTCGACGTGGAAATACCACCGAGGAAATACGTTGACGTTGAAATACGTTGCATCCGCAATAAGTCCGTATAGGACAGAAATACAGACTTTACCTGCCAAATATAGTATACTATCCTACTGTTGGAATCCTGTTAAAATATTGGTCAAAAATTGTGGATGGATTCAGAACGGAATTTCCACACTTTTCAATTTGTATTCCGCACTACATTTTGGTATTTGCTGATAGCGAAATTTGGTTTGTACTGGACACATAAAACTCAACACTTTTTGATAGAAAAAGTTTCCAGTATTCGCAGTAATGAAATTATTCACGCTTCAAAAATTGGTTCTGTATTGATTTCCAATTTATTTTGCATCAGATCATGAAGTAAAACTAACACGGAGATTGTATCGGGTTTTCATCGTTGCTAGGTCGTGAAAATCAGGATATGGATTCATTACATTGCTGTTATGTTAGTATTTTCGTATCCAGGGAAATACATTTGATATCTGTTGATCTGACATTAATGTCTCACATGAGATGACAAGGAATTCATATCATATTTAACGCAGTTACTTTATACACTTACCGTTACAACTATCTATTCAATAGAGCACAAACAGCTTATCTTCTCTCTTTTTGTTAATATTTACTTTCATAGTAAATATTGTTGGTAATCCAATCGATACTGTGGTCGCCAATCCGCCTGCTAAGCGTGGCGATTATGGCAACCCCCCCCAACCCCTCCTTTTGTGGGAGTCTATGTCCAGCAGTGGACGTCTTTCGGCTGAAATGATGATGATGAATCCAATCCATATTAATGTAGGTAATAAATACGAAAGTAACTTTGTTTGTGTTACATTTACACGTCTTAACGGCTGAACGAATTTAGATAAAATTTGGCACACAGGCTGGTAGACCATGACCTGTGATAGGATCTAGGATACTTTTTTATACCGGTAATGCAGTCTCGTGTAATTATTGCCGACCTCCACGCGGACGAAAACGATGGCAATAGCTAGTGTAAAATATATTACCAGTGATGTTTGCAAATACGGCGGAGGTCTGACCGGCTTGGGCGGAGCACCACCGTGTCCTCACGGAGGCGATCGGTGGCGGCGATCTCTCGCGTCCGGCCCTGGTTCAGGCCATGGTTCGGAGCGAGAGTGCATCGGAGGCCGTCACCTCCGATGCGAAGCAGTAATGCTCGCGAAGGAGGAGGCGGAACGCGTGAGGGTGAGGCAGGGTTTGCGCCCTCACGCCCCTAGTCACTGCAGGAGACGCCCCGGGCGTCGGGAGTCACAAGCCGATTTCCAGCCACCGTAGGCGCGGGCCTGCGGATGGTAAGCTACCCATCGCTCGCGATAAGGACCAGGCCCGGGTTCACGCGCGCCTCAAAGAGATGTCAGCACAAATTGAAGGGGTCCATTAGGGCCAATGCCTGCCAGAGTTGCGAGTTTGTCCGAAAGGGATATCGTGGCCCTGGCACACAGGCAAATGAAGGAATACGAGCGGGTTTTAGTCAGTAAAAGTCTGACACGCCCTCCCGCTCCGCCCAGAGCGGGAGAAGTTATTTGATAATTTCCCACCCAGAGAAGAAAAAAAAAAGTGATGTTTCCAAATGACCCATGAAGATTAAAATAGTGATTAAAACAGTTGAGTTAAAACAGCAACTTGTAAGAAATACCAGCAGAAATCCTTAATAGCTACAACATCAAGAAAAGTGAACATTAACTAAAGTAATTAACGCAGCAATAGCGTCAACGTGTGGCCTCGGCAAAATACGAATGGGTGTCGTTAATCAGCAGTCAATGGCGGAATATATGAGGCTGTGTTGGGAACTTATCCTTGCAGATTATTTAGTGAGGCAACGCAGCGTAAATCATTGTGAATACTGTCGAAGGTTTGGTACTGAGGTGTGTGATTTATAGCTATTAATACTATGCTCATTAAGTCATCTGCTAATCATGAGCCAGCAATATAATCAATAGCAGGTACAGTCACGAGCACAAATACGTTATACTTACTTAAGATTCAAATGCGATTTTTTCCTAAATTATTGATATACATTTTATGGTGTTACGAACATTGTACTTTAACTTTACTTAGAATTTATTTTTTTGTTTTAATCGTTTGGTAGAAACACATGTTACCTGCCTCTTTATTTGTATGATGCCACTAAATATGGCACTATAGGTGACCTGTAATACAGGTTTTTTTCAAAAATCTACTTCAGGCACCAGCTCTCACAATATGAATTTTTATATTTCAAAACTATTAAGTGCTACGAAACCATTGTGAGAGAAAACAAATAAACTTACTATTATTATTTATTATTATTATTTTGTAATCCAAAGTTTGGAAAGGAGACGTTCAATAAATGTATGGGCTTGCTACTAAAATAATTGAACATATAAACAGCCTTCTGAGTTATAGTATAGGCGGAAAGAGGGTAATTATTTTGATGTCTTCCGGCAATTTTATTTTTTTATAGCCGCCCGTTTTTTTTTTAAACAAGTTTTGAAAAATAATACGCTTGCATCACTAACTACTAACATTATTTATATTTAGGGACGGCAGCCCTGTGGCAAAAGACGTGCCAACAACAATGTCGGTCAGCAGGACTCGGCCTTTTTTCGACACGTTTTGTTATTGCATTGTCATGATATTCAATATTTTTTGTCTCAATTTCATGGAGCTGCTGCTAAAATTATAGAAAATCTCAAAGTATTTAATAGAAACAGAAACTTTAGCCACATTTTAAATAATTATATTGCATATACGAGTATGTGCGTTTTGTTTGTACTGAAACATTTTTCACATTTTTACAAAATCGCGCGCCTGAAAAAATCTTATTTAAATATAATCGAATAGCATAATAAATAAGCTTTCTAATAAGCACATTAGCGCTTAAAAATCTTTTGAATATTATACCACTTTTGACCTTTCCTTTCATATATTATTGGGGGTCAGTAAAACCAAATATACAATCCCAAAAGACAGACATTGTTGCAGTGAATAATCATTTTACTGCTTCGTCCAATTTTGATAGGACAATAAAATTTCTGTATAAGGTTCATATTCGGTTTGCGCAAATATGACCATGTTTCTGAATGCCGTGTGAAGCTCACGTGGTTACCAATTCGCCTTCGCCAGAATGCTCATATTCTTTCCCTTTTGTATAATGTGCTCTTTTCCTTTTCCACCCCTCTCTATCTCAAGAAACTTTTCCAGTTTCTTTGCGACTCCTACACGAAACTTTTAAGGTCATCAGATAACTTGAAGCATAAAATGCCTATGCATTCCACAACTTTCCTCGACAAATCCTTTACTGTGCAGGGCCCCAAGTCTGCTATTTTTATAAATTCAATCCAACACGATCCCATTGTCATTTTGCTAAAAGTTCGTAATCTGCTGAATTCATAATGGTCGATCATTAGTCGGTCAATGTTCTCGTAATATAATTGTGTTACATATAATGGCATTGTCGTATTGCCATTATTATAAAACCCATTAGTAGAATGTCATTCATTTGTCATTATGTACGAGATTACCAATAAATGCAATTTCTTTCAATGTAGTGTCAGTGGCCGACCATTGGAAAGTCATAATGACGCCATTATAATAGTAAATTACCAAACTTGTCAGAATCAACAATTATGAAATCAATGGTCGACCATTCTGACACTATTGTAATAGCAGACTTGAGGCCCTGGCCACTCGTTTGTGGAATGCATTGCCAGTCCATGGAAATAAAACGCGCGCAGTCGTTGCTCGTATTTAAAATACTCGAAAAGGACATTACCTGTAGTTGTAATCTTGTCCTCGTAACTTGTAATTATCAATAGTCTTCATATAATTTCATTGCTTGTACATTTAGTATGGATGTATTTAATATGTATGTATTATTTAAGATATTTAGATATCTGTGTATCTATTTTAGTATAATATTATTTAATACAATTATTACTTGCACCTACGACAGCCCTATTTTGTGTCCAGGCAAATCAATGTCCATTCCAAGGTTACCTGGAAGATATTGCAGAAATTGATAAAGCCTCCTATAGTATATTTTGTAGTGTTTGATTTATTTTTGTGGTGTACAATAAAGTATATATAAATAAATACATAGTATTTCGAAACCATTACTATTACGAAATAGGTCTTTTCTCAAAGTAATTCAGATTAATAGACAAGCCTAATACAAATCTATATCTATAAAAATCAATGCCACTTTTCGTTGTAATTTTATAACTCAAGAACGGGTTCACCTATCCAAACCAAATGTTGAGGCTTTGTTCGGACTATTTAGTAGATGGTTTATGTGAAGTTTTTTTTATTTTTTATTATGTAGGTAGGGTAGGTAGGTAGTGTAGGTAGGTAGTGTAGGTAGGTAGGGTATGTAGGTAGGTAGGGTAGGTAGGTAGGGTAGGTAGGTAGGGTAAGTAGGTAGGGTAGGTAGGTAGGGTAGGTAGGTAGGTAGGGTAGGTAGGTAGGGTAGGAAGGTAGAGTAGGAAGGTAGGGTAGGAAGGTAGGGTAGGAAGGTAGGGTAGGAAGGTAGGGTAGGAAGGTAGGTAGGGTAGGTAGGTAGGTAGGTAGGGTAGGTAGATAGGGTGGGTAGGTAGATAGGGTAGGTAGGTAGGGTAAGTAGGTAGGGTAGGTAGGTAGGGTAGGTAGGTAGGGTAGGTAGGTAGGGTAGGTAGGTAGGGTAGGCAGGTAGGGTAGGTATTATTTTACCCATAGAAAGCCACGTTATTTGCGAGTGTCATAGAGTAAAAATATTTACCGCCCAACGGAGTGGGAACGGGTCAGTATATATTTTTTTAAGGAAAAAATCAAGAATGTTTTTTAGTATAAATGTGAGATGATATAATGGTCAAAATAAAAATAAAAACGTGAACTAAATACAACAATGGAAAGTACAACAGTATCTTACCTTGAAATCTATCGCCGCTAAGGACCACATATACATCATACACATTCTGATCCTTAGTACACTGACTATAACATACGACCGCAATAAATTACAGAATCTATTGTTCAATTCGCAATCCCTCTCTTCTACACGAACCATTCATAAGCGACTGCTGCCTGTGCTTTCTAGGCCATGCATGCGACATCACCTAGCTAGGCACTGAGCCAGCCTTATATTGGGCTCCCTGAATGTTTGCTAAAGATGACCGAAATTCAGGTCAGATGGACGTGGATTAAGGTCAGTTTCCCTTGGCAAGTCTGATGTATGTAGGTGTCTATTATGCAGTTTGTAAGGAATAGAAACTTGCTGACTGTTGGAGTAAAATGTATTAGGTATTGATTTTAAATTCTGGGTTTAAATTTCTATAGACCTACTATTCGCCCAGACAGCTCGACAGTTATTCATAATGAACATCGTATTAAAACAACACGCAGCCCTCCCATATAGCACTGAATTTACTAAAAAGAAATGGAAAGACATAGTTTTATAACAGACTAAATGAGAGAGCCAAAATGTATACTGTTAATTATAATAATTGCAAAAGAACTCTCAAGGAAGCTCTTCAAAGTATGTCATAACAAGATACAGAGAAATTATTAGTTGTACTTAAATAAAAATTGTATTTTGTACTAATTAAGTTTAGGTAAGTATTTCAGCAAGTAGGCCTTTTTTTGTACTATTTTCACCTTTTTAATACCTATTCGATGATTAGATTTTTTATAAAAAAAGTGATAATTTAGAAATATTATACCTTGCCTCGCCTGAAACACAGGATAACCTAGTTCAGGCACATAACACAATAGAATTTTTCGTAGATTTAAGCAAATTTGTATTTGGTGCCTTTTTACCTGAATAAACTTGTATTATTTATTGTATTTATTTTTTATGTATTAAGACTACAGTCATACTTTATAACATCACGCTTGTTAAGCCAAAAAGGTTAGAGGTTAACGGTCGAAACATGGGGGATGTTTCGACCGTTATGTTAAAATTATCATTTAATAGGGGTCTTATTGTAATTTATTTATTTAATATTTGCTGCGCCCCGTGGTTTTAGCCACATAAGTCTCAATACCGTGGGAATATTGGGATAAAAAGTAGCCTATGTCCTAACCCAGGACATTGACTACTTAAAAAAAAAAAAAAACTATCTGCGTAGCCCTCTTCCATGTTCGGCTTCCAGTCAAACCGGATCCAGCTGAATACCAGTATTTTATATGGAGCATATGCATATCTGATCTCCACAATAAAGTAACTAGGTAATACGATACCCCTTGGTATGGCTGGTTGTCAGACTTTCGGGCTTTGGACGACCCGTAACAACTGCCAAAGATTCACGAATGACAGCCGGGACCAACGGCTTAACGTGCTTTTCGAGGCATGGAGGAGTTTAGGTATGTAAAGACAGCCACCCATCCACGGAACAACCCCGGCAAGTGCAGCTTGCCCTGATGAATCGACCCATGTGGCTGTTATTAATAATTAGCCACGTGTCCTTCTGGTCCAACTTTTTTTTTTTTTTTTGGGTGGGAAATTATCAAATAACTTCTCCCGCACTGGGCTGAGCGGGAGGGCGTGTCAGACTTTTACTGACTAAAACCCACCCGTGTTCCTTCCGTGGCCTGTGTGCCGGGGTCACGATATCCCTTTCGGACAAACTCGCAACCCTGGCAGGCATTGGTCCTAACGGACCCCGTCAGTTGGAGCTGACATCTCTTTGAGGCGCGCGTGAAACACAACGCGCCGTCGACCCGGGCCTGGTCCTTATCGGACGGCGAGCTACCCACCGCTCACCGTCCGCAGGTCCACGCCTACGGTGGCCGGAAATCAGCTTGCGACTCCCGACGCCAGGGGCGTCTCCTGCAGTGGCTAAGGGCGTGAGGGCGCGAACCCTGCTTCACCCTCACGCATTCCGCCTCCTCTACCTCCTCCTCCTCTACCTATGTGCCAAATTTCATCTAAAACTGTTCAGCCGTTTTAGCGTAAAAGCGTAACAAACAAACATACAAAAAATCGAATGTCTTTTCTCTTTATTATAATATTAGTTTAGATTAAACTCTGTCGCCATTACATGCCATCCACTCTGCTGTGTCATCCAGGTAAGCAATCTGGAATATTAATCTATCGCAGAAGCCATTTTAATATTCCGAGTTTTTTCAATATCAAACTAAAGTAAATATTAGTTATCCATACTAACAGAAATTGAATTGTAACTCAATGTGTCAGACCAAGTTATAAGTAGGTACTAATAATATTGGAAACTGGTGAAAGCCCGAGCCTAGATCAATAAACAATTAAGTACACATAATCCATTGACCTTCGGTTCAGTAGCTCGATATAGAAACGTCTGACAGAAACACTCCCAAGTGATAGGATTAAATTCTTCTTATGAAATCAATTTGCTGATGTTGCTGATAAGGCGGTAAGCACTACAGTTTGTAAGAAATTAACTTTTGTTGTTTATTTCCTTCTATCGCTTTTGAATTTTGTTTGTTTTTACCAACTTCATAATCATAGCTCCAAACTAACTGTGGAGTTTTGCTCATAAGTCAATTATTGTACGTCGTCCTGTTTTAATGAATTGGTGTTGTCATTGGATTAATAATCTGCAACATCCATTTAAATATTGATGATATTATTATCAGAAAAGGTTTTTGAAATATTATGTAGATACTTTTAGTTCAAGTTAACTGTTAACTTATGACCTATTTGCCAGGAGCTTAGGTTCATCAATTAATATGGTTTCAAAATTATTCACAAATAATTTCAAACATAAAGAAAATACTGACGGCAGCAGTCCAAACAAATTTTCCGATAACTACGAATTGACAATCAATTAAAATTAAATCGGTTATCAGAAATGGAGTGCAAATCGAATGATCTGTCAACACCATTCCATCGCTTAAACGTCCCGACTTTATTTATTTGATTCGTTACTCGACGTCTACAATGGAGCACAACATTCACATTTAGCATTTCCGAAATGAATGTCGCAAAGTTTTTATCAAGAGGCACCAGTTGTTACGAACTCATTTTGTCGATGCAACGAAATTAATGTTGCAGAAATAAATTTCAATAATGCTGAAAGTGTTCACTGAATATCTTCATCATTTACAATAATGGCAGTGATTATTACACATCGTGTCTCGAACAAATTGGTTACGAAAGATTTTTTTATTCATGTATTATCTTATGTGTATTTTATTATAGCAGCTAATGATCTAGATTTCTACTGAACTAAGTACAAGTATAAAGCAGCAATTACGTCGAAAGTTGATAATACAAATATCATAGATGAAGAAACCGTACTCATACGGATACCGATAGAAATGCAACCACATCCATAACAGCAGCCAATCTTGGCAGCAATCCAAGAAAAAACAGGAAAGAACCTTCTATAAACGTCACTTTATATTGGGAACCCGTATGTTTCCAACCGTTAATATCACTTATCCGGCACTCGACAGATCTCGTCATATTTGCGACGCCATTCTCGTTAATCTCACACACTCGCGCAAACCATTACACTCAACCTATTTCAGTATTTCTCCAACATTGGCTAAATGCATGTCAAAAACCGTTACTGTTTAAGCTTTCGTGGCGTGTTTAGCTTTGTGTGTCTCTTTATGAGTGACATCATTATCCTATTCAGTAATTGTTGCCGGTGTTTTTGATTATTTTGGAGTGTCTGAATATTTTACGTTGTTTTTATTTTTATTTGTTGTCACAGAGGTGTTAAAAGGTAACTCATTAGTCAGTATCATTAAGCTGCATCAATTATCACATCTTAGTGATGTGATAATTGATGCAGCTTGTTATTATGCTCTTGTTTTTTGTTAATTTATTTATTTATTTTCTCACCACAATAAACATAATATTATAGACATTATTAATTAAAACTTAAAGGTACATGAAATGGTTTAAATTTACTGTGGGAGACTGGTGCCTAAGCTAGGCTTTAGGGGCCTGTGTTTCAGATCACCAGGTCTCCAGACCTGGTGATCTGAAACACAGGCCCCTAAAGCCTAGGTGACCTCCACCTCCACCCTCTAGCTGTTAAAACATTTAAGAAAATATAAAAAAATCTAAATAAAAAAAGAGTAATTTATCAATATTGCATTAGGTCTGTATCTCAATACAAAAAGTTTATGAAATGAAAAATTAAAAAATTAAAAATAATTATAGTATGATTTGGGAATGTGTTACCTAGTATTGTTAGTAAACATTTGTAGTGAGAGCGTAATTATTTCAAGGTTGGATTTTTACATTATAGTTGAGTTTCATTATAGGTTACAACTTACATGAATTGGATTAGTTTTATTAATATTACTTAATTTAAGCATTTACATCAACAATTACTTCCATTCTTTATCTTTGTCATAATAATGAATGATGAAGCTATACTATGTCTATGCAACTCATTTATTCTAATTTAGCCAGTCCCCATGTAACCTTCGCAGTGTATTTCCTCATACTATTAATAGTAGGAACATTATTTATCATTAGTTAGAAATAATGAAGGATGGTAGTAAGGTAGGTAACTCCTAAAGTTATGGTAAAAGTGAATGTGAGTTTTCTCTTATAACTGAGAAAACCTTTTTCATACTGCTTCTTCAGCACAGAGAGTGGTATTATGAAAATTTTATTAAATAAAATGAAATTAATATTATGTTGTTGTAAACTTAAAGCTGTAACTGAAAGCTCTAAAGTATGCAAAACCGTTTTAAAGTTTTACTGGTCCATCAATATTCAATTGCTTATCAAAGAAGATTTGCATTTTGCCTAACCTCTACTGAAATCATTACAGTTTCATGTAAACCACCACAGAATTCTATTTTAAATCAAACTCTCGTACAAAATGTTCACGTAGAAGCAAATGTTCAGAAATTGCAGCGTTCATGCAAATGGCGCGGAGTATTGCGAGCCCAATAATAGGTTTCGTTCAGACTGTGGGAATAGCGACGTGAATAGACTTGGAACTTGTCTAAACGCTTCTTATTTTATTTGTGTGGGTAGCTTTCTAAGGGGCATTGCCTTTGTGTGTATGCTAGTGGTTAACATTATAGTTTTTATAATGAGTTTTCATTTATTAGAATAGTAAATTGAAGCTCTGTTGTTGTATTGTTGTGCGACAACAAAACACTACTTTGTTTTTTTTTTATATATTCATTCTCATTGTTATTTCTTTCTTGGCCAGTAGTAATGCTATCCGGTTGCCTAGGCTATTGTTTACGGATACAAATATTATTATACAGAAAAAATCAAGCTATTATTGCCATACATCATACGACATTGTTTCCTTGTTGCTAAATATATATTATATTATATTTAGCTAGATAATACGAAATAATAAGGTCGAATGTATTCGGAATAATACTGGATAAATTGACTACTATAATATTATTCTGTTGGCAGCTGTTGTCTTGGCCATATTTATGTATGTGGTGACTGAGCGAGAATGTCCGCAAAAGTAACTAGTAAGAGTTCTGCTATCAGCACTATGCGAGTACGGATGCAGTAAAATAGGATGAAAGAAATGAAAGATTTTTTCAAATTCTGCATAATTGAAACAATTGTATTGTATGTATAACAATTGTATGTAGAAATAAATGAATTGTATTTTGAAAAGTAATGCAGCAGCATCAACATTGCCACATGCGAACTACGCGTCATACTGACGTCACGCAAAATCCTGCATCGCGCAAGCAGAGTTTACCGCACAACTAGCATTATACAACATCCCGACATCAACCGTCGCGCAGTTGCCCACCAGACACAACACCCGTCTGGTCGGAGGATCCTCCCTTTTCTAGAGAGGATGAGTGAACTTTACACCCTGTTCCTCATGCCTCTAAAGTAACTAAAGAACAATAATCTGATTTTTATAAATAAACATAAAAACAGAAATAAATTTAAAGGGCAACGGTAAACATAATAATAATGTAGACTATTATTATGTTTAGGTAAGAACAGTAAGATAAAATTATAATACCATATTTTAAATTGAAAAGTCTAACGAAATTAATAAAAACATTTATCAATCAAACGGCTTCATCCCATAACAACTGATAAGTACTCCAAAAAAAAACAATTTGTAAGAAGTTCATTTCGGTCGAAGAAAAGGAAAAATTGGGGCATTACAATTTAAAGAAACTCTTGACAAATGAAATGTCAGCGTTTTCGTCATAATCCCCACAGTGACATGCACTAATATTGCAGTCTGTTTAATATCGCGTCAGTCAAGACTAAATATGCAAGATTTCGAGGAAATATTTCATTGTTAGGGTCTTAAGAATTGGATCGTGTTTTCTGGAGTTGGTTTATTATCAAACAGGAATAATACGAAAGGGATTATCAAAAATGGAACAAGGAACGTTAATTTTTTTTCTTGAATGTTCTTGTAATATCAGTGGTTGTTACGTAGATTTTAACTACTTTCTTAATAGATTTAGGTCCATATTAATAAACGTTCCCCAACGACGTACTCAAATGCGTAATTATTTGATACGCTATTATTACGACATCAGCATCTCAAGATCATTACTAATTAATAAACACATGAAAACAGTATCTCAGTTACCAAGATCAGCTACCCAAAGCGCTGTAATCTATGAACGATTACGTCACATTGACTGAAGTTTAGAGTAACATTGATCACATTTCAAAGCAAAGCAACTGTCGGTGCCCTACGAACACCGTTGCAAGCGATACCATTTCTTACCGCTGGACATAAGACGTAATATTAGTGACATATGTTTTTGGCAGGCATAGCAAATAGCTCAATTGATTCTCCGGAACTACTCAGCAAAATACTTCTTCGCACTAATCAAAATAACCTACGCAGAAGACCTCTGCTGCAGGCACCATGCGCATCGACTAACTACAGGCGCAACGCCTTTTCCATTCGTAGTGTTAAAGCCTTCAATAGTTCACCATCGCACCTGGAGATCGATCTTTTTTGCACCAACGCACACATTATTAGGAGGATCCTAGGCAAGGAATATTTTAGAGGTTTTCATGATTAACTGCCAAATGGTTTGGTTTGTGATATCTTATTTAATGTTATGTGAGTTATGTGGGTAATGGGTTATGTATGATTTAACTGTTTTGATGTTGCACGACTCGACTAAATCTCAAGCTTACTTTTTTGTTTTTATTTATGTTTGTCTTTTCATTTACGTTTCTCTTTTATTATCAAAGTAAAAATGTTTTTTTATTTGTTATTTCACTTGGATTGCAAATCGCTGTTAACGTACATTAGTCAACGCAAGTACTACAAATTGCGTTTTTTGCGTTTTTTATTTGATGTATACATGTGGAAGCTTGTAATTAGCAAATTAATTACCTACTAATGATTTTTAATCGTGTTATTAGTCTGTAAGTTTTCTGTAAAATAAAATAAATAAATAAATTTCGTTCTTGCTATGCCGTAAGATTTATTGAAATACTTGTATTTTGTTATAGCGCTGTATCACGCTGTACATATTTCTAGGGAAACTGGAAGACCTCTGTTACTGTATTTCACTAAATCTGGATCATTTTTAGGGTTTCGTAGTCAACAAGAAACCCTTATACTTTCGCCATGTCCATCTGTCTGTCTTTCCCCGGCTTAGCTCAGAGACTCTTATGACTCTTATTAAGCTGAACACACCGGTGTACATCTCCTGCCTGCACTAAACCACTAAGGCGAGACGAGGCACACGCCGAGGGTGCAGTTACTGGAGTCGCACCGCAATGTCAACTTCAAGGAGGAGGTCATGGAGGAAGACTTTTAGCCGCAGGACGTGGTGTTTCGTCACTTCCACGGACAAGTGCCACAGGACAGCACAAGGACAAGCTAGTGAAGTTAAGTGCCACTAACATAGTTTTAAGCTATATTTTATTAACACGAGTTTTTTGTTTTATACTTTATATATGTTAGTTTGTAAGGTATATGTCTATGGGCTATTGTAGCCTGCAATAAATGTTTATTTATTATTATTATTAATAATAATCACGCAGACAAAGTGGTAAAAAAAAGCTCGAAAAAACATTTTTTTTTGGGTAGGTACCTCCTTTGTACGGAAAGTGGGGCTGATATTTTTTTTTTTTTTCTCGTCTACTCCATGGTGTGGTATCGTTGGATAGGTCGTTCAATACTATTGCGGGTCTGTGAAAACATAGGTAAACTATTTTAAAACTTATAAAATAAATAAAAGGGAATCTATCACAGCTAAGTAAGCTCTACAAGTTAACGAGTAATAGTCGACCAACTTACATTTGCAGTTGGAGAATTGATGTATAGGTGAACATGTTTTTCAACTACAATGTTAGGTTTGTTTTTGGGATAAATTCATCCCAACTACGGAACCCTTTATTGTGGGTGGTCCGACACGCACTTGTCCGTTTTTTTTAATGATCAGATTCTAGACATACCATGTATACAGTATGTAACAAAAACCCTGTTGTTCCTTTTAGGGACGTACATTTACCTACAAGCACAACATTGGTGGAATTATAATTAAAAAAAAATAAGTATTGGCTGGTCGAGAAGTCAAAATAAAAGAATGTAAGAGGTTAGAAATCAGTTAAACATTACAAATATTAATAATTAAATATTTATTTTAATTATTTTTGATGAACAGTTTTTATAAATGACTTGCTTTATTACATAAGTACGAGTATACCGATTCTTAAAACGTCGGTAGAAGGAATAACAGGGTTTTTGTTACAAATTGTGTATTTTTGGTAAAAATATCGTCATAGTACTCTATTTCAGCATAATAATACCAAAATATTTTCAAACTCCATGTTTCGCGCTACTAATCACGACCTCAAGTCACGGACTGCCTATACTCAGATTTAAGCATATCAAGTACACACACACTTAAGTGTTGATTTTCGTTTTTTAATCAGTCCATTACTCGGCTGATAACGTAAACCCAAGCCGTAACTTGAGTACATCAATGAAGTATTGTTTGTTAATACGATCATGACCTCAAGACTGTTATTAAGTGTGAGTCGCTCTTGGGCTGAGTAACGTTTATAAATACGGGCCTTAATCGACTTTTCGAATCTGCAAAATGTCAATGAATTTGGATATAGATTAAAATTATAAAAGGGTTTTTTTGTCTAGTGACATTATCAATTGACTGAACAAAAAATTTAAAAAGATATTTTAATATTTTTTGTAAAATAAACATTACTCAGACAACCTTCATAGAATGTAAATGCGGGGGCATCCTAAAAAAATATTCTGACATTGCACAGATATCGTAGAAATAACATCATGGCCAGTAATAATAATGGAATCGACATTATCTTTATTATATGGGCATAATATGATTATGTCGATTCCATAATATTATAGAGTTGCAACAGTTGTCTAGTATCGGTAGTCGTTACGACAATATTGTAAAGGTAAACTTTCAAAAGCACAAAAGTTTCTTGTTAGACGGTCAGGTCAAGGGTCAGATGCAGAAAAAGGTATTCCTGGAAACGATACGCATTGGAAATGGAACTATTGCTCGTTTAGAGTAGAATTATTCTGCAAGCCATGTTATTTGGATTGGGTATGCTTGGTTTAGTTTTTGATTACGAAATGTTGCCATTGTAAATATTATATATTATATTATAAACTTTATCTAAGTAGTTTGTCCTTTATTTAGTTAGAATTAAAATATTATGGACATAAATAACAACTTATAACTAATGAAATTATTAAAAAAAACAAAATTATATACTAACTAAACTAAAACTATTTATTAAAAAATTAAAATATGGAGTAGTAGTTTGTATTTATTTTGTTTCTTATTTATAATCTCACTGTATGCTGCACCGGTCGACGTCATAACGTCAACGCCGGCTATCGCTGAAAACCAGCGCTGGGGCTCTGTCTCGAATAGGGTCGCAGCATTATGCTGAGCGGTGGCCGTTTTGCGTGGATGTGACGCATATTTTCCCCCTTCTTGCTCTTTTTGTATCTATGGTCTTTCTTTGCGTCATGTTTACCGCAAATAAACGTTTTTTCTTTCTTTTTTCTTTCTATTATAATGTCCAGATAAAAGGTACAGACTTGAACAAAGACAGTTTCAAATTTCCATATACCTACATAGTTGTTAGATGTAGATGCCTTTGTAATTGGATCCCGGTCTTTTCTAAGTCAGCGTAGGTAAAAAATGTTTTGTGCGTATTTTATGCAAAGAATTTTAATATCGCCGGAGCCTTGTCATCGATTTGAAATAACAATGGTAAATGATTTATCTCATATCATCTTGGGTAAGAATAAATCACTTCCCTACCTATGGGCTTCTGAAAAACACAGATATTTATATTAAGGAGTTATTTTTTTCACCAAAAAAGTTACAAAAGAACTATTGATACTGTAATTTGACCTTAAAGTAAAAATAATAAACCCAATTCTGCTGATCCCTAAGCTTAACCTTAAAAATAGCTCTCAATCATCCCCCAAAAATACATTATACGAGTCCAATATACCTTTATAGGCCCACAGCGTTAGGGTTACACACTTGACCGATATTCCTTCATTACTATTCAACGCAACACTTCGCAACCGGGGCAACCCTCAGTACACCACATTGGTATTCTGTTGGTGAGCAGACAAATAAGCGAAAACAAGTTTGGGGGAAGATGGCGCACTCAATGTGGATTGTGATGAGCTGTCAAATATTTGTGATTGAGGTGTCGGAAATGGCTGAGATAGGATTCAGTGGAGTATTAAAACATTAAACAGGACTGCGTAAGAAGGTCTTAAGTTTTTGGGTTGAAAACTGTTTTATGGCCCCATTTATGGCCTCGATCGATGCCACTTGCGACGCCCCTTGTGTTTCTCGTACTGGCGTTTCTCGTTGCGTACTCTAAAGTAAAAATAATAAACCCAATTCTGCTGATCCCTAAGCTTAACCTTAAAAATAGCTCTCAATCATCCCCCAAAAATACATTATACGAGTCCAATATACCTTTATAGGCCCACAGCGTTAGGGTTACACACTTGACCGATATTCCTTCATTACTATTCAACGCAACACTTCGCAACCGGGGCAACCCTCAGTACACCACATTGGTATTCTGTTGGTGAGCAGACAAATAAGCGAAAACAAGTTTGGGGGAAGATGGCGCACTCAATGTGGATTGTGATGAGCTGTCAAATATTTGTGATTGAGGTGTCGGAAATGGCTGAGATAGGATTCAGTGGAGTATTAAAACATTAAACAGGACTGCGTAAGAAGGTCTTAAGTTTTTGGGTTGAAAACTGTTTTATGGCCCCATTTATGGCCTCGATCGATGCCACTTGCGACGCCCCTTGTGTTTCTCGTACTGGCGTTTCTCGTTGCGTACTCGTGTCAGGCTCAAACTACTTCATTTGTTTTCCCCGCAGCCACTTTCGCAAGATACACATTGCTTGAGCGTGTATCTCGGCCTTGGGGTAAGTCGACTACGTAGGATATAATAATAATAATGATTTTTATTTTGGAACAAAGAATCCATAGATTTCCTCGAAGAGTTTAGCTACGTAAGCTGCGTGGTTCATTTGTTTGCCAGCCACGCATTCGTGCGTTGTGTAGCCGTGTGAGTGGCAATGGATGATCCTACCTCCATTTTAATGAAAAGCGAAGCTATGAACATGTGCGTAGCTTAGCCGTAGGCTGCTGTGGAGCAGTGCCTTTATTAGTTTACGAAATATTTTATGTGAGTAAGTAATGTAAGTTTAATTGAAATTGTAGCAAAAGTTTCACGTGATTTATTGATAAACTAAATATGAATCTAAACAAATTAACTAAAGTACAATAACTTAAAACTTTATTTATTTATGTACGCCCAAAACCGTGCATAACCGCCATAAACTATAAACAAGCTTTTAGCAACGTTTACTAAAACGTTTAGTTCTACTTCTATTCAAGAAAAAAATATTCTTGAATGCAATAGGTTATTTTTCCTACCTATAACATGTCTGTTGTAGACTGTAACAAGAAACCAATAAGGGTAACCCCGTCCCAGCGTAATGTCAAACGAAGAGCATGTGTATTTCCAAAGAGTTCAAAGCAACACGTGTATTTCCGCGAGTTTTAACGGTCACACAACCATTGAAAGCGGACTGAATAAAATGCCTCCGTGGGGCAATCCAATGCAAATTCAGTCAACAAAAATAGAGCGATTTGCATAGTACAAAATTGTTCTCCAAAAGCTGTTTTTTAGTTTTGTTCCTAAGGTCTATAAATATTTTTTATACTTGAACAAGTATAATTTTGTTTAACCCCCTCTCCTGGTTTTAAAGGGTTTTTGTACAAAAACCATTTTAAAACCGTACTTACCATTTTAAAGCGTTTTTTTTCTAACTGATAACGCCGTGGGGACGCCATCGGACATATAATGAGCTCATGTTCTTCAGAAAGGTCAGGTGGGTAGTATTCGCAACCGGTGAGCGTGTATGAAGCAAAAGGAGTATGTACGAATCTTAGCAGGTAGCGTTCTATAGTTTCTGCCTACCCCCATGGGAAGAAGGCGTGAGTTTGTATAATAATGTTTAATTTGGCAAAAGACGAAATCGTTTAGATGAGCATATTACATTTATAGCAAACATTTATATTCTCAATCCGGGACGCCATTACACAAATCACTAGTACAGGTACGTTCCCAATGCGGCACAAATATATCGTAATTGTGTCGCCGTTTTTCGGTACTGATCTCGTACTAAACGAGACGCCTCTTGCTGAATGAAACATGTGTCTAGGAGACATAAGTTGCAACTATTGCTGTTCTTGAGACAAGAGATGTGTCACAGTTACAGTTATTTGGTTTGCGAAATAACAGATTAATTTTAGCTACAAAGTGACATTACAATGTCACCTAATAGTAGACAAGGTTTAAGAAAGACAATGCTTTTCTCAAGGCTTTTGAACATTAAATACGAAAAACTGACTCTGCTGAACAAAGACCTCATCCAAGGATTATCACAACAACCGGTCCTCCGCTATCCGCTGTCCAGCGGATTCCCGACATTACAGCCAATGAACTCAGTTATAAAAATAACAGGCAGTAAGTTCGTCTCTTAACAACTGGCAAAATGTGTGCGTGGGAACCAAATAACTTTGCCTAACAATCCGAGGAAAACAGGTGTGATGGTATTTAAAAACAAATTTGAAATTACCAATTAAACCCGCGATTTTGACAGGAAATTAAACATTCAGAACACATTTTTGATTTACATAAAAGCCTGAACAAACTTACATAATAACAGGCCCTTCTAGGAAGGCCTCTCGTTTCAAAACATACACCACATTGACCATAGACATAATCGAGGCTCATGAAAAGTTTAAATGGCTCGTCAATCGGTCAGACCTTTTTCCCTTTAGAGGAAACAGAACGCAAAGGTAGCGTTACTATTTGCGTAGATAATATTTATTGAAGGTATTTTTTGTGAACAGCAATTTCGTGTGAAGTGAACCTTGAATAACTTGAATGAATTCGGAAGACTACGTCCTGGGGCCTATTTAATCTAACTGAAAATACGATATATTTGCCAAAACATTACGAAATTGTATTAAAACCGTGAAAATTGCCGAATGTCAGATAGAATAGAATAGAATAGAATATTGTTTATTGCTTGGTTAAGAATAATTAACATGTCACATAATGAAAAAGTTACAAAGTGATAATATAATACGGTGTTTTGTTTTAATTAAGCGCATTTTGTCCTGTGGGGGATCTTTTGCAACCTATTTCTATCATTTTGCCTTACTTTTTAGTGTATACCACTGAGTACTTTATACTATACTGAAGGTGTATACAGCGCAAAAATTTAGGTTAGTGGATTTATAATCCCAGCAAGTCTAGACCTGCATTTACTTATTAACTAAGCGTGACTACAAGTCAGAGCCTACGCTCACGCGGGAGGGCTGTTCGCTTATGGAGCGGCTTTTCTCTCTCCTTTTTATGGACATATTCAATTTCACCTATTCTATGGGCGAAGAGAGCTGGGTTAAAGTGGCCATATCGCGTGTATTCGGGTCCGGGATCTTCTAGACCGGTGATCGCCAGTTGTTGGGGTTTGGTGATCATATCGCGATTTAGGTCGTGGGCTCTGATGTGTCATGGGTCTTGTTGTTACATCTCCCACAGTGTGTCCGTGTCTAATCGTCGGTCGAAACCTCCAGCAGCTTTTAGCGCCATTCTGTATTGGCGCTCGATTTTTAATAGATTGCTTTTGCTATACCTCGACAGTAACTGCACGACGCCGGAGTCAAGGATCGGGAGCAAACATGCTTGTATAATGAGTAGCTTAGTGTCCACGCCAATTTTGGATCTGTATCCAATGATGGAGTTAAGCGCACCTCTTACTCGTTTCAACTTTTTGACAACTTCTTTTGTGTGATGATTCATTGACAGGTTTTTGTCAAGCATTACCCCTAGGTATTTAACTTGTTTCTTGTACTCGATACATTCTCCTTTCAATCGGATATGATTTCTGTAGCCTGTGTTAGGGTTTCTTCCCCCAGGTTTCTTGCTAGAGAACATAATGCATTCAGTTTTTTCGACGTTACATTGCAATCCCCATCGGTTGTAGTAGTCGATTATTTCGTCCGCTGCCCATTCTGCCCGTGTGGTGGCGTGGTCGGGGCGTTCTGCTGCGTTAAGTATACACAGGTCGTCTGCATATTGTGAGAGCATTTGGCTTGCTATGCGTTGTATTGGTATGTCTGAAACATACAGGTTGAACAAAACCGGCCCAAGGATCGAGCCCTGGGGCACCCCGTGAGGGACTAGTTTTTCTGTTCCAGTGGTCGTGCGGAATCTGCCTCTCGTAGTTCTGTGCGAGAGATAATTCTCTATGATCTTGATGATGTTGTTACGAGCTCCTCCGTTGTATAATTTCTTGATGAGGCCTTTGTGATTGATCGAGTCAAATGCTTTGGAGAGGTCAGTCGATATCATCGAGACGCCTTGAACAAACGACATACGTTTGTTCAAGGCGTCTGCGATGTATTTTCCTGTTCTCAGTATTTGAGTGGCGGTGCCTCGTTGACGAACAAACCCGTGTTGATGCTCTGGTTCTTTGCATTCCTTCATCAGGCGTGAGAGAATTATTATCTCTGCCCATTTGCTCATGATGTTGAGTAGGCTAATAGGGCGATACGACTTTGGTTGAGTGTAATCTTTGCCTTGTTTGTGTAAAAATATACAGGTGTTTTCCTTCCATCGTTTTGGGAAGTAAATTCAAATTCAAATATTTTTATTTGTAGAACATAGGTAAAACAAAGTACAGATGTCAGTATTAATAAAATGAGCGCCATGTCTTGCCGTCAACGGCGTACAAATATTCTAATTATAATTTCTTATGACTAATAATTGGTTAAAAAATAATAAAATTAATAATTAAACGCAATTAGTATAACAATTTAAAAAAAAACAAAAATATTAATTAAAAAACTGTTCAATTCATTAATTAAAATAACAATAACTTTGATGAGAAAACAAAACATTAAAATTAAATTAGATTATATAAAACAATTAAATTATTCACAATAAACTCAAAAATAAAACATTTCATAAAAAATAAAATGTCATTAGATCACAATTTGTCTTCTAGGTACTCACTGACTGTGTAGTAAGCTTTTTCGCCTAGAAAATTAAGAAGAGCCTTTTTGAAATGGTGTATGCTGTCAAGATCTTTTATACAAATGGGTAACTTATTATATAACTTGGGTGCCCTAAAAAGCTTTTTGAGTAGAGCGCAGTCTTGTGTGGAATAGCACATATCTCTCTATTTCGTCGTTTTGATCTAAGTGTTGGAAATAAATGCAAGTTTGATTTTGCGAATACTACTGTTTCGTAGGTGTACATACAGGGCAAAGTAAGAATTTTATATTGACTAAATAATGGCCTACAACTATCAGTCTTATTCAGCTTGAATACAGCACGCACACACATTTTTTGAGCTTTGAACGCCGTATTTCTATTAGTGGAATTTCGCCAATATATTATTCCAAAACGTAGGGTTGATGAGAAATACGCTTTGTATGCTATCAAAACTACAGACTCATTTGAAATTTTCGCAAGATTGTAAAGCGCATACGAATACTGGTTTAGTTTTTTGCACACAGTTTCTACATGATATTTCGAATTAAGGTGACTATCCAAGTAAAGCCATAGAAATCTGGGTCTGGGTCAGGATGACTGGACCAAGAGAAATTTTTGAAGTTTGAGCAATACCAAGTTTTAGTACCTATTTGGTACTATTTAGTACCAGACATCAAATAATTGGTAACTCTCTACAGAGGGAAAATTATTACGAGGAAAGTGGCCAGCCATTCTGACTTCAGAATGGCTGGACCAAGTCGGCTGCACCTAGTTGTAGGTGTTATAACTAGTTCATCTTTTCATTAAAATTTAGTACCTCATTGGTACCTCAACATATGTTTTTCTTAATTTTATTCGATAATCCAAAAAAAAGTTACACCTAGAAAAAAATTTACATGTAATCTGGAGCACGTTGATTTCACCTAGTTGTAGGCGTTATAATTAGTTCATCTTTTCATTAAAATTTAGTACCTCATTGGAACCTCCACATATGTTTTTCTTAGATTTTTTCGATAAGCCAAAAATAAGTTACACCTACAAGAAGTTTTGCATATATAATAATGTTTATTTTTGTACTAAGAAAATTACTGAAAATAAATCATAACACATAAATATTACGTATATTTTATTCATTGATTGACACATTAATATTTTTTTGCATATAAATAATACTGTGCATACATTTTGTTTTTACTAATTGTGATTCTACTTGACATGTCGTCGTAACATTGCCATTTGGACCCTCTGCGGCAATGTGATTTGTAATGTCCCACGCCTTTCGGAGTCGGAGGTGGTACAAATTCTATAACAGACAAAAGGTGGTACTCTATTCCTTTTAATGTTATATTTTTAGGTAAATCATTAATGCAAATTTCGACGTCAGAATTGGGCTCAAAAGCAGCAATATCTTTCGAATTATAATCTAAGCACCTTATGCCTTGACAACCAGAAAGTCTACAACTCGACATATTTCTGTCACTGTTTAGCATTGAATTTGCAGACTCACTTAAGGTGTTTTTGTTAAAATCAAGTGGCAAAAAGGCACATTTCCTACTAACTTGGTTTAAACGACAGTCCACATTTGTACAGGATTCTTTTATCTCTGCGCTGTATATTTTTTCTAACAATATTTTTTCAAATATATATGCAACATTGCATTCACAGTTCACGTAAACTTTATGACTATCATATACTATTTCAAAATATTTTTTTAATATATCTGAACGAAGTTTGTAAACGTTTTCCGTATCATTGTCTATAATCATCTTTATAAATTTATAATATTCATCATCATTGCTTCTTATTATCCTATTTAACGTGTATTCATCAACAACTCCAATTGCAATCGCTTGTGCAACTGAATCAAAAGCGCAGGTATTTGAGATGATAGTATTTTTATCTGCAAACGGTGTAATCGAACCATTTCTCAACAAAGTTACCTTAATCATTTGTTTTCCTATCTTTGTTTTTTGCTGTTTTTCTTTGTAGCTAAACCTCTCCAGTTTTCTACCAATGAAGGCGTATCAGAAAAAACAGATTCATCAGTTATTCCTTTTGCAGCATTATTAGCATTCGTTCTTTTTTTCTTGCTGATGATATTATTTTTCTTTTCAGTTGGCTTTCTCCTTTTAACACCTTGTTTTAATGTACTGTTAGCTGTTTTTAATTGTCCCGAAATAGATTCTGAATGTGTTGCAATAAATTCATCTACACGATATCTGTCTGTTTTCGTGCTTATCTGACATAAGTATCTTTTCATAATTTTAAAATAACTTTCGACATTTGACGAAGTAGGGACTGATATTTCCGAATCAAAAGTTCTTTTCATTATATTTGACCATAGAGGGAGCTGTCCCATTAGCCGCGTTAGCGTTGTTAGAAATTCTGGAAAGTAAAATAAGTTATCGTGTGTTTTACAATCACCATCGGTAAGAGCAAGTAATAACTTTTCGCGTTCTATAGCATCCTGAAACCATTTAGGACCTTTACTTGTAACAAGATGTCATTTATTATCATCACTGAGTTTTAATTCGGTCTCAGCAAATAAAGATTTGTAGTCATCTGACACTTGCGACAATTTAGTAGTATCCTCTATTTCGATTTCAGATTTGGAGGTGTCTTGAAAAGAGGTCAATCTTTTAAATCGAATCTTAGCTTCTTCACATCTTGTTAACAATGCTTGTTCATCTTGTCCATCATATTTGTTAAGACAAACTGTTATCATATCAATTACAATTATTTTCACTACATCGTAATCTTCGCAGCGTTTGACTTCTTGTAAACATTTAATATAAAAGAATTTTACCCTCTGGTCTATGTGTTTGAAGCAAGAAAGGTTAAAAAGAATTTTAATAAAGTGGCTAGTGTCGATACGAATGAAGCACTCGCCAGGTATTTGCTGTTTCGTTTCTAATTTGTTGTAACAGTAATTAACGTACTCTGCCGTAGATTTAAATTTTGTAAATGATTTTACTACGGCCCCAATTAATGCCGAGGCATCATCAACGATGACTTCATTCGGAGTAGCATTATTTTGACTGTTACACCAAGTGTCAAGCCATTTATATATCGCGTCCAAAGTATGACTATCTGATATCATGTGTGTTATCGGCACGCTACTTTCATTGTAAATGGACATCATCACGCATGAATATAAAAACATCTGTTTAGTCAATATGAGATCTTTGTTTGCTCCAAATGGTTTGAAGATACTTCCTGTGGCGTCGATACTTAACACAGTTCTTTCACTTTTTCTATAATCCCTATAATATTGTTCTTGAGCAAGTGACCAATAGTAAATACAAAAAGGAAATACTGATATGAATCTAATAAGTGTATCGTAGGGAGGTAATCGTGTCATAATCCATAAAGCAATTATCGGATTAGAATCGTAATATGAACTTTTTCGATGTTCATATTTAATTGGTTTTAAGCAACCTATTGTAGGTAAGTGACTCTTCACTAAGCTCACAGCGTTTTATGGGTGAAAGCTTATTTTTTTTTGTAAATTTGTGTTTAAATTCTTCATCAATGTCGCGTATGGTACAAATGCAAAGAGCGATTTTATCAGTTGGCCAATTAATTATAACTTCTATCTTTGATTTGCACTGCTTACAGGAAGCAAAACACTTCACATTCACTTCATTTTTAATTGAGTAGTTTTGAAATGTCCAACTGCACGGGGAACGTATTTTTTTCCAAATTTCCTCTCTTAGAAGGTCAGCCCACTGGTGCTTTGGCAGCAATGTTTTACAGCGAAAATCAGATAAGCGTTTTGTGCGCTTCACGCAACGACCAATGGGCTTAATTTTGTTCAATAGATAAACGTCAAGAAAAAAATCGAATGTTTTGCAGCCTCGAATGTTTTGAATCGATGGTTTTGTTATAATTTCTTCTGCAGATTCAGATCCAGTATCTTCTTTAGATTCAGATCCAGTATCTTCTTTGTGGTCATAAAAGTATTCATAATTTCTTATAAGTGATAAGTATAGTGATTTTTCCGACATTTTGTATGACAGTTCTTGGCTAATATCTTTAAACACCGGGTCACATGGCGAAGGAATATCATCTTTACGACGGAAAAACTTCTCGAACTTTACAAAAATTTCCTTTTGTTTGTGTAACGGAACTGCACATTTTCGACCTCTTCTTTTCATCTTGTAAATATAGAAAATAAACACTAATCACATAATCACTTCCGAACAACGTTTTAAAACAAATTTATTGGAGCAATGTAATAACGATGACAAAGTACGAACTAAAGTTATTGTCATAATTATGAAAACGGGTACAAATATTTTACGTATACCCACATCATTTTTAGAAATAATGTCTGACTGTGTTTTACTATCTACATCAAATTTCACTTACTAAAAACTTGAATGACAACTGCAATAATGAATGCTCGTATTGAGTAGTTTAATAATAAATCAATATGTTGAGTATTACTACATAAACAGTTAGATAACAGAAGTTTTGCGGAAGTAAGGATAAACTAATGAACAGTAAATACAGGACTATTTTGAAATCATTAACTAAATCACAAGCTGTTCTCTTCACATCACAATTAGTAAAAACAAAATGTATGCACACTGTTATTTATATGTAAAAAAATATTAATGTGTCAATCAATGAATAAATATACGTAATATTTATGTGTTATGATTTATTTTCGGTAATTTTCTTAGTACAAAAATAAACATTATTATATATGCAAAACTTCTTGTAGGTGTAACTTATTTTTGGCTTATCGTATTTATGTGTTATGATTTATTTTCGGTAATTTTCTTAGTACAAAAATAAACATTATTATATATGCAAAACTTCTTGTAGGTGTAACTTATTTTTGGCTTATCGAAAAAATCTAAGAAAAACATATGTTGAGGTACCAATGAGGTACTAAATTTTAATGAAAAGATGAACTAGTTATAACACCTACAACTAGGTGCAGCCGACTTGGTCCAGCCATTCTGAAGTCAGAATGGCTGGCCACTTTCCTCGTAATAATTTTCCCTCTGTAGAGAGGTACCAATTATTTGATGTCTGGTACCAAATAGGTACTAAAACTTGGTATTGCTCAAACTTCAAAAATTTCTCTTGGTCCAGTCATCCTGACCCAGACGAAATCTGGCACTGGTAGTTTCCGGAATTTTTTGGTCTGCATATTTTATATTTAAATTTAGTTTTTTTTTCTTTGTTCGAAAGTCATAAACTGTGTTTTTTCTAAATTGATTTTAAGTTTATTCTTACGTAGCCAGTTTATAATGCAATGGATGGCATTATTTATTTAATTTTCATAAGATTCTAACTTTTTACACGGTATAATGATTGTACTATCATCAGCAAACAAGACGGTTTTATAGTCAGTACACTTCGGCAAATCATTTATAAAAATGAGAAACAGCAAGGGCCCAAGGACACTCCCTTGGGGTACACCGCAAGTTGTATACCTAATGGATGACTTGTGAGCAACTTCTCGCTTAGAGTTGGGACAAATTCTAGTTAAAACAGTGATTTGTTTCCTTCCACATAAATACGTTTTAATTAGGCTCAATATATTTCCTCGGACACCATAACGTTCTAAATTTCCCAGTAATATTGTATGATCCACGTGATCGAATGCCTTAGACATGTCCATGAGTACTGCGGCAATAGGATTTTTTTTGTCAACATTATCAATGATTTTTGCAACTAGCTCATAGACTGCGTTGTTAATATTTCTATTTTTCCGAAAACCATATTGTTCTTTAGCGAACATTTAATTCGTTTCAAAGAACGAATTAAGGGAGTTATAAATCACTCTCTCAAAGATTTTTGATAATACCGGTATTAAGGCTATTGGGTGGTTTTAGCCTGTTTTGATAATGTAGTCCATTACACGTTTAAACATTGCAATGACTGTTTCCCCACCCAGCTTCAGAATGTCCGCGAGAATTCCGTCGAGACCTGGAGCTTTGTGAGTTTTGAAGTTTTTCAACGCTTGTTTCAGCTCTGTTTTGGATGTTGAATCCAGGGGTTGAAATGGCGTGAGTATTTCCGAGTGTTTATCGATCTCATTAATGTCTGAATTGGAGACTATTGCTGTGTTGACAAGTTCGTCTATGATTTCTAATTCTGTTTTGCAGTTTGGTATCATCGGCAGTCACTGGGGTGGTTTTTTCATGGCTATTTGTACGATCCACATCTTCTTTCTGTTATTTTCTTTGTTTTCTAGGATTTTGGTCAATGTTTGTTCTTCGTGTTCTATGATTTTCTTTGCAAGATTGCGTTTGATTGAGTTATAGGTTGCGCGCAGCCTTTGGGATCTGTCAGTAAAGCGTAAGCGCCACGCTTTTTGTTTCGCCGAGTTCCTTTCTTCGATAATGTTTTGAATTTCTCCCGGAAGACTGTCTTTCATGTCCAGTGGTTTTTGTGGGGCGAATGAGTTGTTGTTGCAGTGATTCGGTGATAGCTCGTTCAGTTTGCTTTATGTAACTTTCACAGTCTGTGTCCGTTGTTATTTCCGTAGTAGAATCAATTTTCGAGGCTATCGTGCGTTCGAATTGTTCACGTTTCTCTTTGCTGCACTTTATGGCTTTCAGGTTGCGCGTCATTTCGATTTCGTAGTCGTTTTCTAGGTTAAGCGTGAGCAGCCACGGTGCGTGATCAGAGGCGATTGAATCAATTTGTTTGCATGACTTTACCTCTATGGCCATGTGGTCATAGGTGAGCACTGCTATATCTAGGATGTTGTTACCTTGGCTGGTCGGGCGAGATGGAAGATTTGTGTGGATAATTCTACAGTCACTTTCCTTGTGTATGTCTCTTAATATGATGCCTAGGCCTCTGTCTTGTGAATGTCCAAATGCTGTCATGCGGAGGTTCATGTCTCCAATCACAATGGCGCTTTCTTCTCTCATTAGTTGTTCGAACTCATCAGCATAGTCCGTCTGATTTGGAATGGTGACATAAATGCCTTTGAGTGTTATGTATTCACCTGTGGCGTGGTTAGTGATTATGCGGAGTGCACATCCCTCTATGTTGCATTCCTCATCATCAATTGTCTCGATGAGTTTAATTTGAGACCATTTGACCCCTTGTTTTATGTAAATCGTGGTCCCTAGGTGGTCTGCTTTTCTTTCAAATATTTTGTAATATCCTAGTATATTGAATTTTTCTTTTGTGACATTGATTTTTGTTTCATTCAGTACTGCGATGTCTGGATGATATTTCTGCGTAAGGTGTTTTAATTCTTGAAATTTGTTCCTCATACCCTGTACGTTTGCGTGCAGAATCTTAAGTTGTTTTTTTACCCGTCTGTTTTTATAATACATTGGCGAGTTTTTCGAAGAATGTTTCAAAGCATTGCATGAGGACCTCTTTCAACATGGCTATCTTGCGTGCTTTTTCTTGTAGTATGACTGCCCCCGTATGGGATTGCGAGCCGTTGGCAGCCTGAGCATATGATACTTCCGGTTGCGTATTTGTTCTACGATTAGACATCTCCTTTTCCTCCGATATTTTTCTTTGTCTTTCCATGGCCTTTTGGAATATAGGGCATTTTCTTTGAGTTGCAGTATGTTGTTCTGGCTGAACATCGAGACATTTTGAGCACACCATGACGATTTCGCCTTGTTTGTTCTGTATCTGAGTCGTAGGACTTTTCTTTGGCGCGTGGCACGCACTGGTTGCATGGTTGAATCTGAAACAGTTTTTACACTGCAGTACTCGGTCCGCATTCACTTTATATCTTTCAGGTAGCAGCTTAGGTGCATGGAAGAAGTGCTCTTTGGTACTTTGCATCCGTTCGGCTATTTCATTAAATGAAAAATTTCCATCAAATATACATAATTGTATATCAAATGTAATATTCTTGATGTTGATTAGGCGGATACCTATGCATCTTTCCATCTCGTCGAGTTGCCTTTCATGGTCCTAGTCCATGGTTGGATTGCGGATCACGACCTTTGTGGTTTTGATCTGTTCACCCTTTGGTATGGGTGCAATGAATATTAAATCGAGTTTGAATTTTTTTATGTCCTCGATCATGTTTGAGCGGCTTGTGTAGTCAGTAGCCGTGATCATTATGTTTTTACTTCTAAGGTTGCGACAAATGTCAGATAGTCGCCCGCGCCTTTTGGTTTTATTAAATAGGCCCCTGGCTGTCATGGTCTTTGTCTACTACATAATTATTATTATATAAAATGAACAAAGGTTTCTTATTTATAATAGCAACAAAACATTAGGAGGTGTGAAACGGACATTGATCAGAGTGATGTGGAGTTTCAAGTCGAAGAATCTCATGAAAACAGAAAGAAAAAAAAATATGCATAAACAAAACGAACATTACAAAGAAAATACATGAAAATAATACACAAAATAGCGAAACGCCAAATACTCAACTGTTGGACAATTGTATACACTAAGGCGAACGTGGCCTTAGTGTATAAAATTGTCCAACCGTATTTAAAAGCGATCGTCGCGTGAATACGCGATCGTCGCGCTGAATGTCACTTTTTGTTCGGTGAAGCTGAACGCGTGGTCGCGCTGACAGAGGGCGTTTTCCAGTTTGCCGAACGAAAAGTGACATATTATGCACGTGACGATCGCGTATTTGGCGCGGCGATTGGTTTTACATAGGACGCGGGGAAACAGATATTGACCATTGAGTTTGTTTCAGTGGTGCTTCTCAGAGTAATCGGCCAGGAAACACTGACATCATCTTTCTATTACACTAATAAATAAAAGTACAGTGTCTGTTTGTAATGTCAAAATAACAACTTTTTACGGTACTTATAAAAAAAAAAAAATTGTCTGTCTCTCTGCTTGTTCCCGTTAATCTCCGAAACGGCTGGATCAATTTTGACAGAACTTTCACTGTTAGCTAACTGATATTATAAGGTATTCCTTATAAAATCAATAAGTTGTTAGTAAGCGTAAGTTATTCTTAGGCTTACTTTTATTTTTGATAAAACACGCGGGCGAAGCCGCGGGCTGAGCTAGTTTTATAATAAAATAATTTGACGTGTAACAGTTTTACTTGTTACCAATTTACAAAAATAATTTTTATTTGATCATATTATAATGTTTCTAGCAGGTACGTTATAAGATAAGTACATTTATGATATTATTGTGAGGTCAACGCGACTTTTTCCCCTATACGAGTAGGTACAACATATTATTGTGAGGTCAACGCGACTTTTTCCCCTATACGAGTAGGTACAACATATTATTGTGAGGTCAACGCGACTTTTTCCCCTATACGAGTAGGTACAACATATTATTGTGAGGTCAACGCGACTTTTTCCCCTATACGAGTAGGTACAACATATTATTGTGAGGTCAACGCGACTTTTTCCCCTATACGAGTAAGTACAACATTTTACTAAAAAGTTTTCACTTTTGCTTTAAGTTTCTGAGAGTTTTATTAAATAGCCAACTAGCTAGAACGCGTGTATTCCCGCTGTCCCCGTACGCCGTGTCCCCGATCTACGGGGACAGCGGTACTTCAATTAAATATTTAAAAATACTTCCCGTTGTCCCCGTGGTTTGGGTTTACATTCAAAAATATGTTTTTGGCACTCGCCGGCCGCTGCCGCGGCACCGCTCATTTCGCTCGCTCGGCTAGTGCGTTGTGTGGTCACAGTTCTAACCTAACCTAACCGTTTCAATTTAAAAAAGGTTTACTTCGTACGATAAGGGGACAACGGGAAATAAATTTAATCACGTCCCGCTGTCCCCGTGACGGGGATATGGCAAACGGGGACAACGGGAATACACTCTATTCCACTCTAGAACGGATATTATAGCATTTTTCTCCAAGCTATTTTTAGCAAGTGTCCACAGCTGAACTAATAACCGCTCAAACGGGAAATTATTGTCGAAAAGCCCAATCGAGCATGGGTTTTCCAATAAATGGTGAAATACTGCTACTGATGGGCAGACGATTAGGTCAACGCAGTTACTTATTACCTAGCTATTGCTCGCGAACATTCATGCGTGTATTTTTATTTTCATCATTTTTAGGGTTCCCTACATCCGAATGAAAAAACGGAACCCCTATAGGATCTCTCGTGTGCCTGTCTGTCTGTCACAGCTAATTTTATCCCCGAATCGAATGGATTGATTAAGTTGAAGTTTGGTACATATATCAATTTTTGGGACCCAAACACGGACGTGTAACGTAAATACAATTGAATTTTGATTATGAGGTTCACTTTTGGGGGACAAATTAGCAAATTATAAAAAAGAAAAAGAAATAGTTTTACGAACTTTACCATGTGACACATTAAATTAAACTTACTGGTTTACTGTGAGGGTCTCAGATATTTTTTTTGATGTTTGAAATAAATTGATGAAAATTGACTAGGTATTATATTCCATATCTTCGATAAAATTGAGCCACCATTTTTGAAAAAAAATTAGAAAATAGTTCTATACTTATAGATTACAGGAACACCTATAAGAAGTGTATGGTCTTAAATGTAATGTTAAGTTTGTTCTTGTGATGAATTCATTCCAACTACGGGACCCTTCATTGTGCGTACTTCAACACGCACTTAGCCAGTTTTTGAAGTGAACACTTCTTTAGGCGCGTTGAGCACTTTTTGGGTGAACAAAAGTCATGGAACTCACGTCATCGTCACCGAACTCACGTCATCGTCACCGAACTCACGTCATCGTCACCGAACTCACGTCATCGTCACCGAACTCACGTCATCGTCACCGAACTCACGTCATCGTCACCGAACTCACGTCATCGTCACCGAACGCTTTCGTATATGTTTCGTATGTATATATGTACGTATTACTATACTGTTTTCACTTCTATCTGCAGTCCCCAAAGAATGCCCCGCATGTTTCTTTAATACAATTATCCAGGATGGAAAGTAGCTTTTGTCCTTCTCCAGGTCCCAGGCTACCTATCTGTCAAATTTCATAACAATTGATTCAGTGGCGTGACAAGATAACAGTCAGACAATAAAGTAAAGTAAAGTAAAGTAAAATTTTATTTGTTTAAACATGGTGTACATGATATACATTATAGAAATTATAAAATCATCATTATTAGTTGAAGATTAAATATCATTAAAATTCAGCAAGTATATTTTTTAGATAAAATTAAATGTCAAAGTAGTCATTAAATAAATTAGTCAATAAAAAAATATTAATTACTATCATACAAAATTACAAACTACAATTATTTCACAAAAATACAATAGATTACAATAACATGTCAATAAAATACAACATCGTCATCTCAAAATCGAAGAAAAATTGTCCTCTTTCATAAACTCTGCTATACTGTAATATGCTCTTTCAGTTAGTAAACTCTTCAATTTACTTTTAAGAGCAGATATATTTAATGATCTCCATGATTTAGGCAATTTATTAAAGATGGCCGGACCCATGCAAAAGATGCTCTTACGCATAAGAGCGGTTTTAGCGCCTTGACCACAAAGTTTGAAGTTATCACGTCTATTTCTAGAGACAGCATCAGACAAAAGCTGAAATAAATGACAATCAAACAGACTTTTAGGCATCTATAATATAGTGTGGAAGTAAGAGCTTGTGTGTTTCTCCAAAGGGCCTTTTATTCAACTTGAAATATTCAGTACATAAACGTACAATTCGCTACTATTTTCCAACGAAACTTGAGAGGTATTTAAAGAAGGCTTACACAATGGCTTTTATCTTTTAATTCTGAACATTTTCTTAAAAGAAAATAATGTATTTTCTCTGAAATTAAAGCGTGAGATTATCATGTTTGTGATCAAAGATGTATGGGGCAGGATAATTAAAGTGTTGTACAGTCAGCAACATAAACCTGTATTTTTTATTGTTCTATCGCAGGAAAAAAAGGTTCCCCTCATAAGGGAAAAACACACACATGATGTTTTCCTTTATCATTAGAGCAGTGGTGAAATATTGTTATCTATTTTGTGGTGGTAGTCTTACTCAATTGTGATTGGTAAAATTCGTAATGCTCGGTTGCGATCAGCCGCACTCGGTGATGGGGCCCGCTAGGCATAGCGGGCTGATACCAGTCGGGGGTGCGGTGAATGTATAAGTATCTGTCGGGCCCCCAACTCATGGTACTAGAAGGAACAGTGGGGTTTAGTCGGTCGGAGTCCGACATAAAGGCTTCTACATATACAGGCGCGACACAAAGGCCCCGCGTGTCGCACGACGAGCGGTGCCTTTGTGTCGCATCGTGAGGCGCGCTGGTCTGTAGAAGCCTTTACCCCCGTTCTTCCCAGATGGAGGATATCTATGATGAGTTGACATGACATTACAGAGCAAAATAAATTGTACCGTCCAGGTTTTTAAACAAGTAATTTTTTTCACTCCCACAGTTTGCCAGTGTACCTAATAGGGGCGAGCCTATTGCCATCAATCAACCAATATAAAATTCCGGATGCAAAAATCCAATAACACTTAAACACAACTGGCAAATGGGTGTTATATAGATACACCTCTGCCAACCCCTACGGGGAATACAGGCACATGATTATGTAATTTCTTACTGATGTAGCATTCTTACCAGCTAACGAACCACATTTTCGAACACAAAAATCTTTCTTTTTTAGGGTTCTGTACCAAAATGGTAAAAAGGAACCCGTGTATACCTTGTTGTACCTATGTATATTATCTACACATGTTTTTGCAAATAAATGAATCTGAATCTGAATCTTATGGTGAGACTAAGTCTGTCTGTCTGTCTGTCACACCTGGATATCTCAAGAACTACTAATGCTATCAACTTGAAATTTAGAATAGTTTTAGATGACGTTTGCCCAACTATTTTGCAAACGAGAAAAAAAAAATATATCTTTTATTTAAAAGGGACTGAAAAAAGAGTCTTAAAAAAATTAAGTGGGGTACTAACTGGGGTGGGGCATGTGGGGTAAAAATGTAAAAAAAAATACCCCTTATCTCCGAAGTTTGCATAGATAAAAATCTGAAATTTTTCTATGTGATAGAAGTTTATGCAAAGATTACAGGAAAAATAAAACTATGTCTCTAAATAGCACAGTTTTTCAGAAATCATCAACATCATATATATACATACGGAACCTTCGGTGCGCGAGTCCGACTCGCTCTTGACTGGTTTTTTTTTAACGAAAAAACGTGTTAACTTTTAACAATCACACAAACACTTTATTTTGATGCAGACTGTACCTGTTTTATTTCTTGCGATCCTCTTGCTGAAGTTGAAGATAAGTGCGCCGTAAGATAAGCATGAGCTAAATAAATGAGTGTCTGCCTTTTACTGCGTTCATTATGTTTTATTTCAGTTTTTATTCTGATTCTTCATTATAAAAGCTTTTGTCTGAATCGGCTGGATTTTGAATAGGCTAGTCGGTGAAAAAAGAAAAAACGTTCTAAAAGTCAAAAGGTCCCTTTTGACTTTTAGAACGTTTCTTCATTTTAATCAGTTTCTGAGTCAGTTAAGTTAGCAGTTTAGTTACTGGTCATTCATTGGCTTCGGCAGCGAATACATTTGAAGACAGTTTAGTAGAGACTGGCTTCGTGTACGCGTCAGTCAATGGCACAAGCCCCTGAACTGAATCGCAGACTGACCTTGTGTCCGGAGCCCATAAGTATACGCATGTTGATCTTCTTTGATTTTATATTGTTTTTTTTTTTATATGTATTTTTAATTTATTGGTTTGTTACTATTATTTTATTTTTGATTTTTAAATGATTTGAATTCATATTATCATAATTAATTATTACTTGTTTATTGCTGTGCTGTGTCACACTGAGCAGTCATTAAATCAATCTGTCTTTGTTATATTGGGCCACCAAGATATAGGCTGTGCCTAGTTTGGGGCCCACGGCTATATCTACGTAAGCACTCCTTCAATTAAAATTTTTGTTATTTATAAATGTTTCCTAACTTGTGTGTGTCAATAAATTGTTTTTTTTTTTTTTTTTTATGTCACTGGTATCTTACACATTGGTACAGTAGGCCGCCCCTTAGAGGTAACAATTTGACCTTGAGCTGGCCTAATGTAGTACGGAGTTTCAATAGAATAAGAGACCAGCTTAACATCATCATCATCATCATTTCAGCCGAAAGACGTCCACTGTTGGACATAGGTCTCCCCCAACATTTGAGAGGGGGGGAGGGACCGGCTTATACTTACTGTTTTTTTAACACTAAAGTGCGGTTTACAATGCATACCTAAATAGTGGCTTCCAAAAAGTCCGTGCATCTACGATATTTTCTTCTACGTTATACACCTACACGAATATAGCGTAATATTATATGGATAAAATGTGGTATATTTGTAACAAAAGTTGTTTCCCTCGGGCGCCTACATTTTTGCGGCCATCAACTTCTGAACAGTTTCATAAGTTCTGCCGCATACTAAGCAACTGCTGGCTACAGCACAGTTGATAGTGGCCACCACAAGCTGCTGTGTTAATTTTTTACACATATTTGGTCGGGTACGTATTTGAATATCGAAGATTAAAATACCTACGCTTAAAATACCAATGTTCAAAACATCGAAAATTTAAATATCGATTAGATCAAAATGTCGAAAATTGTTATACCTACGCTTAAAACGTCGAAAATTTAAATGCCAAGTGGTTCAAATTTCGAATGATTCAAAATATCGAATGACATTATGCCTAAGTTCAAAATATCAACATTTAATACATCTAAGTTCATAATATCTACGTTAAAAATACCTACTAGTTGAAATACCGAAAAAAAATATATAGGCAGTATGAGTGTATTCATAAATGTAGGTTTTTTTGTAACCCATCTAGTAACTGATTACCATCTAGCAAATAAGCATGCAGCAATCATGCAACATGCAAGGAAGCATGGTTTCTGTCACGGCTCCGGCGCTGCAGGGTTCCGGCAGACCCACGCGAGCTTAACGTCGCAGATGGTCTAAACGCTCACTACCTCAGCTTCAGCTTGTTAAAACCACCTGCTCCTCAGCTCGCGGGCTGCCTCGCCCCTCCGCGCCTACGCGAATCTAAATTACACTCTAGGGGTAGGGCAGACAAAGCTACGTGGAGTCGGTTTTGCAGGGATACGTTTCTGTCACTAACTTTAGTAGCACAACATGACTTTCAAGAAAATATTTTAATTTAAAGACTTAAATAATACCTTCACGATTGACCTATGCTGGTACACTAGACACTGATTTTCATGGATAAAATAGGTCGAAATTGTTCCAAAACTGAATTGAAAACCCCAATTTACGTAGTCTTTTGGCTGTTACCCCTAGAGTGTATATAAAAATCCGGAGGCGCGAAGGGAGGGCAACCCCCGCCCGCTGTAACAGAGCATAGGCACCCGCGGGAGCCGTAGCGGCTGAGGCTGGTCGCCGGAGGCGACCAGCAAGCCGAAGCTGCGGAGGTGAACATATTGGGTGCCCATTCTTTGTTACGCAAGGACGAAGGGGTTGCACTTCCCGTAGCGCCGAGACGTAGCAGAAACAACCTTTTTCCACTCATATTACGTATATGATTTTTTTTTCGATATTTTAACTTGTAGGTACGTATTTTTAGAGTGAATTAATGAATGTATTAAATGTTGAAAATTAACCCATTTTTACGCGTAGGTATATTAATTTTCGATGTTCAAATAATATATGTACCCATCGATATTTAGGACGTTCGATAGTTTGTACTTCGATATTTAGGACATTCGATAATCTGTATTTCGATATTTGGATCTTTCGATGTAACTTTTGTAGATATTTAGATTTTAGATATATTGGACGTAGGTTATTTAACCATTTGGTAATATAAACTTTCGTTATTTTAATTTTCGGTTATGTGGTCGTTCGATATTTCCATTTTCGATGTTTTGAACATCGATATTTTAACAGTAGGTATTTTAATCTTTGATATTCAAATACGTACCCATTTGGTCACTTCCCAGCCACAAACTAAGTCTGTTACCAAGTAGTACAGTGTCACCGGTCACTTTGACTTTGTCGAAAGTAAAATGCAAAAAAAATGTTGATCACTAGACATCTCGCCGCGTTTAACTGCATTTTAGCTTAGTGTGGTGATCCAACATTAAAATGTGCTAGGCAAATGCTCAGCTCAAAATTAAGTTCTGGCCATTCTATGGAAAAACGCGAGACGCGAATGCGCGAGTTGATTGTTTAAATGATTTGGAAGTCACGTGACAAGTTAGTTGACATAATCGGCGAGGGCATATTTGGGCCAAACCTTCTACACGTGCAACTTGTGGGTGAAGTATACGCAGGGGGCCTATAACGCCCTACGCGTTCAGTATAATAATGGGTTTAGGATGTTGATGGGGCTTCCGCGGTTCTGCAGCGCTTCGCAGATGTTCGTGGAAGCCCGTGTCGATGATTTTCATGGTATAATGAGAAAGAGGGCAGCGTCAATTATGGGTAGGTTGCGCGGAAGCTCAAACAGCATCCTAAAAACATTATGTGATAAGGTGCACAGCCCCTTTATTAGGCACTGGGTGCGGAGGCACGTGCCAACGTGTGTTAGGCCACGTAGGTATTAGTTGTTAGGTTAGTTTGTAAGTTTTACTAACATAGTTTTTAAGTTGCAGTTACTAATTCTATGGAACATGTGTATTTTATGTGTGATCCGAAATAAATGAGAATATATATATAGATATATATTTCATCCCGAATCCCGTTCCAGATTCACCTCAGAGCTATATTTTTAGGATTACTGTGTGGGCAACATCGCTCAATCTATCCATTTTCATTTAAATATAGTACGAGCAAATGTTTATTTAATTTTAACACTTATAGAAAGCGCTGTATTGGACCCATATTGTGGCGAATGGTGGCTGATGAGCATTTGATCAGGGTTGTAGTGGCCTAGTGTGTAACGGGTGTAAACACATAGGTATATCAGCTGTACTTATGTAGCTATTAGAAAGTTTTCATTTAGACTTTTTGCCGTAAATAGGTCAACTTTGTAGCTCAGTGGTTTCGTAATTATCAAGTTTATAAGTAAATATTTTTTACTGGGATTTGAATTTTGGCTAGAAGATATTTTAAATATAGGAATATTTTTAGGTACAAACTATTTTGGTCATAGATATTAACTACGTTTTTTATGTTGCATCTGGCAATGCAATTAAATTAAAGTTATGGTCAAGCTGCATGAGACCCATGCTTCTATCAGGAAAATCAATTTGAAGCATCCGCCTGCGCCTTGGATGAACAGGGGAGTTTGGATGGCAATGCGACGGAGAAACCGCGCGTTTCGGAAATTTAAAAAGGTAAGCTTGGAGGATAATTGGACCTTCTTTAAGGCTGCTAGGAATCAGTGTAATCAGATGATACGTAACGCTAAACGCCACCACATCCTAAAAGAGAGAGAGAGAAAGTGTGAATTATGAGAAGTCACAAGTATGAACGCTTTTTTGCGTGACGATTTCTGCCAGTTTACTTCGCCGCTCTCGCTAAGGTAACGTTTTCGTCCTCCTTATCAAAGTGCAATCTATATAATTATCCTTCATTACCTACGGTGGCCGGCCTGCGACTCCCGACGTCCAGGGCGTCTCTTGCGGCGACTAGAGGCGTGAGAGCGCGCTATCTATATCCTATTTATAGCGCGCCTATGTATCCTTCATTATAATATATTTAGCGTCTTAGCTGAAGGTTTTCCTCTTCTCCTTTTTGCAATATAAATAAATGGGGTACTGTTAGGGTTGTTGGGGTGTGGCGATAAAGTCTCCTCTTCGAGGAGTAGCTAGAGAGGCGCCACGGCGTCCTCACCTTCCGCCTGACGCAGGGCCTCACCGGACATGGTTGTTTTGGGAGATTCCTCTTCAGGATAAGCTGGGAGGAAACACCCGGGTGTTACCACTGTGTGGATTGCCTGGAGGACACGGTGAAGCATATGGTGGAGGTCTGCTCAGCTTGGGCGGAGAACTTCCATTTCCTCGTGGAGGCGATCGTTGGCGGCGATCTCTCGTATCCAGCCCTGGTTCAGGCCATGGTTCGGAGCGAGAGTGCATGGGCGGCCATCACCTCTTTAATGCTCGCGAAGGAGGAGGCGAAACGCGTGAGGGTGAGCCAAAAACGCGCCCTCACCCCCTAGTCGCCGCAAGAGACGCCCTGGGCATCGAGAGTCGCAGGCCGGCCACCGTAGGCGTGGGCTTGCGAACGATGAGCGATGGGTAAGGATAAGGAACAGGCCCAGGTCGACGGCGCTTTGTGTTCCACGCGCGCCGCAAAGAGATGTCAGCACAAATTGACTGGGTTATTAGGGCCAATGCCCGCCTGGGTTGCGAGTTTTTCCGAAAGGGATATCGTGGCTCTGGCACACAGGCAATTGAAGGAACACGGGTGGGTTTTAGTCAGTAAAAGTCTGACATCCCGCTTCTCCCAGAGCGGGAGAAGTTATTTGATAATTTCCCACCTAAAAAAAAAGGGCTGTTGGGTTGCTGCTTAAGTATCAGAAAGGTTACTGATAGATAACAGTAGGAAATGATAATTATTGGGTTTAATAGCTGATTGTTATAATGGAAGATTTGAGCTGTCGTTTGGGGTTAATGAACTTTTTCATACGGCTAGTGGAGTTTCTCAGATTATACTATGATGTAACCGAAATTATAATGAGTCGAAACGTAAAGTCAAATCTATTTTGCCTTTTTGAAGAATTCAGGGTTGAAATCGGGATCACACCTCGAAACCTTTCGAGTCTCGAATTCCTGTTTAGCCATCAAGAGAAGAAACATTAAATCATAGCTAGGTTGCATTTGATTATTTGAGGTAGGTACTTAAGATAATTATGATATTAAGCAAAAGTTTGATACTGTAACTGATGGTTTAGAGAATTTTTAAAAGGTAATAATCATTACAAAACAACTCAGCGAAAACGACCACTATTAATTAAACTGAATCCCGCGACCACATCGGAAAACCGATTTGAGAAGCAATCTGTAGCAACATCAGTTCCGGGGTTGTTACGTCACAGTCCCGACTCCCGATCGTCACGATATAATAATAACGATGGCGACCGCAACGGTCCGCAGAGCTAACTGGAATCGGTAGCAGCTGTTTTCATGCAAATGAATGTAGCTGTGTGTCTTACACAATTAGAATAATTCGAATATTACGAGTATTATAATAATAATTAAAATTAGATTCCGCTTTCAGAAATTTTTCATAACAGTTTTTGTTCAGGATTTTAAATAAATTAAACTTTTTACAAAATTATCAGATTTTTGAGGCTTGGTTTACTGATCTTTAGGTAGGGGATAGAGGAGGTACAATGGTGGCTTATCTATCCATCTTGTGTGATATCATCTTTGTGTTGTGTGCCTTTTAGTCTGTGCTAAATAAATTAATTTTCTTTCTTTATCTCTTTAGACCGGAATATCTCACAGCTGGGCAGAAGCCTCCCGTTCCCGTTGCCGCACATGTCTGTCTACTGCCATTACGGGCCAGTCCTTTCGGTAGGGGTAAAGTTCGTCCCTCTATTCATCTAATGATGGCTTATGCAGAGGGACAAATAAAATCTGTAAATAATGATGAATATAATATACATATATCTGAAATATAATCACCCACCCGCCACTAGCTAACAACCCCAACGCTGCAATAATCAGTCTACCTAATTCACTTATCCTTTCAGGAAACCCTAGTTAATGTAAGTATGCGGAACTACTCTGTACAAAAAATCTCTAAAATAAGTGATTTTTCTGTGTTGCCACTTGCCATCGCTGAGATAATAACCCAACTTAAAAAAAATATATATTTTAATTCTAAAAATGCGATGTTAATACGTGTGTGTAAGGAATTAAATGAACATTAAATGTCTAATTTAATGTTCGTATTGGTGATTGCAGTTGTGCCCTTTCTCACGTACATACATAAACTTATTAAGCAGAAACTACAGAATCCACCTGGTACGATTCTTTCATACTTCTTTGTCCATTTAGTCAGTGAACAAGCCTTTATGTACAAACAATCTTACAAAAAAACATCCTTTATAATTAGCACTTCCAACTTACATAGGATCAGTTAAAAATAGATAGGTACATAAGTTAGGTGGTTCCCACGTAAAAGAAACTTCAAGTAATTTTAACTTCCTCGCTTTTTCTTTGCGTAAAAAGTTGGAAGTGTAAGCAACCAGAGGAGGAGAACAAAAAAGAAAAATAAGGGTACAAATTGAGATTGTTGCTTTAATTTAATTTAAAAAATTATGAAATAAAAAGCTATTTAAACCAAATGGATTGATTGTCATTACAACTGTAACAAATCTGAATTAATATCCTGTCAACAAAAGCCACTAATAAATAGTTGTAATCGAAATTGTAGGTATATAATGACAATAGACATTTACATAGTTATGCCGTTCATGAGGTAGGGGAGACCGGGGCTGGTTGACCAGTTTTTAACATTTTAGCTTATAACTGCGAAACAAAATTAGGTACAAAGCTATATAAAACAGTTCTAAATAGAGCATTTGATTGATTATTATAATGTAATATAATGCTGCTTATATCAAATATATTATGTAAGAAAATGTTTTTTTTTTGTATAAGTCAAGTTGGTTCACGATAAGGGGTAGGTTGACCGTACTAAAAAACAGGTGGACAAGTCTGATAAATAAAACAAAACTTCACATATCAACGTTTTTTAGTTGTAATTAAACAAGTAGATAACTAACACGTTGCCTAAGATGTGAAAATGGATAATTAAGGCGTGCGCTTTAGAAAATAGCTGAATTAGCCTTTATCTGCCGCTTTTTTATAGGTCAGGAGGCTGGGACATTCTGACCGAGTTCAGCACCATATTCGTAAGCTAGTTTACGCACTTCTTAAGTTGGGTACTGACCAAAGTTACGGGGTGTAAAAAAAACATTCGCATCGAGCATGTTACGCCGTGTTCTCAAATCGGTGTAACATGCTCGATTGAACTCTGTGCTCCATATTCGCTAGCTAGTCTCAGTCAAGATGTCCGACGACGAGGTTGTATTGGGATCTTTACAATCGCCAATCTAACCCAAGCGTCTTCTTTCTTCAATTTGTTATACCTTATGTTCTGGATGAGCCGGGTTCCATAACAATGGTTCTTCTTTGTATTTTTAAAAGTTTGCTTCAAGAAATAAATGTACGGATATATAGACGGAATAAAAGGAACGTCGTGTGTGCGAGCGGTCGTGACGATTTGTTGCAGCGTACTGACTGAACCGGGTAACACTCAAAGGATTCGCCAAAAAACTGACAGCCGGGTGGAGCACTCAAAGCGAGCAGCGAGCATCGAGGGGCTCGTTGCTAGCTGGTTTCCCCGTAACACCACATACTGACTGCATGAATTCTCGCCGTGTAACATGTTACATTACACCTCGTAACGTCGGTCAGTACCCAGCTTTAGGGCTCCGAACCATATTAGATATCAGCACATTTTTTACGTATTCAGAAAGGTTTAATTCTCGATTTTTGAAATATCCGAGATGGTTAAAATGCACCTGTTGATGTTGAATTTCAGTGGACTGGGAACGCATATGACGCATTTTTGCCACATACTTAAATAATGTTTATGGTATTTCAAAGTCAATAGCCACCGAGCGTATACTTTTTTTTTCCAACAATTACTTCGTTGTAATTACTAGCGGTTTCCATTAGTCAACCAACCCCGCATATGTTGGCCTACCATCAGGTCCACTCAAATCTGTGTGGTTCTTTCCTCAAAAGACCATTTCAGACACCAATCTACATGGTCCTCAAATGATCTGACCAAGATTATATCCGTATTTTATATACACATTGACATTGATGAATTTTATATATACTATGACATGAATATTTACTTTGTTAAGTATTATATTGTTTTAATTAAGTATTGTAAATGTGAAGACTATGTGGGTTATTGTTTATTTTTGTTTTTACTCAGTTAGTTTTCATCATTGTCTGGCAGTTCGAGTAATTTATGCGGCCTACCCGAATGTCCTTTCTTTGGTATTGTACGTTGAATCGTTGAGCTCCTCAAGTTCTGAGTTGCGCTGCACGACTACTGACAAATGCGTGCACTGATTGGACAGGTCCCCTCAATCTGTGTGATTCTTTCATCAAAAGATCATTTCAGGCACCAATCTACATGGTCTTCACATGATTTGACCAAGATTATGTCTGGACTTTAAAAGAGACTGTGACCTCTGAGTTTGTTTCGGCCTTTCTTCTCAGAGTAGTCAGTTACGAAACACCGACCTCATCTAGTTTTTTTTTGTTTTTTTAAATATGTTTGACGTGTAAAAGTGTTTGTACAAACCTACTTACAGAAAATAAATCATTTATCATTTATTTATCATCCCCGCGCGGCCATTTTGTAAACCGGAGTCCGTGGACACGACTCATAACATTAGTAAAGAAAATATATGGCATTAATCAGTACAGTTTAATAACCGTACTTCCCAATAGTGAAAACTACAAAACCTTTCGATATAATATACTGCAAACAGTATCGATGTCGTTAAAAGTATTTACGTTTGCACCTGAATTTTGAAAATGTCGCCGTTGCTCCTAAAATGCGTGTCTGCATCGCGCCAGACGCGTAACTGAGCATCGCCTCACGTCACACTCACAGTATGATGGACATCGTATTATGACGAATATTTTAGTAGTTATAGCCTATTAGTCAACCTGCCCCTGTGGTCAACCAACACCGGTCTACCAACTACACCCCCACCAGGGGAACCACATAGGCAGAAGGAATTATTGCCAAACTTCCTTGTCTTCGTAGTCTTTAATTTTATAATATGCTTTTTAGGGTTCCGTAGTCAACAAGGAACCCTTTCAGAATGTCCATCCGTTCGGCTATCTGTCTGTCCGCGGCTTAGCTAAGAGTATCTTAGTAATAGAAAGCTGTTATTAAGCACGGGTATACAATACATATTATTATTACGAGTAATCACGCCGACAAAGTGGTAAAATAAAATCGTTCGTTCTTGGTCTGCACGCAAATTGGGGATGATATCTTTTTTTCTCGTTTATCCCATGGTAACGTTGAATAGGCCGTTAAAAATATTGTGGGTCAATAAAAACCATTTCTAGATTCAGGGATCAGTTTGCATAATATTACGCTTTATTATTATTAAGCTTTAAAGTACTATTTTTTGTTAGAATCAAGTGTGAGCATAAACAATAAAATGGTTCTTTAGGGATATGTGAAAACATACATGGCAGTAGTATATACAGCGTACTACAGTGGCGACATTAATTTGACACACTGGTAGGGCTAGTGGCCAGTAACCATAAAAAAAATAATATGTAAATATTTTATGTTATTTTTTTTTTATATATTATATTAAGATAAATAGTTATAAGTTTTCCCTAAGGTGCTATTTTAGAAAATTGTAAATGCATCAATAAATATTAATGTTTAATGAAATTAAAATATTTTCTCAAAACGTAAAGGCGAAACTGTATACGTGTGTTAAATTATTGTCGCGACTGTAGCGGCACGGTGTATAACAAAGTTAAAAGGAAAACTATCACAGCTAAGTAGGCTTTACAAGTTAACTAGTAATAGTCGACCAACTTACATTTGCAGTTGGAGAATTGGCCGTGACGTATATCGATGAATGGGAGAACGTGTTTTTCAACTACTATGTTGAATTTGTTTTTGGGATAATTTCATCCCAACTACGGAACCCTTAATTGGGCGTTGTCTGACACACAATTGGCCGGTTTTTTAATGAGGACACGTTTGATGTGAGTTTTGAACTTACCATCGCTACGTTCTGTAACCGACTTTGGCAAATTTTTATAAAAGCGGATACTGTTGATAAGAAACGATTTGCTTTATTTTGTAATTTTTTTGGGTATCACAATTTCATGTTTACTACGTGTATTTATATTATGGAAATCGCTTCTTATTTTGAAAAGTTCCTAAGTTTTTGAGAATTTATAACGTACTTTCTAAGATATAAAGAGAAGGCAGAGTTAGTACATCAACTTCTATGTTTTTTTTTTCTAAGGGACTCCCGAGGACCCATTCTATAGATCGCGTGGATTGCCTTTTTTTCTTACTGCATTTGCAGCTGAACTTAATTTACATGAAAGAGCTCTAATGTGGGCGCTATTGCAATTTCGAATCTGGAGTAATTCTTAGAAATACAGTTTCCGTAATAGCATCTAGTTTCTTCCCATCAAGTTTTAAATTTAGAACCACTTGGGGTACAGATTGGTAATAAGAACTTAAGAATTTTGTTTTTTTTTATATTAAGTGAGACATTATTAGCTGCGAACCATTTCGAAAGAACAGACAGACTATCGTTGACATGTAAGACATCCGTATCTTTTCTATCTATTTAAAAAATAAGAGAACTGTCATCAGCGAATAGAATATCCGATAAGTTAGCTATCATGTAAGGAAGATCATTAATAAAAACTAGAAATAGGAAAGGGCTAAGAATTCATCCTTGAGGCACGCCCATCTTTACTGGAGACCCCGAAAACGTACGACCCATTAACGTTTAGCTTTTGCTGCCTGTTTGATAGATAGAAAAGAACAAGTTCAGCAGCTTAACCACAAATTCCGTAGTGTTGGAATTTCCAGATCAGTGTTGTGTGGTCACCGCAGTCAAACGCTTTTGAGAGGTCACAAAAAATGCCAATTGTATCCTGGAACTTCTCCCAGGATTCCAAATTGTGACTGATGAGTTTTACTCCTGCGTCAGTCACCGATCTACCTTTCGTTTTTTGTTTCCCTTGTTATCTACAATCGGCTGCTTAGCCATAATTAGATGTGGTTTGGGGTGGGTTTTTTTCCTCTATCCATCTACCTTTCGTGAAACCAAACTGGGGACTATATAAAATCCCATTTGTATTAAAATGTGACAACATCTGGTCTAGCATAATTTTTTCATACATTTTACTCAATGCTGGTAGCACACGTCTATAATTAGTAGATCACTTTTACTACCCGATTTGAAAATTGGTACTATTTAATATGTTTAGTTAAAGTCATAATCGTTAAAAGAGTGCATTCATCGCACTCTTTTGAATATCTTAGAATTGTTTTCCGACATATTTATCTTGCTCTTGATCTGGCTTGATGAGAAATCAATAATTTCGCATGTACTGTATTTAATTGTATGGAAAAACCAAAGAAACAATGTGTGGACATTTACCTCATTTACTGAAAAACCGACCACAAATGGTGTTATTTGCTGATGACACATCACTGATTTTTAAAATAAGCAGACATGCACAGGAGCTTGACGACGTAAATAACGCTATGCTTATGGTCCATAATTGGTTTACCGTAAATAATTTGGTATTAAATGAGAAGAAAACTAAACGTATAAGATTCGCGTTAGGTACCGAATGTTAGAAGTAGTGAATGTAACGTTGTATTGAACAAAGAGATACTAGAATTCGTCGAAAAAACTGTTTTCCTGGGAATCACGCTTGACTATAAGCTGCAGTGGAGTCCTCACTTAACATCACTTGCAGGGCGGCTAAGTTCAGCCGCCTACGCTGTTTGGAAAATCCGCCAATTAACAGACGTGGATACAGCGAGACTGGTCTATTTTAGTTACTTTCATAGCATCATGTCTTACGGTATTTTTCTGTGAGGACGGGCTGCAGATATTGTTTCTATCTTTGTTCTGCAAAAGAGGGCTATCAGAGCCATCTACAACCTCCGCAGACACGACTCTCTAGGGGACCGTTTAAAAAAATATCATGACGGTACCTTGCCAATACATTTAAGAAAATATTATGTATGTTAGAAAAAACCTACATCTTTTCAGTAAGATACGTGACAGGCATAATTTTAACACTAGAAATAGGAAAAAATTAGATCAACCACGTTTCAGGTTGTCAAAAGTACACACTTCTTTTATGGGGTACTGTGTAAAATGTTATAATAAAATACCACTCGATATTCTTCAACTAAATGAGATGAAATTTAAAACGTGCTTTAAACGCACACTATGTAGACAAGCATATTATAGGTTGGATGATTATATCGTAGATGAAAATGCTTGGCTTAATGCTGGTCCTGCTCTACAACCACTAGGCTCACTTGTTAAAATTATAATATTTGGAAGAGATGCTTCCCCCCTTTTTTATGTTCTGACATTACAATCTTATTTATTATTTAATGTAATCAAGTTTTAGTTGTTGAATGCTTCAATAGGTAATTAACGTTTTTCCTTTTGCTAGTAACATTTTATTAATCTTTGAATTTCTGCATTGCAAGCTATAGTTTCGTATAATTTAAAAGCATTTTTTTTCCATTTTTGTAAATGTGAGTACCATGGAGCCGTTTATTATTTTATGATGTATGTTGACTTAAAAAAGTTTGGCAGTTAGGAGTATGTCATGCTCACTTAAATGTCTAGCTGATGGTGGCGCGTGTGTTGGATCATTCGGTTCCCTACAACATGGTTGAGCTGGATGGTGCTGATCCACGCGTCATGTTTGTGAACGGGCGCAGTCAGTTGTGAATGGTCATCTCCTATCTGCCAGGGCTTATTTGTAATCTTTTATATTTTGTATTGTTTTTAAATAATTTACTTTTTTACATGGTTCTCACTTATAGAAGCGACAAGAATAATGTACCCAGGATTTTGTAATATCTTGATTTAAAAGAGTGTCCTTGGAGTTTCTTGCCTATTATTTTCCATAGTGATCTACGTTTTGGAATGAGCCTTAACTTTCTGACTAACTGACCGACTCTTTGACAATTCAAAAGTGCCTGTAATAGGTTTAATTGAAATAAATGCTTTGAGTTTGAGTTTGAGTTTGCATGAAGCTGAGGTTGCTGTTATTCTAGTCGCTTCATTAAATATACATTTTAAATGATTTAAATAATGTTATAAGCTTACATTTATCCGGTGAATTAACTTATACATTAATATTTAGGTCACCATAAACAAAAACTAATTTATTATAATTATATTTACACTAGATACTACACTAAATGACTTACTACTAATACTCGTAGTAGCTTTGCAGTTTGGCAGATTTGTTATATTTGTATTATGTTAAAATAAAACTATGTAACATTCAGGATAAAAAAAAATACAAATTAATACAAAAACAAAAGGACACTTAGGCGTCGAAGTAATTACGAAGGTCGCAGCAGGAGGACTTAAAGGAAAACGATATTAAGTAAAAATTATAATATAAACTTAAGCTAATTCCTAAGTCTAGATTCGGACAATGCTAGTACCGAAGTGCTGAAAATTAGTTATCTCTAACATTACAATTATAACGATTAATAGACGTCGATGCGTCATCAGCAGAGTTGGAAAGGTGAGCGTTCGGCGACACGAGGCGTGAATTCGTTGATTCAGCAAAATGGTGTATAGCGATTTTATGTGGAATCATCCGATTGACGTAATTAGTTTATCATGTCGCTATTCAGATTATTTGGTGTAGGCAGGGTATGTAACAAAGTACTCGTCCGCATCGCTGTCAATATTTACTATTGTATCAAGAAGAGAATTTGTATATCTCACAGTCAAATTATTTGTCAGGAAAAGTGAAATGTAATTTAATTTCAACAAAATAAATTAATTTATTCTGTAATGATTAAAATAACAATTAAAATATTTTAATATGTTCAAATTAATTCGGGGTTTTATGATAATCTTAATATTTTAATTCGTTTTGTGAATTGGGGCAACGATTATTGAATTAAAATCTTATTTATAGCGTATCCAAACTTGCTTTGGTATAACTAAAGAGAGATAAACTCTGTTTAAGTGTGTGTACGCACAATGCGGTCTGTTTTTATATTAAAAACCGGACAAGTGCGTGTCGGTCCATGCACAATGAAGAGTTCCGTAGTTGGGATGAATTTATCCCAAGAATAAACTTAACATTGTAGTTGAAAAACACCCATACATTGATAATTATATTATAAGTCACGGTCAATTCTCCAACTGCAAATGTGAAATTGTAATCGCGCTAAAGGTCTGAAAATTCTTTATTTGATAAAACTACATATTAAGAATTTTCAGACCTTTTCCTTTACTTTAGTTTCGGAAGTCGCTATTTTTGGTTTTCTTTGTTTTGTATATTGCTAAATTGTCATCCATTGCCGAAACAAAAAGTATTTGCTTTTTTTGTTTTTTTTTTAAATAGGTTGTTATTTTTTTTTAAGTAATTTTTTTTTGTTTATTTGATAACTCTTCGCTCATTTCGGTAGCCATGAAGACAGTAAGAAAGAAAGAAAGAAAAATAATTTTAATTGTCACAGAAAAAACGTGCGTACGAAAACATAATAAGTAATAATACCCGAAGGTTACACAAAACAGATCTAAGTACTATCACAAACTAACTAATAGCCAGAAGCTGCACGTCATGACTGTGACAAGAAGGCTTGCACTCAGCATGATGCTATGCTATGGGGGACCCACAGCACAGCGCTGATTTTCAGTGGTCACCCAGGCTTGATAAGTTGTACATAAGTAAATAGGTAACAAAATAAAATAAACAGTAAGTACTTAGAATATAATGCATATACAACCAATTATAAGAATAAACAAAGTACACACACAGTAACACAGTACTTAGTAATGCATAACCTACGATGACATTGATGGCCAAAAATGCCGTCGCAGGTCACTGCACTAATATCATCAACTTCTTTACGATTATATCTACAAATAAAATACCACACTTATTGGTACTCTGAGAACAAAATTGATATAACGCCGCCATAACCCGCCGTACGTTTTCCCCTTACAAAAGCCAGCTGGGAGAAAGTTATTATTTCTGTAAAATTGGCACCTACCACCTGTGTTATAATAACATTATACTGTGCAATATACTGCTCGTATATAAGCTTGACATATAATGTAATATTTTCCTTATAGCTTCCTTGGTAATATCGGTTATGGAAATCGAATGGAACGTGAGTGTTTAACAGTTGAAGTGGCTTGGCTACGTGGCTGATCGATTTGAGTGGTTGACTTGGTTACCCTGGACGTGAAAATTTAGTTGACTTTGCAAAGCATGTTCAACTATGTGTTCCACCAGTTTTGAAAATTTAATTGGTGAACCATAGTTATTTGATCACCAATGATGACCATCTTTTGGCCCTTAGCAATTATTTTACAGATCAGTGGAGCACGTCTTCGTCTGTTATATGTTACTATCAGTTATTATCCCTTTCCCCTTACCAAAATCCATACATTGTTTCTTTCCATACACTTATTTGAGTTAGTGGCAATAGGCTCGCCCTCTATTACATCTCATTTATGAAATCTTGTGTGTAAACTTGACTGTGGCAAGTGTTCAAGACACAAGGAGCTGTTAAATAGCTGATGAGATAAGACTATGTATATTTTTAAAAGTTGTATTTCTTGTGCGAGTCTCAAATAAAATAGTTGTCTTTCTTTCTTTAAAAATTAATAAATTGATTGCGAGTGTATTAAGGCTTCTACATACCGGTGCGACTTGTCGCACGATGCGACGCGGCACAAAGGCCCCGCGTGTCGCGGGACGAGCGGTGCCTTTGTGTCGTATCGCGTCGCGCGACAAGTCGCCCCGGTATGTAGAAGCCTTTACAAAGTAAAATAATGAAGTAGGTTTCGTGTTTGTCTAAAAAGTAAGTGCTTATGTTATCATCAGCCTGTAGCAGTCTTCTGTTGAACATAACCCCTCGAATTGTATAGTTGATAACGAAATCTTTATTATTAATAGAGAGATTTTAATATCAAAAGACTTCATTATATTTAACTTGAGCCCAGGTAAATTGACAGATAGCGGCTTTCATCTTAAATTGTTTGATAGTAAGCATTTTTATTTAATATTTTATCATTAGGTACCTTGTTAGGTTAGGTTAAATAATGACCATTATTAAAATACAAGCTTTCTCTCTCAATCTTCATTTGTTTTGTGAATATTTACAAACAATAGTTCTATTTGGCGTTGGATCTCAAGGAAAAATATTGAATGTAAACCGTACACCGTACAACCGTACCGTACCGTACTGTTTGTACGACCTTAGTTACAAAAGCTACAAAAATGCTATTTTGAAAGGAAGAATATGCCAGCCAGCTGATTGTAAAAGTGTTCCTCTTAAAGTTCTAATTCTCTACACCGGCGATGATATTCTCCATATTCGAGTTTTTTTTTATGAATTTCATGTACCCACATTATTTTCCTTTTTCTTGCTCTTCTTTTAAAAATAAGTACAAATAATTATTCTTCGTCCGTATACGAATGATCCGACATTTTGAATCAAACTGCAACCCTCCTATATTAATAGAATGTACTCTGTGCTGCAACCGCTGCCACCTAGCTAGGTACGCCCCGTCACCACGGCCGTGCCGCGGCCGCCGCCGCCCCGCACCCGCGCTTTGTGTGAAAGCCATAAGTTGGAATAATGGCTTTTTAAATTTAGTGACTAAAGTGTTGTAATCCATTGTGTCAGGTATTCTTCGTACAAAAATCATAAATTTAAATATGTAATGTATATTTTTCAAAAAGATATGATAATATAGCGATATATAGGTGTCAACACTTTGTAAAAAACCATTCCGTGTTTACAAATACCGTGTCTTGTATTTCAGAAAGATGCCTGCATAATGGTGATGTTCTTCAGAAAGGTCAGGTGCGTAGTACTACCGGCGTGCGTGTATGACCGATATATGAACGTAAACGAAGCAAAGTAGTATGTAAGAATCGTAGGTCTGTGTGGTGCCGGACGTAAAGGGTCTGCGTGGTGCCGGACGTAAAGAATAGCACTCTCCTATTTCTTCCCGTGGGTGTCGTAAAAGGCGACTAAGGGACTTACTAGAGAATGGGCAGCAGCCTTCTCTATGCATTTTAACACCATACTGCGATCGCCAACCCACCGGCGAGGCCTATGTCCAGCATTGGACGTCTTTCGGCTGAATTGAAGGATCGTAGCAGGCGTTCTGTAGTTTCTGCCTACCCCTGGGAAAAACACGTGAGATTATGTAAGTAGGTGTATGTATGCTCGCAACAGTATCTCATGTATCTCGATTTAAAACTAGATTTATGTCAAGTACCTAGGTCTCAAATGTATCAATTTAAATTCTAGATTCACGACTGAGCATCGTTCTTGAATACTCAGCTTTATTCTTAGTGACGTGGTTTCTGAATAGAATAGACCCTTTCATTGTTGTGTTTACTTAAGTTTCAACACAGCACACACACTTTATATTTCTTTTCTTCGCGTGGGTATCGTGCGGAAATGGGTTAAAGGATTATGTCACGAGAAAAGCATTCTCCTATGTGGCAATATAGATAAATTCGTTTGCCGAGCTTAGATGATTGGAAAAAATAATTCATGTCAGATAATATGAGGTCTTTGAGGAGGGTAGGATAGGATAGGTAAGTAATGAAGGTTTTATGAACTGTTAAAAATATTTATAATAAAAGTCGAGGTACCCCACGCTTATGTAGTGAATGTTGGGTGTGGCAAAAGTCGAGGTACCCCACGCTTATGTAGTGAATTTTGGGTGTGGCAAAAGAAGCATGATAGTTTCTACTTTTATGCTACATAATTATATAAAATTCAGGTAAAAACATAAAATAATAAAAAAATTACAATAATTTCATTAATCCCTCTCACAGTATTTCTGGCATGCCAATAAAATCTTAAAAATCTTTTTGACTATGAATAATAGGCTGAAAAATTATGTGCTTAGGCAACGGTGCGGTTTAAAAGAAGATCTACTGACAACATTTTATAAGAGTATTCTTAGATGGTTTGGTCATGTTCAAGAAATGAATGGCGACTAACAACAGGTATTTACAAGGCAGATGTGAGTGGAAACGCCGAGAGAGGATGCCCTAGAAGGCCTACTTGAAACCTAATTGTTGGTGTTCTTCAGAAAGGTCAGGTGCATTGTACTCGGAACAGGCGTTCGTATATGACCAGATTTAGGGACGTAAACGAAGCAAAATGAGTATGTAAGTAGCGTGGCAGGTGGCGTTCTATAGTTTCTGCATACCCCCGTGGGAAGAAGGAGTGAATTTATATATGTTTTTATGTTTTGTAAAATAACATAGCATTACATTCGTATTCTCCGAAGGGTTAGGCAGAGGTGTACCTACCTAAAGTACACCCACATTAAATTTCGACAGTTATGTTCAGGTCCCATGTAATAGGGGGCGAGCCTATTGCTACTAACCGGGCTAAAGTTCAGACTTCGGATTACATAATCAGTCTATAATGTTCCCACTGCTGCTGCTGGGACCCAGGCCTCCTCTCGGTGAGAGGGAGTGGGCTGTAACCCACCACGCGGGCCCAGTGCGGGTTGGTAGATGTCACATGTCGTCGAATGTTTGATTCTAGGACATGCCGGTTTCCTCACGATGTTTCCCTTCGCCGTTTTGAGAGCAGTGGTGATGTTATTATTTACACAAAGTAAAGTGCCTGCCTAGGTTCGAACCCAAGACCTCGACTCGTAAGTCGGGGCCGGTACCACTGGGCCACCACTGCTCTGACTTGGGATGGTAACTGAGAAACTCCAGACAGAAAACCCAATAACACTTTGCCTGACCCGGGAATCTAACCCAGGACCTCATGTCCTGTTGGGCAGCGCTGTTCATCTATTGATTGCAAGCGCTGTGTAGTAGTTGCGACCAATAGACCAAACAAGACAATTTTTTATAAAAATGATAAAATTATTTTCCATAAAAATACAGATGGGAAGGTGTACATTGTATACAACTGCTTGTACATTAAAATCTGTACTCAAGTATGCCTCCCTGCCTCTTAGTTTAAGCGGCAGGGAGGCATACCTGGTTAGGTGAACCTGTATCTTAAGAGACAAAAAATGTGGCTGGTGTTTGTATATCGTGGTTTCTTACGACTTCCACGCGATTGAAGTCGCGGAGAAAAACTAGTTTATAATAAAAGTCATGGTATGGATGAAAAATTCATAAAAATATGTCATGAAAATAAACTTGTGGTGTAGTACATTAGGGTGAAGATGTAGCGATCATTGTGCCGATAGTAGTTATTGCGATTAGTCAGCTAAGAGCTTTTCCTAAAGAGGCTTCTTTTTTTTTAGGGTGGGAAATTATCAAATAACTTCTCCGGAGCGGGAGGGCGTGTCAGATTTTTACTGACTAAAACCCACCCGTGTTCCTTCATTTGGCTGTGTGCCACGGCCACGATATCCTTTTCGGACAAACTCGCAACCCTGGGAGGCATTGGCCCTAATGAACCCCGTCAATTCGTGCTGACATCTTTTTGAGGCGCGCGTAGAACATAACGCGCCGTCGACCCGGGCCTGGTCCTTATCGGACGGCGAGCTACCCATCGCTCACCGTCCGCAGGCCCGCGCCTACGGGTAGCGGCCGGAAATCGGCTTGCGACCCCCAAAGCCCCGGTCGTCACCTGCGGCGACTAGGGGCGTGAGGGCGCAAACCCTGCCTCACCCTAAAGAGCCTGAATTTGGGTTTCAATTCAAATTAAATATTTTTTATTTCACCCTATCTCTGCTACTCCTGCCCGTGTCTTCGTTCGCGTGAAACTTCTTGTTCCCCGCCCCAGACCGTCGCGCGTTGCATCGCATCGCCCACCCGAGCTATTACTTAGCGTTCTTTCTAACTTTTTTTCGTATTGCTCGGCTCCTAAGGGTCGTAGCTTGATGTTTAATAGCTTATAACCTTCCTTAATGATTGGGCTATCAAATGCAGTCGGATTAGAAAATATTTTTTTTCAATCCAACTGGTAGTTCCAGAGATTAACGCGTTCAAATAAACAAAAAAACAAACTCTTCAGCTTTAAGGCTCGTCCAGACTGGCGCGATATCGCGGGCGTGACAGTTTTCATAGAAATTGTGCTACTAGAGTCGCGTTGCGCCCGTCTGCGGTAGGTATCTGTTTTTTATTCATTTATTTTCGAACAGTGATGTTTATTCTTTAAAGTAGCAATGTCAAATATTTGTCAGTTCTAGGCAAGCTAAGAACTCCTTTTATTTAAATAAATAATTTGTAGTGGTTAGGTACCCTAGATAGGTACTTATTTATTTATTAAAACATCATGCACAAGTAAAAAAAATACTGTACAAAGGCGGACTTAATGCCTGAAGCATTTTCTACCAGTCAACCTTAGGGTGATGCAGAGACAAAACATGGTAGGTGCAACATAGGGGATAGATAACTCGAAAATCAAAAATATATACTAATACATACTACGTTACTACGTTATACTTATCATTTAGATATTTAACTTGTTCTTTATTATGTTCTATAATAACAGTAATAGGTGATACTTTTGTTATAACTACATGATTTGTGTTAAAATGAACGATAATTTTTAATCAATTAAATTAGTTTCGTTTACCTAAGCTAATTAACATGACTGATACTTTTTAAAGTCTCAAATGTTTTGAAACGGTAACGTGTATTTAAACATAATTAGATCACTAAACTGTACAATCATACTTTACACATTTGTAGCTACGAGTACTAATATAGGTAAAAACAATTAATTCGTTTTAGAGCACTCTACGAAGCCGTGTTTGAACTAATTGCGGCACGTTCTAATATTGTGTTATAATAAAGATAGTATGACCAGCTCGTCATTATCATCGTTGACAATCAAAACTAAGACACACACACATACACTATGTTGTGTGGCTATTTAGTTTGTGCCATGTAAATGTTTTTTCTTTCATTATTCATAAGTTTGAAAATGTCGTCTGTTTGACAGTGTCTGGCACTGCGATTGTTTAGTAAGTGCGTTACGCTATTACCCGCTGAATAAAAGCCTCCTTTCTTCCGTCTCATGATCTACCCTTTGCTTAATTAAATAATGGAGTGCTATGTTACTGTATTTATTCGACAAATGTGGCATCCAGCAGTGAATAGTGGCAACCCTTCTCCACCAATGAATGTAGTAAGAGATGACTTAGAGATTACGTCTAGAAGATAAACACCAAGTAGCAATGTCAATTTATCTTCAAATATCATAAACCAAAATCACTACTGTATCTGCCAAATGTGGTGATTGTGATTAATTTTGCATTTTAGTCGTTAATTGTAGGAACGATTTGGAATGTTTTTTATTACAACACAATGCTTTGTGAAGCAGGTAAATTATGATGTACGGTTTCTGCAAAAACACTGCCTCTGTTTTGTTTCAAAACAAAGAGTGATGGCAGTCTCACTTGCTCGAGTACCTATTCACCAAAGTATTTCACCATAAGGAACCGGGGCTCAGAAAACAACCTACTGGATGATTTGTTTTAATTAAGAAAATTTGCAGAGTTAATGAGAAAATTGTTAAAAAAATACACTTTGTTACGACAAGGAAGTGACGATAAGCTGTTTAAACTCCTGTTACGAAAATGTAATAGAATAAATTGTAATAGTTAAATTGATAATAATTGTTGTGTTTAGAGGTGGGTAATTAAAAAAAAAATCCTTCAATGCAGTTTTAATACGCTTGAAATGGGTTTCTAAGACCAACTCTTCTTATTACACAGCATAGCTGTTATAGTATAATTCATTCTTCAGAAATATTTAAATAAATTGTTAGCGGTGTTGATAATGACTGGTAGGAATTATTCTCATAAATTCTTATTTTTATTATCTAAAGAAACATTAAAGTTTTAAAAGTTGAAATGTTTTAACGTACGCGATAACTTTTGTTCCAATAAAACTTTACAACAACGTGAAAAGCTATAAATACACAATTATTCTATACTTTTAGCAAATCAAAAAGGTACCACATACCTTTCGAATGACGATCACCATAAGAAGAATATTCATCAACCATCAGTAACCAATCTTGAAAAAAAAATCACATTAAAAAACAAATCCCACTGCCCACTGGCACTCGATAAACCGAAATTCAAAAAATGAAATACATATCCGAAACTCGGAAAAGTTTTAAATATGGAATGTGTAGTTCGCAAGCCTTCGGTCGGCTTCGGCGAGAGGTGTATCCCGTTCGGCGGTCGGGTAGCTACTGGCGTAGAAGCCTACCCCTAGCGCCCTAGCCCATTGAAACTTTTATAACCGTATTTTATGCAGTGGCTCAGTTTCGCGCTGTCGTGTGTCTTTTGAACTTCGAATCTTCAGTATCGGCACGCAATTTGACCATTTGATAGGGAGGGTAGTGTTGAACGTGGTTGAAGTAGTGGCTAGCGGAGTGCGGAAACGGGGCGCTCTCATGCTTGAGTGCTGAGCGTAGTAATTCTCTGCGTTTTATAGTAGAGGAGCGTGTGTAGTAGAATCACAATTCTTCCTCTATTCAGAACGACTACACCTTGGGAGTTATCTGTGTCATTTTACGAAGGTTTTCTCGTAAGTTGGCATTGTCAATGATTATTTGGACGGACGAAAAAGATGATGCTTGTTAAAACATAGAGAGAAAAATAGAATAGAATGATGGTGTGTTAGGTATTCTTTGTAGACGTTAATTATGAGAACGCCGATGGAGGGAAATTAAAATGTACTGATGATACTATTTAGTAGGTAATACACTACTTTTGCCATGCCTCATTTAAATGCTAAGAGAATAACTGAAGCAAGTCTCATTTTCTTCCTGGCATTTCATACATTACAAGGTCTGTTTTATACGGCAGTCCTGTTTAGTACTTATTAGTACTAAACAGGACTGCCGTATAAAACAGAAGTATCCACTTCTTTTCATGTATTTATTTAAGTTTCTATGTAAAACATAAATTGCCCTCATTTGCCTCTCATGATGAGCTTTATCACAAAAACTTTATATTACCCGGTTAATGTTAACTCAGGGAAGTTAATGTAGGTTTTGTAGTTACTTTTTATTGTTATACGTGTGTGTAAGTGTATGTTTTGTTCGCGGTTTTACTCTTGTTTTATTTGTTGTTACTCTCATTTCATAGTTCAACACTGCCTCGTTGGTCTGGTGGTCGCAAGCAATACCGCCAAGCATGAGTTCCTGGGTTCGATTCTCGGGTCGGGCAAAGTGTTATTAGATTTTTCCATCAGGATTTTATCAGTATCAACCCGGAGTCTGGATTTGTGTCCGTTTGATGGCAATACCCTTGCTCCCTAATACATGGGACTAGCGAAACGTGAGCGTACTATAGGTACAGCTCTGCCTAACCCTTTGAGGAATACAGGCGTGATGTTATGTAGGTAAACTTGGTTTTTAGAAGGAAAGCATTGTAAACAAAACCGGTCCACAGCGAGTCAGACTCACGCCTGGAGGAATCCCCATACGTATATAATATGATGTTGATGATTTCTGAAAAACTGTGTTATTTAGAGACATCGTTTTATTTTTCCTGTAATCTTTACATAAGCTTCTATCATATAGAATATTTTCAGATTTTTATCTATGCAAACTTCGGAGATAAGGAAATAATTTTTTCATCAAAAGTCGGAAACTATGCAGTTTAAAATAAAAATAAAATGTTTGAGAATGTCCAAACAGCGTTCTTACATAATTATGATATTTCACGCCCTACTTCAAATTTTTAAGACCCCCTTTCAGTCCCATTTGCAAAAAAGATATTTTTTTTTTTAATTTCTTTCGTAGTTTTTGAGTTATCCAGGTGTGACAGACAGACAGACTTAGTCTCACCATAAGGGTTCCTTTTTACAATTTTGGTACGGAACCCTAAAATGAAGAACCAGATTTAACCTTTTGTATTTCGTAATTACAGAAACAAATAGTTATTGTGTCCCGCTTACATCTGCGTTCATACGAAAGGCTCAGTTTTTCTTCTTCTAGGTATAAGATATTTGAGTATACTTAAGTTATCTGGGTCGAAATCAGCTATTTTCCTTCTTTTGTTGAGGTACAATCAATTATATTTCTAGTCAGTTAAACAATATTAAATCGAACGTAATCGAAAATAACTCACGATACCTTCGAAATTACTAAATAAATATAGGCTTGATTCAGACCTACATTTACCAAGTAATTACACATCAATTAATTATCAATGTGTAGCTCACAAACGAGACTTCTACATTTCTAATAAGTTAGTATTTATGTTAAAGCTACCAGTTACATAAATTGACGATATTATATTATGTGTATTTAAGGGGTAGGGGAGCACCCAATTAAGTTTAAGATGGGATTACGCAATATTCTAGTAACTTGCATAAAAGTCTACAAGAAGCTTGCATGCTGCCAAAACAACTTAGAATGTGTGAAACAAGTGAGAATATCACAATGGCTGAATAGGCAAGCTACTTGCTTAACTACCTACTTTTGTGCAAGTAACTGGCTTGACCATTACTTCATCATCATTACTTCAGCCGAAAGACGTCTACTGCTGGACATAGGCCTCCCCTAAAGAGGGGGGTTGCCATAGTCGCCACGCTTGGCAGGCGGGTTGGTGATCGCAGTATGGTGTTAAAATGCATAGAGAATGCTGCTGCCCATTCTCTAGTAAGTCCCTTAGTCGCCTTTTACGACACCCACGGGAAGAAATGGGAGCATTATTTACGCCATGAGTATTCCTAGCTTTAGTGAAGTCAGTGGCAGGTTTGTGAAACGGTTCATTGTTATGGCATGTTATTTGTTTAGTTAAGAAGATAACCAGAGTTATGGGTCAACAACATGTACTCTACTAAGTTCTATAAAAAATCTTGACATTCAGCAATTAAGTCAATTTATATAAGTCTACTAATGAACATGGAAGTAAGACCAACTACATTTAGTTATCGAATAGTTCAATGAATCAATCAACTTAGCCTATCGTCGGCCACTGCTGGACATAGGCCTCTCCCAAACTGCGCCACAACACCCTGTCCTCCGCCTTCCGCATCCAGTCTGTCCCAGTGTCGTCGGTCCACCTAGGTACTATCGAATATTTGCAAAGTTATAATTGATAATAAATAAATAAATGATAAATGATTTTTAGGGTTCCGTACCAAAATGGTAAAAAGGAACCCTTATGGTAAGACTAAGTCTGTCTGTCTGTCTCACCTGGATATCTCAAGAATTACTAATGCTATCAACTTACAAACAAGAATTGTTTTAGATGACGTTTGCCCATCTACTTTGCAAAAAAGAAAAAAAATATACCTTTTTTGCAAAAGGGACTGAAATGAGATCTTAAAAAATTTAAGTGGGGCTAATAGGGCATGTGGGGTATCATATGAAAGTGCGCTGTTTGCACATTCTTAAACATATTTGTTTTTTTAGGCAGCATGGTTTCCGAGTTTTACCGTTCCCCCCCCCCCCCGCCTTTCTCCGAAGTTTGCATAGATAAAAATCTGAAATTATTCTATGTGATAAAGTGTACGTAAAGATTACAGGAAAAATAAAACGATGTCTCTTAATAGCACAGTTTTTCAGAAAACATCTACATCATATATACGTACGGAACCCTCGGTGCGCGAGTCCGACTCGCTCTTGACCGGTTTTTCATTTATGTAAGTAGGTTTGTACAAACACTTTTACACGTCAATCATATTTTAAAAACTAGATGAGGTCGGCGTTTCCTATCTGACTACTCTGCGAAGAAAGGCCGAAACAAACTCAGAGGTCACAGTCTCTTTTAAAGTCCAGACATAATCTTGGTCAGATCATGTGAAGGCCATGTAGATTGGTGTCTGAAATGGTCTTTTGAGGAAAGAACCACACAGATTGAGTGGACCTGACCAGTCAGTACATGCATTTGTCAGTAATAGTGCAGCCATATTAATTACCTACTAATTTATAATAAAATTATAATACCATAGGCAATATAATTTTTGATCTGGTGATAATATAACACAATCTCATTACCAGAAAAGTTGCCAAGACCGTTGTTGTCATTGTGTTTCCTCTATAACAGTCGACGTTTTTCTTATTAACAAGTGACGGACTTAGTAATAAAGTTATCTTCTTAATTATTGTATTGTTAAATTTTTAACCTCGTGTTGTTGTGCCCTAACAAGGTCCTTAATATTGTTACCTGGCTACAACCCTTTTTTTACCGACTTCACAAAAAAGAGGAGGTTCTCAAGTCAGTTGTAGTTTTTTTTTAATGTTTGTTACCTCAGAACTTCGTCTTTTATGAACCGGTTTGGAAAATTCTTTTTTATTAGAATGGATGGATAATTCCGGCTGGGTTCCGGATTCCAGATTGGTCCTATTTTTATCAAAATCCAGTTCTCATGTTGATATTCACGAGGAATTGAGAGAACTCCTCAAGTAGATATTATAGGCATATTATATAGCGATTTTTGTATTTTCATGAACAAGTCAATCATTTGCATTTAGAAAGTATAATTTGGTGAAGTGGAACTGATGAATGATAAGTATTTCACGGGTGGCGGTAAGATATCTCGATTAAGATAGTAAAGCGACTATGACGAAGCAAATTTAAATAAATGGATTTGATTCTGATCAAAATGGTTCCATCAAACTGATCTGAAGATGAAGCTGGAAGGTAGGCATTGGAACTCCGTAATAAAACAATGTTTTCTAGCCCTGTTACGGCTTATTGGAATTATCATAAGATGCACTCTAGCTTTAAATGATTTTTAACCGACTTCAAAAAAAGAAGGATGGAGATCTCAATTCTTCTTGGTTTATATAGATTTATTATACACATATGTCTGGGCTTAACTTATTTGTTTATAAACCGATTTTTATGATTCTTTCATCTGGTAGAGAAAGCCTACGCGAGTCAGTTGTTTTTTTTTTAAGTTTTTGTAACATCTTTTATACATTAAGGAACGCAATAAATAAATATAAATATGAATTGAAGTATCCATCCATGCGAATAGATCTTTAAGTATGGGCACTGTGCGTACTCGCTCATGATTAATTAGAATTAAATATAAATAGGTACCTTAAAAACATCTAATGTAATCTAAAACACCAAATGAAACGTTATGCCAATTTTAGCTACGTATAAATCGAAATTGCCTCAACAGTCGTGGGCGGTTTAGATACAAAAACCATTATATCGGCAATATTAGCAACAATACCTTCCTACGTACTAATGAAATCACGTCATTTAGCAATAAGAACACCTACGCTTAAGCCCTGAATACTCGTATTACGAAACTAAATTGTTAGCCAACGTCCTTACTGATTGCGATTATGATCATGAATAATTCTCGTGATATTTGACTGTAAAATATTAAGTCGATACATAGTATAGTATTCTATTCTATTTTTTGTTGTATGGCAAGCAAAGCTGGTGTCGACTATTCTGCTTTAGAGGCATGAGGAACAGGGTGTAAAATGCACTCATTCTCCATAGAAAAGTGAGGATCCTCCGACCAGTGCAGTGCGCTGTGCCAAGGTTGCTGATGAGGCTGTGGGTGATGACCAGGAATGCGCGTCAGCTGCATGCTGGTGGTCAGGATACCCGTAGAAGCCGTGGGTGCTGGCTGGCTGTGTGACTCGCCGCTCGAAAGCTTGAGGAAGTGATGATCATGATGACGTCACGCTGAAGTAGTTGCACGAAGGCTGCGCTGACGTTCATACTCGGGGTCACCAGTTTAGATGTATGAGGGTATAACAGGGTGTAAAGTTCACTCATACTCTATAGAAAAAGGCGGATCCTCCGACCAGACGGGTGTTGTGTCTAGTGGGCAACTGCCCGACGCCGACGGTTGATGTCGGGATGTTGTATATATGTTGTTGCGCGGTAAACTCTGCTTGCGCGATGCAGGATTTTGCGTGACGTCAGTGTGACGCGTTGTTCGAATGTGGCGATGTTAATGCCGCTACACTGCCAATGTCTAAAGTGAGTTGAGAAAACAAGTGTGCATGAAAATAAATTAAAAAAGAAAAAAACAATTAGATGTTGAGCTTACAATTGTCCAGCTGTCATCCGTAGATCTGTGATAGTCGTTATGGTAGTCCGAAGCCAGATAGTCTGACAACCAGTCGTACCAAGGGGTATCATGTTACCCAGTAACTGTATTCTGGAGGTCAGATAGGCCGTTACGCCATGTATAATACTGGTATTCAGCTGCATCTAATTAGACTGTAAGCTGACCCAAGAATAGTTGGGAAAATGCTGACCATTACGCGCAGCATTGTTGGGAAAAGTTCAATAGTAAGTGTAATACTAAACGGTGATCACTAATTTGGTAAAGATAAAATTGTAAAGGGTTAGTCAAAGCTACAGCTTTGTGAATCAGCAATGTTAAAGATAAAGTTTTTATAGCGAACAAATTCCTCATCTGAAAATCTGTTGTTATAGGCCAGTGTTCCAGCGCATCGCTATGAGCAAAACATTGCTTTGTGAAGTTTTTTTTTTGTATTTGTAGTTGTTTTGGTAAAAGGTACAATTTTAAGAGCTTATAAAATTCTCCACTGTATGGTATAAGGCCTCCTAATTTCAAACCTGCTGTCCGTTTGGAGCCTGACGTAAAGAATAGCACCATCCCATTTCTTCCCGCGGGTGTCGTAAAAGGCGACTAAGGGACTTACTAGAGAATGGGCAACAGCGTTCTCTATGCATTTTAACACCATACTGCGATTGCCAACCCGCCTGCCAAGCATGGCAATTATGGCAACCCCCCCCCCCCTTTGAGGGAGGCCTAATTCCAGCAGTGGACGTCTTCCGGCTACAATGATGATGATGATGATGAATTTCAAACCTTAGTATTCGATCTCCCTCGTAGTTTTACAATAAACAATAACTCATATAAAGTAAGATAAACAATAAGCTCCACTCAATACAAACATTTTATTCGTAAGACATGGAAAGAATACTGAGATTCATGTTGTAAGCATAAATATATTGCAAGATACGTTAAGATTATACTGTGCTCAGACATTAATATTGAACTTAAAAGAGTGTCTGTGGAGTTTCATGCCCGTTCCTCTCCATAGGAACCTACTACCCTTTGGAATGAGCAACTAGGTTCTTTTTGTGTCTGACCGACCCCTTGACAATTCAAAAGTGCCTGTAATTAGTATAATTTAAATAAACGCTTTGAGGCTGATGAGTTTGGCATTTTGGTAACATTTACTTTCAGAAATTAAATCGGTCCATTTTTGGTCAATATTCTTTGCTAAAGCCGATATAAGACGCTTCACTTTTGTGTTATTTTTTTGCGTTTTATTAGCTTTAATTTTAATTTGTTTTTTTCTCTTTCTCGATGTGAAAACACTTCAACTGAAAGAAAATTTGAACACAAAATGAATCAAAAGTGAAAAATGAATTAATTAGTGAACCGATCCAATTATAATGGATCGGCACTCGGCGGCATCTTTCACTCGTATACGGAATGATCGAAAAATGAAATTAAAAGAGCAAATGAACGTTATTTTCTGTATAATTTTGTCGTTGATGCGTGATCGTGGAATGAAACACAAACGAACCTTCACTCGAGTGAAGCGGCTGATATCGGTAAAACGAGATGTTTAGATTTGAGGCGAAAGCCTAAATGATCTCACTGCCATTTTGTCGCTAGATGGCGACACATCTACAATTTCGAACATTTTCAATTTTTACACCTAACATAGACATTTTTAATAAACAACTTTATTCTTAGCGAAACCTAGGGCATTAACTTGATTTTTTTAGATCATCACTGTGCTTGTTAACTGGTATCATACAAAGATTAGAACATAAAAATGATTTAGCCGCATGAATTTACTCTTTACACACACATGCAAAGTAAATAGTAGTAACTTCCGACTCCACTAGATGTCGTTTTATTCAAACATGGTTGGAAATTAAAATGTCCAGATGGTGTTAATTTAAAGAAAGAGGACCAAATTATTTATATGATGAATATCCTTACAGTATAGCAAAAACTGAAAACAAATATTAATTTACTAATTAAGCATACTTTAAATTACTAGAGGATTGATACGTTCTAATCTATTTCTTAATAATATAATTATTGGGTTATGCATACTTTTGTTTCTAGGCTCGATAACAGATACCTTTTCACCTTATCAAATTATTCAGATAAATTATTTTGGGTAATAAAGGTATATTGTACATAAATAGGTTGTTGTAATGTGACTGAACCCAAATAGTACCTAACGTGTAAATAAATTGTGACCTGTACTAAATAAATAAAAGATTATGTATTCAATTGTAAAGCGTTTTATTGTATCTTACTATAAATTAATAATATTTATCTATGGTTAATATTTTCATACAAATATCGTTTTATTTACTCTCACTGCATTTACCTAAATATTTTCTGGTTGGATTCGAACCATCGACTCGTACCACCACACAAAGATAACATACTTTTTTCAATATTTTGATATTTACAATTATGATTCTGAATTTAGTATTAGAAAGAATTATGTACGTAGATTACAATTTATGTAACATCACACGTAAGTGTAAGTATCTTACACAACAACACAAAAGTGGTTGCTAGCTAACCATAACATTTATGTTTCAAGAATACCCACTTATTATACAACTTTGAACAATAAATATTCTTTTACAATTGAATTGTTTGGCTGGTACCTAAATACATGAGTGAAACATATGTACACAGAAAAATCTTATAAACTAACAAATAACATAAACTATACATCGCTACGTACAAAAATAGCATAATAATTAGTCTATAATGTTCCCACTGCTGAGACTCAGGCCTCCTCTGAACAGTGGTGATGAAATAATTTACACAAAGCAAAGTGTCTGCTTGGATTCGAACCATCGACTCGTACCACCATACAAAGATACATAAAAAATACTATAATAAAATATCTTCTCTTCTACACGCTACTTTTTGCTGCGCCGCCGTCGCCGCGCAGTATCAATCTTCTGCTTGTCACTTTTTACTTCCATTTATATCATTTCCGTGCGATCTGAATCAATTGCTGGGAGACATAGTTTTCGCTGCAACAAATGAATTTACACAGTTTTGTTAGACTATTCTTACTGAACCCACACCTCAGAAACCTGAGGATTAAGTTAGGAAATGAGTAAGACTTATATTTTCATACCTTTTAATTCCTTGATGTCTAGACATTTAGCATTTTTCTCAACTCGTCTCAAAATAATTTCCGGCAGTACACATGTTTTGAAAAATGTTACCAACTTCGGCATCATAGCGTTGATAAATTCCTCATCCCGGTTAACTTCTATGACAGTCAATGGTCGGGTGACAGATATAAAGCAAATGAAGTAACATTTACTCATTTTGGTAATTCGCAATTGACCCTGGACCTAGAATCAAAATAATAATAGCTGAGAAACAATCCAAGAAATACATTATATTTATACATATGATGGAAGCCATATTATTTAACAGCTGCGAGAGGCGGCGACTAGATGGCGCTAGTGGAACGTGCACCATATACAAATCATTCATTCTATCGGATGTTTGACTTAAAAGAATTGAAGTCAATTGAGTGAAATATTGTAACGTTACCCCCCACTAGCGGATCGCCTTTATAAGGAGGTGCGCTATTGAGTCGGTACGCATTTTGAACGGATGCGTCTTGGTGCACGGACCACTGTCTCTCGACAGTCAGTACTGCCCGGATATTGGATATGGAACGCTGTCTCCGACAAATTAGTACTATACTTATTGCGGTGGGTGCATGGACCACTGTCCCTGACAGTCAGTACTGCCCTATGTGACCGCCACTACCATTATTAGTTATTTAATTAATTCAATTTAATTTCTATATTCTCTCGATTTAAAATAACTGATTGTTCGATTGAAATATATTTCTGTATTGCCATATCTGAGTATTACTTCTGATGTCTGAACCTATCCCGACACATACATGAACCAAGAAATAATGATCTTTGTTACTTACTTGATAATAATAATTATGCTTTTTGTTCATAACTAAAACATCATTTTCCAAATGAATAGGAAAATTTCTATTTTCTGATGCTTCTCTAATATATTGAGATTTCCTTTTCAAGGAGGGAAAACATTTTATTTCTACAATAGTATTTTCTGCTTCTATAATACCTGTAAAAAAGAACAGTTTTTAGGCCTACGCCACTGAACCAAATTAAAAAATCCACGTGACACAAGATCCATGGGGGCGGGAACCACAGGCAAAAGCTAGTTATTTGTATATTTTTATTATTGAATAATCTTACCATCAGGGCTAGCTGCTAAGAATCCAAAGTCTTCATCAATAAATAGACCTGATAGCCTGACAATTTTGCCATATTGTTGCATAAACATGCTCTTTGCAACATGTTCATTTTGTTGTCCATACATCATATCTTTAGTACAAATATTATTTTTTTAGAGAATGCATTTCACATGATGGTGACATGGTGTGGTGTGTGAAATCTGATTCGAAATCTTATGGGAATCTGATTTACTCACTAAAAATCATTAGAAGAATTTCCATGATGTCTTTTCAATGTTGCTTGCACTTTTTTCCGTGATTTTCGCGGCCCTGAATACATATGTCGTATATAGGCAAGTTTATTAGTCGGATTCATCTTAGGCAGAGTTGCAATTCAATCTGTATTCAAAAAGAATAATTAAACACAACAGCAAAAGTATCGTAATTATGAAATGCTTCAAGAAATTTGTATTAGTCAGAAATAACACCACCATTTGTCACCATCAATCAAGCTGTCAAGCTGTGTGTGAAAATTTGCAAAACAACTGACAGAACATGAGAACAGACCAATTAGAGATGTCCATTGACATAGAGATGTTAATCTGAGATCGATTGAGCAAAGAATCTATTTTTTGGAACAAATAAAAACGTTTTTTCAAATCGATATCTAGTACTGAATCGATACAGGGAATCGATATTTCACCCTAGAACATCAGTTTTTTGTTTGTTTGAATTGTTAAGAATTTTGGTGGCGGGAAAATTACGAAGCATATCCAGTGCAAATCCTTTTGCGTAAAAATACGGATTTTTTCCAGATATGAGACTAGTTAAATTCTTTTTGCTCATAGGTCGTTTTTTCGCCCTCGTAAACCTATACGTTACCCTGCAAGAAAGTGTCTCCTAGAGTTATATGAGTGGAACGTATAGTTGGTGCCCAATCTGCTGTAAATGTGCCCCTACATAAAAAATTGGTGCCCCTTGTCATTTTGGAAAAAAACAGAAAAAACGATTCCTGCTAGGGTAACGTTTTTCCAGCAGGAAAATTCTAAACCAATGATCTGAGAGAGACTTCTTCTGCCAGATAGAAGGATAACGAAAGGGTCACCTACTCAGCATATGCTGGGTGTAAAACACTCAGCGCTGCTTTTCAGTAGGCCCCCCGCAGTGACACACGGATGAGGGTAGTAGATAGTAAATAAATAATGTTATTTTTATAAATGGGTATTTAAAAGTGTGTAATAAAATAAATAATATACAATAAATATTTTTGTCACAGAGGATGACATAATTGTTGTGAAACATAACTCCAGCAGGAAACGCGATATCTCGAAAACCTGAAGGGGCACACATTTTCTTTTTAGGTGCACACTTTGGCACTAATACTATAAGCTCTCTGGTCTTGCACAATGTTTCTCTCTCAGATCATTGGTTTAGAATTTTCCTGCTGGAAAAACGTTACCCTAGCAGGAATCGTTTTTTCGGTTTTTTTTTTCAAAACTACAAGGGGCACCAATTTTTTATGTAGGGTCACATTTACAGCAGATTAGGCACCAACTATACGTTCCACTCATACAACTATAGGAGACACTTTCTTGCTAGGGTAACGTACATCCCGTAAACCCCTACATTGCGAATTTCATCGAAAACAAATGATTGATTTTTGGAAAATTATTTCTTTATTTGTGAATCGATTTTTCATATTTCCTTTCGAATCAATTCAGTAACGGATCTTTTTCAGAGAGTTTTTTTTTGGTTCCTTTCGTCCCTCTGGGACAGGCAAAGTGAGCTGAGACCATACAGCCATTTTTTAGAGAGAATTGACGTCCCTATTAGGGGGAAATATTTGAAATTTAGAGTAGGTAGGTATGTGATGTGATGACAATCAACGAGTGTTGCTAACGTTTGATTTTGTATTTCCTCTTCTAAATCTTACACTTTTTTAAGTTTTAAGGGTTATTACTATTATAATATAACTCTGTATCACCTTCCAGCAGAAAAGCATCCTTTGTACATAAAAATAACACTTACCGTCAATAAAACACAAAAACACTTCACTTTTAAATAAAAACTCTTTCACGGATGGCACTCGTATATAATGGTTCTCAGTAGTAGCCCCAGTTACCAATTCTAAACCTGAATGGTGCTTACTACTTACTTAGCTGTTCAGACGAGCGAAATTGGAACTACAGCTACCATTTTGAGAACGTCATTTCGCTGACAGTTAAAAACCCCGAAACCATAAATGAATGATAACTCCTCAACAATTAACTTCCCAGCATCGGGAAAAGCAGTATTTTGTAAAAGGTGATGAGCAGTTGACTATAAGCTATTGTAACTTAGATAAATTAACTGTACAGCAGTGGTGGCTCTGACTTGTAAGTCAGACACACCACTGCTGTACCTATATCATTCATCGTTTTAAATATCAGAACATCCTACAACTTACTACTAAAATACTGCCCTATGTTTTATTTCCCCTTTTTCTTGGTAAACTTCTTAGATGGCAAGACCAATTTATCTCGACGCACTTTGACGTGTGCTAATAATACTAAAATGTGCAATTGTTATGAAAAATCAATGTGGTTTGTCTGTGTATTCACTTATCTTGATGGTTTCACATAAATTAAATATGATTCAATCAATAGATGTAAGTAGTACCTACGTGTCACCATTGCGTAGGTAGGTAATTAAAAAAAGGTAAATTTGCCTGCGCTGATCGCCTGATTTAGGTATACCCTAAGTTTACATGAACTTCTATTCTCTGATTTTATTCAACCCAAACCAATGAATAAGTACCTAACCGTGTCAGAAAATGTATTATCAGTACCTACTTACATACAGTAGAAAGATTTTTAAATCTTTAGGTACTTTATATTTAAAGTAGATATTACAATAAATATAAAACGGAAAGAAAAGTTTATTCAAATGTATAAAAAATACAACAAGGAAAAAAATAGATTATCTACCGAGCACCTAAACATCAGCGGCCCTGTTAAGCCTATATTTGTGTCCGAAAATCTGTCACCAAAGATGAAACGATTGTTTTTCCTGGCCCGTGACTTTGCCAGCACAAATAAGTACCAGTACTGCTGGGTTAAGAATGGCAAAATTTTTGTCCGAGAGAAGGATGGAGCCCAACATATCATGATCAGGGATGAGTCTGACCTTAAAAAATGACTAGGTATTTATCAATTAATTATAGTATGTCGTAGTAAGGTCGTTTTGTTTAACTTTTGTATTATTACCGTAACTTACTACGTAGAAATATTTATTCGAAGATTTAAAAATATAAATATCCTATTAGTAATTATCATGCATGTTCTAAAATTAGTTAATACGTCACCAATGTTATATCATCATTGTAACATCACTATATACACACATTACTACTTGCATTCGCTATACTCACAACGGAAGATTTATTCTGTTCATCTTGGTTTCTCCTGTACAATCTCCAGTCATTTCGGATTATGCTATGTTACGTTCAATAACTCAAATCACCTGTTTGTTCTCTGCTTCGGTTATGAATGATAATGTTAAAATAATAGATGATATAGAACACCTCTCAGCTTCAGCATCACATCAATGTTCCCCGGAACAAGTTGACTCATACCTGCATAATGTTTATCACGGCTTAAAAATTTTTCACGTTAACATCAGAAGCATCGGCAGCACTCCAAATTTTAACAACCTCCTGATATTGCTGCATCGAATAAAGACACAATTTGACGTCGTGGTCTTATCGGAATGCTGGTTACGTAAATGCCCTCATCTTCCCTCGATACCGGGTTTTGTATCTAATTATTCTGATCACTCAAACCAAAATGATGGTGTTGTGGTGTATACTAAGGTAGAGTTACAGTTCCTTTTAGAAAAGCCTATACTCGCTGATGCAAATTGTCTTATAATCAAATTTAAAAATGAGGTGGCGCTTATCGCTGTATATAGGTCACCTTCAAATAGGAATATTCACCACTTTATTACCAGTCTCGATGTCATCCTCAATGTTATTTTGGTTGGAGATATCAACATAAATATAGCACCAAATTGGGTTGATTCGAACTCAGACATGTACCTAAATGCTGTTGCGTCACATGCCATGTTGCCGGCTCATGTTTTCCCGACACGCAACGATAGTTGCATTGACCACGTTATGTTAAAATCAAATAAACCAGCTATTACCTTAGTTCTTGACTCTCTAATTACTGATCATGCTCCTGTTGTAGTTTTCTGTAATTTGAAATTAGATATCCCTAAATCACCTTCCCGGCAGCATCGTGTAAACATTAATGCTTGCGTAGTTGCTCTTGAGAATGTTGACTTTACTCCCGTTATGAGTTGTCAGGATGCTGAAACTGCTGCATCCACCATGGTCAAAATTGTTTCCTCAATTGTAGATGAAAATAGTCGTGATTCTGTTGTCCCGAACCGAAAACGCATTATTAAGCCATGGATCACACCTGGGCTTCTTAGGTGTATTCGAAACCGGGACAACATGTACCGCAAAATGAGGAGGGATGCTGAAAATACTACTTTAAAAGTAACCTACAATCGATATAAAAAATTTTGCAACAATCTGTTAAAGAAATTAAAACGAGAATATGAACGACATGAATTTGAAAAACATCGCAAGAACCCGAAAGCTACCTGGAATCTCATCAAAACTATCTCCAACCTTCAAAAAAGTGAGTCCTCTGCCAGTGAGTTATTATCGCTTACTCCAGATCCAACTAAATCACTTGACTCTGTCAACGACTTCTTTGCAAATGTGGGACCAAAACTGGCCGCTAAAATTTTTAACTCCCCAAACTATACCTCTAGCAACACCTCTGACTCTGGCAGTTTTGATGTCCACCCTAACTCGATGGCTATTTTTGGCACGGACAACGAAGAGATAGATTATCTTATTCGTGGCCTACGACTAACTAGTGCTGCGGGTTGGGATGGCATCCCCGCAAATGTAATCTATAGTGCTAGAAATACACTTGTCCCAGTTATCTGCCACGTGTTCAACCTTGCCCTTACATCTGGAATATTCCCAACGGTGTTCAAAAAGGCTGTTGTGCACCCTATTCACAAGAGTGGAGACAGAGACAGTGTCAATAACTACAGACCCATATCTGTATTATCAATTCTATCTAAGCTCCTCGAAAAAGTAATTAATAAACGTCTGCTGGATTACCTTAACTCACAAAATATACTCGCAAATAACCAATATGGATTCAGGTCAGGCAAAAACACAGAGGATGCCATATTAGAATTAATAGGTTCAGTAGCTCAAAACCTTAACAGCAAGGATAAATCTATCGCTATCTTCCTAGATCTTTCTAAAGCCTTTGACACTGTCTCTGTCCCCCTTCTACTCAAAAAACTGGAAAAGATTGGTATACGAGGCCTACCGCTTAATCTATTTAAGAGTTACCTCAGTGGTCGCTCGCAAATCGTCAGGATAAACAACCACACCAGCAAAGAAGCATTCCTCTCCTATGGAGTACCACAAGGTAGTGTCTTAGGACCTACCCTTTTCTTGGTTTACATAAACGAGCTCTGTAAACTTGATCTAAGAAACTCCAAAGTAATTGCTTACGCTGATGACACTGTTATCCTGGTTCGAGGCAGTGACTGGAACGAAGCTCGGCTTCAGGCAGAGTCAGCCTTGCGAGTGACTATGAGATGGCTGACACAGAATTTGCTCACCCTCAACTTGGATAAAACCAGATTTATCACTTTTAGTCCAAGGAAAGCGTCACAGCCAGCCCCACCCTTCCGTCTGACTGCTCATGCGTGCCATACAACTAGGACTGACATCTGTGGCTGTCCTGAAGTTAAGCGCACGGACTCAATAAAATATCTTGGAGTCTGGGTCGACAGCGGGTTGACGTGGAGTGAGCAGATCAAATCACTGGTATCTAGGGTTAGAAAATTAATTTTTGTTTTTAAAAATCTAAGGACCTCCGCCAATTTCTCTACCCTGAGAACTGTGTACTTTGCTCTTGCTCATTCCATTTTAACGTACTGTATTTCGGCTTGGGGTGGTGCTGGTAAATGTCTTCTGCTGCGTTTGGAGAGGGCGCAGAGGGCTGTTCTTAAGGTTATGGCCTTCAAACCCTATCGCTTCCCTACCTGCGAATTGTACACGCTATGGAGGCTACCTACGGTAAGGCACTCCTTTGCGCTAAGTACAATGTTGCGTAAACATTCCAACTTGTCTTTTGACCCAGAGTTTAGAAAACATAAACGCCGAACGGACAGAGTTTGCCCGACACCAGCCGTTAAATTAGAAATTGTCCGCCGCCAGTTCATTTTCTTCAGTCCCGTGCTTTATAATAGAATAAACAAAGTTCTAACAATTTATCCATGTACTCTCCGGGATTGCAAAAGGAAAATTGATCAATGGCTTCATAATCTCACATACGAAGAGTTGGAGAATCTAGTTAAACCCTAAATATCTTTCTTCCTCAGACATGCACACCATATACACGTAGCGAGGAGTGTGCTCGTGGGGAGGTTCCACAAACACACTCTACACTTACACCCCGCAGACACGCACTACACTCACATACAACACTCCCGCATGCACAACGTAACTAACACTTAGGTACCTATTTAGTTTTTTATTATTTACTACTTTAATTGTTTATTACTTATAAATTTTACTATTTTATTTGTTTTCTCTGTACTGGAACGCTGTGTCTCCCTCTTGGAGGTGGGCGTTAATAGCTGCGACACAGTTTCGTAACTAATGTGGCTATTTACGTACGCAATCAATTTGTAAAATGTGTTTTTGTTCCAATAAAGATTTTATTATTTATTATTTATAATTACATTAGTATTGTATCTGTGTGAACCAAATGCAGATCGCAGGTATTTTTTTTCACTTTCTAGCATTCTTTCTCATTCCCTAATAAAAAACATTTTATCAATCATAAAATGTAAAACCCGCGGGAAAACTCGCGCGCCGGCGCTAACTTTTTAGAAACACAATTTTGGAAACGATTCGCAAGTTGTCAAGACAATCACGCATGGACTGACTGGAGCAATTTGGCAACAACGCGGGGTGCGTCTTGAATGGCAACGTCGCGTCACTCGACGTGTAACCTTGGCGCTTGTTCGAATTTTCGAACGAAATTTCGAAGCGCCATCTATTATAAATGTTTACCGAACGTAAACTCGTAACACAACAGCAAATAACTCTTTCTCGGTGGTTCTTTAAATTTCTGTTAGATGGCGCGATTCAGGTCACTCACACATGTAAAGATTTTTCGTTTTTTATTGGGTCTAATTCTCCTAGAAATACAGTTTTTTTTTATAAAATTTTGGCGTTAGGCGAACATAATACATTATAAAGTCTCATTATACTTGCTTTTATTCTGCAGAAACCGTTTATTTACGGAGATTACAACCCCTGAAAAATGTATGGCGAGGCCTGTCTAGGCATCCACCTTTGTGAACTATAAAATTCATAAACTGATTTAAAAATATTTAGACGTTTCAAACACAGACTCAAATAATTGAATTTACTTATTCATAACAATTTCAAGATCCAATATTTTCTATTCTGCAAATATTTTATTCAATACAAAAATATGATTACGAAACCTAATAAACATTTGCCTACAAAATACATAGAAAAAGCATTCTTATGTAAAAATGTGTTTTCTGTCGCAGGACAAGAACGTGCCGTCAATGAAGTATGAAGCTGGATACAAGTTTTATTTCGAAACAAAATATAAGACGTGTTTCTTTTCCATAAAATTGTTGTTTTTATTAAGAGGGCTTTTCGAAATTTTGGGTTTGTATTGGATTACTTAGGTCATTGTCATGTCTTCATTTTCTCGATGATAAGTAAGGCCACAGCCTATACAATTTTAGACTCCATTAGTAAAATTCAAGACAAAAGAATCGTTCTTCAATGGGTGCCATCTCATATTGGCTTGTATGGAAATGAGGAAGTAGATCGTTTAGCAAAAGAGGCTGTCACGGACGGAATAACTGTTGAATGTTCCCCCTTATTTAGTGACCTCTTATATTGAGTCCGCGACTAGTGTTTAGAATTATGGAAAGAATACTTTGATGAGAGATCACTAAGTAACGGAATTTGGTATAAAACCATTCAACACAGCCTTTCCCGCCTTCCTTGGTTTGTGGATACAGATATGAGTAGAAATCAGATTGTTATTGCTTTCAGACTTCGTTCGGGACATACTCGTATTCCGTTGAATAGCTTCGCCTTTTTAATGAGAAAGAGTGATTCACCCAATTGTTCTGAGTGTGATAAGGTAGAGGATACCACTCATATTTTAGCGGAATGTATCCGGAACGAGGTTAAGAGGAGTATCTATGTCATAGAAAACGGTTTGAATTCTATTAATGTGGCATGTATAATATCTTGGCTGAGCTGTTCTAGGATAGCCAAAAAATTATTTAAAATTGTACACCTACCATAAAATTGTACGGTATTAAGCGTAGATAGATGTAGAATGCCCCTATGAGGGTGGCATGGTCATTCTGATCAAACTCTCTATAAAGTAATAAAGATAAAAAAAGGCCACAGTAATGCTGTTATAGCAGCATTACACAGCAGCCTGTTTTATAAAACAGCATCCACGGGTGACGCTATCAACTGGGCTAATATTTTTTACAAAAGCTGCATTAAGCATATGAGGCAGCACTGAAATGTATAAGCGCAGACGAGTTCTAGTGTCTACGCTCATTAGAATCAATTAAATTTATGAATGCTATGGAGATGCGTTCCTTGCGCAGCATGTGTGGTATTACTATGAATGATAGGCTGAAGAATAATGAGACAAAGGTGCGGTTTAAAAGAACCTAGTTTAGTTTAGTTTAGTAACAAAAGTTTAAAAAGTATGCTTAGATGGTTTGGTCATGTTGAAAGGATGAGTGACTGAGCGACTAACAAAAGGCAGCTGTGAGTGGAAACGCCGGGAGGAAATATCGTGACCTTATTGGTGATATTGTTGCGTAGTACCCCCCCCCCCATGGGAAAAAGACGTGAGTTTATGTATGTATGAGTTCATGGACCATCGCGATGTAACTAGTGACCATACGACTCGGTATTCGATACTCACGTTAAATCGATTCATGTTAAATGTCAAAACGGGCCTATTATTTTTTGACAACTATAGTACCTATACAGGCTGACTTTGAAAATATGCGACAAAATTTAAGGGAGTTTTCTACCCATCAACATGAACAACTTTTACTATGGGACCAATTAGAATTCGCAAAAACAAAGTCGACCTTCCTATAAAGGTACATATCCGATTGGACCATTTTGTCTATGAAGGTCGATTTTTTATATTGATCCTGTAGGTAGTTGTTCATACTGATGGGTAGAACACTCCCTTTTTAGTCGCATGTTTTCACAGTCAGCCTGTATTACATTACGTTTATAGGCAAACTGAATGCAGAACGCCAAAATCGTGACTATTCGGGAGTGCATTAAAATCATTATTTTGAAGTCACCTGCAATAACCTGATTGATTACATGTCATAATAATTAGCTAATTAGTAATCACACAATTTTTTGTATCGTGCAGTGGAGCGTGACATTTGTAATTTGTATGGTCGCAAAGCCTTAACACGCTTCTCCCTAAAAAAATCAGTATGGTATAGTAGGCTTAGCTATCCATATAAAATGACAACGTTCACCCAATCACCTCAGTATTGGAACTTTAATGGATTCATTTATTATTAACTAGCTGCGCCCCGCGGTTTCACCCGCGGAAGTCTCGATTCCGGGGAATATAAAAATAAAAATTAGCCTATATGTTAATCCAGGGTGTCAGCTACCTCGATACAAAATTTTATCAAAATTGGTCCAGCCGTTTTTACGTGAAAGAGTAACAAACATCCATCCATCCATCCATCTAACCATACTTACAAACTTTTGCGTTTATAATATTAGTAGGATGTTTTGATATCCTTCCGGGTTCGTTACTGTTCCTAAAAGTAGGTTCATGATAGATGACGGGAACTATTTTAATTAACACCATGATATGATGGACGGGTATTGTTTGCTAAATTGATAACTGAGTTCCTAGAATTCGGTTCATGAATACTGAAACAAATAGAATGTTTCTCCAGAATTGTCAGAAAAATATTTTTTGTGTGTCGCTGATAAAAATGCTTGGCTCAACGCTAGTCCTGCTCCACAAGGGCGCAAAAACTAATTGATTAGCATTTGAAAATACTGTGGGAGCTGCTGAAGATTTAAAAAACTATCTTTGCATTGTATAAATTCAATCTCTTAGTATTATGTAATTGCATAGCACATGTGTGAGTACTATGTACTTACTATAAACCTACCATTTACTGGGTACGTATTTCATTGACTTAAATGTACCCTGGCGGCTGAGAGTATGTCATGCTCACTGTAATGTCTCGCTGATGGTGGCGCGTGTGTTGGATCATTTCGCTCCTTTGAAATAGTTGAGCTGAATGGTGCTAATCCATGCGTCATGTTGGTGAAAGGGCGCTAGTAGCAGGGACTGGTCATCTCTTAGCTGCCATGGCTTATTTAATTTAATTTAATTTTTGAATATGTATTTTTATTTTTTATTACTGATTCTTTTGACGTTTTGCATCGTTCTCACATGTATAATTACAACACGAATGATGTAACCAATATTTTATAACCATAATTATGTTGATTTTAAAAGAGTGTCCGTGGAGTTTCTTGCTCGTCCTTCTCCATATAGGACCTACTACGCTTTGGAATGGGTAACCAGCTTCATCTTTCTGACTGCCCGACTCTTTGACAATTCAAAAATGCCTGTAAGTAATTGGTTTATTTGAAATAAATGCTTTGAGTTTGAGTCTGTAAAGTTCTTTCGTTTTAGTAGAAAACTAAAATAAGTTCAAAATTGCTTCTGCGGGGTAATTGTGTAACACACTTTCTTCAGTCACAATTCCGAAAGATTTTGAAGTAAATTGCTAATCCACGCTTCATAAGTTTGAAAAAATAATTTGCGTTGTTTGGATGCGTGTAATAAATGTCCTTGGGAATATTTACAAAGAGAATTATGAAAATGTTGGCGTTCTTTTCAGTATTTATTTACCCACGATACCTTATACAATAGAGGTACTTTATAAAGATCGAAAGGCGCACATCTGTGGAACGAGTGATATTGCGGGGTCCGGGACAACTGAGGCTCGCCGCGATCGCAACTCCAATCGAATACAAAATGTATGCGTCAGTTTCAACATTCATTACGTTTTCCGTTGTTGAGCATGTAGAGGGCAAGCTCATCAACGTAATGAATGTTGTTGAACTTTCGAGGCATTGCCATTGTAAGTGTGTTATGCAATTACATCGCTGGTCTGTTACAATTTGTATTGAGACATGTGTGTGGATCAGATCAGATACGTATGTAAAAGGTAAAAAAAAAGGAAAGAAAAATTGTTTATTCTGCACAAACAAAACGCACATTACAACAATAGTATATTAATGCCGCGGTCTATAATGACTACTTTGCTGATCGCACTGATGATGGCCGACAGCGCAGCGTAGCGCAGCTCCAGGACGACACAGCGCGGTCAGCGTGCAGCAGTTGATGGACGAGCTGAGATAAAGGCCGAGGCCGTAGGTCGAGGCCTTTACAGCGAGGACAGCAAGGGCTGCAATGATGGCCAAGCTGGAAGGCATACAGCGTAGCTAGCCTAGCTCGAGGCAATCATAGCTTGACCAGCGAAGCAGTCATAGTGGGCCAAGGCTTGTATAGTGCTTTACTCAAAAATGCAAGTACCTAATCTAAATAAAACCAGCAAGTAATTTCAATAAAATATATATTAATTAACTAAAAATTTAATTAAAATGACAATTATGAAAAGTACAGTTACTAAAATTCAACACCGACTTTCCCGGTTTGATATTACTAATAGTTTAATTTTTTTCTTCATGTTCTTGAGCAGATGTTGAAGCTTCCTGGAACTCGTAAGACGTTGTTCGTTTTAAGTTTATACTTTGACCGATTTTTTGTGTAATTCTGTTTTTATTCTCCACCGATTCTTCTATATAGCTCTCAGCAACTCGATCGCATATCCATCCTCCATGCCTTTTTAGTGTAATAAGATTGGCCCCAGTATCGGCAAGAATAGTGGCCGATGAACGCCGGAAACAATGACCTGTAAATTGTTCCGGATGGGGCAGTTCTAAGTATGTAGCAATTATTTTGGACATTTGAGCAATTTTATGCTTCCCTATCACTTGTTTGGTGCATTTGCAGTTTTTATAATTTAAAAAAAATCGGTCTGTTTTTACGTCAACTGGACTGGTATTACTATGAATGATAGGCTGAAGAATAATGAGACAAAGGTGCGGTTTAAAAGAACCTAGTTTAGTTTAGTTTAGTAACAAAAGTTTAAAAAGTATGCTTAGATGGTTTGGTCATGTTGAAAGGATGAGTGACTGAGCGACTAACAAAAGGCAGCTGTGAGTGGAAACGCCGGGAGGAAATATCGTGACCTTATTGGTGATATTGTTGCGTAGTACCCCCCCCCCCATGGGAAAAAGACGTGAGTTTATGTATGTATGAGTTCATGGACCATCGCGATGTAACTAGTGACCATACGACTCGGTATTCGATACTCACGTTAAATCGATTCATGTTAAATGTCAAAACGGGCCTATTATTTTTTGACAACTATAGTACCTATACAGGCTGACTTTGAAAATATGCGACAAAATTTAAGGGAGTTTTCTACCCATCAACATGAACAACTTTTACTATGGGACCAATTAGAATTCGCAAAAACAAAGTCGACCTTCCTATAAAGGTACATATCCGATTGGACCATTTTGTCTATGAAGGTCGATTTTTTATATTGATCCTGTAGGTAGTTGTTCATACTGATGGGTAGAACACTCCCTTTTTAGTCGCATGTTTTCACAGTCAGCCTGTATTACATTACGTTTATAGGCAAACTGAATGCAGAACGCCAAAATCGTGACTATTCGGGAGTGCATTAAAATCATTATTTTGAAGTCACCTGCAATAACCTGATTGATTACATGTCATAATAATTAGCTAATTAGTAATCACACAATTTTTTGTATCGTGCAGTGGAGCGTGACATTTGTAATTTGTATGGTCGCAAAGCCTTAACACGCTTCTCCCTAAAAAAATCAGTATGGTATAGTAGGCTTAGCTATCCATATAAAATGACAACGTTCACCCAATCACCTCAGTATTGGAACTTTAATGGATTCATTTATTATTAACTAGCTGCGCCCCGCGGTTTCACCCGCGGAAGTCTCGATTCCGGGGAATATAAAAATAAAAATTAGCCTATATGTTAATCCAGGGTGTCAGCTACCTCGATACAAAATTTTATCAAAATTGGTCCAGCCGTTTTTACGTGAAAGAGTAACAAACATCCATCCATCCATCCATCTAACCATACTTACAAACTTTTGCGTTTATAATATTAGTAGGATGTTTTGATATCCTTCCGGGTTCGTTACTGTTCCTAAAAGTAGGTTCATGATAGATGACGGGAACTATTTTAATTAACACCATGATATGATGGACGGGTATTGTTTGCTAAATTGATAACTGAGTTCCTAGAATTCGGTTCATGAATACTGAAACAAATAGAATGTTTCTCCAGAATTGTCAGAAAAATATTTTTTGTGTGTCGCTGATAAAAATGCTTGGCTCAACGCTAGTCCTGCTCCACAAGGGCGCAAAAACTAATTGATTAGCATTTGAAAATACTGTGGGAGCTGCTGAAGATTTAAAAAACTATCTTTGCATTGTATAAATTCAATCTCTTAGTATTATGTAATTGCATAGCACATGTGTGAGTACTATGTACTTACTATAAACCTACCATTTACTGGGTACGTATTTCATTGACTTAAATGTACCCTGGCGGCTGAGAGTATGTCATGCTCACTGTAATGTCTCGCTGATGGTGGCGCGTGTGTTGGATCATTTCGCTCCTTTGAAATAGTTGAGCTGAATGGTGCTAATCCATGCGTCATGTTGGTGAAAGGGCGCTAGTAGCAGGGACTGGTCATCTCTTAGCTGCCATGGCTTATTTAATTTAATTTAATTTTTGAATATGTATTTTTATTTTTTATTACTGATTCTTTTGACGTTTTGCATCGTTCTCACATGTATAATTACAACACGAATGATGTAACCAATATTTTATAACCATAATTATGTTGATTTTAAAAGAGTGTCCGTGGAGTTTCTTGCTCGTCCTTCTCCATATAGGACCTACTACGCTTTGGAATGGGTAACCAGCTTCATCTTTCTGACTGCCCGACTCTTTGACAATTCAAAAATGCCTGTAAGTAATTGGTTTATTTGAAATAAATGCTTTGAGTTTGAGTCTGTAAAGTTCTTTCGTTTTAGTAGAAAACTAAAATAAGTTCAAAATTGCTTCTGCGGGGTAATTGTGTAACACACTTTCTTCAGTCACAATTCCGAAAGATTTTGAAGTAAATTGCTAATCCACGCTTCATAAGTTTGAAAAAATAATTTGCGTTGTTTGGATGCGTGTAATAAATGTCCTTGGGAATATTTACAAAGAGAATTATGAAAATGTTGGCGTTCTTTTCAGTATTTATTTACCCACGATACCTTATACAATAGAGGTACTTTATAAAGATCGAAAGGCGCACATCTGTGGAACGAGTGATATTGCGGGGTCCGGGACAACTGAGGCTCGCCGCGATCGCAACTCCAATCGAATACAAAATGTATGCGTCAGTTTCAACATTCATTACGTTTTCCGTTGTTGAGCATGTAGAGGGCAAGCTCATCAACGTAATGAATGTTGTTGAACTTTCGAGGCATTGCCATTGTAAGTGTGTTATGCAATTACATCGCTGGTCTGTTACAATTTGTATTGAGACATGTGTGTGGATCAGATCAGATACGTATGTAAAAGGTAAAAAAAAAGGAAAGAAAAATTGTTTATTCTGCACAAACAAAACGCACATTACAACAATAGTATATTAATGCCGCGGTCTATAATGACTACTTTGCTGATCGCACTGATGATGGCCGACAGCGCAGCGTAGCGCAGCTCCAGGACGACACAGCGCGGTCAGCGTGCAGCAGTTGATGGACGAGCTGAGATAAAGGCCGAGGCCGTAGGTCGAGGCCTTTACAGCGAGGACAGCAAGGGCTGCAATGATGGCCAAGCTGGAAGGCATACAGCGTAGCTAGCCTAGCTCGAGGCAATCATAGCTTGACCAGCGAAGCAGTCATAGTGGGCCAAGGCTTGTATAGTGCTTTACTCAAAAATGCAAGTACCTAATCTAAATAAAACCAGCAAGTAATTTCAATAAAATATATATTAATTAACTAAAAATTTAATTAAAATGACAATTATGAAAAGTACAGTTACTAAAATTCAACACCGACTTTCCCGGTTTGATATTACTAATAGTTTAATTTTTTTCTTCATGTTCTTGAGCAGATGTTGAAGCTTCCTGGAACTCGTAAGACGTTGTTCGTTTTAAGTTTATACTTTGACCGATTTTTTGTGTAATTCTGTTTTTATTCTCCACCGATTCTTCTATATAGCTCTCAGCAACTCGATCGCATATCCATCCTCCATGCCTTTTTAGTGTAATAAGATTGGCCCCAGTATCGGCAAGAATAGTGGCCGATGAACGCCGGAAACAATGACCTGTAAATTGTTCCGGATGGGGCAGTTCTAAGTATGTAGCAATTATTTTGGACATTTGAGCAATTTTATGCTTCCCTATCACTTGTTTGGTGCATTTGCAGTTTTTATAATTTAAAAAAAATCGGTCTGTTTTTACGTCAACTGGACGTAGTGCGTAATATATTTGCACCACTGCAAATGAGGCGTCAAGAACAACGAAAGTACGATCAATCTTCGTTTTTGTATCTCGCAACGTAATTATCATTACGTTGATGTGAGTTTCAATGTCATTAACGGTGATATTGGTAATTTCGATGCATCGACATGCACCGTAAATGCCATAAATAAGAACCACCTGTAACAATAACAAGTACGAGTATTAATTATGAGAACGTGTACAGTAAAAATTTGGGTTTTTAGATATAAATACTTACTTTCACCGCTAAAAACCTACATCTCTTCAGTAAGATAAGTGACAGGCATAATTTTAATACTAGAAATAGGAACAAATTAGATCAACCACGTTTCAGATTGTCAAAAGTACACACTTCTTTTATGGGGTATTGTGTAAAATGTTATAATAAAATACCACTCGATATTCTTCAACTAAATGAGAAGAAATTTAAAACATGCATTAAACGCACACTATGTAGACAAGCATATTATAGGTTGGATGATTATATCGTAGATAAAAATACTTGGCTTAATGCTGGTCCTGCTCCACAACCATTAGGGCTCACTTGTTAAAATTATAATATTTGGAAGAGATGCTTCCCCCCTTTTTTTATGTTCTGACATTACTATCATATCGATTTTATAAAATGTAATCGACGACGACTAAGAAGAAGAAGAAAATGTAATCAAGTTTTAGTTGTTGAATACTTTAATAGGTCATAATGATTTTCCTTTTGCTAGTAAAATTTTATTAATTTTTTAAATACATTGCAAGCTATAGTTTTGTATAATTTAGAAGCAATTTTTTTTTTTCATTTTTATTAATGTGAGTACCATGGTGCCGTTTATTATGATAAGATGTATGTTGACTTAAAAAAGCGTGGCAGTTGAGAGTATGTCATGCTCACTTAAATGGCTCGCTGATGGTGGCGCGTGTGTTGGATTATTCGGTTCCCTACAAAATGGTAGAGTTGGATGGTGCTGATCCACGCGTCATGTTCGTGAACGGGCGCCGTCAGTTGAGACTGGTCTTCTCTTAGCTGCCAGGGCTTATTTATAATCTTTTAATCTTATATTTTGAAAACATAATTTAACGATTGCAAGATAACTAAGTATACTAATGCGTTTCTTTCTTCCAATAGTTAACAAATGTGTAAGAATTATTATTATACCAAACAATATTGTAATATGAATGCTCAATCATGATATGTTAATTTTAATTTTATTTTATTTCCTCAAATTTCGTCATTAATTTAATCTATTTTATTTTTATCCTGTATAAACATAGTTATATGTGCATGCTGTGGTCTCCTGTAATTGAAGGAGCACACGTACTAGAACCTTTATTGTTATTGTGATTTATCTATCTATATATATATAAAATTCAAAGTCGTCAGGACTTTCTGACTGACTGACTGATATATCAACGCACAGCCTAAACCGCTGGTCCTAGAGACATGAAATTTGGAGGGTGTGTTCTTTGTGAAGAGTAGGTATCCACTAAGAAAGGGTTTTTCGAAATTCTACCCCTAAGAGGGTGAAATAGGGGATGGCAGTTTATATGAAAGTCCGTCAGTTTTATAGTTAGAATATTAAAATTTTGTGTTTAGGCTGACGATTGAAAATGAATTTACACATGTCTCAGCGTTTTTGATAATTCCACCCCCGAAGGGTTAAAAAGGGGAATGATATTGTGTATGGAAAGTCCTTAATTTTCGAAGTAAAATTACTACATTTATTGTGTAACAAACACAGTGACTACCACCCACTCTACATAAATGGTATGCAAATACCTTATGCTAATACAGCCAAATACCTTGGCATAACTCTCGACGCCAAGCTGCGTTGGAAAGTCCATATCAAAAAGAAAAAACAGGAACTCGATATTCGTTATAAACGTCTGCATTGGTTACTGGGAAGGAAATCCTGTTTATCAATACATAATAAGCTGATAATATACAAGCATATTCTGATGCCAATTTGGACGTATGGTATCCAACTTTGGGGCTGTACTAAGCCAACCAACGTCAAAATAATTCAACAGTTCCAAAATAAAGTACTCAGGGCTGCTGTAAATGCACCCTGGTACATAAGAAACGATGACCTCCACCGTGACCTCGACATGGAATTCGTCACCACCATCACACAAAAATTTGCTGAAGCCCACGAACACAGACTCCATCGACACGTGAATGTTGAGGCAATCCAGCTGTTAGACAACACAGGCATAGTGCGTAGACTAAAGAGAACTAAACCATTTGAATTAGTGTAGTGTAAGTGAATCAATAATAGTAACAATGTTGTGCTATTTATATAACACATGAACAAAGTGTTTTATCAATTTTACCAGACTCTAAGGAAGTGTTACGAACGTGTGTAAAAGTGCATACCTAATTATGGACACTATTCTTAGCATTAACATAATTTATAACGTAGCATAATAAGTTAGATTTAAATTGTTTATTAGTCTTCTTAGGCTAGATTGCAATTAACTAGTAAGAACTTGGTTCTTACTAATAAGGAAAAAAAAAAAAAAAAAAATTATTGTGTAGGCTTATGGTTGGAAGCTAACGCAACGGTGTTGTTAGAATTTGAACCCATAAGGGATGAAAAAGGGGATAAAATTTTATTTTTAATGAAATTTCTTTTAAAGTTAAAATCACTAATATTTCGGCTTATTGTTGGAAACTATAGGCATCCGCTAAGAAGGGATTTTTCGAAATTCAACCTTTAAGGGGTGAACAAGGGGGATAAATCTTATTCCTTGAGTTAATAAACCTGAAACTTGGCACGAATACTAACCTAAGTAAATTATAAAGTGTGACATTTTTGTTTTTTATTAAACTACTCCATATTGGGGGATTTGAGGATGACAAGGTTTGTATCGAAGAATTTTAACGCGCGGTCCGATTAACTCGAAACTCAGTATTTATACTGTAAACCAAAATAAATAAAAGAATTTATAAATTTTTCGAAAATTGACCCCTTTTGTTTTTGCGTGGGTAATTATCAAATAACTTCTCCTGCTCTGGGCGGAGCGGGAGGGCGTGTCAGACTTTTACTGACTAATATCAACCCGTGTTCCTTCCATTGCCTGTGTGCCAGGGCCATGATATCCCTTTCGGACAAATTTGGCAGGCCCTAACGGACCCCGTCAGTTGGTGCTGACATCTCTTTGAGGCGCGCGTGGTACACAACGCGCAGTCGAACCAGGCCTGGTCCTTGTCGGATGGCAAGCTACCCATCGCTCACCGTCCGCAAACCCACGCCTACGGTGGCCGGAAGCCGGCTTGCTACTCCCGACGTCCGGGGCGTCTCCTGCGGCGACTAGGGGCGCAAGGGCGCGAACGTTGCCTCTCCCTCCCGCGTTCTGCCTCCTCCTTCGCGAGCATTACTGTTTCACAGAAGGACGTAACGGCACTCTCGCTCCGAACCATAGCCTGAACCAGGGCTGGACGCGAGAGATCGCCGCCGCTGATAGCCTCCGTGAGAACACAGCGGTGCTCCGCCCAAGCCGGGCAGACCTCCACCGTATGCTCCACCGTGTCCTCCGGGCGATCCACACAGTGGTGACACCCGGGCGTTTCCTCCCGCTTTATCCTGAACAGGAACCTCCCGAAACAACCATGTCCGGTGAGGACGCCGTAGCGCCTCTCTAGCCACTCCTCAAAGAGGGGACTTATTGCCACAATTGTGGCGTGCCCAGCGCTGGATTGCGACAATCGCACTCTCCATGCTAGCATGAGATCCCGCCGGAGCTCCGTTCGCTGTGCCGTGATTTCTCGCGGCTGCGGAGTTTCGACCCTGCGTTTCGCCTCCTCGCGCCACTCCCAGATGTGCGCGAGGACTTTTTCCTCCAGATCCCACGGCGGCAGTCTGGCAAGGAGGCTCGCCGTCTCACGGGAGACCGTGCGGTAATGACCCTTAACAGGGTGAAAAGGGGTAGTCAATTTTACAAGAGAGGATTCTACTGTGTGGCTTGATTAACCCCAAATTATGACGTGGGCATCAGGGGTTTTTGGAAATTCAACCTTTAAGGGGGTGAAAAGGGGGATTTTGTTTGTATGAAAAATCTTATTCCTTGAGTTAATAAACCTGAAACTTGGCACGAATACTAACCTAAGTAAAATATAAAGTTTGTCATTTTTTGTTTTTTTAAACTACCCCCAAAAGGGGGATTGGGGGATATCAACATTTTTATGGAATAATTTTAACGCGCGGTCCGATTAACTTGAAACTCAGAATTTATACTGATAACGAAAAATAAAGAATAACTTTTATCCGGTTTTTTATTAAATCTGCCCCTAATAATGGGGTGAAAAGGGATAGTCAATTTACAAGAGAGGATTCTACTGTGTGGCTTGATTAACTTGAAAATTTGTATAAATAACCTATAAATCCAATAATAGAAACGTCAAAAACGATGTTTCAACAATTTACCCCTTTGAGTGCGTAAAAAGGGGCGATATAGTTCGTATGAACAGAATCTTATTTCTTTTGATATATAAACTTGAAATTTGGCCCGAGTACTTATTTACATAACATCAAGCCTGCAATCCCCAAAGGGTTAGGTAGAGATGTATCTTTAGTACACCCACATTTCGACAGTTTTGTTTAAGTCCCATGTAATAGGGGGCGAGCCTATTGCCATCAACCGGGCATAAATCCAGACTTCGGGCTGCTACTAAGAAATTCCTAATGGAAAATCCAATAACACTTTGCCCGACCTGGGAATCAAACCCACCCCTCATGCTCAGCAGTCGCGCCTGTGACCACTAGACTAACGAGGCAGTCATTACTTAAATAACAAAGTTTGTCATAACTTTTGCGTTTTTCAAAACTACCCCTCCAAAGGATTTTAGGGATAGTTATGGTTTGTATTTAAAGAATCTTAATTATAATATATTGAGTTTTCGAGAATCGGAAAAAGGGGTACATAGTTTTCGGGAGAATTTTACTGCGTACCTACCTTGAATAACTCAAAAGTTGGTAGATCAAATTATTATTTAAGAACAAAAACGTAGACAAAATAAACAGTACAAAATTTCTTACAAATAGACTTGGACATGAAATGGAGGAGGACACGTAGGTATATGGAACAAGTATGTACAAAACGAAGTTTATATTTATATGCTATATATATCCTTCGTAAAGTTGTAAATCAAACTGCACTCCTATCTGCTTACCACGCTTACGTTGGTTCCAACTAAGATATGGTATAATGTTTTGGGGGAATGCTGCTGACAGAGAAGCTGCTTTTTTTTCGACATCTACGCGGGCGAAGCTGCGGGCGAAAGCTAGTATTGTATATGTGTATCCTTTGTTGGAGATCCTAAATAAATAAATTGTTTTTTAAATAAACAATTTTTTTTTTACATTGTTCTCACATAAAGAAGCAACAAGAATAATGTACCCAGGATTTTGTAATATCTTGCTTTAAAAGAGTGTCCTTGGAGTTTCTTGCCTATCCTTCTCCATAGAGATCTACGTTTTGGAATGGGGAAATAGCTTCAACTTTCTGACTAACTGACCGACTCTTTGACAATTCAAAAGTGCCTGTAAAGGCTTCTACATACCGGGGCAACTTGTCGCGCGATGCGACACGACACAAAGGCACCGCTCGTCCCGCGACACGCGGGGCCTTTGTGCCGTGTCGCGTCGCGCGACAAGTCGCGCTGGTATGTAGAAGCCTTAATAGGTTTAATTGAAATAAATGTTTTGAGTTTGAGTTTAAGTACTCAGAGTTGGGGGCTTCATTTATAAACTTTTCTACATTTTGTAATGTCAACTTTTGATTTTTTACATTTATATCCGTCTGACTGTCATTATATCATAGTCGTTAAATTGTGGTAATTTTTAATGTTCAAATTGTGCTTTATCAGAACCATGCATTTTAACATTGAATAGGTATTCCAGAGAGACGAAGGCTTCATTTTGTTGGAAAGATCATTGAAATACGCAAGAAAAACGAAAAAAGAAAAAGATTTAGATTTCCTACTGATTTTCCACTGCACAAATTTTTCATATGCAAGCTTATAATTTTCCTTTGAGTTTCACGGTATTAAATTTTCAACCATTAATTTAGCTTCATCTTTAATGTCTGGCGGTGTTAAACACATTGAATCGGAAGAATTTTCGCTTTCAGAGCTCATTTTTTGCAAAAAAGTCACTAAATAAAAATAAAGTTTTCGCTGAACCGCGCTTTTGTCACTTCTATGTTTTTTTTTTTTAACAATATTAGTTGGAACTATACTGCCAAATATGGAATAAAATCTTTTTGTACCTATCTCTATAAATACAAACAGCTGTGTTTTAAATAAAATCTATTTGCATTTGATTTTTTAAAACGTTGAAACGTCAAAATAGCGGCCGGCAATGTTTTGCCGGCCTGTTAGAGCGACCAGCAAAACTTTGCCGGCCGCTTCTTGAAACAGAACGGCAAGGTCGACTTTGCTCAAACAAGGTTGTCAAAATACTTACCACATTACATGCATTTTTTAGTAAAATAACATAAGTAGCCAAAAGCCTCGTATCCAGTACACTAAACATTTTGACAATCTTGTCCATTGGTTGTCTTGTTGATTGGTTGGTTGTGATTGGTTAGGTATGCCGATTTGTATTGTATAGAACTAATACCCCTATTGTGCTAGTTATAATTATTGGTCATATATTCAAGCATTATTTATAAGTAACTCATTAAAAATATTGTTGCGAACACAGATTGCACATTGTTTTATGGTAAGCTATAACTGAAAAGCACAAAATAGGTACCATTCATTCCTTTTTAGACAAAACTGAAAATTACTGCTTGCAAATAGGTATTTCAATGAAGTCGCCACGTCTGCTCCATTAATCAGTTTTACTGGTCCCTTTCACGACATTAAACGGTATTATCAATTTTGAGGATTACAATTATTATCGCTTTAATACGGCAATATTGCGAGAGTTTTCTGAAAACTTATTACTGTACCACTTTTTGTTTCAGACTAGAAATTTATGAAATAGTGGGATGGCCCACCGATGGCAAGAAGACAAAAATTAAAATAAAACATCGTTTCCTATAGAGCCGGTAAGCAATTCCACGTTTAGACTTTTCGATATTTTATTGTTTGAACAGACATTTTAGGAAAATTCCTAAAATGTTATCACAAAATGTTATCACAAAATCGCCACTCTGTTTCATATCTGTCATCATCATCATCATTTCAGACGGAAAGACGTCCGTTTATATCTGTACATACCTATAATCTCGGCGACATTATAACACCTTGTTGCTAGTTCCTCTGTCGACGTTGTTTTACGTCAACGAGTGCGATGTCATGATGGATGTAATTGTCCGACGTCAACGTGGGAAACTGTCGGGGACTGTCGGTGACTGTTTGTTATGGCACAGGAATCGTTATGGTTATGAAAACCTCAGTGATCATGGTACATATCTTTCTTATAAGGTATTACTTACCATTTTTTTTTTCCAACTAGCCAATTAAACAACTAACAACTGTTTAAATTAATGAGAGGGCAGTGATTATAACGTGACCCATAATGTGATAGGGCTTTTTAGAACCAGCATAATGTATAATAGGTCTTTATTTTTATGTTTGCAGTCTCGAAGACGCTAAATAGTTTAATAGTCACCAATTTTAATTTTTATTAAAATATTTAACCTCTGTATGTTTTATTTAATGGTGCCCAAATATACAATCTGTGCCTAGTTTGGGACCAAATGTAATTTTAATTTTGCATTGAACGATTTTTACTTTTACTTATTACCTACTAGTTTGAAATACTGGAAAATGAATTCGTCCGTATTTGATTTTCTGTAACTTAGAATAATTCCAATAAAGTTTCTCGTCCTGCGAACAGATACTTTACAGGAAAAATAATGATCGTAATCACAAAATCTACAATGTTGAGTGACCTTCTATTTTGATCACAACAATTTTCCCTGGAACTAACAGATTGGCCTGTCAGTTCGGGAATCTGGGCCATTTCCTATTACGTTGATTCCATTTGGATCAAACAATTACGATTCCTTATCCCGAATGTAAGAACAAAGTATATCTAACTTCCTACTCGAGTGACTTCCTCATACGTCGCCAAAATAATGTATAAAGGAGTTCAAAAGAGATGTATAAAATACCTCCCGGAAAAAATATCGTTGCTGTGTTATTTAATAAACAAAATACCACGGTCCGTATGTCTGATGGTGATATTAGGCTGTTATTTCTGAGCCTAGTTATTAAAGCAGAGTTTTATGACGAAATACGTTGTTTATGTTAGATAGGGTTGGCAAACATCCGGATGTTTGCCAACCCGGTCAGCCTTGTGATATTGGTTTTGTAGACATAATAATCATGTCAATTACGTGTATTGTATGGTTCTCTATTGTGTTTCGTAACTTATCCATAATCTAAAGTGCCATAATTTTTTTTCTCCTAATCATTATTTTTGTCCGAATGATAACTTGCCCGAACTTAATGTCACATAATATCAAATGCCATAAAATTGAAATCGCTAAATAAAAGATGATCATAATCATAATCATTTAATCATTTGTTAACATAGGTACAATAAAATAGTTGTTATACAAAAAGTACAAGCGCGCTATGTTATACCAGAAGGCGTACAAATATTAATGGATGTCATTGATATATACATCGGGATAGGTCCAGACATCAGAAGTAATACTCAGATATGGCAATACAGAAATCTATTTCAATCGAACTATCAGTTATTTTAAATGGAGAGAATATAGAAATGAAACAAAATTAATTAAATAACTAATAATGGTAGTGGCGGTCACATAGGGCAGTACTGACTGTCAGGGACAGTGGTCCATGCACCCACCGCTATAAGAATAGTACTAATTTGTCGGAGACAACGTTCCACATCCAATAACCGGGAAATACTGACTGTCGAGAGACGGTGGTCCGTGCACCACGACGCATCCGTTCAAAATGCGTACCGACTATCGGGATGTCGCTACGCCCCCGCAAGGGGGCGTGGCATGCAGTACCGGAACATTGTTCCCCGGCTGCGGAGGGTTCACGGTGGCCCGCTAATACGGACCCCTCACTTTGTCTGCCTAACGCGGCTAGTGGCAGCAGACGCGTTTTAAAGACGCAGGCAGGAGCGTTTATTAAAACGCGCCCATGTGAGTAGTAGCAAGTGTGTTTCTGTAAGGGCGTCGCGACGCTAATACGTTAGCGCCGCTTTCTTCACGGCACCACGGCGGTCAACCCCCATCAAGTGAGACCCCCGGTTCCCCGGGGGAGGCCCAGTGAAGGCGACCAGCGACGTGAGTGCCGACTCGACGCTCCTACAGAATAGGTGATAAGTCCCCGCTCGTGTCGATCTCAGAGCTAGCTGATCACGGTCCGAGCTAAGGGACTGTCATGTGTGTGTGAGCGGCATTGTACTGTGTAACACCGCCCAGTGTCTACACGCACCGTGGCCCGCGCCACGCCTGAGTGTGTGAGTATGGTCGCATGTGTAGTAATGGATGTCTGTTGTTAGTTACGTGACGTGCCTATATTAACTTAGAACATGCCACGCAACAGATGTATGAGTCATCTGTAGAGTACAATTGAGTCGGGTAAGCTGCGTGTAACCTGAGTGCAGCTTACCCGAGGCGTCCAGTCCGGTGTATGGGGTCACTCGTCCGCTATCAGGTTGCGGGGCAGAGGTATCGCGTCAGGGAGGCGCGTATGCCAGGGCGCAATCTGTTTGACGTGAGGCCAATCAGACGCGTCGGCACGCGCGAACATCCCTTTCGCGAGACGCCGCACAAACTCATCCAGGCTCTCGATCCCGAGGTCCCGCTGGATGACATCGTTCCTCACGAAGCAAGGAGCGTCAATAATGGTCCGCAGCGCAAGACTTTGTTGCGCGCGGAGCAGCTTGCGGCTCGACTCGCACGTGAGGGCGAACCAAGCGGGGGCGGCGTACGTCAAGATTGGGCGCACGTACAGCTTGTACACGCTCAATTTGACGCGCGCCGGGATGCGGGACGAGAGCACAGGTTTGAGCAGGTTGCGGGCGACCCTACCCCGTGCGGCGACCATGCGGACATGTGGCCCCATAGTGAGCCGACGGTCGATGGTCACACCCAGGTATTTGACCCGGGGTGCCCACTCGATGTCGGCCCCCTGCAGCTTCAAGGGTGGCGGGAGAGGCGCGAATCCGGTGATTATCGCCTGCGTCTTACCTACGTTCACCGACAGCCGCCACTTCGACAGCCACTCGGGAAGGAGCTCCAGGGCGCGCTGCATTTTGACCGCCGCGTACTTCGCATTAAGCGATGTAGTAATGTACGCGGCGTCGTCAGCATACAGCGCGAGTGTAGCGTCGGAAGTGGTGGGGATGTCGTCGGTGTAACGTGAGTAACACGCCGGTGATACGCAGCTGCCCTGCGGCACACCAGCCAGCACCGGGCGGGCGCCGGATAGCGCCCCGTCGACCACCACCCTGAATGTCCTATGGGAGAGAAAGCTAGAGATCACCCTTACAACGCGACGGGGCGCGTCCGAGGTGGACAACTTGTATAGTAGGCCCTCGTGCCACACACGGTCGAAGGCCTTCTCCATGTCGAGGAATACTGCCACCGAGTATTCCTTCTTATTGAGCGCGGCTGCGAGGTGGTGCAGTACCCTCGACAGCTGGAGCTTCGTGCTTTGTTCCGCCCTAAACCCAAATTGCTCGGGGCGCGGCGCGATGTGGGGTTGGAGATGTCGCAGCAGGAGTGCTTCGAAAACCTTGGAGACTGTCGGCAGCAGAGTGATCGGCTGATAGCTCTCCGGTTTCAGTATGTTTTTCCCCGCCTTGGGCAGCATAACGACGCGCCCTTCCTTCCACGAGGCAGGAAAGGCCCCCGTGCGCAGTATCGCAGTGAACAGGCGCGCCAGCGCCGCTACCGTACGGAATGGTAGCTGGCGCAGCACTGCGTTCGCGATACCGTCGGCACCGGGGGCCTCCCGGGGCTTCGTCTTGAGGATGGCGCGTCTGACTGCGCCCGGCGAGAAAAAGATAGGGTCTTCATCGGGAGCTATCGGCATTGCGAAGTGGTGGTGCTTCTCGACTGCTGCGACATGTTCGTATTCGCTGGTCGGGTTGGGGCGGAACTGACGCTCCAGGTGTTCGGCGAAGACCTCCGCCCGGTCCTCTGCTACGTACTTCAGCGCCCCGTCACTGTTGAGCAGAGGGCGCACCGGGGCTGGGGTATTCGTCAGCTGGCCGCAGAGTTTGTGGAGCGACGGCCAACTGTCCGTCGTGGCATCAATCCGTTCCTCCCAGCCCGCGGCGGTGTGCGCCTTGAGCTCGGCCTTCACCTTCTCCGCGAGACGGTTCAATTGCGTCTTCAGCGTCGGGCATCTGAGCTGTTGCCACTGCTTGCGAAGGCGCCTCTTCACGGCAATCATCGAGTTGATGTGCGCTGGCAGGGGCGGCAATGGCCCTCTCCCCTGCGGCGTCGTCGTCGTCGCCGTTTCTAAGGCGCTTTGAATGCAAGCAGTGACGTCACCCGCCGTCTGGTCCACGTCCGCGGTGGTGACGATAGGCCGAGTCGGCGTGGTGGTCTCTAGCTTCTGTCTGATGGCTTCCCAGTCTGTTGATCGACGTGGCGCGATTGGCTTCAATCGGGTCCGGCATACCCGATATGACGACGAGTACTGGCTGGTGGTCCGATTGTAACTCGTCGTCTATCACATGTTGGGTGATCTGGCAGTGTAGCCCTTGGTGGACTACGATGTCCAGTACATCCGGTAAGTTGCGTGCCGTGTCCGGGTAGTGTGTCGGCATCTCTGGGCCGGACACCGTATAGCCAAAGGCTTCCGCGTCCGCAAAGAGCCGTCTCCCCTCGGTATTCGTAGTGGTGCAATTCCACGCCGGGTGTTTACTATTTAAATCACCGGCGAGGATGGTTGCCTTCTGTGGCGTATTTACAAGCGCCCGCAACTCTATAAGATCAAAATGAACCGCGGGCGGCTTGTAGCAGGCGTATAGGTTTATATCCTCGCCGGCTATATGCAGCTGTACACCCAGCGCGTAAAATGAACTGAGCGACGGCAAGGGGAGCTCTTGATGGACGACTCTTCGCCTCACAATGACCGCCAGACCACGATAGCGGCTGTTGTTGGCCGACCTTTCGTCCTTCCTGTAAACGAGATACCCCGGGAACCTAACCCTATCTTCGGGTCCCAGGTGTGTCTCGTTTATGAGCGCCACGTCGATATCCTGTTCCCTCAGGAGATGGCGGAGGGGGGCGACCTTGTTCCGGAGGCCGCGGGCGTTCCAATGGATCACCCTCAGTGGCCTAGCCATTGTACATAGTCAGTAAAGTGGCCAGGCCATCGAGGATGACCGTCTTCACATCTTGGCCCTGCCTTATTGCCTTAATAAGATCCATCAGAAGTCTGATGGCGCAGGCTGTAAAATCCTTTCTTGTTGAATGGGCGCCGGTGGCGCCACTCTCAGTTTCATGTCTCGGTCTTGTTGTTTCGGCATTCTGCCGCTGTGGTTTGGTGGCACCACCCGCAGCGGCGGTGGCGGACGGTGGCACTGATGCGAGCTGTGTCGGAAGCGCTGGCACCGGTGACACTGAGCGGGCCCACGCTTCCCCCTCCAAGCCTCAATCTTGACACCCCGCATGTACATGAAGACGGTGGTGTCGAAGATGGCCCGGACGTCGGGAGTCTTTTTTAGAATGGCGTGAAACACGCAGCCAGGTCGTCCTTGTGCGCCCTTGATATGGCGCGCATACTACCCCAACGCCCGGAGCTCCTCCTCGATCTCCTGGGGGTCCGTGTCCGCCGGCAGCCCCCGTATGGCGATCTTCAGGTTCCGGTCCACCGGTAGTGAATAGGCGAACCAAGAAACGCCGCTGTACTTTTCCAGGCCCATCAAGTACCGCTGTACCAGCCTGTACTCGCCCTCGCTGTCGGGAGTGAAGCGGACTCCACTCCCGAAAGGGCAGGCGTTAGGGGGCCGGCCCAGCTTGGCACTGAGGGCCCGGAAGTGCGCGGTCCAGTTTGGCAGCCGCTCCACCACCAGCGGCGGGAACCTCAGCTTCTTCCCCGGCTTTTGCTTCGTTGATGCGGCGCCGGGGGGGGGTGGCAGGGGGGGTTGGTAGATGCAGCGGGGACAGGGGGTAACCTTACCCCCACTGGGGTCACGTCCGGTGAGTACGTCGGCGAGCGGCGCACCGCGTCGGAGAAGGTGGGCGACGCTGCGGTGCCCCGACCCCGCGGCGCTCTGTGGCCGCGGCGGGTCGAGGCAGTAACGCTTCGCCTCCTCCAACGCGGCTTCGCCGGAGCTCCTACTTCGCCGCTGGGGTCTGGTCTCGACCTGGAACTCGAGGTCGAACCCCAGCGGCGGTGTTGGTGACACCGGCGCCATAAGTGTGGCGCTGGTGGCTCGACCCACGTTGGACCGCTGTCCGGATCGCGGTGTCGTGTCTGGGGACACCTCTCTGCGACCAGATGCGGCCGAGCCCACGGATGCCAACGACATGCTCGACCCCGCACGTGAGGAGCATGTCGACAGCACAGCGGGTGAGTCGTAGGCCGATGTCCGGGGGGGTGCCGGTGAGGCGGGCACCATGGGCGGCATGGGTGCCGACCCATATATTGAGCCGGCACTTGCTGGCCGCTCACGCTCCGCCATCGCTGGACCCGCCAGCGAGCGGCGAGAAGCGGCGTCGGCGGTGCGCTGAGCTGGCACAGCTTTGGTTTGCGGCTGCCGGTATTGCGCAGCCCCGTGGGGGGGCGCGGGCGGTGTCGCGAACCGCGGCGGTGGCGCTGCGGAACGGACAGGGGGCGCGCGGTGGCGCGCTGTCGGCGCGGGGGCGCGCGCAGTCTGCGCGGGGGTACGCGCAGTGGGCGCAGGGGGCGCATGGTGCGCGGCCGCGGCAGAATGTGCGGTAGGCGCAGGGGCGCGCGTGGTTAGCGTAGGGGCGCGTTCTGTAGGCGCGGGAGTGTGCGCGGCCAGCGCGGGGAGCGCTTGCCGCGTGACAGGCCGCACAGTCGGTGCAGGTGTGCGCATGGGCGCGGGCGCACGCAAGTACGTCGCACGGCCGGACTGGGTCGCGGCTGGTCCCGGAGCCTGGAAGGGCACCGGGCGGAAGGCGGCGGGGCGCAGCGCCACCGCATGCGGCCGGCCCGACGACGGCGTAGGCGCAACGCGCGCAGGCGCCGATGACGTCGGTGGGCCGGCAGCTATAGCGGCGCTCGCACCCCCTCCCTCTCTCCTCCTTCTTTCCTCACTACGAGGCTGCTGCAATGGTAGGCCGGCTGGCGGCGCACCGGACGACGCGTCACCAATATTTGGCATCGACGTCGTCCGGTCCAACGCCAGACGGGCTTGTTGCCGATCCTGTGCCCCGGCATCGCGGCCCAACGAGCCGCGCGTGCCGGGTTTCGGCATCTTGCTGGGCGTGGCCTCCGCGACCGCTGCGGTGATTGCTCACCGAGCAGCATGGGGGCGGCTTCCCCTGTGTCTGCACAGGTACCGAGGTGGTATCCTGTACACACACAGAGAAAACAGTCTATTTGCGGTCCGCACGGATAACACTACACTTAACTACACTAACTTCACTTAAAAATAAACTTAAGCAATTAGCGGCAGATGACCACGGGCTAATCCGCGTACCGACTCAACAGCATAACTCCTTATAAAGGCGATCCGCTAGTGGGGGGTAACGTTACAATATTTCACTCAATTGACTTCAAGTCTTTTAAGTCAAATGCCCGATAGAATGAATGATTTATCTATGGTGCACGTTCCACTAGAGCCATCTAGTCGCCGCCTCTCGCAGCTGTTAAACAATATGGCTTCCGTCATATACTAAAAATTGATAACATAATTACATTAATCAAACGATAATAATTAATCTTCTCAAAAATAAACAAATTACATGTCAAAAATAAGAAAAATAAGATTACTACGTCAATATTCAAATAAAGTTTAAACAAAAATAAAGAAAAAAGTAATATAATAATTAAAAATGATACAAAATAAAATAGAAAGAATGCAATTTAAAAAAAAATGGATTAAACATACCAGGTCAATGACTACCAAGTAAGGTCAAAAACAGTTATTGCATTTTGTCCGTCAAAAATTCCGAAATGCTGTAATAAGCTTTATTCAACAGAAAAGATTTAAGCCTTTTCTTAAATAAGTTTATGTTTAATTCTTTAATTGAACTAGGTATGTGGTTGAATATGATTGGTGCCATACAAAACACACTTTTTTGCATCAATGCTGTAAGAGCCCTTTTTACGCACAAGTTATTATTCTGTGGTCGAGTTCGTTTATGATAAAATGATATTCTAGTAAACAAGTCTGGATTGGTCATAACAAATACAGCTACCTCAAAAATATATAAGCAAGGAAATGTCAATAATTTGTATTTGATAAACAATGGCTTACAGGAATCTAAACTGTGGGGTCTGAACATTGACCTAATGCACCTTTTTTGTGCTTTAAACACCAATTCCCTATTGGTTGAGTTACCCCAGAAAATGACACCATACTATGGTTTGGTGAGTTCAGTGTTGAGCACTGAACTCACCAAACCATAATATGCTGTGATTATAGCATCGACGTTAATCACTGGGGTCAGTTTAAATATATATATAAGCTGATCTGCTAATACGTTTAGTTAGCTTCTCCGTGTGTTCTTTCCAGTCCAATTCTTTGTCAATCGTTAATCCTAGGAATTTGGATTTATCTACTTGTGTTATAATTTTATTGTTATACTCGTAGCATACTGTCATATTGGTATTCGCACGTTGGTTGTTGGTTTTTAGCAAATGCAGCAAACAATTTTACTATATATGAACATTCAGAATAATACACATTCTTAGAAGAGAGACTTACTTAGAGAGAGATTCAATTATTATAGTACCTACTCGATATTATGACAGCATAGTTTTAGAAGTAAAGATAATTATGTAAAACAAAATTTCGAATATTTGAACATTATGGTTACTGAAGTTTATAGCAAACGTTTTCGGCCAAACAATTTTAGAAGAAGAAAGGGAGTACCACCTAAATACAACAATTCGCAGGCTTTTTATTGAAAGCTGTAAATCAAAAAGGATAAAAACCAAAAGAGACTTAAATCTCTGGCGTGAAGTATACCTTTCTTCCTTACTCCGTAAGTTGACACCCCTAACTATATATTTCTTCCTTACTCCGTAAGTTGACACCCCTAACTATATATTTCTTCCTTACTCCGTAAGTTGACACCCCTAACTATATATTTTTACGTGGCTTTATCTTTTTGCCCTACTTTTATTTATAGGTATACTGATTTGGGTAAAAAGGTTAAAAAGAAACAAAAACAGACGGCTATGCTATTTATCGTCAAGGTTGATACTGTTGCAATAAAAAATGATTTATAAAATTATGGTTTGCTGTATATTGTTGAGTTATTGCAGAAACCCTGAGGCAAAGCAACCATTATAAAAGTAGAATGTTGTACGACATGAAAAATTTTTAGAACAATTATTTTACTTTTGCTACGGCGTAGCAAGCGTTGCCGTAGCGTCTACGCTTCGTAGCCTGTAGCAATTACTACGTAGTAAAAACTGTTTTGTTCTTAGAAATAAATTTTTGTATTCCATAACGAGTCTCATATGATGGCAAGATTCTGGGAAAGGCTTTTAATTTGTCTACAGTGCAGTTGTGTTGCAGCACAAACATTAAGGAAAGGGTTTCGGTAACATACATTTACAGCTTCTAATCAAAATTATTCTTATTCAGAAAACCAAACCATATTCCTAAACCTCAGACTAGAACAATCTTCAAAATAATGAACGAAACCAAGCTTTGTTTCCATCTTACCGTCTCGTTTAGAATCGCCACGACCGCAAATTGTAAGCTTTCATTTTGGCAGGAAAACGAACTGGCTGTATGTAATTGATATCGACATTGTCTATACAATTCTTTGCGTCTGTTTTGTATTTACTCTAAGTAAAGACTTGGACACATCATCATTGATTTGCTCGCCAACAAACTTGTAAACCTAGGTACTGTAACTAAAAAAAATAAGGATGTAAGAAGTTTTAAAAGTATTATAACATCTCGCCTGTGTTGTCTGAAAGGATATGCAGAGTGTAATCATTCACATTTCGACAGTTATTCCAGAATTCCCATGTAACAGTACTGACACGAAAATTTTCCGAAATATAAATCCAATACGGTTTCTAGAATATATAGGGAAGTCAATTTTAACATTGACATCCCTATATATTCTAGAAACCGTCATGTTTGTCAGAAACAATCCTAAATTATTTCCGCGCAGAGCAGATCAATTTCCCAGGAACAGGCGTGACCAAACCCAATTATGTGGACTTCGCTGTAGGACTGCACTTACGTGGACTTCCCTGTAGGACTGCACTTATGCGCAAAAGTGTTTTTATATGGCTCCAATTGTATACAATAAGTTGCCTATAAGTTGGAAGGAGCTTAACAATGTACACTTGAAAAGGAAACTTAAGACATTGTACGACCTGATGATGTCCAGCCAGGGTCTGCTTAGGGCTTCGGATGCACTGTCCGAAGGTTTTGAATAAAACGCAGCAACCTTGTTCCAACGATATATTTGGCAAGACTAAATTATTCTAAGTCCAAAGAGACGTTATACAGTTTCGACGGAGAATCTTAACACCGCGAGTTAAATAATCGTTCAACGCCATCTATCGAGGCATCGAGTACTAATTTTATAACACTGTGTGCAACTTATTTGACACAGTGCCTACAAAGGTTAAACATTCTCCCCCCATTAAGGGCAAGCATAAATTGACCTTAATATTATAACAAGTTCAGGTAACATCAGACATTAAAAATTACATACTAACCAACTAGACTAATGTAAAGTGAACAATTTAACAGTGTAAACAAAAATGATAACAACAAAAAAACACTTTGATTCCCACCACCGTGCATACATATCAATAAATTCTCCTACCTAAACTAACTATAAAAATACATTACAGATTAAATAGGCTATTCGGTAACAGGAAGCAAACATAATTTAGATACAGGTCGTTTAATAATCGCATTTTTCGTTTTAATAGTGACCACTCGTACGATCCCGTCATTACCTGGATGCTCTTCCTCTACTAATCCCCAAACCCAACGACACGGAGGAAGACCGTCTTCCTTGACTAAGACCACATTTCCCTTTTTAGGAGAGGAAGTTTCCGAGGTCCACCTGTGTCTATAAAAGAATTGTCTCAAATATTCCTGAGACCACTTTCGCCAGAAAGTTTGCAACATACGTTGGGTATACTGCCATCTCTTTAATGAGTTTAAATTCGAGTTTTCAAAGTTATAGTCTGGTGGTGTAACAAGAGGCTCACCAACCAGGAAGTGGCCAGGAGTCAAAACTTCCATATTTTCGGAATTGGTCCCCAATCTAGACAGCGGCCGAGAGTTTAGGCATGCTTCCACTTGAGCTAACACAGTTGCTAGTTCCTCGTAAGTCAGAGTGGAAGTGCCAACGACGCGTTTTAGGTGATACTTCACCGATTTTATTCCAGCCTCCCACAGTCCCCCGAAATTGGGCGCGTGAGGCGGAATAAAATGCCAGGATGTTCCATTAGTCCCTAAAGTTTCCGCTATATCCGACAAAATACCTTTCTTTTCCCTGGTAAAGAGAATACCCAGTTCCTTTGCGGCGCCGACAAAATTTGTGCCATTGTCGCTCCACACCTCCTGACAATGGCCCCTTCTCGCCACAAACCTTTTGAAGGCCTGCAAAAATCCTTCCGACGTAAGGTCGGATACTGCCTCAATATGAACGGCACGCGTTGACATGCAGACAAACAAACATATGTATCCTTTATAAGATTTATGTCCACGGCCCTTTGCTGTACGTAATTTAATAGGTCCAGCAAAGTCTACACCACTACGAAGAAATGCGCGAGAGGGTTTGGCACGAGCTGAAGGTAGCTGCCCCATCAGTGGATTACAGGTAAGCCCATTGTTTTTAACGCATGTAACACATTTCCGTATATGGCTAGATACAAGCTGTTTTGCTCCAAAGATCCAATATTTATTACAAATGTAGCTCAAAGTTAATTGTGTACCTCCATGTAGAGTTTGCCTATGACCGAAATCAATAATTAAATGAGTAAGGTGTGTTTTTTTTGGTAAGATAATGGGGTGTTTTCTGGAAATATTTAATTCTGATTCTTCTAATCTGCCGCCTACCCTTAAAATATTTTTTGCGTCTAAAAATGGAGTTAATGTTTTTAAAATACTTTTTGTTTTAATTTGTTCTCTATTTTCTAATGCTTTTATTTCTTCTTCAAAATGTTTTCTCTGACACAATCTCACGCACGTCTCAAAAGCTTCATTTATTTCTTCGGTTCGTAAATAACCTTTCCACATTTTTTCAGATTTTATTTTATTTGTAGTCAACATACGCCTACAATATGCTACAACCCTGGTAAGCCGCGTCAACGTTGCATATCGATCACAGATGTCCGGATCTTCTACAACGTGATGCACTCCGACTGACTCTAAGTCAGTGCTCAAATCTTGAGATTTGTCATAATTAATGCTTATTTCCCGCAAGAAATCAGGTCCTTGAAACCACAATAAATGCTTGCTTAGCTCTGCAGGGAGCATGCCCCTAGATGCGCAGTCGGCGGGGTTTTGTTTTGTAGGAACATGCGACCATTGCCATGGATCCATCGAGGTAAGTATCTCTGACACCCGATTCGCGACAAATACCTTCCATTTATTCGGCAAACCATTAAGCCAAGCCAGCACAATGCTGGAATCAGTCCAAGCTCGCACATTCTGTTTTTCTACATGCAATACTTTTGCTACTTCTAACAAAAGTCTTTTCAGCAATACTGCCCCACACAACTCTAGTCGTGGAATCGACACTTGTTTTATCGGTGCGACCTTGGTTTTGGCAGTAACTAACGAAATCTGAATGTTGCCTGTCGAATCAATCACTCGGAGATAAATGACCGCAGCGTATGCCGATTTCGAGGCATCGCAGAAGCCGTGCAATTCTACTCGGGCATTGCTAGAGTTTGTACTTACCCACCTGGGTACCGCAATATTTTTCAATTCATCTAAACTACTGCGGTAAGTATACCATTCCTTTTTTATTTGAGATGGGATTTCCTCATCCCATGTGATCCCAGAAATCCATAATTTTTGAATTTGCATTTTGGCTAGTACAATCACAGGAGCTACCCATCCTAAAGGGTCAAATAATCTTGCGATTTCCGATAATACTTTTCTTTTTGTTACAGGTTCCTGCAGTGGAGACAACTTGACGGAGTACTGGAAGGCGTCCCTGCTTCTGTTCCAGGTAAGTCCCAGTGTTTTTATTATCGCATCCTGCTTAATGTCGATCTCTTTACCTACCCTTTCTTGTCCTTTACACCTTTCACCGATTATTTTCTCCAGTAACTCATCGCTGTTGCTCGACCACTTCTGTAAACTGAATCCTGCTTTAGCCAATAACTCTTCCATTTGACTGTAAATTTGTATGCCTTCTTCAATAGTATCACAACCGGTCAGCAGATCATCCATATAATAGTCATTGAGGACTCTTTCAGCCGCCAGTGGGTACTTCGCTCCTTCATCATACGCCACCTGCTGCATCGCTCGAACCGCTAAGAACGGCGCAGAAGACGTCCCGAAGGTTACGGTAAGTAACTTATAATCCCTAATAGCTGAGTCCTTGTGGTCTCTCCACACAATGCGTTGAAAGTCTGTGTGTTCATTAGCCACGCGGACCATTCGATACATTTTAATTATGTCCGATATTAGGCAAATACGGTGAGTTCTCCACCGAATTAATAGATGTCGCAAATCAGGTTGCAGCCCAGGTCCAATCATTAAATCATCGTTAAGAGAAACCCCATTACTTCCCTTGCAGGAAGCGTCAAAGACCACTCGAACCTTTGTGGTGTCCTTGTCGTCCCTCACAACCGCGTGATGAGGTAAGTAGACCGCATGTTTATTTTCTATATCCGCTTCGGCTAGTGGCTTCATGTGACCTAGTAGTAAATATTCTTGTATTACCTCGGCGTATTTTGCTTTAAGCTCCACATTTTTATTAAGTTTAGCTTCCAGGGCATGAAACCGCTTTATAGCTATAGATCTTGAACCGCCATATTTGCAGCCTGGATCTTCACTTCGGAATGGTAAGTTTACTATGTAACGGCCCTTTACGTCTCTGACCGTCGTAGCTTTAAACAGATCTTCGCATTTTATTTCTTCATTTGTCATTTTCTGTTGACTAGATGGCTCTTGATCTGTTTCCAGTTCCCAAAATTGTTTTAGGAGGTCCTCTTCTTTTTGCACTTGACAATGTAATGACAGCACACCTTCCGTTTGAGTAACGGATGAATCTACAACTCCAGATAAAATCCAACCTAAAGCTGTAGACTGAGCAATAAGCGAACCTGTAGGACTATGCATCAATCCTTCATTTAAAATCTGACTATACATCTCAGCTCCTAATAAAAGATCTATTTTATTAGGTTGATGATACTTCGGATCAGCAAGATCAATCCCTCCTAATTCTGACCATTCAAATACATCTAATTTCCTCGTTGGAAGGAGAGTAGTGATTGAGGACAGAACATGAGCCTTAAAGGTGAATGTGCAATGTGGATTGACTCTAGATCGAATTTTCATGTACACTATTGATTTGGAAAGTAATTCTTGATCTCCCCCTAGACCAGAAATCTTACTTCTCAACGAAATCTTTTTTAATTTCAGGTCCTGAACCGTGCTTTCTGTGACAAAGTTTGCCTGCGAGCCTTGGTCCAGTAACGCTCTTAAAACGTGAAGATTACCGAATTTCGACTCGGCCTTGACTAGCGCCGTCGCTAGCAAAACCTGCTTACAAATTTTACCTGACGAAAAACAGCTTACTACCGACGTTTGACTTTCTGTTTTTTCAGCAGAACCCCCTGCCTTAGGAGATTCTGGCTCCTGCTGCGAAGCGCTCTTGCCCGCTTCCCGGTTTGAATTGACATCAGTGGTCTCAGGCGTATCTGAGTTCCTTGGGTGTAATAGTGTGTGGTGACGACGATGGCATAATTTACATTTGGTACTAATACGACAAGCCCTTGCTGTATGGTTATTACCCAAGCAGTTAAAGCATAAATTTTTTGTAGTGACGAAATCGCGACGTTTGTCCACTAATTCACGAGAAAATTTCTTACAGCCACTTAACCTATGAGTATCTTCAGAACAAAACGCACAGACAACTTCGGATACATGTAATGATTTTAATTTGGAATTATTATTGCCGTTAGTTCTGTTTGCTGATGGTTTATTATCAATAAACTCTAGGGCCCTGTATCTATTTGTTAGGAAATCTTTGAATTGCTGGTAAGTTGGCAAGTCATCGGAACTGTTGCTACTACTGAATTCAAACTCCCATTGCTTTCTCGATTCCAAATCTAATTTTAAAGTTAAAATATGAATAATCATTATATCCCAATTTGCTACATCGATTCCGAGGTTTGCCAACCCACTTAAGCAGTCATTGGTAGTGTCCACTAATTCCTTTAAATGATATGCTGATTCTGCAGTAATGTTTTTCTGACTAAGAAGTCGCCTTATTATGTTGTGAGACAGATACCGTTTATTATTATACCTACCTTTTAATAACGACCAACATCTTTCATAGTTATCGTCTGCAATCGGTATTTGCCTTATTAATTGTTCGGCTTCACCGGTCAAGTAACTTTTCAAATAATGAATTTTTTGGACATTACTCAATTTTGAATTACTATGTACTAATGAAATAAACAAATCTCGGAAACAAACCCATTCTTCATACTTTCCAGAGAATTTAGGGATAACTATTTTTGGTAGTTGAACAGTCTGAGATTTTGTTTCGTCTTGAGTCCCATCGCATACGTTTTCATCTTTTGATTTTTAACAAAATAACAGCAAAACAGATTTCAATTCTGTTTTATATTCTAAATAACAATCTTCAGCTTCATCATACATATCGTCTTTTAAATATTCATGATTAGTTAACTGAGAACCAAATTTTTCGATTAACGTTTTGTGGGTATCAGTAAATAGATCCCATAATTTTTCTAATGCTTCTAATCTCACTTGAACGTAAACATCCGTGATCCTTTCCTTAGGAGACTTTTTATAGTTACGTCTAGCCTTTACAATGTTATTCAAATTGTCACTTTGAAGTAACAGTTTGGACTCCATCTTAAAATAACAAACAACTAGGCGAGAGAAAAAAAACAAAATAAATGAACAAGTATAAAATTAATTATCGAAGTTTAACTATTAACTAAACTAAGTTATTTGAGTAAAGAAACGCAAAGGACTCAAGTCCACACAACGTAAATTAAACACAATATTTTTTGTTAAATATCTAAAAGTTAAAAAGTCTCTGGAACGCGGATTTACCGATGACAGTTAACGTCACTCCGAATGACGGTCCGTGTCACTGTCACTTTGAGTGACAGGCTGTGTCACTGTCAACGTCACATTGATTGACAGTCCGTGTCACTGTCACCTTGAATGACAGGCTGTGTCACTGTCAACGTCACATTGAATGACAGTCAGTGTCAGTTTTGGAAATGACAGCTATCACTATTTGACAGTGACAGTAAATGTCACCTTGACAGTCATTAATTGAAATTGTTCAAAGACTCACGTTTCTTTCACTTCACTTTGGTTCACTCATTCACGATTACACCAACCTCGTGACGTCACTCCACTTGGCCACCCCCGATTCTTCAGGTGTCTTCCGGGTCCAATATCCTGACAGCGCCAGCGCCTGTCTCGAAGTCCAAGGCAGGATTCACCACCAAACCCTGGCTCCTGATTGATACTGCAGCAGCTCCTCACGAGCTGGTCTGCTTCCACGGAAGACCCCCCCGACTCAGTTACGCAAAAAAAGCACCACCGCTTTGGTGCCCAGATACTGGTGTATCCGGCTTCGAAGGACCATGTACGACCTGATGATGTCCAGCCAGGGTCTGCTTAGGGCTTCGGATGCACTGTCCGAAGGTTTTGAATAAAACGCAGCAACCTTGTTCCAACGATATATTTGGCAAGACTAAATTATTCTAAGTCCAAAGAGACGTTATACAGTTTCGACGGAGAATCTTAACACCGCGAGTTAAATAATCGTTCAACGCCATCTATCGAGGCATCGAGTACTAATTTTATAACACTGTGTGCAACTTATTTGACACAGTGCCTACAAAGGTTAAACAGACATATTTAGTAAATAAAGCATACTACAACATTCACGAGTTCCTAGAGGAAAGATTTGTATTTTGATTAGGTTAGTATTAATATCTTATTTTGGTTTTTCTGTACTGTTTTGACTTATTTGTTATTTTAGATTTATTACAATATTACTATTTTTAGTTGTACTCCCGTTTTTTTGCGCAAGATCCGTGTTTGGGACTCCTCTCTCTGCGAGTGCGGGTTGGAGGAGGGGACCCTGGACCACATCTTCTTCGAATGCTCAAACAACGTTCCACCTTTAGATTTATATAGTCGCCTCCCTAAATTTAAGATCCCTCTTCCGACTAATTTTTCCTCCTTACTAACATATTCCTCTCCAGATCTGCTTGTGGCGCTGATGACCTTCATCCGTCACAATAACATAAAGTTATGAAGTATTCCGTTTGTGTGGGTGTGATATGCGTATATTTTATGTTTTAACAATTATATATGTCGGGATAGGTTCAGACATCAGAAGTAATACTCAGATATGGCAATACAGAAATATATTTCAATCGAACAATCAGTTATTTTAAATCGAGAGAATATAGAAATTAAATAGAATTAATTAAATAACTAATAATGGTAGTGGCGGTCACATAGGGCAGTACTGACTGTCAGGGACAGTGGTCCATGCACCCACCGCAATAAGGATAGTACTAATTTGTCGGAGACAGCGTTCCATATCCAATAACCGGGCAGTACTGACTGTCGAGAGACAGTGGTCTGTGCACCAAGACGAATCCGTTCAAAATGCGTACCGACTCAATAGCGCACCTCCTTATAAAGGCGATCCGCTAGTGGGGGGTAACGTTATAATATTTCACTCAATTGACTTCAAGTCTTTTAAGTCAAACATCCGATAGAATGAATGATTTGTCTATGGTGCTCATTCCACTAGCGCCATCTAGTCGCCGCCTCTCGCAGCTGTTAAATAATATGGCTTCCGTCATATATATATTTTTTTTTTTGTTTCAGTCCCATACTAATTCAACAAGATCTACATTGTATTCAACTGTATCAATCGAAGAGTTTTATTAGTTTTTTGAACACCTATTTTTTGTTTTAATTTAATATTTATTTACAATACACACTTGATTTCTCAACTCACTTTAGACATTGGCAGAATAGTCGACACCGGCTTTGCTTGCCATTCAACAAAAATAGAATAGAATATTACTATTATTCTTGATTCTTTAATTACTTTTATTGTTATTTTTATGACATATGAGAATGTTGTAATTAAAAATATTTGTTGACATTTGCACGTCACATCATGTGGCAAACATGTCTGTACTTGTTATTGTTACCATCTTGCATGCATGTCTTTAATTGTATGTATGACACATGTTTATGCAAATAAATATTATCTTATCTCTACCAATAAGCCCGACCCGGGGATCGAACACTGGAGCCCACTCTCAGCAGTCAGTCGGGCTTTGCACTAGACCAACTAAACATTCCACATAGAAGAAATCTTTTGTTTTCAAAAACACGCATCATGTTTCACATAAACACACTGCTTACCAATCAGTACAGACTTCTAAAAAAATTAAAATATTTATAACAAAACAGTCGTCATTGAACTCAACCCCTAAGGATACCAAAGGGCGGTGAACGGAAAATTCCCTCTCAATACACAATCTATGCTTCTATATTATCTTTGTATTTATATACTTCTGTAACGAAGTAAGGAGTAGAGGGTTGCATCACTGAATATGGAACAACTTCTTCGATGATGTCTCGTTGTTTTGTTCCGATTTCTATGTTTGAGAATTTGTTTTACACTTTTTGGGTCAAGTCTAGGTTGAGTTTATGTATTTGAAGTTGGATAAAATGTAATAACATATTTATGTTATACTTTAATAAGCTCTGGTTGAAAACAATTAATCTGAAAATATATGCAATGTCTGAATATGATTGCTTTGAAATTATTTTTCTCTTTCTTGGAACTCAGTCTTCTTCAAATAAGACATCTGAATAGAAAATAATTCAATTGTTAGTAGTTTCTGAGAAGTTACAAATTGACAAGAATTTTTGAAACTCAGACGTGTATTATCTCTTTGCCGTCTTTGAACATTAGCTGTCATATTAAGCCCTGTTACCAACAAACACAAACAACTGTAAAGCACCTGGTCCTCTGTTAATTTTCGCCAGAATTTTCCACATACTTTTGTGTGCACACAACGAGAACCCATCACAAATTCAGCGTAGTAGCCATGAGTTACCGCCATGGAATCCAGATGAATAACATTGTTCAAATACATACCACCCTAAAGTATTTTATGGTTACCCAGCTTTAGTTTTAAAAGAGCAATTTCGCATGCGCCTCTGGGAGTAATAAAATGCTTTTTTGTGGAAAACCTTTTTGGTTTTTTGGTACAGCAGCTGTTTTAGTGGGTATAAAAGTAAAATAGAGAAGAAAATGCACGGAATTTATTTTAAAACAAAATACTAATTTGAGTTGAAATTGTTCTAGAAAGTAACTGCAGTCATTTTAACAACGTGAATATGTTTTGAAAGGGCCTGTAGAACGTTGTCCAAGTCACATTCGTAAGTTTACTGACTTAAAATGAAATACTGAACTTTGCACAACATTTCGCCGTCCCCGGAGAATAAAATGATAACTGCCATTATCTTGGTTTTAGTGTTATGTCATTTTTGGGATCTGTAGGTGCTAATACATCTACTCAATTTTTTTCGTAATTTTTATACAGTTTTTTACGAAGTTACAAAATATTACAATAGTATTCAAAGATTTAAAACAGGTCTTAAATTACGAGAATAAAGTTGTATTATAATATTATCAAAATGTATTCCCACTTGTTAGTATGACAAACAGTCATACAATTATGTTCTCGTGAAAAAATATTCGACTACATAATGATAAATGCGGTTTTCATTTTATTCTCGTTCAAAACCATCCAGTCGCTTCGTATAAGATGTGTTAGTAAAATGACTGTTATGGTTTTGAACAGTACGACGTATTGTCATCCTCTTAGCTCACTTAGATTTCACGCAAACGCAATTGCAATGGCAGATACAACTTCGCGGGGGTTTCCCGCGTATTGGTAACGTTTATTTACATTATGATAAATTGATCAGTGTGTTTCTATGCGTCATTGCGTAAACAGCAAAGTTTATTTTATTTTAAATGTGAAGTCTTAATAATTATTTCTAATGAACAAACAAAGGAACGCACGTTTAAACGCCATTATGAATAATGTGGAACGGATTGAAGAACTCCATTTAATAGAACATTAGACAAAAATAACGGTTATCACCCTTTCGTTATTTCGACTTAAACCCTTCGTATGCACGCCTGACTCGCACTTGGCCGATTTTATTATTTTATTTTTATTATGAGTCTGTAAATTCATTCGTTTTTATGAAGCCTGAACCGATTTTGATACTTAAATAAATAGGATTTCATTGAATTCATTTTAGTTTCGCAAATGTGAGTGCAATTATTTAGCATCATGTGGATACTGTTATTAATTTATTTTCATCCAATTTTTTTTTTAGAACAACATCAGGTAGATTATAACGACGTGGCTACTACGACATCTGAAGCAGTTGTTACCAAAACTCATGAGTATATTTTACGAGAGTCGAGACAATCATTTTACTGCGTGGAAAACGAGAGTGAAATAAATGAAGATTTCTCACCGGATGCATCTGAGTATTTGCCGAGCCCAGAAAGAATGAAAGTTTTACGGCAAAGCGAAAGTTCATCCAGTATTGGAGGAAACTCAGATTACATAGAAACAGCCAGCCAGAAAATAGTAAGAACACCATCAACTATTTCCAACATATCTTTAGTTTTGAACACAATAGATTTCATAGCATCCCCTTCAGTCATATTTGAAGCTAATAAGTTGCAAGACACTCCTAAAGTACACACAACATGTATTTTGGATTTGACACCAACTTCAACACATGAAAATAATGAACCGTCGAGGTACAAACCAAAGCTGTCATCAAAAAGATGCCTGAATAAATTATTTCAAAATGATAATCAGCCGTCAACCTCATATACTCATAGTACTATAATTGATAATCACGAAGTTGAAAAAGAAGAAGAATCATCAGCACCGTCTCTTTTTGATTTAGATGAAACATTACAACCCGCAAATATTTCTGATTGTACATTGTCGGACAAAACGATTACTATCAATGAAAGCATAACACCTAGTCCTCTAAATCTGACACAAACAGAACATAACCATAACGTAGTGGACCATCAGAGTCCTGATCATAATGAAGACCACGATGGAGAAGACCAAGCTGAAATGCGTTCATTTAGTACAGTTCAAGAATTGACACCACAGGGAAATAATACAAGAAAACGTAAACGAAATTTATACGAAAATCAAGATGTTAAGAGTAAAAAATTAAAAAATGCAGGTGAAGCCTATAAAGGCTGCAGGTCGAAGAAAATGTATGATAAAAAAGTTTTAAAAGGTAGTTGTAAGTGCACAAAGAAATGTGGTGAAAAGATAACTCATGAGCAAAGAGAGTACATAATGCAGCAATATTATAAAATAGCAGATCACGAGAGACAATGGCAATATATCGTAAATCATACATTAGTCGAAGATGTTAAATAGAGCGAAAACGCACCCGAACTCAATCGATCAAATACTTCTTTAACATAGATTCAAACAAAATTCAAGTGTGCAAAACCTTTTTTATTAATACTCTAAGCATTTCACATCAAACTGTTTATACAGCATTAGAAAAATCCAAACCTGAAGAAAATTTTATAGACAAACGAGGGCGACATGAAAATAGGCCACGTAAAATGCCAATTCTGACAGAAGAAAGCATCATAAAGCACATTGAATTGTTCCCCACTGTTGAGTCTCATTACGTTAGAAAAGAAGGAAATACCTTTCAGAACTACTTAATATATCCAAAATGTATCGCCTCTACACAGCTTGGTTTGGACTGCAAAAATTTGATTGCCTTTTGGGAACTAAACGTCAATACGAGACAATATTCAACACCAAGTTTAATTATTCATTTTTCAAACCGAAAAAAGATCAATGCTCTCAGTGTACTCGTTATCGACAGGCTGATTCAAAAGCTCAAGAAATATTGCATGAAAAATATGATACTCATAAAAAAAATAAAGAGAGAGTACGGCAAATTAAAAAAGAAGAAAAAGAATCAGTTGATCCTTCAGAAACAACTGTAGCAATCTTCGATTTGGAAAAAGTTTTGAGCATCCCACAATCTGAGGTTGGATCATTTCACTACAAAAGGAAGTATCCCATTTATAATTTCACTGTGTATGATGCTACCCAGAGTAAAGGTTATTGTTATGTTTGGCATGGTCAGATTGCTAAAAGGGGGGCAAATGAAATTGGTAGTTGCTTATGGCAATTTCTACTTAATGAAAAACAAAGAGGCATCCAGAACATATCATTTTACTCCGACGGTTTATATTCGCTCTATATATTTTTGCTGCACAGAAGCTACAATTGAACATCACACATAGATTCTTTGAAACCGGACATGGCCAGAGTGAGGGGGATTCCATGCATTCCAATATTGAACGTGAACTAAAACACAGAGTTGTATACACGCCTGATCAGTTGTACACAATCATTATGAACGCGAAGGTACATGGAAAAAAATATCAAGTTAAGGAGATGACGCAAACAGAGTTTTACAATATAAAGGAGTTAATAGAGAATAAGAATTGGTTAAAAAATGAGGAGAGCCAAAAAATATCATGGACTCAAATCATGGAAGTGAATGCCTCACATTCAAATCCATCAATTTTAAAATATAAATACAACTTTGATTCCGGCTATTCCCAATTAAATACAGAGCCTGTCAGAAGAATAAGAAGCAAGCGGGGTACTAGACAAATATCAAGCCCAAGTCCTAGCTATGTTCCCGAACTCCAAACGTTGTACACTGAGCCTATTCCAATAAGCAAGGCTTTATACGATGATCTTATGAGCCTCTGTAAGGCAGGAGATATTCCAAGTTATTATCGTGGTTTTTACGAGTCCTTGGTTTATGAAAGTAGCTGTACTGATGGCAATAACGACAACGAGGAAGATAATGACGATTAATCACACACCTATACTTTATTTTCGAAAATTTATTATAAGAAACTGATTTTATGTGATAAATGTGATTATGAGGCTGTTTTATTGATAACAAATTGTGTAACAGATTATTACTTAATAATTGAATTAGTATTATATAATATAAATAATTCACATAATATGTGATCATAAGGCTGATTTTAATTAAAACTAATTTAAAAGAAGAAAATAATAAATTAAGAGAAATACTGTTGTTTTTTACTATTATTTTGAATAAAACTAATGTTGATTACCATATCATAGTTTTATTAGGAAACCAAATTCAAAGTCCTTGTCAGATTTATTTTTTTTTAACAATATTTACGAGAATAAGACGATATTAAAGTATTATCAGTATCCCTTGCTCCCTAAAAACCCGTAGAATAAAATGATAAGTGAAGAGTGCAATATTTGATTCTGGTCAGGCTGTACGGAGAATAAAATGATAATCGACATTAAACAATTAAGACAATGATTAATTTTGACTAACTTCTTATTTTTTAAATAATATCTCTATTTTGATACTTAAGCTTATTTCACTTAAACATTTGGAACAAACAAAAAATAACCATTATTAAAAGCTGACAATCATCTGTCTACGTCCAGTATTTAAGGAGCAATCGACAAAAAAGTGTTTTTTATTTTTCCTGAAAAGTTGTGTTTTTGTAGTTATCATTTTATTCTCCGGGGACGGCGATTTGTATCCTTATTTCTTGCTGGCAACAGTAATGTTACAGGAACGTTACTTATTTGTTTATCAAGCATCTTTTCCCTTACATTTTAGCATTATTTTATAGCCGATTGATCATTTCATAAAGACCCAATTTTATGAGTTGCGGAAAATAAACAACTGATTTCCCTTCTTTAGTTCCTGTCATTATCATAAAAGCGTAAGTCCTTATTTCCTGAGCGTACTCGGGAGGCAATAAGTAGGCTATTTCTTTCCCAAATTTATGCAAATTGCTATAAATCGTATCCATATAGATGGGCCCTTATTTTATTGACGTCAACATAAGAAATAGGTAATTTGGGATAATGAGATTCTTTTGATAAAGCTACCAATAAACAGGGTATTAAAGACTGGCTTTAACGGTACTTGGTGGTTCTATACTTTTGACATAGTAGGCTCGTTAATTTGCAATCCCGTTAAGCTACGGTTTCCTAAGACTGCAGTGACGGCCGCCATGACCATGATGGTAGCGGGGTTTGACTTTACGGTGTCAGTCTCTCTAGGATACCAACTTTTCGGAGTCCGTCTCTCTAGGACACCAACTTTACGGAGTCGGTCTCTCTAAGACACCAACTTTACAGTGTCGGTCTCTCTAGGACACCAACGATACGATGTCGGTCTCTATAGGACACCATCTTTATGGTGACGGTTTCTCTAGGACACCAATTTACGGTGTCGGTCTCTTTAGCACACCAACTTTACAGTGTCGGCCTCTCTAGGACACCAAATTTATGGTGTTGGTCTTTCTTGGACACCAACTTTACGGTGTCGGTATCTCTAGGACACCAACTTTACGGTGTCGGTCTCTCTAGGACACTAACTTTACGGTGTCGGTCTCTTTAGGACACCAACTTTACGGTGTCGGCCTCTCAAGGACACCAAATTTACGGTGTTGGTCTTTCTAGGACACCAACTTTACGGTGTCGGTATCTGTAGGACACCAACTTTACGGTGTCGATCTCTCTAGGACACTAACTTTACAGTGTCGGTCTCTTTAGGACACCAACTTTACGGTGTCGGCCTCTTTAGGACACCAAATTTACGGTGTTGGTCTCTCTAGGATACCATGTTTACGGTGTCGGTAGCTCTAGGACAAAAACTTTACGGTGTCGGTCTCTCTAGAAAATGAAATCGTTTATTCTGTAAAAAGGATATCGGAATCACTTTTACAAGTCATATTAAAAAATATAAATAAAAAATAAGCTAGATGTAGTAGACATTTCCTATCTGACTACCCCTTAGAAGAAATGGCGAAACAAACTCAGGGGTCAAAGTCACTTTTAAAGTCCAGACATAATCTTGGTCAGATCATGTGAGAACTATGTAGATCCGTGTCTGAAATGGTATTTTTAGGAGAACCACACAAATTTGACTGGACCTGTCCAATCAGTGTAATCATTTGTCAGTAATCGTGCAGCTCAGTTCAAGACTTAAGGAGCTCAACGACTCGACGAACAATAACAAAGAAAGAACATTTGGGTAGGCCGCATAAAGTGCTTAAAATTCCAGACCATCTTTAAAACTATCTGAGACAGAAAAAAAAGGAAAAATTTAAAGAAAAAAAAACTACCCACATAGTGCTCACAATAAATTAAAGTAATAAATATAATACAAATGCGTGCACTGACAAATGCGTGCACTGACAGGACAGGTCCCCTCAATCTGTGTGATTCTTACATCAAAAGATAATTTCAGGCACCAATCTACATGGTCTTCACATGATCTGACCAAGATTATCTCTGGAGTTTAAAAGAGACTGTGACCTCTGAGTTTGTTTCAGCCTTTCTTCTTAGAGTAGTCAGTTACGAAACGCCGACCTCATCTAGTTTTTTTTTCTTTTTTTTTATATGTTTGACGTGTAAAAGTGTTTGTACAAACCTACTCACAGAAAATAAATCATTTATCATTTATACTTTTCAAAGTAAATATTCATGTAATTTTGTATATAATATTCAGCAATGTCAATATGTTTATAAAATTATATAATTTTGTATAATAATTAAAATGTCAAGATTTCCAGTTTTATACCAAGGCTTAGCAGAGCGAGCAGCTCAATCCCAAGCTTTTCTGTCTTCTAAATAATCAGAAATTTTACATTATCCTTTGTCTATTACAACATAAACTATGGATAATTGGATAGGTATTTGGTTATTCAATGATAACTGCACTTTTGGAAATTACTTTTAATTTTTGATAAATTACAGACAGAAAGATATTTTGACCGCTGTGCGGTTGACAAGTTATGAAGTCTTACTTTTATATTTTTCACTTACAACGTCACAATAGTTGCGGCTATCCGATTGCTGTAGGCAATATTTTTAGATAGAGGGTCACCTATTAGCAGCGTGTGCTATATAAAAATATCAGCAAGCGAGCCTAAACACCCTTTTTTACAAAGTTTGGTTTTAATACAGCTCTTCAATCCTTTAATGGGTAAGATTCAAATGTCAGTAGGAAGTTTGTAAAACAGCGTATAAATTGACCCATGAACGAGTTGCCTACCCTGTGGAGGACACCAACTTACTTTCATAAATAACGTATTAGTGACGTCATTTGCCGGTAAATTGCGGACGCTTTGTGGCGGCCACCACTCCTTCAGGAAATCATATCATAAGCGTTCATTAAATTCACTTGATTTTTTAAGGCATTGTAAAACACTCAACCCTGTCCCAATCATCTGTTCCGTAAATTAGCTAAAATTCACATGATTTTTTAAAGCATTGTAAAACACTCAACCCTGTCCCAATCATCGGTCCGATAAATCAACCTGTATTGTATAAAGCAGTAAGTACTTATATGATAACTCCCGAGAAATCCTCAACAAAAGTTTATTTAGTAATCTGTATGAACCACGTAATTTCTCAGCGTCTTGCTGCAAACGCAGGCTGCAAAATAGGAAAGGCCGTAAATTAAGTTGAATTATAAATATGTAGAATTTACTGTTTATGACTCATTCCAATGCATTGGCTATTTGGAATACAGTGTGGAATCATAAACAAAAATATAATTTCTGTTCTGTAAACAATTTGTGAACATTGCAGGTTAATGTTTAGTAGCATTGCACTCAAATTCCGGGGCATGTTAGTTTTAAAATTGCATTGAACGAAATATTTTTGAACACGACCTTTAATTAAATAACTTCAACAAAGCTAATCGACACGTCAATAACTATGAAAAGTTCACAAAAGCATAGTGACCCGAAACAACCAAAATAGCAGATATAATTAATTATTAAAGACATAAATAAACATTGTATTATGAAATCACTATTCTAGCGTTATTTGCTATTAATATTCGAGCTGAAAATTATATTTAGATTGCCCCATTATACAACATTACCCAACATAATTTTAAAGTTCCAACATTAAACTACGCTAAGCAAACAATGTAGTGATAGCAGAAATGTAGAAAATAAACACAAACATCTAGATTAAATCACCGCATCTGATATACCCACCTACTCTAATACTTGCCCGGAAAACTAACGACAAAAACACATAAATCATACCGAAAATTCAGGTACTTATAACATAATAGAATAACCGACCTCAGGTGATAATTTTTCACTTTGCCATTAAAGGCGTGACCTCGCGAAAATATTTGTTGACGGCAAACAATTTCGTCAGGGGCCGATAAGGCGGCTCCTAGAACTCCTCTTACATATTTTTCTCACTGTTAGGGTCAGTTCACACCGAGACGCGAACTGTCGCTGCGCGCGAAAGGGGGCCAGCTGCGTATAGCGTACGTATTTGTAAACTCACCGCGCGTGGTGATGTGGCTATGCGCGTTGTAAAGGTAAATACAATTTTGCTAAGTACTAATAACTCACGAAATACTTGTGATCACAGGCCATGCGCTCTGCTGCTTACTTCGATACAATATGTATATCCAGTACCATTCTCGTTACTATTTAAGTAGGGTCTCTTTTTATCTCATATACAAGTTGTAACGAGTGTAATACCCATCACCAAACCAAGAGTTACATTATTGTTCCTGTCGCTGCAATATTTTTTTTCTATGGATGGTTATGTACAGGCGAGCGGTTATTGGATATTACCTGGATACCGACTGGTTATGGAGATATTGAACATTATTGTAAATTCTATTGGTGTCTTTTATTTGTGTTTTAGTCGCGTCTCGGTGTGAACCGACCCTAATATCATATTATCCGGTCTCAGGAAGTTTACTGCTATTTGGGATTTAGTAACGGGTAGTCATTTTTGAATTTTGTGCGACATTTTTCGGGTAAAACTGTTGTTGTATTTTGTAGTGGAAAGTGGATTAGTTACAAGAGTTTGGTCAAATAATGGTGTTGTAATATATATTTATAAAGGTAGGCCCATGAAATTACGCCTAGAAGAAAATTTTAGAAACATCTATCCAAGGGCTACCTAAAATACCATCATGTATTTTCCGCAACATTAGCCATATTAGCCGTAGAACCGATGACCGTTGGGGTAGACGTGTTCTTGAGTGGAGACCGCGAATCGGCAAACGTAAGCTAGCACGCCCTCAGGCTAGGTGGAGCGACGATCTTCGCAGGGTGGCTGGTAGCAGCTGGATGAGACTTGCCGAGAATCGAGCTGAATGGCGTGCAATTGGAGAAGCCTATGTCCAGCAGTGGACTGCTATGGGCTGATGATGATGATGTTCCGCTATTATTTATAGTTCAGGGGCACAGCATTAAAAAAAATGGGAAGTTCTCATCTGACCCGAAAAATAAGCTTGCATGTTTATAGTTAATCAACGTGTTTACGAGTATGCTTTTTAAGCAAACAAGCCTTACTAATTAAAAATGTATGCAATTTAAACAATTTATGTATAATCTTCAAAAGTGGTTATAAAATATTTACAAAGGCTTAAGTAAATTAAAATTATGATAATTATTTTAGGACTGCTTTAGAAGTATCTGACAAGTGCGAACTATATCTGTATTGTATCATATAATTTCTTAATAATTTAAAGTCGATGTCATCAGTCATGTAAAAAGAAATGTCTCTGTGTGAAAAGAGGCATTTGCCCTGCTGTGGGATAATAATTGGGAGATTATTATTGACTGTTACGTGTGGTGCCGGACGTAAAGAATACTCGTAGCACCATCCTATTTCTCCCCGTGGGTGTCGTAAAAGGCGACTAAGTGACTTACTAGAGAATGGGCAGCAGCATTGTCTATGCATTTTAACACCATACTGCGATTGCCAACCCGCCTGCAAAGCGTGGTGCTTATGGCAGGGCCTTTGGGGGAGGCCTATGTCGAGCAGTGGACGTCTTACGGCTAAAATGATGATTATTTAATCATGCCTATTTAGTCTGGTTGTTTCTGTAATGTGTATTAATGTTTGTAGGACACGCACGATTCAGAAGTTATCTCATTATGTAGGACAAAGATATTACAAACTATTACGTTCAAGGTTATTCCAGATTCCTAGAAGAATATTATTAAGACTACGTAGTTATGAAAGTGAACTTAATTGAAGTGAAAACTTCTTTAGTCGCGTTGAGCACTTTTTGTGTGAACAAAAATCATGGAACTCGCGCCATCGTCACCGAACGCTTTCCATGAGCTATATGTATACAGTTTTCACTTCTATGTTGTGTCTTCGCATGTTTTTTCAAGTTAATTAACGACTAAAAAGATAATTGTAAAAAATACTACCAGGAATCCAGCGGAGGTTTTATCTTAATAAAATATTATTTCCTAAAATTACGTCTGGGTCTACATAAGCTTGAGTGATATAAAAATCTAATGACATTCATGTTCGTAATAACGTTCACTTAAAAAGCATCTGATTATAGTACCTAAGTATTTCATAGATTGACGACATCATTCATAAGGGTTGAATGAAGTTTGACAGTAGATCACTATTTGGATTTTATTAAAAACGTTTAGTCATCACATATTTTTGCAGATCACAGGTGAATACTCGATTTATCGTATAAAAAAATATATTGCCACTTCAGTGGATTCCACCTACGATTTTAATTTGCTTATACATCTCAGTTCACCTGGGTTTGAACTTGCCTGTGTCATTTCAATATCATCCGATAAACTAATGCATATAAAGGTGTACGAACTCCTCCGTCTTAACGGACCTCTGCATCAATGGCGGGCAAATCAAATCAATCAAAATCAAAAATATTTTTATTTCACATAAGCCTACATGGGCACTTATGAAACGTCAGAAGCTAAGTGCACGGTTCCAATTGGTCGTTTCCTATGAAGAAGAGCCGCCAAGAAACTCCACGCAATCATTAACGTGGCAGCCTGTCAAAAAGGCTGATAGATTGACACATATGATGGAGCTTGCCAAGAGACCCCTGGACAAGGGCACGTTGTCTTATAACATTATGGTGAAAATATAAAGTTTAACCCTCAAGGTCAGCATTTTCAATTACCTGACCCACACCCACCATATGTCCAAATGACCATATTTTTTTCAAAATACCTAGTGTTAGTGCAATATTGTATTTTGAAAAAAATATGGTCATTTATAATTATGTTCTATGGTCGTTGTAAAAGCTTTCACTAAGACAGGTAATTTATCAAGAAGACTATGAAATCACCTAAATCAGGCTTTATATTATCATCAATCAATTTTAACACAAAACACTGAATAAAGATTCAACCTTAAATAATACACTTACAAAAACTCTATGAAAGCCTTTTTACTGATAAATTCCTTTTAACGCCAGACAAGCTCTCAATAAACCCTTTCAAGGTAAGACCAAGTCTTGCTTGATGTTAAATCCTAAAAAAATAAAGTACCTCTAAGGTACAATCAAGTGTACGTCAGTACATTCATTTCAATTCAGGTAACACTTGAATTACAAATATCACTCATAGTGCTATGAGATAAAGGCGACATCAATGTCACATTCTTAACACCAAAGTAGGTTTGACTGTACAATCTTTATTCACTTTTTGTGAACCTCAGAATAATATTATTATGGTAATACGAACTCATTCAACCTTATTTCAGCTTAAAAAAAAACTTTAGCCACAAAGTGGTTCCTTTGCCCACATTAATGAGTTTAGTAGGATTTTTTACTAGAAAAATCTACATGGATTTTTTTGTTCGTTTCTCTCGCCTCACCTTTGACCTTAAATTGCAACTTAACAAAGACTTAAGAAGCAGACGCACTCCCGTCGAGTTAATTTTGAGGAAAATATTTTGTTTTTAGTTTATTAGCGGTAATAAGTGGGTTGAAAAAGTAAGTAGGTAGATGTTGTTTTGGGGAGGGCAGACATGATTTTGGGGAGGGCAGACATGATTTTGGGGAGGGCAGACATGATTTTGGGGAGGGCAGACATGATTTTGGGGAGGGCAGACATGATTTTGGGGAGGGCAGACATGATTTTGGGGAGGGCAGACATGATTTTGGGGAGGGCAGACATGATTTTGGGGAGGGCAGACATGATTTTGGGGAGGGCAGACATGATTTTGGGGAGGGCAGACATGATTTTGGGGAGGGCAGACATGATTTTGGGGAGGGCAGACATGATTTTTAGAACTGGATTACTAAATGTTTACACATAGGTATTGCCATTATAAAACCACGATATTCCTGAATCAGCCCAGTAGCAGCCCGGAGGCTGGTATGTGCCCGGGTGATGGCAACAGGCTCGCTCCCTATTACATTGGACTTAAACATAACTTAGCAGCTTAGTAGCACTGATGAATTTTGAGTTTAACGATAAAAAATAAATCTGCTCTCAATTATTATTACACCACCGCCGCTGTTGAGTCCCAAGGGAAGGGAATACATTTCAGATATGCATCAGGAACAATCACTTTTTCCTCAATGAAAATCTCACAAAAAACAATTGCATTGCATTTTTGCTTTCTTTTTCCTTAGAACCACTCACTCCATCGTCGACTTTGTCTATGTCACCTCTGCCCTAGACTAAGGTCAAGAGCAAACCCACCATAAATAAAATAAAAATTTTAAAAAAAGAACCACGAAGAATTACCAGTCTTCACATTGTCATTTGCCCCTAGAGTGATTTTACAGTAATTGAAATTATTGAATGACTTATGTCATGAAATCATGACATTTGTGGTTAATTCTAACTTATGGAGTTGTATTGGTGATTCTATTTATTATAATTCTGTAAATACCTACATATTTTCACGGTTGCGAATTATACATAGTTTGATAACACACATCTTGATAGTGAACTGCTAATTTTATTGTAAAATGGGGCTACCCTGACATTTCCGCTTTAAAATACTAAGCAACTAAATAACTATTTAATTGTAATAAGAAAAGTTGCCCAAGAAATGAATAAAACAACTTACCTCTAAGAAGTTACCTTGCAGCCGCTGCAGTAATAACATACTGAATTTAACTTTGCAATACAGTTTAAATAGTAATAAGTTTGCGGTAACTGGATCCGAAGCTTGGAATTCGTTCCGGAGTAGTAGTATAATTATGTATTTACAAGTTTTAAAGTGTGTTTTATTTTCCTGTTTAGATAACGTTGTTTTGTTTTTAATTGTCTAGTGTACTCCACTATAAAGCTTATTTGCCATTTCTACCCGACTTCGCTTGAAATAGGGTCATTTGTTTCAGGGAATATCTGCTGTGGAATCAAAAGGTAAACTTTAAGTCGAAGATGGCCGGGAAAACTTTGGTAAATAAATGATCTTAGTTCATCATATAATTATGAGCAAGCGTAGTGATCAAGTCTCATTTATTCTCTTTTTGAAAAACTAAACCCGCCCCTGCTCCACATGGATACAGTTGCGACATCCCTACAATTTAAATTTCAACAAGGTTCTAACTTTTAATATTTTAATCATATTTTATATTTTATTTTTGTTTTTTTTGTCAATGTGAGGACGTTGTAGGCTTATTAGCAGTGATCGGAGTAGGTAGATTGAACTGGGGCCATTGATCCGAAACGTATATATTAATATGGACATTCCTCCGGAATTGGTGGATTATTAAAAAAAAACCGGAACTTATGTAGGAATTGTATTCTGCCAGAGTGGAAGGAGATTTGCCATCTTCAAAAAAAAAAAAGGTAGGAATTGTAATAAAATGAGCAATATTATATTCTTTATATTTTTTTAACGGCACACAGTCACGATTTGACAAAACCCAACGACCAATCAGAACAAAGAATCATGAGTGGTACAATAACCGGTTATCAGAACAATGCGTACGCCCGCCGACGACATGCCAGGTAGCTCACTCGTTTACTTCGGTTCGTAGAGTGCGCATCTTTGTTTGTTACTGTGTTGTGAAAGCGTTACTTGACCCTGGCTTGTGTACATACTGACTTCTCATTAACAATATTTAATTGAATCCGGAAATACCGGAATTACTTTCCGGAAAAATGGCTTATCCATGTTATTCTTTCTGTGTGCATTTATGATACAAGTACCAAAAATCAATCTACCTACTCCGATCACTGCTGTTAGACTGTAGATGTGTAGACCATTTTCTATTTTGTTAAGTACCTGGTACTTTTGACGGGCCTACGCTGTCCTCTCATACCGATTAACACTGTAATTTGAAAACATTGTAAAAGCCTATTTTATTTTATTTAAAGAGTGAGCCGGCAAGAAACTCCATGTTTCTTGCCGGCTCTTCTCCATAGGAACCGACCAATTGAAACCGTGCACCTAGCTTCTGACGTTTCATAAGTGCCCATGTAGGCTTATGTGAAATAAAAATATTTTTGATTTTGATTTTTTTGACATCAATTAATGTATATGATTATGAAAACCGTAACTTCTCCCGCTCTGGGCGGAGCGGGAGAAGTTATTTGATAATCGGCGTGTCAGACGTTTACTGACTAAAACCCACCCGTGTTCCTTCCGTTGCCTGTGTGCCAGGGCCACGATATCCCTTTTGGACAAACTCGCAACCCTGGCAGGCATTGGTCCTAATGGACCCCGTCAGTTGGTGCTTTGAGGCGCGCGTGGAACACAACGCACCGTCGACCCGAGCATAGCTCGTCGTCCGATAAGGACCAGTCCTTATCGGACGACGAGCTACCCATCTCCCACCGTCCGCAGGCCCGAGGATGAAAACCGCATCAAAATACATTGTGTAGATTAGGACATTTCAGCGGAAATGCAGACAGACCTGATAAGCGACCTTGTTTTATAATATGTTTTTATTTATGAGAAATGGGTTATTTATTAGCTGCCTCTTTGGTCTAGTGGTAAGATCACCTGTCTCAGATCCAGGGATCTGTGACGGGTTCGAATCCCAGCAAGGGCAAAAAACTGCTCGGTTCGGTTGGTGGTAGGGCTTGTACTAAGTCCGCCTGGCTAGCTACCACCATCTTATCTAAGTCTATCGCCATAACAACAATGTTAAGGCGACGATAACCGACTTTTAATGATTTTATACTGAAGACCACGTCTAAACGAGTAGTGTTATTGATTTGAAAAAAATATATGTTAAATTAGAGCAATAATTTAATATGTGAATATTTTAGATTATATTTATATTACATAGTGAAATTAATTTGTAAAGTTATGTCTAACGCGGATAAGAAACTGAGAATGGCGCAATATCTACCAAGCGTATTTTTCTGAAACCTTCACCAATTTAAAGATTATTCAATTATTGATCTTTTAATATAAGGTTTTTATTAAAATACCTTTTGTTTTGTGTATAATAAATTACTGGCTGAACGTACGACGCGTTGCGTGAGCTCAATTCAGAACACGCAAGCTAACTACTCAAGGTCACTGGCATATATCTGGGTCTTAACATTATTTCGGCAGTTAGAGAAACGATAGCCAGTTCCTCTGTGATGGAGGGTATCGGATGAAACTCACTTCCACCTTCAGCCTTATCATCACTTACCATCAGGTGAGATGAAAGCCAAGAGCCTCCCCATTGTGGTTAACAAATAAAAATATACATAACATACATACATAATAAGCCTATAATGTTCCCACTGCTGGGACACAGGCCTCCTCTCGTCGAGAGGGACTGGGCTGTAATCCACCACGCGTAATAAAAATATGAATTGGTAATAAAAACTTATTAGGTATTAAGACAATATTAAACACATGTGGCGCCTTTACAAATGTTTACTACAAGAATGCCAAGAAGTACTTTCATCCCCAAAATATTTTTTTTATTTTTACTTACGCATGAATAATGTTACAATTATTTCCCAGTTACCGCGAAATTGGTATAGTCGGCAATTCGTGATAAAATGTGGCTAATAACCACGACAAATGATCATTTTTATAGTCTCTTCCCGTGCTTGATATATTATGTTTGAAAGTAGGTAAATGATATTTATCTAGTTATTTAGGTTTTTTGGAGAAATCCCTGGAAGGAGACTGAATTAGAAATAATGTATTTAAAATACGGTAAGTAGATCCACGAAGAAAACGGGAAATAAGGGTGAAAAAGGGTTAAATAAAAAGAAAAACGCCTTTTACGTCAAAAGTACTAATTAAAACAATGTATCTGAGTATTTATTTATAATGGCCGGACGTAAACTTGTCGCGAAGACAAAGTAAGTTCAACCATGCAGCTGTTAGGGTCATACTTCTAGCTGACAGCGTTTTAAAACAAAATAATTGAGGAAGTAATCAACTGTGTTTATTTTCCAGAATATTTTACAGTACGATGTGATAGGTATGAACTCTATTTCAATATCATTTGTACTTTTTAAATTTATTTAAGGCACCATTGGCGCAATGAAAATGAAATCGTCAAATCATTTGAAATAAATGATTAAATGACAGAAAATTCTCTACCAATTTTCAGAGTTCTCGCATTACATAATATCATGATAATTAATAATATTCTAATTGAAGCAAGCTGTTGGGTTTTCAATGCTTGGCTCAGCACCGAAAGTTGAAAATTCAACTGCACGCTTTTATTTAGGCACTCATTTAGGTGTCTCCTTAATGTTAGTGAAAAGGAACATAGAAATAATACCATCCATACTAATATTATAATCTTGTATGAGTGTTCTGTGCTTCGAACATACATAGGATTTATTATATTGATATCATCACTCGCTAACATTACAAACCCAGCCTTACGTTTGCACACACATTTCCATTTCCCACGCTTAAGGTATGGTTCCCACGCACGCGAAGCTACAACTACCGTACGTCACGACTGAGATAAAATACTATATTCCACATACGTTAGGTGGGAAATACCCTCTTAGCTACATTACACTGATTAGTAAATAAACTAGCCTTCACCCGCGGCTTCGCGATAGAGCGAAAAAAGACTCCAAGAGTTCTGTCTATTGGGCAGAGCCAGCCTAAGTATAGGACCGGTCAATCTGCCGATTATATATTTACAATATGCCAATTGGGGGAGGCCTATGTCCAGCAGTGGGCGTCTTTCGGCTGAAATGATGATGATCATGATGTGATGTGGTGTTAATCCAGGCTATAAACTATCTGTATGTATGCCAAGTTTCATCCAAATCTGTTTAACCGTTTTTGGGGCCAATCATAATGACATGAATATTTACTTGTAAAGTATTATATTATTTTAATTATTGTGAATGTGAAGACTATGTGGGTTATAGCTTTTTTTATCCTTTTATTTTATTCTCAGTTAGTGTTAATCATGGTCTGGCAGTTTGAGTCTTATAAGTGGTCTACCCAAATGTCCTTTCTTTGGTATTGATCGTCGCATCGTTGAGCTCCTTAAGTTCTGAGTAGAGCTGCACGACTACTGACAAATGCGTGCACTGACTGGTCAGGTCCACTCAATCTGTGTGGTTCTTTCCTCAAAAGACCATTTCAGACACCAATCTACGTGGCCTTCACATGATCTGACCAAGATTATATCTGGAATTTAAAAGAAACTGTGACCTCTGAGTTTGTTTCGGCCTTTCTTCTCAGAGTAGTCAGATACGAAACGCCGACTTCATCTAGTTTTTAAAATATGATTGACGTGTAAAATTGTTTGTACAAACCTACTTACAGAAATAAAAATCATTTATCATTTAATCCAGAACATACAAACAGACAAACGGACAAAAATTCCTAAAACTATAGATTCGTCATCAGACTCATTTCCACACTTCGCAGCAATTACTTTTATTCAAAAATATTCAATGTACACACGGCTACACCTCAAGCTATACATTTCCAGTAAACGCTGACCTCTTATTGTACGGAAATCCTATATAATGCGAGATCAACTTTAACCGGAAATGTATAGCTTGATGTGTAGCCGTGTGTACAGTTTTGACTTTGTTACTATTTTATTAGCTAATAATATTAAGTCTACTAAAGTTTAGTTCTTTATAAGAAGTGATATTTTTAGCTAAATAAAAAATAAGGATTTTGGCCCCAAATGTGACGAAATAAAGGCAGAATTTACAAAAAAAAATACCTAATCAATTTCAACCTACTTCCAAACAGTAGGATCATGTTAGAGCCATTAGAACTAAATTTATGTTTGTATAATTAAAAGGTTTTGTATTATTTTCAAAAACTACTCGACTGATTTGTATGCCCTTTAAATGCCTTTATTAAACACAGTTTATTCACATCTTATTTAAAACTTTTCCCATCACACCCAAATAAATCTTTGAATGTTAAACTAATTCGCCGAACTATCAATACTAATAGTTGTAGTAAAGTTCAGGGCGCGGCATCCATCAGTCACTTCGATGTATAGCGGAGCCGACCTTTGTAAGAAATTTATGCCGAACTTTGTAAGAAATTTATTGCCCATTGACACTGACCGTGCCTTATTTGTGATGTATCGATCTGAAGGCTCCTGCAGACAGGCGTCACGCAATAGCGTGACGCGATTATAGTACAACAATTTATTTTCTCTTCTATGAAATCTTAATGGAAATTGTTCTACCAGAATCGCACTACTTTGTTTTGTGTTGATGCGGACGGAAATAAATAAAAAAAATAAAAACCTCTGCTACTAAGATCATCATAATTATCTTTTCAGCCGGCGTGGCTGGACATAAGCCTCTCCCAAGTATCGCCACAATGACTGGTCGAATACTTAAGATAGGTTTCACAAATTTATTTGAAAGTTATGGGCAATGACGTATTATAAATAGACGCGTCATAATCGAACTTTAGTGCACTCAAAAACAGCGTAAGCCATGATTGTAGCTACATACTTGCGTACAATCATACAGAGCGTGAAGAAAAGGAAAGATCTATACCGATATCTGTTGATAGAAAGAGATGAACATACATATTTAGTTACGTCATTAGCTGCTGCATGTTCATTGGCGCGTACGTAATAATAATTATTATTATTGTAAATGTCAGGCAATTGCCTGGCATTTACTTTGCCATTATTGAGCGCAGGTAACGCATCAAAGGTTATGGGTAATCATGTTCCGTGTGGTGCCGGACGTAAAGAATAGCACCATTCTGTTTCCCGTGGGTGTCATACAAGGTGACTAAAGGATTTACTAGAGAACGGGCAGCAGCTTTCTCTATGCATTTTAACACCATACTGCGATCGCCAACCCGCCTGCCAAGCGTACCGATTATTGCAACCCCCCCTATTTTTAGGGGAGGCCTATGTCCAGCAGTGGTCGTCTTTCGGCTGAAATGATGAATGTTAGGTAATCGAGCCTTGTCAATTATGAAATTCTTTTTAGGGTTTCGAACGTCCGAATGAAAAATCGGAACCCTTAGGATCACTCGTGTGTCTGTTTTCCGTCTGTTACAGACAATTTTTACATCATAAAATAGTTGTGGGTGGGGATCTCAAATATATATTTTATTATAATTTTTAAATAAATTATTTTAAAATATTTAAGAAATTAGATGAAAATTTACCGTTTCCGCCCATATATTCGAATCTACTGATCCTAAAATTATTAAAAAAAAATACAGAAAATGGTTCTTTACATACAGATTACAGGAAAACCTATAAAAAAAAAAGACAAATTTCGCAATATTGTGCGTTCAAACTTATATTTTCAGTTGGAATGTATCGGAGAACATGATTATCACCTACAATGTTATGTTTCTTCTTGGGATAAAAAACATGTTTGATAACATATTTATCGTACGGAACTCTAACCACGTGAGTCCAACTCGCACTTGTCCGGTTTTTCTATGATAATGTTAATCATGCTTGACTGGGTCTTTAGCGGCGTGACTTTTTGTGCATTACGATAACGGTTCGTGGTAACGAGTTCGATTCCTTTTGTGGTTTACAGGTCTGTGCCTTTTTTAGGGTTCCGTACCCAAAGGGTAAAACGGGAACCCTATTACTAAGGCTCCGCCGTCTATCTATCTGTCTGTCCGTCTGTCACCAGGCTGTATCTCATGAACCGTGATAGTTAGACAGTTGAAATTTTTACAGATGATGTATTTCTGTTGACGCTATAACTAAAAAACAAAATAAAATAAATATTTAAGGGGGCTCCCATACAACAAACGTGATATTTTAGCTCGTTTTTGCTCTATATTAATAATAGCAACAGGTAGACGCTTGAAATATTCACAGAATATTTAGTTGTATATTCACTTTAAAAATAAATAACTTAATTAAAATAAAACACATATTTAAGGGGGGCTCCCATATAAAAAACGTGATTTTTTTTGCCATTTTTATAGATAATGGTACGGAACCCTTCGTGCGCGTGTCCGACTCGCACTTGGCCAGTTTTTTTTTGCATACTATCAGAACATACTTAGTCAACATAGTAGATGAGTGATCTGAAGAATATAAAATTAGGTTTTCTGATAGATTTTATACACTCACCTCTATCCACTTAAAATGCAGTTTCCATTTAATGAGAAACCATACAAGCACACCTTAATGTAAGTTCAATGATATTCCAAATTCCAATTGCAAAACATTAAATTACAAACTTTAAACTAAAACAATTTATTACATCAATAAATGTAAAATGGCTTCCCAATAACTCCAACATTACATGCATGCACAAACATAAATACCATTGCAACTACATATAATATTAGGACAGTTGTATGTAAACTAGGGAGAATTTATGTGAATATATTATTGAACACGATATGTGGTTCTGTAGGAAGTATTTGCTTATTTCGGTAGTTCTCACATGAGAAAGCATGCAAGTCAAATAAACCTGAAATTTGCCAGCTTCACAGAATTTAGTTTATTTACCGATAAACTAATAACTGGTTTTCTCGGAATGTATGAAAAGGGACTTAGTAAAGCTCCTTGTGGAAGGGTTCCGATGAAATACGGAAACTATACTTGCATCTCTCTACATAGCTTCCCCAAGCAGACGTAATTACTCAGATACAGTACCGTTGAAGATTAGGTAAGTTGTCGTTGAAATAAACAGGCACATGAGACTTATGAAAATAGTCTTGTGTTGTCTACGGAATAGGTGTTGCCGATATCTAAAAGCGACGACGAACACTTCGTATGTATCAATGTGTTAGTGTAAATGCGTCCGATCTTTTTACAGCTTATAGACCTACCTGCAGCTTTTCTAGAATCTAATTCCAAATTACATTACATTATTATTTCTACATTAATATCTGTAATTTTGATGGCGTACATAATAAAGAGTATTCTATATTATTCTATCCATAATCTATCAAAATTATTTTTTTGCCCATATGAGGCAGTGGTCAGAAACTAGGTGCACGATTCCAAATTAGTCGTTTTGTATGAAGAAGAACCAAAAGGTTTAAAAACTCCAAAGTAACTGCATAGTAATGTACTCTTTTTATTAATACTTAAGTCGTAATGTATGTTTTGGTATTGTGTATGAAATAAAATTGTAAAGTTGGAAACTCGGGCATTACAAATTCCTGTGCAAATAATTACTCAGGTATCCTATAACGTAGCATTTCACTATCATGACCAACCATAATAATTAAATTCTCATGTTCAATGAACATTAAATAGACACCATTCGTGTGGGGCGACTATGTTTGAACCACTAACATTGGTATGTTTAAACTAATTACATGAAATTAAACTGTACTGTTTAGGTGCATGATATTGAATTTAAATTAGATTTCAGTTTAATTATTTATGATGTGAATGTTAAAGGACTGTTTAAAGTGAGGCGAAACCCGCGCTGGAAGCGAGACGCGACTAAGCGCGACGATTATTTTAACAATTAGGAAGTCACGCGACTGTTCGTGGCAGGTTGAACACCTCCATGCGGTACAAGTTAAGGCTTCGGCCAAACCTGAGCGACTACAACGCAGGAAACGGGAGCGTCAACAACGCGAAACAAACGCGGGAATTATCGTGCACAGTTGCGCGACTACAACGCGAACAGCGCACATCATTTTATTTAGTAGGTATAATTAATATTCACTTTTTACGTATATTTTTGTATCCAGGAGTTTTCAAATTCAAATTCAAATTTATTTATTTCAGATCGTATAGAAGAGTATGTTCTCTTACTTTTTCGATAAAAATCTCTGTATTATGATCGTCCGTCATCGTGGAGTTAAAATAATGAGATGTCCGTAATAATGTAACGATCCGTACACACGTCTGACCACTAGACGCGTGCTTCCCGATCACTCCCGCTTTCCGTACGCGGTGTTCCCGCGTCGCGGTCGCGTAGGTGTGCAAGGCGCAATATAATAACATGAGCAGCGTCCGCCGCGCGGTAGTCGCTCCCGCTTCGCTTCCGCCTCCCGCGTTGTGGTCGCTTGGTTTGGCCGAAGCAAGCAGCGTGACAGAATGTAATGCGGGATTCGCCTCAGTTTGAGCAGAGCTTTAATGGGAATGCATAAAATATCAGTTATGCATGAACAGCTTTGTTGATCTAGTGGTTGCAGAGCGTTTGGTCTCCTGGGTTGAATCCCCAGTATTTCCTAGTTTGGGATAAATGTTAGTAAGATTTTACATTAGGGAATTCTCAGTAACAGTTCAGAGTTGGGATGTGTGCCCGGTTAGATAGAAAGATAGCAAGAATACTAACTTAGGTTAGGTTAATAGGTTCGCATCATATGGGAGTTATACAATAACTGTAGAAATCTGGATGAATATGTTTAGTAGCGGCAGATGCATAGTAAGTACCTAATTAGTTTTATTTTATTAGATTTATTTAAACTCAATACGGTCTCTCGGTCAATTACAAGAATTGGATTTAATGGTATTAATAGATTCAATGTAAAATAATATCGTACTCTCTGATTTCCATTGTAATATTTCCACAGAATATCAAATGGCTATATTTTTCTCTACAATTCAAAATGCACCAACAATATTTATTCTCGAAATAACAGAACTGTAAATAAAACGGAATATTATTAACATTTTCTATCGGAGCGGAACATTTTTCATCGGTTCTTGTTTGATTCCGAAGTCGTTAAGGTTCAGTCAAGACTATTTGCCGTTCATTATGCGATTTTCAGTTCATACGAATTCCAAATAGGGAAGAAAATTTAAATGCAACATCATTTAATTTAGCTGGAGTTTCGATTCTAGGCAAAGTCAAACTGGTTGCCATTTTAATTGTACAATTTCATTATTTGTATGTCATTGATTTTACGTTCTGCGATTACCTTAACTCACACACTGACCTATTAATTTAATTGTATAAGAAAACGTATACTTTTACAATGTTTGTATTTACAAACCAAGAACCAAAGACCATTTTCCTGTAGCTACAACGGTTATGGAAGCTGCCCTTACTGCCCCATCTCAAAAATCCATTCTGTATATTTATACTATTTATACAGATGGATTTTTGAGATGGGGCAGTATATTTATACAGGGTGGATTTTTGAGATGGGGCAGTAAGGGCAGCTACCATAACCGTTGTAGCTACAGGAAAACGGTCTTAAGAGACTGTCCTTATCTTTTGAGACATTTTGATCTGCATTAATAGATTTTGAAAAAAATGTACAGTCAGCAGGAAAATGGGCAATTTCCACTAAAACATTGTTTTATGCCAATCGGTCCTCTTTCTTATGAGGATCAAAAACCTCTATTGGATCACTTGAAGTTTGAGTAGGTACTAGAAAAGTCATAAACTGCAAAAAAAAATCCCCATACATTTCGTAGGAAATGAGACTCCCAACTTACATTTTTAACCATCGATAAACTGGCCGCTACAAAAAAGACTAATCGAAAAACAAATAAAAAACAATAACTTCTACTTTGGGAATTATTTCACCTTAAAATTAAAAACTTGAACCTTTGGACTCACCTAGAAATTTTACTTTTGTGCTCTAAGTTATGAGGTGTTCAAAATAGTAGCCGTTTTGACGTAGGCATAGGTTTATTCTCTTTACTACAGAGTGGAGCAGCTGATAATGTTGTAGGATTAATTCCATAAAGAATCGTGGTAAGTAAATCTTTGAGTTCCAGAACACTGTCGTATTTCTTCTTATAAAGTTCAATTTTCTTGGCTTGAGATCAGGACTGCGAGGTGGTTACGGTATAGGACCATAATTATATTTGTATCCACTGCCTCGCTAAAAATCAATTAATGCGATTTCGAATATCGAAGTTTATTTTTTTTTTGTTTATTTTTGACCAGTCTTCATTATAGCGCAACTAAGGGTTAGTCAGCTTAAGTATCATGTTTCTGATATTATTTGGAAATATGAATTTGATGTAATATAATTGATGATTTTAAAAGTCAACAAATCTTTCCTTTATATATTAAAATTCCAGCGACTCTTTCAAAGAAATTAAGTTAGAACAACTGACAGTGAATATCACAACAATGGATATTCGACACGCTCCAATTAAAGTACTCAAACTCAAAGCATTTATTTCAATTAAACCATTTACAGGCACTTTTGTATTGTTAAGGAGTCGGTCAGTTAGAAATATGAAGCTAGTTGCTCATTCCAAAGCGTAATAGATACAGAAGGAGAAGAATAGCCAGCAGCGTTGTCTACGTCTCTTTATCGACTTTCCTATCGCAGGTATGCTGGAAGAGATTTCTTTAGAAATAAGTATCCCCTTTGTACGGATTTTTCTGTTCCTTTTTCTTGTATGTGTATATATATGTGTGTACATAACTGGTTAAATAAATAAATAAATAATAAATAAACAGGCAAGAAATGTCATCGACACTTTTAATTAAATAATAATGTTACAAAAATATTGTTACATCTTTCAGCATCTGTCAGGATTTGAAGTTCCCATTATATTGGGATAAAAATGACTGTATAAACAGTTACAGGGTTTTTATTACTGTAATAATTACACTTTATAAAAAGAACACATAGGATGGTAATTAGTTACTCTTCTTCTGGAGAGTTTGTTGCGCCACTTCTTCTTCCCAGCTAAAGCACTAGAAAGTGGTGAAGGGTGGGCGTTTTTGGGGGACTGTCTCATGTAATTTTTGACGTTCGAACAGTGCTGATTCTCAGCTTAGTTTGAATAAATGACTTTTGATTTTGATTTTACTAAATAAAGGATGTGAAATAATAGTTACAATACAGTTAGTCGAACAAACCCTTTCAGGTTAACAATTCGTATACCGGCCTAAGCCACCCTAATACAAAGTATATCACTCGCTATCAGCACCAGCACCAGCATCAGCACCAGCAGCCATTAATTAGAGCCATGTGAATATACAGCAGCACTGCACCAGGTAAACCGACGGTTTTGTCGGGAGCAGGAGCTCTTTATTGAGTCGAATCCGACGATCGCCCGTCTCGAATGCCGAGTGCATGCTCCTTTTTATGGCGATGCCCTTGATGACCTTGCAATCCCTCCGATCTACGATAACTCTGTCCGATGACGCACGGAACTAGGACACGTGTTTACTTGATACAAAACACTCTAATAATTTATGCTAAATGTAATAAGATGTATATTATAAAGTAATCAAATAATACAATAATAATTATGGTAAATAAACAATGGTGATTTCACAAAGTAAATCAGTTTAAAATCCAAGTTATATGTCTTTAGAAGGATGAGGAACGGGGTGTAAAGTTCACTCATCCTCTATAGAAAAGGGGGGATCCTCCGACCAGACGGGTGTCGTGTCTGGTAGGCAACTGCCTGACGGTTGATGTCGGGATGTTGTATATTGCTAGTCGCGCGGTAAACTCTACTTGCGCGATGCAGGATTTTGCGTGACGTCAGTGTGACGCGTATTTCGCATGTGGCGATGTTGATGCCGCTACATGTCAACAATTGTTTTAAAAAAAACTATCGGTTACAATTTATTATCAAAAAATCTAAATCTAAATCAAAAATATTTTTATTTCACATTTATGCCTACATGGGCACTTATGAAATGTCAGAAGCTAGGTGCATGGTTCCAATTGGTCGTTTCCTATGGAGAAGAGCCGGCAAGAAACTCCACGGTTACTCTTTACAAAAAAAAAATGGCTTTTACAATGTTTTCAAATTACAGTGTTAATAGGTATGAGAGGACAGCGTCGGCCCATCAAAAGTACCAGGCAAGTCAAAGGCAAAGTCAAAGTCAAAGTATTTATTGTGTGATTTTTGGTGATACAGTAGGTGTTAGGTTAATGTTAGGTTATCGTAACTCAAAAAACTACCCATTGGGCATACACTATTTAAACAATACAAGAATTTAAAATCGAAATTACATACAATTATTTAACAAACATTTTTTTTTTTAATACAATCAATTTTTATAATAAATATTCAGAACACAATTATTAACACATTAATTTCAAGAAGATGATGAAGAATTCATAATATTACATCAAATGTCACTGGCTACAATAATAATAATAGGTATGTCAATGGATACATTACAAGCATGTCACTTTAAATACGTAAAAATAAGAAAAATAAATAATTTATTTTATCAAAAAAGTCAATTACCCAATTATATTTTAATTATAAATATTATGGAAAAAGAGCATGTCAGGAATATTAAAACCTAAAACAAAATGAGTACCAGTTAAAATTGCAATGCACCTCGACATTCGACACTTAGGTCCCACAGATTTTTTCCGATAGGAACTCTGAGACATTATAGTACGATTTACCTATGAGAAAGTTTTTTAAATGCCTTTTAAACAAATTAACATTTAAATTTTTTATTGAATCTGGTATGTGATCATATATAATTGGTGCCATGCAGAAAACACTGTTGTGCATCAGAGCTGTCTTAGATTGTCTTGCACATAACATATTGACGTGTCGTCGACTCCGGTTATTTGAGTCAGCTAGCTTGGGAAATAATTTTGGGTTGGTTTTCATACTTGGGTACTTAACAAAATAGAAAATGGTCTACAGTTCTACAGTCTAATAAGCCTACAACGTCCTCACATTGACAAAAAAACAATATAAAATATGATTAAAATAATATAAAAGTTAGAACCTTGTTAAAATTAAAATTGTAGGTATAATAATGTCAAATAAGAAACACATTATGTCAGTGAAATTTGTAAAAAAAGATAAAATAGAATTAAAAAAAACATGGTAATTTGGGAGCATTTATTAGACATTTACATAGTTTTGCCGTTAATGAGGTACCAGGGAAGCCACATGTACAGAAGGAATTAATGGCAAACTTCCTTGTCTTCAACGTAGTCCTTAATCTTATAATATGCTTTTTTGATAAGGGCAAGTTTGATGTGGGTTTTGAATTTTCCATCATTAAGTTCTGTAACCGATTTTGGCAACTTGTTATAAAAGCGGATACTGTTTACAAGAAATGACTTGCTTGTTTTAGTTAATCTAAAGGGTATAACAATTTCATGTTTACTACGTGTATTTATATTATGGAAATCGCTTCTTTTTTTGAAAAGTTCTAAGTTCTTGCGAACATATAAAATACTTTCTAAGATATAAAGAGAAGGCAGAGTTAGTACATCAATTTGTTTCTAAGGGACTCACGAGGACCCATTCCACAGATCGCGCGGATGGCCCTCTTTTGTAAAATGAAAATTGAATCGTCGGCTGCCGATCCCCACAGCAGAGCGCCATAAGACATAATACTGTGGAAGTAAGCAAAGTACACTAACCTAGCTGTGTCTATATCTGTCAACTGCCTTATTTTTCTTACCGCTTACGCAGCTGAACTTAATCTACCTGAAAGAGCTCTATTTGAATTAAATATTGTTGACTACCCACAATTGTAATTGACAACTAACTCCGACATATATATGCCGGAAGCCATATTGTTTAACAGGTGCGAGAGGCGGCGACTAGATGGCGCTAGTGGAACGTGCACCATGAACAAATCATTCATTCTATCGGTCATTTGACTTTAAAGACTTGAAGTCTATTGAGTGAAATATTGTAACGTTACCTCCCACTAGCGGATCGCCTTTATAAGGAGCTACGCTGTTGAGTCGGTACGCCCAGCCCGTCCCCAAATTGTTACTAATTTTGTGATCCCCCAACGACGCCCTAAGCCAAGGTCCGTACCCCACAGGGGGTGCCCTTAGTGCGCTGTCGTTTAGTTTTAATAAATATATAATTTACGCCCTGGCTGAAGGCTTTAAGATTAAAAACCTTAGGGCAGCCACAGGAATATCCGGTTAAGTAGGAACGACCTCTCTAGGTCTGCTACGAGATGCCATACATTCGGTACGCACTTTTGAACGGATGCGTCGTGGTGCACGGACCACTGTCTCTCGACAGTCAGTACTTCCCGGTTATTGGATGTGGAACGTTGTCTCCGACAAATTAGTACTATCCTTATTGCGGTGGGGGAATGGACCACTGTCCCTGACAGTCAATACTGCCCTATGTGACCGCCACTACCATTATTAGTTATTTAATTAATTTCATTTCTTTAATCTCTCGATTTAAAATAACTGATAGTTTGATTGAAATAGATTTCTGTATTGCCATATCTGAGTATTACTTCTGATGTCTGGACCTATCCCGAAATATATATGTTAATATTATATTATCGTTCCTGATATAGAAGCATGGGCGTTTCGTCCTGTTATTACTGTAATTTTTATACGCAATAAAACTTTTACCTATACATAAGTACAAAACCGTATAAATGAGTTATTAGTGTGCATTACTATTATAAATGAGTTATTAGTGTGCATTACTATTATAAATGAGTTATTAGTGTGCATTACTATTATAAATGAGTTATTAGTGTGCATTACTATTATAATTGGTATTGAAATAACATTTAATGTAGTGAAAACGCAAATATCAAATGAGATATATTATTTATTTAAAGTGCGTCTGAAAGCATCTAAATGGTAAGCTCATATTTACTCGCTACGGAATGGAAATTGGCTGCTACAAGGCACAAGATAAAACAGATTGAATTAGAAAGTGTTAACTGACTTAAAATAAAGGCAATGTTAAGAAATTGGTCTGCATATTCAAAAGAAATTAACTATCATAAAGTTGTCAAAAAATAATAGGCCCGTTTTGACATTTAACTTGAATTTAGATTCGTCGCGATGCAGACGGGCACTCGCGACGTAACTAGGAAACCTTACGACTCGGTACTCGATACTCAAGATAAATCGATTCAAGTTAAATATCAAAATGGGCCTATTAACTATAGTAATACTCATTTTAAAACCACATTCATTTAATAATGGCGATCCATAAAAAAAAATACTTTACTTGAGCCCAAATATGACTAAACGAACTCTATACCTTTCCTTTATTCACTAGCTGTTGCCCGCGACTTCGTCTACGATCCAGGATAAAAGGTAGCCTATGTCCTTCTTCAGGTCGACATGGTCTACCCATGTGCCAAATTTAATTCTAATCCGTTCAGCCGTTTTAGTACGAATGCCTAACAAACAAACAAACTCACTTTTGCATTTATAATATTAGTTAGCAAGTTAAGATAAAGAAATAAATAAAGAAAAGTATTTATTGGAACTCGCACAAGAAATCAAAAATTAAAAAACAAACTAAACAACAAATCAAACTACACTCATAGATATATAAAAAAAAAACTAAAAACACAAAGTAAAATGAAAATAAAAACAGAAAGTCCTGTACGAGGCCAAAAAATTCCTATCTCAGCATGATGCTGCGACACTTTAAAACATAAGTGTCTCAGGGCTAGTATTCTGATCCCAAGATAGGTAAAAATATGAGTTCCTTTACTGCCTACCTTCCTAAGAAGTTGACACGCAGCAAGTTATATCGTCAACAGACACGGAAAACTTTCATAACTTACGCCACATTTTACCATAATGAAATGTCAACGCTACAATTTGTTGCGCGAGTCTGGTCTAGCCGCCCACTCGTCTGTCGCCATAATGCGCTGTTTAGATGGTTCGCATGGGTAGGTTCATTAACTTGGACAAATATCTATGTATGACAATTGAGGTAGTACGCGTACAAAAATGTATTAGTGTTCGATGTTTTAGCTGAATTAAATTATATGTATTGTAGTTGGCACAACATTTTTACAGACGGTTCAAAGGGTACTTCCGGCCTAGGTGCTGGGGTTTTTGATCAAAGCTTAGGAACTAATCTCGGTTTTAAAGTAAACTGTAATGTATCAATAATGACACTGGAACTCCTTGCAATATATCAAGCGATCTTTTATAGTCGAAATCAGAATTTAAAAAGAGTCGTTATTCTTTCAGACAGTAAAAGCGCACTACAGCATATTGCTCGATGCGCCTCTGGTTTCAGAGGTGCATCGATAGAATATGATATTCTTGAAAGTTTAAATATTTTGTTTAAGATTAATATAGAAATTAAGTTGCAATGGGTTCCAGCTCACATTGGACTACGTGGTAATGAGGAGGCTGACCGATTATCCAAACTAGCAGCAGTAGACGGTACAAAAGTTGACTACTTACCTGATTATTGGGAATACATATCTAAATTTAAAGTAATTTGTTATAACTCCTGGAAACAACACTTTGTTAATATCAGTGAACAAAAAGGTATATGGTATAGGACCATACAAGGCGAGCCTTCTCGTAAGCCTTGGTTGATCGATTTGGTAGGAATTATGTTAAATTAATATTAAGACTTCGCTCTGGACATTATCCATCAGCGAAGTTTGCATTCCTTATGAAAAAAGCTGATTCGGCAAATTGCAGAGTTTGTAATCAGATTGAGGACGTACAACATTTGCTGATGGATTGTGTCCGGAACAGGCGCGAGAGGGAGTCATTTTTGAGGGAATTTGACTTAAACAAACATGATATGGGGTTAATTCAGTCAGTTTTATCGCAACCAACGTCAGAAGGTGCCAAAAAGTTGGGTAGTTTAATTACAGTACTTAAACTGTGACTTCCATCTTTGTTAGTGTGTAAGTTATGTGTTTGTATGTTTTATATTAATTATTAATGTTATTTTCACAATGTTAAAAGGCACGATGGGGTTGGCGTATCTTTTCAGATAAAAACCCCTAAATAAATAAAAAGAAAAAAAAAAAAAAAAGTTTGTCTCTGAAGTCAACAACATGACTTAATATAAAGGAAAGCTCCTATGCCTTAATCCATCAGTAGGGACTGGTCATATTCTCTTAGCGGCCATGGCTTGTTTTAATTTAATTTAATTTTTGAATTGTTTTATTTTTATTACGGACGCTTTTGACGTTTTGCATCGTTCTCACATGTATAATTACAACACGAATGATGTAACCAATATTTTATAACCATAATTATGTTGATTTAAAAGAGTGTCCGTGGAGTTTCTTGCCCGTTCTTCTCCCTGACCGACCCCTTGACAATTCAAAAGTCTGCCTGTAATTGGTTTATTGAAATAAATGCTTTGAGTTTGAGTTTGAATTTATGTGTCTCGGTTAGCTGAGACTTATAACCATTAGTAGATTGAGATATAATATTGAAGACGCAACTAATGTATTTATGTGAATGGGTCGTGCATAGTCATAGACATAGAGTGAGAACGCAGGGCGTTGTCTGCAAGGGCGAATATGATGGCCCGCAGGTTTGCTCGTTGTACAGACACCAGCACATCAACTTACTACAATCAGTCAAATTTCTTTAATAGATTTTCAACTTTATCCCTACATCATATGGTTCAAGGTTGATTGAGAAAATTTGACAGTTTCGGGTAGCTTGACTTGCTGGCGTCTGTACCACTGAAGTGAAAACAACATTGTTCAGAGCATATTGTACATCTTTCTACACGAGCAGCCTGTGGGTCTCATACACGCGCGGACAGTACAACGCCTTGCGTGTCCAATATAATAATGCGTTCAGGGTGCTGATGGGGCTGCCCCGCTGCTGCAGCGCATCAGGGATGTTCGCCGAGTCGCATGTAGACTGTTTCTATTCTACTATGCGAAAGCGGTGTACATCCCTCGTGCGCAGGGTTCGGGCTAGCTCCAACGGCATCCTGAGGGCATTCGCGCAAAGGTTTGATTGCCAGTACCTGAACCATTGCTGTATGGTTCACATACTGAGCAATCAAGGTCGGTAATGTGTTTTATGTGGTATGTTTGTGTTTTTTTTTAAATTAAATTTGAAATTTTTAATTTGATAAAACAATGTTGTGCATATTATGATCCTTGTTGGTCGAAATAAATGATTTTTATTTTTTATTTATTTTATTTATAGTGCATAATCTCAATGACCAAAGGTCAGCGACCTCGTGAAGTGTATTTTTTCTTTCTCTCCAGTAAAATATGTATTCAGGTGAATCTTTTTATTCATTGCATTAATATTAAATAAACTACTTTTAACTTTGCTTTCAAAAAAACTAAAATGAAAAGCATTTATTCAGGACTTAATATTTTAATTAAGACTTATTGACATGACTTTAGAAAGTTTTATAATTAACAACCTTTTTTAGAGTTCCGTACCCAAAGGGTAAAACGGGAACCCTATTACTAAGGCTCCACCGTCTGTCTGTCTGTCTGTCTGTCCGTCTGTCTGTCCGTCTGTCTGTCCGTCTGTCACCAGGTTGTATCTCATGAACCGTGATTGTTAGACAGTTGAAATTTTCACAGATGATGTATTTCTGTTGCCGCTATAACAACAAATACTAAAAAACAAAAGAAAATAAATATTTAAGGGGGCTCCCATACAACAAACGTGATTTTTTAGCTCGTTTTTGCTCTATATTGATAATAGCAACAGGTAGACGCTTGAAATATTCACAGAATATTTAGTTGTATATTCACTTTAAAAATAAATAATTAAATTAAAATAAAACAAATATTTAAGGGGGGCTCCCATACAAAAAACGTGATTTTTTTGCCATTTTTTTTTTAAATGGTACGGACCCTTCGTGCGCGAGTCCGACTCGCACTTGGCCGGTTTTTTCTAATTTGCTAAGATTCAACAGTAACAAATTACTCATCTTCCTAAAGCCTTAAACGATAAATCTTCAGTATCTGTTGTATTTTTTGTTACAACTGCCAAATGAAAAATTAAGGTTGTTTACAAAGAAAAATTAGGTCGACTCTGCCGTTAAGCCTGTGTAAAGTTTGTGTCTGAAAATGGAAGATGAAAAATACCGTTTAGCAGCCCTGGGACGAATGAAACACAAACTTGTACTAAACGTTTACGAGTTTCATTTCAGTAATTGTTTCAGTAATATTGTTGAAAGGAATTCGTTTTTAAGGTGATTGAACAGTCAGGAAAACTCGATATCAAATCAAAATCAAAATATTTTCTTTCACATAAACCTGGGCATTTATGAAACGAGAAGCTAGGTGTAAGGTTCCAATTAGTCGTTTATTATGGAGAAGAGCCGACAAGAAACTCCACGTTTACTTTTTTTTAACTAATGGGCTTTTAGAATGTTTTCAAGTTACAGTTTTAATAGCTATGGGAGGACAGTGTAGGCCCGTCAACAAGTACTTAACAGAAAATAAAATGGTTTACAAAGCTACAGTCTATTAAGCCTACAACGTTCTCACATTCACGAATTAAAAAAGTATCTATATAAAATATTACCTTAAATAATAAAAATAAAAACCTATTTAAATCAAATGACAAGATTGCCATTACAACTGTAACAAATCTGAATTAATATTCTGTCCACAAGTCACTACTAAATATTTTAAATTAAAATTGTAAGTAATTAGTGTCAAATAATGAAGAAATTATGTCAAGGTATGTAAAAAAAAAAACATCACGCCTGTAGCCGAAAGGCTCAGCAGAGGTGTGCTACACCTACATTTCTCCAGTTATTTTTAAGTTTAAAATAATATTATTTATAACAGGCGGACCTATTGCCATCAAACGGACACAAATCAAGACTCCGGGCTGCTATTGTTAAATTCATTATAGAAAAACCCAATTACACTTTGCTCGACCTTGGAATCGAACCCAGGATTCATGTAGATAAGCTTTAATTTCACTTCAAACAACATTCTTGTAGCAGATTGCGTAGCACCCATAGTGCTACGAGACAGCGTAGCTCGTAGCGTTGTAGTTACTGTCGATTTTCAATTTCAAACAACTCTTAGTTTAAGACGGAGATGTATGCCGCTACGGAGCACTCGCAACGTGTCGTACGTTCAGCCAGTAATAGGACTCGCCCATCAAGGAGCGCTGTCCCTAATTTGACGCATTATTAACTTATTATACACAAAAAAAAGGTATTTTAATAAAACGCGTATACCAAAAGATCAACAATTAAATTATCTTTAAATGGTGAAGGTTTCAAAAAATACGCTTGATAGATTTTGCGCCATTCTCAGTTTTTTATCCGCGTTAGACATAACTTTACAAATTAATTTCACTATGTAATGTAAACATAATCTTAAATATTCACATATTAAGTTATTGAGGAAATGCTCTAATTTAACATATATTTTTTTCAAATCATAAACACTTTTCGTTTAGACGTGATCCAGTATAAAATCATTAAAAGTAGGTTATCGTCGCCTTAAGATCCAGTTTCTCATCCTACATTATAATTTTTGATTTATTCTATGAAAAACTAAAAAGACGAAACTAAATTAATTCAGTTTTTCATGAAATTTCTATTTTAGTCTTTCCTGATACTTAATTTAAAACTGAAATGATATTTTTAGTATGTTTAGATAAGCGAAAACTGGTGTAGCCTTTCTCCGTATTTACATATTAATCTGAGTTTGAAATGGAGCATGCAGGTTTTACAGCTGCTTGTCTGTGGTTGTTTTGGCGAAAAAAGCTACTGTGGGTGTGCCGTGATACTACTAAAATGTTTATGGATTATTTAGTCATGGTTTTTTTTAAATTTATTATTGTAGTGTAATATGAACGAAGAGGAGCTCGTGGGAAAAATATAAGAGCCGTACGGGTTGATCGAAGAATATAATTTTTAAATAAAAATTATAAAAAAATGTTGCAATTATATTATACCTACTGTTAGCTGCATCCCCGACCTATACCCCTCCAGCCAGCCCGGAGCATGACGTGATCGAGTCCATATAAGACGACGCGCAGTGTGACCACGGATTCATTACCGAACATGGCGGCGCGCGCTTTAAGGCTTCTACATACCGGGGCGACTTGTCGCGCGACGCGACACGACACAAAGGCACCGCTCGTCCCGCGACACGCGGGGCCTTTGTGCCGTGTCGCGTCGCGCGACAAGTCGCGCTGTTATGTAGAAGCCTTTACATTCAATTCCTCATCTGTTCACTTAAAACTTAAATAATAACTCCTCGATTTTGTATTTTGTAACTTGATTAGTTTTATTAAAAATACTTCCTTTGTTAAGCTTATCTTCTTGATTATTATTTCATTAAATTCCTAAAAATACAATAATTTTCGGCTTGATATTTTTCTATCGTTTTTAGTTTGACTTTTACTATATTAAATTTATAATATTTTATTTTGTTCTATTTTAATGATTGCTTTTTATTTTTATAGTTTTATTTAATGAGTTGTTAAATGTTTAAATTTAATTGTTCACAATTTTATTTTGGCAATTGGCTGGTTGAATTTGAGATAGTTTGTAATAAATGGTTTGTGATTTGGATGTGTGAGTGTAGTAGGGCTATGGTCTATTTCTAATAATTTATGTTTGGCAATGGATGTTATTAATCTGAAATAAATGAAATTATTTTTATATATTAAAATGTATTTGCACAAAGTTACTATGTTTGATGTACAGAATTCATAGATGACAGCTTTATGATGAGTCTTTTCACACCCCGTACATTGAAAACACCATTTTCGAAGCTTATATCTAAATCTTTACTTATCTTTAATCTTAATTACTCAAAATATAATCCTTAGATGAAGTATTTCAATTAGATTAAAAGTTTTCTTCTGAAACTAACGATTTGATTTCCAAAAGTTTTTCCTTCAGATTAGAGGGTAATACAAAAGGATCTAAATTTAAATAGGCTGGAACTTGGCGAGATTTATAACCCTATTATAAATGAAAACTTGATAGTCCAAGTTTCGTTTTTTTTTTTTTAACAACTACTTAAAAACGCTAAAGAAGTGACTGAGATTATAAAAAAAAATATAATTTAGCGTTTGAGTGATCCAAAGATATTGTTTTGTATAAAACAAATCATATTATTATTTCGTGAAAGTCTCATATGCCCTGGGTTTTTAACCACGCTATCATCTTTATCAACTGGCTTATCTATTTACCATTACAAAAGTAATTGAGCACATTTAAAAGGGATGAAGAAAAGGTAATTACATGCAGCTGATATGAAAATGCTAATAGGGATATGTGGTGTTATACGAATGAATAGAATAAAATATAATTACATAAGAGCTAGTCTGAAAGTGGCACCGGTAGCTGAAAAACTGTGCAGAAATCTGTTGTCATGATATACATGGAGTACTATGTACAATAGAGCTACCATTTACCGGGTAATTATGTCTTTCATTGACTTGAATGTGCCCTGGCGGCTGAGCTGAGTTCCGTGCAAGAATCGAACCCGCGACACGCAGCGCAGCAGTCAATCGCTTAACCACTGCGCCAACCATGCCGACATGTTGCGCCGACCACAAATAAATTGGGATAAGGGCAGGAGAATGATTAACCTGCATATTAATATTCTTTGTATGAATGTTTCATTCACGTATGGTCATTTATTGGACTAGATTTGCCAGTACAGATTCGCTCCCAAATTACGATGTTTTTTTTTTTAAATTTATGTTGATCTTTTTAACAAACTTCACTGACATACCTAACGTTTTTCTTATTTGACATTATTATAATCTGCAATTTAAATTTCAACAAGGTTCTAACTTTTATTATTTATATTGTTTTTTTGTTCATGTGAGGACGTTGTAGGCTTAATAGACTGTAGATCTGTAGACCATTTTCTATTTTGTTAAGTACCTGGTACTTTTGATGGGCCTACGCTGTCCTCTCATACCTATTAACACTGTAATTTGAAAACGTTGTAAAAGCCATTTTTTTTAAGAGAGTAACCGTGGAGTTTCTTGCCGGCTCTTCTTCATAGGAAATGACCTATTGGAACCGTGCACCTAGCTTCTGACGTTTCATAAGAGCCCATATAGGCTTATGTGAAATAAAAATATTTTTGATTTGATTTTGATTTTGCTTCTCCATGTAAAGAAGACTTTATACACACACACACACATACATAAACTCCAGACTTCTTCCCATGGGGTATGCAGAAACTACAAAACGTCACCTGCTACGATCCTTAAATACTCCTTAAGCTGCTTTAACGTTCATACACGCACGTCGGTTGCGAGTAGGTATCTACTAGATCTTTCTGAAGAACGTCACCAATAAAGTCACTATAATATCTCCTTCTAGGGCATTCATAGCATTATTTATTTATATCTAACTAGCTTTTGCCCGTGACTTCGTCTGCGATCTAGAATGTAAAGTAGCCTTTATCCTTCTCCAGGTCATGTTCTACCCATGTGTCAAATTACATCCAAATCCGTTTCGCCGTTTTAGCGTGAAAGCGTAACAAATAAGCTCACTTTCGCATTTATCAATCTATCAATCAATATCTGTATTGTGGATCATAGGTAAGTATATAATACAGGTCTTAAAAAATAAATAAATTGTGATCAGCTATGTCCCGCCCCTATGGCATACAATAGTTACACACACAGATTAAATTTACATTATTATTACAAATTATTAAGAATTACACATAAAATAAAATAAAAAGATAATTATAATAAAACACACACATCAGTGGGACACTGAACGCGTCATGACGGAGAGGGACTGTAATGTAGAAGTGATTTGTCAGATAGGAAGTCTTTTATAGTGTAGTTTATAATATAATAAATAAGGATGCACGAAAGTTCTAAAAGTAGGACACATGAGTCGACCTTTTTTGATCCATTCATCAATATTGATGTCGCGTTGTCATTACCTGGTCAATCTATGTAATCAAAACTGTAGTTTAACTTAATTCAAAGTTTCTAATTTGTTGTGTTTTGATAACATCCGGGTTCTGTTGGGATTGCACAAAACTGAATTAAACTTTGGTTATGGAACAGTTTGGGTGTGGCTTTAGTATTTTTGGAACACATCAGAGTTTGGCAAGTACATTTTTATGGATAGGCAAAACAGGCTGGTGTCCGTAACTCCACGTCAAAGCGCGTTTTTAACGTACGGTTTTGTACGCGTATACTGTCTCTGAGTAAATTTTGGTTAATACGAGAATAATAGCGGCTATTATCATAATAAACATATTTTATTGCCAATTTGCGTTTAATTAGGAATTAAATTGAGTACTCAAGACGCTTGGTAGTAGTGGAAGTGGTAAAATTTCGCTCATCTTTCAAAGAGAAGGCACGTGAACATATTCGTAAGAAGTTTGCAGAACCATCCCAGCGCTGATTGCAGGATTCGTTTTCTCCTCTACCTATCGTTAGTTATGGCCAAGTTTATTCTGTTTATATATATGTATTTGTATATATTACTAAGTATGTATTCGTATTTATTATTTTTCAAGCTTATGAGAAGCCTAAAACATTAAAAACAATAATGAGTCAAATAAAAAGTTTTTATGAAGATTTGAAGCCATAATGGCGATCATTTTGGTGTCATCATTGTTCCGAATTTGAATTCACGATCATTTAAATTTAATACTTTTATACCAAAAAGTGCAGGGGTTCGATTTAGGAGTCCGGGAGTGTCATGATTTCCAAATATTGATAAGATTTATAGTGATTCTAAATCATCACCTGCCTAGCCTTTTCCCAACTATGTTAGGATCGGCTTCTAGTCTAACCAGATACAACTGCCTATCTAACTCCAAAACCCAGTTAGTGGATAAAACGATACCCTTTGGTAAGACTAATTTATTGTCAGACTTTCGGGCTTCTGACGGGTTATTGTACATTCGCCACAAAGTAAGTTCGCCACGGAAAAAAGTATGTGTAAATTTGCCACAGTTCTATTTTTATGAAGTAAATTCGTCACAGTTCAATAATTTTGATTATTGTAAATTCGTCAAATTGTTTATTGCCGCACAGACAGCAGAAAATCAAACACTAACTAGAATAAAAACGTTATTTATTTATTTAAAAACCAATAACTTTGCTTGCTACCAGTATTTTATGCAAAAATTATGTACGTACTGTAAGGCAATAGATGGCGCTCGAGTACCGTCGTGAAGTTGACAACTACGAAGATAGCAACGCATGGGCGGCGCTCCTAGCTGGCTGGCTACTTGCACCGAAGCGTTCGTTCTCTTTACTGGCGGACACCGACGGCTTAACATCATCCTAACATATTTTGTGGTACTACCTAAGTGTATTTTTAATTAAATATTTTATTAATCTTATACCTTATTTTTCTGAGCTCTTAAAGTACCTAAAATGAAGACTTGAGGTTGTGACGAATTTACACATATTTTTAATGCAAGTGGCGAATACACTTTTCAATATATGGAGTGTACAAAAATGTGACGAATTTACTTTGTGGCGAATGTACAATAACCCCTTCTGACGACCCGTAACAACTGTCAAAGATCCACGAATGACAGCCGGGACTAACGGCTTGACGTGAACTCCGAGGCACGGAGAGGTCTTGGTATATAAAGACGGACACCCATCCACTGACCAACCGCGGCAAGGGTAGCTTAACCTGCTCGATCGACCCTTTTAAATACTAAATATAAAATAGAAAGCATGATTTTTGTATCACGACAGGGGGAAGTCATGAAGTTTAAAAGTATATAATTTGACAGTTACTGGTTTTTCTAGAGAATAGAATGGAAACATGTTATTTGGGGCGTCACATAGTTGATAAGTCGGTTCTCTTCGAGCCTGGGAACCCAAAAGGTTGTCTTCAAGAAGTCTAAAGTCAATACTGATATTATATTGAGTACCTAAAAAAATTGTCCGTTAAATATTGCTATATACCAAGTTTTCAAGAATATAAATACAGAAATATTCGTACTGATAATGCGTATAATTTCAGGAGTGTATGTGAGAAGGTATGATTGTTAAGCGACAGTAGCGCAACAATCGCCCAACTTCGTTCAACTCACATAATATTCCACCATTTAGAACAGGTATGTACTCGAGACCCTACGAGTATTCCTCCCGTTCATTTACTTATTTCCTAACTTCAAACATTATTGGATTCTTTGATTGACGCGGCGCCAATTAAAAGACGCCATCGATTGACGGCGAATTCCGTCAAATGGTAATTAATTTAAAAGTTAATTATGTGTGTCTTTTGATGTAAGACTAAGTAATTAGTAGAAATTCATAGATTTTTTTTTAATTATTATTACTACATTTTTACAATGAGGAATTATTTATGAGGATTTATTTTATTATTTTGTATTCATTACTTTTTTTCTTTGAGAAACATGCGATCATCATCTGCCTAGCGTTGTCCCAACTTTATAGGGATCGGCTTCTAGTCTAACCAGATACAACTAGATACCAGTACTTTACATGGAGCAACTGCCTATCTAACCACCAAAACCCAGTAGCTGGGTAATACGATACCTCTTAGTAAGACTGCTTGTCAGACTTTCGGGCCTCTATCGACCCGTAATGACTGTCAAAGATCCACGAATGGTAACCTGGACCAACGATTTAACGTGCTTTCCAAGGCACGGAGAGGTATGTAAAGATGGTCACCATCAACGTACCAACCGCGGGAAGCGTAGTTTAACCAGATCGATTAACCCGTGAGGCTGTTATTAGTACAGCCACGAGCCACCGAGTAATTATAAAGAAATTACTTTCACTAAATGTTTCCAAGTACGTAACGCTGTACATTTTCTTTTTATCAAGGACGGAACCTGGAAGACTTAATATAATTTTTAAGGTTCCATACCCAAAGGGTAAAACGGGAACCTTATTAAACCTTACGGCTCCGCCGTCTGTCTGTCGGTCTGCCTGTCTGTCCATCTGTCACTAGGCTGTATCTCATGAACCGTGATAGTTAGACAGTTTAAATTTTCACAGATGGTGTATTTTTGTTGCCGCTATAATAATAAATACTAAAAAACAGGATAACATAAATATTTAAGGGGGTTTCCGTACAACAAACGTGATTTTTATAGATAATGGTACGGAACCCTTTGTGCGCGAGTCTGACTCGCACTTGGCCGGTTTTTTTTAAACATGGTACCGTATGTGCTAGAGAGGGCTATTGAAATGATGGAGTTAAATGTCAATGAAAGATACTACCACTCCATTACCTTCTTAAATACTCGTGCAGTCCCATCTTCGTTTCGTTACGTAGTTAAGGTCACGCACTGGTTGCAAACGAGTTATATGGTAATAATATTTATGGTAAGATCTAAATTATATTTAAATTATCTCATAGATCCCTTGCAAATGACTACTTAACTTTCATATTCTGGAAAGGTGAAACCCAAAGTAAGCTGCGATCCGTTTGACAGAACTTTTAAAACTTGTATTTTTAATAAGTGTAATGTGTGGTATGCCTGACAAAAGGTGAGTGTTATTCTTGATAATCTTACATGGTGATATTTTTACGTGATTGTTCATAATGACTTTTGTTTCTGGAGGATAAATATTTTTTTATACGGCAATCCAGACAACGTCCTATCTACCTATCGTGATCGAAAATGTCAAGGAAAGATCTTCTAAAAGTTATTAACTTAGCGTATCGGACGGCCAATGACGTTACAGAAGCTTCAGGATTTAATGACAGCATAAATGCCGTAGGTGTCACTTACATTCTACTTCAATGTAGGTACTAGGATGAAACGACTATCTTATATTCCGTTGGTTTAGGTAGTTAAATAAAGGTAAACAAAAAAAACCACGTGAAGAGACAGCTGTGAAGTAACCGACTAAACGTAATACCTGTCACTTCAGTTGTCATGCTACTTCACAGTTATGCTATTCAATTTAGCAACGTTATAATTCGTTGACGTTTTGAGAACCTGTATTTTTGGGCTCTTTACAATAGACAGATTACAAAATATTGTAGTATTATTATTAATGTAATTAAAAAATTGCGCTCAAGCAGTTACATCAACGAAGAGTAGTTTAAGAATAAAATATAAAGTTTAACATACATTATTAAAAGAGGAAACTATCGTAAAAATCAAAAATCTATTTAATTTAGATAAAAGTTACAATGTGTTTTAAACAAGAAAGTGTCATCTATAAAAACCCTTTTTACGATTTGTTTAGCTTTATTTAACTACCTAAACCAATAGAATATAGGTATTTCTTAGTAACCGTTTTTCGCTGCATCATTAGGCCAGTGACATTTAAAAAATCGTAGATGCAAAAAACTACAGAAGAGATAGTAATCAACCGCGAGCCTAACCAATATTAAAAACCTCATACAAAATTTGTACAGCACACAAAATACAATGTATTTTTTTTCTAAACTTCCTTGTAAACGAGAAAAATGAAGCCGCAAGATATACGTATGCGATATTTGGAGACGAAATGGGTTTTCACATGATTTTCACACATGTTTTCTATGTAACGAAGCAGTCGATACTATTGATATGAAAATACTCGTATGATATAAATTTAGATAACTTTTTGATATGCGGGGAGAGGGAAAACGAGCTTGGGGATTGTAGATTGTTTTTTGCGTAGAAATACTTTTTATGCCTACATTGGTGTTGTTTTTGGAAATGCTTATAGAGATAGAGAGCCCCTTTTTGCGCATGATCTCTACCTAGTCTGTTTAGCGACCATGCAAAGATTTTTCAACATACCTATTTAGGTATTTCCAGAAATTTTTTGTTCACTACTCTTGCTCAAAAAGTCCGTCATTTTAGCGTACCAGATCGGGGCTAAAATAGCATATCATCCTCTAGGGGAAAAAGTGGTTTTTTTTTGTCTGGTACCAACGAGCCTATAAAACCAAAAAAATCATAATACTTAAGGTGAATCCACAGTTGTAGCTGTAGCTGTATTAATGATTATAATTATGTAAATACATACATACAAGAAATTATGATATTTCACGGGCTACAGCTGCGGATTCACCTTAAGTAATCATGAATTTTCTCGCAATCGTAGTGAAAAGTATAGTGTAGCACACGGCGCTAAAAACCCATTATAACTCGGTTTCTATTTACTCCCTCACTAAAGCTCGGGAGTAAACCTATAACTACTTCGTATATAATGAGTCATTTAAGCCCCTTGTATAACAATGTTTTATAATTGCACACATTATTTTCGCATTCACGTTCATTTATTTTTGAAATGATACTCGTAAATGATTTATTTTCTGTAGGTAGGTTTGTACAAACACTTTTACACGTCAATCATATTAAAAACAAAAACTAGAATTCCATAGACATCCAAACTAGGGGGGACGCCCAAGTGTCATTAATCGATAATTTTAAATTATTAGACTATTGACTATTGTTGCATTATCTCGACGCCTTCGTAATTATTCGCATTCTTTCTGCAGTTTAGAGCTCGTTCGGATCGATTGATGACCATACTTAACTGAAAATGTATTAATATTATTTCATTATATACAATCATCGTGATTTAGTAGTGGCCCACTGTTGGTATGTCGTTTGGCGGTAGTAACTCACGATCACTACACAGAATTAAAGGCACCGCTCGTCCCACGACACGCGGGGCCTTTGTGCCGTGTCGCGTCGCGCGACAAGTCGCGCCGGTATGTAGAAGCCTTTATCGTCACGCGTAGCGCGCCACGTGACTTCACTGGACTCGTGCGCCGCGCCATAGCTGTAGGTAGCGAGCGGGCGCCCGGCTCGATGACTACAGTCACACACAGTACGTCATCACGCTCATAGACGCAAACGGGAAATGCAACTGTAGTCTGTCTGTACTTTATTTATTTATATTGTGTGCGGGCGCGCGGGGCGCGGTGGTCGGGGTGGAAGCGAGACAAAACACTTGATATTCCCGTGTAATAAAAATGTTTTAGATAGATACCTACTTTATTTATGCATGCGGATATTTTTTTATGTAATTTAATCATATTTATTCTTATAATTGGTTGTATAGGCATCATTATGAATACTGTTTATTTTATTTTATTTTGTTGTTCAACTCATTAAACCCCCCCATAGCACAGCATCATGCTGAGTGCAAGCCTTTTTGTCACAGTCATGACGTGCAGTTGCCGACTATTTGTTATTTTTGTGCTCGTGATTATAATGTAGATAGGTTTTTTTTTTTAATGTTTACTTGCTCGAGTTTGTGTTTTCCTAGGCGTATTGAAATTAAACTTTTATGTACTGCAATATTTGCTGAAGACACACAAATAAATACAAAGCTTAAAAAGTGATTAACAATTACCGGCGCACAAACACCGCGGTTAATGTTCTGTGAATATTGTTATTATAATTAATATTGTTGAGGGACGAACATTGTTTTTAGGCGTTACGAAAATAAGTGCGAGGAAAGTGCTGGGTTCTACTGATAAGATATTGAGAATCAGCTTTTCCTTCGTAGGAGTATTTTTCTGATTATCACCCATATTAAATGATATTATTATGAGTATTTCGCTGGTCTGGTGGTAACTAAGAAAATCGTATTTTCCATTAAAAAAGAAGTTACGAAGAAATAAAGAAAAGTAAGAAAGAAAATATGTTTGTTTGCGGTAAACATGACGCAAAGAAAGAACACAAATACAAAAAGAACAAGTTGGGGGAAAATACGACGACGACGTAGGAGAAATCCAAATGTTTTACACTAAATCTTCCAAAACAGCATGGTTGGCGCAGTGGTTAAGCGATTGACTGCTGCGCTGCATGTCGCGGGTTCGATTCAAACACGGAACAAATATTTGTATGACCTCGAAGTAGTTGTTCCGGGTCTGGCTGTTTGTGTGAGTTTAAATGTTTGTAAACGCCACAATACAGGAGACATTCCTAGTGTGGGGAAAAGTTAAAAAAAAAAACGCGATGTACGTGCTTGGTCTGAATGTAGTTACCATAAAATGAAATAAACTGCACCAAATAAGCTTTAATTTGAAATAGGGTGGGTGGGTTATCACTGTTGAAGGGTATCGTAGATGCGGTGATCAAAAAGTCCATGGCATACATAATTTAATGTGCGGAGCCCGTGGGTACTAATTAGGTACAACGTATATTTAAAATACTTCAGAAAAGATGATAACCGATAAATGTTACCAGCCATTCTAAGTAACATACCATTAAAAAATACTTAAATCTTTATTCTTAAGGAAGCTTGCCAAAGTAAAACCAGCCTTTTCTCATTAAAATGGATGCCTGAATTAAAGGCCGACCTGATAAAAATCATGGCTTGTAAAAAGTAACGGCTTTCATTGATGAGTCTCGTGCCGCAGCACTTTTAATACTTTTCATTACACCATTTCAGACCACAACATAGATAGCGACAGAAGGCCGACCATACTACATACCATACCCATCATACTCGTACAACGAGCGAAAATGAACGCACACGTAGACATGTTCGTGAGCGGGCGCTGTCAGTTGGGACTGGTCATCTCTTAGCTGCCACGGCTTATTTTTAATTATTTTAGTTTTGAATTGTTTTTTTATCTTTTTATCACGGACGCTTTTGACGTTTTGCATTGTTCTCACATGTTTAACTTCAATATGAATGATGTAACCAATATTATGTATCAATATTTTAATTTAAAAGAGTGTCCGTGGAGTTTCTTGCCCGTTCTTCTCCATAGGAACCTGCTATTTGGAATGGGCAACTAGCTTCATATTTGTAACTGACCGACTTCTTGACAATTCAAAAGTGCCTGTCAATAGTTTAAAGCGAGTGCAAGCACACTCGCGAGTGCAAGCACACTCGCGACTGGCATTTGTTTGAGATGGTGTACGTGCGTCTATGTGTGGATGCTTCTGTTTTCGATCATTTGTATGGAACCGACCACGAAATAAACATACAGGAGCCATCCTTCTGTGTCTACCTGTCTATTTTCTGCTTCAGCTATTTCTAAGCTTTTTTTAACAAACAACTTATAAAGAAATTCTTTGTCGAAATAATTACAGGTAGGTACCTACCTACTTTCCTGCATTGAAATATTGCGTGGGAAAATGAGTGTGCATTAAAATTGTGCAGTTATTAATTAACAGGTGTTAAAACAGAGAGCTTCTTTTTGATTTATGATTTAATTTGTTCCGTTGGTGGTAAACAAAATAAAGTGTTTAATTAGGCATATACTATTTAGTAAACATTAAGGTGTATAAATAAATACCTATCATGTTATAATAGGTATGCTACGATCACAATAAAAAACAAGGTCTAATATTTATCAATATCGCTCAACTTATTTTGTTCCAATTTGCGCAATTGAAGAGTCAGAAAATATCAATGTTTATTTTAACTTGATACTCCTGGTATCACTATCAGTAACATAAAACGGTATGAAAGGGTGAATATGTAAATGAGGATGTATTTGGAACATTAACTTATGTTTTTGGAATGTTAGCTTAGGTATGTTTAGGGTTCATAATAAAAATAGATTGAGAGTAGAATCTTTTGACTTTGGCTTTTATGTCTATAGATATACTCTTCCAAAAGTTTTCTGGTTTATGCAACTTTTGGAAACATAAAAAGGTGATCGTCTTTTCTTTTACTACAGTGTAATCGTAGCTATTAAAAAGATAATTTTCTAAAAACGATGCTGTTCACAATGGGCAATAAAGAAGACCATGAAAAATTATATCCTTTTCACATACCTGCTCTGAGTACGTTTAACTTACTCATTTGGCAAGCAAAGCCACGTGGCTCAGCAAGAGAGAAAGTCGTTAAACAAACATAACAGGTTTGTTACAACTTAGTTAAGCTTTGATGCGCTATTAGGTAAGATTAGCTGTCCTTGAGCTTGCTAGAATAAGGTTTTAGCAATTTTCCCAAAAATTGTCGGACTCCTAACGATTACTGCATATGGCAGATTTAAAATCCTCGTTGGTTTGAATGCCTATTAAGGTGAGTCGTTTTTTTGAAGTAAAACTTTTTTACGCACGCTTGATTTGGGGAGTAAGCTGGTGAATGCGTGACGAGAGCGTTACGGAAGCGGCCAACGGAAGTTGAAAAGGAGATATAAGTTAGTAAAGATAGAAAGAGAGAGATTTACGTTTCGTATATTACTGTAGGGGCAATAGAGAGAGGTGCGAGCACATGTTTTTGTCATTGTGTGGATCGCCTGGAAGATACGGTGGAGGTCTGCTCGGCCTAGTTCAGGCCATGGTTAGGAGCGAGAGTGCATGGGAGGCTGTCACCTCCTTCTGCGAAGCAGTAGAGCTCGCGAAGGAGAAGGCAGAACGCGTGAGGAAGAGGCAAAATTCGCGCCCTCACGCCCCTAGTCGCTGCGGTAGACGCCCCGGGCATTGGGAGTCGCAGGCTGATTCCCGGCCACCGTAGGCGTAGGTTTGCGGACGGTTAGCGATTGGTAGCTCGCCGTCTGATAAGGACCAGGCCCGGGTCGATGGCACGTTGTGTTCCACGCGTGCCTCAAAGAGATGTCAGCATGAACTGACGGGGTCCGTCAGGGCCAATGCCTGCCAGGGTTGCAAGTTTGTCGAAAAGGGATATCGTGGCCCTGGCACGCAGGCAAAGAAAGGAACACGGATGGGTATTAGTCAGTAAAAGTCTGACACGCCCTTAGACTATGCCCGGAGCGGGAGCAGTTATTTAACAAATTACTACACAAAAAAAAAAAACCGTGTTGGTACTCGTATATTGAGGTTGGACTCCATATTATGACTCATGACAGCATTTACAGTAATCAAGCCACAACTTTAAACAAGCCATAAAAATAGCAAGGTAATAACAACATAACTTTTTCAATTGCATTAAGAGGTAAAACAAGGGATACGATTCTCGATTACCCTTTATCGTGGGATATCGTGCCATGAAATGATATATATACACATTTTATCATTGATAGAACGAAAATTTCAAACGTAGGCCCATAAAAGGTTTTGCGATGGACGAGCCATCTTTTGTCCTACCTGGATCAATTGGTAGTTTTTAGAAAACGTGTCGATATCAGTGCAATTCTCGGCGGAATAGAAACACAACACACTGTAGACGAAGTTTTGGGAATTGGGAATGGAGTTATTTTTAGAAAAACCTACGAGTTGATGAAGATAAATCTTTAGAATTTTTTGAGATTCATGGAATTTTAGGTTGATTGTTTAATTTAAAAGATTTTTTGTACATTTGTGACAGTACTTTTTACATAGGTAATTGAGACAGATTACCTTATTACAAAACGGAGTTATATTGATTTAGGAGGTATCTAACTCTCTATTTTTATCAGGAGTAGGTTTCATTTAGTTTTTACATTTAACATAAACCCCGCATGCATTTCTGAACTTACAAACTCTCGTTATTCATAAAGCTGCATAAAAAACATTACGAAAAACCTAGAATTTTAAATCTAAAAAAGTCTTCCCAAAAACTAATGCACAACCATAACAGTAAATTTTCATTTTATAAAAATCTGTCCACCGTGCCAACACTCAGAATAACAAAAACTCTGTACGTATTTTTTGTACCGTCCAGTATCAGAGTGCAAACACAGACGCCTGTCGGATCCATTTCTGTATTACCGAGAAACAGGACGGACCTTGTGGCACTCCAATTTACCTGAACCTTATCTCCGTTGCGTAAGGTATATTTTCGTTTGGCGAACAAATATAGATTTGACAGAGGCTTCCAATTGTTATTGAATTTCGGAGAAAATGCGCGGGGAAATCTTTTTGATCTCATATGATTTATCCTGGAAAAAGCCTGTTGATAGTGACCGATTGTTTTTGTATTACTTCTTAGTGTAGCTTTGTTTGCAACTAATAATAGCTTGGCTGTCGCTGAAAACCAGCGCTGGGGCTCTGTCTTGCATAGGTTCGCAGTATAATGCTGAGCGATAGCCGTTTTGCGTGGATGTGACGCATGTTTCCCCCAACCTTTTCTTATTTTTGTGTTTATGTTCTTTTTTGCGTCATGTTTACCGCAAATAAACGTATTTTCTTTCTTTCTATGCGGTGTTTTTGCTAACATTGGCTTATTTTTAATCAATCAAATCAAATCAAATCATTTATTCGCATAGAATGTAGGTGTTGTACAATAAGTTGTTATAAAAATATAGTGACCCGAGTACATTCTGCCTGAGTTATGGCATGCAAAAATTTAACAATGTCAACATCACTAGGCTTATGAGCAAAATTATCAAATAGTCAATAAATTAATAAATTATTTTAACAAGTCAGTAAAAGTGTATCAAAATAATGTCAATAATATTAAACTGTTGAGATGTCAAACATAGGGTCATTCAAAAAATCATTTATTGAATAATAACATTTCCGAATCAAAAAAGCCTTAAGTTTATTTTTAAATTCTTGAAGGGTGTCACTTTTAATGCTGTCCGGAATTTTATTAAATATTATTGGACCCATGCAGAAAACACTTTTTTTTAAGTAGTGCTGTTTTATAGCTACCAATAACTAAAAGGTTTTTGTATTGACTTCTCACGGGACCTTTCTTGGTGGCCGAGACCTTAGCAAACAAATTTTTATTTTTTTTTACAAAAATTGCCATCTCCAAAATATATAACGACGGAAAAGTAAGAATTTTCAAAGACTTGAACAGAGATTCACAACTATCTCTAGATTTAAGACTACACATAGCTCTAACACAGCGTTTTTGGGCTTTAAATACATTATCTCTTAGACTGCAGTTACCCCAAAAAATGATTCCAAACCTCAAGACCGATGCAGCCAAACCATGGTATGCTACTAAAGCAGTCTCTAGGTCAACTTTTTTTGCCAGGTTAAAAAGAACATAAGCTGCAGTGCTTAACTTTTTGCACGCCTCTTCTGCTTGCAGTTTCCAAGTCAATTGGTCGTCTATATGAATTCCTAAAAATTTCGCGACCTTAGTTTGATTGATCACCTGTCCATTGTACTGTGCACTAACGTTCGGTGGAATTATACGTTGGTGAAAATGCATCACATTAGTCTTTGGTAAGTTTATTACCAGGTTGTTTTTATCAAGCCAATCTATAATATTTCTAAAGGTAATGTTGATATCCTGTTCATAATTATTAATATTTGTACATTTTATCAGTGCTGTGCTGTCATCGGCAAATAGAATCATTGTATTTTGTATCTGACGGGGCAGATCATTTATATACAGCAAAAACAGCGGGGGACCCAATACACTACCTTGCGGTACACCGAATTTAACAATTTTACCGTCAGATTTATATTTGTGTTCACATTTTGATTTAGGACAAATTCTGGATATCTCCGTGTATTGTGTGCGGTTACTGAGGTAGGATTTTAAGAGATTCAGCACGTTTCCGCGTAGACCGTAGCTATCAAGGTTGTTCAATAAAATATCATGATTGACACAGTCAAACGCTTTACTCATGTCTGTAAAAATGGCACAGATAGGTGTTTTGTTATCTACATTTATCATTATTTCGCGTAAAAAATCATAAATTGCTGTATTAATATTTTTATTTTTTCTGAAGCCAGCTTGTTCATTACATAGTATTTTGTATTTTGTCAGGAAGTTGTTGATTAATTCATATATAATCTTTTCTACCACTTTGGAAAACACAGGAATTAAAGCAATCGGTCTATAGTTAGCCATATCCTCCCTGGAATTCTTTTTGTGAAGTGGTTTGACTATGACTGTTTTTAAACCGTCAGGAAATACACCAGTGCTGATGGCTAAGTTAATAATGTGGCTAATATGTACAATTATATTATTTGATGCAAATTTTATAACTTTGGTTGCTACTTCATCATATCCTACGGTATTTTTATTTTTCAATGATTTTATTGCCCTGAGTACGTCTAGAGGTACAACTGGTCTCATGAACATTGTGTTAGGGTTTTCGTATAGACCACTTGTTTCGAGTGATGTTTGAGGTTAGTTAGTAGTTGTTGAATGCGTCTGCAATTCCCTTGGGGTTATTAATAATTGTATTATTTATTTTTATCTGAGAAATGGGCTCACAAGTACATGCTTTATTGTTGATAACTTGCCAGGACGCCTTTGACTTATTTTGACTTTGACTTATACTTATTCTTAATAAAATAGTTATTTTGAGCCTTTTGAGTTAGTTTTACAATTTTCTTAAATCGCCGAGAGTAGTTTTTAAATTTATGTTTGTTTTCATTGGATGGCCTAAGGCTGTGCTCCCATAGTAAGTGACGCTGCTTCCTACTACATAATCGTAATCCCTTAGAAATCCACTTAATTTTTTTATTTGGTTTTATTATAGCTGACTTAAAAGGAAAACAAAGTTTATATAATAGACCAAATTGGTGCATAAATATGTTATACGCTTCATCAACATTTTCCGTGTCATACATTTCAGTAAATGAAAGGCATTGTAGATAGCTATTGAATTTTGATAAATTTTCCAATGATAGGTCCCGTTTTTTTACATGCCATGAGTTTAGTCTATAGGTTTTGTTTACTTTAATCTCAAATATTTGTGCAGAGTGATCAGACAAGGCAAAGTCACATTCACATTTATTCTTAGAATTATGAGTGAAATTATCCAGACAGCTGTTACTAGATAGCCGAGTTGGTTGATCAAGTTCTAGTCTGAGGTTAAATCCCAACAGAAAATATTCAAAGTCTAGACTAATGTTATTTCTTTTTAACCTGTCTATATTAAAGTCCCCGCAAATAACAATTTTTTTCTTAGGGTTAGTACATAATGATTTTAAAACTATTTCTAAGTTATCATAAAAAGTATGTAAATTGCTTGACTTAGGTGGTCTGTATACACATATAATTATCAATTTTTGTTCTAAGAGTTCAATAGCACAACATTCGATTACACCTGTTATTGAATACCTTGTTGCATCTCCAAGTTCAGTGTATTGAAGAGACGTGTTTACCAGAATGCAGGCGCCTCCCCGTTTCTTTTCACGTCTTGCATAACAAGCGGCAATCTTATAATTTGGTATTTTTAATAGGTGTTCTTGGCTATGCATAATAAAGTGTTCAGTTATGCATACAATATCTATATTTCTTCGACTTATCGTAAGTTCTTCAAGCAAATCTGCTTTGTTCAAAAGTCCGGCGATATTTTGATGTAGGATTCGTATATTAGTGTGTACGAAAAAAATCCATATTATTGGTGGTTAAATCTATATCATTGAAGTTACTTTTTAGTTGCTTATGACATATATTTTTCATTCCCGCATTGTCGTCGCTAGCTTTAGCATAATCTTGATCGTAGTCAGTAAATATGTTGGATCTGATCTGGCTAAAGATGTCCCTCCATCCGTATTTGTTGATTTTCCCTGTATTGTAAGAAAACATGTCAAGAGTCAGGGTGTAGTTACTGTCGGAGGATTTGAACATCCAATCTTATGTACAGCAAGCGGTCTTGAAACCTCCGGGCTATTTCGACGTTGAATAACTCTTCGAAAATACTAAACCTATTATTGATTGTCATTATTCGCAATAATAAAAGATATAACGTTTTATTGAAAAAAAACCAATATTAATATTATAAATACTAACTGTATTTATTCACTAAAATAATTTATGTTAAATAGAATAAAATGTTTTTGCAAAATACAACTTGGGCCTATCACGGATTTGAACGTACAAACAGCAACACACTTTACTGCACATTAAAGACGCAACTAAGAGAAATTAAGACATATAAATGTTAGTCATTATCAATGTAGTATGTTTTCCAGGTAATGATTCTTAATTCGGTCGTATTGCAACTCTTATTTAACCTTATTATTTAAAACTCAAATTGACATTTACTCAAATAAAAACTTCATGGATCATGGATGCCATCTAAATTTAAAAACAAAAATCTTGATGTACTCAATTCTCTCTACTTACGAAAGATCTTTTAAAATAATGTTCAAAATTTACAATAAAATTAATTAAATTTAATCTGGTAAATGGTACAATAGTTTGATAAAATCCCTGCACGACTCACAGCTTTTTTTTTTTTTTTTTGTGGGAAATCATCATATAACTTCTCCCGCTCTGGGCGGAGCGGGAGGGAGTGTCAGACTTTTACTGAGTAAAACCCACCGTGTTACTTCAAATGCCTGTGTGCCAGAGCCACGATATCCCTTTCGGACAGACTCGTAACCCTGGCAGGCATTGGCCCTTTCGGACCCCGTCAATTGGTGCTGGCGTCTCTTTGAGGCGCGTGTGGAACACAACGCGCCGTCGACCCGGGCCTGGTCCTTATCGGATGGCGAGCTACCCATCGCTCACCGTCCGCAAGCCCGCGCCTACGGGGGCCGGGAATCGGCCTGCGATTCCTGATGCCCGGGGCGTCTCCTGTGGCGACTAAGGACGGAAGGGCAGGCACCCTGCCTCACCCTCACGCGTTCCGCCTCCTCCTTCGCGAGCTTGACTGTTTCGCAGAAGGAGGTGAAGGCCTCCCATGCACTCTCGCTCCAAACCATGGCCTGAACCAGGGCCTGACGCGAGAGATTGCCGCCGCCGATCACCTCCGTGAGGACACGGCGGTGCTCCGCCCAAGCAGGGCAGACCTCCACCGTATGCTCCACCGTGTCCTCCGGGCGATCCACACAGTGGTGACACGCGGAATGAATCCGCATCGTAATTTTGAAAGAAATGGAGATGTGAGTTGCTGAAATATCGCGATAACTAAATGTGCAAGATGAAAATATGAGAGAAACATTGTACAAGATTTTAAAAGAGTACCGGTGGAGTTTCTTGCCCATTCTTCTCCATACGAAACTAACTTTTGGAAGGGGAGACTAGAATCAATTCTATTTTTTTGTAAATTTTGACGTTCAAAAGTGCCTTATATGTGCCTATTTGAAGTTAACGATTTGATTTTGACTTTGCACGACTTTGCAAATTTTATTATTAGTGTTTTTCGGTGCTTGTCTAAGTTAAATTAGGTTTAGCTGAGGTTTTCTTAGTGGCACTAATTTATTTTTCAAAACGGTCGATATACACGCGGCTACGACGTCACGAGGAAGGCGGCGATGAAGCCCCACGCGACCGTCTTCGTGGTGCTCGAGGACGTGTCACAACGGAAGCTGAAGACACCGCCATAGTCACTAGCCACTCGCAGGAGGGACCATTCCACCCCACTCATGATACTGATAAAAATATCTAACTGTCGGTATTGTTACTTCATTGACAGTTATACTGTCTTAATGCCTGTTACAGATTTCAATGCAAACAGTGCGTCGTCACCTTAATGAAGGGGGTCTGCAACGACCATGCAGCGACATAAAGCAGACAGAAAAATCATACTTACACAGCGCTCAAAGATGGCAGAAGCTTTTTGCCTTCAATACTACAATTTTGACTGGATTAAGAATATGTGGGCGTCCAAGCATAAAGGGTCCAGTAGTAGGGTATTTAGTTATGGCTAGATTCGTTATCTAGAATGATCAATTGATAATAATAATTTAAAAAATATTTCAAAAACTTGCACATTTATTTTTTTTAATAGACAGAGAAGTTGAAACTCTGAAAAAGCTTGATTTTAGAAAAATCATTTTCAAATTTAAATTTTCTCTTAAAATTTCTGGTACTTAGAAATATCATAAGTCATTTACTTTATGAACTTCTTGATTATTTGAACATTAATTGATTTTAAATCGCGAAATGCAATTTTTGCACGCAATTTTACAAATCTGCGTATATTTCGGAAACTAAATGCCGAAAACTGGACCCTTTTTGCTTGGACGCCACATATTATAGTCTTATTAATTACACATAATGAAAAATGTAAATAAAATAATACTTACAAATAATTGTTTTATTTAAATATGGTTATGGATCGTCAATACAATCCTTTAGACCCGTAATATTGAATTCCTAAAATGGTGAACAGTAGCAAATTATTAAAAGGTATCATTATATACCTTTTAATAATTTGCTACTGTATTATATAGTAAGAAAATAACATGATTAGAAGTCGTCGCATTAAGGTAAAACGAGAACAAACGAAACTTGCCCGATTTGATAATTATCCAACGAAATTAAGTTATGTAACTCAGCCACTGGCTAGGATTCATATTTGTCAACGTCAAATGTGAGTCTCTCCTGCAATATGACAGATAAATGAAAAAATGGATGAATGGATTGATAAATTGTGTATAAATAAGACTGATAATTATCCAACGATATTAAGTTATGTAACTCAGCCACTGGCTAGGATTCATATTTGTCAACGTCAAATGTGAGTCTCTCCTGCAATATGACAGATAAATGAAAAAATGGATGAATGGATTGATAAATTGTGTATAAATAAGACTGATAATTATCCAACGATATTAAGTTATGTAACTCAGCCACTGGCTTAGGATTCATATTTGTCAACGTCAAATGTGAGTCTCTCCTGCAATATGACAGATAAATGGAAAAATGGATGAATGGATTAATAAATTGTGTATAAATAAGACTGTTGCTCTTTGTACTTGTCTTTTGGGGGGGTTACCACTTAAAGGCTTTTACAAACTCATGCGATATCGCGGGCGCGACAAGCAGCGTCATAGAAAATATGCTACTAGTGACGCGTCGCGCCCGCGATATCGCACCAGTCTGTACGAGCCTTAATGGAGCTGTGTGTACAAGATAAGGGAGATGTTGAAGTACTTATTATTATAATTATTGACTGTTTACGCCAAAAATACTAACCGGTATTTTTGGAAAAGAGTCAATAATTATTATTGATTGTTTAGATTTTATATAAGTTAGAAAGAAAGAAAGAAAGAAAATACTTTTATTTGCGGTAAACATGACGCAACAAAGAACATAAACACAAAAATAAGAAAAGGTTGGGGGAAACATGCGTCACATCCACGCAAAACGGCTATCGCTCAGCATTATACTGCGACCCTATGCAAGACAGAGCCCCAGCGCTGGTTTTCAGCGACAGCCGGCGCCGATGTATGACGTCGTACGGTGCAGCAACAATTAGGATAGGATCATAGATAGTATAGTTAGCTTTGCACTCCAATGCTCCAAGCTAAGCCCCTCGTAATCTTCTAAAATTAATTGTTTTCAATGTACAAGTAGATAATAAGGGTCACTTTCAACAGGCTTCTACAAGACAACGCCGCAGGTCGTAGGTTCGCTGGCCAGCTAATGCTGACAAATTACAGTTTTACCTTTATTTAATGACGTCTTTACGGCAGTCATTTTGCAGCCAAGAAATTAAGCCGAGTAGTTTGAGGTTTAATTCATTTTAGTAATTTACATCATTTTTTAATGCCTAACGGGATATTTATATTAAGGTTTTTGGTAAAACAATCTGTTAGGTTTGACTTTTTCCTTGCCTCTTTCCTTTAATAACTACAAGACTTTGATAACTTTGAGCCATTCTTTAAGAGAATTAACACAAACTTCTTGATTAGTTAATTTCTGTTAAGTTTATCCTGGCTATTTGGTTTGCCATTAATCCAAGCAGATAAGTTCACCGATCTACATATTTTTTTAACCTAATCATACCGAGCATGCGACGTAAATCTTATGTATAATAATATGTATGTTTGACCACAATATTATGTGTTGTGTGTATTGTGTGTGTTGTTGTTGTGTCAAGTAAATACCATTTAATTTCTTGCATTTCCAAAAACCACATTACAATGTCGACTGTTAAAACTGAAGCCTACATATTTTAGTAGTAGTTTGTAGTCGAGAATTGAAGCGTTAATTTTTGCATAGCTTGAACTTGTCTTATACTCAAGCATAATAAAAACGGACAAACTAAAGTCTGTGAGAAAAACTCATAATTTCCCCCGACGCCTATTAAGTATTTCGACCAATTCACACGGAATTTCAACAATAACTTTTGTTTTTGGGGCAACAGTTTTTTTGTTATTTTGTCAGAGCTTTTCTTTTAATGTTTTGAGGAAAATTATTCGCAATGAGAGCAATAAAATGTAATTAAATGACGTCATCAAGAAGATTGTACTTTTTGCAAAATAGTTTATTTTTATTTTTATTTCTTACTTGTTTGCAAAATAGTTGGGCAAACGTCATCTAAAACTATTCTAAATTTCAAGTTGATAGCATTAGTAGTTCTTGAGATATCCAGGTGTGACAGACAGACAGACAGACCGACTTAGTCTCACCAGAAGGGTTCCTTTTTACCATTTTAGTACGGAACCCTAAAAACAATTCAAAAATTAAATTATAATAAGCCAGGGCCGCTAAGAGATGACCAGTCCCTACTGATGGCGCCCGTTCACGAACATAAAGCATGGATTAGCACTATTCAGCTCAACCATTTTGAAGGGAGCTAAATGATCCAACACACACGCCACCATCACGAGACATTACAGTGAGCATGACATACTCTCAGCCGCCAGGGCACGTTCAAGTCAATGAAAGACGTTCCCAGTAAATGCTAGCTTTATAGTAAGTACATAGTACTCAGACATGTGCTTTGCAATTATACAACACTAAGAGATTATTTTAAACAATGCAAAGATATTTTTTGAAATCTTTAGTAGCTCCAAAAGTATTTTCAAATGTTAATCTATTAGTTGTTGAGCTGGATTGCTGTATTACTGAATAAATGAAATGAAGCATTTTTATCAGCCATGTAATCCCCCAAATTGTAATATGCCTGCATGCATAGTGTGCATTTTATAAAAGACTAGCTTTCGCCCGCGGCTTCGCCCGCGTAGATGTCGGAAAAAGTTTCAAGTTAATCGAACCGTGCGTTAAAATCTTCGTATGCAATTATTTCCCCCCACAAAGTTCAGCACCACAAAATTCCACCCCCTTTAAAAGGTTGTCCCATCCCCCTTTAGGAGGTAATTTAAAAATTATTATTACAAACTGTATTATTTGCTTAGGAATGTATTCGTGCCAAGTTTCAAGTTTATTAACTCAAGGATTTTATTTCATGTAAACAAAATCCCCCCGTAAAGGTTGAATTTACAAAAACCCCTTTTTAATGCTGGCCTACATCATAATCAGTTTGTCCATTTATATAATATAGATAGATTTGTTATTTAGATCAATATAAAATTATGACTTTTTAGATTTTTTTGTTGTGTAAGTGTAATAAATTTCAAAATTGATGATATTTACGTGATCAACGTCCCGACAAACCTTGAAAATGACACCGATGTTGATTTTTAGACAATTTACCTCTTTTCATCGCCTGAAGACGTTGTTTTGAAAAAGCATGAAATGTGTATTTTTATTTCTCCATACAAATTTTGAACCCCCGTATTAGGCATCTGCTAAGAACGGATTTTCAAAAATCCGTTCTTAGCAGATGCTTACGTCATCATAACTACCTGTCCGCTAGTTGTACGTAAGTCCATTCAATTTAATTTCCCATTAAAAGTAATGACGTCTTTATCTAACGGAACGTATTAAAAAGAGACAGCAATACTTTTAATGGGGAATTAAATTGAATGGACTTACGTGCAACTGGCGGTGTGTGCCAAATTTTAGCATTTTCCGTTCAGTGGTTTGAGCTATGTGTTGATAGATCAGTCCGTCACGGCCGGGCAGTGGTTTGAGCTATGTGTTGATAGATCAGTCCGTCACGGCCGGGCAGTGGTTTGAGCTATGTGTTGATAGATCAGTCCGTCACGGCCGGGCAGCTTTTATATAGGTTTGAGCTATGTGTTGATAGATCAGTCCGTCACGGCCGGGCAGCTTTTATATAGGTTTGAGCTATGTGTTGATAGATCAGTCCGTCACGGCCGGGCAGTGGTTTGAGCTATGTGTTGATAGATCAGTCCGTCACGGCCGGGCAGCTTTTATATAGGTTTGAGCTATGTGTTGATAGATCAGTCCGTCACGGCCGGGCAGCTTTTATATAGGTTTGAGCTATGTGTTGATAGATCAGTCCGTCACGGCCGGGCAGCTTTTATATAGGTTTGAGCTATGTGTTGATAGATCAGTCCGTCACGGCCGGGCAGCTTTTATATAGGTTTGAGCTATGTGTTGATAGATCAGTCCGTCACGGCCGGGCAGCTTTTATATAGGTTTGAGCTATGTGTTGATAGATCAGTCCGTCACGGCCGGGCAGCTTTTATATAGGTTTGAGCTATGTGTTGATAGATCAGTCCGTCACGGCCGGGCAGCTTTTATATAGGTTTGAGCTATGTGTTGATAGATCAGTCCGTCACGGCCGGGCAGCTTTTATATAGGTTTGAGCTATGTGTTGATAGATCAGTCCGTCACGGCCGGGCAGCTTTTATATGTAAATGTATATAGGTTTTAATTTTATACATAAGTATAAGTAGACATTTTACGCCGACCTCAAATAAATAAGGATTAGGGCAGGAGAATGATGATGAAGTATTCGGACCAATTTTAAAGTGTATAAATCAACAAAAGAAGATTTTTTTCATACAAACTGTTTCCCCCTTTTCACCCCCAAATGGGTTAGTTGCTGAAAAGTGCTTTGCGACTTTTCCATTAGGTATTTGACTGATAGGTTATTTATACCAATTTACGAGTTAATCAAGCCGCGCAGTAATATCTTCCCTTGTGAAATTGACTAAACATTTACACCCCGTCAGGGGTAGATTTTCGAAAAACCCTGATGCAAGTTATTCTTTATTTTTGGTTTTAAGTATAAATACTGAGTTTCAAGTTAATCAGATCGCATGTTATAATTCTTCTGTACAAACTGGCATCCCCAAATCCTTCCTTTAGAGGGAAGTTTAGAATAACAAAAAAAATACAAACTTTATTATTTACTTAAGTGAGTATTCGTGCCAAGTTTCATGTTTATTAACTCAAGCAAAATCATTTTTCATACAAAAAAATCCCCGCTTTTCACCCCCTTAAGGGTCAAATTTCCAAAAAACCCGTTCTTAGCGGGTGCCTACGTCAAACTCAAACTCAAAGCATTTATTTCAAATAAAAGAAAAGAAAGAAAGAAAAATTGTTTATTCTGCACAAACAAAACACACATTACAAAAATAAAATACAAATTGACGAAAAAAACACACTCTAATACAAGTAGCCAAATTGCAATCATATTTACAAATACCAATTACAGGCACTTTTGAATTGTCAAGGGGTCGGTCAGTCATAAAGATGAAGCTAGTTGCCCATTCCAAAGGTTAGTAGGTACCTATGGAGAAGAACGGGCAAGAAACTCCACGGACACTCTTTTAAATAACTATCTGTGTGCCAAATTTCAGCCCAATCCGTTTAGTGGTTTAAGCTGTTTGTTAATAGACCAGTCAGTCACAGTTTCCATTTTTCTCCACGTTAGGGGTAGATTTTCGAAAAACCCTGAAAAGATTTATTCTTTATTTTTGGTTGTAAGTATAAATACTGAGTTTCGAGTTAATCGGACCGCGCGTTAAAATTCTGCTATACAAACTTTGACATCCCTCAATCCCCCTTTAGGGGGAAGTTTAGAAAAACAAAAAATGGCAAACTTTATAATTTACTTAGGTGAGTAATTGAGTATTCGTGCCAAGTTTCAAGTTTATTAACACCAGGCATAAGATTTTTCACATAAACAAAATCCACCCTTTTCATCTCCTTAAATGTCGAATTTCCAAAAACCCCTTCTTAGCTTGAATACAAAATTTAGCGAATGAACAACTTCAATACAAAAGTTCATCCCCCTTTTCGACAACGATTTACGTTGTGTTAGTTTCTAACCATAAGCCGAAATATTAGTGATTTTAACATAAAAAATAAAGAACTTTAATTAAAACAAAATATCATTCCCCTTTTCTCCCCTTATGGGTTAAATTCTAACAACACCGTTGCGTTAGTTTCCAACTATACTTAAGCCTAGATAATAAAATTAATGATTTTTACTTCGAAATATAAGGACTTTCCATATACAACTTCATCCCGCTTTTTAACCTTTCGGGGGTAGAATTATCAAAAACTCTGAGACACGTATAAATTGATTTTTAATCGTCAACCAGAACACAAAATTTGAAGAACCTAACTTCAAAATTGACGAACTTTCATATAAACTTCCATCCCCTATTTTACCCCTTTAAGGGTGAAATTCAGAAAAGTCCTTTCTTAGTGAATACTCACTCTTTACAAAGAACACACCCTCCAAGTTTCATGTCTCTAGGACCAGCGGTTTGGGCTGTGTGTTGATGTATCACCCAGTCAGTCAGTCAGTCAGTCAGTTTACCATTATATCTATACAACATTTTCCATCACACTTAAATATAACATGGTGTAAAAACTATTGAAATCAGTTCCTTCTTCTGAACAAACTATATTCAGGTTTCGCATAAACTAAAAATAATGTTGTATACATAGATGAAATAAAAAAAACGACGATTTACGTTGTGTTAGTTTCCAACCATAAGTCGAAATATTAATTCAAATTCAAATTCTTTAATTCAGACAATGAATATAGTGTTAGAATCAACAAAATAACTATTTTAAAAATAAAATAATGATATTAACTTAAAAATAAAAAAAACTTTAAAAATAAAATTTCGTCCCCCTTTTCACTCTTCAAGGGTTATAATTCTAACAACACCGTTGCGTTTGCTTCCAACCATAAGCCTAGATAATAAATTTAGTGATTTTTGCTTCGAAAATTAAGGACTTTCCATACACAACTCCGCTCCCCTTTTTAACCCTTCAGGGGTGGAATTATCAAAAACTCTGACACACGTATAAATTAATTTTCAATCGTTAGCCTAAACACAAAATTTTAATAATCTAACTTCAAAACTGACGGACTTTCATATAAACTTCCATCCCCTATTTTACCCTCTTAGGGGTGGAATTTCGAAAAACCCTTTCTTAGTGGATACCTACTCTTTGCAAAGAACACACCCCCCAAATTTCATGTCTCTAGGACCAGCGGTTTAGGCTGTGCGTTGATATATCAGTCAGTCAATCAGTCAGTCAGTCAGTCAGGACTTTGAATTTTATATATATAGATTTGAATTTCGTCTCATCGGCACACGTGACTAACGAAAATTGACACTTTAAACCTATTACGCAAACGGATCCCTGAATCGAAAAATGGTTTCCACAGACCGCAATATTTTTGAACAACCCTCTATCCACTTTATGTACTTAAGAGGTACCCTACAAATTAATATATTATTCAATATATTATGTTACCACTTTTTCGGCGTGATTAAATTACAGCTTTCTAGTTCCAAGAGAGTGTCTGAGCTAATACGGGGACAAACAGACAGGCAGACAGACGAACAGTGCGAAACTATAATAAGGGTTCTTTGTTGATTACGAAACACTAAAAATTGGATTATTTAATAAAGTAACTGGATTTTACTAGAATGCTGATTGACTATTTTTCTGGCCTCGGGCCGATGGATTCGGGAGAGCCGTCAGGCATCGACATTATAATATTTTATAACGACTCATTACTTACTTAAATGCTACAATTATAGTTTGGCGAACAATGTGGAAAGTGATAACTACAACCGATTGACAACTAAAACAGATGAACTTAACGGCGGAATTAAACTTTCTAACTGCCTTTCGGACTATTAATTTAGCGGCAGAATGAAACATTCTGTCTTTCGGACTATTAATTTATCGGCAGAATGAAGCATTCTGTCTTTCGGACTATTAATTTAGCGGCAGAATGAAACATTCTGTCGTTCGGACTATTAATTTAGCAGCAGAATGAAACATTCTGTCTTTCGGACTATTAATTTAGCGGCAGAATGAAACATTCTGTCTTTCGGACTATTAATTTAGCAGCAGAATGAAACATTCTGTCTTTCGGACTATTAATTTAGCGGCGGAATTAAACATTTTATATGCCTTTCGGACTATTGATTTTGCGGCAGAATTAAACATACTAACTGCCTTTCGGACTATTAATTTAGCGGCGGAATAAAACATTCTAACTGCCTTTCGGACTATTAATAATTAATTAGCGGCGGAATAAAACATTCTAACTGCCTTTCGGACTATTAATAATTAATTAGCGGCGAAATTAAACATTCTAACTGCCTTTCGGACTATTAATAATTAATTAGCGGCGGAATAAAACATTCTAACTGCCTTTCGGACTATTAATAATTAATTAGCGGCGGAATAAAACATTCTAACTGCCTTTCGGACTATTAATAATTAATTAGCGGCAAAATTAAACATTTTAACTGCCTTTCGGGCTATTAATTTAAAAGAAACATATACATACAGCATACATTTTATAAAAGAATGAAGTATTTGGGCTCGGATTTCAGGCCAATATGAGCAATATGAGCATTGAGTCATTTGATTTGCACTTATTTGTTTAGAATATTTTTTTTTATTATCTGTATTAATTTTATTCTATTCTCTTCTACCATTTATGTTTTCTAAGAAACAGAAACGCAATATTCAATGCAATAACATGCACTCTTTACATCCGCATCCCAGCAGCTATCTTAGTGAATATTATTGTTAGCATAAGTTCCACGTTATTAAAAAGTGCCTGCTTTACTTTATAAAATTGGATAGCATCAATTGTTACCGAACATCTAAATATCTATTAAAATACTAATTAGTACCGTATTACCTGATCTATACTAATAATAATCTATATATTATATACTGCGAGTTAAACCAGTAGCACAGCTAGTATTATATACACATTTAACAATAATCGGAAGTATCACCCAATCTGGCAGGAATATCTGGTAGGAAAAATCTTGTTTCAATAGTAGTGAAAATAAAGTCAAGCTCGAGCAAAATTCCGAAGCTCATTTAATAAAAACTTGTCAAACTTTCTTTATACATACATAGCCCATACAAATTCAAAGGATTTCACTTACGAACGAACTTTGCAAACAATACTATACGCGTGGTTTCTTTATAGAAATATAGGTCATAACATGAATATTATTTCGATATTACGGGCCTAAAATTGCTGAACAAATACTAGAATATTTTGCTTTACTTTGTCGAAATAGGAGAACAAAATGCAGTTAAACAATTTATTTGTAATCGGAGATACCATTTTAGAAAGTCTTTGTTTAAAAGATTGAATTTAGGACATGAGAATTAACAGAGAAACAAAAACTTTAGTACTTAAAAGTTTTTACTTGTTTCGACGAGATTGCCTTAATGGCAATTCATTAATTTCCCGCCATATAATTGAGGTTAAGAAACTTTTACGTGTTGCAAGAACTCCAAGGTTTCTCTAAATTACGTATTTAAATTGCTTGGCTAACTACCTAGCACTTATAATCAGATAAAGAATGAATTCAGTGACAATATATTTTTCAGTTTCAAATAAGCTCATGCAAGGCTCAAATAAGCTCATAAAAATAGTGTTAAGAACAACTTGCTTTACCGCATTTCAATAACCACTATTCCTACACCGTAGCATGAATTACTTCCGTGCAATAGATGGTACTCGGTGTTGATTGAATGAACTGAAATTGAAAGCCTGAAGTCTCTTCTGCATTCCACCGGGCACTTACTATTATCTGCAAATTCTGCATTTTCACTCTATATTACATTTTTGTTGAAATAAAGAGTGGCGTCGACGAAGAAATTAAAGGAAAATTCTGCCTTGTTTTGATGGAATGTGTTTTTATTTTCTATCTGATACGTACCTACGTTAAAATGTTTGAACGCTGTGAAATCTGGTTGTAAGGTTCTGTTGACAAGAGAACATTGATCTAAATTTCTTAAATTTTTTACATAAACAAAACAGATAAATAACATTCAGATCTCATTCTAAAAGCATTAAACATTACGATTGGGTGTTTTGTGCAGACTATGGTGCCTATATAAAACATTTACTTTACTTATACATAAATGATGTAATGTTTCTGACTTCTTATTTGTTATGAATCAGAGGCATATTACTTACGTTAAACACATAATGCATTGTACCTACAGCGCGATAATAAGACACAAACGCACTATATAACACTTGTTACACTATTTTATGTTGACAAGAGGAATACAATAATTTCTTAATACTTAGTAATACATTTTAAGTACTTAATACTTACATTTCATAATACTTAAATTTTTAGCAGTTTGATCATACAGGGCACAGGGTTATCTGGACGGAGGACACCGTGGAGCATACGGTCATGAGGTCAGCCCGGCTCGGGCAGAGCACCGCCGTGTCCTCACGGAGGCGATCGGCGGCGGCGATCTCTCGCGTCCGGCCCTGGTTCAGGCCATGGATCGGAGCGAGAGTGCATGGGAGACCGTCACCTCCTTCTGCGAAACAGTAATGCTCGCGAAAGAAAAGGCGGAACGTGTGAGGGAGAGGCAGGGTTCGCGCCCTCCCATCCCTAGTCGCCGCAGGAGATGCCCCGGGCGTCGGGAGCCGCAAGCCGATTTCCGGCCACCGTAGGTGCGGGCCTACGGACGGTGAGCGATGGGTAGCTCGCCGTCCAATAAGGACCAGGCCCGGGTCGACGGCGCGTTGTGTTCCACGCGCGCCTCCAAGAGATGTCAGCACCAATTGACAGGATCCGATAGGGCCAATCCTTGCCAGGGTTGCGAGATTGTCCGAAAAAGATATCGTGGCCCTGGCACACAGGCAACGGAAGGAACACGGGTGGGTTTTATTCAGTAAAAGTCTGACACGACCTGTCGCTCCGCCCAGAGCGGGAGAAGTTATTTGATAATTTCCCACCCAAGAAAAAGGGTTATCTGGACAGCCTTTAGCGTCATAGCATGTTGCGTCTCTAGAATCATTAACAAAGATAATTATAGCATAAGAGTTTTTTAAAGGCATTGTAGTGCATTGCATGAGTTGTATAAATTGAAAAACTAATATCATGTTTAGCGTACTCGTATTTAGAACAAAGAACTGATATTAATTATATCATCATTCAAACGACATCCGAACATGGATGCCCGGATGTACGGATGTACGGATGCACGGATGTACCGTACACTCGGAATTGTGAAATCCGCTTGCAAATTATTTATGGGTGCGATTTAGCCGCGTCTGTGCGGCCTTAATTTAAAGATTTGTTCGTGAGTTGACTACAAAATGAGAGATTTGTGTAATAGATATTACGCTATAAAGAGAATAATCACTTGTCATTAAATCACTAACAACTTCACTGTGGGATAGTTAAAGCTACTATGCTTAATTCACGCATGAATTTATTGCGTCCCAAGCGAGAAATAACAAGCATCTGACGCAATTTCTGCCATGAGATTGCAGTCTTATTAATAGCCTTGCCGGCTAACCTATCTTATGAATATAGCATAGGCTTTTGCTGCGCAGTGAGCACGGGTAAAGATAAGGAGGGAGTTGGCATTGTGTTCAATGTATGTCCAGAAATGTAATTCTCAAAATACACAGCTATAATTTACATTAACGTACAGTTTTAAACTCCAGTAAGCTTAATAATAATTTTGTGCTTTAGAAATAAATGAAATTCCTCTTTTATTCTGCAATTCATGTCTGAAATAACATCGCTAATACACATAATAAGAATGTCAGCAATTATTTAAACCTGTTTCTGCGAAAAACGCATTACATTGCCCGTGTTACTTATATTCCCATTAAGTTGTCCAACGTTTGAAATAAATGTACTATATTAAAAGCACGCTAACTTAAATAACGAGCATATTATGTTCAGTTTAAGTTAAAAGGCCTTAATATTCACTTAGCGAATAAACTAGCTTCAATATTTTACAAATAAAATCTTTTAGACTCATTCTTTATGCTAAACATACATACATAAACTCACGCCTTTTTCCAATGGGGGTAGGCAGAAACTACAGAACGCCACCTGCTACGGTCCTTACATACTCCTTTTGCTTCGTTTACGTTCATACACGCACGCCTGTTGTGAGTTCTACGCACCTGACTTTTCTGAAGAACATCACCAATATTCATGCTAAAATGTTCTATTACAGTTTGTATTTCGTAAATGAATATGAGCTATGTTCCCTAATATTGTAAATCATTATTTTAGCAAACCTAGTATAGTAAAGAGTCACACATACACTCTGCATAGGTATATTACGCAATCAGTTTCTTAATTTCCATCTAAGAGTCTTAACAAATCATATAGCGAATATCTACAGTGGCATACAATTATTTTATGAATAAATTTAGCAATCAATAACAAAGTCTACAGTAAGTCTGTGTGGTGCCGGACGTAAAGAATAGCACTCCCCTATTTCTTCCCGTGGGTGTCGTAAAAGGCGACTAAGGGACTTACTAGAGAATGGGCAGCAGCGTTCTCTATGCATTTTAATACCATACTGCGATCGCCAACCCGCCTGCCAAGCGTGGCGATTATGGCAAATCCCTCCCCCACTTTTTGGGGGAGGCCTATGTCCAGCAGTGGACGTCTTTCTGCCTGCAAAGCGTGGCGATTAAGGCAAACCCCCCCTTTGGGGGATGCTAATGTCCAGCAGTGGACGTATTTTGGCTGAAATGATGATGATGAACAACGTGTACCGAGTCTTTATTTTCTCCTACTTGTGAAACTGTCCTTCAAAACATCTACTAGTCCCTTAGCCAAACTTCCTGAACAAGGTTTTAAACGGCTTTAATTACTTACATACTACAAATTCCCGCGATAAATAAGGTTCATTTACACTTGAGTAGCTCCCCAACGGGACAGCGTTGCGACAGCTTGACGCGAGTAACTTTCAGCGATGCATCACCTATATTTATTATACAGTGTGTTAAAATGTTCACATATTTTCCCGTCGCTGAGTTGTTGCCGGGAAGACTCAGTCATGTGTGAAGGGAGCTCTGGTTTGGGATTTCGTTTGGTTTTACGAGCTTTAGATGTTTTGCTATGCCTGGATACGTAAAGTTAAGGCTTCAGCCCTCATGATATTTAGGTTCAGAGTCAATTTTCTTTGTCTGTCTATTCAACTGTTGATGTGTCATTTAACTATTTATGTGTCTGTTATTCCTACGAGAATTTAACTCAGTAGTGGGTGACTAGCTAAGTTAGGATCGTGCATTCAAACCCCTTCGACTATTTTTGTTAAATTTCTATTTCAATGATTATTATTATCCTAGTTACTTAGTTATTTCTTACTAACTTGTTTTCGCTTAGCGTTCTTTCTGGATTTATTTCTTTTTGCTCGGCTCCTAAGGCTTGTAGCGTGATGTAAAATAGCCTATAACCTTTCTCAAGAATTGGGCTATCAAACGCAAAATGAAAATTTGTAATCCGACTGGTAGTTCCACAGACCCTTATAAGATCGTTATAAGATCATTATATTATTATCCCTATTATTAATTAGTATTTGATAATTATCAGAAAAACCGGTCAAGAGCGAGTCGGACTCGCGCACCGAGGGTTCCGTACGTATATATGATGTTGACGTTTTTTTGAAAAACTGTGCTATTTAGAGACATCGTTTTATTTTTCGTGTAATCTTTACTTGAACTTCTATCACATAGAATAATTTGAGATTTTTAACTATGCAAACTTCAGATATAATGGACGTGCAGTTGACTGTGGAAAACGTCCCTTCAGGTTGTTTTGTCGTTTTTAACATCATTGATCATTTCAGCCTAAAGACGTCTACTGCTGGACATAGGCCTCCCCCAAAAAGGGTGGGATTTGCCATAATCGCCACGCTTGGCAGGCGGGTTGACGATCGCAGTATGGTTTTAAAAATGCATAGAGAACGCTGCTGCCCATTTTCTAGTAAGTCTCTTAGTCGCCTTTTACGATACCTACGGGAAGAAATAGGATGGTGGTATTCTTTACGTCCGGCACCAAACGGAACCGTCGTTTTTATAAGAATATTTAAATAAAACCGTTGCCCGATGTTAGTGATATATGTCCGCATAACTGTGTCCGTTTTACTTTTAGATATCATCACTCTCCCCCCCTTATCCCAATATATTTGTGGTCGGCGCAACATGTCCCTTCCTTCCACACTTCTCTATTAGTTGTCATCTCGGTAGTCAGTCCCTTTCTAGCCATATCAGCCTTCAAACAGTCCATCCATCGGTCTTCCTCTAATTTTGCAGCCACCGATATTCAAACCCACTCACGCATCACCGCGCGCCCGCCTCCCTCTCTACTCATGTCCTGGACTTCCTTGACCCTTTTTTATGGCTCGCCGGCCGGCAACCCACTTATAAACGTTTGTAAGTATATAAAATTTCTATGAAGTGTTGTAAGGTGACGACTGTTTCGTTGAGTGCATAGATAAGGCTATACAATTTAAGTTGTTTCGTAACTTAAATGACTAAAATGTTTGTTTAATGGGAACTACAGATCCCAGCAGCATTTTAATAGTAGCTTCTATTTTACAATTCAGAATTCCATGTATTATATATCAATCGAAAGAGCGTAAAATCTCCAACAATATGGTATAAAACCTTCACCCATTCCTGTTTGTCACAAAACACTTGCACGGAAATGTTAGTACAACAAGCTAACTTTGTCATTTTCAACCACAGATTTCATATTTCCACAGCCTGATAAAACACAGATACATTTTTTTTGAATAGTTTGATACAAGGGCTTTTCGCCACCATATGCCGGCCACACGCAACTGCGTTCAAAAAATTCAAATAAATGATATTCTCAACGCCCATTTTCAAAGCCCAGATTTGGACGTGGACAAGCTAGTGGATACTCAAAACTTTCCTCACATTTTCCTCATTCCTCCGCGTCACATGCCCATACCACGACACCGATTTCCGCACAACTTTTCAGTCACCGGTGCCACTTTCAGACTTCCTCTTATGTCATCATTATCATCATCATCATCATCATCATCATCATCATCATCATCATCATCATCATCATCAGCCCATAGCAGTCCACTGCTGGACATAGGCCTCTCCAATTGCACGCCATTCAGCTCGATTCTCGGCAACTCTCATCCAGCTGCCACCAGTCTTATGTACTCATTTCTTATTCTATCCATTCGTGTCACACCACACATCTCTCTTTCGAATTGTTATCTCAGCTACATGCAATCGCCTTTCATTCATCCCTTTTGTGGCCCAACATTCTGCTCCTTACTTTTAGATAATATATTGCCTGAAAAACATAGAAATACGAGTTACGAGCTTCGTAATGTAATAATACAGGATTTTGTTGTTATAACTACAACATAATATGGTCTGAGTAGGAATTTATTTGATTTTTAATACGATTTCGTTATCAAATCTATGAATTTGTAATTGCTTAGGAATATCAAACATTATTTATAAAACAACTCTTAACCCTGAATGAAGAATCTCTTACAATGTGTGTCATATAAAGGAATTATGAACAAGCGAATATGAACCTTATATTACAATCTTCACGCCTCGACGTTTGTAGAGTAAGTAGAGAGAATAAATAAATAATGAAGGTCAACAATGACAGTAAATTCACATGCTTGACGAAGTATTTGTAAAGGATTTACAATGAACCCGGGATGTAAAGTTTAATTGTTTATGAACACCTATGACCTGAGAAGCTGTATGTAGTTGCAAGTTCAATGAGAACTGTGACACTTGGTTGTACCTCACCACCATCAGTAAACACGCAACACAAAAATGATTCCGTTACGATGTTTATTACAGGAAATGATTGGTTCTGCAAAAGCTAAGTACCCATATACTGCAAACCTGAATACAGCAGTGCTACATAGTGGTAGAAATAAATGGTGATTGTTGGTAGGTTACAACGACATTTCCGACCGACGCATTTCATAAAGAACTTGGCGCCTATTATTGAGCTATTATATTATATCTCTAAACAATTTAACACTGGTAGGTACCCACAAGACGTTTACAGAGTCCTCAAAAATATGTCAACACAAATCAGCTGATCACAACTATAAACAAATGAATAAAATAAACCACGAAACAACATACATAACTTCATCCCTTTTTGGGGTTCCGTAGGCAACGAGGAACCCTGCCATTGTGAGGAAAAAAACAGCGACAATAATGGGTAGGTTGCGCGGAAGGTCCAACAGCATCCTCAAAACATATTAGACAAAGTGGACACTCCCTTCGTAAGGCACCGGAGGCACGCGGCAACGTGTGTTGGGCCACGTAGTTTTTAGTTGTTTTAGTTATTAAAAGTTTACTAACATGGTTTGTAAGTCATTGTTACTAATACTATATGGATTGTGTGTACTTGTATGTTTAGTCCGAAATAAAGAATATAATATTTTATTGATGTGAAACATCTATAACCGCACGTAAAACTGATTGCTGGCGGGGCGACGCATGCCGTGGCGACGCGTCGCCACTATACAGTATATATGTAGTAGTATGTAAATAATTTCGATGTTTTACATCTGCCAGGCGTCCCGTGACGGCCAAATTTTTATTATTATTATTATAACTATTGTTTTTCTCGTCTATCCCATGGTGTGGAGAATTGTTGGATAGGTCGTTCAAATATATTACATTGCAATCTGTCAAAACCATTGATTCAGGGATCCGTTTACGTAATGGTTAAAGTGTAAATTTAGCTGGCAAGAGTGCAAGCCCCCTGCCAGCTAAATGGTTATTTTTGGATCAGTGAAAAAAATCACAACAGTAGCATAGGTAACGAAGTTAAAAGGAAAACTATCACAGATAAGTAGGTAAGCTTAACAAGTAAACGAGTAATAGTCGACCAACTTACATTAATTTATCAGTATGCTTTGTTAGGGAGAAAATGTTATTCAACTACAATGTTAATTTTGTTATTGGGATAGTTCATTCCAAACTCAAACTCAAAACATTTATTTCAATTAAACCTATATTACAGGCACTTTTGAATTGTCAAAGAGTCGGTCAAATAGTCAAAAAGTAGAAAGAGCCCATTCCAAAACGTAGATCTCTATGGAGGAGAACAGGCAAGAAACTCCAAGGACACTCTTTTAAATCAAGATTCCAACTACGGAACCCTTCATTGTGCGTGGTCCGACACGCATTTGTCTGGTTTTCTCATTTCTATACCTCCAACATTATCCTCCTGAAATAACCGCAGAGTTGCAATATAAAATTAGCATACTCAGTTATACATAGCGTGAATCCAGTCCCAGTGCAATCTCAGTCAGAGATTTATGCGATGTAATGTACAAGTATTTCTCTCAATATTCAATGAGCCGCTATCTCTGATTGGAATGAAAATTTACTGTTGGTTATTTTGTAAGGGATCTAAGGGTAACGACATTGATTACCGACCTCATCTAGTTTTTAAAATATGATTGACGTGTAAAAGTGTTTGTACAAACCTACTTACAGAAATAAAAATCATTTATCATTAATTTATTCGTGTTATTGGTTGGCAAACAGGAAATCTGCTGGAAAATCATTGTCCTGTCTAAAACCATCCAAAAGATTATACCTGCTGCAGCGTGATCTGCAGTTACAACTTTTTGGTTTGTAGCTGGTCATCAAGTTTTTATTTTTATTAATTTTTCATAGCGAGTTAGCGGACGAAAAAAATCAAAATCGCTTCACAATTGACGGAGAATTCGGTAAACATAAAATAATAAAAAAAATAAACATAATTATAGACGGTTTTAGTCAGTAAAAGTCTGTCACGCCAGAGCTCCGCCCAGAGCTGGAGATGTTAAACATTGTCATGTTAATTTTTTTTTGTTATTTAAGCAAGCACAATACAAAATGATATTTTAGCTAGGCAGCTGTAATCGAACGATATTATTCTACCAGTAAATATCATCATCTGCCCGCCTTTTCCCAACTATTTTGGGGTCAGCTTCTAGTCTTACCGGATGTAGCTGAATACCAGTATTTTACATGGAGTGACTGCCTATCTGACCTCCACAACCCAGTTACGGGGTACTACGATACCTCTTGGTAAGACTAGAATAGAGACAGACTTTCAGGCATCTGACGACCAGTAACGACTGTCAAAGATCCACGAATGACAGCCAGGACCACCGGCTTAACGTGCTTTCCGAGGCACGGAAAACACGTTTTCTACCAGTAAATTAAACGTTTAAAAATAATTTTAGCACTAGCAGTTTGCATAACCAACATTTCAGTTAGACAAAACCAGCATTTTTTTCAGGTGCTTTAATACTTTTTGTTTTTCCAACTCTACCTAATGGCTCCCAATTATTTTATAAAAAGTTTTTCAACGTTTTTTGTTGGTTAAATAATAGTCATGGTTATTATTGCCAGAAAACTAAATTCACTCAGTCAGACTTCCGCCATTGTTATCACTTTTATAATCATTTGACTTTTACCTTTGTACATTATTATTACAATAAATGAAAATAAACTTGCACATAAATGAAAATATCATGATAAAAAACATTACAATGTGTGCAGAATTTTTAGCCATCATGAATCTAAACCAAACCGAACAAGACAGTTAGTAGTGAAGATGATGAATTTAGTTTTCTGTAAATGAATTTAGTTTTCTGTGTTGTTTCTTTGGTGTCGGACGTTAAGAATAGCACCATGCTTTTCTTCCCGTGGGGGTCGTAAAAGGCGACTAAGGGACTTAAGGCTTCTACATACCAGCGCGACTTGTCGCGCGACGCGACACGGCACAAAGGCCTGTGATTTATGATGCAAATATTCCTAAACCAAAATAATTATACACGACAAGTAAAACCTCGCCTTGTTTGTTAGTCATTAAGTGTTTGTACTTACAGCTGAATAAAAAATGTGTATCGTGTATTTGAACAAGGTAAGAAAATTTTAATAGCATAAAATGCGACTAGCATTTAATTTCCCTAGATTTTTTTAAATTATGAAACTTGGGTGTGATTTTTCACTAGTTTGATTTTTTGTAATTATTTAACTGCTAGTCTTGATTTAATAATTAATGAGTCTTGATTTAACATAAATGAGAAGAAATACGCTATCGACAATCTCTTAGACATGAGCAAAGCATACGATAGAGTTCAATATAACACCCGCTTAAATAAATTGGACGGCATAGGTGTACGTGGCATTGCGCATAAATGGCACTTCAAAAAATTGGGTTAACATTTTTGTGAGAGACTGGTGCCCGAAAAAAGCATAAAATACCTGTGTCGTACGGGTCACTGTCTTAGTTCACGTCTTACCTCGAAAACCGTTCACAATATGTAGAAATTCAGCACTACAACCATAGTACTAGAGAAAATACTAATATTAAATCTGAAACGACTAATATAAATAAATCAATACCACAAGGTCGCCTACGCGGATGCATATTATTTCTTCCCAAAATAATAGATGCTTATATTTCCATGTACAAATAACCTGACCCTTAATAATGACATCCATCGAATTATATCTGACTTACCTATCTACTTGGTTAAACGAACTTGAACTAAATTTTACTAACAGACTTTCAGTTCCGTGTGGTGCTGGACGTAAAGAATAGCACCACCCTATTTCTTACCGTGGGTGTCGTAAAAGGCGTCTATGCATTTTAACACCATACTGAGATGGTCAACCCGCCTGCCAAGCGTGGCGATTATGGCAAACCCCAACTCCCCTCCCTTTGAGGGAGGCCTATGTCCTATGTTCGGCTGAAATGATGATTATGATGAAATTTCACAAAAACTAAAATAACGCAATTTAGACCTTATCAAAAACGACTTCTCGAAATAAATTTGACCTAAAACAAACAAAATTGGATAGTGTTGATAAATTTAAATTGTTGGGCCTTAATATTGATGGTAACTTAAATTGGAAATCTCGTAAAGCACACGTCAGTAACAAAATGTATAATTAGATTCTCTTTCTCTCTCTCGCTTTATCGGAATTGAATAGATCCACGGATTTCAAACCTGCTAAAGCAGCTTATAACTCACTCACTTGCCCATGGCTCCGTTAAGGCTTCTACAGACCGGCGCGACACAAAGGCCCCGCGTGTCGCGCAACGAGCGGTACCTTTGTGTCACGTCGCGAGTCACGCCGGTCTGTAGAAGCCTTTATGGTATAATGCTTTGAGGTAATACATAGTACGAACGCATATAAGCTGCTCATGCTTCAAAAAGGTTCATACGAATCTTGCCGAATATAGGAGGTATGGACAGCAGCTGTAGACCACATTTTACAGAACACCCACAGTCTCCCACATCTAATTTTTTTTTGTCTATGACTATTCATGTATGTTATAGAATGTATTGTATTGTAATGTAATTTTATAAATGTTTTTTTTTTGTTTTGTTTTGTTCAAGGTGCATGTATGAAACTTTTATGCTAATTCCAACGTCTGTACAACATGTTTGCAATAAACTGATTTGGTTTGATATATGGTTAGACAAATACATTTTTCACTTGATTCGAATCCTGAATCCCTTACCTGACCAATACTTTTTATTGATTATTGAGCCTCAATATTATTTTCCTCGTATCTTATTTTTTTGTCATACAAGGGAAACTAACGAACAAGATAACAAGCAACATAAATAATTTGATTACTGACATGCACATCATAGGATTCCGCAAAACCAAAATATTAATAATGTCCAGCAGGCCGCACGTCAGTGGTAACAAAACCAGTAGAAGCAGGCCTTGCATTCTTTATTATATTAATATGTTGCTATGCACTCCAATAGGTTAAGCTAAGCCTCTCGTAATCTTATAAAATTAATGGTTTCAATGTCACAAATATGTAATAAGGGTCACTTTCAACAGGCCTCTACAAGACAACGCCGCAGGTCGTAGGTCCGTGGCCAGCTAATGCTGACAAATGACAGTTTTACCTTTATTTAATGACGTCATTAGGGTGGCCATTTTGCAACCAAGTAATTAAGCCGAGTAGTTTAAGGGGCCGGCGATGGATACGTAGTTCATACAAACGTAATACCAAAATAACTTGTAAATCAAACATATTCTTAAGCTAGTGTGTCTTTATTCCGATTGGAATACAGAATATCTAGGTTCCCAAATATATATTTTGAATGGGCACTGTTTTAAACAAGAGTTATGAGAAAAATAAGTTTTCTTTAGAAATTTTAAATTCCTCATATTTCGTCTTTATATCATTGTCCTTTCAAAATATATATTTGGGAACATAGATATTCTGTAATCCAATCGAAATAAATAAATACACACTACCTTAAGAGTATGTTTGATTTACAAATTATTTTGGTATTACGTTTGTATGAACTACGCATGCTACGCTGGCCCCCTATGGTTAAATAAACTTAAGACATCGTTTAGTTATGCCTAAAGGGATATTTATATTGAGGCTGGTTTTTGTGCAAACAATATGTAAGGTTTGACTTTTTACTTGATTTCCTGCTGCTTCTTACAATTTTATGGGTAATTTTTAGGGTTCCGTACCTCAATTTTTTTTTTTTTTAAGTTCCATAAATTATATTGCCGACCGGCAATATGGATTTAGACCAAAAAGTAATGCTACTTCAGCTACTATTGATCTCATTACTAAAATTAAACAAAACATAGATAGTAAAAATATAGTTCTGGGTATTTTTATCGACCTAACAAAGGCATTTGATACCGTCTCTCACAAACTGCTCCTAAAGAAACTGGAATCTATCAATATCACTGGCAATGCTTTAAAAATGTTTGAGTCTTATTTAAAAAATCGTTCGCAAGTGGTTAAACTTGGCAGTCACCAAAGTGATGCATTACCTATTAGGTGCGGCGTCCCACAGGGATCTATTCTAGGTCCCTTGCTCTTTTTAATATATATAAATAACATTCGCGAAATTAAACTACGTGGTCACCTTACCTTATACGCGGATGACACTTGTTTATTCTACTTCGGATCCTCTATCCATCAAATTATCTCAGAAGCACAGGATGATTTAAATTCATTATTAGCATGGTTTCAATTCAATCTCCTGACAATAAATATCTCCAAAACAAGTTATATTATATTTAAGGCAAAAAATAAAATAATTCCCCCATATAACCCACTAAAAATTAATGATGTGCCTCTACAACAAAAAACCTGTGAAAAGTATCTTGGTCTAAGAATCGACAGCTCACTTACGTGGAATGCTCACATTGAACACATAAAAAGCAAGCTCTCAGCACTTTCCGGGTCACTGCGTAACATAGTTCGTTGCATCCCACCAAAATTGCGGTACACCATCTATAATTCCCTAGTGAAGCCGCATCTACTTTATTTGATCGAAATTTGGGGCAGCGCTGCAAAAACAAAACTGTCAGAACTTCAAATTGCTCAAAATAAACTCGTAAAAATACTGTTCAACTATCCGTATTTAACATCAACCAGTAAAATTTATAGAGACACTAAAATAATTAACATCAAACAACTATATATTTACAATACATGTATTATCATCAGAAAAATTCTTACTAAGAGTATTCACACGAACATAACACTTACTCAATATAAACAAATCAGTCAAAGTAGCACACGGCGAGCTAGCCTGCTAGTTTTACCCAAAACCAGAACGAATTATGGCAAAAAAATGCTTACTTTTGAAGGAGCACAACTTTATAATAGAATACCCTCTAGTATAAGAAATCTTCACTGTTTTAATGCGTTCAAAACTCAACATTGTCAGTTTATAACCGCGGATCGATCGTTTCTGGAGAAATGAAGGCATTGTTTAACTAGTCTGTAACTGATGTGTAGCTTTGTGTAATATGTGTATGGTTTAGTATTGTGTAACTGATGACGACGAGTCTTGTGTCATTTATGTAATTATGTTCCATTATTGTTCTCAAGTGAGTGGCATGTATGTCTTTATTGAGAATAAAGTTTCTTTAAACCTAAACCTAAAATGAAAAAAACGGAACCCACATAGGATCACTCGTGTGTCTGTTTGTCTGTTCGTCTGTCACAGCCGATTTGCTCCGAATCTACTGGACCGATTAAGTTGAAATTTGGTACACATATGAACTACTTAAATGAATTTTGTATACATACCCCCGTATTCAAAATTCCCTTTTGGGGGCAAATTATTTTTTTTTTAAAAAGGTGTTGTAAAATGTACCGTGTCACATATCAAATGAAAGGGGCTCGTTGTAATAATTTCACATATATTTTTTTATAATTTTTAATGTATAAGAAAACTGACCCGTATTTCCCAAACTACTGAACCTATTTTGAAAAAAATGCAGAATATAGTTCTTTACTTAAAGATTACAGGAAAACCTATAAGAACTCTGTGGTCTAAAAACAATAATTATCGTAAATCTCTCAATATTGTGCGTACAAACTTACATTAGCAGTTGGAATGTATGAGGGAACATGTTTTCAACTACAATGTTAAGTTTGTTGTTGGGATAAATTAATTCCATCTTCGGAACTTTTCATTATGCGTAGTCCGACACGCAGTAGGCTGGTTTTATATTAATAGGGTTAGATCACTGAGTCATTATTTTAGGATAATAACAAATTGTTTAACTTTTCATAGTTAATTTCCGTTTAGCATTACCTGGTTACTTTGTTAGCCATAAATCCAAGCAAGTAGTTCATTTATTACCTACACCGCTCTTTAATATATTTTCTTTCTAATTGTGCTTTACATGCGACGAAAACAACTAAATTAATACTTTATTTAAACTTACAGAGATTTATAGCATTTTTTGATATACGCTTAAAAGAAACAATAGAATACTTCTATTTACACTTACATATGTACAAATGTAGTTTGCTGTCGGGAATTATATCAACAACTCAATGAGGCATTGTTAAGTTTATTTTGGCATCGCTTTAAGTTGTCCTATATAATTTAGCAAGACAGGATATCAACTTGTAACTTGTCTTTGAGATTTAACTTGTAATTTCTTTTTTTGAAGACCCATAAGTATTTTTACCAATTCACACGGAATTTCAACAATAACTATTGTTTTAGGGGCAAACCATTTATATTACTTTATCAGAGCTTTTCTTTTAATGCGTTAACGGAATTTATTCGCGAAAAGAACAATAAAAAGTATTAAAGTGACGTTATCAAGAAGATTGTATGTGAGAGTAATAAAAATGTAAGTCTTTAATGTAACTGGATTTTACTAGAATGCTGATTGACTTATTTTCTACCTACGGCCCAATGGATTCTGGGGAATCATCAGGCAGACATTATAATAATTTGTAACGACTCTATACTTACTTAACTCTCTAGGGGTTGGCACGCAATGTCGAAAGTGATAACCGCCACCTATTGATACCTGGAACTGCTGAACTTAGAGGCGGAATTGAAAATGTTCTAACATGCCTTTAGAATTATTCATATAAAGCAGGGTTAGAATTTTAGCACTACGGAGTAACACACATTCTAAAAAACAATAAAAGAAAAATATTTAGGCCAATAATTTTAAGATGAATTTGGAGGTCAACAGTATTTATTTATTTATTAATAATCAACTTGTATTTATACATTATTTGCATTCAAGTATTTTCTGTGGGCTTAATTAGTTTTCAAGCAGATTTTATTATTATCTGCATTTTGTTTGATCCATCTCTTCCATAAATATCTATATGTTCAAACAAACAATAATTATAAAAACATACAATGTCTAGTACATTTAAAAATAACATTAAAAATGCTATTCAGTCTGGAATATTCAACGCAATAACATGCTCTTTTAACATCCGCATCCAAGCTACTATCTCGTTGAATATTAGCATTTGCATTATGTTCCACGTTATTAACAGTACCTGTTTTACATTATTTTTGCTAAATCCATTTTATTAAATAACCAGTTATGGTTCAGTTTCACAAATTGACAATTTGGCAAGGAATTCGGGGTAAATCTGGCAAACTATTTGAAGCTTTAAAACTTCAAGTGCCTGCTTTACTTTATAAAATTGGATAACAGCAATATCCAAATTCCAAATATCTACTTAAATAATATGAAGTAGTAGTATAACATGTACGCATAACTTCAGATCATTTAATAAAAACTCGCCAAATTTTATTAAAACATGCATGCCATTGTACAAATTCAAAGGATTACACTTACAAACAAACTTCGCAAACAATATGACTTGTGGCTCCTATGTTCAAATATAGGTCATAACATGAATAATATTTCGATATTACGGGCCTAAACTTGCTGAATAAATACTATAATATCTTGCTTTACTTTATCGACATAGGAGAACAAAATGCAGTCAAACAATTTGTAATCGGAGATATCATTTTAGAAAGGCTTTGTTTAAAAGTTTGAATTTAGGACATGAGAAATAACAGAGAAACAGAAACTTTAGTACTTAAAACTTTTTAATTTAATTGTTTCGACGAGATTGCCTTAATGGCAATTCATTAATTTCCCGCCATTGAATTGAGGTCAAGAAATTTGTTCGTGTTGCAAGAACCTCAAGGTATCTCTAAATTACGTATTCAAATTGCTTTGTTGGCTAACTACTAGTACTTATATTCAGATTAATAATGAATATAGTTCAGTTTCAAATAAGCTAATAAAAATAGTGTTAAGAACAATTTGCTCTACCGCAATTCAATAACCACTTTTCCTACTCTGTGGCGTGAATTCCTCCCGTTCAATAGATGGCACTCAGTGTTGATATATCTATAGACTGAACTCTCTTCTGCATTCCACCGGGCGCTTACTATTGTCTGCAAACTGCAGTGTCACTCATAACACATTATTATATAATTATTTAATACAATTTCATCTTCATCTTTTATTTTTACGTTGTTTTGATCAATGGAATATGTTATTTCTTTTCTATCTGCTATAATAGGTTACTATTTTTGAACGCTGTGAAACCTTTTTTTTTTTTTTTTTGGGTGGGAAATTATCAAATAACTTCTCCCGCTCTGGGCGGTGCGGGAGGGCGTGTCAGACTTTTACTGACTAAAACCCACCCGTATTCCTTCATTTGCCTGTGTGCCAGGGCCACGATATCCCTTTCGGACAAACTCGCAACCCTGGCAGGCATTGGCCCTAACGGACCCCGTCAGTTGCTGCTGACAACTCTTTGAGGCGCGCGTGGAATACAACGCGCCGTCGACCCGGGCCTGGTCCTTATCGGACGGTGAACTACCCATCGCTCACCGTCCGCAAGCCCGCGCCTACGGTGGCCGGAAATCGGCTTGCGACTCCCGACGCCCGGGGCGTCTCCTGCGGCGACTAGGGGCGCGAGGGCGCGAACCTTGCCTCTCCCTCACGCGTTCCGCCTCCTCCTTCGCAAGCATTACTGCTTCGCAGAAGAAGGTGACGGCCTCCCATGCACTCTCGCTCCGAACCATGGCCCGAACCAGGGCCGGACGCGAGAGATCGCCGCCGCCGATCGCCTCCGTGAGGACACGGCGGTGCTCCACCCAAGCCGGGCAGACCTCCACCGTATGCTCCACCGTGTCCTCCGGGCGATCCACACAGTGGTGACACCCGGGCGTTTCCTCCCGCTTTATCCTGAACAGGAACCTCCCGAAACAACCATGTCCGGTGAGGACCTGCGTCAGGCGGAAGGTGAGGACGCCGTGGCGCCTCTCTAGCCACTCCTCAAAGAGGGGACTTATCGCCACAATTGTGGCGTGCCCAGCGCTGGGTTGCGACAATCGCACTCTCCATGCCGCCATGAGATCCCGCCGGAGCTCTGTCCGCTGTGCCGTGATTTCTCGCGGCAGCGGAGTTTCACCCCGGCGTTTCGCCTCCTCGCGCCACTCCCAGATGTGCGCGAGGACTTTTGCCTCCAGATCCCATGGCGGTAGTCCGGCAAGGAGGCCCGCCGCCTCACGGGAGACCGTGCGGTAACCCCGTACCAGCCTGATGGCCATGACCCTTTGGGACGCATTCAATTGGCGGGCTGGTCGCAGCCTTAAGGAACGCGCCCACACCGGTGCCCCGTAAAGGGCCATGGACCGCACGATCCCCGCGTAGAGCCTCCGGCAGGAGGCGTTTGGACCCCCTAGATTGGGTAGGAGCCGCTTTAAGGCAGCCCCGGCCCGTTCCAGTCTGGGAGCCAAACGTCGAAAATGCTCCACGAAGTTCCAACGGCTGTCGAGGACGAGTCCCAGGTACTTCATCGTCGACTCGACACCGATGTGAACCCCTCCTACCGTTATCTGGGAACCCGACAGTAGCGCATTCCGAGGACCATAAAAACACATGGCCTCAGACTTGTGCAAAGCCACCTCGAGTCCCAATTGCCGGATCCTGTTGACGATTGTCGCAACCCCACGTGCCGCCAGTTCGGCTGCCGCCTGATGTGACCTCCCCTGCGCCAGGACCAGCGTGTCGTCAGCGTAGCAGACCACGCTGACGCCGTTAGGGAGGTCAGCACGCAGCACCCAGTCGTAGCCGATGTCCCACAGATGCGGCCCCAGGACCGATCCCTGTGGGACACCGCACGACATCTCTCGCCGGTTCCACTCTCCGTGGTGACCGGGGTAGATGACGGCCCTGTCCGTCAAATAGGCCTCGACCACTCGACAGAGGTAGGTCGGCATCCGGTGATACCGGAGTGCCTCCCTAATGCAACTCCAGGGCAGGGTATTGAAAGCATTGGCGATGTCAAGAGACACCGCCAAGACGACCCCACCCCGGGCAATAGCATCCCCCGTCGTGAGGGCTCGAACGCGCATGATGGCATCCACCGTAGAGCGCCCCTTGCGGAAACCAAACTGGCTGTCCGCCAAATCCGGCCCTACCCGCACCAGCCGCCCGACAAGGCGGTCTGCAATAACTCTTTCAAAGAGCTTGCCCACCTCGTCGAGCAGCACGATGGGCCGGTAAGCGGACGGAGAGTCCGCCGGGCGCCCTGGCTTCTTAATGAGGACCAGTTTCCCAGTCTTCCAACGAAGTGGGAACTGGCCCCTCTCCAAGCATGCGCTTAGGAGCCCCCTTAGTCGAGGCCCGAGAGCCTCCAAGGCCAGAACCCAGGCTTTTCCAGGTAAGCCGTCGGGTCCTGGGGCGGTATTCTTGGCATTAAGCCTACGTACCGCCACTCTCAAATCTACCTCGGTCACCTCCGGAGTATCGTCGTCGTTGTCATTGGTGTGGTCCGCATCGGGCACCGCAGGAGGCGGAGCCATGGGCGGGGGAGTCTGTTCCCCTCGCGAAGGGAACAAAGCGCTCACCACGTCCTCCACGAGCTGGGGCCGGAGACTCTGCGTCAGCGGGGGAGCCCATGGGCGGAGTTTATCTCTCACCCCTTTGTAGGGGCGTCCCCACGGGTCTCTGTTCAGAGTCTCCAGCGACTCCTCGCGGGACAGTCCTCTGGCCCGCTGGATCTCCGCTCGGAGGGCGGTCTTCGCCGCTCTGTACCCCTCGTACAGCTCCGCCTGAATGGCTTCCGTATCCGGAGGGCGGATACGGAGCCTGCGGTGCCTGGAGTACCGGTGGCGCGCAGCAACGCATGCCTCGCGTAAAGCGGTTAGCTCACGCGACCACCAGCACACCTGGCGCCAAGCACGTCCGGGCTGGACCCGGGGAATTGCCACGTCACATATCTTGGACATGGCCTCCCGGAACCACTCCGCCACGTCGTTGATGTCGGTAGGCCTGTCCGGTGATGACACCCAGGCCTGCACGATCGAGGCTTCCAGGAGGAGCTCCCGGTCCAGCTGCTTCAGCGCCCACCGCGGACCACTCGGGGCCTGTCGGACCAGCGCACCTGAGGTCTGGGCGGAGACGTCAAACCGGATGTACCGGTGATCGGAATAGGTCTCCACCCCCTCCATGACGCGCCAGTCAATGACACGCGGCGACAGAGCGGGGCTGGCGAACGAGATGTCCACCACTGATTCACCCCGCATCCGCACACACGTGGGGACAGAACCCCGGTTTTGGACGACCAGGCCTGTCTCCAGAGCCCAGTCCTCCACCATCCTGCCTCGTGCGTCCGTATACCGGGAACCCCAAGCCACGTTCTTGGCATTGAAGTCCCCGAGGACGAACACAGGGAGGCGATGGAACCCGACGACGACGACTCTTAACTCCGCAAGGGAGTTGTGGAACTCGGCGAGAGTTCGGTTCGGGGAGAAGTAAACACCTACTACGGCAATATCCCCGAACCGTGCTGCCACACAACCCGATCCCCTCTTGACGGACTCGAGGGACGGAGTACCGGCGGCGGCCGACGAAATTAGGGTCACTGAGCTGCTCAGGTCCTCCACCCAGTCATCCCTGGGCGGGACAAAGTACGGCTCAGCGACCACAGCGATGTTAATCGACCACTGCGCCATGCTCTGGAGCAACAGATCCTGAGCGCAGGCGCAGTGGTTGATGTTCGCCTGGAGGAGGCGTAATGGGGCCATTTATTGGCATTCCATATCAGCCTCCTCCCGGGCCCTCTGGGATGGCCCTGTCACGGTGGTAGCGGTGGCGACGACGACGGTGGAGGCGGCAGCGGCGGCGGCAATAGTGGCGGCTGCGGTGGTGACGGCGGTGGCGGAGGGCTTGCCTCTGCCCCTGGCTTTGGGGGGAGGAACACAGGCCTTGCCTCCAGCCCGGTGATCGGAAGGCTTGCCAGCCGCCGCACATGCAAAACAGTGCGGCGTGGCATCGCAAGAGCCCGCCTTGTGACCGGGCCGACCACAGCGGAAGCAGTGATCGCTGCGGTCCACCTCCGAGGTGCAGCAAGCTCCCACGTGGCTTCCCACGCGGCAGCGGAAGCACCTCAGAGGTCTGGGTTCCAGCAGTTTCACTTGCGCGGATACCCAGCCCACCCGGAGCCTTTGGCCCTCTCCGGATATTTTTTGGGCCGCCGACACGGGGCAGCTCACCGTTATGGTTTGCATCCCCGATTTGTCAGGACGGAGGGTGCCTGCCCTCACCTGCTCGGCAGAGCACTCTCCAGTCCTAGCCACGGCGGCCACAACATCTTCCGCCGTCACGCAGTCATCCAGGCCCAGGATGCGCATGTCAGCGCACTTGGTGGGCCTGGAGACTCGGGCCTCCTCCGCATTGAGGGACGCCCTGAGCCTTTCGGCCAGGGCATCAGCGGTCGGGCCGCTGGCCGCACCGGGGATCTCCAGCATCCGAGCCCCCGTCGCAGTGACTTTCATTCGGAAGCCATCAGCGACGCCGATCTCCTCCAAGTCCACTGCCGCCCACGCCTTGGCGAGCACCTCGCGGTAGGTCACGCCCTTCTTCTCCGCTTCCGGCTGTAGTGTGATCACTACAGCTGTGGACTTCGGGGCGCGGAGCCTAGCCGCGGCGCTTCGCTTCTTGCGCCGTTGCCGCCTCTGCTTTCTATTGGCCGCCCTTTTGGCCTTACCCGCCTTCCTGTTCTCCCCGGCTACTTGCCATTCGGCATCGGCCGGAGAAGAATTAGGAGGCGGGGGCAGCCTTTCCGCCGCCAGGGCTGGGGCCCTTGCCTTTTGCGCACCCACCTGCGCAGCCGTCCCGCCCTTCTTGGGCTTGGGTGGTACCGATTTCGCTAGTGCAGGTTTGGCCGCGGGATTTGTCGCAGGCTTCGCCGCGGGCTTGGCCGCAGGCTTGGCCGCGGCGGCCACAGTAGCCGCAAAGGTAGCCGGCCTGCTCGCCGCTAGCGGGGGGCGCAGGACAATGCCCTCCAGTACGGAGAACCGGCTGTTGAAGGCAGCCAACTCCTGCCGCACCAGGGACAAAACCCGGTCCTCCGCCGGCAAGGGCAGGCCCTGCTCATGCTGCGCTCCCACCTGGGGCACCTCCTGGGGGCCAGCTCCTCGAAGCCGGGCCAGGTCCGCTCGGAGCTCCTCGTTCTCCTTTCGGAGAAGCTCCATAGCGGCCGTCAAGCGGCCGACCTCCGCCCGCATCTCGGATATTTCATCCGACGGAGGCCCGACTTGAAGGGCCCTCGCTGCCGCCATAATGGAGGCCGTGGCAGCGGGTACGACCTTGTCTTTAGAGGACTGAATCCTCTTCAAGGCCACACCCTTGATTGCGGCTACCACGACCTCCTCAAAGCTGCTGGCGGCTCGCTCCGCCTCAGAGCCACCAGCGGCGTCCGGATCACCACCTGAGGTATCAGAGAGCCCCTCCATTGGCAGCCTCTCGGCTCGCTGGGCCGGCTCGGCTGGACTAGCTTGGCTGGACTCGCTGGTCTGGGTGGTGAGCCCTCTGCCCACACCCCGTCCTTGGACCCCTCCCCGCCGACCAATTTTCCTCCGGGCCGAGTTCGGCCCGCCATCAGAGGATGACCCCTGGCCGTCCCCTGGCTTGGAGCGCTTCTTCTTTAAGAACTTTGTGTTCTTCGCTGCCCCGACCTCCACGGGCTCCGGGCTCTTAAAAGAGCCGTTCGCCCCAGATGCAGCGTCGGACTCCGACGTCGCATCACTCCCTTCCTCTACGCTTGTAGCGCCACGTTTGGGTTTTGGTTTTAAAAAATTTTCCATTTTGTTCCCACGAGTGTGGGGGATATAAAACGTCATTCCTAGGTTTACCCCCTGTGCCTAGGTAAGTCAACATTTGTTTCCCAACCAGGGGTTCGACTGGTCCCTGGCTGGGGGTGCGCTAACGACTGATGCGCCACCTGCAACTACAAGGTTACAGATGGCACTACTCCTCAGCCATTCATACCCTCGCCACGCACCAAAACTTGGTATTAGAGGATTTTTTATAGAGGTTATCGTCCTCGCGATCCGGGCGACTAAGCCAAGATCCTCGTCCCGTTCCAAGTCACAAAACATGACCGTGATCTCTTCCCGGATTACGATATCGACGGGTGCAGTCAGGAGAATCAGTTCTCCCGCTGCCAGCTCGTTGGCATGGTGAGTGCACAACGAGCGCCGCCCCTGCTTCTCCACAACGTGGAGAAACGTCCTCCTACGGCCCATGTTGGGCCCTTCCTCCACGGACCTTCAGGTCCTAACCTGCGCCCACTCGACCTTCCCTCTGTAAGCAGAGGGGGGAGTAGGCCACCATCCACCCAGAAGGAGCATTACGCTCTCCCCCTCGCAGAAATTCGCCATAAACAATACCCTATCCGAAAAACTCCACTACCTTTTTCGAAGAGAGTATTGTCCATGCCCAGGGTGCACCGGCCCGACGACTGCTCTTCCCCTCGAACGTATCCATAAGGGACCAGCAGGCATCAGGCATACGTGGAGGTTTTCTGCACGCACCCCACGCTGTGAAACCTGGCTGTGACATTCTGTTGTCAAGAGAAATCATGAAATCATGCATCAGCACAATCGAGCATACATGAACCGAAAGCAATATCTGTTCAACCTTTAATATCTAAAACAGCATTTTGCACCGTAGCCGTTCAACCTGTGCCCAAAGTCGGACCCCGTAAAACCTCAAACACCAGGAAACGTCGCCAAGCTATGCATGTATTCAAAATCTAGAAATCGAGTTGTTTTTAGGGTTCCATACCTCAAAAGGAAGTAATGGAACCCTTATCCATCCTTAACCACTTCGTTGTCCGTCCATCTGTCTGTCTGTCAGTCTGTAAAGCCCCTTTTTCTCAGGAACACGTGAAGGGTTCTAGTTGAAATTCTTATAAAATACGTAAGTCTACGGTCAAGCTTCAAAGTCAACGCAATAAAAAATACGGCGATATATCCGACATATTTTCTAAGGATACATGTCTTAAGTGTTTCAGTTCATACATCAGTTCTGTTGAGGACAATATAAGTGAAAACATCAAACACTTCTGGACCTATATTTTGAACCGAAAAAATAAACCTGGCATCCCATCTAAGCTTCAATACAAAAATGCTGAAACAAATGATCCAGATATGGTATGTTGATATGTTCTCTGACTTTTTTTACTCGGTATATGAACCGACATCTCCTTCGTTGCCTCATTGGAAACCTCCGTAAGACAACAGCGCACTACATGATGTCTCTATTTGCGACCTTTCTTTCAGTGAAGAGAACATATTGATGGAGCTTAAAACTCTAGATCTAACGAATGGCCCCGAGCCTGACGGACTTTCACCTTACTTCCTTAGAAATACTGCGAATTCCATCTACAAGCCTCTATTTGTTATTTTTATTAAATGTATCTATGAGGGAGTTGTATCTAGAATGTGGAAGCATGCATAATATATTTGTGCCTGTTCACAAAAGTGGATCCAAACGCAGCGTAGAACATTATCGTCCCATTTCCATCTTGTCTGCCTTGTCGAAACTCTTTGAAAGCATAATCCATAGTAAAATTTATCCTGTACTCCACAATTTCATAATTCAACAACAGCACGTCTTTGTCAAACAGCTACAAACGGCGGTCGACAAATATTAATTTATTATTATTTTCTAGCTTTTTGTTTGATTTTGTTAACAGCCGTGTACAAGTAGATGTAGTATATACGGACTTCTATAAGGCTTTCAATAAGATAGACTATGAAATGCTACTAAATAAAATAGCGTTGCACGGAATCCGTGGTAATATTTTGAGGTGGTTTACCTCTTATATAACCAATCGCAGACAGAGGGTTGTAATCAATGGTCACCAATCTAACATCGCACAGGTGACCTCTGGTGTGCCTCAAGGCTCTATACTTGGTCCCCTGTTGTTTATATTATTCATCAATGATATAAACTAATGCTTTCGTAATACCAAGTTTTTACTATATTCCGACAACCTCAAGGTATACAGAGCCATACAACCAACAAATGACTGCCTTCTGCTGCAACAAGATTTGGACCGACTATCCTGTTATTGCCAGAAAAATAAGTTGCAACTAAGTTTACCCAAATGGAACCTTATAAACTTCACAAAAAATAAAATTAAAATAAACTATTCATACACGTTGTCCAGCAATCCTTTGAATAGCACTATCCCATTTCTTCCCGTGGGTGTCGTAAAAGGCGACTAAGGGACTCACTAGAGAATGGGCAGCAGCTTACTCTATGCATTTTAACACCATACTGCGATCGCCAACCCGCCTGCCTTATTGGGAGATGCTTATGTTCAGCTGTGGACGTATTTCGGTTGAAATGATGATGATGAGTACACGTTGTGCAATGCCCTCCTCCTTATAGTGGACATTATTCGAGATCTCGGTGTTATCCTTGATTTTTTTTTCTATTCATAATGTAACGTGCATTATTTCGTGTAAATTGAAATAGGAGTTTTATCAGAAATAGCCATAACATAGGACCAAAACAATTACAGCTGCTATCTGTGATCATTGTTTATTTATTTAGAAATACAATACCCTTTCTTGTTCTTTTGTTCGCATTGAATTTAATAGTCAGCTTATTGACGTAGCGAACGCCGCTTACTAAACGAAATTATCACTGATACTTAAATAATGGGACGATTTTTTCTGAGGCTCGTCGTAAACCTGTCAGCCATTAAGATAAGGGTCGGGCCCTTGAGTGGGTTACGTCATCGCGGGCTCAGTACATGACAGGTATCTTAAACACGATAGTTAATTTAATAAGTTAGAATAAAATTATATCTTGTATTTGTAACCCTAACGATTATTTTCACTGTATTGTATCCTATAGTTAATCTGTGAATAGCGTTGTGGGCTGCAATATTATCTATAATTTTTGTGAATTTCTTGTTTCTGTTTTATATTGTAGCTGTTTGTTGTTAATTTTAAAAGAAAAAGATTTAAAAGATTATGAAATTTGGCAAGAAGCAAGGTCTCACAGCACGAGGAAAAAGTCCGAAAATTGTTAATTTGTAGTTTTATCACATAAAAAAAGATTTTTTACGAATTCAAACTTACTTTTTCACTTAGAAAATTAACCGTGGCGTATATCGATCTATGGGGTATCAACTACAATGTTAAGATTGTTTTTGGGATAAATTTATGTCAACTACGGAACCCTTCTTTGTGCGTGGTCCAACACGCACATGCCGAGTTTTTTTTTTTTTATAATAAGCACATTTTTTGTAAATTGATCATACATGACACGGGCAGCCGCATGTTGCGTCTCACCAATAGTTAACAAAGATAAATATTTAGAGCTGTTATAGGCGTTAATGAGCTGTAAAAGTTTGAACAACGTCTCTGTTTAAGGTTTATCGTACTTGTATTTATCCTCGAGCACTAAATTCTTGTGCTAACTACACTGTAAATTAAAAGGAAAATAATTAGGAAGAGCAATACAGCGAGTCTCTAATTAAATGTAAGCAGCACTTGTGAGCGCAAACCGAGTGAGATTGCCGAGTTGCCGAAAATGGGCGCGAGCCAGAACAAAGAACTGATATTAATTATAACATAATTCAAAGGACATTCGAACACGGATGTGTTTGCACGGTCGCCCGGATGTACGGATGCACGGATGTGCCGTACTCGGAATTGTGAAATCCGCTTGCAAATTATTTATGGGTGTGCTATGCAGGCGATTTAGCCGCGTTTTGCCGCCATAATTTAAGGATTTGTTCGTGAGCCGATGACTACAAAATTTTGGGAGATTTGTGTAATAGTCATTGCGCTATAGAGAGAATAATTGCTTGGCAATAAATCACAAACAACTTCACTGTGGGGTAGGTTAGTTCACGCATGAGTTTAATTCGTCCCAAGCGGGAAATAATAAGCGTTCTGATCTGACGCAATTTCGACCATGAGATTGCCTTGAGATTTATTGAAAGCCAACCAACCAACCTTATAAATAGGTATGGTATATACGGCTTCTGTCGTGTTGCCAACACGAGCAAACATAAGAAGGAAGATGAATTTGTGTTCAATGTACCTATATCCAGATAAACTCGAAAATTGAACCTAGAGTAGGTACCAAAATACACAACTATAATACTATACAGTACTAGCTTTCGCCCGCGGCTTCGCCCGCGTGGATGTCGAAGAAAAAAGCAGCTTCTCTATCAGCAGCATTCATATCTTAGTTGGAACCAACGTAAGCGTGGTAAGCAGATAGGAGTGCAGTTTGATTTACAACTTTACGGAGGATATTATATAGCATATAAATAACGGGTGATTTTTTAAGAGGTATAGGATTTGATTTTCAAAAAAAACACAAAAAAATTTAAAAATTTGATGAAATCTTTATTGGAATCGATAGAACAATCAATATAATTTAATGTTTGAAGATGATTTCATGCAAATGCTGGCCGCGGCTCCGGTTTAGATGGCCCATTCGCAAGGCCCAATTTCGGCACACTCTCTCCAACATATCAGCCGGTATATCACGAATAAATGCTTTATATTGGCTCCCAGTGCGTCAATCGTTGCTGGTTTATCTGGCCCTGTAGACATGAGCCTTAACATGGCCCCACAAGAAATAGTCCAAAGACGTTAGATCACACGATCTAGGCGGCCAATTGACGGGCCCAAAACGTGAGATAAACTGTTCACCGAAGGCGGCTCTCAATTGGGCCATTGTTTCGCGTGCCGTGTGGCATGTGGCACCATCTTGTTGAAACCACATGTCAGGCATGTCCAATTCTTCCATTTTGGGCAAAAAAAAATCGCCAATCATCACACGGTAGCGCTCGCCATTCACAGTGCGCGATGCACTCTCTTAACCGAGCATGCATTTTGATAGTAAAATTCAATAATTTGCAAGCGTTGTTCGTTCGTAAGTCGATTCATGGTTAAATTATAGACCAAACTGAACAAGTTTGACAATGACACAAGACACGATTCACGCGTGATCTGTCAAAAACTGTGTTGCCAAAAAGATACCAGCAAAAAAATCACCCGTTACATACTTCGTGTCCTCGTCCATTTCATGTCTAAGTCTATTTGTAAGAAATTTTGTATTGTTTATTTTTTATTATAATTGATGTACCAACTTTTGAGTTATTCAAGGTACGCAGTAAAATTCTCCCGAAAACTATGTGCCCCTTTTTCCGATTCTCGAAAACTCATTATGAGGTCTGAGTTTCGAGTTAATCGGACCGCGCGTTAAGATTCTTTAAATACAAACCATAACACTCCCTAAAATCCTTTTGAGGGGTAGTTTTGAAAAACGCAAAAGTTATGACAAACTTTGTTATTTAAGCAATGACTGCCTCGTTAGTCTAGTGGTCACAGGCGCGACTGCTGAGAATGAGGGGTGGGTTTGATTCCCAGGTTGGGCAAAGTGTTATTGGATTTTGCATTAGGAATTTCTTAGTAGCAGCCCGAAGTCTGCATTTATGCCCGGTTGATGGCATAAACAAAACAAAACAAAACTGTCGAAATGTGGGTGTACGAAAGATACACCTCTACCTAACCCTTTAGGGATTGCAGGCTTGATGTTATGTAAATAAGTACTCGGGCCAAATTTCAAGTTTATATATCAAAAGAAATAAGATTCTGTTCACACAAACTATATCGCCCCTTTTTACGCACTCAAAGGGGTAAATTGTTGAAACATCGTTTTGACGTTTCTATTATTAGATTTATAGATTATTTATACCAATTTTCAAGTTAATCAAGCCACACAGTAAAATCCTCCCTTGTAAATTGACTATCCCTTTTCACCGCATTAAAAGGGGCAGATTTAAAAAAAAAACCGGATAAAAGTTATTCTTTATTTTTTGTTTTCAGTATAAATCCTGAGTTTCAAGTTAATCGGACCGCGCGTTAAAATTATTACATAAAAGTTTTGTATCCCCCGATCCATCCACCCATAGGGGGTAGTTTAAAAAAACAAAAAATGACAAACTTTATATTTTACTTAGGTTAGTATTCTTGCCAAGTTTCAGGTTTATTAACTCAAGGAATAAGATTTTTCATACAAACAAAACCCCCCTTTTCACCACCTTAAAGGTTGAATTTCCAAAAACCCCTTCTTAGCTGATTCCAATGTCCTAATTTGGGGTTAATCAAGCTACACAGTAGAATCCTCTCTTGTAAAATTGACTACCCCTTTTCACCCTATTAAGGGTCATTATCGCACGGTCTCCCGTGAGGCGGCGAGCCTCCTTGCCGGACTGCCGCCGTGGGATCTGGAGGCAAAAGTCCTCGCACACATCTGGGAGTGGCGCGAGGAGGCGAAACGCTGGGTCAAAACTCCGCTGCCGCGAGAAATCACGGCACAGCGGACGGAGCTCCGGCGGGATCTTATGGTGACATGGAGAGTGTGATTGTCGCAATCCAGCGCTGGGCACGCCACAATTGTGGCGATAAGTCCCCTCTTTGAGGAGTGGCTAGAGAGGCGCCACGGCGTTCTCACCGGACACGGTTGTTTCGGGAGGTTCCTGTTCAGGATAAAGCGGGAGGAAACGCCCGGGTGTCACCACTGTGTGGATCGCCCGGAAGACACGGTGGAACATACGCTGGAGGTCTGCCCAGCTTGGGTGGAGCACCGCTGTGTCCTCACGGCGGCGGCGATCTCTCGTGTCCAGCCCTGGTTCAGGCTATGGTTCGGAGCGAGAGTGCATGGGAGGCCGTTACCTCCTTCTGTGAAACAGTAATGCTCGCGAAGGAGGAGGCAGAACGCGTGAGGGAGAAACAAGGTTCGCGCCCTCGCGCCCCTAGTCGCCGCAGGAGACCCCCCGGGCGTCGGGAGTAGCAAGCCATCTTCCGGCCACCGTAGGCGCGGGCTTGCGTACGGTGAGCGATGGGTAGCTCGCCATCCGATAAGGAACAGGCCCGGTTCGACTGCGCGTTGTGTTCCACGCGCGCCTCAAAGAGATGTCAGCACCAACTGACGGGGTCCGTTAGGGCCTGCCAGGGTAGTGATGTTTGTCCGAAAGGGATATCATGGCCCTGGCACACAGGCAACGGAAGAAACACGGGTGGGTTTTAGTCAGTAAGTCTGACACGCCCTCCCGCTCCGCCCAGAGCGGGAAAAGTTATTTGATAATTTCCCACGCAAAAAAAAAGGGTCAAATTTTGAAAAACTAAATTAAACAAATTCTTAACAACCCTTCTTCTTCTTTTTCTTTTCAAATTCTTATTAACTAAATTCCTTTATTTATTTTGGTTTACAGTATAAATACTGAGTTTCGAGTTAATCGGACCGCGCGTTAAAATTCTTCCATACAAACTGACATCCGCAAACCCCTTTAGTTAAAAAAAAATGTCACACTTTATAATTTACTTAGGTTAGTATTCGTGCCAAGTTTCAGGTTTGATAACTCAAGGAATAAGATTTATCCCCCTTTTTCACCCCTTAAAGGTCGAATTTCGAAAAATCCCTTCTTAGCGGATGCTATAGTTTCCAACCATAAGCCGAAATATTAGTGATTGTAACTTAAAAAGAACTTTCATTAAAAATAAAATGTTATCCCGTTTTTACCCCTTAAGGGTTGAAATTCTATCAACACCATTGTATTAGCTTCCAACCATAAGCCTAGATAATAAATTTAGTGATTTTTGCTGTGAAAATTAAGGACTTTGATACATTGACTTCCATCTCCCTTTTTAACCCTTCAGGGGTAGAATTATCAAAAACGCTGACACGCGTATAAATTAATTTTTAATCGTCAGCCTATACACCAAATTTGAAGATCCTAACTTCCAAACTGACGGATTTTCATATAAACTTCCATCCCCTATTTCACCCTCTTAGGGGTGGAATTTCGAAAAACCCTTTTTTAGTGGATACCTACTCTTTACAAAGAACACACCCTCCAAATTTCATGTCTCTAGGACCAGCGGTTTAGGCTGTGCGTTGATATATCAGTCAGTCAGTCAGTCAGTCAGTCAGGACTTTGAATTTTATATATATAGATATAACATAAACCCTGTTGTTCCTTTTAGGGACGTATACATTTACCTACAAGCACAACATTGAAGGAATTATAATTAAAAAAAAATAAGTATTGGCTAGTCGAGCAGTCAAAATAAAAGAACGAAAGAGGTTAGAAATCAGTTAAACATTACAAATATTAATAATTAAATATTTATTTTAATAATTTTTGTTGAACAGTTTTTTTATATGACTTGCTTTATTACGTACATACCTATGTATACCGATTCTTAAAACGTAGGTAGAAGGAACAACAGGGTTTTTGTTACATATTGTATACACACACTAACACTCAAAACGTTTTCACATGGCGTGGCGTGTAATGAGTGTTATGTGCCTCATTACACGTCACGACACCCTTCACACATACACAACATACATAAATACATACATCACCAACCACCAAATACACACTAACATACACTTATTGTACGTACACAACGTTTTTTCTTTTCCTCTCACTAGTATATACCTTATCTTTGACAATTTTTTAATTCTAAATTTACTTGTATGCTCACAAAAATCGCTCGACTTAATGTAATACGGAGACACTGCCTCCCAAGATATAGGATATTCCTAGTTTGGGAGACAGTGTACCTATCTTATTGGACTTTAGACTTCATTGCAGTCACTAACAACCTTTTGTATCCATTCATTGTGTAATGTTACTCATGTCTGTTTACCCTTCTGTGTTATTGTCAAAGTTTATGTTTTTTGTAAATAAATTTATTATTATTATTATAATTTAAATAATTGTAAATGTTTGAATATCTTATAGCTTAATAATAATGTTGTAAATTAACAACGAAAAATGAAATTCCTCTTTTTGTATTTTATGTCTGAAATAACATCGTTAACTCATAATTGTGAGAATTTCAGTATTATGAATATAAGTAACACGGGCAATGAAATTTATTTAAACCTGATTCTGCGAATAACTCATTTCATTGCCCGTGTTCATTTCATTGCCCGTGTTACTTATATACATTCCCATTAAGTTATCCAACGTTTGAAATAAGTGCACTTTATTAAAAGCACGCTAACTTAAATAAAGAGCATAGGTTCCGTTTAAGTTAAAAGACCTTAAAATTCACTTAGCGAATACACTAATTACACTATCTTCTAGGTTTTACAAACAAAATCTTTTAGGGATATAAATAAATATTCATGCTAAAATGTTCTATTACAGTTTGTATTTCGTAAATGAGGGATCCTGCTGTTTTACCGAAAATATTTTGCCAAATATTCACTACCCGAACAAATTTTAGCAACCTTTTTTATACCAGAAGATGAAGTGACAATGATTGAAAAGAGTATGCTTAGATGGTTTGGTCGTGTGGAGAGGATGAGTGAAAGGCGACTAACAAAAGGTATTTATAAAGCAGAGGTGAGTGGAAATGGGAGGGGACGCCCTAGAAGGACATCATCATCAGCCCATAGCAGTCCACTGCTGGACATACGCCTCTCCAATTACACGCCATTCAGCTCGATTCTCGGCAACTCTCATCCAGCTGCTACCAGCCACCCTGCGAAGATCGTCGCTCCACCTAGCCTGAGGGCGTCCTACCTTACGTTTGCCGATTCGCGGTCTCCACTCAAGAACACGTCTATCCCAACAGTCATCGGTTCTACGGCTAATATGGCCGGCCCATTGCCACTTCAGCTTGCTTATTCTGTGGGCTATGTCGACAACTTTGATTCCTGCCTAGAAGGACATATAGTGACCAAATTGGTGATGTTCTTCAGAAAGGTCAGGTGCGGAGTACTCACAACCGGCGTGCGTGTATGACTAGATGTATGAACGTAGGCGAAGCAAAAGGAGTATGTAAGGAGAGTAGCAAGTAGCGTTCTATAGTTTCTGCCTTCCCCCATGGGAAGAAGGCGTGAGTTTAAGTATGTATGTGTGTTTTTTATACCAATGCAATATTTGGAATGATTTTAGTACGCACATTTTCATTTGGTCAAATTTTTACTTGTAGATTATTACTAAGGAAAATATCATTAAGGCATTTGGTCTTTAATCAAATGATTTATTACAGCAAACAATGTTTAGACAATAAACGTTTGGTCAAATGATTAATTATTTATGGGACTAGTTAGAATATTGGTTTATTTTGAAAAAAAATGGTTAGGTTAGGTTAAAACTGTGACCTTCTACGCACAAGCCGAACGAGCGAAAGGAGCGGTGCCGTGGCAGCGGCCTGTTAAGCTCATGCAGCATATATCTTCTACTGCGCCAATCTAGCCTTTTACCCCATAAACAAACAGGGTTATCAAAAATGTAGTTAAACTGTAAATAAAAATGCACTATGTATTAAAAAAAGTTGCTATCGTATTGTTTGTCTATAACTCGTGGGACTGTCAACCCTCACAATTAACGATTTTTATGGCTGACTGGTGGTAAAACTTGAACTGCGAAAACGACCCTTATTGCTACGATATAAAGGCGCTGTTAATGTCAAATTGTAACCATGGACGTGCAGTTGACTGTGGAAAACGTCCTTTTAGTTTGATTTGTCGTTTATATGAGAATGTTTAAATTAAAACCGTTCCCGATATTAGTGATATGTGCCCGTATAACTCTGTCTGCCTCACTTTTAGATATATTGCCTGAAAAACGTAGAAATGGATGAGTTACGAGCTTCGCAATGTAATCAAACTGGATTTTGTTGTTACTACTACAATTTATGTTCTGAGTGGGAATTTATTTGATTTTTTAACACGATTTCGTTACCAAACCTATGAATTTGAGATTACTTATGAATATCAAACGTAATTTATAAAACAACGGGGTATTTTTATAAATTACGTTTAAATATTCATATTATATTGTGGAAATTCTTACAATATTTATCATTTAAAGGAATTATGAACCAGAGGCCGAGGAAGCGCTGGAATGAATACATAGAGGCGTTTATCGAAGGTTGGCCGGAGAAGGTAACACACTGGGAACATTGAAAAGCTGTGAAGAAGACCTTTGCTTAGCAGTGGGACAATAAAGGTTGAAAAAGAAGGGAACTACGAATAAATAATTAATATTACATTACAAACATCACGCGCCGAACTTTGTAAAGTGTGTAGAGTAAATAGAGAGAATGAATGAATAGTAAATGTCAACAATATGAGTAAAGTCACATTTGTTATTAATAACTGCTTGACGAAGGATTTGTAAAGGGTTAATTAACAATGTGCCCGGAATTTAAAGTAACATAGTTTATACGTATCTTGTTTAGAAGACATATTCAGGAGGTCAATGTACTCAATCGTTATGTACTGAGTCCACTTTAAATAACAAACAAATGTATCGCAAAATGATGGTTGGCAAATGCAACATAAATATTTACTAAGGTCATATTCATAAATGGCATTAAACATTTTTAGTAACTTTTGCAACTTGCTAAAAATACCGTGTATGGGAAGTTGTTGTGTGTATTCAGCAGTCAGCTATGCTGCTAGGGAGTTAGTCGCACCACGGTTTTTTCCCAGCTAAAGCACTAGGAAGTGGTGAAGGGCGGGCGTTTCGGAGGACTGTCTGTATGAATGTAATAATTGTGACGTTTGAAAAGTGCTAATTCGCCGCCTAATTTGATTAAATATTGTTTTTTTATTTTGGGTTGTCACCGACTAAAGATTCTAATAATACCAAAAAGATAACCAAATGCTTCTAAAAAAATAAAATTTGACTAAATAACATCAATCTGCCTCCAACAACCTCAACTACATACTTTGGGATCAGTTTCCAGTCTTAAATAAATGCAGCTGAATGCTAGTATTTTACATAGAGCGACTGCCTATCTGACCTCCACAACTCAAAAGACCATTCCAGACACGGATCTACATGGTCCTCACATGATCTGACCAAGATTATGTCTGGACTTTAAAAGAGACTTTGACCCCTGAGTTTGTTTCCCCATTTCTTCTCAGGGGTAGTCAGTTATGAAATATCGACTACATCTAGCTTATTTTTTATGTTTTTATATGACGTGTAAAAAGGATTCTAATATCCTATTTACAGAATAAATTATTTCATTTCAGTTACTGAGTAATAGGATACCCCTTGGTAAGACTGGATGTCAGACTTTCGGGCATCTGACTACCAGTAACGACTGTCAAAATCTATGAATGACTGGCGGGACTAACGGCCTAAAGTGCTTTTGGAGACACGGAGAGCAAAAGTCCCTACAAACAAATAAAATAAAATACATACCCAGCTAAATGACTTTATCCTTTCTCTTATTTATGTACAGTCGACAAATTTGAATCATGACCTACTTTGACGATAAATCGTTTGAAACTGTCAAAATAACAAAGATTTCCCCTCCTTTACAGTGCATACCGCACTTAGGACGTTTTACAGTGGTACCCAATTGATAAGGCGCGTCATGAATCTTCGTTCGCACAGAAAAGAAAGTATGGCCCCGAAGATTAACGAAAGAATGCTTAAAACTTACAATCAACCTTAGGTCACTATTATAAGGTTCATAATCACTGGAGCTGCTAGCGTGCACTCGATCAGAAGTATTGCGGCTGACAAACATGCTACGTGGCGCGCGCTAACATGGCGGCAGCTGCCGACCAATAGCGGTACAGGAAAAAGAGCCGCGGTGCGTGGAGCGTGCCGATTGGTCAATAGCATTTCCCGCACTTTTAAAATTCACCTTCTGCGCAGGTACATCAGTAAGCCATATCAATTGGGTACTACTGTAAATAATTATTAAGCAAGCTGTGTCAATACGGGTAAGCAATTTTAACCTTTGTCATCACTGCAATAGATAATATTTCAGATAAAGCATTAATAATGGCAGAACAAAGAGCTTGGATTATAGTTCTCAGTGAGCAAGGCCACGGTATACGAGAAATATCTCGAGAGTTAAATATATCTCGAAACTCAGAGAGGACCTGGATCAGGCGATATTAAGAAGAGGGTACCCTGAAAGATACACGACGATAATCATGGCGTTCGTCAAATCATGAATCAACAGAAAACCGACATGCGTCATCATTAAGAAGAACATCCGTTTACTCGGTATTTTGCGGCACGTTACGACGTTTGTCTACAAACGATATAAAATCATTTGCACTCAACTGGACTGCACTATAAACATCACGCTAAGAACGTCGACTTAAGAGATGTACACAAATTTACAAGATTAAATTTTGCACGTCAATATTTAAACTTTGACTGGATTAATGTTAACTTTTCAGGCGAGAAATCTTTTTGATCTTCTTAGCACGGTTGCATAACCTTGTAGCGTTACAATAATACTTGATTCGCCGAGGATCACGCAGTGCCGAATCAATTATCTGCCCGAATCTCAGCTGACATGTGGGGCTGGATAGGAACCGGAGGTGTAGGCAAGCTGGTTCACTTCACGCTGTTTCAAGAAGTTCCATGCTTTTATTGTGTTCACGATAACTGTAGAGTGCATACGGCCAAAGTTGTGTCTAACTTGTTTAGCCAGCATCCAGAAGTTACGCTATTTCCCTGGTCATCTAAATCCCCGAACTTAAATCCAATTGAAAATGTATGGGGTCTGATGGTCCAAATGTGGGTTTTTTTTTTTTTTTGGGTGGGAAATCATCAAATAACTTCTCCCGCTCTGGGCGGAGCGAGAGGGAGTGTCAGACTTTTACTGACTAAAACCTACCGTGTTCCTTCAAAATCCTGTGTGCCAGAGCCCAATATCCCTTTCGGACAGGCTCGTAACCCTGGCAGGCATTGGCCCTTTCGAACCCCGTCAATTGGTGCTGACGTCTCTTTGAGGCGCGCGTGGAACACAACGCGCCGTCGACCCGGGCCTGGTCCTTATCGGACGGCGAGCTACCCATCGCTCACCGTCCGCAAGCCGCGCCTACGGTGGCCGGGAATCGGCCTGCGATTCCCGACGCCCAGGGCGTCTCCTGCGGCGACTTAGGGTGGAAGGGCGGGCACCTTGCCTCACCCTCATGCGTTCCGCCTCCTCCTTAGCGAGCATTACTGTTTCGCGGAAGGAGGTGACGGCCTCCCATGCACTCTCGCTCCAAACCATGGCCTGAACCAGGGCCGGACGCGAGAGATCGTCGCCGCCGATCGCCTCCGTGAGGACACGGCGGTGCTTCGCCCAAGCAGGGCAGACCTCCACCGTATGCTCCACCGTGTCCTCCGGGCGATCCATACAGTGGTGACACCCGGGCGTTTCCTCCCGCTTTATCCTGAACAGGAACCTCCCGAAACAACCGTGTCCGGTGAGGACCTGCGTCAGGCGGAAGGTGAGGACGCCGTGGCGGCCCCAGAACAGATCCCTGTGGGACACCGCACGACATCTCTCGCCGGTTCCACTAACAGAAACAAAAGGACAAAACAAGCAATTGTGTAACATTGCAACGACAAGCGTTCGAAACTATTGGCTGTTATTGCAAGCAATGTTGTTACAGTCTATATTAACTATTGTTAAATATTAATGAGTTCAATATTATATTTTTTAAGCGTTTTACTGCCCCATTTCTTATTGTTGCCTTGTGCGATAAGGCAACAATAAGAAATGGGGCAGTAAAACACAAACAACATTCAGTGAAGATGTGTGCAAAGATGGCGGAATCTCGATTGTAGCCCATTTAAGCTGAACGCATATTAAAATAAATAATAAATCAGGTATATTAGATACAAAAATCATTGATTTAAGTACGACAATGCGTACGCATCGTATTTATTTTGGGTGTGCATTCAGTTTTATGCCGCATTCATGTGTAAAAGCTCTTAACAAAGATGGAGACTGCAACACATTCCTATCCCCGCGCGCAGATTCCTATCCCCGCGCGCACACGTAGTTGACGTGCACAAAGTTCCTCCGTATCAATTAAAATAACGTACTAAATCTAAGCAAATTGAGTACCTCTACAAGGTCATAAAATCAGTGACAACTTAGTGTAATGTGTTTTGTTATCATCACTATAATATATTAATTGAGTAAAGTTAAACAAATACAGCACAGAAATTGTTGCGAGTCATCGTCGTCGCAACTTCGCAAGTAAACAACCAGTGAGTCACCAATCTGCTTCGCTCCAATTCGTCGGCTGGCGGTGAGTCAAACAACGCGCGGCGTCCCGAAACCCTACCATATATGGTCACAAACTCCAACACCGTTAGACTGGATCTACACTGCCACTAGCGAAATACATCGGCAATTTTCGTCGCTACATCATAAGGTGTCGTAGCAAGTTAAGACTTCCTTCGGACTTACGAATATATGCATGTGGGTTCGCCACCGAGGACGCGAAATTATTTTTGCTGGTTTTTGTGTTTGTTTTTTACTTTTACGTAGAAAAACAGCGCTGTGCTTATTTTTCGCTATTATAATATTAGCAGCTTTTATTGTTGCTTTGTTTCACTAAGTTTTAATAAAGGTATAATGATGCCACTGAAGCGAACTCCTCCAAAGTCATCCACTCTCTCTGAGTCAGTACCAGAATTGACCACATGCACTCAAACTCAGACTCTTATGAAAATTCCGACCCCCACCCCGGCTGTTCCTGAAAACGAACATATAACAACCCGTAAACGCAAACGTGATGATGACTATTCGACTTTTACGAACGAGATCCGTGATATGTTGAAATCTCATACAGCTCAGATGGACAGCACGTTATAGTCTCTACAGAACACAATAAAGGAGATAATTTCGCAGAACACTGAAATAAAAGAAAAATTAACCACTCTAACTAAGCAATATGATGATATTGTCATTAAAACAGATAAGTTGGAAGCTGAGAGGAAATCTGATTTTAACTATATTATTCAGCTAGAAGATCGAATTGAAAACTTGGAAAGGATGTCATGCCTATCAAAATTGGAAATAAGAAATATTTCGAAACCACTAGGAGAGTCTAAGGAAGACCTACACAAAATTGTTACAGAAACGGCTACGGCTCTCGGTGTAACCATCCATCGGCATGAGATTAAAGACTTATTCCGGCTTAACAGGAAGGAAGGCGTATCTCCAATAATAGTAGATTTTACGAACATGCATATTAAAGGTGATTTCATTAAAAGTGCACGGAACTTTAATAAGATTAATATAGAAAATAAGTTGAACACGTCACATATAAAATTAGAGGGCCCTCCTAAGCCGGTGTTCCTGTCCGAGTGCCTAACACCAAAAGCTCAGCATCTATTCTACCTAGCTAGAAAATTCGCCAAAGAGAATAGCTATATGTTCTGCTGGACTTCTCTCGGCAAAGTGTTTCTAAAAAAAAGTGAGGGAGAAAAGCATATTCTTATCAAAAACGAAGCAGAGATAGATCTCCTACATCAAGCTAAATGACTAGCTGAGTATTTATGCACCTATTATCCTGCTAACCCGTATTATTATCATGAGTTTTTCATTATTGGTTCTTGCATGCTTTGTATTCAGTCAAAATTAACTTATATGTTCATATTGTTAGTAATTAAGTATTTCTTCCATCGTTCTTTTTACTGTTCAACTACTCACATTCGCCACACTTCGAAACAAAACACTCACACTTTATTTTTACTAAAACACAAAACACTTTCATGCCTTTCATTATGTGCCTTCAATATAGCATATCATACAGCTTTTGATGTTCTGGCAATTTGTCTCTGCTATACCATTGCTATTAGTTCTGTTTCTGTTTCTACCTACAAAGAATATGGTTGATATACAAAGTATCGCAAATGACATTGACGATGCCGTCAGTGTCGGCGATGCTATAGCTATTGACATGCCGGAACACTGCAAGGCTGCCTTTAACACAAGTGCAAAAGCGTTTTCAGTCCTAAATCAAAATATCAGAAGTCTAAACCATAACTATGAAGGGCTGGCTGTTCTCCTCAAGAGACTAGACATCAATTACGATCTTATTATGCTTACAGAATCTTGGCTATCTGAAAATTCGATCATACCCGAAATGGTAAATTACACAACTCACAGTACTAAATCCCACCTTAACCAAAATGACGGTATCGTATTATACCTAAAAGATAGCATACACGCGAAGGTCTATGAACCAAATTGTTGTCAAGAAGTAAATTGCCTTGTGACAACAATCAAGAACGATTTAGCTGTTGTGTCATTATACAGACCTCCAGCCTTCAAAAACCTAGATCCGTTTTTAAAGTCCTTAGATAAAATCTTATCCAGTATTAAAAATTATAAAAACATAGTTTTAATGGGCGATTTGAATATTAATATTAAACTTGAACAACTTAACCCTAAACATACAGAATACTTAAATCTGCTTGCGTCCCACGGCCTACTTACCACACACACTCTGCCGACTAGAGAATCAAATTGTCTTGATCACTGCTTTGTCAAAACTAAATTAAAACCTTTGACTATAGTTTGTAATTCAACCTTAACTGACCACTTTAGTGTTATGTTATCACTACCTCTGAAAATGAAAAACAGACCCAAAAAAAACCCATTCCATACAAAAACCGACTATGATGCTGCTATCAGAGACATAAAACAGATTAACTGGGAGGAAAGGTTTCTTAATGATGACCCAAATGAAATGACGAACATCTTCTTGAATACTATCAGAGACATCCTAACGAATCACACACATACCGTCAAGCAGCCTAGGCGACAAATAATCATAAAGCCTTGGATTACACCAGGTCTATGTAGATGTATGAGGAATCGCGATCAACTTCACCAAAAACTAAGAAAGGACCCAGAAAACTCAACCCGTGCTATAACTTACAAGCGCTACCGAAATAAATGTAATAATCTACTAAAAACCCTTAAAAACAAATATTTTAAATCTGAGTTAGCTAAAGCTAGATATAATATAAAAAAACAATGGGGATTGGTAAAAGAAATGTCTAATTTAAATAACAACGCAAAAATGCCAACAGAGCTTCTTTCCACTAATTCAACGCCTCATGACGCGTTAAATAACATAAACAGGTACTTTGTCAATGTTGGTAGTAATTTGGCAAACACTATCTTGTCCAGGACCCTGACAAATGAGATGGATCTTAGCAGGCGGTGTACACCAAAACCGAATAGCGGACCCCTAAACTCTTTTATGCTTCTCCCTACAGACCACTTGGAAATTAAAGATATAATTGCTAACTTAAAATCCAAAAATTCCTCGGGATGGGACGGAATCTCCACGTTTTTTATTAAGAGAGCTGTGGATTCCCTTATTGCACCACTAGCACGCATATGTAATGCCTGCTTTTCAAAAGGAATCTTTCCAGATTCACTTAAAAAGTCTGTCACTGTTCCTATTTATAAAGCAGGAGACAAAACTTTGGTGTCAAATTATAGACCAATCTCATTACTTCCGAGTTTTTCAAAAATTCTAGAAAAATTAATAAATAAGAGGCTAAAACACTACCTAGAAACTTATAAACTTCTCTCAGATAATCAGTTTGGGTTCAGAGAAAAAATATCAACCGCCGACGCTCTTCACAAGCTAACTTCATATGTGGTCGAAAACATGGACAGGGGACAGAAGTCTCTAGGTATATTCATAGACCTAGCAAAAGCCTTCGACACCGTCTCTGTACCCATACTCCTGAACAAACTCGAGACCTTAGGAATTCGAGGAATACCGCTCCAACTTTTCCAAGATTACTTGACAGACCGAAAACAGGTTATAAAAATTGATAACAGTGTAAGCCAAGAGGAAAATGTTGCCTTCGGAGTGCCTCAAGGCAGTGTAATGGGCCCTACACTATTTTTAATATATATTAATGACCTCTGCAAATTGCTTTTACAAAATGGTCAAATAATAACATTTGCAGATGACACAGTATTATTGTTCAGCTCCAACACGTGGAAAGATGTAACCGCAGCTGCAAATGAAGGTTTTGCTTTAGTAACCTCATGGCTGGACAATCATTTATTGACACTTAATCTTGACAAAACTAAATTTATTACATTCACAATTAACGGCAGTACTCAACCATCTCCTAACTCAATAATTATACAAACTCACAATTGCAACAATAGAAGTACTTGTCATTGTAACCCAATCACCAGAACTAATTCTATAAAATATCTCGGTGTGATAGTAGACCAAAACTTAAACTGGAAAGAGCACGTCATGAAAGTCAGTAATCGCGCAAGAAAGTTGATTTATATTTTTAAAACTATTAGAAATGCATGTGACATTAAGCTACTAATAAAAATATATTTAGCACTATGTCAGTCTATACTGATATACGGCTTGAATGTATGGGGAGGAACTTCAAAAACCATCATGTTAGTGGTCGAAAGAGCCCAACGTATGGTACTTAAAGTTATTTCTCGCAAAAAGTTCACCTATCCGACACACTTGCTTTACTCTGAACTGGAAGTCCTCACGGTACGAAAATTATTCATTAAATTGGAGATCATGTCACAACATAATGTACATCCCCATTTTGCAAAAAGGCGTCGATTGGATATAGTTTATAAGATTCCCAGTTATAGAACATCTTTTGCACACAAATTTCACAATTATCTCGGTCCTAGCCTTTACAACAAAGTAAGTAAAGATCTAATATTAAAGAATCTTGATAGGCAAACATGCAAAAAAACTATCGATATATTTTTGAAAACACTAGACTACAACAGCACTGAAAATCTACTATAAAAATTGGTATAAACAAGGCACATAAATAATAAAGCGCACATAATAACTGTACACATGCAGAAACATACATTAAACATATACACATATATCTATACTATACTCATACCTAAACACAAAACAACAGACAATTCCAATCATGTAACTTAATTAATATAATTGTAAATGTACTGATTTTTGCTTATACAGTATGTAAATAATTCTAAACTATTGTGACTCGTAACTGGAACCTTGTGGGAATCCGTTATTCTTAGGTTGAGGAAGACTATCCGCTCGTGATACAGTTTTATACTAGTACGAGGGGATAGGGCGAATCAGTCCAAAGACAACCATTCCATTATTTTATTCCACCATTTTACATTCTCTAACTGTTCACCTGCCTAAGTTGTATTGTTAAAATAACTTTAAAGTTATTTTTGGCTATCTTGTATTATTATTAAGTTACTTTGTATGGTTGTCTCATATTCATGAATAAAGAAAGATTTTAAAAATTTTAAAATTTTAAAAATAAAATTATCTGTGTAATTAAATGGCAGATAACAAGGTTGTTACCATGTAAATGTATATATTTGAATTTATTTAAGAAAATAAGGTCATAATTCAAATTTGTCGATTGTACCTCCAACATTATCCTCCTGAAATAACTGCCGTGTTGCAATATAAAATTAGCATACTCAGATAAACATAGCATGAATCCTGTTGCAGTGCAATCTCAATGAGGAGGTGGAACGCGTAAGGGTGAGGCAAGGTTCGCGCCCTCGCGCCCCAAATCGCCACAGGAGACGCCCCGGGCGGCGGGAGTCACGGATTGATTCCCGGCCACCGTAGGCGCGGGCTTGCGGACGGTGAGCGATGGGTAGCACACCGTTCGATAACGACCAGGCCCTGGTCGACGACGCGTTGTGTTAGCACCAACTGACGGGGTCCGATAGGGCCAATGCCTGCCAGGGTTGTGAGTTTGTCCGAAAGGGATATCGTGGCCTTGGTACACAGCCAACGGAAGGAACACGGGTGGGTTTTAGTCAGTAAAAGTCTGACACGCCCTCCCAATCCCAGAGCGGGAGAAGTAATTTGATAATTTTGCCACCCAAAACAAAAATGGCAATCTCAATCAGAGAGATATAAGCGATGTAATGTACAAGTATTTCTCTCAATATTCAATAAGCCGCTATCTCTAGCGGCTAGTTATAGGTTTGCCAATAATACTATGAGAAGAGTTCCGTCGATTTCTCCAGAATCTGATCATCGATTCTGACTTAATGACAACATTTTCCAAATCGGTCCAACCGTCATCAAGTAATTCAAACATCCCTAAAAACAGAAGATTCCGACGAGCTGAGAACTTTTTTGAAGGCGGTTAAAAATGTAACGTCATCATCATCTCCCAAATGAAACAATTAAAACAAATACGTCTTGATTCCCAAGAACAGCATTCACAAGAGAAAATTGCTCTTATCTTAACGGTCTAAATTAAGGAAATGATTCGAGATCGCAAGACGCACAGAGTCTCAGCGCTAAGTGGATCAAGTTAATCCGCAGATTACCTATCTAGTTGATCCAACTTGCTGCTCGAGTGACGTACAGTCTTTTATGCCTTTTTAAGTCTTATGGATCTGTAATTGCTTTATCACCCTCACGTTAAATGTCACGTGCACATTGCGCAATGCGCACGTGACATTTAAATCGACACATCATAAAAAGACAAGGTCTACAAAGAACATCTATTGCCACGTGACCAAAAATCGGAACTGACGCCGCGCCGTCTTTGTTTTACAATAGGGTTAAAAACTGAAAGCTCGTCATACGTGGCAGCACAGTTGTCCGTCGAGAAACCGCCATTGTTTTGTTTGTTTACTTTTATGTCGATCACAAATTAAACGAAAACTAGTTAGATATGCAACTTGGATTGTGTCATTATTAAAAGACGAGCTAAGGACAGAAAAAGCGTCTACCACTGGTAAAAGAAGAGCTATAAGGGAAAAGTCAATAAACTATGAATGTTTTATAATTTATAGGTTATTTTGTGTTTTTTGTGGGTTTTAGTTCTTTTTCTGTTGAAAACTGGAGACGTACGTCAGAAATGAGTTACCTCATCAGAGTTGAAAACCAACTTGAGGATGATCTTCCTGACTGAAAAACTTCAGAGATGTATTCTAGCACTGATGTAATATTCATCATTCATCATTATCATTTCAGCCGAAAGACGTCCACTGCTGGACATAGGCCTCCCCCAAGCACCGCTGCTTCGACCGGTTCTGTGGTTACCGCATCCAGCGGATACCTGCAGCCTTCACAAGGTCATCGGTCCACCTTGTAGGAGGCCTTCCAACGCTACGTCTTCCAATACGCGGTCGCCACTCCAGAACCTTTTGGCCCCATCGGCCATCAGTTCTGTGAGCAATGTGGGGCTACCTACTGCCACTTAAGCTTGGCAATTCTTCGGGCTATGTCGGTTACCTTAGTTCGCCTGCGAATCTCTTCATTTTTGATTCGATCACGTAGGGAAACTCTAAGCATAGCCCTCTCCATTGCCTTCATCCTTTGGGAGACTTTTAGCCTTCTGATAAGGCCCATTGTGAGCGACCACATTTCAGTGCCATAGGTCATCACTGGCAACACGCACTGGTCAAAGACTTTCGTCTTGAGACACTGCGGTATGTGGGACGAGAAGATATTCCGTAGCTTCCCGAACGCTGCCCAGCCGAGTCGGATTCGACGATTGACCTCTTTCTCGAAGTTGGACGTACCTAACTGGACAATATGTCCGAGGTAAACATACTCGTCCACAACTTTGAGTGTAGCATCTCCGATCTTCATGAGAGTGGGTGTTATATGGGCATTTGATGTAATATTATATAAGATGTAATATTATGGTAATATTATGATAATACAAAACACAAATACAACTTTACTATAATTTACATGATATCACATCACAAGTGCCTGTGGGTAAAGAAACCAGACTTTTTCCTCTTGGGAGCATCACCTGTATATGAATTTCTCCCATATAAGTGTTCAGTTTGCAAAAGGATAGCACAGCACATAGTCTCGACGAAATATCGGGTTTCAGTTTTATTTTCAGATAGCTTTTTTCCCCATATTTCTGCAGTCAACAACTGCGCAACGGGGCATATTCATTAATTATGCGTAAAAGAAGTCGCTTGTTTACAAAAATGTATGGCTAATGACAGCTTGCTGCCAAATTCTTAGACGTTGGATAGCAGTGACATCTGAAGTGAGCATGTGGCAGTTTTTATCCACATTTTACAAATGTTTACCAACAATCTGTCAATGTAATTTAGGCGCCAATATTATAGGTCCTTGTAGCCTACGCTTGAAACATTGTAGCACTCTGTTTGTCTTTAGGACAGTTCCAACCTTACAGTTAGTTACAGATGACAGTTTCAACTTTAGTGAAATTATAATTTATTGGGAACTGTTGTCAAAAGTGATAAGGCAATGACGAGGTTGACTATAACTAAGCAGGACATTGTTTTGTATAAAAAATTGTTCTGTTTATTTATCAACTAAAATGGTGCTAGTTTATCATTTGTGACTTCGAGTTACAGCTATAGCTATATGTAAGCGGGCACGCCCTTTATGCCTGGAGGCTTTTATTTAGGTCTAAATTTCTGTTTACTTTTTATTTTATTTTATTTTTTCTGCTTGAATATAGTTTTCGATGTGTTTTTGTTGGTATAGTGGCGTGTGCTACCTACCATAATAATTTAACTTAATGTTTTGTGTTGCATAGTGTAAATTGTTTTACATACTATTGTATAGAATTAAGTTTTTATAGCTGAACAGACAGCTGTGCTGCTGGGGAGTTTGTTGCGCCACTTCTTCCCAGTTAAATCACTAGGAAGCGGTGAAGGGTGGGATACTGCGATCGCCAACCCGCCTGCCAAGCGTGGCGATTATGGCAACCCCCTTTTGGGGGAGGCCTATGTCCAGCAGAGGACGTCTTTCATCTGAAATGATGAAAATGATGATAACTTATATTTAACATTTTAGTTTAACACTTCGCATATTCATATTTTACTCTTCTTGTTCTCACACACTAATAATTGTCTCCTTTCGCAGGTCTGCTGGAAGAAATTTCTTAATAAATCAGTACATTTGTACTAAAATTATAATTATGTCGTATCTTTCTGTATTGTACTGTGTACATAAGAAGGACCATGAATGTGGGCCCCTTCGCTGACCCACAACTAAATTGGGCGGATGCTGGTTGATAAATGAAACAGAAGCATATGTTATAAAAATACTTGAATAAATAAACAATAAAACATTATTGGTTACGGTCACACATTATTTTTATTATAGTTAGGTATTTACAAAATTTACAAATGTTTTACATAACAACTCTTGAATACACGTCGACCTCCTCATTGTGGCTGAGAACTTAGAACATGAGATCATCAAATCCGATTCGAGAAACAAATTCAAACACCTAGTCACAATAGAACTGACATTCAGAACTTCGAAAGGACCCAACAGATAGGTTTCTCCTAAGAATATTTGTATTTTCAAGTTATCGGATAACAGAGATAACAAGGCAGTCGCTTCCACTAAAATTTTGATGTTCGGCCGCACCTGGGTAAAATGGATGCCGACCCCGATAAAAGGCTAGCAAGATGTTACCAAACGTGCTTCTTTGTTATACTATTTTATTTGGAATATTTGCAGGATCTGAAATGATAAGAAAATACATTTTCGAGACGAAGAGGATTGTTAGGGAGAAGACTTAGTGATAGGATTAACTTAATTTGGTATTACCGGCTAATTTGCGGTACTAAATATTATTATATGACAATGAGTAATAAATAGATTGGGATTCAAGGTTCTTTCTAATCTTTGCCCCATAATCAAAGTGACCTTCAATACTCTATGAATGCTTCAAGATTAATAAGTACAGTTAATAAAACAAATACCGCCATATTACAAAACAAGATATACAGTTTTTGTAATAAGATTTGATTTTCTTATTAAAAATGCATTTAGGAAGCAGATCTTTTGGGGTGGCTTACCCTAAAGGATCAGCAAAGTATATTGTTATAATGACGTAATGTTTAATAATGTACGCACACAATATTTACCTACATTTTCTTTTTTTTTTTAATTAAAAAATCCAGATATAATTTCTAGGACCTTTCAGACCCTGTGAACTAACAAACGTCAAAATGCTCAAGTACCGATCCTTATCGTAATGGCCGACAGATTTATGACTTCCGTCGCCAATGTAAACAAACAAACGTTTTAACTAATTTGTATGAGCTTGGCATCCATTGTTTAAGAAGATTTGGCATTGTGTTTAAAATTATAATAATAAACAAATAACACAATGGACATAGGAAGGGTATTGTATTACTAATAATAAAAGAATTACAGATAACAGCTGTAATTGTTTTGGTCTTATGTTATGGCTATTTCTGATAAAACTATTGTATCAATTTACACAAAATTTTGCAAGTTACATTATGAATAGATAAGAAATCTAACAACAGCTTTTCTTTGAGAGTTCTATGTAACATTGTTGTAATAATAAATCACAAAGTTCATGGCACTTGAGGCCGGCCTCATGATATCTTTGAAACTTTGAAAATTCACATCGGAGTAACACCGAGTAGTTTCTTATACAAAAATGTTACTAAAATACTACATAAACCTTTATTGACTGATAGCTACCTATATCTTGTAAAAATATACCACCATAATTAATTAATAAAAGATTTTCTTGAAGAAAATGGGGGGGTTAATTGATTTATTTATTAATTAATTAAAAAATAAATTAACTTTTTTTTTTTTTTTAATATTAGTGATAAATGCACAAGTGGGAACTATACTGTCATATTAGTTTAACACTTAGTCATTCTTGTGGAAAGAAATAAAGATAATTTAATTTAATTTAACCTCAAAGTTTAACAATTTTGATGCAATTTTTGAAACTTTTCACAAGTATTTAGTGCAAATATTATCTAAAACGATGTTTGAAGCACTTATTTATGATTATTATTGATTATTTGCAGTCGATAAAACACAAAATAAGTCCAAACTCCGACGATAGAACGGATTTTTGTCGAAACTTTTCTTTGTTCAAAAATTTCGAATTTTATGATGCAATTTCGTACAATTATTATCTACAATGATGTATTAACAACAGATAAATGAAAATGTATCCACTTACCCATATAAAATACACTTATAAAAGCACTTTTCACTCACTTTATTTTCACAATACAAACACGACCACAGAAAAGTAAACTGACATTCAATACTTTTTTAAAATGTTGTCATACCATATTTTACGTTCGGATACCTTCAGTTTTTGAGAATATCTACCAGACAATCCACTAAAACCGCCACAAACAATACTAAACGTTATTCTTTAGAAAAATTTGAACTTTTAATAGCGAGTAGTCGCCGCTGCCGCAGGGCGGCGGTGGGGCTTGACGGAACTGGCAACGCCGCCGCCTCAAGGCAGCGTTCGGGCCTAACCGGTTAATAAATAAATATAAAATAAATAAAATTTATTGTAACAAAAAAACTCAGTGTACAGAAACTCTGTGTTCCATAACAACTGAACTGAACATTTTAGTATAATACTGTATTGTATCTGTGTTACTAGCTAGTTTTAAAATACTTTCCATTGTAATCTGTAGAGAACGTAGTGGGTAGCATAATTGTTTAAAATGTAATATTTAAGATAGTTATAATGACTGTATCGTATTGTGCTACTGTTTGTTTTTCCTTAAATAAATAAGAACGTAACTGTGATTGAAATACCGTTCTTTATACGAAACTGAAAACTTAGTTCGGTACTAAGTTGTCAGTTTTGTGTTTAGGAACTTTACCATAGTCGGAATAAAGTTCGAAATTCAATAATGGCTCCATGTTTTAAACCTGGGTCTGAAGATAAACCTTGTTTTGTATTATGGGGGATCGAGTTTTATAAAGTTCGGCTTGATACAGCGTCGTCTATGTTAATTATAATTGACAGCGATGAAATTCGATGTGCTATATTGCCCTGATATTATTACCTGTGCACATTTATAATAAAATATTTTACTTTTGCTGTACAATTTGGTTTAACCTTACATGAAACAACCACGGAACAAATATAATAAAAAATTGACAATTTTACTCGATATTTATGGAAAACTCACGTTTAACCAAAAAACGAATTATGCCTAAACATTTTCATGGAAAAAGAGCTAATGGTTCCTTAAATAGTTTACCCGTATCTCATAGGGATTCTGATTGACCCCTACAGTCTCGGTAAAAAAAAAACTCTGTATAATTATTATCCCTCATGAATAAATGTGCAGTGATGAAAAGATAAATTCACCTTTACCAGGGTTACTGTCAGTAAAGTCAGGGTCATTCCAAGGTTGCCTAGCACTGGTGCCGAAGAAAATGAAGACAGTGTTGGTGACAATGTAGACACCTGACGTCACGTAGAACACGAGGTGCCATTCATCGATGTCATACTGAAACCAACTTATTTGTTAAAAGTATTTGATGAACAATACTGATTGCATTTATTTCGAACTAAAAGACAATAGGCAAATATGGTCGAAATGTCCAAGACTGGCGCGATCTATGTAACTGTAAAGTCTAATAAATAAGGAACCATTGTTATTGAGAAAATGAAAAACAGACAGCTAAGGAAATTTATTGTTTAAAAACTGTCTGAAAAAAGTAATAGTTAAATGAAAATCTATTGTTTAAAAAAAAAGAATATTTACATTTGTTTGTAATTATTAAATTTTTTGAAGAGTGGAACTTTTGGACCAAGCCCCATACATTTTTATCCAAAGTCCTTTATTTTGCCTCCAGATATAGATGACGAACTCTTTTTACCTCATTCTGTAGTATACGGCCAGCAAATAAAGGCGCTATGATGGACACGACGTTGGCGAAGAAAGTGGTGATACCCATCATGATCCCCGCGAAGTTTGGAGCCATGTCGATATGGACCAGCTGTTGGATATTAGGTTTATTAAAATTAAAACTGTTCCATGGAAGAAACTGCGGGTGCTGTAAGCATTGTCTTGATTCTATTACACAGTTGTTTTATCTGTTGAAAATATCTTAGCCGTGGTCTAAGGTTTTGGGTCGGCAAATGATTATAATCATCATCCTAAACCTTTTATATGCCAGTTTGTGCTTCCTTCTTTTAAAGGCATAATTTCCTGTTTTGTTTCAATCTTGGTTTGTGTCGTTTTTTGTTTCACCAGGAATGGTGACTGATCCTGCACTAATCGCTTCCAGCGGATTCTCACAACCTGCTCATAATGACCTACTACGTGACCAGGCCGTCACGGTATAGGGACAATAGAAGCATCTTACCATGAATCCAGACAAGTATCCCGCATTGAGCCCAACTACCAGTGTGAGAAGACTCACAGCCCGGGTGACATCACCTGGAGGTGAGTGACATAATGCTATCAAGGCTAGCGCTGGCCCGAATGCACCTGCATGTTCCAAACTATAAGAAACTATACATTAATGGAGCTTTGGAGCTATACATTTCTTTATCAAGCTCATGAATGGTTAAATATATTATATTGATTCAAAGAGGACAATAATTTACGTACCAATAGAATTTGAAACTTTTCTGCAGGTGTTGATGCTAAACCATTTTTTCTTTAGACCGTAATCCGATATGAAACCACAAGGGAAACTTAACATATACATCACGAAATAAGGAAGAGCTGACATTGCACCATTCTGAAAAGAAAACGAAAAACTCCATTAACCGGTAATTGGTCACATTGTAGCAATAGTTAGCCCAGCGACAACTATGTTGCAAAACAGGTCATCGAAGTTACACGACTGAACCGAACAGAGTTGAAATCGAAATTGACAATTGACTGTAATAAGTCTATTGTAAAATTAACTCGTCAGCCATCATTAGCACAATAGAAAATAAATGGATGAAAATAAATGTCACATGATAGAGATGTATGAAAGAACAAGACACGTCATTGCAAAAATAATAAAAGTTAAACTTACTGATTTAATATCAACATTGAGCACGAGCTTCATATACGACGGCATTTCAGTCATGAGTGTCCAGAATCCCCAGTTATGACCACTGTGCACCACAATCAAAGACATGAAAGGTAAGCTCGTGGCTAACTTCTTCCATGGAGTTTTCAGTATCTGCAAACAAAATACTTGTTGGTTTAATAACATGATCAATCAAACTGAATTACCGTTAAAACGATGGAACCTATGCTCTGTATATCACTTTCCTCTTTTCGCAACGGGACAAAAATAGCCATAAATCTTCACAATAAATAATTGAGTGATGAAAATTTTATTGACGGCTTTATTGATCAACCTACCTTCTCGTCATCTGTTTGTCCCAGTGAAGTCTGTATAAAATGTCTCTCTTCTACGCTGATGATCCTCGACTTCTGCGGGGAGTCAGCTCCGAGAAAGACGTAGAACATCACCCAGATGGCAGCAAGGCTACCGTTTACGTAGAATATAGCCGGCCAACCCCAGTAATCTGCTATATAGCCTGACGCAATGAGCTCCATGCCTGTCCCGAGCAACGAACCTACACAAATCAGTGAAGATGGGTTTGTTAGGATAAGTTCTACATTACTTATCCAGCAAATAATTTAATTCATATTTCTTGTTGTGTCTCTGTTATAATATTCTTTTTATCGTTATTCAGTTACCTCCATATATCAGGGTACCAAGCCGGCCTTTTTCTTCTAAAGGAACCCATTTACCTATAAGTTGATGCATCGTTGGGAATAAGCATCCCTGTGATAGACCCAGAATACCACGAAGAACGCAAAGCCCTTTCCAACCCCACTGAAATATATAATAGGTTGATAGAAAAGCAAAGTGATGATAAAGAAGTAAATGACGATCATGATGTTTCACAGTAACACGAACTGGCTCGCAAAACTACAAAGGAACAAAAAAAAGCCCAAGACAATTGTTATTTGCGCCCGACTGCAATTGAAAATATTAGCTCCGTTCTGATTGTATAAATGGAGACCGTATGTCCACAAATTGAGGATCAGTCACACCAAATAGGAAATCCTTCCTAAGGATAATATGCCTGGTTTTGGTCACCAAAGTTCTAAGACATTTTCTTTCGACATTGTAGAAATAGTTGTAGAGTTAATGCATGGGTGAAACGTATTAGAATAATGACAATTTGCTTACATGGTGTGCTCCAAAGGGTATTAACAGCGAAACTATTGAGTTGACAGCGATGGCTGTCGTGATGAGGATCATGCCGCCATACCTGGCAGCCAGCAATCCACTCGGGATCTGCAGCACTATGTACCCCCAGAAAAAGGAGGAAAACACCACACTTTGGATCTGCATGTTCCAGTCAAATGTCTGTATGTATAAAAATAAAAGTGAAATTAATATGAAAAAAACACAATTTAAATAAAAAGAACCCATTCCAGTACCACATCAGAAATCAGAAATCAGTACTTTATTTGCTAGAATGTAGGTAGTATATGATGTTGTACATAAATTAATGAGATCGTCTACAGTCTACCTTACGGCGTGCAAATTATTACATAAATTAAATTATTAATACAAACAAAATAATGTCAACAAAACAAAACAGAAATTAAAATGAAGTCAATTAATAATAATATAGCCAGGTACTTAAGTCATGGTCAAATTTGCAATTAAATATAATAATCACAATCTGGACAAACTCATATCATTTAAAAAGTCTTTAAAAACAAAATAATGTCAACAAAACAAAACAGAAATTAAAATGAAGTCAATTAATAATAATATAGTCAGGTACATAAATTGTCATGGTCAAATTTGCAATTAATTATAATAATCATAATTTGGACAAACTCATATCATTTAAAAAGTATTTTACTGAGTAATAACATTTGCCCAAAAGTAGTGCAGTTACCTTAGACTTAAAAATGTTAACAGAACAATCCTTAAAACCATGGGGTATTTTATTATAAATGACAGGTCCCATTGTCCTAATACTTTTCCTTAACAGTGCTGTTTTATAATTACCCGAATGTAGCAAGTTCTTGTATTGGGATCTCAAGGGGCCATTACGTGTTCTTACATTGTCCAGTGACGGAAATAAATTAAGATTGGTTTTTACAACAATTACCACCTCTAAAATGTATAAACATGGAAAAGTCAGTATCCTCAGAGACCGAAACACAGGTTCACAGCTGTCTGTGCTTTTAAGGTTTGTCATAGATCTAACACACTGTTTCTGGGCCTTAAAAATCTCGTCCCTCTCACTACAGTTACCCCAAAATATGATTCCAAATCTCAGCACTGACGCAACCAACCCATGATAAGCTAGTAGAAGTGTATCATTGCTAACTTTGTGCGAAAGGTTGTACAGTACGTAGGCTGATTAAGGCATCTTTAAGTTTATTATCTTTTGTAAGTTATCTACTTATTTATATTATCTGCGTCGATACACAAAATCAAAAATTTTTATTCAAGACAAAGTTGAATAACTGGAACTACAAAAAAAAAACCCTGCACTAACATAATATGGTGATCAGAAACATGTATTTCTAAGACAAAGATTTCGAAGAAAATAATATAAGGATCAAGGAAGAATAACGTTACATAACCACCCTTACATCTTCGCTTCGTTTGTCCGTCATGGCGACTATAGCCATGCTGATGTTGACTCTCATGGAAAAACCAAGCACCATGGCAAAGAACAACAGTAACGCCTGCAGGTGTCGAACCCCATAGATCTTATCTAGAAACAATATGGAGTTTATCATTCGTCTTTTCTAAAATAACTAAAGGTGGCTTGCGTGCTTTTTGAAAGCTTTAGCGCGTCCGTAGCTCGTGATGCCCAGGTTCCGCATGCCAAATGATGGTCTACACAAACCGTAAACTCCCACCCCCTTATTACAAAACAACGTTTATCTTCAGACCCAGGTTTAAAACATGGACCCGTTATTGAATTTCAAACTTTATTCCGACTATGGTAAAGTTCCTAAACACAAAACTGACAACTTAGTACCGAACTAAGTTTGAATTTTTGTAAAAAGAACGGTATTTCAATCACTGTTACGTTCTTATTACAAAAACTGGCTCCATGGTTTAAGCCATGTCAAATATAAATCTTGTTTTGTAATAAGGCGGCCAAGGTCCATTCCAAGGTTGCCTGGAAGAGGTCGCAGAAATCTCTTCGCGATAAGGCCGTCCATTGCATGTTTTTAGTTTTTTTTTGTCATTATGTTTTATAGTGTACAATGAAGTATATATAAATAAACAAGCAACTATTGTAAATTAAATAAACATCTCAGTTTATTGGAACTTGTTGGAGCTGCATGTGATACCTACCTACACAAGGCAATGATTCTGTCTATGATATAAACTTACTGTAACACATCAGAGTCACAACTATTAACTATACAGTAAAGTTTCTGATGCATAGAAGTTTTTTGTCTACTGTTGTCTACGCTTAAATGGCTATTATTTGTACCACACCATCATTATCGGCCTTGTCACATCGACTGATTTAGTCATTTACATTTAGCCCTGCTCAAAGAGAATAAAACTATGTATTTTATAGAAAGTCCTAATAGAAGCAAAATGCATGTTACAATAAATCTGTCACAGTTAGTGGTGCTGGTAGCGCAATGACAGTAATTATGTCAATTTATTATATTTCTTTTTAACACTAGGTATGATAGTTATAGGAAAATTCAAGTAGGTTTTATTTCTTCTTGCAAATCTGTTTGCTTGAAGTACGTCATTTCCAAAAATTCAGAAAAATCCAATTAAGTAAACAATAATGGTCTCTCGAAATCTATAGTGTATAAACCACTAGCTGCGCCCCCCGGTTTCACCCGTGAATGTCTGGATCCCGTGGGAATATCGGGCTAAAATGTAGCCTTTATGTAAATCCAGGGTGTCAGCTACTTCCACACAAATTTTATTAAAATTGGTCCAGCCGTTTGAGCGTGACGAAGTAACAAACACACACACACACTCACAAACTTTCGCCTTTATAATATTAGTGTGATAAATAATTTCGTAGTACCTATGAATTTTAAGTTTGCGTGTTATTAATGTTATAATTAGAATTACATTAAAATTTTCTACAGATTTGCTCAAATTTTTTTATTTACGAAGCCTGTATAGTATACATTGTTCGAAAGTTAAAAATTACGCACACTACGAGGAACGGGCGGTAAAATAGGTACTCTCATCTAAGTACATGTTTTACGGCCCCCTTCGTTGTATAGCGCCGTGCGTATACCTTACGGTTTTTTTTTTTATTACCATAAAAATTATATAAGAATTCCACCAATTCCATCAAATTACGAGAATAAATAAGCTGAATGATCGAACCTCCTTGGAAGCGCTTTTGCTCAATCTCACTTTATTATTAAAGAGAAAATGAGACGTAAGATGTACTACTAATTTTCAGCATGTGCACGTGGCGCCATTTGCAAATTCGCGCCATTTTCTTATTAGAAATGTCAAAGATTGTTGCGACTTTCCGACTGATATTTACAAAATAATAATATGAGTTCAAGCGAGGAATCCGATATTAATATGGAATCTACTGCACCTGCTATCTTGAATCAGCCGCTAAAATCGTGAGTGGATAGTTGTATATCACGGATGACTCGAAGAAATACTCAATAATTCTCTAAGCGCCCATCGATTATGTAAGGGACTTACATCTGAACAACTTGGCATTTCAGGGACATCGCTGCCAATATATATGCATGAGCACCTTACCTTGAAGAACAAGCAATTATTTCGTGAGTGTCGAGACGCTGCCAAAAATCACAATTATAAGTTCCTGTGGGTTAAGCACGGGACCATTCTTGCTCGTGAAAAAGAAGGGGCAAGGGCTTTTGCTATTCGAACGTCGCATGATATCGCTAAAATCAAGCCTGGTTTTGCAGCGCCGATTGACAACCAGGGTGCCGCCCGCGTCGTGCAATAGCTTGTTTAACGGTTTTGTATCTGTACAGCTTTTAATATTTGCATGTTACTTTCTGATTAGTTCCCTATATACATGTGTCTATAATTATTATTCCCTTCGTAAGGCAAAATTTACAGTCGCCGATTACTGCTTTGCCTGTGTGCTTATTGACTGTGTAAACAATTTTATGCAAATAATTGCTATGAGTTTTTTGCTAGGCGAACATGTAAATGCATTAAGCGTATTTATAATTTTAATTTTAGTCAAACATTGTATCTACTGGCGGCTAGTATGTTGGGTTTGGTTGACCTATTTCATCATCATTCAGTCTTTTTTGTTTTTAGTTGGCTTGTTGATTGTGATTGCGTTAATAACTGATAATGCTTGTATGACTATTTCCTGCAGATTTCTATTCAACAATGACTGATAACTTAGTTATATATTACCAAAATTGCAGAGGGATTCGCACAAAATTACACATTCTTTATATGAATATCTTAGCCAATTGTTACGACATTATAATTCTGACTGAGACCTGGTTAACGCCCGAGATATTTAACAAAGAGTTCATTGATGAACGCTATGAGGTATGTGATCGTACGGCCACTAATAAAAGGGATGGAGGTGGTGTTCTCGTGGCGATATTGAAGGGACTGCATTCAGTTAGGATAATTCCGCGTTCATCTATGCACATAAACATTGAACAGATCCTAGTACAGTTGCCGAGCTCAGCTAGAGGTAAGTTTGAGATAATAGCGGCAGTGTATATTCCACCAAAAACACCCGAGTGCGTATATGTTGAATATTTTGACTTATTGCAGACACTTCTTGAGGACACTGCCATCGAACATTTTTATTTCTTAGGAGACTATAATTTGCCGGAGGTCGACTGGGTTGCTAGCACAGACAGTATTTCAATCTCTGCACAGATCTGTAGAGGTAATTCTCCTATAAGTAGTCACTTGAGTGTGTTTATGTCCCTCCTAAATGCTCATCAACTTAATACTATAAAAAATCTGAATGGGAGAATATTAGACTTGGTCATAAGTAATGATGATTGCACAATTTCTGCCCCCACCGATTATTTATTACAGCTTGACAACCACCATCCTCCATTCTGTGTGTTCATTTCGCTACGTTTGCCTCGTAGTTCAATGGTACGCAAGACGATAAAAAAATACAATTACTATAAGGCAAGTTATGACGAAATTAATGACGACTTAAAAGAAATTAATTGGAGAGACGCCTTGAATTACCAATCCGTTGACGAATCTCTCGACACTTTCTATAACATTATTTTTGGTATTATTAAGAAACATGTACCACTGACTACTTGCAGATCTTCTAAGTTTCCCGTGTGGTTCTCAAAACCTCTTATACACATTTATAAAAATAAGGCTAAGGCCTGGGTTAGATGGAAAATGTATCACAATGTTTCAGATTACGAGCAATTCGCACTTTACCGATCTAGAATCCAGGAAGAATCCAAAAACTGTTATAAGATGATGACATCTGATGATGAAGGAAGATGGTATTCGGAACAACGTTAAGCATTTTTGGACGTTCATTTCCAATAGAAAAAAATCTGCTGGCATTCCATCGACTATGAAGTATAACAACCAGTCAACTAGCAATCCAGAAATTATTTGTAATCTTTTTTCAGACTTTTTTAATTCGGTTTACGAATCATCCACTTCTACTAATATTCCATCCACGTATGACGACTGCTCTGAAAGCTGCACTCTGTTAAATGACATTCAGTTTACTATTGATGAAGTACTTAGTGCGCTCAAGTCATTGGATCCTTCTAAAGGGCCAGGATCGGATGGTCTTCCAGTAGTTTCATTAGACAGACAGCCATTAATCTGTGTGTACCCCTGCATATTGTTTTTAACCAATCTGTATCTCAAGGGCGGTTTCCTCAAGCATGGAAGCTTGCAAATATAACCCCTATTTATAAATCGGGACCTAAGGATGATGTCGTGAATTATCGTCCTATATCAATACTGTCAGCTTTGTCGAAAGTTTTCGAGAGACTAGTTCATGATAAAGTATACCCTCTACTGCACAATACTATCATTCAACAACAACATGGATTCGTCAAAAGAAGGTCAACTACAACCAACATGGTAACTTTTGTGGACTACTTGTTCAACAACATGGACTCTCGTATTCAAGTTGATACTATATATACCGATTTCCGGAAAGCTTTTGACAAGGTCGATCATCAGCTTCTCTTGCAAAAGATTGCATTCAATGGTATACGTGGTGATCTTCTAAGATGGTTCTCTTCTTACGTTTTTAATAGGACTTATGGGTTGTGATAAATGGTTTCATTTCCAGCACCCTAGGTGTTACTTCGGGAGTGCCTCAGGGCTCCATTCTAGGACCTCTTTTATTCATCATATTTATTAATGACATCAATACATGTTTTCAAAATTCAAAATTATTGCTATACGCAGACGATCTCAAAATTTTTAGGCCTGTAAAAAATGTGCACGATTCTCTACTCTTACAGGAAGACCTAGACAGGTTCTCTGCATACTGTTCAATTAATAAACTACAACTTAGCTTATCTAAATGTTGCTGTATCAGTTTTACTAAAAACAAAAATATTATCACGCACCCTTATTCTTTAAATAATGTAATTTTAACAAGGGAAACACTAGTGCGCGATCTTGGAGTTCTATTGGATAATAAATTACATCTTGACGTTCATATTAGTAAAATTATAAATAATGCCTTCCGTATGTACGGTTTTGTAATGAGATCAGCCACAGAATTTGTCCGCCCGTATACATATTTATATCTTTACAAATCGTTAATCAGGTCCCAGTTAGAATACGCTGTCGCGGTATGGAATCCTTTCTACAGTAAATACTCAGATGCGATTGAAAAAGTTCAAAGTAAGTTTTTGAAAGCCATGCACTTCCGTTGTTTTCGCAATTATGCATCTTATAGTGATCTTCTGAATAGGTATAAGCTACATAATCTTAAAGCCAGACGTATTATTTTAGAGACAATGTTTTTATTTGATATATGTAATAACACAAGTGATTGTATGGATATCACTAATAAGATTAGCTACGTAGTACCTAGAACAACCATAAGCCGTGGGGTGCGCGCACGACCTGTATTTGCAGTATCTTCTAGTCGTACGAACGCAGGCTTGCGAGCACCCCTACGGCGTCTTACTGGTCAATATAATAATCTCTTTCAGAATATTGACATCTTCGCTTTGCCAACTGATAAATTTAGAGGCCTTGTTCGTGGAACTATGTTGGATATTGCTCCGTAATATTTTTAACTCTTATTCTATATATTTGTAATTTCTTGTTTTATTTTTTTATTTGCATGCCTTTTTAGTGTTTAGTTTTATCCTTAACAGCATAATTTAATTGTACATACTAATTGTAAGAGCATATCGCATTAGTTTTATAATTTGTTTTTATAATATGTGGAAAATGTCGTGGGTTATACATTTACTCACTCTACAGCTCAAATTTCATGTAATAAATAATGTGTAACTGTTTATTTTCCCAAATAAATAAAATAAAAAATAAAATAAAATAAAATTCTCGCGCAGATTTATGATTTTAGTGACTTTTAAATCTGTTATTACGCCTTCATATAATGCAAATAAGCTATGCAAAAAAAAATATGTTAAACTAGAACGCATACACATCAATTCTATATCTGAATATTGAAGTATTGTAGTAAAATACTTAATGAAATAAATTCAGGAAGTAATGTCTAACCAAAGCGTCAAAAACGATATAAATTTCAAACTACTTAAGATATTTGTATGAAAAGACTGTTTTATTATCTATAACTCTATCTGTGATTTTTTTTAAATATTCATATTTTCGTTACTAAAAATAAATATTCCCTATGACAGTTAATGGCTGCGCGGTGTGAGCGCGACGCGCATTTGTATGGCAAAGGTCAACGGCGATTATCTGATCCTTAAAATGTTTTGTCTCGCAAATGTGTTGAAAAAAGTTGTATGACACACGCGCGGAAATTGGTATTTACAAACTCGTGACTATGGTAAGCCCTCGACTTCGTCTCGGGATTACAATCGTCTACTCGTTTGTAAAAACCAACTTACCGCACTAATATCATAAATAACTATTCCACGCTTAACGACAGCCGATTTGAACCGACTTCGTTGGGTTTTAAAGTAACAAAACATCATAATTTTGAATGAAAGAGTAATAGAGGAAGTAGTATTAATAAAGGAGACATTGATTTGATAACACAATATATTTATAAGTATTTACAAAATTTACAAATGCATAACGTTAAGTATTTCGTTTTTTCCTTAAACTACTTTCTCAGCCTTCTTTTCTTCCCCTGAAATGTAAAAAGAATAACGTTATCGAGAAGAATAAGATTATTTAAATCCATGTGCATGAGCTTTTCGAGAAGATCAAAATGAGGTGACGATTGCAAGTTGAGTCATAGGTATGTTTACTTAGAGTACTTTCAATACCAAAGATAAAAGTAATTAGATAATCAAATACCTATGTCCAACCGATGAACAGTTAGCATACCCGGTGATTTCCAATTATTACAACAAGTTGTTATTTAAAGTTTTTTTGTTTTAACTGCTTCGGTGGTGTCATTTATATTTCTATGGGTGGTCGCAAGCCTACTGCTGAGCTTCAGGTCTTGGATCATGGGTGTTGAGGTCGAGCGAAGTATTATTGGGTATTTCCATCAGAAATTGTCAGAGCGGACCCTGGTTTTGTGCCCGGTAAGTGCAATATTACGTGGCACTTAAACGTAACTGACGAAATGAATTCGCCGGTGTAGTATACTACTAGGTACTCTTCTGCCTAACCTTTCGGAGTACGGAGGGGTGATGTTATGTAATGTGTTTATAATTCAAGTCCATTCAAACCTGAAGTAACTTCTTTGGATTCTGGTTCGTTCCAAGACTGTCGTTCACTGGTGCCGAAGATGACGAAGAATGTGTTGGTGACGATGTAGATGGCAGAAGCCACGTAGAATACTTGACGCCATTGACCCGGGTCACTCTGCAACAGTTCAAAATATTAGAATTTTTGATATTGTAACTTTAAAGATAAACTTAAACTCAAACTCAAAGCATTTATTTCAAATAAACCAATTACAGGCACTTTTAATTGTCAACGGGTCGGTCAGTCAGAGAGATGAAGCTAGTTGCCCATCCTAAAGCGTAGTAGGTTCCTATGGAGAAGAACACGCAAGAAACTCCAAGATAAAATAAATGCTGTGAGATCGTATGATATAACGGATAAACTGACCAATTGCAACTTTTAATCATAGTCATGAAAAATCTATAAAAAAGGGCAACTTAATCATTCTTCTTATAGAAGTAAAACTAGGCGTATCATAATAATGCGCCGAAAATGTAGGCTAATAGTTTGATTTTTAAAGTGTTTGGATGATAAGACACGTATTCAACCTGCCAGGCTCGTAAATATACTCGTAAACGATGAAACACTTATTTGTAGGGTTCATGCCTCAAAATAAAAAAAACAGAAATGCCAAAACCCTTATAGGATCACTCGTGTGTCTGTCTGTCCGTCTGTCACAGCCAATTTGCTCCGAATCTACTGTACCGATTAAATTGGAATTTGGTACGCAAATGAATTTCTGTGACCCAAACACGAAAGTGAAATTCACCGGCTGTTTATACACTCACAAGACCGCAGCTTTTTTGAAGTAAAACTTCTTATGCTAGCGTTATGCGAACGGTGATTTCTGTTTTACTTCAGCCGTGTGGTGCAAAGCACACTCGATTTTATTTTATTTACGTTGCACTTCCGTTTAGGGGGGGGGGGCATTAAAAAAGGTTTGTGAACTGTACCGCGTGACTTAACAAATAAAAGGGCTTGTTGTAAGGATTTCAGGTCTATGATCTTAAAATAACACATGGTAAATCTCTGAATATTGTGCGTACAAACTTACATTTGTAGCTGAGATGTATGAGGGAACATATTTTTCAACTACAATGTTAAGTTTGTTCCTGAGATAAATATTCATCCCAACTACGGAACCCTTCATTGTGCGTGGTTCGACACGCACTTGGCCGGTTTTTTATATCAGTGGTCAACATAATGGAATCTGCCATCACCTGTGTCAATGATCTTAGCAAAAATGTTTTTTCTTACTTTAAAAATAATTTTATTTTTAAAACGGTGAAGGAAAACAGGGTGAACAAACCAGCGTGTTATAGAACCACACATTCGAGGACATGTGACATCCACACACCTCACACATCTCACAGAGAGGAGGCATGTGTCCCAGCAGTGGGAACATTAAAGGTTGATTATTCTTCTTACCTCATCCTGCAGTATAAGTCCAGCGACTAAAGGAGCGATGATGGACACAATGTTGGCGAAGAAATTGGTGATACCCATCATGGTGCCCGCGAAGTTCGGAGCCATGTCGATGTGGACCAGCTGTTGGAAATCAATTTATATTAGCTAAAGACTTTCAGCTGATTTTGTTGGTGACTGTCAATATCTAAGAACGAATTTTACTAAAATAAACTCAAAAAACTCAAACTCAAAGCATTTGTTTCAAATAAACCTATTACAGGCACTTTTGAATTGTCAAGGGGTCGGTCAGTCCGAGATGAAGCTAGTTACCCATTCCAAAGCGTAGTAGGTTCCTATGGAGAAGAACGGGCACTCTTTTAAATCAAAATATTGTTACATAGTATTGGTTACATAATTTATGTTGAAATTATACACGTGAGAACAATGTAGAAAGACGTGCACGTTAAAAGCGTCCGTAATAAAAATATAAAAATCAACTAAAATACTAAATTAAAATAAGCCGTGGCAGCTAAGAAATGACCAGTCCCTACTGACGGCGCCCGTTCACGTACATGACGCATGGATCAGCACCATTTAGCTCAACCATTTTGAAGGGAACTTAATGATCCAACACATACGCCACCATCAGCTAGACATTTTAGTGAGCATGACACTCTCAGCCGCCAGGGCACATTCAACTCAATAAAAGACGTACTCAGAAAATGGTAGGTACATATAGTGCTCACACATGTGCTATGCAATTAAACAATACTAAGTGATTGAATTTATACAATTTAAAGATAGTATTTACAATCTTCAGCAGCTCCAACAATATTTTTGAATGCTATTCAATTAGTTTATGCGCCCTTGTGGAGCAGGACCCCCAAATTATAATATGCTTGGCTACATAGTGTGCGTTTTATACAAGATTTAAATTTCGTTTCATTTAGTTGGATTATGTGGGGAGGTATTTTATTGTAACATTTTAAACAGTACCCCATGAAGGATGAGTATACTTTAGCCAGTCTGAAACCTTGTTTGAACTAATTGGTCCCTATTTCTAGTCCCATAATTGTGTCTTTCACCTCTTTTACTGAAACTATTTAGATTTTTCCTTACGTACATGATGTTTTCATAAATATATTGACAAGTCATGATGTTCATATCTTTAAACAGTTCCCTTAGAGAATCGCGCATGCGGAAGCCATATATTGCTCTGATGGCTCTTTTGCAATAAAAATAGACTCGATATCTGCAGCCCGTCTCCATGGTAAAATACCGTAAGACATAATACTATGAAAGTAACTGAAATAGATTAGCCTCGCGGTATCTACATTATTGAATTGACGGATTTTTCTCACAGCGTACGCTGCTAAACTTAGCCGTCCTGCAAGAGATGTTAAATGAGGACCCCATTGCAGCCTTGAATCGAGCGTGATCCCAAAGAAAACAGTTTTATCGACGAATTCAAGTTTCTCTTTATTCAATACTATGTCACAATCACTACTTTTAACATTCGGTAAAGCAAATCTTATGCATTTAGTTTTTTCCCATTTAATACTAAATTATTAGCAGTGAACCAATTTTGGACCTGCAGTAGGGCGTTATTGACGTCGTCAAGATTTGATGCCCGTCTATTTATCTTAAAGATTAAGGAAGTGTCGTCAGCAAATAACACAATTTGTGGTTGGTCTTTGAATAAATGGGGTAAATCATTAATATATACTAAAAAGAGGAAAGGGCCCAATATCGAGCCTTGTGGAACACCCATTTTTACTTTCAAACCGAGTCAATTTAGACCATTTATTGTAACTTGCTGTTGTCTATCATTTAAGTAAGATTTTAATATGAAACTGAACGCGAACAGCAGCCTTAAACCGCGTTCATGAGCTGTCAGTGTCATCATTGTTGTGGAATACTGACAGCTGTTGAACGTGGTTTTGATGCGCTGATCGCGTTCGATTTCATTGGAGAAATTCGCAATTAGGTTGGTTTTTGACTTACTCTTAGTTTTTGCGTAATTTTCAATTTTCAGTCTGAGTGACGAAAAAAGCTCTTTAACATAATTGCTTCATACTTTATGAAAGTATGAAGCTTCCAGCCAGAAATCCAACAATTGGAAAACGACTAGAAGAGTTACATAAAATTATTGAAATACTGAATGTAGATAAGACAAAAACATAAAGAATGGTCCTTACCAAATATCCAGTCATATGTCCAGCATTCAGTCCAACCACGACGGTGAGCACGGCGACCGCCATGACGACGTCACCGGGGGGAACATAGCTCAACGCTATGAGAGCTAACGCGGGACCGTACTCACCTGGGGACATTTTATATAAGACTTACATTTTCAAACATACATACATAAACTCACGCCTTTTTCCCATGCGGGTAGGCAGAAACTACAGACAGCTACATGCTACAATCCTCATATACTCCTTTTGCTTACGCATACTACATTTGCATACACGCACGCCTATTGTGAGTACTACGCACCTGACCTTGTTGAAGAATCTAGGCAGATTTTTTTGTTATATTTTGTAAATACGTTGTTAGTGTAGTAGTTGTGTGGCGACATTTTACATCGCCACAAGCGAACTATACGCATCACACTGACGTCACGCAAAATCCTGCATAGCGTAAGCAGTTTACCGCGCGACTGGCATATATACAACGTCCCGACATCAACCGTCGGGCAGGTGCCCACCAGACACAACACCCGTCTGGTCCATATTTACACCCTGTTCCTCATACCTCTAAACTGGATTTTCAGTAACACCCTGGTGTTTTGTATTTATACCCGGTTTAGGCTAGTCCCTAAGACATACTATGTGAAATGAGAGTGTACTATTTAATTATACATCTCAGCCTAACCCTTCGGAGCCTTCTGATGTGTAGAAATTGTTTTGGCTTTATTTTTGTCAAACAGTGAAGATCAAAATAATGATGGTAATAAAATTGTGATACTTACCAATAGAACTGGAAAGTTTTCTGCACATGCTAATGCTGAGCCACTTCTTCACGATGAAGTAATCTGATAAGAATCCGAAGGGGAAGCTTAACAAGTACATCGCCAAGTACGGAAGTGCTGACATTAGACCATTCTGTGAACATTAGAAAAGGAACACTTACTTAACTCCACCGAAATCATTTTTCTCGTGTGTCCGGTGCTCGCAAGCGGTACTGATGAGCACGAATGAGGTCCTGGATTCGATTCGCAGGTTGGACAAAGATTTATTGGGTTTTTCCGTCAAGGATTTCTCCGTAGTAACCTGAAATCTGGATTTGTGCCTGGTTCGATGGCAATAGGCTCGCCCTCTATGACGCAGGACTTAACGACAACTGGCGAAATATGGTAGATGTGTATTATACGTACACCCTTTACCTAACCTTTTGGGGATTACAAGCGTGATGTTACATTATAATATATGTATATGTTAATAATGTTTTTAAGAGATAAGTTGATGGATACTATCATCTCAGTGCCAACATCAGCACTCACGGCTCCAGTAGCCGCCAATGGTATCATCATCATCCACATCGGTACCCTTGTGTCACCCACTGCCGAGTATAGGCCTCCTCCCTTTTGTGCCATGCTTCCCCGGTCTGGCCAATAGTATATTGATGATCAATTATTTTTTATTTCCTAATAACATAACATAACATTACTCCTGTAATTCCAGAAGGGTTAGTGAGTACATAAAGTACACCCACATTTCACCAGTTATGTTTAAGTCTATTTCCATCAACTGGACACGAATCCAGACTCCGGGCTGCTACTATATTATTTCATAATGTACAGTCAGTGACCAGCATATCTCGACCCCTCTTCCATTCCTCTTCGTTATAAGCGGGGTCATTACTTTAAAAGGCATCCAACTGAGGTTGCAGTGGGTACCATCGCATATTGGATTGTGGGGCAACGAAGAGGCTGACACGTTGGCGAAATTAGCTGCTAGGAATGGAAAAGAAATAAATATTAAATTAGACTATTCAGAATTTTTACCAAAATTTAAAAATATATGCCATGATTATTGGAGAGAATATTTTAATAAACGGTCATTAGAGAAGGGTTTATGGTATAAAACCATACAGGGTGAACCTCTTCGCGTGCCCTGGTTTATGAGTAGTGATATTAGTAGAAAACTGATTGTTACTGCTCTTAGACTTAGATCTGGACACATCCCATGCAAAAAATTTGCCTTCATGATGAAGAAAGTCGCTTCACCCAATTGTGAGGAGTGTGGAGTTGTAGAGGACCTACAACATTTATTGATGGAATGTGTCCAATATGAGTCCAGTAGGAATAATTTTGTAAGGTCCCTGAATTTGAACAAAACTGATGTAGGCATGTTCCATACAATTCTATCCCAACCAAATGGCGACGATGCGAAGGGTTTGTTCAAATTCATGGCCCACGTGTTGTGAAGTGCCTACTATTGTTTAGGATACGATGGGACTGACATACGCTATGCGTAAAAGCCCTTTTAAATAAATAAAGAAAAAAAAAAAAAAAGCGGGTTCAGGTAATGCAAAGCACTGACCGTACTCACTATACATGCATAATATTACATTGTCAATTATGTATACATCCTTATGAATTGTAATACTAGTTTGTTTCGTATGATTTTGTCCCGACACCAATAACTTAAGTACTAGAACCGACAAAATGTATTGTACACTTACCGTCACAACTAAGTACCCAGAGCAACATTTTCATACAAACGAGGTAATTTCGAAGCCTCGGATCTCCGTCAGGTAACGATTCGGATGAGATCTAATAGCAGCTCTCCAGAGTATGGATGAAGCGGGTCTAGAGCGCCTAAGGTACATAACTGATTAGACAGGCCATTCACACCAGAGAGTAGGGTTCTGAGTGTTCCGATTTCTATACATTTTGAAGCAATTTTTGAGGTTTTTTTTATCATCGACAACTCCGGTATGAAGTGTCGGTTTGATCAGTTGGGTGCCTTAGGCGCTCTAGACCTCCTTCATCCGTACTCTGGAATGCTGCTATCAGATCTCATCCAAATCGTTACCTGACGGAGAACAGAGTCTTTGAAATGACCTCGTTTGTATGAAAATGTTGCTCGGGCTACTTAATTTTGACGGTAAAGTATATTTTTCCTTTAAAAAAAATCTAATCTGCCACGTCAGATCTAAGAAACAGATTCTTACCCAATCGAAAATGTCTGTTATACCATATCCGACGTATGTGTCATTTTTACCAGATTTTCCATTAATTTTGTGAATCCAATAAATTAGATTACTGAACATTAAGATACTTGACACGTTCATTCCAAAATTCATAATCATATCCCTTATGAATATGATAACAATTTTATTGTACACATTAACTAACAGCTCTGCTGGTAAGATGCGTATTTGTTGATAGGGCTTGTCGATTTGCAATTTCGCTAGCAAATTTAATTTTACCCTGTATTTTTGATTTTGTGCTCACCGCTTTAATATCAACTCCAAGCACTTGCTTCATGTACGACGGTATCTCAGTCATGAGCGTCCAGAAGCCCCAGTTGTGACCACAGTGGACCACGATCAGCGAGATGAACGACAAGTTCGTGGCTAGCTTCTTCCAAGGAGTTGGCAGTCTCTGAAAGAAAAAAGGCGAAGAAACATGAGCATTCATCACTAAACCGAGATCTGGACGTGTTACAATAATTTTGTAGGTTTTCAGTATAAATATAAATCTAATCGGTTATCGCTGAACCTGCTCTAGACCCTTGTAGACCGTTCCTAAAGCCAGATGTTCTGGATAATTTATCTACCTGATGATAACCAAACGAGGTGTTAACTGTCGATTGGAAGATTTAGAGAGATGTGGGTTACCTAGCTATCCGATGCTATTGGTTTTCGGAATAAACAGATTTATTGTGACTGTTATGTTTCTTACAGTGTGACTGTCTGTCATGTACACACGGCTACACATCAAGCTATACTTTTCCAGTATAAGCTGATCTCGTATTGTGTAGGATTTCCGTACAATGAGAGGTCAGCGTATACTGGAAATGTATAGCTTGATGTGTAGCCGTGTGTACGTATAGTGTATTATCTATGGTCATGTACTCCTAATTAATTACAAAATATTATATTTATTTTAATAAACTATTATTATGATTGACATAAATGTACTTATTCTGACACTTTTTATTCTGATTGATACTTTAATATAAGTACCTACTTTATAAAATTATTTGACATTTATTTAAAATGTTACTAAGCTTACTAAGGCTATTAGTCTTTATTTTTTTTTGTAATTCAAATGATTTGACATTTATATTTATACGGTATCAATAGAATTTCTGTTTAATTTTGGAATTGAATATTATTTACATGCCCATGAGACGGTAGAATATGAAGGACTACTTTTTAAGAAAACATTTATGTACCAATTACCCATGTTTGCAAAAATAAATGATTTGATTTGATTTAAAATACGGACCTCTTACAAACACATTAAATCTCTATTTTATGGTCTTACAGCTCGACATGTTACCATAATTAATAACAAAATGTCTTGTTTCTTTGGAATTGTAAAACAATGTTGAAACTCTTAGCAAAAACCATTCCATTTATATTATAAGGGACGCAAACTGGCCCTTTCAACGAATTCTAGGAACTAATGGAAGCGCATAATGTGAGTGTCAACATCTGGTTGCCATAGGCCCAAGGAATTAAAACGAGCCCTTGAAACAATTTGAGAAATTATAAAAAATGCAGCAACAAACTTATTCTCCGTAATCGTTTAGGATGTGAAAAAGAAGTTCTCGTGGATTGAAAGTGATTTAAGGGATCGAGATAGTTGCTTTAAGACGACTAGAGATTAAGGACGTTTTAGTTTAGGGTAGTTAACTTAGGCTAATTGCGTAACACACTCAGTAGAAATCGGTTTCAAATTGACAGTTCAAGAAAATTCATTGCGTTATTTATTTATTTATTAAAACTTTATGCACAAGTAAAATACACTGTACGAAGGCGGACTTAATGCCTGAGGCATTTTCTACCAGTCAACCTTCTTCCTCAACGTTCCGTCGTCTTTGATTTACCTACGTTGTTGAGCAGACAAATTTTTCTAACATTATGAATCAATGGATTACACATATACTTCAAAATCACTCAGTTTCTGATTCAAATTGTGTTACGCAATTAGCCCGCTGGCCCGGGTCGACGGCGCGTTGTGTTCCATGCGCGCCTTATCAGATGTCAGCACAAACTGTTGTCAACAGTTTGTCCGAAAGGGATATCGTGGCCCTGGCACACAGGCAACGGAAGGAACACGGGTGGTGTTTAGTCGGTAAAAGTTTCACACGCCCTCGCACTCCGCTCAGAGCGGGAGAAGTTATTTGATAATTTCTAAACCAAAAAATAAAGGGGATTTAAATTAGAATTTCGGTTTTAAGTATTCAAATATCTGATCATGCTTTGAACAGATTATAGTGCAAAACTTTGGTCTCCGGTGTTACGTGAATAGACAAGACTGTATTAACTAACCTTCTGCTCTCCAATTTGTCCAAGCGACGTCTGAATGTACAGTCTTTCTGCATTCCCGATCATCTTGGACCGCTGCGGGGAGTCAGACCCCAGGAACACATAGAACATCACCCAGATGGCGCCGAGGGCTCCGTTCGCATAGAAGATGGCTGGCCAGCCCCAGTAGTCCGCTATGAACCCTGATACCATCATTTGTATCGCTGTTCCAAGCAAAGCACCTATAAATGATAAGGAAGGTTGAAGATACATGCGTATAATTACGATCGTTTTATTCGTACATTATTTTGTCTGTATACTTCTATTTATGCCGTAAATCAACCTTGCTGTGTTGGGTGATTGCCAATTTGAAGAAGTTTCCGGTTGAATTGCAAGCACATACGGCTTTTTTGCTGATATCTCAGCTGGGAACACACCCCGATTGTAAAAAAGTATGTTGCAAGCATCTTTTATACCACTTACGTACCATATATACGGGCTGCCGTAGATGATTGATACAAAAAAAATACAAATTCTTTTCTAACATTCAATGTCAGACTTTTTCAAACTTTCTTTATCATCATCATCATTTCAGCCGAAAGACATCCACTGCAGGACATAGGCCTCCCCCAAGCACCTCTACTTCGACCGGTTCTCTGCTTCCCGCATCTAGCGGATACCTGCAGCCTTCACAAGGTCATCGGTCCACCTTGTGGGAGGCCTTCCAACCTCCAGAACCTTTCGGCCCCATCGGCCACCAGTTCTGTGAGCACTTTCTTCATATTCAATCTTACTGTTGCTGGCTTAACTCAAATTAAAATGTGTCTTTAATACCTATCTAAAACAACCGTTTATCTGCTTGACTCTAACAAAAATTATCACTTTAAAGTTTAATATTACGCAAACGGATCCGTGAATCCAAAAATGGTTTTCCCATACCTGCAATATTTTTGAACAGAGTATCCTAACTGTACTCCATACCATGGCAAACACAAGAAAAAAAATCACCCTCTCTTTAGGTACAATTTTTTTTTCAAGTATTTATTTTACCACTTTTTGGGCGTGAGTAATATGCATATCGATGCCAAATTACAGCTTTCTAGTACTAAGAGTCTCTGAGCTAAGCCATAGACAGACAGACGGTAATGGTGAATGTATAAAGGTTTCTTGTTGACCACGGAACCCTAAAAAGATACCAGTTTCCTAAAATCTATAAATACCGAATATAGGCGAACTGAAAGGCTACTTTGAAAAGGTCGCTTAATTTCCATAACCGTACCTCCATATATCAGGGTCCCGAGCCGGCTCTTCTCCTGTACTGGAACCCATTTGCCTATCAGATTGTGCATCGCTGGGTATAGGCAGGCTTGAGACAAACCTTGAAGGACACGACAGGCACACAGTAGTTGCCAGCCTCCCTGAAATAATAATGATTTGTGTTAAGGTCACTTTATGACAGTTTCCACGAACACTTGGCACCGTTGAATTTGATGGACTAAAAGTGTGCTGCTGAATTTTCAACGTTCGGCTTAGCGACGAAAATTGAAAACCCAACAGCACACTTTAGGCATTATTTTAGGTGTCGCTCAGAGTAAGTGAAAATGGTCATTGGACTCAAAATCAAACGAACAAATGCAGTTTATATCCCCACTCTACTAAATGTTGGTGTAACAGGGATATAGGATTCTTTCATTGATCTACCCAAGTCAAATGCAAAGAAAATAATGCCCTTGCTCTTGTTTTGGGGCCCACACTACATGGGGAAAGATTTGCTACAAAAAATCGGCCAAAAACCCACAATAAAGAGACCATTTTGCAACGTTTATATATTAATAGACTTGGCCATCTGGTTCTATGTTCAGACTTTTTACTCATCATTTCTGTGTCACTGCTTTATGCCTAGGTACAATCAGGGAAATTAATTGTTGATCAAATAAAACTACTACCTAAAATTGCCGTGTTATAACATTTCATACAAAGAATCAAAGAATTACAGTTGTGATTAGAATACCAACACGGACAATTTAGGCTGGCAGTGATAAACTATTAATTTCCCTGACTTTAGATGAGGTAAAAATTTACCCACTTAAAAGGTATTTATAAAGCAGAGGTGAGTAGAAACGCCGGGACGCCCTAGAAGGACATCATCATTTTAGCCGCTAAAGAAATTATAGAATCTTTTAAAGACCTTGATATAAAAAAAACTGCGGACCTTTGGGGGTTATCAGTACATACCATGTCTTCAATAATTAATGTTATTTCACCCTTTTTAGCAATTGTTTTTAATTCTTGTATTGCATCTGGTGTATTTCCTGATCTGATGAAACTTAGCAAAGTGATTCCTCTGTTCAAATCTGGCAGCACAACTGATCCTACGAATTTTCGGCCTATTTCGATATTACCTACATTGAGCAAAATCTTTGAAAAATTAATTTTGAAACAAATGTTAGGACATTTTAATAAACATAATCTACTACATCTGAAACAGTTTGGTTTTACTAAGGGTCGTTCAACTACAGACGCGGGCGTGGAATTACTGAAGAGCATATTCGAGGCCTGGGAGGAGTCGCGGGATGCTCTTGGCATTTTCTGCGACTTGTCTAAGGCCTTCGATTGCGTTCATCATGATACACTCATCAGAAAACTGCACCATTATGGTTTGAGGGACAGTGCTCTCGACCTTCTGACTTCTTATCTGAACAACAGAATTCAGAGGGTTGATGTTAATGGCAAGAGATCTGCAGGATCTGCGGTCACTATGGGCGTTCCGCAGGGTTCAATTCTAGGTCCATTCTTGTTTCTAATTTATATAAATGACTTACCTTTTCACATAAGGGATAATCACAAGATTGTATTATTCGCAGATGACACTTCACTCATTTTTAAAATCAAACGTCAGCTAGTCAATTTTGAACATGTTAACGATGCACTCTCTAAAGTTGTCCATTGGTTTAATGTAAATAATCTTATCCTGAACGAGAAAAAGACTAAACTCATTAAATTTTCAATGCCAAATGTCAGGCAGCTAACTACTAATGTTCAACTTAATGGAATAGAGTTGGACCCTGTTGAGTCGACAGTTTTTCTTGGAATAACTATTGACGGTAAATTACAATGGGGCCCACACGTAGAAAAATTGTCAGGAAGGCTTAGTTCGGCCGCATATGCTGTTAAAAAAATTAGACAGATTACTGATGTAGATACTGCCAGAATTGTTTATTTTAGTTATTTTCATAGTCGTATGGGATCCTTCTCTGGGGAACATGTGCGGACATTAATAATATCTTTATTTTACAGAAAAGGGCTGTTCGAGCCATTTACAATCTAGGTCCAAGAGATTCACTTCCTGAAATATTCAAAGAAATGGATATTCTGACTGTAGCCTCTCAATATATACTTGAAAATCTATTATATGTACACAAAAATAAATCAAATTTTAAGAAAATGTCCGATATTCATAGTTTAAATACCAGGAATAAACACAATCTTGCTGTACATCGCACTCGCCTCCACAGAGTAGGCAACTCTTTCATGGGTCAATGTATACGCTTTTACAACCAACTTCCTACTGACATTCGGAACTTACCCATTAAACGATTTAAAATCTGTATTAAAACTAAACTTTGTAAAAAAGGGTACTATAAGATTTCTGATTATTTAGAGGACAAAAAAGCTTGGGATTGAGCTGCTCGCTCTGCTAGCCTTGTGATAAAACTTGACATTTTAATTATTATGCATGATTTTATATACATATTGACATTGCAGAATATTGTGTACAATTTTACATGAATGTTTACTTTGAAAAGTATTATATTTACTGCTTTAATTTATTGTGAATGTGAGCACTATGTGGGTCATTTTTTTTTTTCTTTAAATGTTTTCCTTTCTTTTCTCAGTTAAGTTTTAATGATGGTCTGACATTTTGAGCGCTTTATGCGGCCTACCCAAATGTCCTTTTTTTGGTACTGTTCGTCGAGTCGTTGAGCTCCTTAAGTTTTGAGTTGAGCTGCACGATTACTGACAAATGCTTACACTGATTGGTCAGGTCCGCTCAAATTTGCGTGGTTCTTTCCTCAAAAAACCATTTCAGACACGGATCTACATGGTCCTCACATATCTGACCAAGATTATGTCTGGACTTTAAAAGAGACTTTGACCCCTGAGTTTGTTTCGCCATTTCTTCTCAGGGGTAGTCAGATAGGAAATGTTGGCTACATCTAGATTTTTTTTTTTTTTATATGACGTGTAAAAGTGATTTTAATATCCTATTTACAGAATAAACGATTTCATTTCATTTCATTTCAGCCGAAAGATGCCACTGCTGGACATAGGCCTCCCACAAAAAGGGGGGATTTGCCATAATCACCACGCTTGGCAGGCGGGTTGGCGATCACAGAATGGTTTTAAAAATGCCTAGAGAACGCTGCGGCCCATTCTCTAGAAAGTCCCTTAGTTGCCTTTTACGACACCCACGGGAACAAATGGGATGGCGCTATTCTTTACGTCTGGCACCAAACGGAACAGAAGTATGGCGTAGAACGACATAATAGTAACCAAATTGGTGACGTTCTTCAGAAAGGCCAGGTGCGTAGTACTCGCAACCGGCGTACATGTATGATCAGATGTATGAACGGAGGAGCGTAGCAAGTGGCGTTCTATAGTTTCTGCCTACCTACATGTGAAGAAGGCGTGAGTTTATGTATGTATATCACATAAAATAAAATTTATTTAAAAACATAACATCATACGTAACATCACGCCTTGTTTCCCCGGAAGGTTAGGCAGAGGTGTACCTATAGTACATCCACAGGTCGCCAGTTATGTTTAAGTCCCTGGTAATAGGGGGGGGGGGGAGGGGGGGAGTTAAAAACAACCTTAATAAACTAAAAAGTACGTAAACAGAACATTCATATTTTCTTAAAAGCTTGAGGCTTATCTATATGTGTTATGCCTCAAGCTTTTAAGAAAATATTAATGTTCTGTTTACGTACTTTTTATTTAAAAAAAAGTCAGACAAAGAGATAAGCCAAAGTCAAAAATGTGACTTTAAGTCGGGTAAGTCAAAAAAGGAAACTATGGAAGTTATAAAACGACCGTATATTCGACCGATACTTAGGTTTAACGCTTCGGAGTAGACCCCCTGGTTTTGTTGTCACGCACGAGTTTCACAAAATTGAGCATGAACTTAGCCTGATTTCATTAAGGATCTGAGTTATTTTGTAATGCATTGTTAATCCATTTTCTCTCCTTCCGTATTAGGATTACGAAAAAAAGTATTATTATCATTACTTCATCTTTCATACTCACATAATAAGCTCCGAGAGGTATCAACAGCGAGACAGCCGAGTTGACAGCGATGCAAATCGTGAGGAGGATCTTGCCGCCGAACCGCGCAGCGATCTCTCCGCTTGGGATCTGTAGCACCACGTACCCCCAGAAGAAGGAGGACAGGATCACGGACTGGATCTGCATGGACCAGTCGAATGACTGAAAGAGAGAGATGATGTTATTACTTCGGTTTAAGAACCAAATCTAAATAGAACATACATGGTTCACATTTATGAGTTACCAAGGTTTAGGTGGTAACTTCTTTTATCGCCATTGTTGTCTCAACGTCTTCTATAGAATGTATCACTGTCTGTTCATTGAAAACAATCAATCCGCGCAGCCTTTTCCCAAATATGTTGGAGTCGGCTTCCAGTTTAACTTTTAGAGGCATGAGGAACAGGGTGTTCTCACTCATCCTCTATAGAAAAGGGAGGATCCTCCAACCACACGGGTGTTGTGTCTGGTGGGCAATTGCCCGACGGTTCATGTCGGGACGTTGTATATATGCTGGTCGCGCGGTAAACTCTGCTTGCACGATGCAGGATTTTGCGTGACGTCAGTGTGACGCGTAGTTCGCATGTTGCGATGTTGATGCCGCTACAAACTGGATGCAGCTGAATACCAGTACCTGCCTTACATTGAGCGACTGCCTATCTGACCTCCACAACCCATTGACTGGGAAACACCATACTCCTGAATAAGACTGATTGTCAGACTCCCCGTAACGACTGTCAAAGATCACCAATGACAGCCGGGACCAACTTTACGTGCTTTCTGAGGCATACGGTACACAGAGTGGGCTCAATATGTGATGGATGGTCACCCATCCACAAACCGACAAACAACCGCAAAAGTAGATTGAAAGTAACTTAACCTTCGATCGGCCATGCGGCTGTTATCGAGTCATTGAAAACAAACACCGTCAATACTTGAATCTTAATCTTTATCACATCAATGTCAGATACAAATCAATTCTTATCTACCCGTTAGACATTTTTATCTTCCCCTTATTACAGTGTTTGAACGATCTGCACTTATCTCTGACTTATCCATAATAATGTATCTTAAATGCCATAAGGCAACGATTGTATTTTCTTTGAAGTTTCTCAAATATAAATAAATTGTGTAGAGCCGCATGTTCTCATCAAACAATTTTTTACATCTTTAGGCGACCTTCTTTCAAATGAGTTTTGATTAAATTTAAAGTCTGTTAGACCTGTGCTGAGTTGGGTATGTAGAAGAGCATTGAATAAAGCCATAAAGCCTCATTGATACGATGAGAGTTTCTTGCCTTTTTTTTTTTTTTACTTCGTGGGAAATTATCAAATAACTTCTCCCGCTCTGGGCTGAGCGGGAGGGCGTGTCAGACTTTTACTGACTAAAACCCACCCGTGTTCCTTCCGTTGCCTGTGTGCCAGGGCCACGATATCCCTTTCGGACAAACTCGCAACCCTGGCAGGCATTGGCCCTAACGGACCCCGTCAGTTGGTGCTGACATCTCTTTAAGGCGCGTGGTATTGGGTATGTAGTTGGGTACATACCCAACTACATACCCAATACCACGTGCCTTAAATTAATTCAATTCAATGCTCTTCTACATAGAAGAGCATTGAATAAAGCCATAAAATAAAGCCTTATTGATACGATGAGAGTTTCTTGCCTGTGGTATGCAATAAAATTGAAGTTACAAATGACTTGCATATTCTCATACGATGCAAGTCATTTGTTTCTTCAATTTATAATTGTACAAAAAAGAATGTAACGCTCCCTAGATGGTGCAAAAATGTATTGCTGCTTCAACTTAAGATATGCCGCATACAATTAAATGGCACCGTGTAAATCAGGTTTAAACAATATTCTTTTATGTAACCATTCAATCATGTATTTTTATTAATTCTTTCTTTACAATGTAACGTTTTCCATGTAATCGTAAAGGTATATATGAGAAGCACGTGTTTAAAAATGAACATTCACGTTTTGAAGTAAGTCACACAATAGCTACGGTAACAATTACAAAGTTATGACTTGCAGGTAATTAAATCATAATAAACGTGACAATTATGAGATTAATATCTTTGTTTCAACAAATGATTTATCATTTTCAGAGCATTCATGATTTATTCTTATTATAATTATTAGCAACCCGTGGACTGCTTTGCACGGGTGCAATGAAGACATTTCAAAACGTGGAGATCACGTGTCATGTACAATATCTAAGATATATACATAAATAATGTGTTTACAAAATAACCCGACAAACTTTAATGAGCGATTTCAAAGGAGACGTTTCATTTTTGTATAGGACTCCGGCCATAACATGTACGCTTTAGAAACCCTGAGAAACAAACCCCTGAATACAATAAAGAATGTTGTTTTTCATAATAACTAATATTATTTAAGCACTAAATAAAAACTGAAAATGTTTGACGTTTGTCATGTTGTTACGACCATCGACAGCCAGCTATGCTATGACAGGTTGGAGAGAGATGACGTTTTTCGTCCATAAGTACCTACAAATCTACAATCTACAAAAGTAGAATAATTATGTTTTTTTATCGATCACTTTCGATTAGGCAACAAAAGTTGTCTAAGATAGCTATATTATTATCTTATCATAATAGCACAGAAATATATGGATTGCATACATGGTTTATGTTAAGTGGAAGAGCGGAGTCACCTACCACAAGCATCTCTTTGCTTAAAAGGTGATCTCCAAAACATGTCTGTTAAACATTTATGTAGCTGAAATAAACATTTTTTTTATGGACGAAAACAGTATGTGCCATGATCAATAGAATAATATGGCAATAATTTGATATCTATTAATTTTTGTGCCGAAGTAATCAGGGGAATATTCAGGAAAGAATATTTTTCCTCAATTGTTTTCCTCTTTTTTCATTACCGCACACTTTATTTATGGCCGAAAATGAAACATCTTCTTTGGTCCCATAGTAAAATTATTCAGTTCGATAGCACTCCATATAGTCGGGTTAATTTTTAAACACCGTATTTATATTAATGTACATTTTATAAACCTAAATTATGTAGTTTTGCTGTGTTGCAGATCTAAACGGTTACACGGACAGATACGAAAAGTGACTTTGTTTAATATCACGTAGATACTTTTATTGTATGTATTGTCACGTTTCATGGTGTTTAAAGCGACAATAACCGACTTTTAATGATTTTATATTGAAGATCACGTCTAAACGAGTAGTGTTAATGATTTGAAAAAAATATATGTTAAATAAGAGCATTTTCTCAATAATTTAATATGTGAATATTTTACATTATGTTTATATTACATAGTGAAATTAATTGTAAAGTTATGTCTATCTGAGAATGGCACAAAATCTAACAAAGCGTATTTTTATGAAACCTTCACCTATTTAAAGATAATTTAATTATTGATATTTTAGTATACGCGTTTATTAAAATACCTTTTGTTTTGTGTATAATAAATTAATAATGCGTCAAATTGGGGACAGCTCCTTGATGGGCGAGTCCTATTACTGGCTGAACGTACGACGCGTTGCGTGAGCTCAGTACAGAACACGCAAGCTAACTACTCAAGCTCACTGGCATATATCTCCGTCTTAATACATAGAGAGGTATTTTTAAAATAACTGCTAGGTTGTCTAAGACTAGAAAAAAACCTGTATTGAATCTTATTTTTAATAGTCACCAGTTTTGCATTGTTACAAAGCAGGTTCAAAGATTTTCTCACACAATTAGTTTACTCCAAGTGTAACATACAATCGTCATTATTGTATGAAATTTATATAAGGTTATTACGTTGCCAAAAATAACTATTTACAAAAAAACAACTGACCTTCAAAAAAAAAAATACAAAGTAAAAAATAACTTTAATTTCGGAAATCGGTGTCTTTGGATGTGTAATTTAGTTTTTTGCCACCGACTTCCAAAATTAAAGTTATTTTAAGGCTCGTACAGACTGGTGCGATATCGCGGGCGTGACGCGACACTAGTAGCACAATTTCTTTGTCGGTGCCTGTCGTGCCCGCGATATCGCATGAATCTGTAAGAGCCTTTGCACTTTGTAGTGTTTTTTTTGGAAGTCAGTTGTTTTTTTTTTAGTAAAATGTTTTTAATTTTCACTTTTTAGTGAGTCAGTTTTTAATTTATGTAAGTTAAAATAACCTATCAACTGCACATCACCTTTTACAAAATATTGGTTTTGCCGATGCTGGGATGTTAATTGTTGAGGAGTTCTCCTGGTAAGAACCAAGAGAACTGCCACTCACCATATGCATTGTGACGAGCATAAATAGCTTAGGTTCTGGTCTTCATAGTTACCTACTATAAAAAATACTCAAATCGCTATAGGTCTGCCAATAAAATTTGAGGATTACCCTCGATTTCCATGGGATTCCCTCATCAGATTCGGATTTGGTGGCATTGGAACCACCTAGAGAGCATACCTTTTCAAACAAAAAAATAACTTTCAAAATCGGTCCTCAATTGACGGAGAAATCGGTGAACACACAAAAACAAAAAAAAATATATAGCCGAACATTACCTCCTCCTTTTTGAAAGTCGGTTAAAAGTAACACAGGGGGGCAATTTCAATCTATGTAAAGTAATTTCGTTCGAAGTTACTGCAATCATGAGTCTATTAACGTCATTGTTTATAATCATAACAACAATGAATCTCAAACTCAATAGAAGGCATTTATTTAAAAAAAACCATTACTGGCACTTGATTGATTTTGACGACAAAAAGTTACTTTTTGCACTAAATCCGGTCCCAACTCTGCGGTTTTTTGTATGTTCAATATCTACTAACAAACGAAGTAAGTTCTTACATACTCGTATTAAAGACCTTTTAAATTAGGTTTTTGTTTTGCGACCTTGTTAGAACTAGTTTCACTTAAACTAGACTACTTTTATTTTAGAAACATATTGATAGTGATAAAATTATTCATACTCAATTCTTTCTTTTTAGGGTTCCGTACCCAAAGGGTAAAACGGGAACCCAATTACTAAGGCTCCGCCGCGCCGTCTGTCTGTCTGTCTGTCCGTCTGTCACCAGGCTGTATCTCATGAACCGTGATGGTAAACAGTTGAAATTTTCACAGATGATGTATTTCTGTTGCCGCTATAACAAAAAATACAAAAAAACAGAAAAAAATAAATATTTAAGGGGGCTCCCATACAACAAACGTGATTTTTTTGCCATTTTTATAGATAATGGTTCGGAACCCTTCGTGCGCGAGTCCGACTCGCAGTTGGTCGGTTTTTTCTTATATTAATTATTAAAATATTAATAAATTTTATAATAAATATAAGCATTGATTAGGACGCACACCCAAATTGCAAATTATCCTCAAAAAAATATTCCTACTAAATGAAATAAAAACCATTTTTTTATGTATTTCTGTACGCAAATTCCGGCTGCATAATTAACGCACGTTTCGGAGCGGTTCATGTAACATGCTAACCGTCAGTTGCACGTACAGGCTTCTACATACCGGGGCAACTTGTCGCGCGACGCGACACGACACAAAGGCACCGCTCGTCCCGCGACACGCGGGGCCTTTGTGCCGTGTCGCGTCGCGCGACATGTCGCGCTGGTATGGAGAAGCCTTAAGTCCATTCAATTTAATTCCACATTAAAAGTAATACTGTCACAGATACGTTCCGTTGGATAAAGATAGCATTACTTTTAATAGCGTCAATCAACCAAAACAACATTTTAAAGGGTCGACTTACCGTTTGTTTAACCCGTATCTGTCACAGTTAGATAGGTTCTCTCACATTTTCATAAATTAACATATTTTTCAGTTAACAATAATAATAAATGGAAGTGTGTCAAGTGAGTTTTTTTTAAATTTCTAATGGTACAACAATTACCTTCCTTCTGGGGAAATCGTATGTAAAGGAGTTAAAATATGAATTCAACAAATTAAAGAATTTTCCGTCACAGGCCTATTTAAATCAACAGACCTATATAAATTAAAATAAGGCTCTAAATATTGATACCAATATTTAGAGCAATATTTGATATTATCATTATTGGTACTTTTGGAGCGAAATAATGGTGACGCAAGTGGAGCAAATTATTTTATTGTTTTTGTAAATTATATTTCCGCTGCAATGACCCCAAATACGAGTACCTCCCTTTACGATTAAAATCTGTGTAGATTGAGATCGCTTGGTCGATTGATGACAAATAACTAAATAATAGGTTCCTAATTATTTCTGATTCTATTTTGTGCGTGATTTGTCTAGCTGATCTCTGAGAAATTAATGAATGACGACGCCCTGTTGTATTAATAAGTTTGTAGCATCTATAGGCGGCTTCCCACGGAGTGTGTCGGTTTGTGTGGGTTTTGAGATTCGAACCCATTTTCATTCCAAAATGCAAAGTGAAAGAGAACTCGTAGAAAAAGCTTGCACCTTTGAAGTTACCGACTCGAAGCGGATCGGACGCACCGCAATGGATGTGTCTGCGCTACCACGGACGATACTCTTCTCATTATGCGTTGGCGTGGCCTGGTCCGCATCCGTCCACAATAACATGCACCATAGGAAGCCAGCTAAAGTTAAAGTTTTTATAAAAAAAATAAAAATTACTAGTATTTAAGAGGAAAAACTGTTTTTTTATATTCTATGGGACCAAAATAAAATAAATAAACGTATAAAATAAGAAAATTTTAACGCTAGTATTGACAAATTTATCTATCTTAATCTGTACTTCCCAACTTCACAGGGAGTGAAGTGGAGGTGAAGGATTGGTAACTCTTTTTATCTGATTAATATTAATCTTGAAACTGATGCAACTTGATAACCCTCGTATTTTGTCAATTGGTAGTAGGGTTGAATTGATGATCTTATGTGGTTTTACCCAAATATATATTTTTTGTATTATCAGCTATCAATTCCGAATTTTCAACAGTCATTGATATTATTTTTAAAACAATGAACCATTATAGGATCACTCGTGTGTCTGCCTGTCCGTCAGCGTTAGCCAATTTCTTCCGAATCTACTGGATCGATTAAATTGAAATTTGGTAAACATGTCAATTTCTGTGACCCAAATACGGGGTTGAATATGGGGGTCACTTTAGGGGCCAAATAAAAAATAAAAGGGTTTGCAAACTGTACCGTGTGACATAACATATGAATTAGTGCGAATGTCCCAATTATATAATATTTTGTTAATAAATAGTTTTAAAGTTATTTTGGAGCATAAATGTAAATTGCCCCACCCTATCTCCGAAATTACTATTTTGAAAAAAGTAAGTACAGATCCAAGTCCAGATCAAGTGTTCCGTGTGGTGCCGGGCGTAAAGAATAGCACCATCCCATTTCTTCTCGTGAGTGTTGTAAAAGGCGACTAAGGGACATACTAGAGAATGGGAAGCAGCGTTCTCTATGCATTTTTAAAACCATACTGCGATCGCCAACCCGCCTGCCAAGCGTGGCGCTTATGGCAAATCCCCCCCCCACTTTTTGGGGGAGGCCTATGTCCAGCAGTGGACGTCTTTCGGCTGAATTGATGATGATGATGATGAAGTACAGATAGTTTTTTACTTATTGATTACATAAAACCAGACAAGTGCAAGTGGAACACGTGCCCGGCTGCCCGCGGCTTCACTAAAGTGATACAGGCTATAAATTTCCACTTTACGATGGTATCCTCAGGACGCGAGTCCTATTCGCACTTGTCCAGTTTTATAAATAATTTATAAGAGGACTTCCTCGTTATCATAATAATGATAGCAACTTGCATCATGAATCAAGTCAAAACTGGTTTGATAACAGTGACACCTGATAAAAATGCTATCGTATTTATGATCACTAAACATGCCCTATGTGAAGGTGAATTTTGAAGTTATGATGAACGATCTCGGTATAGATCAAGTTAACGAATTGTGTTTTTATGATAACTATTGTGATTATTTCGGGGGTGGCCCGACTTATTTCGAGCTCGAACGAAGCTCTTAGTCATAGTCTCTCACGCAGACATTGAAGTTATGATGAACGATCACTGTAGACCAACTTGTCGTGCTTTATGATAACTCTTGTGATTATTTCGGAGTTGTGAGATGTTTCGGGCTCGAACGAAACTCTTAATCATTAGCTCCCACGCAGACACGTTGTTATTATTATACATAGTATAAAGCAAAGTCGCTTTTTGGTGGCTTTCTTCTAAACTACGTAACGGATTTCGATGCGGATTTCACCGTCATTTTAGGGCATTTAATCCAAAAGACTTAAAAAATAAATATTTAATAAATAAATCTTCATGTTTTGTCTTGTCAGAAAACCGTGCGAAGTAGAGACGGGTCGCCAGTAAATTATAAAACATGTTGTTTGTTAATCCCGTCATGCATTCCTAAGCCATTTATCCGATTGTGTGAAACTTTGGTAAGTTGTCGTGCGTAAACTTGTTTATGTACCGGGAACGAAGTCGCGGGCAACAGCTAGTTTGAGATACAACACATTGTTATGTCTATGTGTGAAACTAGGTAGTTACCACTCAAAGAAACGACCCCAGTAACTTTAGTTTAACCTCACCTAAAGTACCAACTGTGTAGTTTTTGCTCATTTACAGTCCCGAGCTAATACTACGAACAGCTTTATAGGCCGCACGGCTCTTATTCTATTTAAACTCCGTACTACGCTAGGTCAGCTCAAGGTCAAAGTGTTACCGCTGACGTTCGGCCTACTGTACCTAGAGCATTATCGTTAATCTTGGATATTGATTAGAAAATAAGAGAAATGTGACAAACTTATCATTTCACGTGTATCGGTAGTGTAGTCTGAGGGAATTGTACTGATAACGGGATGATGAGATGAGGATGAGGATTATTTTAAACTGGCTAGCTATTTTTTTTGGGAGGTTAGCGACCGCTGTTAGTATTGTTATTTTAAGTATGACTTGAGACAACAGTTTTCTTAAATTTTATAGTGTTTGCGTTTTTTGTATGTGAGCCTCCCTTAAATATTTGTTTTATTTAAATTAAATTAAATTAAAATAAAACAAATATTTAAGGGTGGCTTATTTTTAAAGTGTATAAACAACTTAATATTCTGTGAATATCTCAAGCGTCCTGTTGCCATTATGAATATAGAGCAAAAACGAGCAAAAAAATCACGTTTGTTGTATGGGAGCCCCCTTAAATATTTATTTTATTCTGTTTTTTAGTATTTATTGTTATAGCAGCACCATGAATACATCATCTGTGAAAATTTCAACTATCTAACTGTCACGGTTCATGAGATACAGCCTGGTGACAGACGGACAGACAGACAGACGGTGGAGCCTTAGTAATAGGGTTCCCGTTTTACCCTTTGGGTACGGAACCCTAAAAATCATTAAATTCATACATTTTTTGTTTTAACATGTTCAAGTATCGATGTTCAGGTACCCGTCGCGTCTGCGCAGTTTATCTAGCCAGAGCTGTTACAATTATTATAAAAGTACTAGGCTATTTTGTTTATGATTACAAAATTATAGATGAATAAATTCTAAAGAAACTATTCAAAACGTTTGAGTGTCAAATGACGATCTGCGGCCGGAGTAGGTAACCAAACAAAGAGAGAACTACAAACAAAAGCCCAATGACGGGGCACTACTACAAAGTGTGGCAGTACAAAACGTAGAAGTTTTACTTCGAGCGCGACGTTCGTGCTAATTCAAAAACACGAACATTACCGAAACGCATAGCTTTTCTGGTTTAACTGTAGTTGTATCTTCAACATAATAATGAGGTAACCGAAACTATCGAAATACTTACGCCTTCAGTATCCTTGTCTGTCATGACTACGACGGCCATGCTGAGGCTGACCCTCACGAAGTAGCAGATGACCATCGCTAAGAACAGCATCATCGCCTGGAGGTGCCGGATCCCGAGGATCGGCCCTGAAAAAATATGATAATTGACGTTATTAAATAGTATAGAATGGAAAGGAGTAGGATAGAATAGAGTATAATAGAATAGAATATTGTTGTTGTAGGTGGTTAGTAAAAAAGGATACCTCTAGGCTTAACAATAATAAGAAATAAATAAATATTCTAACATGAATAGGATTAAAAAAAACCGGCCAAGTGCGTGTCGGACGACACACAATGAAGGGTTCCGTAGAGGGGTTTAATTATCCTACGAACAAACTTAACATTGCAGTTGAAAAACATGTTCCCTCATACATTCCAACTGCAAAAATTTAATTACCTTATTTTATTTATTATTTACTTTCTATTTATACTTTGTAAATTTTTTTAATTAAGGAATAAAGATGCTGTATTATTATTTCGTTTCGGAGATAAAGGGGTGGGGGGGGGGGATACATTTTCATCAATTTTCGTTAATAATTTGAAATGTTAGTATTATCAAAATATTCAAAAAATATAATTATCTGAAATCCTTACAACAAGACCTTTCATTTGATGTGTGATTTTTTTTGTTTGCCCCCCAAAAGTGACCCCATAATCAAAATTCATTTATTTAAGTTACACGATCGTGTCAAAGAAGTCCATACGTGTACTAAATTTCAAATTAATCGGTTCAGTAGATTCGGAGCAAATCGGCTGTGACAGAGAGACAGACAGACACACGTATGATCCTTTAAGGGTTCCGTTTTTTCCTTTTGGAGAACGGAACCCTAAGAATAATGATACCTCCCAACTAATGAGCCCCAATGAATAAAAATAAACACTCAACACCTTTAACTCATACTTCGACTCGGAACCGAGCAGACCAAATACTAGAGTTATTTTTATTTTTAATAATTGTATTGACCGTGGTGAGTTTCCTGATCTTATGAAAAACAGTAAAATAATACCGTTGTTTAAATCGGGTAGTACATCAGACCCTACTAATTATAGACCTATTTCGGTGCTACCTACCTTTAGTAAAATTTTTGAAAAACTTATTTTAGATCAAATGCAAGGATTTTTTAATAAACATAAATTACTGCATAACAAACAGTTCGGTTTTACAAGGGGTCGTTCGACTACTGATGCCGGTGTTGAACTTTTAGGACATGTTTATAATGCATGGGAGGGTAAATGCGATGCTCTTGGCATCTTTTGCGATTTGTCCAAGGCATTCGATTGCGTTCTTCATGAAACATTAATCAGGAAACTGCACCTCTACGGGATCCGAAATGCCTCCCTGGATCTTCTTACTTCATATTTAAGTGATAGGATTGAGAGAGTTGATGTTAATGGAAAAAGATCTCCCGGATCTATAGTAACAATGGGGGTCCCCCAGGGCTCAATTCTTGATACACAGATACCACAGTGTTTTTAGGCATAACTTTGGATGCCAAGCTTCAAAGGGATATATCCATATAGATAAATTGTCAAAAAAGCTTAGCTCTGCAGCATACGCCGTTAGAAAAATTCGTGATTTAACTGATTTAGAGACAGCCCGCTTAGTATACTTTAGTTATTTTCATAGTGTAATGTCGTACGGTATTCTGTTGTGGGGAAATGCCGCCGATATTCAATCAATTTTTGTTTTACAAAAAAGGGCAATTCGTTCAATTTATAAATTAAGTCCCAGACACTCCCTTAGAGACAAATTTAAAGATATCAATATAATGACTGTAGCCTCTCAGTACGTTTATGAAAATCTTTTGTATGCACATAAAAATATTAATATGTTTAAAAAATACAGTGATATGCATAATGTAAACACTAGGAACAAGCACAAATTGGTTGTTTCTACAACCAGGCTTAAAAAAATAGGTGGCTCATTTAGATGCCAGTGTATACGTTTCTATAATAAACTTCCTAGCCATATTCAAGAATTAAGCCTTAATAAATTCAAATGTTTTATAAAGCGGAAACTGTTACAGAAAGCCTTTTATACTGTTAAAGACTATAAGATAAGATAAGATAAGATAATATATTTATTTGCATAAACATGTGTACACATACAATAGTAGAGATATGCATGCAGGATTACAAAGAAAAAAATAAGTTCAGACATGTTTGCCAATTATTAAGGCGTACAAATGTAATAGTTAAGATTATTAATAATTGATTTCAAGTCAATATCAATAAATTAAAGAGAATTCAGCATAAAATGTCAACAGTAAATAAAAAATAATTCACAAATCATAAAATATTTAAAAGTCTATGTCAAAAAAAAAATTATAAAATAAAAAAATAAAAAATGCTTCAGTCAGATTTTGCTGATATTATAGTACCTATACTTGACCTATACCTAATTATTATAGAATTTTATCATAAAGTCAAATTAGAATTACTTAAAACAATTATTCAGATAATATTAAATATATTTATTTAATACATAATGTCAAAATGTATCTGTTAAAAAATCTGAGATACTATAATAACATTTTTCACATAGCATTGTTTTTAATTTTTGCTTAAACAAATTAACATTACATTTTTTTAGGTCCTTAGGCAATTTATTATAAACGACAGGTGCCATATGAAAAATACTCTTATATATTAAGGCAGTATTCGTTTGACGAACACAAAGACGACTTTCATCTCTTTGCGTACGATAGTATGCTTCAGATGCAAGCACAAAACGTTCAGGATTTTGTTTCACGAAGACAGCTACTTCAAATATATACAGTGATGGCAATGGTAAGATGTTGTACTTTTTAAAGAAAGGTACACAACTTTCGGTAGATTTTAAACCGAACATAGCCCTAACGCACCGTTTCTGTGCCTTAAAGACAAGATCTTTGTTAGTGGAGTTGCCCCAAAAAATTATGCCATATCTGAGTATAGACGCCACAAGCCCATGATATGCAGTTATGAGTGTTTTGGAATTAATTTTATATGCAAGTTCATGTAGGGCGTAAGCTGATCGACTCACTCGCTTGCACAATATTTCAATATGTGGTTTCCAAGTCATTTTATTATCAATATGCAAGCCAAGAAATTTTGAGGTGTCTGTTTCTTCAATAGGTTGGTTGTTAAAATTTACGTTTAGGTTGTTTAGTGCTGGTAGGCGCTGTCTGAAGCTCATTAATTTTGTTTTTCCTAAATTTGCTTTTAAATTATTTACATTCAACCAATTCATAATAGAGTTCAAGGTGCTATTTAAGTCATCTTCATAAGTATGTATGTCTTTACATTTGACAGTAACAGTGCTATCATCCGCAAAGAGAGATATAGGATTATCAGTGGCTTTGGGTAGGTCATTAATGTAAATTATAAATAACGGTGGACCCAGAACGCTACCTTGTGGTACTCCGTAGTTTATTTTTCTTTCATGTGACCGAAAGGTTTCCTCTTGTTTAGTAAGAACATTCACTTTAGTCACTTCAGTATATTGGTTTCGGCCTTTGAGGTATGATTCAATTAGTTTTAGAACGTTACCTCTTATTCCGTAGGCATTGAGTTTACCAACTAATATATCATGGTCAACATAATCAAAAGCCTGTGTCATATCCATAAAGATAGAGCAGACGGGTATTCTTCTGTCAAGATTAACCATAACAAAGTCTAAAAAGTCATATATGGCCATGTTTATGGTTTTATTAGGTCTAAAGCCTTTTTGTTCTTTAACTAAAATATGTTGTTTTTGTAAATAATTATTAAGTTCTATGTGAACATGTTTCTCAAATATTTTAGGAATAACTGAAACTAGGGCAATGGGTCGATAGTTATCTAGGTACTCACTGTCATCTTTCTTCAATGGGTTTTATGATTGAAGTTTTTAGTCTATCAGAGTAGACTCCTTCAGCAATGCATAAATTTAAGATATAGCTAAGATGAGTAGAGATATTTGTACCTATATATTTAATAACTTTAGTTGATATTTCATCATAGCCCACACTATTTGTGCTTTTTAGATTATTAATTATTCGCAAAATTTCATGTGGCAAGCATGGTTTCAGAAACATAGACTTTTGTTCAGTAGACATATAAGAGTTATACTGCATTTTGTTCGAATCATCCTTAGGTATAATTTTATCGACGAAATAATTATTAAAAGCATTGGAAATTTCACGTGGGTCAGTTATAGTTCTATCGTTAATTTTAATGTTAGATATAGTATCCTTTGGTAAATTTTGTTTTGCTTTGTTAATAATTTTCCATGCCGTTCTACTTTTATTGTCTGACTTATTAATTGAATGATTATTTTGCGCTCGCTGAGTTAGTCTTATTATTTTCTTATATCTTTTTGAATATTGGGTCAGTTTGGTTTTGTTTATCTCGCTTGGTTTTTTTCTGTATTGCCATAAAAGTTGTAGTTTTTTTATACTGCAAGCCTTGATGCCTCGTGTTACCCAATTAGCTTTTCGATGACTATTAATGGTGATATATTTAAATGGAAAGCAAAGGTCATAAAATAACTTAAACAAATCAATGAAAATATTATATGCTACATTTGGATCACAAGTTGTGTACATTTCCGAAAATGACAATTTCTCTGTATAAGATTTAAACTTACTAAGATTTTCCTCGCTATAGTCTCTACGTTTAATTTTCCAGCTCTTAATAAGGCATACTCTTTTAACAAGACACCTCAATATCTGAGCTGTGTGATCAGATAATGCAAAATCAATCACTTCTGCTTTGCATTTATTATGATAGTTATGAGCAAAGTTGTCTATACATGTTTTGCTAATTTTTCTGGTAGGCTCTGTTATCTTAAGCCTTAGATTATAGTTGAGTAGTAAACATTCAAACTCAGATGTGGTATTATTTTGTTTTAAAATATCAATATTAAAATCACCTGCTAATACAACATTATGCTTATTATAGGATTTATTGATATACTTGAGCATTTTATCTAATCTTGCAAAAAAATTGTTTAAGTTACTAGTAAAGGAACCCTATAAATACAAATAATAATCAATTTATAGGCTACCAATTCTATTGCAGAGCATTCAAAAGTTGAGCACTCGGTGAATAACACTGATTTCGAAATTGTTTTCCATTTATGTCCTTTTTTTACGTATATACACGAGCCTCCTCTGTTGGAATTACTTCTGCTGAAGTGGGCAGCTAGGCAGAAATTGGGTATCACACAAATATTTTCATGGCCCGACATCATGAAATGTCAGTCAGACAAATTACATCGATATCCGTGTTATTGTCCGATAATTCATGTAAGCAGACCGTTAGTGCATCGGCCTTGCTCCTCAAACCTGCAATATTTTGGTGGAATATGGTGATATATTTATTTCCGAAAAAGCTTAAATAAAATTGCTGCTCATTGATGTTGTCTTGATTCGCAGACATGTCCTCATTTCTTTCAACTTCATAATGATAGTCAGTGTTGATAGATTTTACATAAATAGTCGTGTTATAAACATCCTTAAAAATAGATTCAATTCCGGAGCTATTTATTAAGCCAGTCCGTCTGTCAAACATGGTGTCGTCATATTTTAAATTCTTGTTACTATCCAAAAAGTAGGCATATTCGTGAGTATTTGTATCTAAGTATAATAGATTATTGAAGGTTTCCACTCTTGAGTTGTATAAGTAATTATTAGTGAAGAATTTGTATGTTGGAGTGCAGATAATTATATTTGTGTTTGTGATTTCTTGCAAAACTTGTCTAATTTGCAAGATATTATCAAAATATCTATTTGTAACTTTAAAGTCTTCTTCACCTAGTAGTATAATGCAAAAGTCCAGTAAAGTAAAACTGGCCAGCTTTTCTCTGATGCCTTTTAACAGAAATTGCATACTTCCACGAGGTGTGATGTAGTGACAAAGTTCACAGGTCTCAAAAGTGTTTTCTGCAATATGAAGCAATTTGTTCTTGTTGTCTGTACTTAGGATGCATATTTTGTTACGATGCAAGTATTTTTTGTCCAAATTATCTGCGCTTTGTTTTAATGGTGTAGCACTATTATTTTCCTCCGGCTTCGGCATTTCAGTTTGTGTTTGTTTGTTTTTATTGTTATTGTACTTTTTGCTAGATGTCTTCCTTTTGACTGGACTGCTAGTCACTTTCTTAAATAAGTCATTATTTTTATTCAAATTATCATTTAATGTCTTGAGATTACTGTTTTGTAAAGACAGTGCTTCAATTTCTAAGTGTGCACTCTGTAGATCTAGTTTAAGAGTGGAAATTTGTTCTCGTAGTTTTTTAATTTCATCATCTTCGTAGTCAGACATTTCCGGTACACTTGTGACAGTCTCATTTAATGTTTGATTATTAACTACCTCACTTTCATTAAGGATTGAATCTGACTTTGTCCTGGTACGGCGAAATGTAATGTTTTCTAAGAAATTCATGTTGAATCAACCTTAGTTTGTCGTAGTTTGTATTAAAATCTTATAAAAAGTAAATCAGATCCTGAGGTTTGAACTCGCGGCACCTCGTGCACGTAGTTACGAAATTGCTTACTGAGCCCCTAGGCCAATTGAACAGTTAGATAGCTAGGTGAAATAGTGTTCCACATTCGTGTATTTGATTTTAAATTTAAGAAGTCGTTATGATGACTCATGGGATAGTTATTTTTGCACTTTTTTTTCACAAACCCAATTTTTTTTGTTACGGTTTAATACGGAGTCCTATCATTTCTGTTATTTATGTTTCACTATGCACTTATCTCGTTTACACTTGAAGTTATAACAGAAGAAAGTTTTGAGTTAATGTTGTTGTTGTTTATTTTTGTTATTAAGTCTCAATTGTTGTTGATTTGTTAGTTTGTGACAGCTGCATCAACACTTTATAAAAAAATATTATTTACCGGTTGTTTTTACGCACTTTATTAGATTCATTTATCAGAATGTTATTATGTCCAAAAGTTCACTATTTCACATTATTTCACTTAGATAACATTTTTCCCTATAGTTGGGACCATACTTTATAAATTTAAGTAGAATTATTATAAATTAACACTTTAAACTATTTTTAATTACGGAAATATACGGAGCTCGTTTACATTGATGTTCGCTAGACAGCAGCGCCATCTATCCACCAACAATGTATATTGAGGACAAAAAGGCTTGGGATTGAGCTGCTCCAATAAATTTACAGTGAATCTTGATTTGATTTATATATTTTTTTTTTTTGCCACTATATACTTATATTTTTTTTTTGTTTTTTATATATCGTTTTACATTAACAATGACATGAATATTTACTTCGTAAAGTATTATATTATTTTAATTATTATGAATGTGAGGACTATGTGGGTCATTGTTTTTGTTTTATTTTTCTCTTAGTTTTAATGATGGTCTGGTAGTTTGAGTACTTTATGCGGCCTACCCAAATGTCCTTTCTTTGGTATTGTTCGTCGAATCGTTGAGCTCCTTAAGTTTTGAGTTGAGCTGCACGATAACTGACAAATGTCTGCACTGACTGGACAGGTCTACTCGAATCTGTGTGGTTCTTTCCTCAAAAGACCATTTCAGACACCAATCTACATGGTCCTCAAATGATCTGACCAAGATTATATCCGTATTTTATATACACATTGACATTGATGAATTTTATATATGCTATGACATGAATATTTACTTTGTTAAGTATTATATTGTTTTAATTAAGTATTGTAAATGTGAAGACTATGTGGGTTATTGTTTATTTTTGTTTTTACTCAATTAGTTTTCATCATTGTCTGGCAGTTTGAGTAATTTGTGCGGCCTACCCGAATGTCCTTTCTCAACGATTCAACGAACAATACCAATATTGTTCGTTGAATCGTTGAGCTCCTCAAGTTCTGAGTTGAGCTGCACGACTACTGACAAATGCGTGCACTGACTAGACAGGTCCCCTCAATCTGTGTGATTCTTTCATCAAAAGATCATTTCAGGCACCAATCTACATGGTCTTATGATTTGACCAAGATTATGTCTGGACTTTAAAAGAGACTGTGACCTCTGAGTTTGTTTCGGCCTTTCTTCTCAGAGTAGTCAGTTACGAAACGCCGACCTCATCTAGTTTTTTTTTTGTTTATTTAAATATGTTTGACGTGTAAAAGTGTTTGTACAAACCTGCTTACATAAAATAAATCATTTATCATTAGAAAAACTTACTCTATCTCATAAATCTTTAATCCCATCCAAAGCATAAATGTGTAAATGAGAGCCGAGTTCAATATTAAAAATACGCGTGGGTAGATAATGCTGAAATGTATTTATAAGAACATACAACAATCTAAAATAAAAATAAAAGAAAATTAAAAACTTGTTTTTGTCGGTTAAAAATTTTCTTGCTATTTAAAAATATAACTTCATAAATTTGAACAGTCATCTTATTTACAGAAAGCAGATAACATAAAAGAAAGAAAGAAAGAAACAAAAATAATTTTATTTGTCACAGAAGAACGTGCGTACGAAAACATAATATGTAAGAAACTCGGAGGTAAACATTACACAAAACAGATCTAATCAGATCAAGACAGACCGGTTAGATCTCATAGGACAAATTTAAGCTCAAGATTTGACTTGGCTAGTTTTTACCAGCAAACAAAATATTTAGGAGGGTAAGATTATTATATTTGTTGAACTCACAATATAAAAACAAAAACTTGCATACCGCTTGTGGTCGCTCACAATGGGCCTTATCAGAAGGCTAAAACAGACACCCAAAGGGCAATGAAGAGGGCTATGCTTGGAGTTTCCCTACGTGATCAAATCAGAAATGATGAGATCCGCAGGCGAACCAAGGTAACCGATATAGCCCAAAGAATTACCAAACAGTGGTATTTGGCAGTGGGCAGGGCACATTGTTCATAGAAAAAATGGCCGACGGAGCCGAAAGGATCTAGAGTAGCGACCGCGTCCCGGAAGACGTAGCATTGGATGGCCTCCTACAAGGTGGACTGATGACCTTGTGAAGACCGCAGGTATCTGCTGGATGCGGTAAGCACAGAACCGGTCGAAGTGGCGGTGCTTCCGGAGGTTGGTAGATGGTAGATGATGAACTTGCATTTAACATAAAGAAGATAAGTTGATTAGCCAAATATATTAAAAGATAACTTGTATTAAATTTATCCTAAGTTATCTGCTTTGTTTAAAAATGTATTTCTTTCGTAACAGAATTGTTACAATTGTAAGCAATGATATCAGATCACTGAGCCGGCGCTGCCAGTTGCAGTTTGTGTTATTGTGGGTTGTCTGAGTTTTATAAATAATCTGGTATCTAAATGATAAAAGCAACCTTTCATCATGGAATTTATTCTCCTGCGAAAGAAAAACGTTTTTGGTATTATAATTTCGAATGCCGTGTGATAATAGAAAAATGTTAATAAAAAACAAGTGCTTGGAAAATATTTAAAATCGTAAAAAGTCACTGTTTTTTCATTTTTTCTTTGCATACAAACTTTGTGGGTTAGGTTTTTGATCTATAAACGTGTCCGTATGAATTGAGGAGCCATGTCTCATATTTAAACGAGGGTACTACCAATATTTAGTAGTAAATTAGCTGATTTTGTAGGCCCAATCCTGGAATTTGTAGTAAAACCGTTAAAAAGTTATAGGACGTTTAAGGTGGCTCCTCAATCCAGACATCTGGATTGAGGAGCCACCTTAGAACTCGAAAACTAGCAAACAGATTTTTTTGAAAATTTGGTAGGATTTAGTAGTATTTATGCGTAATCTGTACAAAAAAAATGGGTTTTGTACAGCTGAATTTGAGGTGGCTACAATGCTTTGATTTTTCTTAAAAATCCATAATTTTCACCACGCTGTTTCTCGGAAACTTGTCAACCGATTAAAACGTGTTATTAGTATAATTTAGTAGTAAATGAGTTTTAATTTGTAGTATAAAAATAAAAAGGAAAGATTATACAATTTCGGTGATACAATACATTTTATGTGGCTCCTCAATCCTGACGGTCTAGAAAAAATATATGTTCGTAGCTACTAAAGCAGTTGATCAAATTGGATAAAAATAGCACCAATATTTAATAGAAATTTCTACTAAATATTGGCATCATCAAACATCCTACATACTCAGTATTTCAAAAGATATTAATAATTTAAACATTCCTTTACAATTTTGTGAATTGGGTGACCATAAATAATTCAAACTATGATCATTAACAGAGTTTTATTTACACGTGAATGATTCTAAACCAATCAGTACAATAATGAACACAATAATAAAAACAAACAAACAAAGAAAAAAAAACGAAAAGTGGATTGTCCTAAATTGTCTTTTATCTATTGATTTCAACTTCCTTCCTGGAAGTCTAATTGTGTACACGGCTCGCCTAATCTGTACGAGTTCTGTATAGATGGTTCTTGTCACTAGTACGTGCAACAAACAAGAGAGATGTGATACAGAATGCCCAGTAAACTTGACGCAATGAAAGAACATACAACATAAACTGGCGCAGCATAAAATGAGACACAAAATACCAGCTAAGTGCACAATGAAGAGTTCCGTAGTTGGGATGAATTTATCCCAAGAAAATACTAAACATTGTAGTTGAAAATATGTTCTCCCTTACAACTTTGAACCATAAGTAATTATATGAAAATATTTTGGTTGTTTGGTACTATTGCGAATTTTGGTTTCATAATCGTCTTAGCAAAAAAACTGACTATCTATATGGAATTAACATTCCATAATGGAGTTTTTATCATTTATGTCTAACCGATTTTTTTCCTCATTTCATAATCATAATCAGCCTATAATGTTCCCACTGCTGGGACACAGGCCTCCTCTCTTCGAGAGGGAGTGGATCGTAATCCGCCACGCGGGCCCAGTGCTTGTTGGTGGACGTAACATGTCTTCGAATTTTTGGTTCTAGGACATGGTTTCCTCACGATGTTTTCCTTCACCGTTTTGAGAGCAGTGGTGATGAAATTATTTACACAAAGTAAAGCGTCTGTCTGAGTTCGAACCCACGACCTACAACTCGTAAGTTGGGGCCGTTACCACTGGGCCACCACTGTTCTCACTTTCCTCATCGAATGTTTGTCTATTACATTCTTTACATTACCATAGCAATAATGTTGTGAAAAATAACAGCGAAACAATAATAAATTTAGAATCATAAAATAATTTAGAATTTAATTTCATTAGTTAAATTGATTTTTGTTGTACATATATATCTTATATATTATCTATTCTATATAAATAAAAAGAAAAGTCTTGACTAACACACAGGGTACTTTTATTCCCGGTAGTACGTTCCCGTGAGATATTTTCCGACACTCACGCGGGCGAAGCCACGGGCAAAAGCTAGTTATCTCATTTAATCTAAAACAACAATTAGGTTACATGTAGGTACTCGTACTCGTAGAATGTCATAAGCAAATAAAATTATGTATTCATAGTTTGAATTTTTTATGGTCACACTATACACAAAATTGTCAAGGAATGTTTAAATTATTAATATCTTTTGAAATACTGAGTATGTAGGATGTTTGATGATGCCAATATTTAGTAGAAATTTCTACTAAATATTGGTGCTATTTTTATCCAATTTGATCAACTGCTTTAGTAGCTACGAACATATATTTTTTCTAGACCGTCAGGATTGAGGAGCCACATAAAATGTATTGTATCACCGAAATTGTATAGTCTTTCCTTTTTATTTTTATACTACAAATTAAAACTCATTTATTACTAAATTATACTAATAACACGTTTTAATCGGTTGACAAGTTTCCGAGAAACAGCGTGGTGAAAATTATGGATTTTTAAGAAAAATCAAAGCATTGTATCCACCTCAAATTCATCTGTACAAAACCCATTTTTTTTGTACAGATTACGCATAAATACTACTAAATCCTACCAAATTTTCAAAAAGATCTGTTTTTTAGTTTTCGAGTTCTAAGGTGGCTCCTCAATCCAGATGTCTGGATTGAGGAGCCACCTTAAACGTCCTATAACTTTTTAACGGTTTTACTACAAATTCCAGGATCGGGCCTACAATATCAGCTAATTTACTACTAAATATTGGTAGTACCCTCGTTTAAATATGAGACATGGCTCCTCAATCCATACGGACACCTATAAACAAGTAAGTCAGTGATAAAAATGCCATTTTTTTACGTCAATAACTCAATAACCGTTTGAGCTGTACTTCTGAAATTTGGGGTTTCAGTTTATCTAAGGGGTTTTAATAAATAAACCAAATTTCATGTGTGTAGGTTAAATAGTTTTTGAGTTATTAAGGGGTCAAAAGTGGCTCCAAATGGTTCGTGTAACACAGCTGCTACGTTGTCAGTTCCTTTTTTTTGGCTTGAACTTGGCCTGACACGCTGCCACGTGTCTAAATAAATGTATACACATCTGAAGTATTAAACCTGTATTGTCTTCTCCTTCAACCGACAAATGCTTATGAAATTATTAAAATTATATCTGACCTCAAAGTCAATAGTGCTCCAGGACCTGATAAAATTTCGGTTATACTTATCAAAAGAGTTTTAAACCTTGCTCCTTGCCAAATTTCATGATTTTAGTTCAACGGGAAGTATCCTATATAGGTTTTGATTTATTGCGAGATATCCGCAATTTGTTTATGTGATACAACTAAAAATTATATTTTCTTTTACTTGTGCTGTGAGACCTGGCTTCTTGACAGATTCCATGATTTTAGGTCAACGGAAAGTACTCTATGTATTATCAAAATAAGTGGCTTATATCGCCGTATTTTTTTATTACATTGACTTAGAAGCTCGACTTTTTAGAGCTCCAAGGGACCGTAGACGTACTATTTGAAATCAACATGATCCCTATACGCGTTTCTGAGAAAAAGGGTCGAGACAGACTGAGAGACAGACGGACAACGTAGTGATCCTATAAGGGTTCCGTTTTATTCCTTTTGAGTACGGAACCCTAAAAATGAAATAAAAAAGAGCAAAAGAACCTTCATTCCTATGTAATTTTGTTGGTGTTGTGTGAACGTGGCATGAAACAAAAATAAATGTACTCTCACTCGATTGAACCGTTCACTTGGGTGAAGCGTCTGGTATCAGCTCTAGTAACGCGTTTATGTGTGTGCATTTTCGCTCGTTGAATAGAGCTGACCTTCTTTTTCTACCAATCTAATAGGTGCCATCGGTGTCACAATTTAATTAAGACTTCGCCTTAAAGCGAACGTAATTAAATCGACTTCATAGCAATATCTACCGTTACTGAGTTTTTGCAATATCTGCATAATTTATTTATTTAATAAAAGGTAGCTTCACAGCTGACAGTAAATATAATATTTAGATTGTTCAAACATTACGCCAATAATTACGAAGTACACAAAAAAATAAGAAATACAAAGAGTGGTGACATAGGTAATTATTAATATTTAAACTGTGTGTGTTCGTGTAACTGTGTGGTGTAGGTGCTCTAAATGTGTGTGATAATGTGTGTATGTCTGTGTAAGTCTAACTAAAACTGGCACTGCTAAGTTAGCTGAGTTTCCGGGGTTTGACGAAGGATTTGGATAATCTCTTTTTTAAATCTGTTCCGTGTGGTATTGAAGGGTTGGAAGTGTTGGGAATTTATCATTATAATATTCTTAATTCATGGGTGGAAGTATTTTATTTGCTATTCATGGTGTTGTTAAGGCGTTTTTGTTTACTTTGCCATACATCTATGTTGTACTTATTTATGGATATGATACGCGAGTGCTAGGATTGCTGGTCTCAAACATAGTTTAGCATTTGCGTGAAACCTGCACTTCGTTGTCAGTGTAGGAAAACATGATTAGGAAACATGATTAGGACACCTGGAACTAGGTATGGTCTTAAAACGTGAACACGGAATGCGCAGGGAGCATGTGATGTTTTCAAAAGAACATAATATAAGATTACTAATTATCATAACAAAAATACTTGAGGCGTTAACTAGGTATTTGTTAAAGAGAACACATTCATGTTCAAACTGCTACGTAATAAAATCATGGTTCGATCCATCCATTACAAGATGTATCTATCGGTAATGTTAAGATAATCGTCGGCATCATCTAATAAGTTTTATTACTTAATCAGGAAGGCTTTGTCCCCAAATTGTGATGACTGTGGTATGGTTGATGAAGTGTTTCATATTCTGATGGAGTGTGTCCGGAATGAAAATACTAGAATTAATGTTTTTGGACAATATAAAACGTACGATATTGGCTGTTGTAATGCCACCCTTGCTTTTCCAGTGTCCGATAAGGCTAAACAATTGTACAAGTTAGTGATAAGGTAGATCATAATCAACAATTTTGTGTTATTCTGCACTGGGCGATGTGGTCGCTAAGCGACAAAGCCCTTTAAATAAATAATTTAAAAAAAAACTTGTGTTTACAAATTGGAATGTTATTAGTAACGTTTGTTTGTGTATGTGTTTAATAACATACGTTGCACATCGTAAAACAATGTTCGATTGTTCGTAAAAGCGCACAAATCGCAACAATAAAAAAAAACTTAGGTATATACAACACTAGCTGCTGCCCGCGACTTCGCCCCCGTGGCTTTTTCTAAACCTATACACCTTCTTCTTGAATCACTCTATCTATTAAAAAAACCGCATCAAAATCCGTTACGGAGTTTTAAAGATCTGAGCATACATAGGGACAGGCAGGAAGTGGGAAGTGACTTTGTTTTATACTATGTAGTGATGTCCCAGAATTAACGCACCACCTCTTAAGGGGTCATTGTACTCATCATTATGAATAACTTTTACTATGGGATCAAATTTGAAGTCGTGAAAAAAAAATCGGCTGTTCCCTACATTTTGACGAGTTATTTATGAGCACATAAATGTATTGAATGAAACAGCAGATTATTTTTTGGCGATTTTAGATTTGGTATCATAGTTAAAGTTGTTCATAATGATCAGTACAATTACCCCTTAAGAGGTTGTGCGTTATTTATGTTACACCTTGTTTCATATAATCTCACTGTATGCTGCACCGGTCGACGTCATCACGTCAACGCCGGCTATCGCTGAAAACCAGCGCTGGGGCTCTGTCTCGAATAGAGTCGCAGCATTATGCTGAGCGGTGGTCGTTTTGCGTAGATGTGACGCATATTTTCCCCCTACTTGTTCTTTTTGTATCTATGTTCTTTCTTTGCGTCATGTTTACCGCAAATAAACGTATTTTCTTTCTTTCTTTATTGCAGACCAGGGAAGCATGGCAGAAAAGGGAGCAGCCCTAATACTCAGCAGTTTATCAATCAAGGTTGCCGATGATGATGATGACCCATATTGAAACCCGTACAATTGTACACACGTAATAACGTGACCTGTGCTAGTCACACGATGGTTAGGAACCTAAGCTTTATCTAGGAATACGGAAGTTAACAGGGTCGAGCTAACTTCAAAGAAAAGTGTTTAGGTACACATCTGGATGGTTAGAGCTGGTCACTGTGTGCCATTCTTGGGAGAGGCATTTGTCCAAGCTCAGCTGTGGATGTCTATAAACTGTAAATGATGATGAAGACTTTGGAATGGCAATAATACGCATAAGTGTCTAAGAAGCACTGTGTGAGAAAACTGAAGACAATCACTTGAAATATGTTTTGCATAACAACATTTTATTATGGAATTACAGATTCATTATCTGTATGGATATTTTCATAACATCCTTAGCATAATGTCATTGCAGCTCTAATGAAGAAGTAATTAAAAAAAACATAACATTCATGGTTGCTATACATGGATACATACTTCGGTTGTTATTTTTTCCTGCTACTGATCTCACTTTGTCTGATATTACAAATCTAACAGCGTACTTACTTACATTTTTCCCTGGGAACCGCAAGTTATGTCGAATGTATCATATTCTTGCGAGAAATATAATATTAATTCATTCATATGTGGATGTACTAATAGGTATACCTCAGCCTAACCCTTCGTGGATTACAGGCGTGATATTATGTTATGATAATCCATGAAATGAATCAGAGTTTGGACTATTCCATACTTCCATGATTAGGTATATTAGAAGAAAGTTTATCAGAAGCCCACCAGTTTTAGATTGTTTAAACTGACAAGTATTTCCAACCCAGTCCTGTCTTGTAAATAGTAATTATGTCACATCACTAGACACTAACAAATTTTTACAAAACAAGGTTTATCTTCAGACTCCGGATTAATACATGGAGTCATTATTGAATTTCGAACTTTATTCCGACTATGGTAAAGTTCCTAAACACAAAACTGACAACTTAGTACCGAACTATGTTTTCAGTTTTGTATGTAGAACGGTATTTCAATCACTGTTACGTTCTCATTACAAAAACTGGCTCCATGGTTTAAGCCATGTCAAAATATAAATCTTATTTTGTAATAAGGCGGTAAGGGCCTTATTACAAAACAAGGTTTATCTTCAGACCCAAGTTTAAACTTGAATTTCGAACTTTATTCCGTCTACATTAAATGTTACTAAAGAGAATTTGTTCACTAGATTTAAATGGCCTAACTACTTAGAGCATTTAGGTAACCACCAACTTCTAATCCACCAACGCAATATAAGACACAAGCTGAGAGAGAGTCAAGCCTAGGAGAAGTATGAACTGACTGTCCATGCTGCTTACGGGTGCAATCTACTGGTGTGGCGACATGTTCAAGTGGAGACATCATAAATTATTTAAAGTAACGTCATCTCCGAGTGATTACGAAGTGTTTACTCGGTACCGGTCAATAGTAAAACGTTAAATCAATTCAGCGTATCAGGCTTACCAAAATAAATTGCAACTTAATTTTAAGGATGAACCATTCTGGAATTTTGTTCGAGCAAAGAAATCCAGACGCAATAAGCCCCAAATCACTAAGGATGGCATAGCGTTGAGGGAGGAGGAAGCTGCAGAGTGTTTTGCTTCCTATTTCCACTCGGTGTACAGCGAGACGCGGCCGACGTTAGACCCAGCCGCGGCGGAGCGGGCGGCCGGTAGAGCGAGCTCGGCGCGCGTACACGTAGACCGCGTGAGTCAGCAGCAGTTATGCGCGGCACTCCAGAGGCTCAAGCCCAAACAGTCGGTGGTTCCGGATGGAATACCACCATTCATTGTCAGGGACTGTAGCTCAGTCTTTTGGAAGCCACTGCTACACATTTTTAATCTGTGCTTACAAGAAGGGCACTCTCCAGATCAATGGAAAATGACGCGAGTTATCCCGGGAAACAAAGGGAGGTTCAGGGTCGGACGTCAGTGGTTATCGACCAGTGGCCGTACTGTCGGCTTTCGCTAAGGTTTTTGAATCAGTGTTACACAAATCCATTTACACGCAGATGAGTCCACTACTGCATGATGCTCAACATGGCTTTAGAGTCGGTCGGGGTACGGGAAGTAACCTGCTGTCGTTTGTGTCGTATTTGGCGCCAGTGGTGGATGCTGGAGGGCAGGTGGACGTAGCGTACTTCAACTTTCGGAAGGCTTTTGACATGGTGGATAATGACATCCTATTGGAAAATTTTGCTGCGTTAGATTTTACACCTCATTTGCTAAAGTTCTTTGCGAGTTATCTAAGTGAGCGCCGGCAGTACGTGGAGTACGCCGGGCACAAATCTAAACCATTTTATATGTTTTCTGGGGTAAGCCAAGGCAGTAATTTGAGTTCACTGGAATTCATTACTAAGGTTAATGATCTCCCTGAGGTCGTGAGCAGTGCGAGATGTTTGCTATTTGCAGATGTTCTTAAAGTATTTATCTCAGTAGAGAGCGCCTTGGACTATGAGCGGCTTCAGAGGGACCTCGATAAAGTGGTACAGTGGAGCCAGAAAAACAATCTGGTCTTCAATGGCACCAAATGTTGTTTGATGACGTACAGTCGCGCGCGCGTCCCGTTACAAAACTGTATGAGATGAACGGCACAGTGATGCCGCATATGCGGGATCTTGGGGTTTATATAGTGCCCAAGTTGACGTTTCACAAGCACATTTTGGATTTGTGTAGCAAATCCTTTAGAAATTTGGGTTTTATATTAAGACAATATACAGATTTTAAAAGTATAGCAGTAGTAAAAATACTTTACAATGCTTTAGTTCGTAGTCGTCTCGAGACACGTGCCATTATATGGAATCCGTATGAGGACAAATATAGTCTCATGATTGAAAAAATACAAAATAAATTTACTAGGTATTTATATTTAAAGCAATATGGGGTTTACCCATTGTACCCGTTGATGTATCCGAGTCTGTTTGTGTTGGGCATGGTCGGGTATACTAGAGTGGCGGTTAGGAGGGACGTCGCGTTAGTAAAGTACATGACGAGGGTGCTGCGCGGGCTGGTGCACCACCCGGAGGTGCTGGAGGCGCTGAGGCTACGTGTCCCGGACGGGTATGAGGGGGCGCGCCGCCGCCGCCGTCCCGCTTTGTTAGAGGTGCCAAGGGCTAGGACGAATTTATTAAAGTGTGCCCCTTTGGCAAGGGGCGCACGTATTATAAATAATATGCCGTCGGAAGATGTGTTCGATAGCCTGCCGAAATTTTATCAGGAGCGCAAAGGTGCATTGAAGAAGGCGTACAAATATGAAAAAGAAATCGTAATTTTTATTAAGTATTTTAGTTTTATTTTTATGGTTGTATTTTTGAAAAAACAAAAATTGGTCTTTATTATTGGTCTGCTAAAATATTAAACTAACGCATAAGTTACGTAGCTGAGTGCAAGGCCTTTCTTTAACCGTTGATAAGAAACGTTGTGATTGAGTTAACATAGTATTTTTACTTTTAGAAAGCTGTTGTGATGGAAAATAATTTAAAGTAATAAAAAATGGTAGGTAATCGGGTCTTTTATTAAGAAATATTGTAATTATTGTAAAAAGTGATGAAATAATATCAGATTTTTGTTAAAAAAACACCTTAATTCTCAATAAAATTGAGGGCGAGTTTTTTCTTTAGTTTTTATTTTATGAAGACGCTCTATTATTTCCTAAGTCAAGTCATTACAGAGTTTATTTTATCGTGATAGATGGTTGAGTTTAAAAGTTATACCGATTTATTTACACTGGAGTCATAGCAGCGATCAAGAAGATCAAGAATTTAAATTGTTCTTTTTGATTGTTTTTTATATTTTTTGCCGTCGATAAAATTAAGATTAGTTTCCCTCATTTTGATAAACTACGTGCACATTATGAAGACTCACACTGTATAAAAATACCAGCCTATTATAGTCCTACTGCAGGGCACAGGCATCTTCTCGTACAGAGAAGATCCGAGTCGCAACATTTGGTGTTTTCACAATCTTGAAAAAAAACATGAAAAAAAACTTGGCATCGTCGTTTTTTTTTTCTACATTTGGTTTTTTTGTTTTCAGAAAAAGTGATATACATTGAATAAAATAGAATAACACTAAATAACATTGTTTTATTTTTAATTCAAGTCAAATTATATTCAAATCAATGAAATTAGAAAATTTATACATACAGGTACATATTATTATGAACTTAAACGTTTATCATCTGTATCGGTATCCGTAGCTACGCTTGTGTTAAGGCTTCTACATACCGGGGCGACTTGTCGCGCGACGCGACGCGACACAAAGGCACCGCTCGTCCCGCAACACGCGGGGCCTTTGTGCCATGTCGCGTCGCGCGACAAGTCGCGCTGGTATGTAAAAGCCTTTATAGAAAACGGAATAATTGACATGCTCTGTGTCATTACTTGTTTCATCAGATTCTGAATAAACTGTTATATTACCAGGAACTTTGATTATTTCTGCTGTGTCGATATTGATGCTGATTGTACTGATTATAATCTATATAATAATACCAAAAAATTGTGCGCAATTTACACTATTTGTACAGCCCTATCATTTGTCAGTCTATTATGTTTTTTGATATGAATGTCGCTTTACGTACTAAATGTTCTCTCGCACGCTGCCGATGTAGTAGAAAGGGAGAGAAAGTTTAAAAAATAAATAGTATTTCTTTATTAAACGAAATAAATCTAATATCAGCTCATTTTTAACGGTAATCATCTTTCTATATGTTTATTTTTGTAATTTTGAAAAAAAACTGGAATTGCGCATGAAAGGCGGAGCCTTAACCACTGGGTCATGACGATCTAAGTTAGGTATGCTCTATCTAAGTTTAAATATTAGTAAATTAAAACTTTTCAACATTAAAAATCTTAACATGAATTCACACATGATGCACTTGCATCACAAAATTAACCATTGAACGTCCAATCTCTGTAATGAGATGGTTAACCAATTGTTTGCTGGCTTATCTTTACGCTCGTGTGGGTTTGTGTGTGAGCAGGCATCCAACCAGTGTGTGCATTCATAAATGGCTGCTCATAAATCTGTTTGTGTTACAGCAGCATCAATTAGTGTGATGACATTATGCTTGATTTGATTGGGTTAACCAATTTTGGCATAGGATAAAATAAATACAAGTGTTTATTTATTTTACTTTAACATAAAACGACTGTCCATCAAAGTAATACTCTCATAATGTTAAAGGTGTGGCAACCCTTTACTTGATGTATCTATGGTGACATAGTCTTTTGTCTCCGTGCTGTTCGCTCTCTGATCATCGACTCGCTGCTACCTGTTTTTGTTGTAATCTCAAGTAGTATATTATCTAAATAGTTTTATAGCATCACACTTCCAAGATTGTAGTGACTACAATGATTTCAATAAATGATAGTTTACTGGATATCTGAAGTTTATATTTATAGCCGACAAACCTCAATATCAAACACAGTCACACAGCCAATTCTAGGAAATAGTAGCTTGTACTTATTATAATTTCGTGTGTAATTGTTAATACAATATAAAGAATCCCTTGTCTTCATCTCAAAAAGCCAGGTAGCACTTACAAAACATTATTAGAATAGAATAGAATTTGGTTTATTGGAGTAACCAAGACTCAACAAGATTGTTAGTAAATCTTACGACTATGTTAGTAAGCAGAGACACTAAAAAAAAACAAAACAAGTAATAACGATTGGTCACCGTTGCGACATATTAATACCTACGTATTGATCTTTTAAGACAATTTGCAATGAAATCGATATTTATTAGTCTTTAACTATCTGCTTAAGGAAAACCATAATAACCACAACCAAGATGTTTCCTTATTCAACGAATGAGGAAAAGTCAAAAAATCAAACGAAGCGTTTGACATTGAAGTAAGAGAGGTACAATAATAATGTGACTTGAGTATCAACAGTTTTGGTCAAAACCTTTAATTTTGTTTTAGGTTTTATTTTGTATTATTGAACTTATCAAGCGTCTGTATATTTTAGGATCATGACCAAGGAAAATACGATGACCAACGACTTGCTCGCAATGTTTTTTTTCACAGTTTTAAGAACTTAGAAATATTTGCAATTCTGATGATATTTAGCTAAATACAACTAGACGAGGCCTTGGATATTAAATGTTGATAAACTTAATAGGTGCAAACAAAAAAACATCTAATGTAAGATCCAACATTTTTGTAATGGGAATAAATTTATTTTAGCAAATAAAAGAAGGAACGAAAGAAATTCTCAAAAAGTTAAACTGTTTATTGACTTACCTTTGCTTAGTTTATACGATTCTTCTTCAGTCATTTTTATTATTTTATTTAACTAAACAAATATCACAAATTAAATACTGAACTGTTTACAGACAATTTTTTTTTTTTTCTCCTATTGATATCTTATTTTATTACCAAAATAAGATGATAGTTATTAAGTTTAGTTATTTTTTAAATTTTAAATTTCAAGCGCGCGTTCTTCGCGCTTGTGTTGCGCGCGCGCTACCTGCCGATAGACTTGATCGTTTTTTTTAAACAAGTAATAGTGAGATCTCAGTCAGTGCCACGGACAGTTATGCAATAGCAAAACGATTGCGCTCTGCATTGTTTATGGCACAGCAGAGTTGATGTTTGCGTGGATACGATCAAGACAGCCTTTTTTGTAATTTTTTGCGCGTGATCTGTCATGTGTACAAAAATAGATGGTATAATATCCAGTTGTGACTTGTAAGGGATTTTCCACAGACTAGTTAGGTTGGATTAGCGGACATAAAATGATTATGTATTTAGTGCATAGAAATATTCTGCCACTTTTTACCTCTGAAATATCTACGTATACAAGTAGAGGTGGGTCAAGTTTTTGCTTAGATAACACGTAAACAAGTAAACACATCATACAAGTAACATTTGTATGATGTTTTGTTATTTATACCTACTTACAACAATTTATTTCGATACTATGAATTTACCATTCTTTTTAATGTGTAAAAAACAATAGATGAAATAGTGAAAATTAATTTATCACTTGATACACAAACTTGATACTTTACAAAAACTGGAAATATGCCCATTTGTACCGCGTTACCAAACACAACACATGCATCACATGACCCCACACTTCTTTCAGAGTATATAAAGGTGACCTGACGCTGTCGTTTGCTTGTTCAATGTTCAAAGAAAATAGTCCGTCCCGCTCTAACATTCAGTTATTCTGTATAATAATATTTGTTTCACCTCCGTGATGTTAGCGCTATAACAGATGAGATGATCGGTCAGATAGTTATTGTTGGGTTAAATATTTATTGAAAAATTTACACCCACTTGTCTGACGAATAAAGAGTCTAATAACTTTATTCTTTAGGTAGCTATTGGTACTTTTATCCGAGGATTGAAAAATCGGCGAAAAGTTGAGGAACACAGACTTAACAATACGTAAGATAAAATAGCATCACCCCTATATTCCCGAAGGAGTAGTCAGAGGTTTATAGCTTTTTTGCTGAAACTCTCGACTTAATCCAGATTCAGGAAAGTGAGTTCGAGTTTTTAGATATATCAAATCTGGATTCTGACTCAGAATTGGAATCCGACAACGAAACAGATAAGGAAAATGAATAATTTATTTGATTTAATTTTTTCTATATTTTAAATATTTTTCTTGTTTTATATATTCTTAATATTTTGATCAATAAAATTCTTCGTAATTAACAATATTCTTAATTTAGTCACTAAAAGGAACCGTTTCATATGAAAAAATAAATAAAAATATTTTGAAGCTTTTTAAAAAAAAAATTGCTGCGATAACCGTTAAATGACAAAAAATCTGTAAGGATATTACGGTTTTTCTTGCTGTTTACGAGATAATTAACTTTTTCATACTAGCTTCATACAAATTTTGCGTAAAAAAATATAATTCCTTCGTTTTTGTGCAGAATTAATTCGGGTGTCATTTTTGAAAATAGTAATTACTAATAGAAGCGATGTCCTCCAAAAAATCCGGCACTTGCAAATTGAAATTCCTAAGTCTATGAAAGCCGATTTTCAGCCCACCGTGTGTCCCACCTCTTAGCTTAGCCCGCTACTCCTTCCTATCTTCCTGTGCCGATAACAGAAAACGCAAGTTTGTTCGGTTGTTGCTTAAAATAAGTTAGTTATTTTCATCTTTGAAATATAGCGCAAAATGCAAGACTGCTACAAACTTACTTTAAACTTTAATCATCAACTTAAATTAACAAGCTTGCAGCAATATTGCCATAAACTCATTTTATGATATTTGAGGTGACAATTTAAATTCAAATAAAAATCAAGTTTGCAGCAAACTGATCTACTATCTAGGATGTGGCTCAAAAAAATCTGTCAGAGGTTTTTAAGCAGCTTCCACCAGAAATCATGTCTTGCTGTAGTTACGCACGGCGTACGTAAGCATGACTCGTAATACAGCGCGTCAGTACTTTTTCCGGCTTTATTTCCTCAACCTTAGTCATGTTGGTTTATGAACCTATTACTTATGACAGTCATACTGTTTGGTTTACTTCAATAAGACACTTCTTTTAAATAACCTTAGTCGATACGATACATCGATACCGATTTTCAATAGATCAAATATCAAAAAGCCAAATGATAATTCGAAACATCAAAAATAATATGTAAAATATAATTCTGAAATAAAAACGCCTTGTAAAACTGAATAGGGAAACAAATAAATACATAATTTTTCATCACTTATCCTAAGCTAACACAAATGATTCACCAACTATAGAGGTGATCTGGCGTTATTGACCACTGTCCTAACCTAACCTAATCCAAAGGATTCAATAACAGTAGATGGTATGGTATATAATGAGAAGAAGAAAACATAAAAAGAAAATATTAATTTACAAATATTAATAACAAAGTAGACGTTTTAAAATTACATTAAACGGTACATAAAGATTTTGAATTGATATGCGTAAATGAATATTATACTAATTATTGATAATCCTAATCTTTGTTTATTCGAAGTATGAAAATCGAAATGTCGTTTTGCGGCCCGAGAGGTCAGGGCCAGAACCCATCGATCGAGCATTAAAATTTATTTCCTCGAACCTATGAAAATCGGAAAACAAATCGCATTTACGACTTTCGGTAAAACAAATTTCGTGGTTTTTAATAATAGACATTAGGTATAATTCTTAGGTATTATGAAATTCGGACTTTTAAAAATCGAAACATCGAAATTCGGAATAAAATATTTCTGAGTATTTGGGTGTGCCCCTGAAAATATTACTGAACACTCTAATAGAATGATTTATTTATTTATTTACTTAAGGTTTACCCACAGCACATACATACACATACATATATGAAGGCAGAGGGTCCAACATCTTAAATGAAAGTAAGAGATATAGCAGAAGTCAGCCTTTATTTCCACAACTTATTAATTCACTGTAATAATAGTTTAATTCAGACTACAGTATCTAAGCGCTACAACATGTGCACCGGGCCGAGCCTGCGACAAGACTGATCCCCTCCTTTTTTTTTTTTTTTATGAATGGCATCTCGTAGCAGACCTAGAGAGGTCGTTGCTACTTAACCGGATATTCCTGTGGCTGCCCTAAGGTTTTTAATCTTAAAGCCTCCAGCCAGGGCGCAAATTATATATATTAAAACTAAACGACAGCGCACTAAGGGCACCCCCTGTGGGGTACGGACCTCGGCTTAGGGCGTCGTTGGGGGATCACAAAATTAGTAACAATTTGGGGACGGGCTGGATCAACATTTTGATCATGATTATTATCAGGGGATATTATATTTATTGCTACGGCGCTCTCAGCCTCTAACCGGGCGGCTGGCGCATCGACATTTAAGGGACGGGGGGGAGGACTTTTATTACCATTTACTCGGGAAGTTCGCGTGGTACCTCGGCGGCGAGGACGGAAGGTCGGTTTGTGTATTTTGTGCACTGTACTCGTGGCCCTATTGCTTTCCTGAAGGAGAGTGACGGGGTCATCCGGATCTAAGAGAATATGCCTCGGTCGGCGAGTCTGACTAATGGCAGAAGGCCTGTAGCTAGCGGCCTGCACAACCAAGGGGTTGCGATGACGTTCCGCGGATTCGAAAAAGCGCTTTGCAAGGCGCTTCATAAACTGCTTGATGGTAGGCATCTTAAGGTCTACGTGAAGTTGTTCGTTCCGAACGAACCAAGGAGCCTTCGTAATTCTACGGAGAAATCGGTTTTGAAGCGTTTGCATCTTATGGATGTGATACGACTTTGCGTGAGCGAAGACTACGCAGGCGTAAGTCATGATCGGTCGAATGCACGCGGTGTAAATACGCAATTTGCACTTAAGGGACAACTTGCTGCGCGGGTTGAGTACGGAGTGTAGTCGGCCGAGAGCAAAACTGGCGCGCGAGCGCACCTGTTTTATGTGCTCGCCGAACGTCATGTGATGGTCTAAGACCACACCGAGATATTTGGCTCGCTTCTCCCAAGGGATAGGCTTGCCGAACATGGTGATTGGTTGGGGGAGGGCGGGTGATCGCCGGCGCCTACAGAATAGGACCCCCTGGCTCTTATCAGGGTTGACTTCGATGATCCCCTCCTTGCTGCGCGCTCGCTTATGTAGAGCGGCTCGAGTACTGGGGAGGCCTAAGTGACACATTGCAGTGCGTAACTCGGCCCGTTGCACGTGCTGTTTACAATGGTGCCGATTAGTTGCTAACATATATCTTGGTGTACAATCTGAGGTCCTCTTTCATTTAAGGTATCGACCATTATGATCTGATCACAAATAAGGGATTTATAGTTATATTATTATATATATTTATAGGTTTTCCCACCAAAACTTTAACCGCGTTTTTCTCGAAAGCGGTTAGAGCGTACTTACTGCAACTACTATGCTATTGACGGCAATACTGCCATTAATTTTTTGTACTTATCCAAGACCAACCATTTAGCTGGCAGGGGGGGGGACCCTGTCAGGGTTGCGAGTTTGTCTGAAAGAGATATCGTGGCCCTAGCTCACAGGCAAATGAAGGAATATGGGGGGGCTTTAGTCAGTAAAAGTCTGACACGCCCTCCCGCTCCGCCCAGAGCGGAAGAAGTTATTTGATAATATCCCACCCAAAAAAAAAAAACGGGGGGGCTTGACTCTATCTAATAGCACTTTAGAGCTTTAATATTACGCAAACAGATCCATGATTTGAAAAATGATTTTCACAGACCCACAGTATTTTTAAACGGCCTATCCAACGATGGAACCCCACACAATGGAATAGACGAGAACAAAAAAATATTATCCCCATTTTACGTGTAGGGGAGGTACCCTAAAAAAATGGTTTTTCAAGGTTTTACTTTACGACTTTTTTGGCATGATTAATATGTATACCCATGCCAAATTACAGCTTTGTAGTACTAAACCTTTCAATATAAATTTTATTACGAAGAAAAAGAAATGGAAACGAGCAACTCATTCATAAACTGTACAGAGAAATTTTGACTACGTTTCATTGGTGTGGAGGGAGTCCAAGATTCTTGATTTAAACATTACTTTCATTAAATAAACCTACCTCGGGAATGGACCTCTTGATGCTGAGTCATAGTGTACTGTCCTGGAACCAAGAGTTAAGTTCTTAGCTGCGGACATAGCTAAGACCATAGGGTGTATGACCGGGGTAAGTCTCCAGGACATGACGGACTCAGCATCGAGCACTTACAGCATACGGGCCCCCCCACCTGCCACGTGTTTTGGCCATGCTGTTCACGTTCTGTCTTCGCCATTCGTACTTGCCGGAAGAACTGATGAGGACGGTCGGAGTACTATTTTTTAAAAACAAAACAGGTAATATATCCGATAAAACAATTACAGACCGATCTCATTAGCGACAGTTGTCGTGAAGGTATTTGACAGCTTGCTTAATTCACAGTTAAACAATACAATAACTTTGCACGATAACTAGTTTGGGTTCAGGCCCAAACTGTCCACAGATAGTGCTAAACTGAGATTTACGGTTACTGCTGAGTTTGCTGTCAGATATTACACGGATCGGAGCAAACTTGTTTACGCCTGCTTCCTCGATCTGTCCAGAGCGTTTGACCTGGTTTCGTACAAAGTGCTGTGGAGGAAGTTGCTCGATAGGCAAGTTGCGCCTGAAGTTTTTAAAATCTTCCAACACTGGTACGGGAACCAGGTCAATAATGTTAAATGGTCGGGAGCTCTGTCGGACTCGTACAGGTTGGAGTGCGGGGTGAGGCAGGGAGGATTGAGCTCACCAACGCTCTTCAATCTTATTGCCGAGCTTAGCAGCCGCCATATTGGATGCCATGTTGATGTTGTTAAAGCGCGTCAATAGGGGGACTCAGAGAGCTAGTAAACATCTGCGAAACGTACGCTCATACACATGGCCTAAAATATAACGTACAAAAGAGCGAGCTTATGGTTTTCAGTGCGGGTTCTAAGTGTCCGGCGGAGGTTTCACCAGTAAGGCTGGCTGGAGTACCCTTAGAGCGGGTGCATAGTTTTAAGTATCTGGGCCATATTGTGACGTCCGACCTGAAGGACGACGCTGATATTGAGCGAGAAAGGAGGGCGCTGTCGGTGAGGGAGCATATATGATTGCCCGCAGGTTTCCTCGTAGCTCCAAGGATGTGAAGATCACCTTGTTTCGAGCCTACTGCACATCTTTTTATACGAGTAGTCTGTGGGTGTCATATTTGCAGAAATCCTACAGCGCTCTCCACGTTCAATATAATAACGCGCTGAGGACGCTGCTGCGGCTGCCTTGCTTCTGTAGCGCATCGAGAATGTTTGCGAGCGTCCGCATTTACTGTTTTTATGCCAGCATGCGCAAGAGGGTGGCCTCGATGGCGAGTAGAGTGCGAGCAGCGGCAACAGTCTTCTTACCGATGTGGCCAACAGGTTGGACGGGCCGTTCTTGCGGCACTGGCAGGCTTTACATGCACCCGTATATCGGGCTTGGAGCAGGTAGAAATTTGCAGTAATTGCAATAGAGTTTTATAAATATTTTAATTTTTTAATGTTATATTAATATAACGCAAACGGATCCCTGAATCGTAAAATGGTCTTTACAGACCCTAAATATTTTTGTACGGCCTATATAACTGTTTTGAAGATAAATGAAAATCTTCTTCGATAGTAACTAGGTGTATAATCAATTATTTTGGGTTTTACAAAAATAGCGATGTTTTTATGTGCGTGTATGTCTCGCGATTTGTTTATGACGACGACTGTCCCGCGTGTGGAGGAATTCCGTCCCACCCCGCACTCCTCTCCTGTCCCGTCCAGTAGTGATGGGCTCGCTCATGGCGATGATGCGTAGAAATGCCCCCGCCTTGGAGTAACAGGCTCCAAAGAAGAAGAAGTAGAAGCAGGTACAATTTGAGAGAAGTTAGTGTTCTTCCTCCTTTAGCAGCGGACACAATCTGGGGTACGATCTTCGTATCATTCCGTTAGCTGTCTTAATGTCACGTGCCAGTCCATCCTTGCCGGGTGAAGTGCTTATGACTCGTCAAAGACGCCATTTCAAGGGTGGCAGATTGTTGTCTTTAATGATCACTAAAGTATTAGGTGCAATTGTGTCGGTGTTGACTGCCATTTACTCCTCGTCTGCAGTTCCGAAACGTACTCCTGCGACCACCGCTTCCAGAAGTTCTGCCTCATCTGTTCGATGCGCTCGTAGCGGACCAAGCGTGAAGTGTTTGTTGCTGTGAGGTCTTCGTAGCTAGGAGCAACGAGCGGCCGGCCAATCAGGAAATGGGCTGGTGTAAGAGGGAGTAGGTCGTTTGGGTCTGAAGATGAGGGATACCCTATGTGTCACCCTGTGAGTCACGCGTCTTTTGCCGCGCCAATTGGGTGTGCGCCATAGCATTTTTTAAGGTCGCGCCGCGGTTTTTGCCGCGTCTGAGATCATCGCCGATACCTCAAAAGGTACTTATGTGATCTGGCTAAATGATGTAATGTTAGAATCTTTATGAAATAGGCTAACATATTATATATAGATTAGTCCTGTCGTGCCTTGTAAAAAACCAATAAATTGGCAAAAGTCAGCCTAAGCGTTTTTTCATCTAAAGGTCGTTCTAAAATAATAAATAACCATTATTTCATTACGATTTGAGTTATTAAACATGCCAATAGCTTACCCTACACATATCATTTAAAAAAACACAGCTGCCAGAACATTATTTTTAAGGCCACTGTGTTTTAAAAACATGACCTTCAAGCCTATAAGTTTGTATTCGATGTAACTGTATAATGTTACATTTATTCATTACGGTATAAGTTTAAATAACAATAGTAATAAACATGGACGTATAAAAAAAGTCGGACGGATTCTCGCTGACAGAAAACTGTGTCACTCAAAGTCAGCCAGCTCGCTGTACGTACAGGCGCCACGCACACATTCACACATTACCCAGCCATTACGCGCGCAAACGTCAACACAGTCGACACGTCTAAGCGGCAAAAAAGTTTTGAAATACAGCATGTCTTGTGTGGTGAAATGTTGTAAAAACCGTAGCGATCGGAAGTAAAAAAATCCAGGAATCACGTTTCATAGGTAAATTAATAATTCAACAACTTAGTTCCCGATTTTATAAATTACAATCAATCTTCATTCACCAGAACAAAATAATTCATCTCAAGCCCAGTGTTGCCAATATTCACGTGTGCAAATTACCCTAAATATATGAGAAATTTATATTTTTTTAATCAATCCAATTTATTTAGGTTATTTATTACTAGTTATTTTATATTCCTTTTACAAGATTTCCTAAAGAAAATGAAGTTTGGCGAAATGATTGGATTAATAAAATTCGAGATAAATGGGTAAATTTGGCTAACATAACAACCCTAAATTCACTCACACGTATGACTGTTGCCGCCATTACGGGACACAGTTTTGTCTTAGCGGGAGTTCCGTCCTACTTTTTTTATACGTCCATGGTAATAAACAAACTTATCTATAAAGCAACGACAGTTTGTTAGCAATAAAATAGTTATTAGTCATCATGGCAAATTCCGATTTTGCTAGTTCAGAACCTATTTCTGTGCAAACTCCTTCGTAACTACTTATTTTTGGCCTTAAAATCTATTAATTACTTACCCATCTATAATATAAATCCAAATTGCACGTAATCCACCACTTTTTAGCACAAAAACAAAGCACTACACAACGAAAAACAACTCTTGCCAAACCGAACTGACAAACTGACGTCAAAGAGTTTAAATTTCTTTATTTTTTTTTGCGCTCCAGAGTCGTGGTTAGTGGTTCTATAGCATCTTTGTCTAATATTCTACCTATTTTATGCTTCAAATAACAACATATCCGAAGTTAATCAGTCATAATCTGACTTGTGTCACAATCAGACTAGACCAGTCTGGTCGACAAAAGTCTGTTAATTTCTTTGATTGACTGATTCAGTTTTCTGGAGTTTAGGAGGGCTTCTATTTGTGTTAATAAAGTGGAAAATTCCTCATATGTGAGGTTTACTTTTCCTACACGACGGAGAACATGTTTAAAGGATTTAACCCCTGCCTCCCACAAACCTCCGAAATGTGGTGAGTAGGGCGGAATAAAGCTAAACTTAATATTTTCGCCTGCAGCAAAATTTAAAATATCACTTTCATTAGTAATTAAAAATTAAGAGAATTCTTTTAGTGCGCCTACAAACGTTTTTCCGTTGTCGGAAATTTTTTTTTCGGGTTTTCCACGACGAGATAGGAACCTTTTTAAAGCCAATAAGTATGCCTCAGAAGTTTGACTGGTGACTAATTCTAAGTGTATCGCACAAGCGTGTCGCATGGTTTTTGCTGAAAATCAGCGTTGTTGACGTTAGGTTTGTCCGAAGTCACAGCATTTAGCTAGTGACGCACGGTTGTTGTAATTGTTCATATTATAGTTTGTTTGGTATAAAAGTAGTTATTTTTCCACTCGGCAATCAGCATTTTGTTTTTGTTTTGATTCAAGTTTGTTTGTTTGTTGAATGTTGACTTTGTTGTCATCACTGGTTGTCATTTTGGGTTTGCCAGTACCACTACCACAACAACAACAGATTAGATACATAGACATTTTATTCTAGTAAACGCAATGTAAATTGTCTTTGGTCCCTGGCCCTGACTTCAACCAATCGCAACCAATGGAAATGATTGTCAAATTTTTTTAAGTGTAATGGATACGAGGGTTTTGGCTACTTTGTATTTGTGTATTATAATTGTGTAGATTTGTTGAAATGTGCGTTTTGTTAGTGCAGAATAAACAATTTTTCTTTCTTTCTTTCTTTTCTTTCACGAGTAGTAAAGCATCAGTTCAGCCTATCGCAGTCCACTGCTGGACACAGGCCTCTCCCAGGCTGCGCCACAACACCCTGTCCTTAGCCTTCCGCATCCAGTCTGACCCAGCCATCTTCTTAACCGTTTAAGCCCGGCGTTGCTGTTTGTAACATGCTACTGTAGGCTCAAATTACACTTGAATATATCGTTTAGTATTGTTTGTGGCGATTTTAGTCGATTGTCTGGTAGATATTCTCACAAACGTGAGTCAGTGGGGCTTGACGGTGGGGACAACTGACTCACCGGTGAGTCGGTGGGCCGTTATCTATTAAGGTCGTCGGTCCATCTAGCTGGGGGGCGTCCCACACAGTAAAGCATATGAATAGGCAAACATAAAAATTTTCCAGTTTTTAACTTCTTCCTTTGCGACTCAATATGAACATAGTTCCCGCATAATCTACACCGCAGTGCAAGAAAGGATACCCCGGTTCCAATTTTTCAGGAGGCAAGTTACCCATTTTTACTGATAGTGCCTTCCCTTTCTGGCCAGTACATGTAATGCACTTATGTACTGTCTGCTTGGCTAAATCACGACCCTTGAGTGGCCACCAACTTTCTCTAATAGTAGCCACGAGCAATTATGGACCGGCATGGAGTAGGCGTTTATGTTCAAACTGAAAAAGAAGTCGCGTGAGAATATGTTTGGAACACAACAATATGGGATGTTTTTTACTATAGGAGAAGGTATCTGAATTTAGTAATCTGCCTCCCACTCTAATATTGCAATCAGAATCTAGGAACACATCGAGACTAGATATATTTCTCATCGATTTAAATGGTAAGTTTTTTATTAATGTATTAAAAATTACTGGAAATGACGTTTGTTTTGCTAAGCGTACTAAAACTAAAGTTGATTTACTTAATTCATCAGACGTAAGCGGGCCAGTGCTACGTTCTGGTTTGACCTTGATTCTTGCATTATGAATGAACCGTAACACGTAAGGGGCCGCACGTCTCATGCGATTAAAATTTGAAAAACGCTCAAAGGTAAAAATACTAGTAAAAGTTGATTGTGTAAATAAAGAATTAATATTTGATTTAATTTCTGGTAAATCCGTAAATCTAAAAAGTTTCTCAGATAATTCCTTTTCTATTTGACTATCAGAGATTTTTAAGTCTATTTCATCCAGAATTTCTGAAAACTGGTCTAACAATAAATCTGTCTTTTGTAAACGTGTTTGTAATTCTGTTTTAATGGTTTCAGTAACAGGCATTATTTCTACAGAGTCTACATATTTCATGAATAGTCGAAATTTACGGCGAACAACACCTCTTCTTTTATTTAAATCTCTAATTACATCCTCACCACTACTACGACCCTCTTTTGACGGAATTTTAGCCATGTTCGAGTTTGTGGAAGACAATAGAAAACACTTATTTGTAAAGATTTAGGGCCGATTTTCAATCCTCAGATAAACAAACAGATAGGGTGTATTCGATAGATAGCAAAAAAATCAGTTGTTCAATCGTCAAATAGGCTTTATTCGTCGAATAATTCACCTATCTGAGGAATAAAACTATCTGGCTCTTTGACGGCCAGATAACCGCTTATAACATTGATAAACGACGTCGACGTAACTTAAGTTTAAGGTTAGTTTTCGTGTACTGGATATTTTCGATAATATTGAGGACATGGCAATTGAGGAAGAAGCCATAATTGTATCACTATCATGACGTGTTTCGAGCCCTTTTATGTCCGAACAAATACTTATAACCTTTTCTCCTGTCTTTGGAAAGAGGATTTCTTTTTCGGCTGTTTTTTTTTTTTTGTATGTTTGTTACGCGATTACTCCGTCAATTATGAACCGATTTTGAAAATTCTTTTTTTGTTTGAACGGGTATACTCCCGAGGTGGTCCCATTGCCACCAAATCAGAATCTGATGATGGGATCTCATGGAAATCGAGGGAAACCCTAAAATTTTATATGCATACCTATAGCGATTTGGATATTTTTTATAGTAACTCGTGCATTTGCTCTCCGAAAGCACCATTTGGTGAAGTGGAACTGATGATGGAGACCACAGATGGCCACCGGAACAATATAATAATGAGTACCTATTTAACGGGTTGCGATTAAGCAATTTATGCTGGTCACTATGCATATATGGTGAGTGGCAGTTCTCCTGGTTCTTACCAGAAGAACAAAATCAAATCAAATAAACGTTTATTTTCTCAACACAAGTTATAAACTTAATTCTAGACTTTGACAGTAGTGTACGAACAAGGAACTAACTTTGTGAGAGACTGGAGCCTGTGGTAGGTATATATAAAAACCTGTATTACAGGTCACCAGGGCCCTCCCGCGGCTAGATGCCTGTTAATTGGATACATGACAATGAAAATGCAGGATAATAAACGAAAAATAAATTAAGGGACATAATATAAAATTTAGTGCCTAATAAAAAGAGCAAAAAAAATATTAAAATACAAAAAACACAAAAAATACAAAAGTTTGTGTGTGTGTCGAAATACCAGAGTGTGTGTTAGTAACCGGAGAAAGTGTATGAGAGAGAGAACTCCTCAACAATCAACGTCCCGGCATCGGGAAAAGCAATATTTTGTAAAAGGTGATAAGCAGTTAACTTCGAAGTTAACAAATTTTTTGTAAAAAGTTTTTTATTTTTCACTTTTTAGTGGGTCAGTTTTGAATTTATATAAGTAAGAATAGCCTAACTATTCTAACTTAGATAAATTCCAAACTGACCCTTTACCTTAAAGTTAAAATATGAGGAAATAAAAAAGGCAAGAAAAAAAACTTTTTACAAAAAAATAATAACCGACTACCAAAAATAACACTACAAAGTGAAAAATAACTTTAATTTCGGAAGTCGGTGGCAAAAAACTCAAATACAGATCCAAAGACACTGAATTCCGAAATTAAAGTTATTTTTCACTTTGTAGTGTTATTTTTGGTAGTCGGTTATTATTTTTTTGTAAAAAGTTTTTTTTGTTGCCTTTTTTATTTCCTCATATTTTAACTTTAAGCTATTACAAGAGCGATCAATTTTTGAGATTCCACACGTTTATATTTGTTTTTAACAGAGTCATTCTTTTTATTTTCTATTATTTGCTTGCAGGTCTCGAAAAAACTCACAAATAATTGAACCTCAGCATTATTATTGTTCGCTGAACGCTCCCTTTTTTTGGTTAACTAAAAATCTATCAAAACTAAAAATCATAAATAAAAACACCACGAGCCAAACAAAGAACCTCCTAACGGCCTTACCGTAATAAAAGTGACCAGACGCTGTCGTTTGCTTGTTCAAAGAAATAGTCCATCCCGCTCTAACATTCAGTTATTCTGTATATTTGTTTCACCTCCGTGAAGTTAGCGCTTTAACAGATGAGATGATCGGTCAGATAGTTATTCTTGGGTTAAATAGCTATTGAAAAATTGACAACCACTTATCAGGCGAATAAAGAGTCTAATAACTTTATTCTTTTGGTAGCTATTGGTACTTTTATCTGAGGATTGAAAAATCGGCCCTTAGATTATTAAATGAAGTTGAGGGTAGTGACAAAACAAAAATCTTTACGCGTTTTTAACTATTTAACGAGAATAAAACACTAGGATTTCACACAATATTAACACAAATGAAGCACTGACTATAGATAAGGGATAAGAATAAAGAATGATGGTTGACCTGACCGTTTTATGCTGGTACCGTGGTTGACTTCGCTGATGGCCTCGTACGTCCGATTAATGCTGCTCGCTACGATTTCTTCTGCTGCATCCGGCGATGAAGGTCCAAATATGTTTCGGGATAAATGAAAATCTTCGTCGATAGTAACTAGGCGTATAATCAATGATTTTGGGTTTTACAAAAAAAGCGATGTTTTTATGTGCGTGTATGTCTCGCGATTTGTTTAAAGTCAAAGTCAAAGTCAAATTGTTTATTTCAAATAGGCACATAAAAGGCACTTTTGAACGTCAATATTTACAAAAAAAAATAGAATTGATTCTAGTCGCCCCTTCCAAAATGTAGTTTCGTATGGAGAAGAATGGGCAAGAAACTCCACCGGTACTCTTTTAAAATCTTTTACAATATTTTTATAGGTACATTAATTATATAATTATATGTGAAGACGATGCACCTAGAATAAAATTACTATACCACAATAGGTAATAAAAAGAGTTAAGAATGAAGCAATGACAGATAAATTAATTAGGTGATAGAACATGGTGCTCACATATTTACAAAAATTGTAAAAAATATATACGATTTCCTAAAAAATAACAATAATATCAGTGTGAGTTAAGGTAATCACAGAATTTTAAATAAATGTCATAAAAATAATAAATTATACAATTAAAATAGCAACCTGTTTGATTTTGTCTAGACTCTAGATTGTCCTATGGAGCAGGACCAGCATGTTTCCAAGCATTCTTATCTTGTATATAATCCTCTAATTTGTAATATGCTTTTTTATAAAGTGTTCTTTTAATATGAGTTTTAAATTTTCTTTCATTTAGTTGCAATATATCACAAGGTATTTTGTTGTAACATTTAACACACCACCCCCATTTATGACGACGACGGTCCCGCGCGTGGAGGAATACTGTCTCATCCCGCACTCCTCTCCTCTCCCGTCCAGTAGTGGTGGGCTCGCTCATGGCGATGATGCGTAGACAATAACGATATCCCACATCATAGGATTTGGATTGTTTACAACGTGCACGATATGAGTTTCATCTTTCATTTAATTGCAATACTACGAGTATATCACAAGGTATTTTGTTGTAACATTTAATAACAAAAATTAGTGATTTATATTGTGTTTATTTCTAGTATTTCTATCACTTAATAATCTATATCACTTAATTTATCAAAAAAGATATAGATTTTTTCTAACACATAATATTTTTATATATGAACTGGCATGGTACTGTCATAATAATATTAATATAATATTTTTAAATAGTTCTCTAAGATATTAGCGGCGCCGTAGATTGGCTCTGACAGCTCTCTTTTGCAAAATAAAGATGGGTTCAATGTCAGCACCCGGCCCTACAGTAAAATGCCATACGTCATGATGCTTTGGAAGTGTACATAGCTAAAATATACCAAACGTGCGAGGTCTTACCTTTATCTGGCTTAGCCGCCCCACAAGAGCTGTTATAAGAGGTCCCCATAGTAATTTCCTGTCTAGCGTGGTTCGTCGGAAAACTGTTAAATTAATAAATTCCACTGTTTCTCGATTCAAAATTATAGCACATTCGCTATTTCTATGTGTTACAATATCTTGTTTAAGTACATTAATTACACGTGAAGACGATGCATCTAGATTAAAATTACTAAACCACAAATAGGTAAAAAGAATTAAAAATGAAGGAATAACATATAATTTAATTAAGTGATAGATACAAATGGTGCTCAAATATTTACAAACATCGTGAAAGTATACGTTTCCCTAAAAAAAATATAGGTATATATAAGTCAGTCAGAATGTAAAATCAATGTCATAAAAATTATACAATTAAAATACCAACCAGTTTAATTTTATCTAACTGCAAATAACACAACCATCTATAGATTTTGAAGTAATTGGGGTAAATTATTAATGTTAACTAAAAGTTGGAATGGACCCAATATCGTACCTTGAGGAACGCCCACTGTCATTTCAGACCCTAGTGAGTTTATGCCGTTTACCTGAACTTTACCCTTCTTAACTTTCAGGTATGATCTTAGTAAATCAAGAGCTTTATTATGTGTAAGAGAGACACTTCTGCTGAAACTAGAGCAGGGATTAGGAATACCTAATCCCTACTCTAGTTTCAGCAGAAGTGTCTCATGGTTGACGTAATCGATCCAATGGCATCTCGTGATTCTTCCCAGGCGTTAAAAATGTTCTTTATTAGGGTGGCATGGTCGAAGGTCAAGTCAGTTGTACAACGCCCTTCGGTGAAACGGTACTATTGTTTATGAAAGTTGATTTTTTTATAAAAGTGAAGTAATATTTGATTGAGCACTCACTATCTTTAAAATGTTTGGAAGACATTAAAAATTAATCTTAATATCTCTGGAGAAAAAATGCTGCTTTTCGCTGCCATTAGAACACTGACATCATTCGTCTATAAAATAATGAAACATCAACATTTTGTTGAAAGAGAAAGAAGTATTAATAAAGGAAGCATTGGTATCACAATTTATTTATAAATATTTACAAAGTGTACAAAAAATGCGTAACAGTAAGTATTTGTTCTTTCCTTAGACTACTTTCTCAGCCTTCTTTTCTTCTCCTGAAATTAAAAAAAATACTTTATTGATATGCACAACAATTCCACTTATTTGTTACATAAAAATTACATAAAGGTCTTCAAGAAGATCATATGAGTTGTTAGCATTTGCAAGTTGAGGCAGATATTTACTTAGATGAATTTAATTACCAAAAATCAAAGTAATTAGTTGATCAAATAATATATCCAACCGATGAGTAATTAGGGAAAAAAAAAACTGACCACATTTTGATTTTAATTACTTTTATATCTTAAATAAAAGTAAATTAAAATCAAAAATAAAGGTTCATATAAAAATCAGGTTCATAATTTTATATATAACGAACGGAACGCTAACTTTACTCAGAAAAGGAAAGTCAAAGTATGATCACCAGATCGTACTTTGACTTTAGAGATAACCATATCTCTCAACATGTTTTTAATTCAAGTCCATTCTTACCTGAAGTAACTTCATTCGTTTCTGGTTCGTTCCAAGATTGTCGTTCACTAGTGCCGAAGATGACGAAGAATGTGTTGGTGGCGATGTAGATGGCAGAAGCCACGTAGAACACTTGACGCCATTGACCCGGGTCACTCTGCAACAGTTCAAAATATTAGAATTTTTGACATTGTAACTTAAAAGATAAAATAAATGCTGTGAGATCGTATGATAAAATTGATAAAACTGTCAATTTAAAGTTTGAATCATAGTTATGCTAAAAGAGAAACTATAATATTATTCTTCTTATAAAAGCTAAACTAGGCGTATCATACGCCCTGGAACTGTAAGCCAATAGTTAGATTTTGGAAGTGGTCGGGTCTGACACATTCAACCAGTCAGGCTCGTAAATGAATCTTCTAAACGATGAAACACTTCAACGTCAATATAATAAAATCTGCCATTAGCTATGCCTATGATCTTCGCACAAATGTTCTTTTTTACTTATAAATACTTTTATTTTGAAAACGGTGAAGGAAAACAGCTTGAACCAATGATGTATTACCTTTAGATGCGTTACCCGCGCTCAATAATGGCCAAGTAAATGCTAGGCAATTGCCCAAAGAGGAGTTAGTCGCGCGCCATCAAGGGACGCGACTACACAAAGTGTATAATCTATGGGCTACAAGTCACAATCACTCGCAATTCTCAGCAATTATTTGTGAAGAAAATGCCTTCCCATGTCTATACACGATGTACATAATTTACAATGCTACTGTGGGAGTACAGAAAAACGTCTCATTTCATGCATAAGTATATTACTTATTGTATTTTTTTATTATAAGAAAACGTTGTTTTGTTTTGTACTTGTACAGCCAGTCTGCCATTTTTCCTGACTGCTGCGACCGACGCGTACGCGCCAATGAACATGCAGCAGCTAGTGACATAACTAAATATGTATGTTTCTTTCTAACAACAGTTATCGGTATAAGAAGGGGGGTCTTTCCTTGGGTTCACCCTTTTCTTGATTGTACGCAAGTATGTAGCCACATTCATGGCTTACGCTGTTTTTGAGTGCACTAATGTTCGTGTTTGACGCGTCTATTTATAATACGTCATTGGCTTGAACTAACCGTCATGTCATAGAACCAAACATTTGAAAACATGTGACATCCACACACCTCACACATCTCACAGAGAGGAGGCATGTGTCCCAGCAGTGGGAACATTAAAGGTTGATTATTGTTCTTACCTCATCCTGCAGTATAAGTCCAGCGACTAAAGGAGCGATGATGGACACAATGTTGGCGAAGAAATTGGTGATACCCATCATGGTGCCCGCGAAGTTCGGAGCCATGTCGATGTGGACCAGCTGTTGGAAATCAATTTATATTAGCTAAAGACTTTCAGCTGATTTTGTTGGTGACTGTCAATATCTAAGAACGAATTTTACTAAAGAAACTGAACGCGAACTGCAGCCTTAAACCGCGTTCATGAGCTGTCAGTGTCATCATTGTTGTGGAATACTGACAGCTGTTGAACGTGGTTTAGATGCGCTGATCGCGTTCGATTTCATTGGAGAAATTTGCCCTTAGGTTACGTTTATAGGTTGGTTTTTGACTTATTCGTAGATTCTGCGTAATTTTCAATCGCAGTTCGAGTGACGAAAAAAGCTCGCTATTTATCTCAATTGAATTCATACTTAAAAAAAAAACAACTATTTAAAAACGACTAGAAAAGTTACCTAAAATTATTGAACTACTTAATTTAGATAAGACAAAAACATAAATAATGGTCCTTACCAAATATCCAGTCATATGTCCAGCATTCAGTCCAACCACGACGGTGAGCACGGCGACCGCCATGACGACGTCACCGGGGGGAACATAGCTCAACGCTATGAGAGCTAACGCGGGACCGTACTCACCTGGGAACATTTTATATAAGACTTACATTTTCAAACATATATACACAAACTCACGCCTTTTTCCCATGCGGTTAGGCAGAAACTACAGAACGCCACATACTACGTACGATCCTTACATAGAAAATACGTATATTTGTGGTAAACATAACGCAAAAAAGAAAATAAAAACTAAAAAATAAGAAAAGATTGGGAGAAACATGCGTCACATCTACGCAAAACGGTTATCGCTCAGCATTATGCTGCGAACCCATGCGAGACAGATCCGCAGAGCTGGAAAAAAACAACCGACTTCCAAAAAATAACACTAAAAAGTGAAAAATTACTTTAATTTTCGGAAGCACATTTCGGAAATCGGTGGCAAAAAACGAAAATACAGAACCAATGACACCGACTTCCGAAATTAAATTAAATATAATATTAAATGTGGGTATACTACAGGTACACCTCTGCCCAACCCTTCGGGGAAACAAGGCGTGATGTTATGTTATGAGCTTTCGAAAATTAAAGTTATTTTTCACTTTTTAGTGGTATTTTTAAGTTTTTATTTTCCACTTTTTAGTAGTGGTACCTACCCCACACAAATTGTAATCATACATTTTTTTTAATGAAATGTCCAATAAGACCAAACAACTTTATTTTATAACGGAGTTCCAGTGCCTACCTTCCGGCTTCATCATCAGATCAGTTGAAAACCTCCTCCTTTTTTGAACTCGGTTAAAATCATTTATAGCCAGAGTGCATCTCATGACAATTCTAATAAGACCAAACACGGGTAGGATACATTGTTTTATAACGGAGATCCAGTGCCTACCTTCCGGCTTCATCGTCAGATAAATTTGCTTCGCTTAACTCTCTTAATCTAGATATCTCATCGCCACCCGTAAAATACGTATCATTGAGAAGTTCCGGTTGCCATCTGTGGCCTTCTTCATCAGTTCCAATTCACCAAATTATACTTCCTGAATGCAAATGATTGACTTGTTGATGAAAATATAAAAATCGCTATATGTATGCCTATAATATTTGAGGAGTTCCTTCAATTACCCATGGATCCCAACATCAGAACTGGATTTTGAAAAAAATGGGACCAATCTGGAAGTATATCCTTTCAATTAAAAAAATATTTTTCCAAATCGGTTCATAAACGACGGAGTTCTGAAGTAACAAACATAAAAAAAAAAAACAACTTGAGAACCTCCTCCTTTTTGTGAAGTCGGTTAAAAATAGATATACATGCTGTGAGAATATCATCCTCCATAAACGTTTTACGCTTTATATAGTGGCAACATTTCGAAACGTCATATTTGACGTACACCCAACATCTCAGAACAATGTTCTGAGCCCAACATGCACCAAAGAAAATATGTTGTAAGGAATTACAAAAGTACCAATAATGTATACAGTCACACTGCTTTTGCTTCGTTTTCGTTCATACATATAGTTCTAGTCATACACGCACTCCGGTTGCGAGCACTACGCACCTGACCTTAATGAAGAACATCACCAATTAGGTCACTATAATTATGATGTTCTAGGGAGATTTTTTTTCTTATTATTGTGACTACCTTGTTAGTTTATTAGTTCCAAGCGCAAATAATGGTCATGGGATCCTGGGTCAGGCAAAGTGTTATTGGATTTTCAGTAGCACCCTGGTGTTTGGATTTGAACCCCGTATATGATAGTAGGGTTTCCCCTAATACATACAATAATTAAAAGAGTGTCCTTGGAAATTCTTGCCTATTCTTCTCCATAGAGATCTACGTTTTGGAATGGGCAAATAGCTTCAACTTTTTCACTAACTGACCGACTCTTTGACAATTCAAAAGTGCCTGTAATTGGTTTAATTGAAATAAATGCTTTGAGTTTGAGTTTGACATACCTGGTGAAATGTGAGTGTACTATTCAATCATACACCTCGGCCTAATCCTTCGGAGAATTTCTATTATGTAAAAATTCTTTGGCTTCATTTTTGGCAAACACTAGGAAGATGTAATGAAGATGAAAATCATAGTAATAAAATGGAGATATTTACCAATAGAACTGGAAACTTTTCTGCACATGCTAATGCTGAGCCAATTTTTTGCGAGGAAGTAATCTGATAAGAATCCGAAGGGAAAGCTTAACAAGTACATTGCCAAGTATGGAAGAGCTGACATTAGACCATTCTGTGAACATTAGAAAAAAACACTTCATTAACTCCACCGAAAACGTTTTTCTCGTTTGTCTGGTGGTCGCAAGCGCTATTGATAGCACGTCGGGCAGTGTTATTGAGTTTTGTCAGGGATTTCTCAGTAGCAGCCCAGAGTGTGGTATTATACCCGGTTGATAACAATAGGCTCACCCCCTACTTAACCATAACTGGAGAAATGTTGGTGTACTAAAGGTTCACCGTACGTTGCAGTATAAAACTGATTTACATCCGTCACCTCACACTTTCAAGTCCAGTTGAAAACTAGCGTCAGGCACTAGTTGTCTGGCATTTTTGCTGAACTGGGCCTTTTTGGCGCAGCCGTATGGCAAACTTTTCTGCTATATATTTCTTTCATCGCACTTTACTTGTTTTATTTTTTTATTTTCTGTATATTTATCTCGTGTTTATTTGTGTGCCTTTTAGTCTGTGTTAAATAAATGTATTTTCTTTCTTTCTTTATTTCTTTCGTTCACCTATGCCTAAACTATCTTGGATTACAGGCGTGATGTTGATTTAAACCAGCTTCTCAACCTATGGGAGTATGAATACTTGCATGCAAAAGAGGAAGTGAACGTTAGCTACGGGTATGGTATTATCAGTAGCGTTCATACATCCTGGTTGCTATGACCTAATGAATAATTAGAATCTCTTGATACAGGGTCAAAATAAATTAAAAAGGAAACCTCCGTAGACATGATGGGAATCGATATCTAAACACGATAAAAAAGAAAACGAGACAAAACAAAAAATATATTTTTTCAATTCATACTGTAAGTTATTACACTACCAGTGATCGTTGACACCAGAAAATAACATAAATGAGTTTCGCTAAGTTAATTTTACCCTGTATTTATAATGTTGTGCTCACCGCTTTAATATTAACTCCGAGAACCTGATTCATGTACGACGGTATCTCAGTCATGAGCGTCCAGAAGCCCCAGTTGTGACCACAGTGGACCACGATCAGCGAGATGAACGACAAGTTCGTGGTTAGCTTCTTCCAAGGAGTTGGCAGTCTCTGAAAGAAAACAGGCAAAAAAACATGAGCAAGAGCATACTGAAGCACTAACCGACCACTTGGTTGCCTTAGTTTACCTACTAAGCCAGTAAAGCCAGTAAAGCCGTTGTAACACGGCAGAATGTCTAGGTACTTACTGTGCCCACTGGCCACGTACATTTTATGTAATATAGCTGTTCAGTTGAGTGTCCTATTCATAAGAATAAAGTTTTACACTAGCGAAACTTTGCTTGTCAGTCTTACGTGAACGGACAAGACTGTTCATGTTCAACTAACCGTTTGCTCTCCAATTTGTCCTAGAGACGTTTGTATGTACAATTTTTCCTCATTGCCGATCATCTTCGACCGCTGCGGGGAATCAGACCCCAGGAACACGTAGACCATCACCCAGATGGCGCCGACGGCTCCGTTCGCGTAGAAGATGGCTGGCCAGCCCCAGAAGTCCGCTATGAAGCCAGACACCATCATTTGTAATGCTGTTCCGAGCATAGCACCTGGAAATGAGAACGAAGTTTGTAAAAAAAAAAAAATATGTGAGCACCATGTATCTATCTCATAATTAGGTGGTTTTTCATTGCTTATTTTTTAATATTTTTTACCTATTGTGGTATAATAATTTTATTTTAATCCAGGTGCATCGTCTTCACATATAATTAATGTACCTACTTAAACTAAATATTGTAAAACATTTTTAAAAGAGTAACGGTGGAGTTTCTTGCCCATTCTTCTCCATACGAAACTATCGTTTGGAAGGGGCAACTAGAATCAAAACTATTTTTTTTTTGTAATTTTTGACGTTCAAAAGTGCCTCCTATGTGCATATTTGAAATACCTAAATAATTTGACTTTGATTTTGAAGATTACTTGTGAATCAAGATGATTCTGTTAAACCTCAGGTAGCAGATCGGTAATTTTACGAGATATTTTTTTTCAGTACCTAATAATAATAAATTCACAATTATTATTACAAATTTCTAGCGTTCATAGAGTTAGTCTGGTTAAGTAGTTGTTCGTATGGTAACTTGGTTACACAAGGAGTCGTGGAGGAGAGTTTTTTCTGCGCATCTGTGATTTGCACTTTGGCCAATTTATGGAGGTTCCGAGGAAAAGTGACCGACATGAGGCCTTCTTACGTCTAACGTCTTAAAAAGTCGTCTTGGTTGAAAAAATTGGTAATTTCCTGGTTTTGCAAGTGTCTATTTACGACAGATACCAATTTCAAAGTCCGATAGGCTGCCGTAGATGTTTGTTTCATACCAAATACCAATTCTTTTCTACACACTAATTTTCTCAAACATTCTTCCTAACCAGTTCAATTTATTTTTTTTCAAACTTATCTCAAATGTGACTTTAGTATCAAACCACTTATCGATCATATCCGCCGCGGTTTCTTATCTACTGCATTTCGTACGTGCAGCCTACTTTAGTACGGTTTTGGCACGGTTGGCGCAGTGGTTAAGCGATTGACTGCTGCGCTGCGTGTCGCGGGTTCGATTCCCGCACGGAAAAAATATTTGTATGACCTGCAAGTAGTTATTTCGGGTCCGGCTGTTTGTGTATGTGAGTTTTAAATGTTACAAACATTTAAAACTCACATACGCACCCACAATACAGGAGTAATTGCTAGTGTGGGGCAACGTTTAAAAAAAAAATACACTGCTCTGATGAAATTATGAAGACTGTCACCCAGGGCCGCCCATTTCAGGTATTCCTCGAATAACGGTAACCTTTAAGTGCCAATTTCACTATACTAACGTAAACACCCTTAACATAGAGCTTATAATAAGTATAAGCTTAACAACTGGTAGACCCTAATGTCCCGTTAAGTAGTTTAACGTAGGGTCTCACTACGCAAAAAAATTCAAAATTACAACCGTCAAAATGCTTAACATGTCATTTAGGGCGAACTTCATCAATTAAACTGAACGCGATCACCACATCTAAACCGCGGTCAAGATGACATTGACAGCTTTTAACCGCTTTTTAGCCGTTCTGGTTGCGTTCAGTTTCATTTTCGAAATTTGCCCTAAATGACGAATAAAGTTCGGTGACATTGGACCCAAGTCTAGAATGGAGCCCTTCTGTATTAAGAGTTGTCTATTACGTTAGTGAAAGCAGTCACAAGTACTAATTTCCAAACTAAACAAGATCGTTACTCCATACATTGATATTATTTTAACACAAAGTATTTTTAACTGACAAAGAATACTCGTGTATTTAAACAATAAGTATCTCGGAAGACCTAAATATATATATATACTAAAGATAAGCTAACAGAATTATGTTTTTCTTACTCAGTGTTCGTTATTTTTCTGCCTATTCTCGTTGATAAAATCCCAAAGACTAGGTTAAATTTGGTAAAAAATACACTTGCCAGGGTTGCGATTTTGTCCGAAAGGGATATCGTGGTCCTGGCACACTGGCAACGGAAAGAACACGGGTGGGTTTTGGTCAGTAAAACGCCCTCCCGCTCCGCGCAGAGCGGGAGAAGTCATTTGATAATTTCCAATCCAAACAAAAAAAAAAGGTTTAGGCCACATTTACTGTTGCTAAGTGAAAACGACAAAAATGATCGTGCAAATAGTTTTCTATTCAAAGCTAACTCGCCTAAGAATATACAATATTATTTACATCCCGATATATTATTCGACCATTACTCTCTTTCGAAAGATTTAGAAATAAACAATCACGATACCCATTATTTCCAGACACAAAATCAAAAAAAGTGACCAAATAACTATAAATACCAAACTTTTGGCAAACTCAAAGGCTACTTGTAAAGGTCGTCGTTTAATCTCCGTTCATCATAACCTTACCTCCATATATCGCGGTCCCGAGCCGGCTCTTTTCCTGCACCGGAACCCATTTGCCTATCAGGTTGTGCATCGTTGGGAACAGGCAGCCTTGAGACAAACCTTGAAGGACACGACAGCCACACAGTACTTGCCAGCCTCCCTGAAAAAAATAATGATCTGTGCAAAGGTCGATTTATTATTATTATAGTAATCGAGCAAATGCGTATTAAATCCCCACGCCACAAGATTAATTTTTTGCTAACAGGAATAATAGAACAATCTTTCAATCAATTATTCTTTATTGTGGATCATAGGTACAGAATACTACAGGTGTTTTTGTGGCAGAGTAACCAGCTTCGCCGATGCCTCTTAAGGAAACACTAATGTTTATATAATTATTATGTATTTCATTGGTTTATGGACTATCCACACAAAAAACTCGAAAAAATAATGCTCTTGTTCTGGTTCTATGTTCGTTTACTATAAAAACTAAAATTGTTTATGTTTTAGAATTTCAACCATACTAATATTGGTTTATGTTACATAATAATATATGTTTACAATAATTTAGAACGGAATATTTCAAACTCTAGGTTACAGGTGTACCCAGACTTGAATATTAAACATGTTTTTATATAACTTATGATTTAGATCCAGCCCTTTTAAGGCTTCTACAGACCGGCGCGACTCGCGACGCGACACAAAGGAACCGTTTAGGAACTTTAAGTTTGCATAGCCTTAACTAAAACATAAAAAAAATAGAATACCGTAAAACGGGATGAATAGAGACGCAACTTTAAAATGGATTTTAAAATTGAAATAATATAGTTTGTTGCCAACAAGGACACTTAGTCGTTAATTATAGTACAGATAACACATTGTAGTCCTATTTGGCAACAAAATATATTATTTCAACGTTAACATCCATTCACCCCTGCATCTCTATTCACCCCGTTTTACCCGGTATATTAAATCTAAATTAAATTCGTGTTTAGAGAATAGTAACTTAATACTTATTTTTCTTTATGGGTAACTTGATTCACGTAGGTCACTGTGACAATAATTTAGAAACACGGCTATCTAATTTAATTTAAGGCTCTTACAGACCGGCGTGACTTGTCGCGTGACGCGACACCGGTAGAACAATTTCTATGAAAATTTCATGGAAATTGTTCTACCGGTGTCGCACGAGCCTTTAAGTACATCGGCTCGGCTAAGTTCAGCCGACGACGTACGACCATTGATAGTTCAGCCGATGACGGATTAGGTGTACGCTTCGCGTTGCACATCAGATTTGGGTCACTTTTTTACAATGTCTACATTTACTTGAAACTTTAGCTGCTAAGTAACACCAACTTAGTGTTTCTATACTCACACAATAAGCTCCGAGAGGTATCAACAGCGAGACAGCCGAGTTGACAGCGATGCACATCGTGAGGAGGATCTTGCCGCCGAACCGGGCAGCGATCTCTCCGCTCGGGATCTGTAGCACCACGTACCCCCAGAAGAAGGAGGACAGGATCACGGACTGGATCTGCATGGACCAGTCGAATGACTGAAAGAGAATGTCGATATTGTATTACTTTTCATTTATTCGTTTTTGAAGTAAAAACTTCTTTAGCCGCGTTGAACGATTTTTGGTAGGTGCACAACTTATGGGTTGCGTCACCACACGATGCGTGACGGCGCGGTTGGCGCAGTGGTTAATCGATTGACTGCTGCGTTGCGTGTCGCGGGTTCGATTCCCGCACGGCACAAATATTTGTATGACCTACAAGTAGTTGTTCCGGGTATGGCTGTTTGTGTATGTGAGTTTAAATATTTGTAAACACACCCACAATACAGGAGAAATTCCTAGTGTGGGGCAACGTTTTAAAAAAAATATAAACAAACAAACCTACATGCTAATGTGACCACATCCCCGACCTGCTAATATGCCGTGTTGCGCCAAATTAGTTAGTCTAAAGTAATTAAGTTTTCACTTTGTCGACAGTCCCCATGACTGCCAATTTGTACACTTTTGCCTAAAACGTGTTATGTTTAAGTGATATGTATTATTTTATTATTTATCAAACACAAATGTATTATTTATCAAACACAAATGTATTATTTATCAAACACAAATGTATTATTTATCAAACACAAATGTATTATTTATCAAACACAAATGATGGAACACTTAAGGCAGAGGCACATTACTGTGTTGTATCGTGTTGTGACGCCTTCTGACGCAGTGTTAGCCCATCAAAACTCGTTGTGATTTGATGTAGTCCTGAATAGATTCCTTTAATTGGTTCTCCCACGTCACGACACAACACGACACAGTAATGTGCCGGTGGCTTTAATATCATGTCCAGCGCATTCTGTTGTATGCACGTTACGGGAACTGATGGACACTACTGAAGGCGCCAAACTCGTAGCCAAATGCTTGGCTGATTCAAATTAGATTGTCATCAATACGCTGAGAAGAAGAAGATTATGTGTTTGTGCCTAACTAAACTTTGATGCATTCTTTATTAAATAAAACCATTGATAACATTTCATCACGCCTACATTCCCCGAAAAGGTATGCCGGAACCTATAGTAGGTACACCCAAAATTCGCAACTTAGACGTTGTAATAATTGGAAGCGAGACTATTGTCACTAACCGAGCACAAATATAAACTCCGGGCTACTAATACTTTAAGGCAACGATAACCGACTTTTAATGATTTTATACTGAAGATCACGTCTAAACGAGTAGTGTTATTGATTTGTAAAAAAAAAAAAAAAATTTTTATTGGAAAAAGTTTTTTATTTTTCACTTTTTAGTGGGTCAGTTTACAATTTATCTAAGTTACAATAGCGTAATATTAACTGCTCATCACCTTTTACAAAATATTGCATTTCCCGATGCTGGGACGTTGATTGTTGAGGAGTTCTTCTGGTAAGAACCAGGAGAACTGCCACTCACCATATGCATAGTGACGAGCGTAATGAGTACCTATTTAGCGAGTTGCGAACTCGCTAAATAGGTACTCATTATTATTCCAGTGGCCATCTGTGGTCTCCATCATCAATTCCACTTCACCAAATGGTGCTTTCGGAGAGCAAATGCACGAGTTACTATAAAAAATACTTAAATCGCTATAGGTTTTCATATCAAATTTGAGGGTTTCCCTCGATTTCCATGGGATCCCCTCTTCAGATTCTGATTTGGTGGCAATGGAACCACCTCGGGAGTATACCCTTTCAAACAAAAAAATAATTTTCAAAATCGGTTCATAATCGACAGAGCAATCGCGTAACAAACATACAAAAAAAAAAAAACATACAGCCGAATTGAGAACCTCCTCCTTTTTGGAAGTCGGTTAAAAATATATGTTAAATATGAGCATTTTCTCAATAACTTAATAAGTTAATATTTTAGGTTATGTTTATATTACATAGTAAAATTATTTTGTAAAGTTATGTCTAACGCGGATAAAAACTGAGAATGGGGCAAAATCTACCAAGCGTATTTTTCTGAAACCTTCACCAATTTAAAGATAATTTATATATTCATCTTATAGTATACGCGTTTTATTAAAATACCTTTTGTTTTGTGTATATTAGAAAAATAATGCGTCAAATTGGGGACAGCGCTCCTTGATGGGTGAGTCCTATTACTGGCTGAACGTACGACGCGTTGCGTGAGCTCAGTACAAAACACGCAAGCTAACCACTCAACGTCACTGGCATATATCTGCGTCTTAACATTATTGTAGTCTGCTTTCTCACGTAGGTAGTCTTTAAATAAAACTTAGTATATTCGTGTTCTTATCGATTACATATTCCACTCGTGTGATCGTATCCAGAGGAACAAGACTATGGCTATCCTAGCTAGATAATTATTATTATACATTCATAGAACAGTGGGGCCTAGTGGCTTTTTTTTGGGCGGGAAATTATCAAATAACTGAGGGCGTGTCAGACTTTTACTGACTAAAACCCACCCGTGTTCCTTCATTTGCCTGTGTGCCAGGGCCACGATATCCCTTTCGGACAAACTCGCCACCCTGGCAGGCATTAATTGGCCCTAATGGATCCCGTCAATTCGTGCTGACATCTCTTTAAGGCGCGCGTGGAACACAACGCGCCGTCGACCCGGGCCTGGTCCTTATCGGACGGCGAGCTACCCATCGCTCACCGTTCGCAGGCCCGCGCCTACGGTGGCCGGAAATCGGCTTGCGACTCCCGACGCCGGAGGCGTCTCTTGCGGTGACTAGGGGCGTGAAGGCGCGAACCCTGCCTCACCCTCACGTGAAGGAGGTGACGGCTTCCCATGCACTCTCGCTCCGAACCATGGCCTGAACCAGGGCTAGACGCGAGAGATCGCCGCCGCCGATCACCTCCGTGGGGACACGGCGGTGCTCCACCCAAGCCAGGCAGACCTCCACCGTATGCTTCACCGTGTCCTCCGGGCGATCCACACAGTGGTGACACCCGGGCGTTTCCTCCCGCTTTATCCTGAACAGGAACCTCCCGAAACAACCGTGTCGAAACAAATTAAATAAAAACCGATTGTTATGTATTTTTGTATACAAATTCTGGCCGTATAATTTACGCACGTTTCGGCGCGTTACGTAACGCAATCAGTTTAATCAATATTTTAAAGGGTCCTCCTTACAGTTTGTTTAACCCGTATCAGTTAGATAGGTACCTCATATGTTCATAAATTTAACATATTTTTCTGTTCCAAATAATAATATTATGGAAGTGTGTCAAGCGAATGTTTTTAAACTTCTAAAATGGTAATACATTACCCCTTCTGGGGCAATCGGGTAAAAACGTCAACTCTTCATTTTCAACAGTATTTGATAATATTTATCTTATTATTAAAGAAGACTTGATCGTTATAATAATAATGATAACAACCAAATCATGAAACGAAAAAAACTAGACTGATAATAGTGACGAGACATAAATATTATCCTTTACATGATCACAAAAATGCCCCATGTAAAGGGGTAGACCGACTTATCAAATTATGTCTATACGATATCTAATAGCCTGAATTATTTCAAGCTCGAACGAAACTCTCAGTCATACTCGTAGTCTTACCACACGCAGACATTGAAGTTATTATGAACGATGTCGATAGTCGATAAACCGACTTAAGGCTTCTACATACCAGCGCGACTTGTCGCGCGACGCGACACGGCACAAAGGCCCCGCGTGTCGCGGGACGAGCGGTGCCTTTGTGTCGCGTCGCGTCGCGCGACAAGTCGCCCCGGTATGTAGAAGCCTTTAACAAATTGTATTTTCGTGATAACTCTTGCGATTATTTCGGGGTTGTCCCCAATTCATTTATGAAAATATTATGTATGTAAGGAAAAATCTACATCTTTTTAATAAAATAAGTGATAGACAAAATTTTAATACTAGAAATAAAGACAAAATAGATCAACCATTTTTCAGGTTATCTAAAGTACATACATCTTTTACTGGTACTGTGTTAAATGTTACAGTAAAATACCTTGTGATATATTGCAATTAAAAGAAAGAAAATTTAAAACTCATATTAAAAGAACTCTTAGTAACCAAGCATATTACAAAATAAAGGATTATATCCAAGATAAGAATGCTTGGAAACATGCTGGTCCAGCTCCATAGGACAATCTAGAGTTTAGACAAAATAAAAAAGGCTGCTATTTTAATTGTATGATTTATTATTTTTATGACATTTATTTAAAATTCTGTGATTACCTTTACTCACACTGATTTTTTTATTTTTTAGGAAAACGTTTTTTTCTTTACAGTTTTTGTAAATTTGTGAGCACCATGTATCTATCACATATTTAATTTATCTGTTATTGCTTCATTCTTAACTCTTTTTATTATCTATTGTGGTATAGTAATTGTGTTTTTGGTGCATCGTCTTCACATATAATTATATAATTCATGTACCTATAAAAAATATTGTACAAGATTTTAAAACGTAACGGTGGAGTTTCTTGCCCATTCTTCTCCATACGAAACTACCTTTTGGAAGGGGCGACTAGAATCAATTCTATTTTTTGTAAATACTGACGTTCACTTATCATTTCACGTGAGTAGGTTGTGTAATCTGAGGTAATTGTGCTGTTATCGCGATTATCAAAGTAGCAGTCAATATTATGAATAATAGATGAATTCCAACTTTCCATCAGTTTACATAACTATTTAAATTTGTAATCAGTCAATGTTATTCTTGATACAATAATTAACGCCTAATTATAGGCTTCTACATACGGGCGCGACAGGCGACGCGACACAAAGGCCCCGCGTGTCGCGCGACGAGCGGTGCCTTTGTATCGCGTCGCGAGTCGCGCCGGTGTGTAGAAACCTTATATCTACAGATATCCCAAGAAAAGTATTCGCTTGGGAAATCATCGTTTATCTTCAAAAATACGAACGCGCAATAATTAGATCTAATATAGAGCTGATAAAACAAGGGAAGCACATGCCTAATTTGGATTACCATGATTATAAAATTATAGATTCACAACTCTTCAATACGTTTGTGTGACAATTGACGATCTGCTACCGGAGTCGGTAACCCTACAGAGAGGTGTGACCAACTACAACGTGCAGCAACAAAACGTAGAAGTTTAGCCTCTGGCGCGACGTGCCTGCTGATTCAGAACACGAAGATACCCGAAGCGCATACCTTTTCAGGTTTAACTGTATCTATCTTTAACGTTTAGTGTGTAGTTGTAGCTTCAATATAATAATAAGGTAACCAAAATAATCTACTAAAAATACTTACTCCTTCAGTATCTTGATCTGTCATGACAACTATGGCCATGCTGATGTTGACCCTCATGGTGTAGCAGATGACCATTGCTAAGAATAACATCATCACCTGGACGTGCCGGATTCCCAGGATCGGCCCTGAAAATATAAGAGAAATTACGTTATTCATTATTCATTGAACTTGGCATAATAAGGCATCAGAGGCAATAGGAGATTTATTGCTTATCCAGCCGTTTGTGTTCCTCTCAATGAATTTCAAGGACATTTGAAAGATTATAAAATCATGACAGACAGCTGTGCCGCTAGGGAGTTTGTTGCGCCATTTCTTCTTCCCAGCTAAAGCACTAGGAAGTGGTGAAGGGTGGGCGTTTTTGGTGGACTGTCTCATGTAATTTTTGACGTTCGAAAAGTGCTGATTCTCAGCATAGTTTGAATAAATGACTTTTGATTTTTTTTTATTTTGATTTTGATCAGTAACAGTAGAGTCTTTGGTCAACTGGACACACTCGAAATGGACCCGCGGGATCACTCAACCCAATCACATTTTATATACCTTGGTAGCGATGGTTCTCATATATTAACGAGTTAGCCAAGTGTAATTGATGATTGAAGTAAAAATGCCGTTTTATTTATATATGGAAAACGCGAAACTTCTGATTATCTTCATTCAGAATCTATTGAGTATGTTCCAAAGTCCTTTAGTCTCATTTAATATCAACATTAGTTCTGTACCGAAACGGCTACTTACTCCTTATTTCTATACTACTCAATTCATACAAAACACAAACAGGTAGGTACTAAGTTACAAAACGAAAATCCATCTTCACTTTACAACAAACAGTATATCATAACAACAGTTCGCTTTGACCCGATAGTGTCGAGACACTCTCGCGACGTTGTGTTTCACCCCGAACCCATTGGCATAAAGTAAATAGACGTATAGTAGGTCAGCTCCAAACAATGAACGAAAACACACACACACATAGAAACACATCTACGAGTGAAAACTACGTGTCAAACGAATGCCAGTTGCAAGTACGCTTCCTAGTAAACACAAAGATCCTTGTTTGCTGCTATCGGATTTTCCCATTTACTATGAACTCTATAGAACGAGATTGTGCATTGAACGCGTACTTTTATGCCGGACACCGGGCAGCGTTCTCACCAAAATTTTTGGTATTTTTTTCAACTTCCGATGCAATGAACTTAGATGAACTTTCTGTAAATTTCCCGCAGCTAAGTTCACAGACTAGCAAAAGATCCTTGGCACGTAAGTAGGTGCTGTAAGTGGATGCGTGTGTGTGTGGATGCGTTTTCGCTCGTTTTGAGGCGTCCTTCTGTATCTATCTGTGAAGTGCCATCGGTGTCACAATTTAATTAAGACTTCGTCTTAAACCGAAAGTAATTAAATCGACTTCATACCAATATCTGCATTAATGAGTTTTGCAATATCTGCACAATATTCTCGAAGTGCGATCAATTCGTGAGTGGAAGTATTTTGTTTGCTATTCATGGTGTTTTTATGGCGTTTTTGTTTCCTTGGCTGTATTTTACGGATGTAATTTGTCTCCGGCAGACACAGGCAATGTTTGCTTAAAAGGATCCTAACACTAAACCCATTTTTGTAAACTGAAGCATAAATAAATCTTATATATAAAATTCTCGTGTCATTCTATCTATTTTTTATACCCCCACTTACGCGGGTGAAACCGCGGGGCGCAGCTAGTAATCTTATAAAATAATAATGCTTATAATGAAAAAATATAATATTTATGTAAATAATGTAAAAAAAAATATAAAGATAATCGTGGGCATTATCTTGTGTTTACATATCGGAATGTCAATACACTATGATTGTGTTTAATAACATTCAATTACACATTCTAAAGTCATGTTTGCAATAAAACATGAAAGGTGTATACCTATAATTGCAGACCAGGGAAGCATGGCACAAAAGGGAGGAGTCATACTCAGCAGTGGGTGACACATGGCACAAAAGGGAGGAGTCATACTCAGCAGTGGGTGACACATGCCACAAAAGGGAGGAGTCATACTCAGCAGTGGGTGACACATGCCACAAAAGGGAGGAGTCATACTCAGCAGTGGGTGACACATGGCACAAAAGGGAGGAGTCATACTCAGCAGTGGGTGACACAAGGCTGCGAATGACGATGAGGATGATGACCATGTTGAGGCTCCCTCTGTCGTACATATATAGTAGTAGTACAGGCTAAATGCTACCACACAGTGACTGGTTTTAGTTTTCTGTTTATGTTTCCTGGCAGCTCTGGTTCAACTGTGTATAATGCGTCATCTGTGCCAGACACACGTGGGTAGCAACCTAAGCACACGGCCATTGTGTGCGTTCATAAATGACTGCTTACAATTTTTTTTGTGTTTCAGCTGCATCGATTCGATGACATTAGGGTTGATTTTTTTTCATAGAAACAAACAAGTTAAATTGTTGTGTTTATGTGAAGAGCAAAATAATTTACATGTGCCTCTAAACATTCACAACCTCCCCCTAAGGCACGCAGACATAATTATCCCAACGACCATTTGGGAACATCTGGCTAGCGACATTGATCATCATCATTTCAGCCGAAAGACGTCCACTGCTGGACATAGGCCTCCCCTAAAAGGGGGTTTGCCATAATCGCCACGCTTGGCAGGCGGGTTGGCGATCGCAATATGGTGTTAAAATGCACAGAGAACGTTGCTGCCCATTCTCTAGTAAGTCCCTTAGTTGCCTTTTACGACACCCGCGGGATGAAATGGGATGGTGCCATTGTTGGTCTGAGAATAAAGATTTATATAATTATTAAGTATTATTCTTTACGTACGGCACGACACCCATCTTGCGACAATGATCATGGCCTGGCAACTGCCTAATCGCTGTATTAAACTAGTTTTCTTTCTATTTCTTTGACCTTCTCTTTTAGCACAAAAATACAAAAATTGTTAACATAATGAGATTTCAGAACAAACTTAAACAAATTTACGTTCATTTTAATGTGACGTTATATTATTTTACGATCGAGGTATCATCTTATAAGTAAATAAATATAATTCTCAGACTAATCCTCGCATTGCTACAACTTAGTAATACTACATTTTAATTACTTTATTATACTGTGCTAAAACACTGATACACTGTGCGAACTACTAGCTAGTTGTTGCTTGTTTTAATTTGGTGGGCAGTTATTAATAAAATGTAAGGAATCCCTTCAAAATCAAAAATATTTTTATTTCACATAAGCCTTCGTGGGCACTTATGAAACGTCAGAAGCTAGGTGCATGGTTCCAATTGGTCGTTTCCTATGGAGAAGAGCCGGCAAGAAACTCCACGGTTACTCTTTAAAAAAAATGGCTTTTACAATGTTTTCAATTTACAGTGTTAAAAGTAACTTGACTTCACAATATGCCTCTCAAAAAGCCAGGCAGTACTCATTATTAATTATCATAAAAGACTATTACAGACAGGTCTGTAATAATCTTTTAAGATAATTATTTTGCAAATGAACCAATATTTATTAGTCGGCTCAAGGAAAACCATAATAATCAAACAAGATGTTTCCTTATTCGAAGAATGAGATAATTATCGAATTAAAAACGAAGCATTTGACATTGAATTGAAAGAGACGAATTAATTACCAATCTTTGTCCACAAGCCGTAGTTCTATGACTTGTAGACAAAACATTTGATTTGAAACATAATAATATATTTTTCGTTGACTGTACTGTAAACTGACGAATCAACGAATCTGACAAACACTGGAAACTGTCGAATTGACGCGACTGTGTAATCCGCAAAACTGACCAATCAGCAAAACTGACTAATTAACGAAATTGACGAATTAAATAAACTGACCAGTGAGGGATACGCAGCCTCAAAATATTTTATTTCTCTTTCGGTATTATTTAGTATCTATGAAAGTCATTGAACTTATCAAACGATTGTATATTTTAGGATCATGACCGAGCAAAACACTGATGACCAACGGCTTGCTCGCGACGTATTCCTTCACATTAGACACCATAAGCACCACGCCTGTAATCCCGCTGGGTTAGGCAGAGATGTACCATCGCGTTAGTTTCCGGTCGACCACTTTTCGCCCATATTCCCATAGTAATAAGGGCGAAAAGTGGTCTACCGGGAACTAACGCGATGGTACCTATATATTACACCCACATTTCGCCAGTTTGTAATTGTTTGTTTGTTTGTAGTTTGTAATTATATTGAGCTGAAGATAAGGTCTTGAATATTGATATACTTAATAAACACAAGAAATTTCGTGTCCGTAAGGATTGAGGAGCCATGTCTCATTTTTGAACGCGGGTACTACCAATATTTAGTAGTAAATTAGCCAAATTTGTAAGCCCGATCCTAGAATTTGTAGTAAAACCCTTAAAAAGTTACAGGACGTTTCAGAAGACCTCCATTCAATTCAAGGCCTCAATTGGCTCCTCAATTCAGACGTCTGAATTGAGGAGCCACCTTGGACCTCGAAAACTAACCGACGTATGTTTTTGAAAATTTGTTGGAAATTAGTAGTGTTTATGTGTAATCGTATGTAAATATAATAGAATTAAAACTACGATTCTTTTAGAAAATATATTAAGAAAGACTTACCTTTGTTAAGTTTATACGATTCTTCTTCAGTCATTTTTATTATTTTAATTAACTAAACAAATATCACAAATTAAATACTAAATTATTGATTGACTAAATTATAGACTTTTAAAATTTTCTGTTATTTTATTTTACTACCAAAATAAATTATACCGATTCTTTTATTAAATTTCTCTCTCGTCTTCGCGCTTGTGTTGCGCGCGCGCTACCTGTCGATATACTTGATCGTTTTTTTTCTTAATCACAGGCAAAAGCATCTCAGTCAATGCCACGGACGGTTATATAACATTGCAACTATTGCGCTCTGCATTAATTGTTTGTGGCACAACTGAGTTGATGTTTGTGTCAGCATAACTATAGGATGGTGAACATTTTTTATAAAAGAAATTAACAGTTTTTTTTACGCGTAATCAGTCATGTGTATAAGCAGCTGTTTCTTAAAACATGCTGTAATATTCAGTCTTGATAAGATCTTTAGTGCATAGAAGTATTTTGGTACTTATGACCTATAGAACTAGGTAGAGGCACATGGTCGAGTGCTTGCCTACATTCTGTGCATAATATACAATGTAGCGGCATCAACATCGCCACATGCGAACTACGCGTCACACTGACGTCACGCAAAATCCTGCATCGCGCAAGCAGAATTTACCGCGCAACTAGCATATTTATATACAACATCCCGACATCAACCGTCAGGCAGTTGCCCACCAGACACAACACCCGTCTCGGAGGAGGATCCTCCCTTTTCTATAGAGTATGAGTGAACTTTACACCCTGTTCCTCATACCTCTAAATATAATAATAATTAGATTGGTGTACTATTAGTATGACGTTTTGTTATTTACACCTACCTACAACAAAATCTAAAGGTTTTAGTTAAGTAAAAATATTTATTTTGTATTCACAAAAACGATAGAATAAATTGTGTAAATTAACATAACACTTGATACCATTATTGAAATTAATTTACAAAAACATCCATTGCTGGAAATGTGTCCATTTGTACCGCATTTGGCACAATACAGCTGTTAGCAAACATATCTTCCCACCCATCACATGTTTCCAAGGTAGACGGTAGTAATGAGTGTAGACGTCACGTATCCGTATGTAGGTACACATTACGAGGATCTTGTATAAGTAGGTATACATTAGTTAGGGCGTACGTAAGCAAGACTCGTATATCGCGTCAGTTCTTTTCACGTCTTTATTTTCCCTTAACCTAGTCATAACGCTTAATGAACCTATACTTATGATAGTCAATACTGGTATTCAGTTGCATCCGGTTAGATTGGAAGCTGACCCCATTATACCGGATGTTTTTTTTTACCGTCTTAAAAAAATAGGGTATATTAGGTGAACGGAGTAGAATTAAGCCTAAGCATAGTCCTTCTTTTTCTTTGTTTTTTTTTTCTTTTGTTTTAAACGTAGTACGAAATTGATCTATCAATAAATACTACACATTTGAAGTAAACTTTTCATATTAGAACGATAAAAAATAAATTTTGAAAAAAAAGGAAAACGATAAAAAAATATCGAAAATCAAATCATACTCGTATGCACCCTACTAAACGCGCGGCGAGTAACTATCAGCCGGCTTCAATGGATAGGATCACGCTATGAGTTCATTGTTAAAACTTCCGCGTACTATTACTAAAAAAAAAAAAGGACTAGGCATAGGCTTCTACTCCGTTCACTGTATATACCCTAGTTTTTTCAAGACGGTAAAAAAAATCATCCGGTTTATGTAGTTGCGACAAGGCAGGCAGATTGATTGACTTAGGACAGTCATACTGTCTTGTTTCCTATTATGAAATCAAATCTATTTATTTGCCATAAATGTTGGTACAATTTCGGTCTTAACATAAATTTATACAGATCCATAACACTTAGTCATAACAATGTGACATGCATACATATTATATACTATGACATGTCTTTTAACTAACTTTGATCGATGCGCTAATTATTTTCATATAAAAAAGTCGTTTTTCATGTCTGTCTGTGTGACGGCTTAGTTTTAAAATTCACATTAGATTTGAATGCGGTTATCACACTTTTCACCGCTTCGCAGAGTTATAATTTAATAATAATTTTAGTATGTTTTTAGGGTTCCGTACGTCAAAAGAAAAAAACAGAACCCTTATAGGATCACTCGTGTGTCTGTCTGTCCGTCTGCCCGTCTTTCACAGCCGATTTGCTCCAAATCTACTGGACTGATTAAGTTGAAATTTGGTACACATAAAGACTTCAGGGCAATTCCGAAAAAAAAAGAAGTTTTTAAACTGTACCGTGCGATAAAATGAAAGGGCTTGTTGTAAGGATTTCAGATGTATTTTTTTTATAATATAAAAATAAATACTTTTAAAATTATTAACGAAAATAGATGAAAATTGACCATTCCTTATCTCCGAAACTACTATACTATACGAGCCTAAAATATTGAAAAAAAATACAGAAAATAGTTCCTTACTTACAGATTACAGGAAAACCTATAAGAAGTCTATGATCTTAAAATAACCTAGTAAATCTCTCAATATTGTGTGTACAAACTTACATTTGCAGTTGGAATGTATGAGGGAACTGTTTGTCAACTGCAATGTTAAGTTTGTTCGTAGGAATGTATCCTAAACAAAAACACAATGTACAGAGTTTTGAGTATTTCACAGATAGATTTAACGACGATGTCTGTGCTAGTATTAACTGTGTGACAGACACGCGCCTTCCTCCTACAACCTTATGCAACAATCTAAACCGTGAAATAATGATTTGTAAAGGACAATGAGTAATGGTGGGCCCATCTCTCAAAAGAAATAATATACTCATGAATGAATAGGTATTTTTATGCATAATCAAAGTTAGTTTTTTTGGAAAGGAAATGTTTAGATCTTAGGCAGGAATATTTTGATGAAAGATCAAAAGAAAAAGGGATATGGTGTCGAACTATCCAGCCAGAAATTTCTCGGGTTCCGTGGATTGATTGTGACCTCAATAAAAACCTAATTACTATAAATTGGCTTAAGACTTCGTTCCGGACATATTCCATCAAATAAGTTTTATTTCTTAATGAGGAAGGCTTTGTCCCCAAATTGTGATGACTGTGGTATGGTTGATGATGTCTTTCATATTCTGATGAAGTGTGTCCGGAATGAAAATACTAGAATTAATGTTTTTGGACAATATAAAACGAACGATATTGGCTGTTGTAATGCCACCCTTGCTTTTCCAGTGTCCGATAAGGCTAAACAATTGTACAAGTTAGTGATAAGGTAGATCATAATCAACAATTTTGTGTTTTTCTGAACTAGGCGATGTGGTCGCTAACCGACAAAGCCCTTTAAATAGATTAAAAAAAAAAAGACGACTAAGGTTAAAAGTCAGTACTTTCGGAGTTATACTACCTATTATACTGCTATAAAAGTGATCCCAATCTGAGCAATTAATGATCGTAGGTTACTTAATTTTAAGGGGCGGGACACACAGAAAAGAAGTAAGATGAGGACGCGTCGCAGATGCGGCGCCCCTTCAATAGATTTTCATACAAAATGTATAGAAGCGTCGCGACACAAAATAAACAGAAAAGTCAGGGCGCGGGCGAGATGCGGTCACGGGCACATACGTCTGCGACGCGACCTCGTCTTACGTCTTTTCTGTGTGTCCCGCCCCACCGCGTCTCGTCCGCGCCCTGTCTGTTCTGTTTATTTTGTGTCGCGACGCTTCTATACATTTTTGATCAAAATTTACTGAAGGGACGCTGCGTCTGCGACGCATCCTCGTCTTACGTCTTTTCTGTTTGTCGACTCCCACCCCTTTAGATAAACATAACCCAGACTCAAACTGGACGGCACGGTTGGCGCAGTGGTTAAGCGATTGACTGCTGCGCTGCGTGTAGTGGGTTCAAATCCCGCACGGAACAAATATTTCTATGACCTATAAGTAGTTGTTCCGGGTCTGGCTGTTTGTGTATATGAGTTTAAATGTTTGTAAACCGACCCACAAGCCCACAAAACAGGAGAAATTTTTAGTGTGGGGCAAAGTTGAAAAAAAAAATCGCCGCGCCGTCTGCCCGGGCGGTAGGAACTTGCGCTCAAACCATATCTTCAATTTGATACCTAGCAGTTGGAAATTATCAACCAGTCGTGGATCCCGCGGGTTTTTTAAATTATGTAATTGTCATTGATGTCCATGACGAATAATAATTATTTTTTGTTTTAAAGTGAAATACATGTATTATTACTATTCTACCTTATAAATATCCATAAAGAATATGTTAGACTGAGAGCACTTTAAGTCGTATCTCCGAAAGTACTAACATTTGACCATAGTTTTATTAGTAACTAATGTTCCGCTTACAAAGGCCTATCCAACGGTATATCAAATGTTACTATTGAAGGGTGGGCCCAGACCCCACACATTTGTTTCCCACTCTCTTTTATTCCGGAAGGTTAATTTATATACAACATTAATATTGATTTCAGATACAGCATAAAAACCTGGATGTTTTAACATGTCGCCACATCAGTAGGTTGCGACACTTACGACAGATGATACTGCCATTGCGACACCCGGGCACCCGTGCGAAGCAGCGGCGTACCTGTGTAACACACGTACAGTAGCAATGGCAGTTCATTTTGACAGTTCAACAACATTCATTGCGTTATTTATGTTGTTGAGCAGATCACGTCATCATCATCATCAGCCCATAGCATTCTACTGCTGGACATAGGCCTCTTCAATTGCACGCCATTCAGCTCGATTCTCGGCAACTGTCATCCAGCTGCCACCAGCCACCCTGCGAAGATCATCGCTCCACCTAGCCTGAGGGCGTCCTACCTTACGTTGGCCGATTCGCGGTCTCCACTCAAGAACACGTCTACTCCAACGGTCATCGGTTCTACGGCTAATATGGCCGGCCCATTGCCACTTCAGCTTGCTTATTCTGTGGGCTATGTCGACAACTTTGGTTCTCTGTTGGATCACCTCGTTCCGAATACGATCCCTCAGAGAGATTCCAAGCATAGCCCGTTCCATAGCTTGCTGAGTGACCTTGAATTTATGGACCAGCCGTACCGTGAGTGTCGGAGTTTCGGCTCCGTAAGTTATAACAGGCAGGGCGCACTGATTAAAGACCTTTGGCTTTTTCGTCCATCTTGCATCAGAGGCAAAAGACTTTTAATATATAATATTTTTAATTATTGCATTTTTGAATTTTAATATTCTATCTGTGTTACTATGTATTTTAATATTCTATCTGTTATTATGTTGATGCCGATGGTATTTAAGAGTATGTGTCTGTATGGTATGGGTGTAATAATTGCCTGAAATAAATTTAATTTAATTTAATTTTAATTTTAGGCTTTGTGGAATATGTGACGAGTTGAGCAGATACATTGTTCAAACTTAAAAAGCAATGGATTAGCAATATCCTTCACAATCATTCAGATTGTGATTGAAAGTGTGTCACTAGTTCTCAAATAAATAAAACACGTAATTTTTTCAACATCGTAAAAATCTGCTTTATTTACATATTTCTTTCAGGTTTCAGACGATTTTGTCAGCGTTTTTGTCGAGTGTTCCATCTGAAACAACAAAATACAAATTAATTCGATATTATGAGGATATAGACAAAAGTAACAAAACCTGTGTAAAATTATATAGTACCTAAGGTTTATTTCTGTACAAAAGGATTTTGAGTTTTATACTTAATCATATTTATTCCAGTAGCTTGTATTAAAATAAACCGGTCAAGAGCGAGTCGGACTCGCGAACCGAGGGTTCCGTACGTATATATAATGTTGATGATTTCTGAAAAACTGTGCAATTTAGAGACATCGTTTTATTTTTCCTGTAATCTTTACATAAACTTCTATCACATAGAATAATTTCAGATTTTTATCTATGCAAACTTCGGAGATAAGGGGGGGGAGCAAAATAGTTTTGCAAACGTCATCTAAAACCATTCTAAATTTCAAGTTAGCATTAGTAGTTCTTGAGATATTCAGGTGTGACAGACAGACAGACAGACTTAGTCTCACCATAAGGGTTCCTTTTTTTAAATACCATTTTGGTACGGAACCCTAAAAAGGAAAACTGTTCATAAAAGTGAATTTTAAATAATATATTTAACCATTTCTTTACCGTCAGTCTTTTCCGGTGGTTCATTCCATTTCTGCCTTTCACTTGTGCCAAATATAAGATAGAATGTGTTTCCCGCAACGTATACCGCAGATGCTATGTAGAATACTTTGCGCCATTCATCAGGGTCTGTCTGTAAATGCAAGAAAGTAAATTACTAAACCTACAAAGTTTCAGATTCTTCTTCGTCCTAAAATACAATATAATCAAGGTAAAATTATTATAACTAATATACTTAAGTAATCTGCGGGTGTAGGTCTTGGAGCATGTAGATTGGTAGGTATTATTTAACTAGATTCCATAAAGTACTCACCTCATCTTTTAACACGACTCCAGCAACCAAAGGCGCTATGATGGATATGATGTTAGCGGCCATGTTGGTGATGCCTAGCAGTGTGCCAACGTAGTTAGGAGCCATGTCTAGGTGCACCAACTATGGAAATAAAAATACCAAACATTGATATATTCATTTCACAAGAATCCGTTGAAACTTTTTAGAAAAGTTGGCGATTCAGGGCAAAATCTGCTATAAGTAAGAGTGTCAGATATACGCTTGTTACAAGTTGTGTGGCTGTGAATAAAACCAAGTTTCTTCCTTCAAATTTTCATCCAATCTGCCTTCACCATCTTCATCACCAGCCAGATATTCTTCGCTTTTTGCCAAGTCAGGGTTGCCACTATAGTAACATTTAATGCATAAAAAAAAAAGTTAAAAAACAACAATAAATAATGTGTTGTTGTGTGTGTGTGTGTGTGTGTGTGTGTGTGTGTGTGTGTGTAATGTTAAATGTAATATATTTTCTTTCTTTATTTCTTAATAAAAGACCAAAGAAGTTAAATAGAAGAACATACCATGAGTCCAGTTAGATGTCCAACGTTAAGCCCGACTACGATGGTAAGTAGAACGACAGCCATGGTTACGTTCCCGGCTGGCACGTATGACAGACCGATTAAGGCGATTGCAGGACCAAAGAAACCTAAAGAAGATTATCTAATGTTACTTTTCCATGCAATTATCATTATGATAATACTGTGTAAACAACATTATTATGATAGCACTTTGTCGAAATAGGTATATCTGCTGACAACAATTGCTGATCATTCTTCGACCGAAACTTAGATACATTTTTATAAAGACGCCATAATATGGCGTATATTATAATATGGCGTATATTATATCCACTTCTGATTTTGGTGGGAACCGGTTTATTACACTTGTTTAGGGTTTTTATTCACATTTGCTAGCAATTTATCCTCAAGACTTTTTACATTCCTCAGGATTTTTTCCTATACTAGTAAACACAAAAACGCATTTCTTTCTACGTGCATAAAGGCCTCTTAACATAGGTATCTACCAAGAATGACGTTATTTGAATAGAAACTTTACCTACATAAGGAATCATACTTGCCTATAGAATTAGAAAGTTTCCTCGTTGCTGTAACACTAAGGCACTTCTTGTTCGGGAGGTAGTCAGACATATAGCCAAAGGGGAAGCTTAAGATGTACACGGCCAAGTAGGGTAAAGCTGACATTACGCCATTCTGAGGAAAGAAGATCAAAATCAAAATATTTTATTTCACAAACCTACATGGGTGCACGGTTCCAATTGGTCGTTTCCTTTGGAGAAGAGCCGGCAAGTAACTCGACGGTTACTCTTTTTAAACTCTTTTTGTGTATATAATTTGTTTTATCTACACCCATGCTATAAATCAATATGTATAAAAATCAATGCCACTTTTCGTTGTAATTTTATAACTCAAGAACGGGCTCACCTATAAAAAAAAAAGGTTTAGGCTTTGTTCGGACTATTTAGTAGGGTAAGGTAGGTAGGTAGGGTAGGTAGGTAGGGTAGGGTAGTTAGGGTAGGTAGGGTAGGTAGGGTAGGTAGGGTAGGTAGGGTAGGTAGGGTAGGTAGGTAGGTAGGGTAGGTAGGTAGGGTAGGTAGGGTAGGTATTCTTTTACCCATAGAAAGCCACGTTATTTGTGAGTGTCATAGAGTAAAAATGTTTACCGCCCAATGAAGTGGGCACGGGTCAGCTAGTCTTCTATAACATTTTCTGAAACAGTTAGCTTATTGCCAACATTAAATCACCCAGTGTCATACGAGTAGTAACCATAATATCGAACAAACGAGTGTTATAAATAATGTTGTACTAAATTTCATTACGCAACTCCTTTGCTTTTCGTTATTTTCCTTTCTCATCAAACAACCACATTCTTACTACTCAGTTCGTGGTATCTTTATGAAATTCAAAAAGATATCATTGTAATGCACGCGCGTTTTACTACTATGCAGCGCCGTGATTTAAAAAAAACATAGATTATTCTAATTCACATCGTATCCCGCCATTTTGTACAATACCTATGTTTTCAGAACCTTAACCTTATATAGGATTCATAATTATCATGGGTGTAGATAAAGTCTTGTATGCAAAGTAGAAATTGTACATAATTAGTTAAAACACTCAGACTGTGATAATAACGTCTCTTCTGAGCGTTATTGTGTTTTGAAATTCTCATTAGCAACACGGATTTTGAATTTATGTCTGGTTTATGGGACATAAATATGACAAAAAATTTAACTTGTAAAATGTGGGACACTCTGATAACTTCCTCTGGCCTATACTTTCGAAAAATATTTGGCGTAGCTCTCGCCGAGTAATGGCGTGTTATGTTATGATTACCTAAAATTTCGCACTTACTGCTTTTATATCAACCCCCAATACTTTCTTCATGTACGAAGGCATCTCCGTCATGAGAGTCCAGTATCCCCAGTTCTGACTGCAATGCAGCACAATCAGTGATATAAACGGAACAGACGTCCATATATCCATCCATGGAGTTTTGAATTTCTGAAGCAAGAATATAATTAGTTAGGATTAAAACATTCGGTGATGGGGTCCGAGTGGCCAACTGCTTTTTAAAGATATTTCGAAACGGTTGGGCGACGTAAGGGCTGGCTTTTACATTGGCCAAAGGTCATCCAACCATCCAACGTGGTTATGCTGCCCGTCTATTGGGCACACTAAAGGTTGACAGACAAGTGAAGGAATATTTCGATGCTATTTTTTAGTTTGTTATTAGTTTTAAATTGTTAGGATATTTTGTCGAGTCTTAAATTATGTTAGGCCAATCATAAGAAAGTAATCATGTACCTTTGGTTCTCCAACCTGTCCCAACGAGGTCTGTATGTACAGCCGCTCCTCCGCACTGATTAGCTTCGACTTCTGAGGGGAGTCGGAACCCACAATGGCATACAACACTACCCATACTGCCCCCACTGCTCCATTTACGTAGAAGATCGCTTCCCAGCCCCACGCGTCTGCTATGAAGCCTGATATTACTAGCTGGATGGCATTGCCGAGTTGAGATCCTGGTACAAGTAAGCACATAATTACGTATTTAAATATGGATGTCAAAAATATTTACTTTTTCATACAATTTTTAAATAGCCTTGATTGACACCTTAAAATACAGCTACAAAAAAGGAATACCTGGACTTGAAAAAAAAAGTGCCTGATGTGATTTCATTTTTTGAATTCCAAAAACTGAACACTGCTCTGACAGAATCAGTTTCTCTTTTCTTCAAAAGTTTTTTTTTTAACTGACCTGAATTGATCATGGCTCCTGTCCTGCTCTTCTCTTCAACTGGTGTCCACTTCCCTATCAGATTGTATATCGAAGGCACCACAAATCCTTGAGCCAAACCTTGGATCACACGACAAGCGCATACTAGTTGCCATCCACCCTGTAGGAAAAAGACGGTGAGTTCTCCATTTTTGACCATTTTATGACTTCAAAAAACTCCTAAAGTAGTCAAAGTAAAGCACTTAGGAAGCAAAGGTATGCATAAAGTTAAATGAAATACTTGGTGGACAGAGAAGCAGAACTATGAAATGCGTTTTCCAAACTTCACCATTTAAAATAAACTTTGGATACTTACATAATGAGCAGCAAAAGGCACCGCGAGCGACACGAAAGCATTGATAGCGATCGCGATGGAAACAAGGATCATTCCACCATATTTAGCAGCCATCTCTCCAGCTGGAATCTGCAGTATGATATATCCCCAGAAGAATGAGGAGAGGATCACGCTTTGAGTCTGCATACTCCAATTGAAGGACTGTGAAACAACTGATATTTACTACCTACACTTTCTTTTACAAAAGTGGTGCATTACGACTTTTCCAGGATAAAGTGCCATTTGGGATAAAGCGATAAAAGAAGTATCCTAACAAACTTTGTGATAAAAACAACGTCAGGATATTTCGTACACTGACTATAAACACTATCGTATTTTAGGGTTCCGTACCCAAAGGGTAAAACGGGATCCCTGTTACTACATTACTAGTCTGTCACCAGGCTGTATCTCATGAACCGTAATAGTTAGACAGTTGAAATTTTCACAGAAAGATGTATTTCTGTTGCCACCATAACAACAAATACTAAAAAACAGAATAAAATAAATATTTAAGGGAACAAAATAATAAAAACAAAATACAAAAAACGTGATTTTTTTTTGCTGTTTTTATAGATAATGGTACGGAACTCTTCGTGCGCGGGTCCAACTCGCACTTGGCTGGATTTTTTTATTTATGTTTAAAGCCTTTTCTAAGTTGCGTTACAACAACAGTCTCTTTTGCCATTCAAATATACAACATGTCCCAGAATTAACGCACAACCTCTTAAGGAGTCATTGTACACATCATTCTGAACAACTTTTACTATTGGACCAAAACTGAAATCGCGAAAACAAAACCGGTCAAGAGCGAGGCGGACTCGCACACCGAGGGTTCCGTACGTATATATGATGTTGATCATTTCTGAAAAACTGTGTTATTTAGAGACATCGTTTTATTTTTCCTGTAATCTTTACATAAACTTCTATCACATAGAATAATTTCAGATTTTTATCTATGCATACTTCGGAGATAAGAGGGGGGAGGGTATTTTTTTTAAATTTTTCGTCAAAAGTCGGAAACTGTGCTGCCTAAAAAAAAATAAAAGAAATGTTTGAGAATGTGCAAATAGCGTTCTTTCATATGATACCCCACATGCCCTAGTTGCCCCACTTCAAAATTTTAAGACCCCCTCTCAGTCCCTTTTGCAAAAAAGATATATTTTTTTAAATTTCTTTCTTGTTTGCAAAGTAGTTGGGCTAACGTCATATAAAACTATTCTAAATTTCAAGTTGATAACATTAGTAGTTTTCGAGATATTCAGGTGTGACAGACAGACAGACATACTTAGTCTCACCATAAGGGTTCTTTTTTACCATTTTGGTACGGAACCCTAAAAATCAGCTGTTCCCTACATTTATGTTCTCATAACTCGTCAAAATGTAGGGAACAGCTGATTTTTTTTTGGCGTTTTCAGGTTTGGTCCCATAGTAAAAGTTGTTCATAATGATGATTATCCTTGACCCTTTACCGGGACTTACTGTATATAATTATATAATTATGTCTTATTTTTCTACTTATGTCGACAGGACTCGAGAGTCTCAGGTATCAGTGTGGTCTTTATTTTGGAGTATCTATCGCTTGTGCGACTAAGGGACTTACTAGAGAATGGGCAGCAGCGTTCTCTATGCATTTTAACACCATACTGCGATCGCCAACCCGCGTGCCAAGCGTGGTGATTATGGCATACCCCCTCGTTTGAGGGAGGCCTATGTCCAGCAGTGGACGTCTTTCGGCTGAAATTATGATGATGATGATGATCGCTTGTAAATTTGTAATGAACACTTACATTTTCAAGAGTGTTATCCGTCATGACGACTATAGCCATGCTCATGTTGACTCTCATGCCATATGCTATCACCAGCGCGAAGAACATCATTATTGTTTGAACATGTCGGATGGCACATATCGCCCCTGAAAATAAAGACTAAGTGAAATAATGGAGTCTGATTGAATTACAGATATTAATGTAGTTTTCATTCAAATGTTGTCATGGCGTGGGTGTAACTGTGACTAAGGGATATTGCCCTTCTGTCTTCTGAAGCAAACATCTTTGTTCACCAATCCCTTAGGTGGACTTAATTTTATACACTTTGACAAAAAAAATGTGCATCTTACTGCACGCATCTTGTTTATAAACAAACTTAACAACATGAGACAAAATATTTTTGTACAAGTATATTATTGTGTGCCCGGCAAACAATATAGAAATTTTATTCATACAGCATTTTTTTCCAAAAAACTTTAAATTCATTTGGGAAACCGTGATAAATCCAAGATTATTTACAAAAAAACTAAACTCGAACATTGGTGAGGAAATCAATATGTTTCATGATAATTATGGAAACCAGCCTGAGGAATGTCGCTACAATCGTACGACCAACTGCTTCAGCAGGCTTCAGCTACAAAATAAAGGTGTTCTCAATGTTACATTGGAACGCATAATGATCTGGTACCTACAGACCATCAAGCGCAATTTCCTCTTTGTATGTAAGTAAAACGTAAAAAAATATAGTGAAATATTTGAATATGAAATAAATTAAAATCACTTACTTGGTTTCATAATTCCCACATCTTCACTCATTTTGAAATTCGTACGTATAAAAAAAACTAACAAAACATAATTTAAATAAATAAAATATTCTTGGCAAACTCGTCGTCGAGTATTTTATCGATAACGCCTTGACACAATCGGTTTACTGCTGCGATAGTGTCAAGAGATCACCCAGGGTGATCGTAGCTGATAACGCATCTTAAATATTTGACCCTGAAGTGATTGTGACAATGAAGGGATTGTATTGTCTTTATTATTATAATACGAGTCCACTGTAGACATTAAGATGACATAAAAACAACCCTAAAACCGTATTTTATAGCAACTTAAGGATTGTTTTACCAATTCCAGCTACGATCCAATTTACATAATTAGATACAATAGGTATGTCCCAGAAATAACACACACTACCAAACACCCCAATTAAAATAAATAAATAGTAATCAAATATAATAACAAAAAAAAATTGTAAAACAACAAGAACTGTGATGTGATGTGTGAGTAATGTGGACTAATTTACGATATAAATCAGTTTTATTTATTTTATAGGTTTTCTGCGATTCTTAATAAAATTGAAGAAACCTAGATTTGTTTTCCAATAACTTTGAAAACAGGACGTTATTATTTCATATTAATTGATTAAAGTCAAATCGCTACTTCTATTATTCCAGAATATGGACAGCTTAAAAAACTGCGGTTTCAATACTCTAGTTATTTTTCATATTAAGTAAGTAAATAAGTAAGTCGTTTATTCTGCAAATATGGGTACAGTACATGGTGATAAATTGATTAATAAATAGGTTCAGCCAATATATATTACCCCTCGATATGTCCCTAACTACGTAATAATTAATATGCCAATAAAATGCCATAGCAAGTATACGTGGGGACTCAACACGGTGCTACTTATTGTGTGCGGCTATAAATGGCTGATACTGTTTTTATGCCTTATTACAGGAATACAGGATACTGTATAGTAATGTATCGTTAGTTTGAAAAAAAAATACGTAAGATAAAGGAAAGTTGTGCATCGGCTAGGCACTTGATAGCGACTCCAACCCTGCCATTGAAGTAAATACATAGGGATGAGATGTTATCACGCCTGAAGTCCACGAAGGGTTAAGCTAAGAAGTAGCTATAAGACACCCACATTTCGCCAGTTATGTTCAAGTCCTATGTTATTGGGGGCTAGCCTATTGCCAACAAACGGGCACAAATCCAAACTCCAAAACCCAATAAACTTCTACACTTTTGACGTGAAACGTCTTTCATGTCGGTCACTTGCAAAAACCGTAATTATGTTGACAGTGGAAATATTAAATAACGTAAGGGACAAATATTACTTTGAAAGTATAGCACCTAACGAAATTATTTTATCACATTAATTTAGAAGATAGGTTCCATTACTCGGCAGTGCATAATACGTCGCTGGCGTAAATGGTGCTATAATTGCGCGCAGCACGACGCATTCGAAACTAAATTTACCATCGCGCGCTGTTTATTTAGTGATCAGGTACTCAGCAGTACATTGATCGTTTCTAGCAAGACAAATCGCGTTTGACAGAGTCACGACGTTATAGTATGATCAAAAAACTCATACGTTGTGACCATTGCAAGTTGTAGAGTTTAAAAAAGTGTGTGTTTTTTGCAGAAAGACGACTGCTCTACTATGGCACCACCGCGTGCGATACGTAACGTATAAAATTGGCGTGCAAAATCTCGGGTAGCAAAAGAGAGAGAGAAAGAAAAGATTTCGGTACTTGATGACCCGCTTTAACCTCGGCGTACCATGTTCGTCTCCACAGGGAATGCGTTAGATTGAGCCAAGCGCAGGAACCACAGCCATCTACGAGTGCGGCGCGTTCAAGCGACGTAAGGCAGTTTCGAGCACCGCTATTTGATATAACTGTGGCTGCAGTGGTGGCAGAGAACGAGACCAGCTCATCAACATCCACCAGAAGGAGTCAGGCTACACCCGGCAGTAGCAGTACAAGGCCACAGTTAGAGCAGATTACGCGTGCGCCTGATTACCGTAAACGCTGGAATTTGTCTACAGCCCGGTTCAATTACCTGTTTATCAAGAACGAGTTTGGACATAATGTGTGATGACGGGTTGTATTTCAAAAATGATTTGTAATCAGCAACTGCAGCCATGTCACGATTCCTAGAGGTAGCGTTTCCAGGAGAGAATACAGCGAACTTTAAACTCTGCCGCAACTGCTTGGACGCATGTAAACGTCGGCGGATGCCAGCCATGAAAAACGAAAGGTAGGGTCGATCGAGGAGACGCTCGTCTCCCCAAGGTTGCCGCACATGGGGATACGACGGCTGTGACATGCAGAAATATACGGCATGGTGGGACAAGTAATTAAAATTTGAATTTCGCGGGCTGCCTTAGCGCATCTCCCATAAAGATAAATATAAATTACAAGCTTATGCCTGCAACTTCGCCCGTGTAGAGGTCGGAAATTATCCTACGAAAACGTACTATCGGGATAAAAAGTATCATATGAATGTGTTATCATGTTATGAACTATCTGTGTGCGTTCAGCTGTTTTTTCGTGATTGAGTAACAAACATCCAAACATTCACATTTATAATATTATTAGGATATTAGGTATTAGGATTAGTACGATAATAGCTATTTTTGTAAATAAAATGAAGCCTTTGCCCTACAGTGAAATAAAGGCTTCTACATACTGGCGCGACAGCGGTAGAACAAATTCCTAGAATTTTTCATAGAAATTGTTCTGCCGGTATCGCGTCGCGCGACAAGTCGCACCAGTAGGTATGTGCCTTTAATCTTTTTATAGAGTTATCTCAAGAATGAAAACTTTTTACGCAATGAATGCTCGTTAAATCTGCTCAACGTTTTTCTCGTCGCGGCTACGGTTCACAAGTTATCTATTTGAGCTGCTCATTGAGCCGGTCACTCATTGAGCCGGTCACTCATTGAGCCGGTCACTCTATGAATCACTTTTTGCTGAACTTAAGGCTCGATTCAGTGTTTTTTTCCTATATTCAATCGTTTTAACAAAAGACAATCTGGGTATTTGATGTTGCTTTTTTGTATTATTTTGGGTTCCGTACGCCCGAATGAAAAAACCGAACCCTTATTGAATTACTCGTAAGGCTGTCTGTCTGTCACAGCATATTTGCTCCGAATCTACTGGACCGATTTAGTTAAAATTTAGTGCACATCTGTCTTTTCCCAACTCTGTTGGGGTCGGCTTCCAGTTTAACTGGATGCAGCTGAACACCAGTATTTTACATGGAGCGTCATGTAACGTAAATAAATGAATTTTGATTTTTCACTTTTGGGGGCAAATCAGGAAATTAAAAAAAAAAGAAGCAAACTGTATCAAATAGGGCTTGTTGTAAGGATTTCAGATAATTATTTTTATCATTTTAAAATAACTACTTTAAAATTTATTTAAGAAAATACATGAAAATTTACTATTCCGCCCTTAACTTCGAAACTACTGACCCTAACATTTTCAAAAATAAAGAAAATAATTCTTCACTTACTGATCACAGGAAAACCTATATATTTATAAGTCTATGGTCTTAAAACACCACTCAATCATGTGCGTACAAACTTACATTTGCAGTAGGAATGACTCAAACTCAAACCATTTATTTCAAATAAGCCAATTGCAGGCACTTTTGAATTGTCAAGGGGTCGGTTAGTCAGAGAGATGAAGTTAGTTGCCCATTCCAAAGCATAGTAGGTTCCTATGGAGAAGAACGGGCAAGAAACTCCACGGACACTCTTTTAAGTCAAAATATTGGTACATAGTATTGGTTACATCATTCATGTTGAAATTATATATGTGAGAACAATGTAGAAAGACGTGCACGTTACAAGCGTCCATAATAAAAAGATAAATAATAATAATAATGAGGCATATTTCAGGGCGATAGTTTGAGTCCGCTTTGGTTCTGCTTAGCCTTGAATCCTCTAAGCACACTGCTGGAGGATTCAGGTCTAGGCTATCGGTTGAGGAGAGGTGGTCAGGTTATATCTCACCTCCTCTACATGGATGACCTAAAACTCTTTGCCCCCAACAATTTGCATCTGATGGAGCTACTGAAAGTAACTGAAACTTTCAGTAGTGCCATCAGGATGGAATTTGGTGTGGACAAATGTGCGGTCATGCATGTAAAGCGAGGGAAGATTGTGGAATCCGTGGGAACCCAACTTTCGGATTCCATAAACCTTAGAGCCCTCTCCGCATCCGAAACCTATAAGTATTTGGGTATGTCGGAAGCGTTGGGCATCAATGTTACTGACATGAAGCAATCGTTGAAGGAGCGCTTCTTTGCCCGCCTGAAGAAAGTATTTAATAGTCTTCTATCAGGCGGGAACAAAGTGCGCGCCTTCAACGGTTGGGTCATGCCGGTTTTGATGTACTCTTTCGGCATACTCAAATGGACTCAGACCGAACTTGACGCCCTGGATAGGAGGGTTCGTACGCTGCTGACTGCATATCGAATGCATCACCCACGGTCCTCGGTAATGAGACTGTATATCCCGCGAAAGTGTGGAGGTCGTGGCTTTTTAAACGCTAAGACACTCCACAATCGCGAGATATACAGTCTCAGGGAATATTTCCTAGAAGCCGACGTGGGGATGCATCGAGATGTGGTCGTGGTGGACAAGGGCCTCACCCCGCTCTCCTTGGCTACAGAGAACTGGCGCAAACCTGTAGTGCTTGACACTAATGATCGCAGGGAGGTATGGCAAAGTAAGGAGCTTCACGGACGCTTTTTCCGGGCCCTACATGAACCCGAAGTAGACTTTTTAGCGTCCGTAGCCTGGCTGCGTTTCGGTGATCTCTTTGGGGAAACCGAAGGCTTTGTCTGTGCAATTATGGACGAAGTTATCATGACTAAGAATTATCGGAGATTTATTGTGAAGGACGGCACGGTTGACGTGTGTCGGGCATGCCACCGTCCGGGAGAATCAATCCGACACATTATCTCCGGGTGTTCTCGTCTAGCTAACGAAGAGTACTTGCATAGACACAACCTTGTAGCCAGGATTATCCATCAGCAACTTGCTCTGAAATACAACCTTGTGGAATCGGAGGTGCCGTACTTCAGGTATGTGCCCGACCCAGTTCTCGAGAGTGGAAATATCACATTGTACTGGGACCGATCCATCATCACTGACAGGACTATTGTTGCCAATAAGCCTGATATAGTGGTGGTGGATCGAATAGAGCGGCGCACAATGATTATTGACATAACGGTCCCTCATGACGGGAACCTCGTGAAAGCCGAGAAAGATAAAGAAATCAAGTATCTTGACTTGGCTCGCGAGGTTGTCGACATGTGGGATGTGGACTCAGCAATCATTGTGCCGATAGTTGTATCAGCCAATGGCTTAATTGCCAAGAGCCTCGACCAACACCTAAAGAGGCTCTCGTTGGGCAGCTGGATTAAGGGCCTGATTCAGAGAGCGGTACTTCTGGACACGGCTCGCATTGTTAGGAGGTTCCTCTCTCTGGAGCCCTGACCGCCGGTAGCTTGGACCTTGTTCCCGATACCGGTGGGCTACTATTTTTTATATTTTTAAATGTTTTTATATTTTGTTTATATTCTAATATTTAAAAATATAATTTATATGTATATTTAATGAAATAAAGGAATAATAATAATAAGCACCCTAAACAACCACACGTCCTGATTGACCATCTAATCACGTGGGGGGTGGACACACGAATGAGAAATTACTGGCGTGGCTAACGTGGCTCTGGAAACCCACTCAAAATGGAGACTCGTTCAAAAAGAAAACGTATAGGACCGCTGCCCGGGGGCGATCGCCGGGGCACACTTGGAGCTGACGCTGAGTGTCTCAGCATGCGAACCGTCAGCGGTGAGGAGTTGAACAGGCGGGCTCCCACCGACAAAGATGTTACAGCCGAGTTTATTGACGATGGTGACAGACTTACAAACAGGACAGACACCCCTGTAGAACCGTACAGCCCAAGCACACTATCGTACACACCTTCAAGAACATCATCACCATCCATACCATCGTCACCCATACCATCGTCACACCCCATTATTAGTTTAAGTTTGGTTCCACCCACTCCGGCCTAGAATATTGCGCGGGAGGTATCTACCTTCTTACCCGCGTCCACCAAGGCTGGAAAAGCATGAGTTTGTATGAGATGGAGTAAAGATGTAAACCTATTTATCATGCGAACCTATTTATACATTACTTAATTAGAAACCGACATGACCACCTACCGACACCAACTGCATGCAGTTTTTACACGACATTATCCAGAAATTATGGTTACCGAACAAAGAATCTCAGACCAAAGAAGAGCCCCATAGTAAGGAATAAACTTCTATCTCAAGAAGTAATAGATCAATTAAAAGATGAATTACGAAAACAATTGCTACAGGAAGAATCAGAAAACTCTGCAAACACTAATACTATCACACAAAACACAAACGAAAATAGCCTGCAAGATCAACCACTATACTTACTCTATTACAACCTAATTATGAATCACAACCATACAATCAATCTCAAACATCACACACATCTATACAAACCGAATCTATAACCTTAACCCTAACGTTAGAAAATGATATTGAGACAGTTGCCGCCGAGGCTCAAAACCCGATAACTAGATATATATATACTGAAACCACACACCGATTCAACAACAGAGAAAGACACAGACACACCCTCATAAGAACACTTGGAAACATTTTGGTCTAACATATGGGAAGAACAGGTACATCACAATGATAAAATCTTAAATGATTATCTTATCTTATCTTAAAGCAACTTGGATTACAGAAGAAGCAAGAAAATGGACAGCAATAGATGAAATGAAATTTAAAGAAATAACAGAGGCTGAAATTACATATTTAACGACTAGATTACATAATTGTAAGTCACCGGGTATAGACAAATACAAAATTTCTGGTATAAAAAGTTAACGATACTACTCAAATCCATAGCAAAAAATTTAACAGATATAGTATTAGGAGAACAGAATATACCCGAATTCATTGCTACCGGAATAACTTACATGCTACCTAAAACTGAATACACATCAGAGCCTTCCCAATACAGACCAATCACATGCCTACCGACAATTTATAAAATACTAACATCAGCAATCACTGATAAAATCAACTCACACATTGAACACCACAATATGATAGCAGAAGAGCAGAAGGGATGCAGGAGAGGCCACATGGGATGCAAAGAACAATTGGATAAAGACTCTACTATCCATAAACATGCCACCACAAAAAATAGAAACCTACACTGTACATATAGATTACCAAAAAGCTTTCGATAGTATTCCACACTCTTGGCTAATACAAATCCTAGAAATATATAAAATCAATTCCAAAATTATTAGAGTTTCTACGCATTGTAATGACACGTTGGAAAACCACACTTCAGATAAATAATCATCTCAGCACTCTCATAACTCGACAGATACATATTAGGAAGGGTATTTACCAGGGGAATTCATTGAGCCCTCTTTGGTTCTGTCTCGCTCTGAACCCCTTGTCTCACTTACTCAATCGGTGTCGGGCTGGATATAATTTTAAAAACAATACCGAAGAAACTATTATCTCGCATCTCATATACATGGATGACATTAAATTATATGCTAAAACTGAAAAAGAAATGAAAACTCTTATTGAAGTGACGACAACATTTAGTCAGGATATTAATATGCAATTTGGATTAGATAAATGTAGGACATTGCATATTATAAAAGGAAAAGTGAAACCTGGTAACTATGCAGTCAGCGACACTTACACAATAGCAGATATGGAGCCAACAGATCTATACATATATTTAGGATACAAGCAACTTAAAGGAATCGACCACACAGCAATTAAACAGACACTAAATACAGAATATAGGAGAAGAATTAACGCAGTTTGCAAAACACAGCTATCTGGAAAGCATCTTATAAAAGCCTTGAATACCTTCGCCATACCAATATTGACCTACTCATTCGGAGTAATAAAATGGTCAAAAACTGACATCGAACAATTAAAAAGAATCACACGCACAACACTCACAAAACACAACAACCTACATCCTAAATCTGCGATCGAACGACTCACAATCAAAAGACAAAATGGAGGGAGAGGCCTAATCGACATACATCACCTTTGGCAGAAACAAATCACTAGGCTAAAAACATTTTTCTATACCAAATCTCGCACTAGTTAGATACACAAAGCTATTACCTTAAATGATTTTAATTACACCCCGCTTAATTTAAATGACCAAAATATTCAAGACATAAACATAATTGAACCGCAAAACCAAAAAATTTAAAACTGGAAAAACAAAGTCCTTCACGGTAGACACCCTCATGACCTAGAGCAGTCCCACATAAACAAATTAGCATCAAATAAGTGGTTTGAAATAGGAAGCTTGTTCCCTGAAACAGAAGGCTTTATCATAGCTATACAAGATCAAATCATCAACACCAAAAACTACAGAAAATTTATCATTAAAGACCCTACCATCACAAACGATAAATGCCGCAGATGCCATATTCAATCAGAAACTATGCAACATATTACCGGAGCATGCATGCATAACCCTCACACAGACAGACTACACTCACAGGCACAACCAGGTAGCAAACATCATCCATCAAAAACTAGCACTCAAACACAGTCTCATACAAAACACTAACACTCCCTACTATAAGTACGCACCACAAACTATTCTCCTCCGTAGCCTAAAAATAATAGATCTTGAAGAATCCCTTTACATAAATATGCAGAAAGCAGCCATCCTAAACACATGCACATCGTTAGGAAATTTATGCAGTTAGACGAAAGTACACTCTCACCATAAAATTCACCACACGCTGCATTTACTTGGCTCTGGCCCGTAAATGTAGCTAAAAACCAGCCTACGAGCTGAGAAAAAAAAAACACTCCCGATAATAATAATTTATCAGTTCTTCCCGGCTAGCCGAGAAAATAAAATAAATGTCAAAATAATAATAATAATAGTAATTGGCTGTAAGTCCAATCAAGTCACATTTTCAATTTCTTAGTCTGTTTTGTTTAGCTGTAAGTCTTCCAAAGAAAATAAATAAATAAATAAAAACAAAAAGAAAACAATTAAAATAAGTTAAGATAAGCCGTGGTAGCTAACAAATGACCAGTCCCTGCTGACGGCGCCCGTTCACGAACATGTATGTATTATAATGTATGGGGAACATGTCTTTCAACTACAATGTTAAGTTTGTTCTTGGGATAAATTCATTCCAACTACGGAATCCTTCATTGTGCGTGGTCCGACACGCACTTGGCCAGTTTTTTTGTTGTAGGATAACTTGAAATAATTATTGTGAAAATATTATAATTAAACTAACCTTTCTACTAAAAATTCTTAAATAGAGTTTTTGGTTGCATTATTATGCTGGTAATTAATCTGATCAAGCAGGTGTATTTGAATGTTCAATTAATTCCTATTTTATTTCCCTTCTTCGTTTCAACAGTTTTTGCTGCACCAATGTTTCAAAATGAGTTTGAAACACTCCCATCTGATTGACAAGGTATAATTTTTTATTAAACGGTGGGTACAAACGCCTATATGACATACGCTTCACGTTTGTTTCTAAAGTAAACTTTGTGCTCATGTCATGGGGACAAGTACGGGAAGAGTAAATTGAGTTTTGTTCAAGAAAAATGGATCTATACTTAGATCTCAAAATGCCCACGGTCCAGCAGTTCATAAAACGTCTCTCAAAGCGTTTCTTCGACTTTGATATAAAGCACCGCAACCCCTTGATTGAGGTTGCCGCCCGTTACAATCCCTCCCGCATTAGTAGAAAACGCCGACCAAGGCATACTATCACCCTGCCAGGGTTGCGAGTTTGTCCGAAAGGGATACGCAGGCAACGGAAGGAACACGGGTGGGTTTTAGTCAGTAAAAAGCTGACACACCCTCCCGGTCCGCCCAGAGCGGGAGAAGTTATTTAATAATTTCCCACCCAAAACTAGAAAAAATATGGATACTGTCACCATTCCCGATGACGCGATTACCCTTCTCCAGGATACTAGTCCCACCACTACCACTAAAGCACACAAAAACAAAATCCGACCGTCGCCGCCGCCGCCGCCGCCGCGCCGTCCGTCCGTCCGTCCTCGCCCCGAGGCCCGCCGCGACGTCGCAATCCATCTTCGCTCCGATCCTTGCTCGAGCCACCCGCGCCGCTGAGCCTGTATCTTTAAATACCCCTAATAACAATATTTATCCAATCCAGCCTGTCCCTTGCTGTCTTCCCCCAGCGACGCTCTATGCCGAGGTCCGTATCCCACAGGGGGTGCCCTTAGCGTGTAGTCGCTTAGTTTATAAGTTCATGCCCTGGCTCGAGGCCTTAATTTATTGAGACAGCCACAAGAAAGTCCGGTTAAGCAGACGACAACTTCCAAGGTTGACCTGAGGGATGCCATTCATAAAAATAAAAATAAAGCTAGATTATGGGTTATGCACATGTTGATACCCATATTCAAGCAAATAAATAATGACGTTACAATAAAGTGATAAGTGCACGTGTAACATGTTTATGAACCAATCTATTTAAAAAAAAACCCTTGAGCTTATTGACGCCTTTGTTCCAACAGACTACAAAACGCCAGGTGGAAAACTCAATTTGAAAGACTGATTTATCTTCAAAATTGTTTACCACACAACTTTGGACCTTAACTGTTAATGGTTATGGTTTAATGTTTTTCGGGGGAGTTAAGGTTGGAAAATTGCTTCCGAAGGTTCACTATCAAAGAAAAGGGAAATAAAGATAATGAGTAACAGTATCCTTTTTAGTAAGATAATAGAGGTGTACTTCAAACAAGCTGGGACATTGAAGTTTCTAGAAAATCGGTTTTTATTTTATTTCAAAAAACTAACTGTGTTGAAGATAATTAAGGAGCTGCCTGTTTTTGTGTATATGATTTTTTTTAAGAAATGAAAGGTGTTTGTTTATGAATAAAAATCAGTTTTTATAACTATGACAAACTTAACCAGATTTATCACATAATTAAATTGAATTACCACAAACTACATAATTGATTGAATTAGACTGCAGCAAGCAAAATTCAAATTGAATAATCGGATGCTAAATTTAAAAACGAATTCTATTTCCGAATCTCGACTTTGTCCTTCATTTTTAACTACAATCCAACCTTAATTGGTTAAGTATTCATGTGATGTGCTACCTACCAATGTTAACAGTATTTGCTCTATATAAACGAATAAATAAGATCTTTGATCAAGAAAATGGCAATAAGCAAATATTGGAACAAGCGTGCTTAAGACAAGATTTGGCAAAAGTTTAACAAAAACTTGAAAACGCTGCAGCAAAAGTTTTTCGATTTAAGCACAATAAAGTTTTGTGTATCTCCCTTCAATTAATTATGAGTATGGCAACCCAGTTCGAGTTTGCAACAAAAGGGTCCGATACCCTCGGGTGGAATCCTCAATCTTTAGGTTTCGTTCAAATTGACACGGAGGTAGAAAGAAAGACAAAAATGAAAAAAAAATCGTTTTAAAAAGAAACTCTTCACTTGTCCTTTGAAACAGCTCCATTGGACGATGTAATGAAATTCTTCCATCGAAGGAAATTAATCGCTCCTCGAGTATTTTTCACTGCTTTTGCCTTTTCCGGGTTCAAACATTTGTGTTGGCTATTAAAAATCTCGAGAACGGAACGTTTTTGGTGGACAAAAGTTTTTTAATTAAAATTTTCTCGATTGTTCCTGTTAATGTCCTAGGGTCAATGCCAAGTCTGATGGATCCGATATCTGAGTTTTTCTTAAGTTTTGGTAAGATTTTTAAATTATTGTCCATTTAGATTTTAAAAAGAGTAGTCAAAGGTTTATTTCTATAATAGCCTTAAATTTAAATAGGTAATTTGTTGATTGCAATTAATACAATAAATAAATATAATAAATATACTTAATTACAATATTGTGGAAATTCACAATGATCTTAGTTTTTACTTCAATAACAGGTTTTATAAATAAATATACCTCTTTTTCTGCTCTGAGACAATATCTTTAAAAGATTTATGTGCTTTTATGTGTAAATTAATATTGCGTCATTTACTGGGCAGTAAATGGGCGAAAAATTGCATCGCTATGTTACAGTATTTTAGTTTTCACAACCCCTAAAACTTACTATAATCACTCATTCTTGTTTTATAAGACTACAACAATTCATTCCCAAACTGTGGACATTAGTCATGCTCTGAAAACATTTCTTCAGTCAAAATAAATTGAATGCATTTAAAACTCTCTGCAGCTCGGAACATTAAACATGGGAACAAAATCTCGGGTAATATAATTCATTCTCGGGAACATCCGTTAATCATCTCTTCCAAATGCTGTGACGTTCCCGTTTATGTTCAACACTTTAATTCCGGCGATTTTGTGTCTGATGCTTACATCTGAAAATCTCAGTTACCCCGTCTGCATTTTGAGAACGGATTTAAAGAGTGCTTTGGTTTGGCCTTTTTTGTAATTGATAGAGGTTTTTATGATGTACGTTTCATGACTAAATTTAAAGCAAATTATTTTATTATTTCCTTATTATAAAGGATAATGTCAAATTAATTAAAGTTTGAGTGAATCTCAAATAATCAAATAACGTGAAAGAAAACACAGTATTTTTTTAAATAAACTATATTGTTCTGCCTAATATTGTTTTTAGACATAAAAAAAAACATTTTTCATTATTTTCCTCTCATAACTTAGGCTTCTCCATCATTGGCTGACCCTCTTCACCATCATTTTCCTTTGGGGGTGGATCGTTCCAGTCTGCCTTCTCGGCTGTCCCAAAGATCACGTAGACTAGATTAGTGACCAAGTACAGACCTGCTGCCATGAAGAACACTTGCCTCCAGAGGTATACGTCATTCTGTGAAAAAAGGGAAAAAGCAAGTTTAAAGTATGAAATCAAATTGGAGTACTAAAAGAGCTTATTTTCATTAATTAGATAGTTCCTACATTTGGTATTAAGACTAGTCAATTTAAAGGATGATGGGAACTGGCGTCCCCAAAATTGAAACTTAAAATTGAGACATATCTCAAAAGGGCTTGGCTTACTGATCATTCTTTACTATGGCGACGACCATCAAAAGCATGGGGTTTCCAGGGAAAAGAAGGAAATGTAATGGTACTACTGTAGTACAAAATATGTTTGATTATGAAAAAATAAGTGAAAATCGTATTGGTTTTTACTTAAGATACTTCGTATTGTATTTATTTTCCATGACAACATATTAACGCTTTTATACTCCATAGGTGTAGGTACATAATGTGTACCTACCCAGCGTAGCTGCTCTACAACACGATATCAAAACTTAGTCAACATACTTGAGACGTATCTCATTTAAAAGGTCCTGGCTTACTGATCATTTTTTACTATGGTGACGACCGTCTATTGTATGGGGTTTTAAAGGAAAATAATAAAATGTGGTCATATTCTGTAGTAAGTAGACAATAATTGTGATTATAAAAAATTGAAAATCGAATCTTATTTTACTTTATTTTATAATATGAAGTTTATTTAACATGACATAACAATACATCTCTGCCTACACTTGCGGGGAATACAGGAGCTATTAAGTCCACTTTGCATAAATTCAAATCAAATCAAATCAAAAATATTTTTATTTCACATAACATGGGCACTTATGAAACCGCAGAAGCTAGGTGCACGGTTCCAATTGGTCGTTTCCTATGGAGAAGAGCCGGCAAGAAGCTCCACGGTTACTCTTATAAAAAAAAAAACTCTTCGCGTGTATTGTCGTGTTGTGTGTTTTTTGTGTTTGTCTTGATGTCTTTTACAATGTTTTCAAATTACAGTGTTAATAGGTATGAGAGGACAGCGTAGGCCCGTTAAAAGTACCAGGTACTTAACAAAATAAAAAATGGTCTACAGATCTACAGTCTATTAAATAAATATAGTTATATCTCCCTATTACATGGGACTAGAATATAACTGGCAAAATGTGGGTGTACAGGTTCACCTCTGGCTATCTCTTGTGAAAAAAAGACGTGATGTTACGAGTATGTTGTGTGTGCGTTATAAGTATAATGTCACTGGTGAAATATGAATTTTCTTTTTGAATAGCAGAATAAGTTTGTTTGTTGTCCTATAAAATAGAGCCGTACCTCTGTCTACCCCTAAGTGGATATAGGCGTTATGTTATGTATGACTTAACTTAATATCACTAATAAATATAAGTTGAAACTTTTGGGATATCTCTTCCATTGTGAAGGAAAATACAAGCAAATATACTTATAATTATAGCCTAGAAGTGTACCTTTGCCTACCCCTCCGGGGAACAACGGTGTGATGTAATATTGGTGTGATGTTATGTATTCCACCTCTATGTGGGAAACCATTAAATACCTAACTTGCGATAAGTCTGGGTGTCATATAGTACCCTTCCGTTAGAAGATTACGAGCGTAATGATAATGTTATGTTTTAAGTTAAAACATAACATATCATTACGCTAAAAACACCTAACATGGCGCTGCGGAACCGCCTTTAGCAAGCATTGTGTTTGATTTCTTTCATTTTGACGAAAAATACTATACAGTACCAGTACCTACATATATTATGTAGCTACCTAATAGAGAAGTGCATCCGTGCCTACCCCTCCCTACGAGGAATAATATTGTGATGTCATGTAAGTAAAATGATCATCGCGACATATAACATAAATGGCGATATGTGGATGTTCCACGCACTTCTGCCTACTCCTTCGTGAAATATAGGCGTGATGTTTTATTGTTTTATGTTCCATATTATATAAGTCGGCAATTATTATGCTTTATCTCTATTATTGTGATGAAAAATAGAAAACAATCATCTATATTTTCGTTAGATAAATGAAACTGATAGATGATTTTTTCAGGAAACCCCATATATTGAAGTCTTGAAACAAACGGTTTATTATTTTGTAGGCCGTAAAGAAAAATATGAGACAAAAATGAAGTCTGTTGCATCAAAAAAAAAAGTGGGGACGGAGTCCATAGTAGATTGCCCATCGTCCTTTGATAAAGTTATCAAAATGCATGGTTTTAAGACAACAAGGAACTGTAGTGATAGAAAATACATAGGTCCGGGGTAATCTTAATATAAACAACTGTTTAACTAGCTGGTAAAAGTAAACCTAAGAACAAATTAACATCACGCCTGTAATATCTGAAGGGTAAGGCAGAGATGTACCTACCTATAGTAAACCGACGTTTCGCCAATTATTTTTAAGTCCCATATAAAAGGGGGCGAGGCTATTGCCATCAACTGGTCACAAATCCGGACTCCGGGCTGCTACTGAGAAATTCCTTGTGGAAAAACCCGAATAACACTGCCCAACCTGGGAATCGAACCCCAGATCTCGTGCTCAGCCAGCAGCGCTTGTGACCACTAGACCAACGAGGCAGTCAAACAAACAAGTCAGTAGAACAAATGAAGCTATTCATAATTATTAACGTCAACGGTTTAGGAATAGTTATGTCTTCACTTACGACGTCAGTAAGGATGAAGCCAATTACTAAAGGAGCGATTGACGAACCGATGTTTGACATAAAGTTGCTGATACTCATCATTGTTCCAGCAAAGTTTGGTGATATGTCAATATGGTTGATCTGAAAAATAAAGAATAAAATTTGGTTTTCAAATATTGAACAAATTAAAATTTTGTCAAGATGGTCTGTCGAGGTGGCAAACAATAATCATTTTGGTCTAAAGTTGAAAATTTCCATTTTTATTGAATTATCGTTTCTTTAGCCTGGCACAAGTAGCAATGCGTTGTGAAAGATGGAGCAAAATAAATAAAGTAGTCGTTATAATAATGAAATGATAATTATTAGGTACCTGAAATCCAAGATGAGCGGCTATTTTAAAACTGCATGTAAATACTAATATGGATTCCACAATGTAAATGTTTTTAGGTGCGAAGGCCAGAGCTATCAGGCCAATAGCTGCTGGAATATTTCCTGAAAGCAAAGAAAATTATATTGGATATGAGGTGAAAAGATTAATGATAAATGATTTTATTTCTGTAAGTAGGTTTGTATACAAACACTTTTACACGTCAATCATATTTTAAAAACTAGATGAGGTCGGCGTTTTCTATCTAACTACTCTGAGAAGAAAGGCCGAAACAAATTCAGACGTCACAGTCTCTTTTAAAGTCCAGACATAATCTTGGTCAGATCATGTGAAGACCATGTAGATTGATGTCTGAAATGGTCTTTTGAGGAAAGAACCACACAGGTTGAGTGGACCTGACCAGTCAGTGCACGCATTTGTCAGTAATCGTGCAGCTCTACTCAGAACTTAAGGAGCTCAACGATGCGACGATCAATACCAAAGAAAGGACATTTGGGTAGGCCACTTATATCACTCGAACTGCCAGACCATGATTAACACTAACTGAGAATAAAAGAAAAGGAAAAAAAAATGCAATAACCCACATAGTCTTCACATTCACAATAATTAAAATAATATAATACTTTACAAGTAAATATTCATGTCATTGTGTATAAAATAATAATTAAATGTCACTGTATTTATAATAATAAAACTTAGCAAAAAAAACATCAAACAATAAAAATAAACCACCTCAATATGTAAAAAATGTTTTAACCATTTCGTGATTTTGTCCATATTTCAACCTTTCAAGCAACAATAGTTCTACACCACTTGGAGTTATAGCCCTTAGTTGCACTGAAAGAGTATAGCTCTTTATACACACACACATTTTTCTTGCCGTGAAAAACTACGTTTTATTCGCCTTGTGTATACATGGTCGTCAGTGTTGTATGGATCACTTCACTATGGAAGCTTGTTGACGACACAGCGGCATGGCGCGATGGCCGTCGCTGGTATGCGCCGTGTCTGTGCACGGCGTTATTCACATCAGGGTTGTATGGCAGTCTAGGGAAGTGTCTTGACAGCACCGGATGTTTTCACCAGGGACCACCCATTGAAAGGATTCGATAGGGTTTTTCTAAGCAGTTAATCAAAACCCCATACGATGTGGGTAACCCTTTTGAACGGCCTAAATTATAAGCCACTCAAATTTTGGTTACCCATAGAAAGGGATTTCGATAGAAACCCATACGGTGTGGGTAACCCTTTTGAACGGTTTAATTTAAGCCATTCAACAGGGTTACATTTTCAACTCTTAAAAACGATAACAGCGTAACATTTCGACTCTGAGCAATGTAACATGATGTCTCAATAATGGACATAGGTTGCAAAATGGAATAGCAGCTTTTGCGGCTACTTTCCGAGCGGCTTGTAAACAGGGATCTATGATCAATATTGCATGTAATATAGAGTTCATTTTAGTTTTGCTGGACGGATATCGAAATGACATAATATTATGATTTTTTCATGTCACTGGGTTTCAAGTAGGTGCAGGTTACACGTTAACCCATATTATGATTTTTTCATGTCACTGGGTTTCAAGTAGGTGCAGGTTACACGTTAACCCATTTAATGGGTTAACGTGTAACCCTTTCACTGGGTTTCAAGTATAGAACCAATTTAATGGGTTATTCATATTGAATGGATAACCCTAGCGCTTTTACTGGTTTTCAAGCGTCGAACCCATTCAAGGAGTTACATCATGATAAAGGTAACCTCATAAACGGCTTCCCCCTTCGAAAGGCTTAACTGTTAACCGGGGTTGTACGGTCTCTGGTTTTCACGGCAGGTTTTATTATCGTGATGGCTACGCTGATTTTGTTTTAAAATGGAGATAAATCAAGAATTATTAACTACATTGATTCCTGAAAGGTCTTTAATATGCGATCAGATGGTCAGATCTATCCAAACCCGTCTTTTCCGGTTTTGAGTTTTATATACACGTAATCAGCAATGACAATGTTTTTCTTATATGATTCATGACGTACGTCTACACCTTGGCACGGATAAAACACAACTGAGCCGCACCTAACCGTTGTCACGTCCAGTTGTTTGCCGTGTCATGTACAAGTTCACGCGTTTTTTCTACGGCGCGGTTTCACCGCCACGCCGTACCATAATGAAACCGTGCCGTGTACAAAGGGCCTAAACCATTTATGTTAGATTGTTATTTATCCTATGTAAAATTTCTACATTTATATTTGTAAATCGTGTATAATAAAGAGTACTTAGATATTCTATTCTATGCTTACCTAAAGAATTTGCAAGCTTCCTTGTGTTTGTAGGGCTGAGAATATTCTTAACAATCAGCATATCGGTCATCCAGCTGAAGAAGAAGTTCGTAAACCACATCACCAAGAATGGGAGAGCAGTCAGCAGTCCATTCTGTAAGTTTTAAGTAATGACTTATTTGGATAAATCGCCTGCCTGCCTGCCTGTCTGCCTGCCTGCCTGTTATATGAATGAAGACTGAACTGACCTTTTTTTAATATTTTTGGCAAACCAAATACCTACTTAAATACAACGTGCCACTACAATGGTGACATTAATTTAACACACGGGTAGGGCTAGTGGCCAGTAATCATAAATCATATATTATGATAAAATAATTTGTATATAAAAAAAAATCAAATGTTCAAACAAACTAAATAATAAATCTGTCTCTTTCCTTCAATTCGCCTAGTCTTTGCACGTTATTCCTTTTAATTTCATTGATGTGATGTCATGATCCGATCCCCGGCAAATGACGTCTGCGCTTCTGTTCTTTAAGTACAGGTTGCTCCAAAAAGCTATTTCAGAAAATTGTTAATAAATCAATAAATAATAACGTTTAACAAAATTAAAATATCTTCCTTTAAAGAAAACGCGAAACCGTATAGGCGTATTAAATTAATATCGCGACTAAAGCGACACGCTGTTTATAGATAGATGGATATGTTTTATTACACTCAAAAAAGTTGTAATACTCGTACTGCTTATAATTAAATAAACAAAACTATTAATTTTAAAGCTACATCGGCGTTGTCTGCCATAGGTAGCTGTCTGCCTAATTGATCGTTGCAGGCAAACAGTTTTGCATAATTTGCGCCATCAATATGTACCATGTGGTTTTTTTTTCAAACATCTTCCTTACCGCTTTGATATTGACTCCCATGATTTTATCCAAATAGGCTGGTACTTCCGAGTACAGAGTGAGTTGTCCCCAAGTTTGGCCAAAGTGTGCTATTATAATGGCCCAAACTCCTTTGTGGCTAAATATCTTCCTCCAAGGCACCGCCATTTTCTGCAACATAAAGTATTAGATTCATAGGTTGTAACGTCTTTACAAGTATTAATTTCAAGTAAAAAATGATAGTCTTATATTTAAAAAACAATGCGTATCTCACTTTTTAACCGACTCCAAAAAGGAGGATGTTTAAATATGTTCACCTGAACGTATTTTTTTAATGTATATTCATCGGTATGTTCGTCAATTGTGGACTGATTATGGATTTTTTTTTTCATTTGGTAAAAGAAGTTTGACCGGTGTCCCATAAAAAAAATATTAACTTTGCTTGGGTAATTTTTGAGTTAGCTTCGATATTACGTATTTAATCAACTTTGTGTATCTTGATGTATAATACTTCCTATCACTGTTGTTTGGATAGCAAGTAGTGGTATATGAATTGGTGTGGGGTAGGTTAACCATACGATAACTAAAAAGTGAAAAAAAAATTACCGGCTTCCAAAAAAAACCCCACAGAGCGAAAAATTTCTTAAATTTCGGAAGACGGTGGTAAAAAATTTAAATACAGAACCAAAGACTCCGACTTCCGAAATTAAAGTACCTAATTTAAAGTAATTTTTCACTTTGTATTTTATTTTGTATTTTTTTTTACGGAAATGGTATTACTCAACTAATGAATATTTTGAAGAATCCCAAGAACTAGACCTTTTTACCTTATATCTTTTTTATTACATCTCTGTATTTTTATTCCTTATCTTTCTCAGTATTTCTTAGAATAGTTCTTGTAAATAATTTAGTTTTCTGTTTAGCCTATCAATGTTAGGAATGATTTTATTTATTATTTTATTATTGTACACCCTATTCATGTTGTAGATTGCTTTTTAAATTTTTACCAACTTTATTTGTCGGATATAACTCATTACGGGTAAGGCGAGCACGAGATCAGCTCACCATAGCCAGCAAGACGCACCGTGGCATTATTGACGCGCCTGATCTGCATGCTGTACTGGCTCGAGTCTCAGACAATTACTGGCGCGGCAGAAAGCACAGGCTGTTTGCTGTGCCAGCTGAATTTTGTAATTTATTATATTATAATGTGTATATGTCTCTTAATTCTTGTAATTTGGTTTTAACCGTGTTTTTTAAGTTAAATAAATAACATTCTATTGTATTCTATTTTGTCCTTTTTTTCCATAAATTTTCAAATGAATCAAAATTATGAACTAAAATTTTCTGTGTAGCTACCCGTGGACCCCCTGGGAGTCTTGATAGATAATAATTTAATTGTGTATCATACTACCTTGGCCTCATCGCCCGTTCCCAGTTCTTCTTCTACATATCTTCTTTCAGCTTCAGATATCTTAGGATGTTTTGCTGGAGTATCAGCTGCAAGCCAAAATAGTAGAACTCCAATGATTCCCGACAGTATCCCGTAGAACCTGAATATACCAGGCCAGCCCAGTATGGATGATGAAATGAAGCCTGTCATTGGTAGTCCAAAAACTGTGCCTAGAGCTTGCCCTGAAAAAGTGACGGTGTTAAAATATTTTGAAGATACGAGCCAGGAAAATTTAGGAACTTTATACTATGGTAGACAAATAATAAAAGTTGATTCAGAACAGTTTAGGTAACAATTAACAAAAGAAACGAAGACAGCTACAAAAGTAAAAGACTATGGCACAGGTTTCAATGCCCAACACAAAATACTTAGGCCCGTATTTATAGAACATTATTCAGTACTCAAGCATTACTTTAACATTAAATTCAACCAATCTAATGGATTGAATCTAAGGCCCGTATTTATAGAACGTTACTCAGTACTCAAGCATTACTTAAGACTAGATTCAAGCCATTCGATTGGTTGAATTAAGTCTTAAGTAATGCTTGAGTACTGAGTAACGTTCTATAAATACGGGCCTAGGTCTAACGTTCTATAAATTCGGCCCATAGAATACCTTTTTTCAGAAAAATACTTTCACATCTTTAAGGATTACTTAATAATTTTATTAAATTAATCATTACATAAAATACACTAAAAGTTTGTATAATAATGTAGAGTGGATATGAGGGTGAGAGTGTTTGTGTGTGTGGTAATAACTTGCCTTATATTCTGCATGATTTACTTCTAACATTATAATTTATCACTAGCTTCTGCCCGCGGCTTCGCAGCTCGACGTCGGAAATTGTCTCACGGGAATGTACTCTTGGATAAATAAGTATCCAAGTCCTAACCCAGGTTATGGTCTACCTGTGTACCAAACATTCAAATCGGTTCCACCGTCAAGACGTGAAAAAATAACAGACAGACAGACAGAGTTGCTTTTGCATTTATAATATCTTACAGAATACAGTTCCTTGCTCTTGTTTTATGTATATTATTGTATATATATTTATATAGATATCTGTATGCTTTGTGTATGTATGTATTCATTGTACATGTAAATGGTACACCACTGACTACCTGCAGTATTGTCTCTCCTGCTCCCTTTAATCCATTCAAAGGTTGTCTGTAAAAGATCGCTTTTAGCAATAAGACCGCCCATTGTGTCACCCTTTGTAAAATTTCAACATTTATATCTGTAAGTTTGATGGTGTACATAATAAAGAGTATTCTATTCTATTCTATTATTATTAAAGTATGAATATGGATGTAACTGTCGCTATGAGCTATTGTATTAAAAGGTAAATACATCATATCAAAGTCTTACCTCCATAAACAAAAGCAGCCATTCTTCCTCTCTCCTGCAGAGGTGCCCACTTTCCAAGAGACGTGTGCAGCCCAGGGACTATGCAGGCTTGACTTAGACCTTGTAATACTCTGCATATTGCTGTGCATATCCAACCACCCTAAAACAATTATAATAAAAATATCAGACAGAGAATACTATTAGTCAAATCTTTGACGTTTCATTAGCTTAGACTACCAAACCCATGATGATCACCATCGTCAATCCTCGATGAAGTTATGTAGGAGGTTGATTCATTTTGTGATAGTTAATATTTATTTCAAAACCTTATACGAGTATTATCTTCAACAACTTACATAGTAAGCTGCCAGCGGCAGCAGTATGGACACCACACAGTTGATCATCATGGCACCAGTCAGCAGGTACCTGGCTCCGAACCTATGGGCCAACTGCCCACCAGGTATTTGCAGCGTCATGTACCCCCAGAAGAATGAAGCTATCACCGCGTCTTGGGTCTTCTTGTTCCAGTTGAATGTTGGGTACTGGAACATTGAAATGATTGATTAACACTCATTGTCCGGAGTCCTGCATAGTTCATACCGAGATTGCAAATATTGTGCCGATGGAGTTTCTTGCCCATTCTTCTCCATATGTACCTACTACGCTTTGGAATGGACAACTAGCTTTACATTTATAACTGACCGACTCCTTGACAATTCAAAAGTGCCTGTAAATCGTTTAATTGAAATATATGCTCTGAGTTTGAGATTGTGTCTATATCTCGGACAGTAAATGGGAAAAAGTTAATAAAGCTAGTGAAATTTATCGTTAAGCAAATTGATTACCAACTCAAATCGTCCGTATTTTCAAAACACAGCTGTCGTTCTTTGACAGTTGTCAAAAGCTATAACATTTGAGTGTCAATTAAAAAAAAAATCTTTTTCATGACTTATCTGCATTATTATACACGGAAATGAGAGGGTTGGTTGGGATATCGGTTAACATTAGCCTTATTTAATATGCGATTTACATGTAAAACATATTGTGTGGCCTGCGGATAAATTGTTATAGTTCCGGCTTATGCAATGTGCGTATACGAATATTGTGTAGATACAATAATTGTGGCCCAATTTTATTAATAAAATACAATTGGGATGCAATTTATATGAAATAAAATATCCTAATTAGGTATATTATAACTCCAGACTGAATTAAGACAGTAATCGCTTACGAGAGTACACTTAAGTTTGCATCTGGCAGAAGGAAATTGTCTTTGTTTTGCTTAAACGATTTCCCGTACCTAAACAAATTAAAAACTTTGTTCAGCTCCTTTTCATCCGGAAATTATGTGTGTTCCGTAGTGCTCCAGTAAAATTCCTTCATATCATAATGTTTTTTTTACGTTAAAAATATAATTAATAAATAAGTACTTTCATTATCATCATTGAGAATTATCTATGTTCATTACGCAACAATCGTAGTTTTGTAATACGATCGTTGCATAATAAACAGTAGCACACAACTTATGATAAGAGACATATTTATGCAAATAAAAAAGCTAATTCCTGAGTAGTAAAATAACATCATAATTATAATTTTACTTTACAAAGAAGGTTTACGGTGTAAGCAAACTTACTGGTGGTACCAACATTAAAGTTCAACGGTGTAAGCAAACTTACTGGTGGTACCAACATTAAAGTTTAACGGTGTAAGCAAACTTACTAGTGGTTCCAACATTAAAGTTTAACGGTGTAAGCAAACTTACTAGTGGTACCAAAATTAAAGTTTAACGGTGTAAGCAAACTTACTGGTGGTACAAACATTAAAGTTTAACGGTGTAAGCAAACTTACTGGTGGTACCAACATTAAAGCATTTAATATCCCTTCTGGTTTAAACTGGTTTTCGTCAGCTAAACTGGTTGCTGTAGAATTTAGGACTGGTTCTCCATATTTTGTCATGGCTACCAGTGACACTCCCATGCAGGATCTCATGCTGTAAGCTATCGTCAGGGTGCAGAATAATATGAAACATTGTTGATGCCTGTAGCCCCATCCTGAAACTGAAAATAAAGGTTTTTCAAAATAATGTCATACCGTAAAATTACACAAAATTCAGGAGCCGTAATCTTTATTGCTACTTTGAGAAAAGACCTAATTCATAATAAAAAAAACCGGCCAAGTGCGTGTCGGACCACGACCAAAGAGTATTTTCGGAGTAGATTCGGAGATGAGGGTTTGGTTAGGATTGGTAAATTTTCATCTATTTTCTTAAATTACTTTAAAACTACTAGTTTGTGAAACATTTTTGTTCTGTTTTGTCCTGCAAAAGTAAACCCCACATTCAAAATTTATTAATTAAGGTACTTTACACGTCCATGTTTGGGTCACAGGAATTCATATACTTATAAGTACACCAAATTTCAACTTAATCGGTCTATTAGATTTGGAGCAAATCGGCTGTGACTGACGGACAGACAGACAGACATACGAGTGTTCTTATAAGTGTTCCGATTTTTCATTCAGACGTACGTAACCCTAAAAAAATATAGATAATACTATGTTAGTAACAACTCAACAGTTCCGTTTGGTGCCGGACGTAAAGAATAGCACCATCCCATTTCTTCCCGTGGGGGTCGTAAAAGGCGACTAAGGGACCTTACTAGAGAATGGGCAGCAGCGTTCTCTATGCATTTTAAAAACCATACTGCGATTGCCAACCCGCCTGCCAAGCGTGACGATTATGGCAATTCCCAACCCCCTTTTTGGGGGAGGCCTATGTCCAGCAGTGGACGTCTTTCGGCTGAAATTATGATGATGAAACACTAAAACTAAAATAATGCAATTTGCGCTCAAACGCCGGATCAATTTTGATAAAATATTGTAGGGAGGTAGCTGACATCCTGGATTAACATATAGTCTACTTTTTATCCCGATATTCCCACGGAATCGAGACTTACGCGGGTGAAACCGCGGGGCGCAGCTAGTTATTCATATTTTTATAGGGTTTGGCTATTTATTGAGGTACATTATTAAAAGTAACTTATTACATAAGCCTATAATTAGGTATAGGTACTGTTAAAGCGTCAGTTCCACCACCGTTGGCTCAAGTTAACTCGGTGCAATTATTAGACAGTAAGACATTAACTATAAGTATTTTATCAGGCGTTTATCTTTCTGTACATACAATCCTTTTTGAATGTGAGGTTGTTGAAGAAAAAACACAAATATATAAGTGGTTCTCTGCGTGCTACATCCTGAGTTTTTTTATTCCCGAAAATCCATAGAAGTTCCTCCAGTTTTATACAGGTACCTATTATATTAGAGGCAACATTACAAACAGTAATGAAATAATAAGCTGAAGAACCAAGCTCAGCTCCGAAAAGTCATTTAAAAATGCAAGTTTATTACGAGTATTAGTTTTAAATAAATTAACTTAGTTCTTCTTGACAACCGCTTTTCTAACTGCAATCCAAATCGAATTTTAAACAAACATTGGAGTTCTAAAGTTTATTATATAAATCAACTTTAAACGTAATTAATCTATCAGCTGTTAGGCCAAATAATTTCAAGCTAAGTGTCCACGAACCTGTGACACTAAACTTAACAGACACAAACTCTCAATTAATCAAAAGTTTTCACTCACCTTTGAAATTACTTTCAGACCCTTTTTCTGTAACCTCTTGCTTCTCCACCATATTTATTGTATTTATTAGTATTTGATTTTCATTCACGGCATTAATAGCTTAAGGTTTGAAATCGTTTTTAATAGAACTTGTTAAGTTACGCTGTTATTTCTTAATATTTCTTCTTTTACCCCTGCATCATTAACTTCATCACACAAAACTTCAAAATTACCAAGAAAATGATTAAGAAAATTTAATTCTGATGCATTATAATCAGCTACACATCAGCATTGGAATAACTTGCTTTAATTATCATCACTTTCCTTTTCCGTATAGCTGCAACTGTAATTTGTTTCGAGGTATGTACCAAACTGACGTACAATTTGAATGCGTCTCTCATGCTAGTCGAACAATTATCTAATTGTCAGTTATTATTCTTATGTGCATTAGTATCACTGTTATCTTCTACAAATAATATTCCAAGTTCATTGCTACTGTATAAAGAACTTTACTGAACTGCGTACTGGTGTAGCTACCTACGTTGTCATATTTTCAACACACTTGCTTGTAAAGTGACTCTTATGGCAACGCATTTAGGTTCATAATTCAGGTTATTATACACTGGTATTTTGTTTACTTTACATTACCATACTAGTGTCTTTTACTTTACATTTTATTTTCAATCTCATCAAAGAGTTTTCATGTCTATGACTATTTTTATGAATAAATAAACTATTTTAGGTTACAATAAATAAATAGATCAATCATCAAAATTATCGTCATTCATAATATTATATACTTTTCACTACATATTCACCTTAATTTGCGTATTCGAAACATTATTTTGTGTTTAATTTTTAGTATAGGCTGTTTTGCGGTTTTGCCAGTGTCTTTATTTAAGCCTGTGCGCGCATCGCTAGCGCGGCAAGTGGTTAAAAAAAAATTGGCCAAGTGCGAGTCGGACTCGCGCACAAAGGGTTCCGTACCACTATCTATAAATTGGCAAAAACACAGGTTTGTTGTTTGGGTTCCCCCTTAAATATTTGTTTTATTTTAATTTAATTATTTATTTTTAAAGTGAATACTAAATATTCTGTGAATATTTCAAGCGTCTACCTGTTGCCATTATCAACATAGACGCAAAAACGAGCAAAAAGAATCACGTTTGTTGTATCGGACCCCCCTTAAATATTTATTTTATTCTGTTTTTTAGTATTTGTTGTTAAACCGGCAACCGAAATACATCATCTGTGAAAATTTCAACTGTCTAACTATCACGGTTCATGAGATACAGCCTGGTGACAGATGGACAGACAAACAGACAGTCAAACAGACGGTGGAGCCTTAGTAATAGGGTCCCGTTTCACCCTTTGGGTATGGAACGCTAAAAAAACAGTGCGTCATTTTCCATTATATTTGTAAACGTTTTCGTTGTAAACAAAAATTAAGTTAAGAATTCGTTAGAAAAAAAGGAATCTCATTTTTATTAACCATAAAAATGAAATTCCTTTTTTTTTCTAACGAATACGCGTAATAATTTTATTCGCTTTTAGAACAGAACTTAGATAATTATTAATAAGTATGTTGCTTGTGATTGACAATCTGAGAAAAAAATTAGGTCATAAAATTATTTAGATAATATGTAATTCACGTAAAATAATAAGTTAGAGTTAAATTTCTTATTAGTCTAAATTGTAATAAATTATTAAGAACTTTAGTTCTTGTTAATAATAATAATAAAAAATATATAGATATAAATAAATATTTAGAACGTTTAGACTTACGGGGCCGGCGTAGCATGCGTAGTTCATACAAACGTAATACCAAAATAATTTGTAAATCAAACATATTCTTAAGGTAGTGTGTATTTATTTCGATTGGATTACAGAATATCTAGGTTCCCAAATATATATTTTGAAAGGACAATGATATAAAGACGAGATATGAGGAATTTAAAATTTCTATAGAAAACTTATTTTTCTCATAACTCTTGTTAAAATTAGTTAAATCAGTGTCCATTCAAAATATATATTTGTACCGCCCAGTCTAGTCGGGCTATGCATAACGAAAGGTTCTGTAGTTGGTATGAGTTTATACCATCAAAATATATTACTACACAAATATGTCGCATAAATAAAGAAAATAAAATATAAATGGTCGATTTTTTGGGTTCCGTAGTCAACAAGGACCCCTTATAGTTTCGCCATGTCTGTCTGTCTGCCTGCTTGTCTTTCCAACCGTCCGTCCATCCGTCTGTCTCCAGCTTAGCTTAGTAGAGCTAACTAGAGACTTATAAGTACTAGAAAACTGTAATTTTAAATGGACATATAAAATATTAATCACGCTGACAAAGTACCAAAATATTTTATTTTTTTTACATTTTTTTGTACGTAAAGTGGGGTGGGGATGATATTATTTTTTCTCGTTTATCCCATTGTGTGGGGTATTGTTGAATAGGCAGTTCAAAAATATTGCGGGTTTGTGAAACCATTTTTCGATTAAATAATAAAAAAATTGCACTTAATATTACTCAAACGGGCTCCGTTTGAGTAATATTGCACTTAGCAATTTTTATTTTTATTAAAGCCTATAGTTGCTGAGCTTGTGGCAAAGATTAACAATCTAGAGCAAAATGCACGGAATGGTAACATAGAGTTATGCAATGTTCCAGAAAGGCGTAACAAAAACCTTCTCTATCTTTGATGCGAAATATTGGGTTGGCCATAAAATGAAATGTTCCACAAAATTCACCGTGTCCCACATGCACACCAGCAAACCAACTGACCCAAAAATATAATATTGAAAAATTAGCTTCACGTATATTGCACGATAATGTTCTAAGTGCCCATCGATTATTTAAGGGACTTGCATCTGAACAGCTTGGCATTTCAGGGACATCGCTGCCAATATATATGAGCACCTTACCTTGAAGAACAAACAATTATTATTTCGTGAGTGTCGAGACGCTGCCAAAAATCACAGTTATAAGTTCCTGTGGTTTAAGTACTGGACCATTCTTGCTCGTGAAAAAGAAGGGGCAAGGGCTTTTGCTATTCGAACGTCGCATGATATCGCTAAAATCAAGCCTGGTTTTGTAGCGCCGATTGACAACCAGGGTGCCGCCCGCGTCGTGCAATAGCTTGTTTAACGACTTTTAATATTTGCATGTTACTTTATATACACATGTTTACAATGCACAGGTACATGTGTCGATAATTATTCCCTTTGTAAGTCAGAATTTACTGTCGCCGAATACTGCTTTGCCTGTGTGATTATTGACTGTGTAAACAATTTTATGCAAACAATTGCTATGAGTTGTTTGCTAGGCGAACATGTTTATGCGCGTATTTATAATTTTGTCAAACATTGTATCTACTGGCGGCTAGTATGTTACTTGCTATGCATGACCAATTTCATCTATTTTTACGAGTCTTTTTTGTTTTTATTTGGCCTGTTGACTGCGATTGCGTTAATAACGGATAATGCTTGTATGACTATTTCCTGTAGATTTCTATTCTACTATGATAACTTAGATATATATTACGAAAACTGCAGGGGGATCCGCACCAAATTACACATTGTTTATATTCGAATACCTTAGTCAATTGTTACGACATTATAATTCTGACTGAGACCTGGTTAACACCCGGGATATTTAACAAAGAGTTCATTGATGAACGTTATGAGGTATACCGATGCGATCGTGATCGTACGGCCACTAATAAAAAAAGATGGAGGTGGTGTTCTCAAGGTAATATTGAAGGGACTGCATTCAGGTATGATCATTCCGCGTTTATCTATGCACACAAACATTAAACAGATCCTTGTACAGTTGCCGAGCTCAGCCAGAGGTAAGTTTGAGATAATATCGGCAGTGTACGAGTATATTCCACCAAAAACACCGCACGAGTGCGTATAAATATGTTGAATACTTTGACTTATTGCAGACACTTCTTGAGGACACTGCCATCGAAAATTTTTATTTCTTAGGAGACTATAATTTGCCGGAGGTTGACTAGGTTGCTAGCACAGACAGTATTTTCAATCTCTGCACAGATTTGTAGATGTAATTCTCCTATAAGTAGTCACTTGAGTGTGTCTATGTCCCTCCTAAATGCTCATCGACTGAATACTATAAAAAATCGAATGGGAGAATATTAGACTTTTTTTTTTTTTTAAACGTTGCCCCACACTAGGAATTTCTCCTGTATCGTGGGTGCGTTTACAAACATTTAAACTCACATACACAAACAGCCAGACCCGAAAAACTACTTGTAGGTCATACAAATAATTGTTCCGTGCGGGAATCGAACCCGCGACACGCAGCGCAGCAGTCAATTGCTTAACCACTGCGCCAACCGTGCCGTCTTAACCGTCCCGACCCGACCCGTGCCGACTTGGTCATAAGTAATGATGATTACACAAGTTCTGCCCCCGCCGATTATTTATTAGAAAGAAAGAAAGACAGAAAAATAATTTTATTTGTCACAGAAAAACGTGTATACGAAAACATAATATGTAACAAACACACAGCTTACAGCATTACAGCTTGACAACCACCATCCTCCATTACATGTGTTTATTTCGCTACGTTTGCCACATAGTTCAATAGTACGCAAGACGATAAAAAAATACAATTACTATAAGGCAAGTTATGAGGAAATTAATTAGAGAGACGCCTTAAATTGCCAATCCGTTGACAAATCTCTCGACACTTTCTATAACTTTTTTTTGATATTATTAAGAAACATGTACCATTGACTACTTGCAGCTCTTCTAAGTTTACTGTGTGGTTCTCAAAACCTCTTTTAAACATTTATAAAAATAAGGCTAAGGTCTGGGTTAGATAGAAAATGTATCACAATGTTTCAGATTACGAGCAGTTCGCACTTTACCGATCTATATTCCAGGATGAATGCAAAACCCGGGCGTCGTGAGTCACACGCCGATTTCCGACCACCGTAGGCGCGGGCTTGCGGACGGTGAGCGATGGGTAGCTCACCGTCCGATAAGGACCAGGCCCGGGTCGACGGCGCATTGTGTTTCACGCGCGCCTCAACTCTGAGTCAGCACCAACTGACGGGGTCCGTTAAGACCAATGCCTGCCAGGGTTGCGAGTTTGTCTGAAAGGGATGTCGTGGCCCACAAGCAACGGAAGGAACATGGGTGGGTTTTAGTCAGTAAAAGTTTGGCACGCCCTCCCGCTCCGCCTAGAGTGGGAGAAGTTATTTGATAATTTCCCACCCAAAAAAAAAGAATGCAAAAACTGTTATAAAAAATACATTAATTCGGTTGAAGATGATATTCGGAACAACGTTAAGCCTTTTTGGACGTTAATTTCCAATAGAAAAAAATCTGCTGGCATTCCATCGGCTATGAGGTATAACAACCAGTCAACTAGCCACCCACAAATCATTTGTTATCTTTTTTTAGACTTTTTTAATTCGGTTTATGAATCATCCACTTCTACTAATATTCCATCCACGTATAACGACTGGTCTGAAAGCTGCACTCAGTTAAATGACATTCAGTTGACTATTGAGCAAGTATTTAGTGCGCTCAAGGCATTGGATCCTTCTAAAGGGCCAGGATCGGATGGTCTTCCAATAACTTTCATTACACAGACAGACGTTAATCTGTGTGTACCCCTGCATATTGTTTTTAACCAATCTATTTCTCAAGGGTGCTTTCCTCATTCATGGATGATTGCAAATATAACCCCTATTTTTATAAGTTGGGACCTAAGCATGATGTCGTGAATTATCGTCCTATATCAATACTGTCAGCTTTGTGGAAAGTTTTCGAGAGACTAGTTCTTGATAAAGTATACCCTCTACTGCACAATACTATCATTCAACAACAACATGGATTCGTCAAAAGAAGGTCAACCAACATGGTAACTTTTGTGGATTACTTGTTCAACAACGTGGAATGGGTATTTAATTTGATACTTTAAATACCGATGTCCGGAAAGCTTTTGACAAGGTCGATCATCAGCTTCTATTGCAAAAGATTGCATTCAATGGTATACATGGTGATCTTCTGAGATGGTTCTCTTCTTATGTTTTTACTAGGACTCAGAGGGTTTTGATAAATGGTTTCATTTCCAGCACCCTAGGTGTTACTTTGGGAGTGCCTCAGGGCTGCATTCTAGGACCTCTTTTATTCATCATATTTATTAATGACATCAATACGTATTTTCAAAATTATTGCTATACGCAGACGATCTCAATTCGTCATTGCTCCACGCACACTTAAGGGTTCCCTAGTTGGGATGAATTTATCACTAAAACAAACTTGACATTGTAGTTGAAAAACATGTTCTACCATACATCGATATACGTCACGGTCAATTCTTCAACTACAAATTTAAGTTGGTCGACTATTACTCGTTAACTTGTAAAGCCTATTTAGCTGTGATAGTTATTTTTTTTTTATTTATTTGGGAAACGCACTAGGCCCGTTTTGTTATTGCGTTGACTTATAACCTTAATTTCTTTAAAGCCCCAAGGGACCGTAGAACTACGTATTTGATACTAATTTCAACTTGATAGCATCACGAGTTCCTGATATATTTTTTTTTTAATAAAAAACGTTGCCCCACTAGGAATTTCTCCTGTATTGTGGGTGCGTTTACAAACATTTAAACTCACATACACAAACAGTCAGACCCGGAACGACTACTTGCAGGTCATACAAATATTTGTCCCGTGCGGGAATCGAACCCGCGACACGCAGCAAAGCAGTCAATCGTGCGGTTAATATATATATATCTTATGTAAATATATTTTTTTTGTACAGTGGTGTGTGCTAGCTAATATAACGAAAATAATTTAATTTAATGTTTTGTGTTGCGTAATGCAAATTATTTTACATTTTATTGTATAGATTCAAGTTTTCTATGTGAACAGACAGCTGTGGTGCTGGGGAGTTTGTTGCGCCACTTCTTCTTTCCAGCTAAAGCACTAGGAAGTGGTGAAGGGTGGGCGTTTTTGTGGGTCGGTCTCATGTAATTTTTAACGTTGGAAAAGTGCTGATTCTCAGCCTAGTTTAAATAAATGACTTTTGATTTTGATAAAAAGGACGGACGGATAACGAAGTGATTCGATACGGATTCCGTTCATTCTTTTTGAGGTACGGAACACCCTTTTTTTTTTTTGGGTGGGAAATTATTGAATAACTTCTCCCGCTCTGGGCGGAGCTAGGGCGTGTCAGACTTTTACTTACTAAAACCCACTCGTGTTTCTTCCTTTGCCTGTGTGCCAGGGCCACGATATCCCTTTCGGACAAACTCGCAACCCTGGCAAGCATTGGCCCTAACGGACCTCGTCAGTCGGTGCTGCCAGACAGTGAGCTACCCATCGCTCAACGTCCGCAAGCCCGCGCCTACTGTGGCCGAGAATCTGCCTACGACTCCAGACGCCCGGGGCGTCTCCTGCGGCGACTAGGGGCGTCAGGGCGCGAATTTTGCCTCTCCCTCACGCGTATTGCCTCCTCCTTCGCTAGCATTACTGCTTCGCAGACAGAGGTAACGGCCTCCCATGCTCTCTCCATGGCCTGAACCAGGGCCGGACGTGAGAGATCGCTGCCACCGTGAGGACACGGTGGTGCTCCGCCCAAGCCGGGCAGACCTCCACCGTATGCTCCACTGTGTCCTCCGGGCGATCCACACAGTGGTGACCCAGGCGGTTCGGTACGGAACCCTAAAAACTAAGTTGGAGCCCCATTACGCACGATTTTAGAGCGGTTAAATGCTCTAAGCCTACGAAATGTATGGGATTTTTTTTGCAATATCTCTTCTAGTAAGTACTCAAACGTCAGGACACGTCCGTGACGTCATGTCGACCGTTGCAGACCAACCTCAAACAGTTGTTGCACGTCGTTCATGATTGTGTCAATTGCGGAAGAAAATAATAAATGTGTTTTTAACAATTGTTACGAGTTCATAACATCTAGAAGACGCTGCGATCGCCACAACCAGAAAAACGCACGAAGAAACTTCACTCCTCCGCCAAAGGTGTCAACTATCTTCTGCTTGTGCGGCATGGATTGATGAGACACATCTTAGATACAGAAGTGGAAGGCTTCTCAAACCAGGCAAATAAACCAGGACGGATTAACTGTGGTTGACTGCAGTCCTGCAAGCGATTTTTGAGCTGCAGTGCTCACCTCCTCTCAGCTCTATCCTCCTGCATATTTCCCGGTTGGGCCCACATACATCGAGAGAGAAGAAGTTGGTCAGTTGGTCTAGGTAATAGACTCTTTGATCCTCATAAAACACAGGATCTACTGCCATCAAACATATTGTTTTGTAAAAATTGCCCATTTCCTTGCTGGTTGTATATTTTTTTTCATAATCGTGTATGCAGATCAAAAAAAACTTTTTACAAAAAAATAATAACCGACTACCAAACATAACACTAAAAAGTGAAAAATAACTTTAATTTCGGAAGTCGGTGTCTTTGGATCTGTATTTAAGTTTTTGGCCACCGACTTCCGAAATTAAAGTTATTTTTCACTTTTTAGTGTTATGTTTGGTAGTCGGTTATTATTTTTTTGTAAAAAGTTTTTTATTTTTAACTTTTTAGTGGGTCAGTTTTGAATTTATCTAAGTTACAATAGCCTAATGTTAACTGCTCATCACCTTTTACAAAATATTGCAGTTCCCGATGCCGGGACAATCTATGGTCTCTATCATCAGTTCCACTTCACCAAATGGTGCTTTTGGAGAGCAAATGCACGAGTTACTATAAAAAATACCCAAATCGCTATAGGTTTGCATATAAAATTTGAGGTTTTCCCTCGATTTCCATGGGATCCCCTCATCAGATTCTGATTTGGTGGCAATGGGACCACCTCGGGTGTATACCCTTTCAAACAAAAAAAGAATTTTCAAAATCGGTTCATAATTGACGGAGTAATCGCGTAACAAACATCCAAAAAAAAAAAAACAAAAAAAAACATACAGCTGAATTGAGAACCTCCTCCTTTTTGGAAGTCGGTTAAAAAGTGGAAGAAAGTTAAGGATAGTCTCAGAAAACCGATTTCGTGTAGCTACAACTGTTAAGGTATTGACGACCCAATCTCAAAAATGTACTATGTATTGTCATGATGATTAACTGCTTAGCCCCATAAAGATACAGCGTGATGATGAAATTTGTAACTATCTGCAATGTTCTAACCGTTTGGCTCGTCCTTTTTACAATTTGCTATAAAGTATAGAGGAATACAAACGTAATGCAATAAAGCACAAAGCGTGATAATAAATAAATAGCCTACCGACTGAAGGCTTCTACATACTGGCGCGACTTGTCGCGCGACGCGACACCAATAGGACAATTTCTATGAAAATTTCAAGTAAATTGTTCCACTGGTGTCGCGTCGTGTAGAAGCCTTGACCCGACTTAAAGGAATATCTATGCATAAATTGAACGGAATCTATCCGGTAGAAGCAAGTGATGCTGGAGCATTCTGACAAACAGACAAACGGATAAAATTCTTAAAACTATATTTTTGGCATTAAAATCGATCCCAGACCTCATATCAATTTTTTTTTCTCAAACATATTTAATGTACAATTTTGTGACTTTGCTACGATTTTATTAATGAATGGATCAGTTGGTGTCCAAACTGTTACATGCACCTAAAGCAACAGGAGATTACCAAAGAATATACCAAAAGAAAGTTAAAAAAATGAGAACGGGTGATGTAAAAACAGAAAATTTCCAATTTTGGATTTATCAGGTATTATCCAAATTTCACAGATATTTTAAACCAGTGGAAATGCAATAAAACAGGTGGCTATTGATATATTTTTTTTAATGAGAAAGTAGCAGTAAGACAAATATAATATAATTATGTATCTACATTGTACAATCCTATAACTATTTATTATAAAAACTCCTTTTGTTTGGATGTATGTATCTCTTATTCTTGATTCAGAACTCCAGAATAAATTGCCGTGTTGTCAATTTAGCAGTGTTTGCCTGTGACATAATTCATAAATTGAATTAGTCTGCAGACATAACATAAATATTTTTTATTAAGTCGTTATTATAGGATAGTAACACGACAACTTATACTTATTGCACCACTGCGGATCAGACTCTTAATCAACACGCTTTCTCAGAGCGGGTTGACGATTTGAAACCATTACAAGCCCAGGTTTCCTATCGATGATTTCCTTCACCGACACCTGCAAATTACACTTGCCAGGCTCCAACCTTCGATCTTGTACTCGAGAAGTAGTTTCATCAACGTCTGGTTCATCACGAAATTCTTTATGACTTCTTATGATATTAATATACTTAGGTATTATGTAAATTAAAATAATTAAAATCTTAATGAATATTTAAACCACACCGTTTGCCATCATTAGGTGAGAATATTCATAGTTTGAAATCGACTGACTTTTCATTGATTTTAATTGATGAGCCAAAAACTGAACGACTTCAAGCAGTCCCTATAAGCTTTCAAAGCTTTTATTTGTTCATTGCGTCATAACTTTCTCCGTTTACACTTTAGGTGTCTCCATCATTGGTTGACTCTCCTCATCAGCTGTTTTCTCTTGAGGTGGGTCGTTCCATTCAGCCTTCACACCTGTTCCGAGTATCACGTAAACCAGATTCGTAAAGAAGTACATGCCAGCTGCCACGAAGAATATCTGCCTCCAAAGATATGGGTCTGTCTGTAAACATTGGTAATACGAAAATTATGTTCACTGTTTTCCTTATCATCAATCAATTATTTCACTTCGGCTATTGTATGACAATAATATTAATATAAATGAATATCCGTAATATTTTATTTATTATTTCTAAAATATGTGAGGAAGAACATTTTTATAGGATGAAGGTATTCAGGCAACAAAACACAATACGTTATTGAATACACAAACTATAACTAATATAAACTCATTGGAATATAGATAGGATTATAGGAGAACAAAGGAACTATTAAAAGTAATGAAGTAAATGCACTATTGTACATGACTAGCTATACGTTTTCCAAAAAATATAATAAAAAATAAGATATTATTAATACTTACTACATCAGTAAGAATGAAGCCGACCACCATGGGTGACATTGATGCAGCAAAGTTTGAGACAAAATTACTGATGCTCATCATAGTTCCAGCGAAGTTCGGAGAAATATCAATGTGGTTTATCTGTTAAAAATAAATTACATAAGCCGAGTAACAACCTGTTCACTTCGTGATATTAGTTACTAAGAAAAGTAATCAGAAAGAAAAAATCTTACGTGGAATCCCAAATGAGCCGATACTTTGAAACCGCAGATAATGACCAGTATTGTTTCTACGACGTAGATGTTTCTAGGTGCGAAGGCCAACGCAACGAGACCAATCGCTGCTGGCATGTTTCCTGTTTATATAAAAATGAAGACTTATAGAGAGTTAAGTACAAATTTTTGTTATTTTCTAGTAGTTTGTAATTTTTACCCGACTGCGGTAAAGCCAAAAAAGGAGGGTTATGTGTTTGATGATTTGATGTTGTTTATAATACCGAAGTAGAGAAGTACTACTAAACGGCTGAATTGATTTTGGTGGATGTCGTTAGATTCGTCTTTATTGCGATACATTAAAATTATAAAAAAATCAAAATGGGGATTTTTTTCGCCCTTTTGATTGGGTGTATGTTTAATAAAAATATCTCCCAAACCTATCGATCGCGGTATCAAAATAAAGAGTTGTAAAAGGTACAAAAATATACTTATACAAATTATATTATTATGTTTAAATGTAATTTGGAATGAGAAATGTTAAAAAAAACAATCCCGAGCTTTTGGAGTGAGTGGATAAGAGGGCGTTATCACCCGATTATAATTGTGGGTAAATAACATAATTTACCGTCTTATAATCGTAATTAATAAGTGTAAGATAAAAAAGTAAATAAAAAAAACAAACCCTTTTTTTTTAAATAAAAGATGCAAACAAGATTTGTACAACTTAAAACTATAAACAATCTCATGCAGTCGGAGTCCTCTTATTAAATTGAACAATAAATACAGGCTACTGCCTCCGACTGCATGATATTGTTTAGCTATTAACTTTTTGTTTGTTTTCAAGTTAACTTTTTACGCAATCAGGTTATTTTTTGCAATAATCCGTATAATCTCGGTTCCATCTTGAGGTAATCGTAAATGTCACAATTTCCATTATAATTATTACTATAGAATATCTTACAAACATAATTGAAAAAGATTGCACATGACATACCTAATGAATTGGCTAATTTTCTTGTATTTGTGACACTGAGTATTTTCTTCACAATCAGCATATCAGTCATCCAGCTGAAGAAGAAGTTTGTGAACCACATAACTAAGAACGGCAGAGCAGTCAGCAATCCATTCTAATAATAAAGAATCATTGATTATAATTTTATTACACATGAAACATGTAACAACAATGTTCAGTTTTATGGTCTGTACCACACCCTTAAATATGACCACACCTTTCTGATATAGCATTTTGCAAGAAGTATCAACATTTATTTTTACCGATTCTTCAATAAGCAGACAGGTTATCTGTCTGTTATACATAAGCTTACTTTTAAATTCATTCTCTTACAATTCAATCAAAACCACATTTACCGCTTTAATATTGACGCCCATAATTTTGTCCATGAAGGCAGGAACTTCGGAGTACAGAGTCACTTGTCCCCACGTCTGTCCAATGTGTGCGATTATAATGGCGTACATCCCAGGGTGACGGAGTATTTTACCCCATGGTACCGTCATATGCTGTAAAAAATATGATTATTTTAACCCTCTTATCATTATCATCATTTCAGCCAAAAGACGTCCATTCCTGTCACATGCAGGGACTCCCCACGCATCATCACTTCGACCGATTCTGTGGTTCTCGCATCCAGTGGATTCCTGCGGTTCTGACCAGATTATCAGTATAACTTGTGGTCCCAAAGTCTTCTTTTATGGCAACCAAAATATAAATCATTTTGTAAACCATTTTTTTTTGCGCTGTATGCATTTTGGCACAAAACCGGATTTTGTAGATTTAAGTTTGTAGGATAAATTTGAAAAAAATGGTGTGTTGTATAAAACTAAGCTAATTTATAGTACGTCTGTGTGTGGCAGCTTTTAAATAGTGCGCAGTTTTCTATTATAATTTATTTCGCAGTTTTTGTTGAAAGTTCACGCTATGTATTAAACGAGTGCAAGGTTTTAAGCCAAAAAATATTACCTTAGTTTTAACCCCATTTCCTAATTCATCTTCTATGTACTTTCTCTCGCCATCTGAAATCTTGGGATGCTGTGCTGGTGCATCAGCAGCCATGAACCATAGCACGACTCCAAGAAGACCAGATAAGATTCCGTAGAACCTGAAGATGCCAGGCCAACCCATCGGAGACGCTGCTATGAAGCCTGTTATTGGTAGTCCCAACACAGTGCCTAGAGCTTGACCTGAAATGAAACATGACATTTTTACCGAGAACCAAGCTCTGGTGAAACATATTTTTATGTCATAAAAGTTTTGCTATAGTCTTTGTATATATTTGCGATGTTCTGTTTTGTTATTATTACACAAGAGAAAATCTAAGAAAAGTTATATCCAGGTGTGACAGACAGACAGACATGTCTGTCTGTCACACCTGGATATAACAGTCTCTAATTTAACATCTAGTACAGCCAGCCCCAAAAATATGGGCTCCTTGTCCGTGTATATATATTTTTGGGGCTGACTGTACCTGCCTAAATATCTGTGTTTACAATGAAGCTTACCTCCATAAACGAAAGCAGACATTCTTCCCCTCTCATGTAAAGGTGCCCACTTTCCGAGCGCCGTGTGAAGACCAGGCAGAATACAAGCTTGACTCAGACCTTGCACCATTCTGCATATTGCTGAGAATATCCAACCACCCTGACAAGTCAAACATATTGTTGGTACTTATGCACAAAATAAAATATAAAAATATTGATGGTACTACTGCAAATTGGGAACACGTGCCCTATGAAAATCGGACTACATAAATACTGATACGCTTTAAATACGCTGTCAATGTCAAATTGATGATACTGACACTGGATGTGCCGTTGACTGTACACAAAAATGTAAAAAAAACATAATTGAATTAAATACTTCAGGAATAATTTTACATTCTCGTGATTTTTTTAGTAACTGAAATAAAATATCTTTTGAATGTGGAATTAAATAATAGCACGTTTTGATACAAGTGGAGAATGTTTGTTATTGTATTCGAGGCGGAATTAACACCCGAGCCGTAGGCGAGGTTGTTTTTGCGCCGAGAACTGCAATAACAAATTTTTCAATACACTTTTGAAGAAATGAAATAAAATAACAACATTTTTTTTTTTTTCTTCTGGCTTCGCACGGTTTGTGCATTTAGCCAATGTCACGTTTTAATTCTTGTATGGTATTTATGAAATGAATTATAAATGCATGATGATGATATCCCCGCCCACTCCCCTTGAGTTTCAGTAAAGATGTGGCACTTTACTGAGACCTCACGCGGACTTCTTGAGAGAACTTGAAGCGAAGTTGCACTGTTTTGTTTCATTTGCCTACACTAATGCACGTTCACAAACACTTAATTGTTAATAATCCACCATTATTACACATTAATATTCGGCTAAACACAAATTTTGGAAAATTAAACAAACTGCTGAACATGACGCTTCACTTTCCCGCCAAGAAGTCCCCATGAATTATTAGGAAACTATGATTTAATTTTCTTTTTTTCCGCACTTTGCTTTCGCCAGGTTGAAGGAGAAGCAAAGGTATAAAGCCGATAAACAGCCTATAAGAAAAATAGAAAACTTAAATATTTTTGAGTTAAGGTCACAAATAAATGTTAATTTGTTCATAAACGTTTTTTTATTGTAATAGTCATGGTATTCTATATTTTATAAACATTATTTAAATATTACAAAAATATGAACGCCGTAAATACGCATCTTTGCCGAGATTTAAAAAAAATCACCTCCGATTAGAGAGGACCGTCTTTGGCGCGAGACGGTGTGAATAGAGGCATTGAACCAATTTAATGAAAAAAGAAAGAAAAATTGTTTATTCTGCACAAACAAAACGGACATTTCAACAAATAAACAGAATTAAAATACACACGTATCCAATACACTAAACATTTTGACAATCTTGTCCATTGGTTGCGAATTTGGACTAAGTATAGGTATAAGTTATCTGTGGAAATTTTTATTCCCGCACACGTGTAGGAAAATAAGAAATCGCACGCATGAAAAATACATTGCATTGTGAACCTAATCGTAGTGCGATATGAACCAGTTTTCGAGGAAGTGTATTGAAAACGATTTAATGATATCCATGAAGTTACATCACGAGAATATAAATAAGGAAATATGCAATAAAAAAAGAAACAAAATAAAACGAAGAAAAATAAGTCAAACTCACGTAATAAGCAGCAATTGGGAAGAAGATGGAGACCAGACAGTTTATCATCATGGCACCAGAGAGCAGGTACCTGGTACCGAACCTGTGTGCCAGTTGGCCTGCAGGGATCTGTAGCAGCATGTAGCCCCAAAAGAATGAGGCTATGACTATATCTTGCACTTTTTTGGTCCAATTAAAGGCAGGGTACTGAAACAAAATGGTGGATGGAATTTCAATAAATATGTGAGGGATGAACTTTGTGAATCTTAAAAAGTTCAAATCTTGAATATTGTAGAACAAAATACCAACTTAGTTTAACTCAGATAATGTTGTTATTAGAATGGGCAGCAGCGTTCTCTATGCATTTTAACACCATACTGCGATAGCAAATCCGCCTGCCAAGCGTGGCGATTATGGCAAACCCCCCCAAATATTGGGGGAGGCCTATGTCCAGCAGTGGACGTCTTTCGGCTGAAATGGTGAATGTTGTTATAATCACCAAATTCACCAATCCATAACAGAAAGACAAACATCAATGGTAACAGACATTTATTAAAACTTGTTTCAAGGAAAGATTTTTGATCAAAACCACTTACCGGAGGCACCAACATAAAAGCATTCATAATTCCTTCAATTTTGAATACTGTAATATTCTCAGTATTGCTATAATTTCCCTGCCTCGCATGGTATGTCATAGCTACCAGTGATACTCCCATGCAGGATCTCATGCTGTAAGCTATTGTCAGGGTGCAGAACAATATGAAACATTGCTGATGTCTGTAGCCCCATCCTAAAACTGAAATATTAAGAACATTATAGCATCATGCCTGCTAAATTACAACAATAACTAATCACGTCGATTCAATTACCTTGTAATGCCTAGTATTCGAACTAATGTGGTAAATAATTTAACCTATGGCCCGCGCAGTTATATGATCAACTTCCAAAAATGGGGAAAAAGCGACATCACTAAACACATTTAAAAATAAATAAAAATAATCAAACTATTGCTAAAAAGATTACAAAGGTTTTAACATTGGCCCCAAACTAGGCAAGCCTGTATCTTGGGAACTAATATGGAGGGTTTACCATTTAAACATTTATTTTAAAAACATGCTCAATTTAAGTTACTAATTTAAGTTTAACAAATAGTAAGGTTAGCTTCAAATGACAAAAAATGTGATAATGAAAATAAAAGAAAACAACAAACTAATCGAGAATAAAAGTAAAATATTAATAATAAAACTAGAAAAAACACTAATATGAGTAAGTGTGTGATCATGTGTTGTGAATGTGTGTGGGTGCAAGTGTGTGGTCATGTGATGGTGAGTTTGAAGGTGTTTAAGCGAGAGTATTTGTGTGTGAGTTCGTTCGAGTGCAGTGGTACGAACGTATGTGCGCAAAATTTATTTTACCACTGATAATACCTTTTCTGCTTCGTCATTATGACAAGTTTAGTAACCAGGATGTTAGTCATTTTTTATTTGTTTGCGAGTGCAATTTCTTATATTGCACAGTTTGATTACCGCGTTATAGACGTGAACATGCAGAATAAGTGGGAGTCTTTGGGCATATGCGGATTTTACTGGGGGAGTTGGAAGTCTGAATCTGCGTTTGGCCTGTAGAATAAATTTAAGAAATTATATTTACAATAAAGGAACGCTAATGATAAATGATTTATTTCTGTAAGTAGGTTTGTGCGAGTACAAACATTTTTACACATCAAATATACTTAAAAAAAAAACTAAATGAGGTCGGCGTTTCGTATCTGACTACGCTGAGAAGAAAGGCCAGACATAATCTTGGTCAGATCATATGAAGACCATGTAGATTGGTGCAAATGATCTTTTGTTGAAAGAACCACACAGGTTGAGGGGACCTGTCCAGTCAGTGCGCGCATTTGTCAGTAGTCATGCAGCTCAACTCAGAACTTAAGGAGCTCAACGATTCGACGAACAATACCAAAGAAAAGACCTTTGGGTAGGCCGCATAAAGTACTCAAACTGCCAGACCATCATTAAAAGTAAGAGAAAAAAATAAAAAACAAAAAACAATGACATACTCCTCATAATAATTAAAATAATATAATACTTTATGAAGTAAATACTTATTACTGTATTGATTTAATTTGTTTAATTAATTTTGTTTCTCTAATTAGGTACTTATTTTGTATTATCTGTTTTAACATCTTTTCACTATGGCTCGGTAGCCATCGATTCCAACTTGTTGACAAATTAATTCCTTGTAATAAGTTAATATTATTAGATACTAATATTTTATTGTCCTCATTTAGGTAAAGATAGCCTGCTGGGAATAAAATCCTTCAAACCGAAATTACTAGTGTCACTTGTCTCTGTGTTTGCTTTTATTTAATTTTATATTCTTACCTTCGGAAAGATACATAATTTGAATTAACATAAACAGTGTTGAATAAACATTTATCTATTTAATGTTCGTTTCATTATGAAAGAAAACACAGGACTCTAATTTCCCAAACCCATTAGTAACTAAACAAATATAACAATAATTTAAATATTTTCGTGTTAAATTTGGCTCCTTGTTAAGACTGGTTGTCCCCTAGGGAGCGATGTTTGCGATGCCAAGGCTGCATACACTCGCACGCTTATATTTCTGTGTATTGAAGCAATAACGATATTTAAACAACTCACTTCCATCGATGTTGACACACATTCCTTGGAAATTAGCAGTGAGGAATATACACGTGATTAAGAATATTTGGCATAGTTATGTGTATGATAATGTACCTAATCTGTCATTGCTTCATTCTTAACTCTTTTTATTACCTATTGTGGTATAGTAATTTTATTCTAGGTGCATCGTCTTCACATCTATAGCTATATAAATCAATGCCACTTTTCGTTGTAATTTTATAACTCAAGAACGGGTTCACCTATCCAAACCAAATGTAGGCTTTGTTAGGACTATTTAGTAGATGGTATATGTAAAGTTTTTTTTTTTTTAGGTAGGTAGTGTAGGTAGGTAGGGTACCTAGGTAGGTAGGGTAGGTAGGTAGGGTAGGTAGGTAGGGTAGGTAGGTAGGGTAGATAGGTAGGGTAGGTAGGTAGGGTAGGTAGGTAGGGTAGGTAGGGTAGGTAGGTAGGGTAGGTAGGTAGGGTAGGTAGGTAGGGTAGGTAGGTAGGGTAGGTAGGTAGGGTAGGTAGGTAGGGTAGGTAGGTAGGGTAGGTAGGTAGGGTAGGTAGGTAGGGTAGGTAGGTAGGGTAGGTAGGTAGGTAGGGTAGGTAGGTAGGGTAGGTAGGTAGGGTAGGTAGGTTGGGTAGGTAGGTAGGTAGGGTAGGTAGGTAGGGTAGGTAGGTAGGTAGGGTAGGTAGGTAGGGTAGGTAGGTAGGGTAGGTAGGTAGGGTAGGTAGGTAGGGTAGGTAGGTAGGGTAGGTAGTAGGGTAGGTAGGTAGGGTAGGGTAGGTAGGTAGGGTAGGTAGGTAGGGTAGGTAGGGTAGGTAGGTAGGTAGGGTAGGTAGGTAGGGTAGGTAAGTAGGGTAGGTAGGTAGGGTAGGTAGGTAGGGTAGGTAGGTAGGGTAGGTAGGTAGGGTAGGTAGGTAGGGTAGGTAGGTAGGGTAGGTAGGTAGGGTAGGTAGGTAGGGTAGGTAGGTAGGGTAGGTAGGTAGGGTAGGTAGGTAGGGTAGGTATGTAGGGTAGGTAGGTAGGGTAGGCTGGTAGGGTAGATAGGTTGGGTAGGTAGGGTAGATACTTAGCGCTACCTGTGCGTAGCCAGGCCGGGAAAAGCTAGTATAATTATATAATGAATGTACCTATAAAAAATATTGTACAAGATTTTAAAAGATTACCGGTGGAGTTTCTTGCCCATTCTTCTCCATACGAAACTACCTTTTGGAAGGGGCGACTAGAATCAATTCTATTTGTTTGTAAATATTGACGTTCAAAAGTGCCTTATATGTGCCTATTTGAAATAAACAATTTGACTTTGACTTTACTAAAAATATTAGATGTTAAGGTAGGTATATGGCCCATTGTTATATACATAATATGTAGGTATTTCCTCAAATATTACCCAAATTCAAACAAATAAATGATTTGATTTGAATTAAGATGCTTGTGGATGACGTTATTAAGGTAAATAGTTTCAGTTTATTAATTTAAACTTAAAATTCGATGCAATTATTGAGAAATTGCAGCGACAGCTATGATTCTAAACATGAACTGTACTCTCAAATAGCGATTGACACATATTGAACACCAATAGATGGCACTAGTGAGGTTGACTGACGTCACTGAATCCTACATCACCGAAGGGAAATTTGACGCACGTACCGACTATTTAGTGATGTAACATAATAAGATAAGATATATTTATTTGCTCTTGCGCTTTTTTGCTAAGAACATAAACTCGGTAATGCAAAGGAAAATGGAAAGAATCATGTTGGATATTAAATTGTCCGACGGAATTACTAATGAGGGAATTCGGAGGAAAACTAATATAACTGACGTAGTAGAGACAATAAGAAGTCTGAAATGGAAATTTGCGGGCCACATCTGTAGAATGAAAAACGATGGACAATGAAAATTACAGAGTGGGTACCTAGAGATGGAGAAAGAAAACGAGGAAGGCCGTGGAAGCGCTGGGAAGACACCTATATTTTAAGAAAAATCCAGAGTGGAGGAGGCAACCTAGAGATAGGAAGAAATGGACAAAGTTGGGGGAGGTCTACGTCGCAGAGGCGACTTCCATAAATAAATAATATACCATAAATAATAACGTGCATGCCAACATTATTTATATTATTTTAATCCTTTTATACATATTTTAAACTACATTTTGCTTACAAGAATAATACAATTATCAATAATTATGAATTTAACTCAAATAATAAACATTCAAATAAATGGTAAAAAAATACAGGTTCAGACATGTTTGCCACATTTTGCATGGCGTGCAAATATTATGAATAATTATGACTGTTAATAATTTAGTCAATTATTCACCTTGAATTTAGCAAACAATAATAGATTCTAAACGTCAACTGTAAATGAAAATAGTTCATAAAATCTATGGCAAAATAAATGGTTCTACAACATTAGTTTTTGTTTATACTAAACCTCTTAAGGGGTCATTGTACTCATCATTATGAACAACTTTTACTATGGGACCAACCCAGAAATCGCGAAAAAAAAATCAGCTGTTCCCTACATTTAAGTTCGCTGAACTCGTCAAAATGTAGGGAACAGCTGATATTTTTTCGCGATTTCAACTTTGGTCCCATAGTAAAATTTGTTCATAATGATGAATACAATGACCCCTTAAGAGGTTTAGTATAAACAAAAACTAATGTTGTATATCAGAAATTCCTTAATGTTATAGTATGCTTCGTCTTTTTTTTTTTTTTTTTTTTGTTTTCGGGTGGAAACCTTCAAAAGGCACCTGGACTTTGGGGAAAAACACCAGGGAGTGTGGGATTCTTACCTCACTAAAACCACCCTGGTGATCACCATCAGCACATGAAGGGGATCCCGTTACCTCTTAATAGACCCCTTAGTGCAACACCTGTTAGGGCACGTCTCTGGGGAGACTTTATAGAGTCTCCCCTGATCCTCGATATGCACGGCGGCATGTGATCACAGTGCCACCGTATTCCGTGAAATCGCTCGATGGGCAATCAGTGTCCCCACACTGATCGCCCGCGATTCCAGTATGCTTTGTCCTACTGTTGGATACTTTATTCCTCTACTTTTATTTTATACTATGATGGCATTAAAACAGAAGGTACTTATTAGGTTTCACATAATTATAGGAAAAATATTTCTTTCACTCACCCTTGAAGTCGGGTTCTGGATCCAATTTTGCGAAATCTTTTTTGTCTCCCATAATAGGTATGAATGTTTTGAAGGATAAATGAGCAATATTTCAACAGCAAAAAACAATCTCAATGTGCTCAGTACGGTGCTTTTGGAAATAATAATATTCTACTTAGTGTGTTAATTAAACGATTTTAACTTTTCACTGATTAAAATTTAATGCTACGACATGTATTATTTATTTATAATAATCCACAGCTGTTGTGGTAGTAATAAAAAGTCAGTGACACCGGTCACTGTTATTTCTCGCTTGCAAATAATTCGTGGGAGCGTCTCTTTTAAACTAAAATTCTCAGGTGTCAGTGGAAAATTATCATAGGCATCATTATTGTGTGCTCGTGGCTATCTCAACTCAAATACCACGCCAAAGTCAATGCTACTGTGTAATTTACTACTAGTCTTACGTTTGTCGGTTAACTTTTACGTATTTAGCTAACATCCGCATTTTGTCCGGTTTGAACTGGACAACATTTTTACTTTTTCTTTGTTAATGCCGTGAACACCAATCACACAAATTGTAATATCGAACTTTATTCGTAACCACAAAAATAATGAAAAAACTGCGATTTCTACGATTACTCAAACTGGAAATGTAAAAAACTTATTTATTTATTAACGATTGTCAAACACGTAGATGGTAAAGCATAGCCCACCATGTTCATTAGAGTATAAAGGAAATTGCGCAATATGAAGAAATAATTAAATTAGTCATTAGATAAATTATTTAATTATGACATTCATAAATTATCTTGCATATAAAATATTCAAGATAATTGTACATAATGCAAATAAAGAATTATTAGTTAAAGTGATACATGACTGATTTTATCACATTCAACTCATTTCTGTATTTATTTTGTCAACTTACTTCATCACTATCTCTAAATAGTATATTATAAAACAAAGTCCTTCGTCCGTGCATTCGCTTTGTACTTACTTCTTAGGTTAGGTTAGTTATTGGTTTTGATGTAGTTTAAGCATCATTAAAAGAATTTTTTGAAGATTTATACTGATAATATTCAAGCTCAAACTCAAAGCATTTATTTCAAATAAACGAATTATAGGCACTTTTTAATTGTCAAGGGGTCGGTCAGTTAGACAGATGAAGCTAGTTGCCCATTTCAGTAATAGACCTATGGAAAAGAACGAGCAAGAAACTCCACGGACACTCTTTTTAACTGACTTCAAAAAATAGAGGTGGTTCTCAATTCGTCGGAACCAGTTTTTTTTTTTATGTGTGTGCCCCGATTACTCGAAGACGGCTGGTCTGATTTGGAAAATTCTTTTTTGTTTGAAAGGGTATACTTTACAGTTGGTCCCATTGTCATCACGTCAGGATTTGATGATGGGATCCTGGAGAAATCGAGGGAAATCCTCAAATTGTATAGGCACACCTATAACGATTTGGGTATTTTTTATAGTAACTCGTGCATTTGCTCTCGGAAAGTACCATTTGGTGAAGTGGAACTGATGATGAAGACCAGAGATGGCCACTGAAACTACTTAATAATAATTAAGCATTTAACGGGTTGCGATTCGAGTAGGTACTTTAATAGTGTTGCTAAGCAATTTATACTCGTCACAATGCATATTATAATGAGTAGCAGTCAACAATTATATTGTGATTATAAAATATTGGTTAATATTTTACATCTGAGAATGATGTAGAACGTGAAAAGCTTCCGTAATAAAAAGTAAAAGGTACACCATTTTGTAATTAACCAAGACCACCCTCTGGACACCCGGGGAGCGTCAGTACGTATGTTTAGGTCACAGAGCACGGAGACCCCTCAGTGGTCGCTGCTGCACGAATTCCATACAAAATCAAAATCATAAGTCATTAATTCAAATTAGGCTGAGAATCAGCACTTTTTGGACATCAAAATTACACAAGACAGTCCTCCAAAACGCCCGCCCCTCACCACTTCCTAGTGCTTTAGCTGGGAATAGGAAGTGGCGCAACAAACTCCCCAGAAGCCCAGCTGTCGTTTTAGAAGAACTGGATACAAACCAAACATATATGTCACCGCTTACTCGCACTACTACCGAAACAGACGACTTTGACGGCGATCCGTGACAGACACGTTAAAACATAGATATGTTTAGAGTGTGACCAGCCTAATTCGTATGCTCAACTTTCAACTGCTTTGATATCGCTTTGAGCATTGTCAAACGTGTTTTTCTAAGTTGTGACACGCAATTGACCAGATTTTGCACATAGTGTGATAAGCACGTTATCTGCCTTATCCGAAACCGCTGTACCACGCCTTAGGAATGCGTGGCATGGCGGGGGGCGGGGGGCCGTCAGCGTTGACGAATGAGTGACGTGCACTGTCCCCCCGCCTCGCGTCGCCCTGTATACGTAAGGTGCGGTAGAGCGGTTCTAATTAAACTATACCTACTAAAAGTTTTCTTAAACTTAAATCAGAATAAAAAAAATTGTTTAAGTAATGTTTGGGTAGAGTTTGACAAGTGATCAACTTTCAACAACATTCTCAATTCAGAAAACAGCTGCGAAGTTGTGCGTTCAATGCAGTGTATAAGTACTGCCGTGTCTAGCACTGAGGTTTAGGCTAGTGATGGATTAATTAGCATTCGCATTCATTGTTAGCGTGTGAATGATCATTTAGCATTTAGCAAATTAAATGTAGTCGCGAAATTCTGTGAAATGCTAAGCGATGTACTTTTTTAATTACGCCAGTTTATAAAATTTTACTGCCAGTCCTAAGCCTGAATAAAGTATGAAGGAAAGTACATAAAATCTTAAACAATGAAAGGTTTTAAATTGTTAAATAAATTTAATTATCTGCGAGTAAACTAAACGCGAACGCGATTTTAATTCGTTTATTAACAAAATTGACATACTTCTTTATTATCAATTATCGTCAATAGCAAATAGCATAGCAATAGCAATTAACACGCTAAGACTCAAGAGTTCACACGCTAATGAAATTAATTCGAAATCGCATTAATTGCCATTACTAGTTTAGGCAAACATATTATTAGAACATCACAGACATGTAAGGTAACGACACCTTCACTTACTCGTATTTTTGGCTGCTTTAGTGATTGTATAATACTAAATTCCAATGCCTGCAGGACAACGGCCTCAACTTATACCAAGAACAAACGAACATTGTTCTTTCTCATTGCGTGCAACCTCAGTTGAGTCTTAAATTTTTAAGTACCTGGTTTCCCTTCATGTTTTTCCTTCTCTATCAGTTTCTGAGAACTTATCGTAACCATGGTCACGACGCTAGTGGATCGTATTTGGCGCAGTTACGGTGTCTACGTGGTATTGAGGCAGTTCCTAAGCAGCACCTACGTAGATACGTCACCTGCAAAGCATATCAGGGACGTCTACGCTGCATCTATGCTAGACCACATCTTAATCGTGAAAAATTTTATGTAAAGTCATTGTTGATTAACAAAGTTAAAAGCTTCATGTACTTGAGTGGATCTAAAGTTTACCTTACGGAATAACGATGAGAATTATTGCTTTTATGGCCAGCGTTTACGAGTTATCCCATATAATTTGAATTTGAATACTCAAGGTAACTACAAAGTTTTTTACAGTTTTGTTTAATTACTTTATTTAGAGTGTTGGTTTGTAGATGGTTTCAATGCCTTTACATGGTGAGAGATTATCCATTTTCGAATATTTACTTAAGTTAGTCAAATTATTCGAAAGTGAACAGACGGGCTGCTAATGACTTGTGTGCATGACTGCATTGCTTCTCATAACCCTTGATTGATTAAAATATAGCTTTGCCCTATATGGTTGCATCAGAGTGGTTAAATTCAACCCCATGGTTCAATTTATTCACTTTAAACCTGAATTCTACCTACTCTCAACGACATAATTAAATTACTAATACATACTTTTTTACTTATGATGCGTTTTTTTAAATACTGTTTTGTACTCGGGAGAGGTAGAAAGGACGAATGAAATAAAATCACTATCCATTTTAAACTAATTTATTTATTTTATCAAACTATTTTAACTTATTGTATTAATTATTTGCTTCCTTTTCTTTTTCATTTTCCTCTTTGGATTCTGCGTCTTCAATAGATTTATCTGAAAGCAATAAAATAATAATTATTTATTAATACAAATTGTAATGGTCTAGTTTTACCAGTCTCATTGTGCGTTAGATAAAGCCTATTGCAGTCTAACCTTACGATTAAATCTAAGGCCGGGATTATACATCAGATTTTTTCATCAGATAGTCGGATCCGATAGTCTGATCCGGCTATCGGAAGGCATTGGAACCAGTATTTTCTTTTAACATTCAACACACGTCCGATCCGTTAGCCGGATCGGACGTCCGAGTTAGAAACTGACGCGAGGTGTTTCCGATTTTTTTTTTCTTTTAATTTTTTTTTTTCTTCCTTCGCGTCAACACGAGCAAATATGCAATAAGTAACAGTAATTAGTCGTCCATCTTTTCTTTTTACTCCGTACGCAAGCACTCGGGGTGATAGTTGGGGTCGACCGGATTCAGAAAAAGCCTGACGCAAGAATCGGATGTGTATCGAGGAAATACGATCAGATAGTCTGATCAGACAATCGGAAACAAAATCTGACGTGTATTCCCAGCTTACAAGAAATAATTAACTATTTCATTGTCAAGCCGTCTTGGTTATCAAATGAGGTTTCTAATTGTTTGTGACGACTATTATTATAATAGTACACGTCAAACTTTATGGCGGCTCTGAAGTGCGCTTCACCCTTCACCCCCGGTGACACATGAATTTGTTAAATTACTGCTCAAAGACTCACTAGCAAAAAACTATAATAAACAATACTGATACTTATAATAATAATAATATACATATTATATATTAAATAAACAGAATAGCTTTACGACAGATGACAGCTGCGCACACATATTGCATAGGCCACGGCGGCTCGTGGCGGTTGAGTCGTTGCCTTTTCATTGTTCTGAGGTCATTGCCGACGTTACGAAATGTTGCCATTCTAGATATTATAGAACTAAAAAGTATTGTATTTATTTTATTTCTTCTTTTGTTATATTTATCTCATTAAATGCTGCACCGGTTGACGTCGTCACGTCAACGCCGGCAGTCGCTCAATGCCAGCGCTGGGACTCTGTCTTGCATAGGATCACAGCATTACGCTGAGTGATGGCCGTTTTGCGTGAATGTCCCCCATCTTGTTTTTTCATGTTTGTGTTTTTTTTTTCTTTGCGTTATTTTTACCGCAAATAAACTTTTTTTCTTTCTGTCTTTTTTCTTTCACTCGCCTCATGTAGCTGGGCTGTTATAATATCCAAATTCAAATTCAAATCATTTATTCATTTTGTGAACATAGGGTAAAAAATTATATTGATGTTTAAAATTAAATTTTGATCCATACTACGTCCCGCCAGAAGGCATACAAAATTGTTTGCGTAATCAAATGTCATATTTTAACAAAACGAAAATGTAAAATAAAATAAAGTCAAAGTAAGTATTCTACCTGTCACAATTTCATGCCCAACACTAATAGTCAAAATTAATAATACATTTACAAAAACAAATAAGTAGTATAGTCACAATTTGGTATACTTACAATAATAATCTACAACAATAAAATCTAAAATCCAATATCGTATAAGGTATGTTAAGAGTTTTAGAAATAACACAACAAGTTACAACCACACCAGCAGCGGCCAAAAGTGATGCTGAAAGTGTGGTGTGGTTGCAGCACGTCTGAACTGACGTTCAATTTAAACCGAGGTCTGGGATGACTCAAAGAAGAACTATAATTATTAACCTTTCTGTCGACCATCGTTCCAAGGTTGTAAGTCTGCTGACATCAGAATAACGTAGAGAGCGTTCGTTGCCATGGCCACCCCCGCTATTGTTAAGAATATGGTTCGCCATTGTGTTTGGTTATACTGTAACAAAATATGTGTTAAAATAGTAAAATAGCAAGTAAAACTGACTAACGGACTTATTAGGGAATGGGCAGCAGCGTTCTCTATGCATTTTAACACCATACTGCGATCGCCAAACCGCCTGCCAAGGGTGGTGATTATGGCAAACCCCCCTTTGAGGCAGGCCTATTTCCAGCAGTGGACGTATTTCGGCTGAAATGAGAAGTAAAACCGAATTAATGTTTGATGAAATGAAATGAATATTTATTCTGTAAATAGGATCTCGGAAAAAGTTTTACATGTTATATTAAAAATTTTAAAGTAACCTAGATGGAGTCGACATATCCTATCTGACTACCTCTGAAAAGAAATCGCGAAAAAAACTCAGGGTTTAAAGTCTCTTTTAAAGTCCATACATAATCTTGGTCAGATCATGTGAGGACCATGTAGGTCCGTGTCTGAATTGATCTTTTGAGGAAATAACCAAACTAATTTGAGTGGACATGTCCAATCAGTGCAAGCATTCGTCAGTAATCGTGCAGCTCAACTCACGACTTAAGGAGCTCAACGACTCGACGAACAATACCAAAGAAAGGAAATTTGGGTAGGCCGCATAAAGCGCTCAAAATACCGGGACCATCAATAAAACAAACTGTGAAAAAGAAAAAAAAAAGGACAATATTTTATGAAAAAAAAAATGACCCACATAGTGCTCAAATTCACAATAAATTAAAGCAGTAAATATAATACTTTTCAATGCTTTTTTGTCTTCTAAATAATCAGAAATTTTATAGTACCCTGTTTTACAAAGTTTGGTTTTAATACAGCTTTTAAATCGTTTAATGGGTAAGTTTCGAATGTCAGTAGGAAGTTTGGTGTAAAAGCCTATACATTGACCCATGAACGAGTTGCCTACTCTGTGGAGGCAAGTGCGATGTACAGCAAGATTGTGTTTATTCCTGCTATTTAAACTATGCATATCGGACATTTTCTTAAATTTTGATATATTCTTGTGTACTAAATGATGGAACATGCAACCCAAATTAGAACACAATTAAGGTCCTGTACTACTACTGTGTTCTAATTTTCATTCACAATCTGACGGTATTGAAGGATATTCTTAATCCATTGCTTCATTGGTTGAAAAGTTCAACTGCACCACAACTGAAATAACCCAATGAACGTGGTTGATCTGTCAAAATGAATGGCATTGCGATCGATTGCCATTGTATGTATGTAACGTTATTACCGCAAGTTTGGGTTGCATGTTGCATCATAATAACTGCATCTCCTGCATGTGCATATTTTTGCGAATGGGATGGTTCTGCATTCTGCAACCAAGCCTGGGGGTTTACTCCGAAGATAAATCCGAAGTATCGGCCGAATGTTCGGCCGTTTCCTGTGACTACGGTGACTACGGCTGAACACGGTGAAAGAAAAAAAAAATACCACGGTCAGAGAGATAAGTCAAAGTCAAAAACGTGACTTGAAGTTGGGTCAGGATTCAAAGTCAAATAAGGAAGCTTTGGAAGTTAAGAAACGGCTGAACATTCGGCCGATACTTCGGTTTATCGCTTCGGAGTAAACCCTCTGAATCCAGATATTCCGGAATTAAAACTAAATATTTATACATAACATTGTACCTACTACCATGAATTTCCGCAAAGTAACGTCCCGATTCCATAAATTAAATAATTGATTGTTAAATGGTTATTTGTAGAGCAAATTACATGGATTTTTGTGGGGTTAATCTATTTGATATTTACAATAGGCTGAAGGATGTTATAATTGGTACACACTCAATTTCCTTGTAGTCACTATAATGAGCCATCTAGTTTTATTTGCTTGAACTACTTAAATATAATGAAGTTATACAATGGAAATCGATTTTACTTAGACTTAACACGCCTGTAATCCCCGAAGGGTTAGGCAGAGGTGTACATACTTAGATTTAAACCCATTATATTATATGTGGCCACTTGGTATGAACCTATTCATTTGTAGCGTATGAAGTGAGTTATGCATAAGACTTTTGTATATAATTATCAATTTTCACACATTTTTCTGTTTTTAAACTGACAAATGTGTGAAAATTGATAATTATATATATCCAAAAACACGTTCTTGGATATTTTTTTTTTAACAGACAAATGTATGAAAATAAAATAGATTGTAAAAGATACCCACCACATCAGTGACAACGTATGAGACGAGCACAGGTAACAGCACACTGCAGAGGTTCATCATGGTGTTGCCCATCATCATGAGAGTGCCGCTGAAGTTAGGAGCCAGGTCAATGTGGTTCACCTTGAAGAAAAATAATATTTTTTTTATCAAATGTCACTACGTTTTTCATAGACTTCTCAGCAAATGCTATTTACTAAAATAAATGTTTTGAGTTTGAATGAACTGCCTAATCTTGGCTTTAAATCTAATATGGTACGGCGCGGCGTGCGAAACCTTAACCGTCATAAAGTTTTTATTCCACCCGTATTGAATCAGTCGACGTCGTTCGATGGTATTCATCAACGGTCCTTTAAACCACACATCGAAATCCTCGTCACCAGGCTACGAAAAGTAATATATATATTTAAAACCCTTAGACACTCGGCCGACCGTGAGACTATTAAGATGGTCTACATTATGCCAATCACTTATTGATTACTGCATCACATCATGGGGAGGTGCCGCCAAAACAAACCTCATCGAAGTTGAAAGGGCACAGCGAGCCATACTCAAGGTTGGAGCTGGTCTCCCCTTTCGTTTTCCAACTACTGACCTATACAAAGAATGGGACACTCTCACTGTTAGACAAACGTTCATACTGCGTACAGTACTTAAAAAACATTCTCAAATGGAGTTTGACGCTGATCTACTCAACGACAACCGACGAAAGGGTAGGGTATGTCCCACGGCGCAATTCAAATCCACGCTCCCTAATAGATTCTATTGCTTCCTTGGGCATTATATCTACAATAAATTTAATAAATTCCTAAACCTGTATCCAAAAACTCGATCAAGCTGTATTAAAGAAATAAAAAAATACTTAAAAACCCTAGACTATCATAAAACTGAGAATCTTTTGACCGTTCTGAAATAAATGTAATTTTAACCAACCCCGCACATACATAGCTGTTCCTCACCTCCTTGAAAAACAACTCTCGCTGCACTCACTCCACATAAGTCACCTTCTTTCACACACTTCTAATCTGAATGACTCACATACATGACACACATCTCCTACTCGTCTAACACTTCACACAAGACAAACACTCACTCATACATCGTCTCACACGACACGACTCAATAACCTCTACATAATTATAGGTAGGTATTTTTTATTGTTATTACTACTTCTTTTATTTGTATTATGCATTTTTAACTCTTACGTTGTTTGTATTTTTGTTATGCATATTCTTTAACTTCAACTCTTGCACGGTATTTCTGTAAAAGCTGATTCTAGCCGTGGAGGGGAGGCCTTGTGACCTGTAACACAGGTTTTTCCCAAAAACCTATATCAGGCACCAGTCTTTCACAAAGGTGGAATGCAACTGAGACTTTTTTGTACACATTAGCTATAAGTCACCTTGTGAAGAGAGAATAAATTAAAAAAAAAAAAAACGACGATTGATGAGACCGATCTAACGTCTCATTCGTGTGGGTGATAGGTATAAACACCCTTATATAGTACAATAATTAAATTAAATAATTCGAAATGTTAGGTATATAAAAAGTTGATTTTTTACCATCCATCCGACGTGCATAGCCATGTGGCATCCCATTGAGAAGACCAGGCATGTAACAGCCACCACCGTGCTCGTAGTAAATGTAGTACACACTAGTGCCACAGCTACACCAACTTGTGCTAAAAATCAGATGATTAACTTATAGAAATGTTAACGAGCTAACCTTTCAACACTCAGTTCAAGTCTTGTGAATAAGCGATGATGTCTTTTAACTAAATTTAGAATCAGATACAGAAGTTTTATAGAAGTAGCAGCTTGAACATTGAATGTTGAATTTCCAGATGTCACTTTAGGGATAGTCAATTAATTGATTTAGATATTGTAAACAATATTAGTATTTCTAACGAAGACACTACATAAGATTTCCAAAAAAACTCTGATTAATTATTGAAAGAATAAATTATTTGTAATTTACAGGTGTATACTCACATATACTATTAAATATTCTTCGTGCATTCTTTATACTAACAATTTTTCTGTTTGTCAAGAAGTCTGATAACATTCCAAAAGAAATGCTTGTGAAGAAACTGATCGCGTATGGCAAAGATGACAGAAAACCACTCTAAAATAAAAGCATAATTAATTAAGAAAGCATTAGAACTCTTCGTACGTCCTTCGATGTATTTGAGCTTTCTTAAGGCTTCTACATACCGGGGCAACTTGTCGCGCGACGCGACGCGACACAAAGGCACCGCTCGTCCCGCGACACGCGGGGCCTTTGTGCCGTGTCGCGTCGCGCGACAAGTCGCGCTGGTATGTAGAAGCCTTTAATTGGGTTCCTTCAACTGTTCGTCTAACTGCATAAGAACCTACATTATTAATTGTATTGAAATTCCACCAAGATTTTATTTATGGACGCAGTAAGTTCCATTTCCTAATATTAAAACACACAGTAAAAACATATTAGATTATTATCTAAATAATAATAATATTATTAAATAATATTATTATTATTGGGAGTGTTTTTTTTTCTCAGCTCGTAGGCTGGTTTTTAGCTACATTTACGGGCCAGAGCCAAGTAAATGCAGCGTGTGGTGAATTTTATGGTGAGAGTGTACTTTCGTCTAACTGCATAAATTTCCTAACGATTCTGCATGTGTTTAGTATGGCTGCTTTCTGCATATTTATGTAAAGGGATTCTTCTAGATCTATTATTTTTAGGCTACGGAGGAGATGGTTGGGAATAACACCTGTGGTGGAGAGAACTACAGGAACAACATAAACTTTATCTTGTCTCCAAATTCTTGTAACTTCTTCTTTAAGCTCAGCGTATTTGCTTATTTTTTCAGCGATTGTTTTTTGTAGATTATGGGTGTTGGGAACTGCAATGTCTATGAGGTAAGTGATTTGTCTGATTTTATCCTGTAAGGTTATGTCTGGTCTATTATAGTGGATGGTCCTATCTGTAAGTATGGCGCGATCGTAATACAGTTTATGTGTGTCATTTTCTAGAATAGTTTGTGGTGCGTACTTATAGTAGGGAGTGTTAGTTTTTTGTATGAGACTGTGTTTGAGTGCTAGTTTTTGATGGATGATGTTTGCTACCTGGTTGTGCCTGTGAGTGTAGTCTGTCTGTGTGAGGGTTATGCATGCTCCGGTAATATGTTGTATAGTTTCTGATTGAATATGGCATCTGCGGCATTTATCGTTTGTGATGGTAGGGTCTTTAATGATAAATTTTCTGTAGTTTTTGGTGTTGATGATTTGATCTTGTATAGCTATGATAAAGCCTTCTGTTTCAGGGAACAAGCTTCCTATTTTAAGCCACTTATTTGATGCTAATTTGTTTATGTGGGACTGCTCTAGGTCATGAGGGTGTCTACCGTGAAGGACTTTCTTTTTCCAGTTTTCAATTTTTTGGTTTTGCGGGTCAATTATGTTTATGTCTTGAATATTTTGGTCATTTAAATTAAGCGGGGTGTAATTAAAATCATTTAAGGTAATAGCTTTGTGTATGTTACTCGTGCGAGATTTGGTATAGAAAAATGTTTTTAGCCTAGTGATTTGTTTCTGCCAAAGGTGATGTATGTCGAAAAGGCCTCTCCCTCCATTTTGTCTTTTGATTGTGAGTCGTTCGATCGCAGATTTAGGATGTAGGTTGTTGTGTTTTGTGAGTGTTGTGCGTGTGATTCTTTCTAATTGTTCGATGTCAGTTTTTGACCATTTTATTACTCCGAATGAGTAGGTCAATATTGGTATGGCGAAGGTATTCAAGGCTTTTATAAGATGCTTTCCAGATAGCTGTGTTTTGCAAACTGCGTTAATTCTTCTCCTATAATCTGTATTTAGTGTCTGTTTAATTGCTGTGTGGTCGATTCCTTTAAGTTGCTTGTATCCTAAATATTTGTATAGATCTGTTGGCTCCATAGCTGCTATTGTGTCGGTGTCGCTGACTGCATAGTTACCGGGTTTTACTTTTCCTTTTAGAATATGCAATGTCCTACACTTATCTAATCCAAATTGCATATTAATATCCTGACTAAATGTGGTCGTCACTTCTATAAGAGTTTTCATTTCTTTTTTAGTTTTAGCATATAATTTAATGTCATCCATGTATATGAGATGCGAGATAATAGTTTCTTCGGTATTGTTTTTAAAATTATATCCAGCGCGACACCGATTGAGTAAGTGAGACAAGGGGTTCAGAGCGAGACAGAACCAAAGAGGGCTCAAGGAATCGCCCTGGTAAATACCCTTCCTAATATGTATCTGTCGAGTTATGAGAGTGCTGAGACGATTATTTATCTGAAGTGTGGTTTTCCAACGTGTCATTACAGTGCGTAGAAACTCTATTATTTTGGAATTGATTTTATATATTTCTAGGATTTGTATTAGCCAAGAGTGTGGAATACTATCGAAAGCTTTTTGGTAATCTATATAAGTACAGTGTAGGTTTCTATTTTTTGTGGTGGCATGTTTATGGATAGTAGAGTCTATAACCAACTGTTCTTTGCATCCCATGTGGCCTCTCCTGCATCCCTTCTGCTCCTCTGCTATCATATTGTGGTGTTCAATGTGTGAGTTGATTTTATTAGTGATTGCTGATGTTAGTATTTTATAAATTGTCGGTAGGCATGTGATTGGTCTGTATTGGGAAGGCTCTGATGTGTATTCAGTTTTAGGTAGCATGTAAGTTATTCCGGTAGCAATGAATTCGGGTATATTCTGTTCTCCTAATACTATATCTGTTAAATTTTTTGCTATGGATTTGTGTAGTATCGTTAACTTTTTATACCAGAAATTTTGTATTTTGTCTATACCTGGTGACTTCCAATTATGTAATCTAGTCGTTAAGTATGTAATTTCAGACTCTGTTATCTCTTTAAATTCCATTTCATCTATTGCTGTCCATTTTCTTGCTTCTTCTGTAATCCAAGTTGCTTTATCATTGTGATGTACCTGTTCTTCCCATATATTAGACCAAAATGTTTCCAAGTGTTCTTTTGAGGGTGTGTCTGTGTCTTTCTGTGTTGTTGAATCGGTGTGTGGTTTCTGTATATTCCTATAAAATATTTTCTCATTCGTAGCAAATATGGCATTATCTTTTTTGCGCTGTTGTGCCTTTAAATATCGCCTAAGCCTATGGACTTTAAGTGCCAATTTCTGTTTCAATGTATCCAAAAACTCTTCAGGCTTCCTATTGTTATTTTCGTGTCTAGTGTGTGTAAAATTGTTTTTAAATATTGCTTCAACTCTTTTAACTACTTTATGTGATCTGCAGCCGTTGATGTAATGTGTAAGTCTGCCACAGTCTGCTCTTAATTTTTCAATGTCTTTTTCGAGCCTCTGTTGCCATGGCGGTTTGACAGTGTCTCTTTGTATTGTGTTTCTTGCGTGTCCAGTAATTTTAAAGTTGAGTTCTTCCGAAATAACAACTGCTGTGCAATAAATAAGGGTGTGTATGTCAATCAGTTGTGTGTCATCAGATAAAAACTGTTTCAGTATATCTTCATTAAATAAGTTAACTAAGCGGAAAAGTTTAGGGCTATATTTGAGTTTAGGTAGTTTTGGTCGAGCTGCCGGATCCATTCCAGAGTATTGTGTTAGTTTCGTTCTAAATTTGTCATGTACTTCTTGTATATACATATCTGTTATCGGGTTTTGAGCCTCGGCGGCAACTGTCTCAATATCATTTTCTAACGTTAGGGTTAAGGTTATAGATTCGGTTTGTGTAGATGTGTGTGATGTATGAGATTGATTGTATGGTTGAGATTCAAAATTAGGTTGTAATAGAATAAGCGATTGTGGTTGATCTTGCAGGCTATTTTCGTTTGTGTTTTGTGTGATAGTATTAGTGTTTGCAGAGTTTTCTGATTCTTCCTGTAGCAATTGTTTTCGTACTTCATCTTTTAATTGATCTATTACTTCTTGAGATAGAAGTTTATTCCTTACTATGGCTCTTCTTTGGTCTGAGATTCTTTGTTCTGTAACCATAATTTCTGGATATTGTCGTGTAAAAACTGCATGCAGTTGGTGTCGGTAGGTGGTCATGTCAGTTTCTAATTTAGTAATGTATAAATAGGTTCGCATGATAAATAGGTTTACATCTTTACTCCATCTCATACGAACTCTTGCTTTTCCAGCCTTGGTGGACGCGGGTAAAAAGGTAGATACCTCCCGCGCAACATTCAAGGCCGGAGTGGGTGGAACTAAACTTAAACTAATAATGGGGGGTGACGATGGTATGGGTGACGATGGTATGGGTGACGATGGTATGGATGGTGATGATGTTCTTGAAGGTGTGTACGATAGTGTGCTTGGACTGTACGGTTCTACAGGGGTGTCTGTCCTGTTTGTAAGTCTGTCACCATCGTCAATAATTTCGGCTGTAACATCTTTGTCGGTGGGAGCCCGCCTGTTCAACTCCTCACCGCTGACGGTTCGCATGCTGAGACACTCTGCGTCAGCTCCAAGTGTGCCCCGGCGATCGCCCCCGGGCAGCGGTCCTATACGTTTTCTTTTTGAACGAGTCTCCATTTTGAGTGGGTTTCCAGAGCCACGTTAGCCACGCCAGTAATTTCTCATTCGTGTGTCCGCCCCCCACGTGATTAGATGGTCAATCAGGACGTGTGGTTGTTTAGGGGGCATATTATTATTATTATTATATTATTATTATAAATAAATTCACCTTGTTTGATTTTTTTTTCCATTACCCAATTATTTCAGAATAGTTATTATTTAAGAAACGTCGCGCGTCAAAAGATGCGAGTGAAGTATACTACCACTATTCAAATCAGAGATGGCAAGTTTTTTAAAGATACTTACGCCTCTTACATTGACGCCAAGGATGTAGTGGATATAAGAAGGGACTTGGGTGAAGAAGAACACAAAGGCGGTACCGCTACCAATATGCGTGGCTAGAGTACCCCACATTGGCCTTGAACACATGATTGCCTTCCATGGAGTCTTCAGTCTCTGAAAATTTGTGAAACTAACTTTAATGAAAATAATTAAGATTAAGATTAACAAGCTTTTGATAGATACGTCATGTATTTTATATCCATTGTCAACCAACTGTTAAAACTTGAACTATTTATTTTATTCGGTGGCGAGTGGTGGATAAACAGGTAGCCCTACTATTGGTAAAGAAGTCACCGAAGCCAATGACAAGTGCGTTGTCATCCTAGTGACTAAAACTGGAATGTATCATGTCGAGCTTTACTATAACTTTCTCCATGTTTGAAGCACTTCCACTCATAAGATCCAGTAAGAGAATTACGTACCTTGCCTTTGCCATCATCAACTCGGCCCATAATATAAGTCTTTTCTTCCTCACTTATAGTCTTATGGTCTGAAGGTGTTGCTGCTCCGAATATGGTCAGAATGGCGAACAAACCGAGGCATATTAGACCAACAGCCCAGAAAGTGGACGGCCATCCCCATCTGCTTTCACTCAGGTATCCAGACAGCTGGAAAGCTACTATAGTGCCTGTGGTTGAACCTGGAAAGTCACAAAGAAACAAATTACATACTTGTTTTCTCTGTCCAAGATGCTTCGTATTTGTTATTTATCATAGGCCTAATATATCTGCATCAAAAATGACACGTGTTCCTTATCATAAAAACAGTGTGCTCTTATTTAATGTAGTATTAAACTGTGACAATTGACTGCTCAACAATGTTATCTAAACCGACTCCTGCTGCTTATGTAAACGGTGAACAATCATAAGGTACCTGATTTTTTTTAAATTATTGTTTTATTCCTTTTTTTTTTTGAGTATTTTAATTTTGTAATGTTATTTTAATAATTATTTATTTAGTTATCCAATAATATAAACATTTGCACACCTTAATAGGTAAAGATACAGTGTACTTTATATTTATTTGTAACATCTGTTTATGCATGCACCTGTATTATGAAAATAAATAATTTGATTTGATTTGTTACTATTAAGGTGATAAAATTATTAATAAATTGTAATTATATTTTTATTCCAATATGTATAATTGTGGAAATTACGCTCCATCGCACAAGGGCGATGGAGCCAGCAGTTTGTCCAGCAGTGCGACAACACAGGTTGACAAAAAATTAATATAATATACAATTGAGCTTTTTTATAGACTTGCTTTTACGACATCTAAAGAAACTATTTGCCTACTTACCTGTATAGACGTAGCTAGTAAGAGTTCCACGTTCGCTTACTGGCACCCATTTAGCCAGCAGAGTCTGTATGCTAGGATAGACTCCTGCTTGTGACAGACCTTGAGCAATACGACATGCGCAGACAGCCTTCCAACCACCCTGAAAAAATAAAAATAATAACATTATCAATATCGTCATTTACACGAAAGGCGCGCACTGTTAACATAGGACTTTACCAAGCATTGCCGATGACATGACGAACGGTGCGGGAAGCAAAGGTCCGGTCGTTATGGTAATATAGGGCAGGCCTGTGTCCAGTAATAAAAAAATAATAGGATTTTTAAACAAATAACGCCATTTAGATGTTATAAAAAATATACGTACCCAATTAATGAGCCATGGTGTCAAAATAGATACTACGCCATTGACAGACAAGGCAATTTGCAACGGTATCTTTCCACCCCATCGTTGGGCTACCAGTCCCATAGGTAATGTCATAATGCAATATCCTAGGAAAAATGACCCTAGCACCATTTCTTGTGTCGATTTTGGCCAATCATATATCTGGTAAAAAAATTAAGGTTAATTTTTCAAACCACTGGAACACTATCGGGTCTATCCAGCCATTTATAATTTTATTAAAAGGCTTTCGTAATTCTTTATTGTAAAAATGTACACAAAACATAATATTTTACACAGTGATAAATAGTCCATGACAAAGCCGAGCTCAACTCAAAGCTTTATATTTTTGGTAAATGAATACTTACTTTATGAAAATTCTCAGTGGAATTCACTAATGCGTACACATCGTTACTCTTATTGCATGTGAAGTTACCATAAATATCTTCTGTAGTCATATTTTTGACTGCTACATCTTGAATAAGTGTGAAATTAGATTGTACTGTAAGGTTTGTGTCTAAAACTGCATTATGTTTAGCAGGACTGGTCATAGATACCACCGTAACTCCCATATGACCTCTACCTATGAAGTTCACCATTATGCATAGGAAACATATTAGCAGTTGAATATGTCTGACCCCGTACCCATATTGTGATGGTATCTCTTGGTTTTCTGGAACAATAAAGGTAAAGTGTCAGAAAAACAAAGAAACCTTGCCGTTTCAAGGAATGTTGCGGGCTGCGAGGGGAGACTTTGGGCTAGGGTTTTAATGTCAGATAATGGTGCGATGGTATGACAATGATGATGAGATGACCTTTGAAAACTGCAACTTTCGGTTAAAGCAATTCTACCGCTGTACTCTCCACCATGTGGCTTCCTTTTTTTTTTTTTTTTTTGGTTGGGAAATCATCAAATAACTTCTCCCGCTCTGGGCGGAGCGAGAGGGAGTGTCAGACTTTTACTGACTAAAACCCACCGTGTTCCTTCAAATCCCTGTGTGCCAGAGCCACGATATCCCTTTCGGACAGACTCGTAACCCTGGCAGGCATTGGCCCTTTCGGACCCCGTCAATTGGTGCTGACGTCTCTTTGAGGCGCGCGTGGAACACAACGCGCCGTCGACCCGGGCCTGGTCCTTATCGGACGGCGAGCTACCCATCGCTCACCGTCCGCAAGCCGTCTCTCATCTCGTTTGGATCAATAACCTCCTCGAAAGAGTCTCAAAATCTTAGGTATTTCACACCTTGGTCAAAACCAACGTCTAGTTCTTTACACCATGGACATCATCATGATGATGCACTGATCTAGTTACCTGCTGCTATCCTTAGCGTCGGCGTTTTTTAGTGGAGTAGAATACAGACTTTTCACGCTGTTCTGTTTTTCTTCTTCTTTTGATTCACCTGATATAACTTAGGATTCAAAACTTACCCGCAATCATCTGCTGTGTAGGAACTTTACTGTATTCATATTCCGGTAATTTTTCGTCTTTTCCCATTTTGCAGTTAATTTTACTAACACTAGTTATTGTTGAATCGAAGTTAGAAGTAGAATGCGAGTATTAATAGTATAGAAATAATACAGTTTAATTTATATTGTTTGTCAAAACATTTCAATGACATAGACTACATAATCGAATAGACATACCAATCTAAAGATGTTTCAGGTTTTATTAAAAAATATTTTTTGTGGGAGGACTGATTACGAGATAAATATACAGAACATCGTAGTTTAGTATGTGTTCTCATACGCTCATCAATGATCACTGTAGAGCTTGTTTTAAATATAACTAGTCAGAGCAAATAATTTAAGTATCATATACATACATAAATGCTTATACATACATAGTATTTAAAAATAAAAGTAGTATCATAGTAGTCAATTATATTCAAATTAAATTTATTAGTTTTGGGACAACTAGGTCTGAAGGTTAGGTAGTATACAAAAACTTAGAAACTATTGTTAGTACATAAATACAATTACAAAGGACAATTAATATATATAAATAATTCTATAGGTAACCCATAGGGAGACACCTCCCTAAAAGATACCAGACGAACGAAATGCCTCAACACAGGTGCACGTACATCTTCAGCTATCGTTTTCAGGATGCTGTTGTGACTCCCCCGCACCCTCCTCATAAGTGACGCGAAGTCCCAACATCATCCTGAAAATGTTATTGTATTGGACGCGCAGTGTCCAGGGACTTTTTGGTATAACTAACCCATAAACCACACGTGTCCAGACCCTGACAATACGCTTTAAATAGCGTGATCTTGACATGGTCCGTACAGCGGGCGAATCTACGGGCCAGCATGTTGCCACGGACTGACCGAGCCCTGCGCTCCCTCTCTCTATGTCAAGATCATCCTTAAAGGTGAAAGAGACTTGTTTTCGTTTAAATCTAGGACTTTTTACACAAAATGTCTTAATGCTATAATTTAGTTTTCTATTATATTTACAAAGATGTACAATCAAAGACTTGAAGTGTCTCTTTTGTTGTCTTATCTATTAAGTCCATACAAAGGTTTACTGAGATTACCCTTTAACTGGATCTATAAATTGGTTTTTACCCATTGGAAATACGCGTCTGCTCTATATTATAATATATAAAAAACCGGCCAAGTGCGTGTCGGACCACGCACAATGAAGGGTTCCATAGTTGGGATGAATTTATCCGAAAAGCAATCTTAACATTGTAGTTGAAAAACATGTTCTCCCATAAACTAGACGGTCAATTTTCCAACTGCAAATGTAAGTTTGTAAATGCAATAAAGTATTTTTGATAAAACTACAAATCAACGATTTTCGGAATTTTTCTTTCTTTACCTTGCTTCTTGCCAAATTTCATGATTCTAGGTCAACGGGAAGTGCCCTATAGGTTTTGATTTATATGCGAGTATCAAAATATGTCGCATAAATCACCGTATTTTTAACCGACTTCCATAAAGGAGGAGGTTCACAATTCGGCGGTGTTTTTTTGTTTTTTGTATGTTTGTTACGCGATTACTCCGTCGCTGCACCGATTTTGAAAATTCTTTTTATGGTTGAAAGGGTATATTCCCGAGGTGGTCCCATTGCCACCAAATCAGACTCTGAAGGATTCCCTCAATTTCCATGGGATCCCCTCCCATGGAAATTGAGGGAATCCTTCAAATTTTATAGGTAACCCTATAGCAATTTGGGTAATTTTTAAGGTAACTCTCGGAAAATACCACAGATGATGGAGACCACAGATGGCCACCGGAACAATTTAGTAATGAGTACCTATTTAACGGGTTGCGATTAAGCACTTTATGCTCGTCACCATGCTAAATAAATTCAAAACTGACCCACTAAAAAATAAAAAATAAAAAACATTTTTACAAAAAAATAATAACCGACTACCAAAAATAACACTACAAAGTGAAAAATAACTTTAATTTTAATTTCGGAAGTCGGTGGCAAATAACTCAAATAACCCAAATAATTAAAGTTATTTTTCCCTTTGTAGTGTTATTTGTGGTAGTCGGTCATAATTTTTTTGTTTTTTTTTATTACGTTGACATAGAACCTTGATTTGGTGCACCAAGGGATCGTAGACGTACGTATTTGATAATAATTTCAACTTGATACCTCCACGTGTTCCTGAGAAAAACGGTCTTGTCAGACTGACATTCGGACAGACAGACAGACAGACACACGGACTGACAGACAGACAACGAAGTGATCCATAGAAGGATTCCGGTTTTTCCTTTTGAGGTAAACCTAAAAATGAATCCCTATTTCCTCTGGTCACGGCATAACTTGAGAACGGCTTTACAGATTACATTAAACTTTTTTTTAAGTTTTCTAATACTTTGTAGAAAGTTCTTACGGAGAGAACAATTAGGAAAATTGCGCAAAAAATTGGAAAATTTCAAACAATCAAATAGCTAATAATAATTTATCCACACATCAAAAGTGTCTAAGGATCATGTACATTTTAGAGTATCGCCGCAATTGAGGATTATTATTTTAACTTTTTTGGATCGTTATTGATTCGTTTTAGTGAATTTCGCTATTTGAATAAAGAATTTTCTTTAAATTTTTATTAAAAATAGATAATCAACTGTCAATCAGGATTCCTATAAAAGTGTTTACAAAACCATTACAATTTCTGCATCGGAACTGAAAAAAATTGCATCGATATAGAGCGACGACATCATTTGACACGAGAAGAAATGATGAGAGCCGTCGGAATGTAGCAAGCTGGTTCCAGGCAACGTACTGTGGCTGTCGCTCTTGGTACTACACTGCAGTGTCATAAGCCGCCTCTGGACAAACAATCGTATCACGGGCAGCGTGGCCGAATGACATGGAGGACGATCTCGCATCACCACTTGCAGACAGGACCGGTACATCGCGGTCCAAGACCGACATGATGTTGGCTACGAGGCTCCACAGCTCTCCAGGCTTACTGATAAGTGACTAAACCATGCAAAGTCGTTCACGTGAAGTGGTTCTGCGGTCCCGAATGCCGCTGAGAGTTCCACCTATAGCACTCCGCAATAGGGCCGTGAACTCAGAAATTGGGAGGAAGAAGATTGGCATTGGGTTTGCTTTTTTGCGAAGAATCTGGTTTCGGTATGAGGCCGGATACAAGACGTACTAGAGTTTGGAGAACCTCTGGACGTCAAGAACGTTTGCAATTTTGTAAGGAAGTTCATTCATATGGAGGGGGAACAATAATGGTTTGGGCTGGTATTTGGATAGCTGGAAGAACCGATCTCATTTGTATGAGGGGCAACCTCAATGCTCAGATTTATGCAGAGAGGATTGTTTCAGATGTGATCACCACTTTGCGGAGCTGGTTGGTTGATTCGTTGCGTGCATTGTCATGCATTAGGCACGACAGTGCACGTCCACACATGGCTAGAGTTGTAAGGGGCGGGGACGTTCTGCCGTGGCCTGCTCAATCGCCAGACCTCAACCCAATTGAGCACGCATGGGCTATGCTCCAAAGAAGAGCCCTGCTGAGCATGTATGTCGTCCATACCCCACAAAAACTTTTTGATTTGTTAGAAAGAACGGGGGCGGCCATTCCTCAAAGTGATTTTGATGAACTGATTTTAAGCATGCCAAATCGCTGATTGTGTGATTCGCGTCAATGGTGGAAACACAGGTTATTTAAATTCCTTATTTTTGCCTTTTTGCCATTTAATTGACGACATTAACTTAGGTTAATTTTTTTTTTTCAATTTGGGTTAATTTTTACAAAACATAGGAATTAAAGTAAGAAGCCAGTCTGGAAGACTAGATTTGGTAAATATTAATTGGATATTTTTTATAGTTAAAAATGTACTTGATCCCTAGACACTTTTCATGTGTGCTTGCATAAATTCAAGATAATCTTTAAGTACAAAAAATAGTCCCTATTTCCTCTGGTCACGGCATAACTTGAGAACGACTCTACCGATTTCATTTATCTTTTTTACCCGACTGCCAAGGAAAGCTTATATTTTTCTCGCGTATCTTGTAAATAATCTCGTAAATTAACATTGCTGTCGCGGGACCGTTCTGTGAAACACTTTTTGATCCAAGAGTTCCTCCGACAGCAATGATAATTTTATTTTTCTGTTTAGTCAGCGAGTCTATTCTGAATCTTACATGTTTCGGTCTTTTAGTGCATTATTTTAAATTGTCTGTTTTTCAGTCGTGTTTTTAAATTATTTATTTTATTTTAAATTTTTGTAATAAAAATTGCGCAGAAAATTGGAAAATTGCAAATAATGAAACAGCAAATAATAATTTATCTGAGTAGTAGTAACCTATCATTAAGTACCTACCTACTAGGCTTGCAAAAATTTTCAAGATAATAATAGGTTATGTAGGGTACGTAGGGTAGGTAGGTAGAGTAGATACTTAGTGCTACCCGTGTGAAGCCGGGCCGGGTAAAGCTAGTATTTGGATAAAATATCTACTTGTTTTTTATATTTGGTTACTGCAATAAAAAATGAATCTCTGAGTGAGGTTAGGGTTGAAAACTAATTAAGAACAAAAGCAAAACCCTGTCTTCAGAAACGTAAATATTTTCTCCGCAATAATTATGTCCAATCTGTTCCTTCTCTATTCTTCACTGACATAGTATCTTATCTTAGTTAAATTTGACTACTTGATGCCATATTTGAATTGTTATAAACTTTAAAGATAAACCTTTCAACCAAATATTCAGTTCAGAGTTTGTTTCGCAATATAAATAGGAAAACTTTGCACAGATAATAATAATGGTGCTGTTGTTTAATGACGGTGCAGAAAATATAGATGTTCAATGGCAATGTAGTTAACCTGGCTCTGCAACTGTCTGTTCCTGATACGAGATCTCCGGGCTGACTTAAAACCAAGGACCATTTTGGTTACCCATTGGAAGGGTTTTCTATAGGGTTTTTCTAAGCGGTTAAACAAAAACCCATACGATATGGGTAACCCTTATGAACGGCTTAAATTAATTTTTGGTAACTCATTGAAATGGTTTTCGATAAAACCCCATACGGTGTGTGGGTAACCCTTTTGAACGACTTAATTTAAGCCATTCAAAATTACCCACACCGTATGGGTTTTTGATTAAATGCTTAGAAAAACCCTATCAAAACTAAAAGGTCATGCTACGCGTGCTGGGCGGATATCGAAATAACATAATATTATGATTTTTCATGTTACTGGGTTTCAAGTAGGTATAGAACCCATTGAATGGGTTATCAGGTAACCCTTTCATTGGGTTTCATGTATAAAACCCATTCAATGGGTTATCATGTAACCCTTTCAATGGGTTTTTAGTATAAAACCCTTTCAATAGGTTACCCCTTCGAAAGGCTTAACCAGGGTTGTACGGTCCCTGCTTTAAACAGTGATGTAGAATAGAGCGAAGTGAAGAAAAGAAATAAGAGGCAAGCTTTGCTTACTTGTGGGATTACTATGATACATAAAGAGCAGATAAACTACCAAATCAAAAAAGATGAATTTATGATATCAAAATTTTAGTTATTAGGGGTTTCTTGTTCCTTAAAATCGTTAACATTACAAACTAGGTTATTTGAGCTAGTTCGTGCAATTTATTAGGTTACAAAGCATGTACCCTTGTTCAGCATTAGTAATTTCATCTTTTTCTTCAAATCAAATCAAATAAAAAATATTTTTATTTCACATAAGCCTACATGGGCACTTATGAAACGTCAGAAGCTGGGTGCACGGTTCCAATTATTGGTCGTTTCCTATGGAGAAGAGCCGGCAAGAAACTCCACGGTTACACTTTAAAAAAAAATGGCTTTTACAATGTATTCAAATTACAGTGTTAATAAGTATGAGAGGACAGCTTCGTCGTCTTCGTCTGCCCTTGTCCCATATTACTTCATCATCATCATCATCAAATGTTAATGTCTTTTACAGAGCATGGAATCGCCACGCCGGCAGCACCTAGAGGCGGAAATTGCTAATAAAAATCGTGGCACCGAAAGTGCACTTCTATCACAGACCGCATTGAAAGCCGTCAGTATTATACGTCATTAGTGTTGTAGTGCAAGTACTTAAACGGTGTATCCTCTAGCTGCGGTCGCCAAGACATCTCCGTGCTCTGGGACGTCTTCCATTCTCCTCTGTTAAACTTTGTCTAAATGATAATATGTCAGAAACATCAAATTGTTTATTTGAAATAGGCACATATAAGGCACTTTTGAACGTCAATATTTACAAAAAAACTGAATTGATTCTAGTCGCCCCTTCCAAAAGGTAGTTTTGTATGGAGAAGAATGGGCAAGAAACTCCACCGTTACTCTTTTAAAATCTTGTACAATATTTTTTATAGGTACATTAATTATATAATTATATGTGAAGACGATGCAACTAGAACAAAATTACTATACCACAATAGGTAATAAAAAGAGTTAAGAATGAAGCAATGACAGATAAATTAATTATGTGATAGATACATGGTGCTCACATATTAACAAAAATTGTAAAAAAAAATAAACGTTATCCTAAAAAATAACAACATCAGTGTGAGTTAAGGTAATCATAGAATTTAAAATAAATGTCATAGAAATAATAAATTATACAATTAAAATAGCAACCTGGTTGATTTCGTCTAGACTCTATATTGTCCTATGGAGCTGGACCAGCATGTTTCCAAGCATTCTTATCTTAGATATAATCCTCTAATTTGTAATAAGCTTGTTTACAACGTGTTCTTTTAATATGAGTTTGAATTTTTTTTAATTTAGTTGCAATGCAATCACAAGGTATTTTGTTGTAACATTTAACACAGTAACAAACCTTAGTTGATCCGTTGCGTGACGTCACGGTCTGTTTCATTGTATTGGATGTCTACGTACTTCATGATAGTGGCAATATTATTTGTAACTATTTATATTAAATAAGTTGTGTGAAAGGAATTTGAAGTATCTATAAACATGTTTGTCTCTCTCTCTCGATGTTCTCTTTATAGTTTTGTTCTCTTTATAGTTTTGTGCTCTTTATAGTTTTGTTCTCTTTATAGTTTTGTTCTCTTTATAGTTTTGTTCTCTTTATAGTTTTGTTCTCTTTATAGTTTTGTTCTCTTTATAGTTTTGTTCTCTTTATAGTTTTGTTCTCTTTATAGTTTTGTTCTCTTTATAGTTTTGTTCTCTTTATAGTTTTGTTCTCTTTATAGTTTTGTTCTCTTTATAGTTTTGTTCTCTTTATAGTTTTGTTCTCTTTATAGTTTTGTTCTCTTTATAGTTTTGTTCTCTTTATAGTTTTGGTAATTATATTTAGACTATGACTCTACTTAATTTTTGGTTTATTTAAAGTGTTTTGTTCTAAATAAAAAATCAAACAAAGTTGTTTGTATTTCTTTGTTGGGACGTAATTTTAAAAGTTAATAATTACTTGTCATATTAGTCTTAATTCTTAGTTCAATATTTAGATAGCATCCTCAAATATTTCAAAAATGAAATGACGCAAAAAGTCTACCTACGCCGCATAAACCATGGTGTAATAATATATATTCTATACTAGCTTCTGCCCGCGACGTCGGCGTCGTTCACGTAGAAGTCGTAAGACATCACAATATACTACAAAAACAGCCACATTTCCCGTCCGCGATATTACTTCGTTTTCGCTTAGCGTTCTTTCTGACTTTATTCTTTTTACTCAGCTCCTAAGGGTCGTAGAGTGATGTGCAATAGCCTATAACAATAACCTTTCTCAAGAACTTGGCTAACAAATGCAAAAAGATTTATTCTAATCCGACTGGTAGTTTCAGAGATTAGCATTCTGCTGTAGGGTAGGGATCAGCAGCCGACGTGGATTCAATTTTCATTTTACAAAAGATGCCGAGAGACACCTACGGTGTTTTTTTTACATACTTCCTTGACATAATCTTTTTTTTAATTGACATTATATACCTACAATTTTAATTTAAACAGGGTTCTAACTTTTATTATTTTAATAATAGTTTTATCGTTTTTTTATGTTTTGTTAATGTAAGAACGTTGTAGGCTTACTAGACTGTAGATTTTAGACCATTTTCTATTTTGATAAGTACCTGGTACTTTTGACGGGCCTACACATCACTGTCCTCTGAAAACCTATTAACGCTGTGGTTTGAAAACATTGTAAAAGGCAATTATTTTTACCTGACTGCGGAGAAGCCAAAATGCTGCATGAGATTGCTTATAGTACTAATTTATATAAATCTTGTTTCCATCTTTTTTAATTAAGGTCACTTTTACGCAGTCGGGTATGTAACCGTAAAGTTTCTTGCCGGCTCTTCTCCATAGGAAACGACCAATTGGAACCGTTCACCTAGCTTCTGACGTTTCATAAGTGCCCATGTTGGTTTATGTGAAATAAAATATTTTGATTTTGCTTTTGAGCGCGTTAAAACAAACAAACTCTTCAGCTTTATTATATTAATATAGATTATATTCAGTTTTAGTACCATAACTAGCTGTACCCATGGTTTAAGCCGCGTAAGTCTCGATCCCGTGAGAATATCGGGATAAAAAGCCGTTAATCCAGGGTACAAAACCTTCATACAAAATGTTATCAAAATTGGTCCAGCCGTTTGAGCGTGAAGAAGTAACAAACACACTCACAAACTTTCGCCTTTATAATATTAGAGTGTTAGTGTGATTTTATGTGAGAAATATGTACGTTGTCATGGTGTGGCCACTGTTATAAACTAATATTACATTCGCCAATATGTTCTGGTAAAAAAGGTAATCTCTTCCTAAGCGTTAGGTAACGTAAAAGTCTAATAGAATTACTATATAATTATGTAGATGAGTTGGTTTTCTGAAAAACATAACAAACTGATGTAACTACTCTCTCTGCCAATCATAGTTCCACAAGCAATGTGTTCTCTATCAATCAATTTTGTAGCAATCTGCCTCCTTTTGTAGCAATCTGCCTCCTTTTGTAGCAATCTGCCTCCTTTTGTAGCAATCTGCCTCTTTTTGTAGCAATCTGCCTCCTTTCCCAAATATGTTGGGGTAAAATGTCGGCTTCCAGTCCAACCAGATGCAGCTGAATACCAGTATTTTACGTGGAGCGAATGCCCATCTGACCTAAGCAGGTGTTATACACTGATATGATTAGTCGAATAAGAAATTTTTTCCCTCATGTGAGCATTAACTTCTATGAGCTCAACGCTGTGCTAAAAAATTTCAACAAGGTGGTTGATGCTGGGCTCCAGAACGTTTTAGAATAAGGGCAAAGGCTACTTAAACATATTTTATGTACACTAATAAAGATCGATTGACTCAAAGAAGGACTTGCAATGGAGGAGACTTAAACTCAACATTAGATGGAAAGGGATAGAGAGAGGACGCCATGGAAGCAATTTATCATTTATTATTTATTTCCTAAAACAATACAAAAGGTTTGTTACAAGTAGCTACCTAAGTACCAAGTTTAAATAAAATCTGGTCCGATTCCAGCTGCTCTACCGTGTACGCTACCATCAAAAGTAATATTCTATTGACTGAGAGAACACAAATTCATCTCAACTCAATTCTACTGAAATACATCTAACGGGATTCCTCGCTACATCTTTCTAATCCCTAACATTACAAAAGCTTTGTTAAAAGTACCTACCTAAGTATCGAGTTTAAATAAAATCTGGTCCGATTCCAGCTGCTCTACCGTGTACGATACCATCAAAAGTGATATTCTATTGACTGAGAGAACATAAATTCTTCTCAATTGTAATAAATGCAATATTGTATATATAATAATGTAAATACAATATTATTCTAATATGAATTTCGTATCACATCATGCAGACCTTCTTTTTCTTTGCTTGATTTCTCCTCTTCTTCAACCGCAGTCATTTCCTGCATGCGTGCATCTGAAAAAGAGAAGTTTTTGTACAATTTATCGGAATGCCATTTTAATTATGTCTAAACTCTATTTTGTTGTCTGTACGGGTTTATCCAGTCGTATAAAATCAAATCAATAGTCTCCGCCATACTTTGAAAATTTAAATAGTTGCAGTAGGATATAATTATCCAAAATTAAAGTTTATAATCCTGTCTTTCTTAGAATCAATATGAAATGTGAATATTAAAAAGTTAATCTAAACACATGAATTTGTTTGAACTATTTCTGTTTTAATTAGTAGCCAGTACAGTGCCAAGACAGAACACACGGTCGAGTGCACTGTCTCGGATATAGTTAACTATATCAATAAAAAATATATAGAACTAGACCAAAGATTTACCATTTCCCTCTTCGCCATAAAAGTTCCACGGCTGCACTGTCCCCTTGGCAAACACGACGAATATAGTATTTGATATGAACATGATGGCCACAAATATAACGAAAACGTACTGCCACTTGCGGTGGTTCGTCTATAAACAAAATGTAAAAGTAAAATAAATAAACCAAAATGTTTAGATTCAGAAAAAGGAAACCGGCCAAGCCTACGTGGTAACACACTTAAAATGGAAATGCCATTATATTCTGACAATTCAACAACATTCATTATGTGACTGTCTGTCATGTTCTTTTAATTAATAACAAAATATCATATTTATTTTAGAACAAGGTCGTTTGAAGCAAGGTCGGTACAAGTAACGGCAGACAGGTCGAATGAAAATCAGCCAAACGACGTCCACTGCTGGACAAGGCCTCCCCCGAAGGGGGAGGGGGCGGTTGCCATAATCGCTATAGGCGGGTTGGCGATCGCAGTATGCTACGTGTTAAAATACATAGTTTAATCCGCACGTTCATGCTAGGGCCACAGAGATGAAAAGATAGCTACTAGTAATGGCAATTAATGCGATTTCAAATTAATTTCATTAGCGTGTGAACTCTTGAGTCTTAGCGTGCTAATTGCTATTGCTGTGCTTTTTGCTAATGACGATAATTGATAATAATGAAGTATGTCAATTTTGTTATTAAACGAATTAAAAATCACGTCCGCGATTAGTTTACTCGCCGATAATCAAATATATTTAACTATTTAAAACCTTTCATTCTTTAAGATTTTATGAACTTTCCTTCATACTTTATCCAGGCCTATGCACTCAACGAAACAATCGTCACCTTACGACGCTTCATAGATTTTTTTTGTTTACGAAACGTTTATAAGTGGGTCGCCGGCCGGCGAGCCATAAAAATGGGTCACGGACGCGTGAGTGGATAGCCACTCCTACGTCCATGTCCAAATTTGGGCTTTGAAAATAGCGCTGAGAATATCATTTATTTGATTTTTTTGAACGCAGCTGCGTGTGTCATATGGTGGCAAAAAGCCCTTGCATCAAACTATAAAAAAAAATGTATCTGTGTTTTATCAGGCTGTGGAAATATGAAATCTGTGGTTGAAAATGACAAAGTTAGCTTGTTGAACTAACATTTCTGTGCAAGTGTTTTGTGACAAATAGTACTTGTGAAGATTGTATACCATTTTGTTGAAGATTTTACGCCCTTTCGATTGATATATAATACATGGAATTCCGAGTTGTAAAATAGAAGCTATAAGTAAAATGCTGCTGGGATCTGTAGTTCCCATTAAACAAATATTAAACAAACACTTTAGTCATTTAAGTTACGAAACAACTTGAATTGTATAGCCTTATATATGCCTTTCATTGTTTAAGATTTTATGAACTTTCCTTCATACTTTATCCAGGCATAGGACTGGCAGTAAAATGTTCTCGTATAAACTGGCGTAATTATAAGTTCATTTGATCGTATTTACATGAATTAGTTTTGTATTTTACATTATGTACATTATTGTTTACAGGTATTAAGTTCACACTATTATCTATTTAAGTACAATAATGAGCACAAGATGAAAGAATGTAATTACTGTTTATCGAATACGTAAACTAAACTCTCTCTATCACTTGCCAAAACGTACTGAACTTTGACACAAAACGACGCGCGCTCCGCACATGCCACATAAATTATTATTAACAATCACGCATTCACTCAATCAATACACGACCTAAGTACGAGCAAATCAAAGATATTAGGGTAATAATTGCTAAACATAATTCTTCACGTTAATGCTAATAATTTAAATAAATTAAACAATCACATTCACAAGTATTCATTCAATATACAACCCTAAGTACGCGCAAATCAAAGATAATAAGATAACAATTGCATAGGCCATTCTTCGCTAGTTCGCAGCACCTGCGCTATTAAACCTCACTCGCGAACGAAGTCACGGTCACGTGAAACCGATAGATTTAATATTCCCGACTTCCCGTGGGTGCGAGTGCGACGGAGAGACCACCACGCTACCGCGCTGCACGCGCATGCGCGATTGCGCTACGCTCTGGCGTACGTTTAGAAAAGTACATCGCTTTGCATTTCACAGAATTTCGCGACTACATTTAATTTGCTAACTGCTAAATGATCGTTCACACACTAACAATTAATCCATCACTAATAGCTACTAATAATTATACTACATACTCGTAACCCCATTTATATAACCAATCACTACCTATCAAAAATTGGCTTGGAATCCTCATCTTACCACGTCATCCTTCACGACATTGGACACGATCACGGGCACCAGCAGACTGGTCAAATTGGCGATCATATTGCCAAGCGCCATTATTGGCCCGGCGAAGTTGGGAGCCAAGTCTATTTGGTTTATCTGTAACAAATAGATGGTATTGGTGTGCGAGTTCAGTGCCTCAAATATTGGAACTTGGAATCAACGGATGAGGCATGGTCAAAAATGTCTTAATATGATCAAAATTTCAGAACAACATAGTTTTATCAAAATGTTGCAGTTGCCGCAGCATGTACGATCTCTTAAGTACAAAAAGTGTGACTATTACATGCCAAGTTGGTCTCCGATATCATTAAGGACTATATATAAGTCTCTAACTTTAATGGTCAGTTACAGCCACCACTTAGCGACCAAGCGTGGCTGTGGTAATAATAATAATCAACACCCTTGCCGTGGGACATGCAAGTACGGACCGATGTTAAATCACAACAACAACATGACTGGATAACATATAGATAACTGTCCCATAACATTAGCCCGTGTGTAAATTGGCTGTAAACCATGGAAACTCAAATGATAGTGATGACATTACAAGCAATTGGTTTACTAACATCTCCTTTGCTTCTATAATCCGTGTTACGAACAGAGCCAAACTTAATAATGGTAAGGTTGGTTCTGAATCGCTTGGCAACTGATCTAACGTTGTTGAGATTTAGAGACAACCAGTAAAATATTGTGTATTTTATTGTTTCCGAATAACATTACACGAAAAGTAACCTCAGAAAAATGTGGGCAACTTTATTCTTAAGTAATTTTATTATGGAACCCCCAACAAAACATGAACTAATACAGAGAATATTAAAAGTAAATAACAAATACATAGGTTTTATTTCGAGCGATTACAAAAAATACAATAAAACTTAAATTGCGAAAAATATGGGGATATGTTTATTATTGTCTTTCTACGTTTGTGGGATAGCCATAAACATAATATGGGTACTTACATGAAATCCAACGTGGACCCCAGCATGTAAACCATGCGCTATGATAAGCAATGACACAGCCAACGTCGTGCCGCTCACAAAACTGAATGCAAATAGGAAGACCCCTGAGCCAGCCATAGCTGAAATAGAAACATAGCATATTTTGGAGTAATTTATTGGTGAAGTAGTAGAGAAAGTAGAACTTATTTAACCTCAACCAATTATTTTACTAATTATGATGACGTGAAGCAACAAAAAATTCAGCTCAGTTTTACGACCATTATAGAAGAACCTGATATTTGTATAATTACCGATACTATTGGCTGTCCTCCTAATATTGACCACAGTCATAATCTTCCTGTTGGCTGCAAAATCAGAAGCATAACCAAACATAATTGCCATGACATACAAAGCAATGTATGGCAGTGACGAATACACTCCGTTCTGAAAATAAATATGAAAATTAATGACGAACATAAGCGTTCTAAATAAAAATACAAATGATCCCTTAGCCTTTTTCCCAACTTGGTAGGAAGCGCCTTCCATTAAGTCAAGTTAAATATCAATATTTTTCATGAATCGATTAAGCCAATAAATCTCTCTTATGGGTCTAATAATAACTTTAAAATGCTCAATAATAGGTTCCGCTTAGGTAGCCATTATTGTTCAGAATGATCAAGAGATAAAACTGTTGGAAGCCTGCAATTGTAACGTACCCTTTTTAGGTCAACATGGAGTATATGGTTCATATACAAAGGTATCTCCGTCAGGATAAGCAGATAGCTAGCAGCACTACCAGCGTGTGATGCTATCAAACCCCAAACTGCTTTGGATGTGAGGATATGCTTCCAAGGAGTCTTGCGTTTCTGATAATATAAGAATTTATGATGAGTAAAACACAGCTTTTGCTTCGATAAGAAAGGAAATAATTATAATCCATTTACTTGATTGAATTGGGACGCATGCGTCAAAAGGTAACAAAAGTAATGTAAATATATGTAGATAGCTAAAATTATTTTTATTACAAAGATTTTTCTGGAGACAATGGTAAGAACAGAGAAAATTAAGCAGATAAGAATAATTTTAGAGCTTTATACCTACTTTAGGCACAATATCAACTGCTATATCCTCCATAATATACGCGAGCTCCTCAGTCTTAATAGTAAGATGTTCATGCGGACTCGCAACTCCAAGCCATCCAAGAAGACCACAGCTCACCAGACTTAGGACTCCAAACAACCAAAATGACACAGGCCAGCCTAGTACTGGACTACCGGCGAAGAGGCCTGATAACTGGAAGGCTATAATTGTTCCTACTTGTGACCCTGGAAAAAAAACAAAAGACGTAGATGTGAAAAGAGTACTGACTTGAGTTTAAGTTTCATTTTTGTTAATGTGAGTACCATGGAGCCGTTTATTATGATAAGATGTATGTTGACTTAAAAAAGCGTGGCAGTTGAGAGTATGTCATGCTCACTTAAATGGCTCGCTGATGGTGGCGCGTGTGTTGGATCATTCGGTTCCCTACAAAATGGTTGAGTTGGATGGTGCTGATCCACGCGTCATGTTCGTGAACGGGCGCCGTCAGTTGAGCCTGGTCTTCTCTTAACTGCCAGGGCTTATTTGTAAGCTTTTAATCTTATATTTTGTATTGTTTTTTAAATAAGCAATTAATTTTTTTACATTGTTCTCACATAAAGAAGCAACAAGAATAATGTACCCAGGATTTTGTAATATCTTGATTTAAAAGAGTGTCCTTGGAGTTTCTTGCCTGTTCTTCTCCATATAGATCTACGTTTTGGAATGGGCAATAGCTTCAACTTTCTGACTAACTGACCGACTCTTTGACAATTCGAAAGTGCCTGTAATAGGTTTAATTGAAATAAATGTTTTGAGTATGAGTTTACAAACATAAAAAATATGTAGATAATAAATAGCTTATAGTGCATGCTTTTATCCATCTGTTTCAGACTTCACGACAAAATAAATTGCAAGCACAGGAAAAAAATTATGGAGGTACCATGTCAATATCTGTTTTAATTAACCCCACAATAATTTCAAACTTATTTAACTTTAATAAACAAATATGTGCATCCATATATACATTTCACATTTCATCCATCTCCACAGACGTGAATAAACACAACTAAATCAACACCAACACGAACTCGTCAAAACATAAATTAATTTTGGTATACACGTCAAAAAGATTACATTCGGGGTATGAAACGGTGCGTCATAAAAGTTATGTAATTTGAGATCGTGACGAGGCGAGAGGGACTGACGATGTGAGTTTATGAGATGATAACCTTAGAATCAATTTATGGGAGGGTAATGTGGACGGGACTGGTGAAAATAAAGATTGTGTGGAAAGATTACGGTTGTTTGAAAAGGTTGTGTGAAGTAGTGGTCAATAAAGATGCACTATATTAAAAAACCGGCCAAATGCATGTCGGACCACGCACAATGAAGGGTTCCGTAGTAAGGATGAATTTATCCCAAAAACGAACTTAACATTGTAGTTGAAAAACATGCTCTCCCATACATCGTTAAACATTAAGGTCAATTCTTCAACTGCAAATTTAAGTTGGTCGATTATTACTCGTTAACTTGTAAACCCTGCTTAGCTGTGATAGTTTTCCTTTTAATGTCGTTATAATATACTACTGCCATGATTTTTTTCACATATCCAAAACCAACTATTTAGCTGGCAGGGGGGCGGACACTTGACTCTAACAAAAAATAGCACTTTAAAGCTTAATATTACGCAAACGGATCTCAGAATTGAAAAATGTCTTTCACAGACCCAAAATATTTTTAAACGGCCTATCCAACGATACCCCACACCATGTATTAGATGAGAAAAAAAAATATCATCCTCGTTTTTCGTGCAAGGGAGGTACCCTAAAAAAAAATGTTTTTCATAGTTTTATTTTACGACTTTTTCGGCTTGATTAATATGTACACCCATGCCAAATTACAGCTTTCTAGGACTAAGCGTCTCCGAGCTAAGCCGGGTACAGACGGAGGGACGGACAGACAGGCGGACAGACAGACAGACGGACATGGCGAAACAATAAGCGTTCCTTGTTAACTACGGAAACCTAAAAAGGAGATTGAATGTGACTATAAATAACGTTGGAAAGAACAAATTCACAAAGCAAAACTTTCAAGGTAAGTACGGGTGTTTTTACGTAAATGAAATGCGCTATTGTCGGTTCAAATTGTCATTTTACTCAAGACAGATTATGCATATTTTCCACGAAGCTATGACCCTAATTGATAGCGTAGCTGTTTATGAGAAACCTATTTTTTTCTTCTTTCAGATCAAACATAATAACCAATTGTGATGCTGATTTAAATTATGGATGACCAGCAGCTCAAGTCCCAATAAGATTTATTCTGTACCCAGGCAAACAAGAGTTAAGACAGAAGCTCCTCAAACAAGTACTGTATATCAGCAAGATATATTATACATAATGATTTGTTTACTGTATAGTGTATAGTGGCAGAAGTTCTCACGCTCCTAACTTACTCCACCATTGTTCCAGCTACTCGCGACCGAATTGCATCCTTCCGACACAGTTTAAGTTTTAATACAGTGTAACTTTAGTTTGTAATCTTTTGATAACGTTAGCCTTATAATAAAATAGTGTGTAGTGTTAAGTTGTAGTGTAGGTTTTGTAAAATAGTATTGACAATAGTGTTTTAGAAAGATAGATTTGATTACTTTGGCCATTATGACTAATACTATTACTACTAGATAAAACGAATACAGTAATACTAATAGATACAGATTAAGAGTTACCAATTGGTATTAGCAGCACAAAGGTACTTTAGTCATTCTTCCAAAGCCGAACAAAATAGTGATCTCCAGAAAAAATATTAAGACGAGAGAAAAAACTATATAATTAAAAATATATTCAAAGTAACCATTTACCTTGACCTTGATTAGTATCAAGAAGATACAGGGGGTTTTGACCGTCTTAAAAACTAGAATCTACTGTGTCTGCCTACTGTACGGCTAATTAACCTACCTGTATAAATATAAGTGCTGAGTCTTCCCCTCTCACACAGTGGGGCCCACTTAGCCAGCATGGTGTGAATGCTTGGGTACATAGCCGCTTGCGTCATACCCAGTACCAGTCTGCTAGCTGATACAGCTATCCAACCACCCTGAAATACGATTAATATAATCAATTGTTTTTTTGCTTGGTCCGTAGATATTGTAGCAAAATTATGATCAATCTATTTCAAACTCAAACTCAAAGCATTTATTTCAATTAAACCATTGAGAGTCACTTTTAAATTGTCAAGAAGTCGGTCAGTTACAAATATGAAGCTAGTTGCCCATTCCGTTTGTTTGGTGTACGACAATAATTATCATTTTGTTCACGATTACCATCTACGAAGGCTTTTATTGTAATACCTCGAGCCTTTATAGACTGATCTGATGAAACTATCTAGATTTCATCCTTATGTTGATAGTAAAGGTTACATTCATTAGTAATACCTTTTTCAATCTCTTATGAGTAATAATATATATATGTTTGAAGAAAATTTACGTACCACTAATGCAATCCAAGGAGTACATATGGAAATCACTCCATTGACAGCCAAAGCAAACATTATCGGTAGTTTGCCTCCATACTTCTGCGCTAGGAGTCCCATAGGCAGCATCATACTCGTGTATCCCACGAAGAAGGAAAACGTGATCATCTCCTGAGTAGACTTGTTCCATTCATACGTCTGAAATGGTAAACATATTGTTGTACTGTTGTACCCTTTATTTTGAATTTATTGATTTGAGGTATCGATTAGGCCAATCATACATTCTAGCCATTTAGGAGGTTAGACACGAGTTTCTCAAATAGGTTGATGATGATGATAACAAATACATATTATGTAAAACCTCACGCGATGCTAATAATAAATAAAACAAATAACTTACGCGATAAATGTTCCATCTGCTGATATTTGCATTAATATCATCACAACCTTCAGAGTAATTCGCAGTCCCATTAACTTCTATACAGTGAGGGTCTGGTACCCTGACCATAGCAACCATGAGAACACTAAGTTGGGACCTGATTGTGTACGCTATCGTTAGGCATATGAACAGAATTAAAGTTTGTAGGTGCCGAATTCCAAGACCTTTCGGACATTCCGGTGATTTTGCTGGCTCTAAAATGTTGAAGGAAAAAGTAAAACTGTTGTTAGTCAGACGGTGTTGCTGGTGTAAGGACTGCACTGGACTGATAAATGATGTGTTCACATCATGAACACAAAAAGCATTGATCGCTGTCGATGTCACTTCATTTTGCGATAGCTTCTACAGGTCAGAGATTAATAATGTATTAGCCGGTTGTCGTTACAATCTAAATATAGCTTAATATCCTGATATTATTAATTATCTGTATACGAAGTTAGCAACTCCTGGCGTACTACTAGCTTCTCTTGGACTAATGCGTGGTTGACGAGCATAACCAAGACATGCATGTTTGAAAAACTATGCCAGCGACACGAAGGCGCACCAGAATGTTAGAAATTAATGTTTCAAAGATACCTTTATTTAAACAAATACTATGATCTCATTAAATGCATTATTTATAGAATCAGTACCTAATCGTCTTGAATTAATTTCGCTTCTTTAATCCATCAATAGTCACTTTGGCTTTATGAGACCAAGCAAACTTAGTTCTAATAATGCTCTCAAATCAATGGGATTAGACTAATCTTGACAAATAATAGATGTAATATGAATTCACTTACCATCACGTTTCTCATGTTTGGGCACAGATTCGTACACAACCTTATCGCCACCCATAGTTGTTGCCAATGACAGCTCCCTACCGAACTAGCAACCACCCATCTCAGATAGTTACATTTGAACAAGGATAATAGTTGTCCTAATATTAAACAATAACTGCTACCAAGGGTATTTTGATTTCTGTTCTGTAAAGTTTACTCAGCTTTTGATTTGAAAAGGATGATTAAAAACATCTGATGCGGTTTATTCATGTCTAGTGTCTGTGTCTTTCCTCATTCCGATTTTTTGTGTTACAGAATTTCATACAGGCGGTTGTTTTCTTTTATCCCTTATTTGAGAATTTGTGTTCATTTAAAGTTAAAAAATCATTAGTAATTGTTTAAATTAAAACGTTTGAAGTTTTCAAAGTTTCATTGCAGTTTTCTTTGCTAATTTAGTTGCGACATATTTTTGTGTAAATAATAGTATTTTTAATAATAATAAGACGTAGTTCAATAATAAAATGTAGAACCAAAATAATGAGCAGTCTGTATAATCAAATGTAAACGATGTAATCTATTAAAGTACTGCGGTTCTTTTATCATAATTATGTAAATAATAAATATTATTCTTTTAATATTACGTGCACATTTATGTACCTATACGAAATAAGATGTTATACAGTTAAAGGTACTTATATACATTTCAATTAAATATTTCATTTTGTTACACTGAGTTTAAAGTTAAGGCTTAGAGTACACGACGCTACTCAAAACTAACATGTAACAAACTCAAATCACCAATGCGTGGTCAAGTCAGTACCTACAGTAAGTCAAGTCAGTTGCAAGTCAATAGTGTGTATTTCAATGGTCTACAATTCTACATAATTATAAAATCAACCTATAATGTTCCCACTGCTGGGATACAAGCCTCCTCTCAGAGAGAGGGAGTGGGCCGTAATCCACTACGCGGGCCCAGTGCGGGTTGGTAGATGTCACATTTCTTCGAATTTTTGGTTCTAGGACATGCCGATTTCCTCACTAAGTTTTCCTTCACCGGTTTGCGAGCAGTGGTGATGATAATTTACACAAAGTAAAGCCGTGTGTCAGGTCGGGGTTCGAACCTAAGACCTACAACTTGTAAGTCAGGGCCGTTACCACTGGGCCACGACTGTCTCCTTCACTATTTTCTAATTCACTAAAATGTCCCCCACATTTCTCCTGAAATATAATAAATTATGTCTACTATGCCTATGCTATGCCATTCAATTCAATTTTGATTTAAGCTCATAAGTGAATGTTCGATCTAATAATCAAACTGCTTTCATAATAATTCATTTGTTATTTTGAAATGGAGAAGAATAAAAATCTAACCCTGTAAAGTCAGGAGCAAATTTTAGTCTAAATACGGTAGCGCCAGTGGTAACACTGTGCACATAAATATAACAGTGTTTGCTATGAATATTGTACTTATCATGTCTAACTTAAATACAACAGCATTCATGGAATTGTTATAACCAAGATATTCTTAGCAGTAAGTATTTAATTACATTGTACCTACCTATTTCTTACGCGGAAGTCAAAAATATGATTCTTACTAACCACTTACAATCCTGGACGTTCCTACAATTTTAATTTCAACAAGGTTCTAACTTTTGTTATTTTAATCATATTTTATATTGTTTTTTTGTTATGTGAGGACGTTGTAGGCTTAATAGACTAGATCTGTCGACCATTTTCTATTTTGTTAAGCACTGGTACTTTTTACGGGCCTACGCTGTCCTCTCATACCTACGAGTATTAACACTGTAATTTGAAAACATTGTAAAAGCCAATTTTTATTTAAAAGAGTAACCGTGGAGTTTCTTGCCGACTCTTCTCCATAGTAAACGACCAATTGGAACCGTGCACCTAGCTTCTGACGTTTCATAAGAGCTCATGTGGGCATATGTGAAAAAAAATATTTTAGATTTGATTTGATTTGAACCAGCTGGTTAGTAAGAATCATATTTTTGACGGGATAAAAAAAATATAATCTCACACCATCTGGTGTGAGATTATTGTTTCTGCCGCTAGGTTTTCCCATCGGTAAAAATGAACAATTAATATAAAAAAAATCACCCCCTTTTGTCCCCTTTAGGAAATAAATTTTCAAAAATCCTTCCTTTCGTTAATTAAACTTTTTTGCAAAATTTTACGCTTCTTGACACAGCGGTTTAAGATGTGTGTTGTCTGTCAGTGGATTAATGAATTTAAAATTTTTATTAAAAGAGAGTAGGCGCTCTTGGCTAAACTATATCAGTCGCACGGGCCAATCTAAGCACGGTAAGCCGTTAGTCCCGGCTGTCATAGTTGAACTGCACGATTACTGACAAATGCTTACACTGATTGGACACTCAAATTTGTGTGGTTCTTTCCTCAAAAGACCATTTCAGACACGGATCTACATGGTCCTCACATGATCTGACCAAGATGATGTCTGGACTTTAAAAGAGACTTTGACCCCTGCGTTTGTTTCGCCATTTCTTCTCAGGGGTAGTCAGATAGGAAATGTCGGCTACATCTAGATTATCTTTTTTTATTGTTTATATGACGTGTAAAAGTGATTCTGTACGACGATAGTCTATACACTTTGTAAAAGTGTACGATGATTGTTCTGTACACTTGTAATGAGGGAAACCCGGGGATAATGAAATAAACCGCCCGTGTTGAGTATGGTAAAATTACTGATACATTTTACTTAGCCAGTTTACTAAATGATCGCGCGTATGCAAACGCTGATGTAGCTTGACCTACTTCATGTTATTATGAAATGTGCGGGTTCACCGTACATATTCTAATATCCTGTTTACAGAATAAACGATTTCATTTCATTTCATTGTCATTTGTACATCTTTGACAGTCGTTACTAACTAGAAGCCCGAAAGTCTGACAACCAGTCTTACCAAGGGGTATCGTATTACCCAGTAACTGGGTTGTGGAGGTCAGTTACGCAGTCGCTCCATGTAAAAGACTGGTATTCAGCTGTATCCGGTTAGGAAAAGGCTATGAAGATGATGAAATTTTAAAAATGACAAAAATGTGTGCAGACTGGAATATAGGTAACTTTACCAATCTGCCATGTAGCTTCCAGACCACGACAGGAAAACAATGCCACAAATAATTATTTTATTACATCGATCATTTCTGTGCAATGACCTCTCCGTTCATCCATACGAGGGGAAATTGAATCATGCCGTAATTGTATTGTCAATCAATACCCGGAAACTCGTGGCACAATTTTATTAGAATCAAGACTCAATAATATTGCGTCAACGAATAAAGGCTTCTACATACCAGCGCGACTTGTCGCGCGACGCGACACGGCACAAAGGCCCCGCGTGTCGCGGGCCGAGCGGTGCCTTTGTGTCGTGTCGCGTCGCGCGACAAGTCGCCCCGGTATGTAGAAGCCTTTAGAGGGTAGCTACAATATATTGTATTGTACCTAGCCTCTAATTCATTCAGCTGACCTTAGGTGGAATTGGGCATCTGAATGCTCCTGCGACAATTTTTTTTAAAGTTTGTGTCACGTCATCTATCTTTATCTATATAAATAAAAAGAAAAGTACTGACTGACTGACTGATTCATCAACGCGCAGCCCAAACCCTTGGACATAGAAAGCTTAAAGTTTGCACAGAAACCTCTGTGCAAAATTTAAGCTGTTCCCTATTGTTCCTCCTTTTCCCTTTATAATGTCTATAGATAATGTAGACAAGGAATTAGGAAGATTTTTTGGAAATAAAACTCATAAGGGAGTAAAATAGGCGATAATAGTTTATATGGGAAATCCATTATTTTTATAGTTCAAACCATGAAAATTGGTATTTAGCCTTTTCGAAGGTAATCAATAGTTACATGTATCAGAGTTTTTGAAAAATCATCGCATAAGCCCTCTTATGCGATGATTTTTCAAAAACTCTGATATAAAATAGGAGATGACAGTTTGTTTGTATCGGAAACCCGTACTAGCTCGAAGACACTTTAGTAATTCAAAGAACAATAACTTTTTTCTCATTTGATCCCAAAAATAAAATACTAAACTACTACTACTTATTTTGAAATAAATATTATTAAAATTTTCCTTATTTCCGTACCTGTAGTTATTTAGGTAACAATTTTTTACAAAATTCCCACGGGACGGAGAACAAAAACGGATATTCCTATTTATTAATTATCTATTAAAATAAGGAAACTAAAACACACCCTGGTTACGTTAGCACCTGAAAGCAGAACCTCTAATGTAGTACCTATATAAAGAGTTACTTTAAGTATAAACTCAAAAAATAAATAGTCTTAACCCCATGTGAATAACAATGTAAGTAACATAGATAGAGAAGAAAACAACTTCCTGCTTTTTTGAACACATTGTGCATACATTGTTCAAACTTTTATTTATTTATCCTAAGAAAAAACTTAACATTGTACTTGAAAACATGTTCCCTCATACATACCAACTGCAAATGTAAGTTTGTACGCACAATATTGAGAGATTTACCATAAAATAATCTATAAGTAAAGAACAATTTTCTATATTAAAAAAAAAGTAAGGCACTAGTTTCATAAGTAAAGGCGGGGGGAGGGCTGGGTGGTCATGCTCGTTTTAATAATTTTAAAAGTATGGTACAGTTTGTAAAACTTTTTTAATATTCTTATTTGCCCTCTAAAATAGTGACCCCCATACACTTCCGTGTTTGGGTACAGAAACTCATAAATGTGTACCAAGTTTCAACTTAATCGGTCCAGTAGAATCGGCTGTGACCGACAGACAGGTAGACAGACTGCCAGCCAGCCAGACAGATAGGCGGATACATGAGTGATCCTATAGGGTTTCCGTTTTTTCCTTTTGAGGCACTGAACCCAAAAAAGTAGCCTAATTTAGTCCATATAACCTGCCATCTTATAACCTGTATCCTGCCTGATCAGCTATCTGCCAGTGAAAGTCCCGTCAAAATCAATTCATACTTTATTTAAGTGGCGTGCATGTTTTAACTGAACTATGTCTTTTACTTTCAAATAACTTTAAAAAAAACTCAAAACTCAACGCATTTATTTCAAATAAACCAACCAACAGAGACTTTTGAATTATAAAAGGGTCGGTCAGTCAGAGAGATGAAGCTTGTTGCCCATTCCAAAGCTTAGAGGTACCTATGGAGAAGAACGGGCAAGAAACTCAACGGACACTCTTTTAAAATAACATATGGTTACAAAATTTTGGTTACATCATTCATGTTGAAATTTTACACGTGAGAACGATGCAAAACGTTAAAAGAGTCCGTATTAAAAAAAAAAATAAGCCATGGCCGCTAAGAGATGACCAGTCCCTACTGATGGCACCCGTTGTCAAACATGACGCATGGATTAGCACCAATCAGCTCAACCATTTTGAAAGGAGCTAAATGATCCAATACACGTGACACCATCAGCGAGACATTACAGTGAGCATGACATACTCTCAGCCGCCCCAGGACACATTCAAGTCAATGAAAGACGTACCCAGTAAATCCAATTAGCTCAACCATTTTGAAGGGAGCTAAATGATCCAACACACGCGACACCATCAGCGAGACATTACAGTGAGCATGACATACTCTCAGCCGCCAGGGTACATTTAAGTCAATGAAAGACGTACCCAATAACTGTTGGCTTTATAGTACTCACACATGTGATATTTTCTTCATAACATCAATGATTAGGATCTGGACTTTATTGGGGATTAAAGACTAAATCCCTTAGTACATAGTACATGGACCTCGCTAAATATTGACCTAATTGGGCACAATTTCGCTTCTGATACAATTCAAATCGTACTGCATGGCAATAATGTTCATTTTAGTTTGGTAAAATGAAAATCGTTTCAAGGATTAAAGTGAGTTTAATCTATCGAATACGGTGCTAGAACAAGTGATATACTTTTAATAGTATCACTGAAACTTTTAGGAAACTGAATCTGACATAACTTAGTTTAAAGACTGTAATACAATGATAATCCTAGGTGATGATAGTTATAAGATCGAATATAAATTGAGCGAATTTTGACGGGCCATAGGTTCTGTGTGGTGCCGGACGTAAAGAATACGAGCACCCCTATTTCTTCCCGTGGGTGTCGTAAAAGGCGACTAAGGGACTTACTAGAGAATGGGCAGCAGCTTTCTCTAAGCATTTTAACACCATACTGCGATCGCCAACCCGCCTGCCAAGCGTGGCGATTATAGCAACCCCCCCTTTGGGGGAGGCCTAAGTCCAGCAGCGGACGTCTTTCGGCGGAAATGATGAATGATGAGTGACGGTAGGCTTTAAAATCGATCCCTAGATAATGCAGGTGTCAATTTAAGGTTATAAACCGTTATAGAATATTTAAATCTGAATCTAGGATTATAATTATGAAGATTTGTAGTGTCTTATTGCCAATTTCTTTGTAGATATGTCGCCAATACTCAATTTACCAGCACTATTTACAAAAAGAGCAACATAATTAAACTAAATTAAATTAATATAAACATAATTAATTTAAACAAAAGTATGCAAGACAATAAAAACCAACCTCCTTTTTGATGATTTGTACTGTCCAATAACCAATTTTATTGTGCCAATATCGTCAAACCCCTATTTCTCAGCGATGCAAAACATTATCCGATCGACATAATTAATCACAAACCCGCAAGAAATAAAAAATAAACCCGCTCTCTGGTGGTATTCATGAAAGTAAATCTACCTGAAGCAACAGTAATTAATATTAGCTTCATAGCTAGGTTTCATAAAAATATCCTGTCCATTCAGCCCTTAGATACCTTGGAAATTAAAAGAGTAACTTCAGCTGCAGGAAAATATGCGGGAACTTATCAAAATGGCGCTGGTTTATTAAAATGTTATAAAACAGTTTTTCTTTTCCTTCGTGGTCGAGTCAATCAACTTGTGATTGGATACCATTAGTGTAGGATAAAAATATATTTTTAGTTTCTTTTGAAACTATGTTTTTAAGGTTCCGTACCTCAAAATGAAACAAGGGAACCCTTATAGGATCACTTAGTCTTGTGTGTCTGTCTGTCTTTCCATCTGTCACAGCCCATTTGCTTCGAATCTACTGGACCGATTAAGTTGAAATTTGGTAGACATATGAATTTATGTGACCCAAACACGAACTTGTAACGTAAATAAATGAATTTTAATTATGGGGTTCCCTTTTGAGGTTTTGCAAAATGTACCATGTGAGATATAAAATGAAAGGACTTGTTAAGAGGATTTCAAGTGTATTTTTTATGATTTTAAAATAATATTTTTTAAAGTTAGAAAATATATGAAAATTGACCATTCCCCCTGTATCTCTAGTGAGCCATTTTTTTTTAATACAGAGAAAAGTTTTTTTTTATTTGGGATGGGTTTGCTTTTGACCTTAGTCAAGGTCAGAGGTGACAGAGACAAAGTCGACGATGGAGCAATTTGAAGAGATAAGGGTTGTATGCGTTCGGAAACACACACGCAGGCAGAGAGTTGCACTCTCTCAGTTCTATTATAATAGATAACAGGAAAACCTATCAGAAGTCTATGGTCTTAAAATAACATGGAAAATACTCAATATTTTTCGTACAAACTTACATTTGTAGTTGGAATGTATGGGGGAACAAATTTTTTAACTACTGACAATGTTGTTTGTTCTTGGGATAAATTCATCCCAAATACGGGACACTTCATCGTGCGTGGCCCGACACGCACTCGGCCGGTTTTGTATATTTAGGATAAGACAGATCAGAAGTTGTCTAAGAAAGTTGACGAAAATTGTTGACAACTTTCTCGGCTTAGTGGCTTATAATTGTTGACAACTTTCTCGGCTTAGTGGCTTATAATTGTTGACAACTTTCTCGGCTTAGTGGCTTATGAAAAGCTTTTGGGTTTTGTTTTTGGAGTCCTATGAGGCTATTCTAGGAGTATAATAAAGTATTTGGTAGCAATTTTCCTCCATTATGTAATCTTAAGCTACATTTTTACAACATACAAATTATGGTTACTATTACAACTAATAGTGAACGCAGCGTTCACTATTAGTTGTAATAGTACCCATAATTTGTTGTGGTGAATCTATCAATCACTTACTAATTCATTAAGGTTTAGAGGCATGAGGAACAGGGTGTAAAGTTCACTCATCCTCTATAGAAATGCATGCTAGTGGTCAGGATACCCGTTAAAGCGGCTGGCTGTGTGACTCGCCACTCGGAATCTTGAGGAAGTGATGATGATGATGACGTCACGCTGAAGTAGTTGCTCGAAGGCCGCGCTGAAGTTCATACTCGGGGTCACCAGATTAGAGGTATGAGGAACACGGTGTAAAGTTCACTTATCCCCTATAGAAAAGGGAGGACCCTCCGACTAGACGGGTGTCGTGTCTGGTGGGCCGCCCAACGATTGATGTCGGGATGTTGTATATACGCTAGTCGCGCGGTAAACTCTGCTTGTACGATGCAGGATTTTTCGTAACGCGTAGTTCGCATGTGGCGATGTTGATGCCGCTACAAAGCCATAATACAGGAAGTTGCTGAATAAGTGCATTTTTCTTCTCATCAGTAAATAACAGTCCTTGTAAAATTTTCAAAATATTATAATTGCTTAGTATAAAAGTAGTCAGTATCACATTGTTTATCATAAAATTAATCCATTGTCACAAAGCTGTGTCGATCTCATTCTTCTGGAGAGCTAAGTTTGTATGACCGTATTCTTCTAATTGCACTTGAGAGGTAACAACTGTAAAAAAAAATAAGTAAAATAAGGTCAGAACTATTTTTATTTGTGGAAGACGATATATATAGTCTTTTGCCCAGCAGTAGGACATTAAAGGTAGAAAAGAGAATTCTGTAAATAATTAACTTTTCAATAAACTGACGGACTGCTTCGTTGGTCTAGTGGTCGTAACTGCTGAGCGTGGCATCTTGGGTCCGATCCCCAGGACGGGCAAAGCGTTATTGATTTTTCCAATTATTTATGGACATCTCCGTAGCAGCCCAAAGTCTGAATTTGTGCTCGGTTTATGGGTCGCGCTCTATTCGGCATCCTCGCATGGCAGTGAACTATAACTGGTGATAAGAGTAATAAACACCTCTGCTTACCCCTTCGGGGAAAACCAGCGTAGTTTTATGTGAAAACACTTGTGTGACCGTAAAGCAGGTACCTATTTTACTGTAATTTGTTTTAAAAGTGTAATGAACCTTAAAGTATCAAATTATATACAGAATCCATCTAGATGAAATGTAATGAATCTTGGATTAGAATGGATAAAGCCTCAAGCACAGTAACAGTATAAATATTTATCTACCTCGAGATTGTAAATTACCAAGAACAAAAACAAATTATAAAACTTGGATTTAGTGAACGATGTACGAAAAGGGATGGCTCAGGTGCTTTTAAGACAATTCTAGCTAATTTAAATATTTTTTGTACATCTACAATCATTTAACAATTTATAAAGAGATAGAATGTATCAGAAAATTGGTGCTTTGTGCGAATTACTAAAACCTAATGCCAAATTATGACTGTCTTACCATTTTAGGGTCAAAGTTTTTATCAATTTGTTTCAGTACTATTCAGTGATTTACATCTGCACCCGAATCCTACTCAATTTTATGTCACTATTATTAAGTCTCATGCTACTTGTCAGTTTAAGGTGTATTGCAGCGACGAGAATACTTTTAAGAAAGTTTCGTTTGATTCTTCGGGCGAAAATATTCACTTCATTTGCCCTGTGTATTTTATATTTTTCTAGCCACAGTATTATTTCATGCTTACCTGTAACTCCATTGTAGTGTCCCAGCCGCCGCTTTACGTTGTTATTGACGTGGTCCCAGTTCTGTCGCTCGTTGCTGCCACATGTGGTGTAGATGACTGTGCTCACGATGTACAGGCTGGCCAGGGTCAGCATTATCACTCGCCATCTTTCACGGTCACACTGTATACAGAAAAATGAGTAATAAAAACATAGAATAATTATGCATACAAAAAAATGGGGCCTTTATGGAACAAAAACTGGAGCGAAACAGAACTACAATAATTAATAAACTAATGGTTTTTGCGGAACAAATCAGAACACACATGTCATGTTGAAATAAAATTGCAAGTTCAATTAAATGTGATGGAGTGGTGAACGTTTGGTTACAAATTAACCATTGAATAAAACGGATGCATGCCTCTGCCAATATAATCAAATCAGTTTATTGCAAACATGTTGTACAGAGGTTGTAATTATTACGAAAATAAATGAAAATTGACCATCCCCCGATTATCTCCAAAACTACTGAGCCTAAAATTATGAAGAAATACAGAAAATAGTGCTTTACTTATATTATTATGTAGATTCCAGTGAAACCTATGAGAAGTCTAAGTATGATCTTAAAATAACATGATAAATCTCTCAATATTGTGCGTACAAACTTACATTTGCAGTTGGAATGTATGAGGGAACATGTTTTTCAACTAAAATGTTAAGTTTGTACTTAGGATTCAAACTCAATCTCAAAGCATTTACAAACAATTAAACCAATTACAAGCAGGATTAGTTAATAAAGAAGAAAGTAGCATTGCTAGTTCTTCTGCGCATTTTTTAATTATTGAGGTTGGGAGTTCATCAAAACCATAGCCAAGTGAAGCTATGGTTTTTAATATAATATTTTCTGTTGTAATCGTTTTTACATACCATATCATCACCAAGAATGAGTCCTGATACAAAAGGCACGGCTGCTCCGACAACGCTGCTGACCGTGCAGGATATCATCATCAGAGTGCCGGAGTAGTTCTCTGACATGTCCTTGTAAGTGTTCTGAAAATTATGGATACAAAATCTTTGAATTTACGTAGAAAAAACTGGTATCGAGAGTAAAAACGTTGGTTACAAAATATTCATTATATTGCCATCAATTACAGTTTTAATTAGTAAACCATACCCTACCATTTAAAAGATACGATTTAAAAAATGTGTTAATAGTGAAAAAAGTGTTTTCGTTTACTATTACACACATACAAAATAAAATTGAAGCTTACAGTAATAGAACATAATAAATATATTTATTCAATAACTCAGTAATAAAATATTTACATCATATAAAAACTAACCGACTTAAAATAATAATATATAAGATAAACGCTAACAGACTTAACATAATACTATATGTACATGTAAAAAAAAAAAAGGTGGGGGATAGAATCATAGGGCATCAAAAAATTCGTCCGCATCGCTGTCAACAGGAAAGGTGCCCAGAAGGCTGGCAGCATTGCCACGTTGTATGGCGATGCTGATTCTTTGTCCGAAAAATAGACCAGCCCTCTGGTCACGTGAAGAGTCGACCAACCACTTGGCGATATCTTGAAAAACCAAGCGGGCACTCGGACCCCATGGCCCTAGTGTTTCAACCCCAAACGGCTCGAACATATAGCTCCCAATAAGATTGGAATATTTTCGCCGTTTGAGGTTTTCTGCACCTGCAGCAGCCGCCCCAGCACAGCTTGCCGTGCTAGGAAGATGGGATGGCGCAAGGGTGTCGACACATGTTGCATCCCACACCAAAGGCCGACCTAACTTCCAAGGCATTATGGTCATTCCGTCTGGTCTCTTCCCATCGTCGCGTGCTAAGCCATTGGGTTCTAAAACAGCTGGCACCCCGACGGTGACAAGAGCACGACGGATGATGTCATTAATGCTGGCGTGCCGTGCTATCCGGCCTGCGCTCTTACTGCAAGATAGGCCATGATGTCCAAGGCAGTCGACAGCTTCACCGCACTGGCAGCGATGCGGATCCCCGCAAGGAGCGCCCAGACGCAGACAAGTAGCGAGCCGGAAGGTGGTGTCACCCAACATAGTGCCTGTGTTGGGAGAAGGTAGTGCTTGAAGCCAGAGGCCCGACTCCCACTCACCCACAGCCAGCAGGCGGGCACGCTCAGCAGTATTGGTAGACGTATTGATAAGATTATTCCGTACCAACCTGCAGAGCGGCTCATCCCACTGTCTCTGGGAAGATGGGTTTGCGGGCCGATCTGTATCCGGGCAAGCCGCTTTCCAGACGTTCACCGCATCGGTCAAGCACGGCACTTCAGAGTCAACCAGGGAGGGCGCTAAAATATTCCGGGTCAACTTTTCAGTGCTGTGGACAGAGGACAGGAACGCCGGTAAGCTAATACTGGTAATTTTGCGGATGCCGAGGCCACCAAAACAAATGGGTAGTGTGGCTTGAAGCCACGCTCGGTCATCCAAGGCCACATTTAAAATGGATGTAAGTGTGCTGCGAATAATTTGGTCAATTTTGTCCAAGAGATGTGGTTGCTTCCATAAAGGGGAAGAACGTAGCAAATATATAAAATTTGGGCCAAAACAACAGTATCTAATCAGGGTGAATGCCGAATGTAAATTAATTTTGGATAGTCTGTCCGAAATTTCGTTGAAGTTTTTGATTTTTTCGCTGATGAAAGGAGAAAAGCTGTCTTCGAAAATTGGGGAACCTAGGAGGTGCAGTGAGCTTTTTTCTAAAATTTTGATTTGTGGGGCTATTGCATTAAATTTATCTAGGGTCAATTGTCTGTCGGTAATGTCAGAAAGGTAAATTTCACATTTTGAGGGGTTAAGTTCCAGGCCAATATTTTTAAAATGTTTTTTGAGGAGTTGTAGGTCTTTCAAAACGGTGTCTACATGACCTCCTAGCGTTCCATCATCTAAATACCACACGTTAAATTTTGAATTTAGTTTCTGGATAATTGGATGAATAGCCAAGCTGAAAATGACTGGCCCGAGAGGGTCACCTTGTTGGCATCCAACTGCTGATTCTAAAACATTGTCCTTATATAATAATTTAGAAGGGTACCTATAACATTGCCACATAAAACCATAAATTTCGGGTAATTCCTTTTTGACTTCAGCCAACAAAGTGTCCCTGTTTACAGAGTTGAAAGCATTTTTCACGTCAACCTTGAGGATAACCTCACCTTTGTTTGAGTTTAAAAAGGTGGAAAGGGCATGTACGGCAGCCTCACAGCCCCCTTTCGAGCCAAAACCAAGCTGCAGGGGCTGAAACTTAGCTGTAAGGGATTCGCTATACAGCTTACAGCATATTTTGGCTGCCGTCCGCCTGTAGGTGCATCCAACGGCGATGGGACGAATGCCGCCATCTTTCTTGCGCAGGGCACATAAGTTGGCCCCGTACAAGACATCGACGACGGCCTCGTTCACACCGCCGGTGAGCATGAGGTTCATGAGGGCCGCAAGCTCCTTCAAAAGCGACTCACCAGCTTCCCCGGCGCCTGAACTCAATAGATCCTTTAGATTTTGTGGAGTCAGGCCGTCGAGGCCGCCGGCGGAACCACTTCGGAAGGAGCTTACAGCTGCAAACAACTGGGGGGCCGAAACGTTTAGGAAGGATGAATTTAGGTCTGGAGGGTCGGGGGGGTCGGGAAAGGTGAGACCATCCGCAGGCGCTGGGTGTTTACTCTCTAGAGCTGTTAGTGTTTCTGGAGAGTAAGGCGCCACCACATCGCTGCTGAACAGTATCCTGGCTGCTCCCCTGATGTCCCCTTCACTTAGTTTCGATTCCACATGTGAACATAAGCCTTTTTGTGACAGGTTGTTAAATGCAGGTAATTTTGAATCTAAAATTAGGGTCGAATTGTTGCAATTATCTTTAATTTGGTTCGTTAAGGTTTTTTTGGTCGCCGAATTTTTTGGGACATGCAGAATCCTATAAGGGAAAGTGAGTAATTGCTCCCAGGCACTTTGTGAGTTCTCCTGGGTCGCGAGACGGAGGTATCCTGCCAAACTCAGTGCCACAGACCGTCTCGCGCCCCGGGGAACTCTCTTTAAAACGGGGGTAGAATTTTTGAATTTAGCTAAGGTTTTCCACAAGCTTTGAACAGAAGGTGTTGAAGTTGGGGATGTGGCTGGGGGGCATAAAGGTGCACTATGAGATTTGTGGATCTTGCCATAGTGTATCTTCAGCCCCCGTTCGCCTTTAAAAAAGCGTGCCTGTGAGCAATGAGGACATCTTACCAGCTGGACATCAAGCGATGTAGCAGGTTGACTGGCACAGTTTCCGGCGTCGCTACAGCCGGCAATGATGAAATAAAGTAAAACACTTAAAATTTATAGTTAAACTTACCTAAAAAAATAATATAAATAAACTATATACACACGAACTCACACTAGAAACACAAAAAATAAAATTTTTCACTATTTACAAAATGTCACATATAAAACTGTCATTGAATGACGACTGCGGCGCAGTCGCGGTTGGGGTCTGGGGCGCCGTGCATGAAGGGCGCAGGCTTCGTTACCGTTGCCTTGGCTGCAGCTGCTAGCATCGCGTCTTCGTCGTTCTTTTTTAAGTATAAATATTGCAGAAATGTTTCCTATTGTTTGTTTGTTTCGTTTCAATTTTGGTAGATATGCAGATTTCTTTCAGAGAGAGATGGAAAGAAGAGAACATTCAATTCTTTTGTAGGGAAATTGAATACACTGTATTTTTATGGATCTGTTGCACCAAAGACTTATTTTCAAACAATTATTACACTTCAGTTTTAGTTCAATTTTCACTTTTCTGGCTAAAGTTGTCGTCCTGAAAACGATAGGACAGTTAATTGTAGGCGGTATTGTGACTTTATCATCACTTTCAGCGTCAGATATTCGGTAATACTATTTTTTTTAATAATTTTATTCACGGAGCCAAAGTTTGGGTACTGACGGCATCGCCATTTTTTCACCTAATAATAATAATTTATTATTTGCTTTTTACTTATTTAATTTTTTCTTCTTTTTCTTTTGTAAAGTGTGTCTTGTTTGTGCAGAATAAACAATTATTCTTTTTTTTATTATTTTTTCTATTTGCTATTACTGTAAGCTTCAAGTTTTATTTTGTATGTGTGTGTAACAATGAACGTATCTACTAATGGTAATATTAATTAAAATATTAAAACCAACGTGACAAACTAACGAAACTTAATAAATCTCCAGCAGCTTACCAAAAATCCACAAAACTGTAATCCCAGCAAACCCAATATTGCTGATAACGTGATAATCGCCTGAATGCTCCACTCACGGGGAAAATTTGGAAGCATCGTTAATCCCATTACGATTCCAAAAGCACCTGCGAATGAATTCGTGGAAATTCAATTAATGTTGAAAAAAAAAATGTTAAAAAGGTTTCACATGTGACATTCCAGGGGAAGAGGGAAGCGCTAAGCCCACGAAAATGTTCTTACAAATATGTATTAACAGAATTATATTCATTACAATGTAAATTGTCAATACAATTCTCTAAGTTCAAATTGCCCTATGAAATAACAATTTCATGAAATCATGATATTTGAAGCCAATTCTAACTTAGAGTTATATTGATGATTTTAATTATTACAATTGTGTAAATTTATATCTGTGGTCGCGAATCATATTTCGATCAACAGACAACCTGACACTGACCTGCAAATTACAAAAAAAAATAAAAATAAACATAATTTCGCGAACTACCCTGGCTTTTTCACTTTAAGCATGATAAACTAAGATCATGTAACAGAAATAGGATTTAGCAATACGTACCTAAACCATTGATAACTTTTCTGTAGAAACTTGCACTGAAGATATAGTGGATATATCGTATTGTGAACAGCCAGTCGATGATCGGGCTCAACACGATGTATACTGATGCCATCGATATGAAGGGTAACATGGAGTACCAAGCACTCTGCAATTAAATATTCAAAGCATTAGTATTTAGGTACACAGAGATTTGAAACATACCTACTTTAGAGTGACTTTTTTGTCTGTTACAGTTAGTTATATAAGTTAAAGAAAAAAAAAATTATATGTAACGTACAAAAGAAAGCCAAAAAAGTACAGTCTTCGTCAAGTACAACTTTACGAAAATAATGCTTAATTTTTTATGGTGTTCAACCCTATATAAATCTATCAATACGGAGAATCTCGCGTAATTGTGTAAATAAATAAATAATAAAAAAATATTCTAACTTACATCCGCCAGAGATATTCCGTACATCATCAAGTAAGCAGGTGTGTATGCTATGAAGAAAATAAACATGGCATTGCTCGCTGCGTGAACGCCGGTTGCGGCCCAGAACTGCGACGATTTGAGAATATCTCGCCATGGTCGGTTTATTTCTTTCTTTAACAAAAACATTTCATGTTCTAACAAACTCAAAGATTTGAATATTATCACAAAATAGAACACTATCGTTTTGAACAACATGACAAACCTCATTACCCTTTAAATTTTGTATGTAACTCACCCATTTCATATCGAGTAAGTATCTTAAAACTAAAAGTTTTGCGTACCTTTCTGTACCTATTTAATGTATCCTCAATGAAGTCCTTCTCTGCATCCCCGATGGCTTGATGTTCTCCTGGTGAGCTGGCCGTCAAAGTCCCCGATATAATGGCCATGGATAATGCCAGCATTGCCAAGACGTAGTACACCAGCTCCCAACCCAAGGGTGCTGATGAAAGTAGACCAGATATTGGTAGGGCTACTATGATGCCTATTTGGACACCTAAAAATGAAGTTAAATTAATAAGTGATAAGTTTTTTAAACGAAAGAGGGACATTATAAAAGAAACATAGTAAACAATGGCCAAGATGAAAGGAACTGAAGGAATATTAATATAGATTACGGTTATTGTGACTTCAGACCACATAATGTTGTGTAACCTTTTCATGATCTACACACACATAATCAGCCTATAATGTTCCCACTGCTCCTGGGGCACAGGCCTCCTCTTTCTGTTGGGGGATGATCTGATCGAAGCAAAATCAAAGAAGTTTAAAATTCCTACAAGCCTGTATTATGAAGAACATTTTTTTTTCTGCTAAACATAATGCAAGGCATTTTCTTTATGAGCAAAAATCTTAATAAAATTATTAAAAGTCATGGCCAGGTTAATTTCGTTCATATTCTGACTAATTATATAAAGAAAGTAAATGCGATTATAGGCGTTGCTAATTCATTTTGCGATGAAATCTTTTGAGAATAAAACATTAAAGAGAAGTAAATTAAAATGAAGATAAAGCAGCATTAAACGTGTTAATTAAATTAGTATGCAAGGCAGCAAAAGTTTAGGGTAGCGGAGAGTGCAGGAATATCACAGAGGAATTGTCTCCTGAACGTGCGGGACTATGCATACTGAATAGTAATGCATGGACTTCTTTTAACATTGCCTTAATTTCAGGAATAATGTAGGAAAGTGATATTATGTGTATAAGTCATCCAAAGATTCATAAGGATGATGATTAATCTAACTCATGCAAACGTAAATTTAATCCTCATTTAAAGTTTCAATTTTAGTGGTATAGTAGCAAGAAAGCCATAATACCTCCGTAAATAAAGTGGTTAAATATCTTCCTCTCATTGGGTGGCAGCCATTGCTCAAACAGTGACTGGTTGACGGTGAAGAAGCAAGCGTGGGTCATCCCCATAAACAGTTTAGCATTGCAGGCTGCTACCCAACCACCCTGAAATTAAATTGTGGTGTAATTACGGTAGTTTTAAGTAATAATGATCAGTGACACTGTTAATTTAAAGGACTGTGTGAGGATAATATTTTGACTTCAAGTAACATAGGGATAGGATCGACAGAAGAAAAAGTGTTACAGAAAACCAAGTAAATCATAATAACAAGCAGTTTATGACTTAGATAATCAGCTATCAAGCAGCTTGATCTTCTCTTTGCTTTGAATTAGCAAAGCAAATGGAAGACGTTGCTAGTAGGATCTTTCTTCTCAAAATAAGCAAATTAAAAATTATCTTCAAATACCTTATTGATAATAGTCGGCATCGCAACACAAAACGCCCCGTTAACGAGAAGGATGGCACTCGTCAGTAGTTTACCTCCGATCTTCCTCAAGAACAGTTCAGAAGGTAATAGCATCACTGCATAGCCGAAGAAGAATGATGAAAGAACTGCTCCTTGGATTTTACCATCCCAGTTATGAATCTGAAAACAATCATGATTGGTCAGTAATAATACTGTGAAGGCAATTTATGAAAGCCTTTCTAACTGTGCCTTTTACATAGTTGTTTGGTTTTTGAAGTCTCATAATAATAATTATGATTCTTTGATTATGTTAAAGAATGCTGCTGAGGAATGTGTAAGGATCGCAGCAGGTGGCGTTCTGTGGAAAAAGGCGTGAGTTGATGTATTTCGGTATGTATACTGCAGGTACTGCTTCATCTTTTGAACTCAAACTCAAAGAATTTATTTCAATTAAATCATTTAATGAATTGTCAAGGTGTCAGTTAGTTAGAAGTATGAAGCTAGTTGCCCATTCCAAAGCGTAGTAGGTACATATGGAGAAGAACGGGCAAGATACTCCATCGACACTTATATTAAAAAAAAAAAAAACTACTTTTAAATTATAATGTTACAAAAAGATTGTCACAGCTTTAGTGTTGAATTTATAACTAAATGTGAGGACAATATATTAAAAAAAAACGAGTCCGTAGTACAGCAAATAGAAACAAACAATAAAAAAACAATTCAAATCTAAAATAATTAAAATAAGCCGTGACAGCTAAGAGGTAACCAGCCCAAACTGACAGCGCCCATTCACAAACATAACGCATGGATCAGCACCATTCAGCTCAACCATTTTGAAGGGAACTAAATGATCCAACACACGCACCACCATCAGCGAGACATCTGAGTGAGCATGACATACCTACTCTCAGCCGCCAGGGCACATTCAAGTCAATGAAAGACATATTACCCGGTAAATGGTAGCTCTATTGTACAAAATTGAACATAATCGCTCTTTATCGCCGATTAACTCGATAATGATTTGTTGTTTTGTTTTGGTAATTTCTCCGATATATAATACTTTTCAGCTACCACATAATGTGTATTTCTTTACCTGTATGTAAGTATCATCTCTTCTCGTCTGATCTGTCAAAGCCAGTACAGCAACGCCCATGCTGCCTCTGATGAAACCCATGGTGATGGAACTCGCTAGCATGTACATCATCTGTAAGTGTCTGACGCCGATCTTGAACCCTTTGTACAGGAAGAGTAAATGAGACATTCTATTATGATCACACATTGTTACGGCATTGTTAAAAGATTTGCTGTTATCAGTTTCCCTATATAAACCTTTACCTTGATTGTGTGTTCGTTGGTTTGTCGGGTTCCGTAACAAACGTTATGATTCTGTGAATTCTGTGAACGACGATTATTTCAACATCTTTTTATGGTATTATTAGTTCTACATCAAAACTCTTTGTAGATTTATGTTACAGTTATGTAAATTAACTGAGTTAAAAACTCTAATTGCAGCATTAAGACGCAGATATATGCCAGTGACCTTGAGTGGTTAGCTTGCGTGTTCTGTACTGAGCTCACGCAACGCGTCGTACGTTCAGCCAGTAATAGGACTCGCCCATCAAGGAGCGCTGTCCCCAATTTGACGCATTATTAATTTATTAAACACAAAACAAAAGGTATTTTAATAAAACGCGTATACTAAAAGATCAATAGTTAAATTATCTTTAAAGTGGTGAAGGTTTTAGAAAAATACGCTTGGTGGATTTTGCGCCATTCTCAGTTTTTTATCCGCGTTAGACATAACTGTACAAATTCATTTCACTATGTAATATAAATGTAATCTAAAATATTCACCTATTAAGTTATTGAAAAAATGCGTAACATATATTTTTTTCAAATCATTAACACTACTCGTTTAGACGTGATCTTCAGTTTAGAATCATTAAAAGTGGGTTATCGTCGCCTTAAGTCGCAATTCAACTCCCACATAGAGATATTATTTTATTCTGCTCAAGATGTGTGACTTGCATCAATTTTTTCTCAGGATGGACATTAGTACTATGAGGACAATGATCTCCCATTTATCTCAAATCGTCAGTCTAGCTGCTTCACGTCCGGCTTCCACAAGATCACACCACACAACACACACACATACATTGACACATATTGGGGCTTACATGCTTTATTCATGATTTTATTTAATGACTAGAATAGCCAGCCTCCTTGGTCTAGCGGTCACAAGCGCTACTCCTGAACATGAGGTCTGGGTTCGAATCTTCGGTCAAACGAAGTGTTATTGGATATTTCTGTCAGGAATTTCTCAGGAGAAGCCCGGAGTCTGAATTTTGCCAGGTTGATGGCAATAGGCTCGCCCCGTATTACATGAGACTTAAACATAAGTGGCGAAATAAGTGGCGAAATATGGGTCTGCTATATATAGGTAGGTCCACAGTCCGGGGATTCGGGGATTACAGGCGTGATGTTATGTTTATTCAATGCCACCCACATAATTGACTAAATTCATCTTGGTAGCATAATTAGAAAAAAAACACTCACCATTTTTTGTAATAACGCCATAATACCCGTCTACAAATTGATATCTCAAAAACTCCACGTCCATTTTGTGCGGCAACAAAATAATATCAAATGACAACAACGCACTGTTACAACAAGGCACTGTTACATCGACTGTTACTTGAAAAAAATATGTTTACATCTATCATTATTATCTACGTTATCTGCCAGACTACTCCTAAAACAATGAATTATTAGCTTTGAGTAAATAATGCTGATTTTGTACGTAAATACAACTATCTTTGAAAGTTAGTTTTGATCTTTGTGACACTCAATTTTGAACCGCATCTACTCCCTTCAAGATTAAATTTTCATAGACAAGAATAAGCCAAAGGCTTCAAGTGAGAATGTCAAAGTATATTATATTTAAACGATTGTGTGTAACTAGTGATTTAATTGCAGACGTGATGAGTGACAAATACCTCGGAATGACGATGTAGGTATAGATAGGGCTCAGAAAAATGTAGTCATTGTTAAAAAATAACTCCACAGGAAGTAGAACATGACGACGTTCTTTCGTGAACGAAAACGCTTTGTTGTATTACGAGTACTTTGAATGTTTTTGGAAGGTTCAATGAATTCTAATGAGCAGATGTTAAAGAGATTACTGAGTGTCAGAGATAGAGTATAGTAATAGATGGTGTCAGACACGAAATGAGGAACGGTAACGGTGCGGAATATTTGTATTTATGTTTTCCGTAACATGCTAAATTCCAAGATGGTGAGCTATTAGGCAGGTGTCACACCTCCGCCGCCAAACCATAACAGCGAAACCGCAGTAGTTCCGCTATGACTTGTCCGTTGTAGGACAAGCGAAACAGAAGCAAAACTGTTTATGATGCAGGACTTCGGTTTATCATTCATCGATTTATGAGGTGGGAGTGGGGGGAGGGGTGAAGTGTGGAGTATAACTTGCGGAGCCTTTTTGAGATATGATTTTTTTAATATTATAACCAAACTTTCGAACTTTATTGTATTGACATTGACTTAAAGGTCTGAAGAGGTCGGGACGTATAAAATTAAAGGGAAAGAAGTAGCCCCCTGTGCCCCCCCCCAACCCCCTTGAATCGGATGATTATTAAAGGATTTTTAAGTCTTAAAAAAAAATACCAAGAAGGCTGAAAGCCTTCTTACTAAAACTAACCGTGTCGGATCAGCACGAGAAGGAATTTCAAGGCTAAAAAAAATAACAACGAAGGCATCGCTTCGCTCCCGCCTGCCTACTGTAGAAGCTGAAACCTATGTCAGGGTGTCCGTATAGATTTGGGGACCAAATCTCCGCTGAAAACCAGCGCTGGGGCTCTGTCTCGCATAGGGTCGCAGCATTATGCTGAGCGATGGCCATTTTGCGTGAATGTGACGCATATTTTCCCTCAACTTGTTCTCTCGTGTTTGTGTTTTTAGGGTTCCGTACCAAAATGGTAAAAAGGAACCCTTATGGTGAGACTAAGTCTGTCTGTCTGTCACACCTAGATATCTCGAGAACTACTAATGCTATCAACTTGAAATTTAGAATAGTTTTAGATGACGTAAGCCAAACTATTTTGCAAACAAGAAAGAAATAAAAAATAAAAAATTTTTTTGCAAGATGGACTGAAAGGGGGTCTTAAAAATTTGAAGTGGGGCTGCTAAGGCATGTGGGGTATCATATGAAAGAACGCTGTTTGCACATTCTTAATTTTTTTTGTAGGCAGCATAATTTCCGACTTCTGATGAAAAATTAAAAACAAAATACCGTTCCTCCCTTATCTACGAACTTTGCACAGATAAAAATCTGAAATTATTCTATGTGATAGAAGTTTATGGAGAGATTACAGGAAAAATAAAAAAAAATAGATGTCTCTAAATAGCACAGTTTTTCAGAAATCATCAACATCATTATATACGTACGGAACCCTCGGTGCGTGAGTCCGACTCGCTCTTGACCGGTTTTTTTTTTCTTTGCGTTATATTTACCGCAAATAAACGTATTTTCTTTCGATCTCATATTTAAATGCGGATACTACCAATATTTAGTTGTAAATAGGCTGCATGAAGCACATACAGGCTACGAGCACGACGCCCAACTAGGTGCCCACCTATATGGAATATGGAATCGCGCCCGTCGAAACGAATAGTGTAGGGACCGACATGGACCCAGGAGCAATGGGATAAAATTTTATTTTGCGATGTGTCCCGGTTTGGATTTAGGCCTGATACGAGAAGGGTAAAGACTCCTTCAAACTGGTGCGATATCACAAGCGTGACAGGCAGCGTGATATCGCACCTTGTTGCGCCCGCGATATCGCACCAGTGTGTAGAAGCCTTAAGAGGTATCTTCGTCCTGGAATTGCTGAACCGCTGAGATGCGTCCAGGAAGTGCACCCTTACAGTGGCTCCACAGTGATGGTATGGGCGGGTATTATGAGCGTTTTTGTAGATGGCAATATGAACGCTGAAAGTTACGTTGTTATGTCCTCGGGCCTTATGTTCACCCATTTGCACAGTCTTGGCTCCGATTTCACGCTGATGCAATGCAATGCGGGTTCACAAATAGCTCGGAGGACCAGATAGTACTTGGCAATGGAAACCATCCTGGTATTGTCGTGGCCTGCACGATCGCCAGACCTCAATCCCATCGAGCACGCATGGGTCATGCTCCACAGACGTGTTCTAGAGAGCCTGGACGGAGTGTCGACAACCCAACAACTGTAAAATTCCATTGGGGACGATTGCCGCAGGATCAGATAAACAACCTTATAAATTCAATGAAAAATCGATGCCGACAAGATTTGAACAACAGAGGCGGTCAATCTTTGCATTCAATTACGAAATACTTTAAAAATAAATTATTTAATAAGTTATTTAATTTTGTAATAAATTAAAACTTTAATTTTGTTTTAACTTTATTCTACACTACGTATGTTACGGTACACATATTTTATTGTTAATTATTGTGATTAAGTGAACAATGAAAAAAAAAATGGAATGAAATATTTTGTTGCTTTAGTCACTAATTACAATTTTTTGAAAGAGTGACCGTGGAGTTTCTTCCCGGCTCTTCTGCATAGGAATTGACCCGACTGAAAACGACCAATTGGAACCGTGCACCTAGCTTCTGACGTTTCATAAGTGCCCACGTAGGTTTTTATGAAATAAAATATTTTGATTTTGGTTTAATGCATCAAAAAATGCTTAGTTATTATTTATAAAATAAATATAAATACCTATATTACAATAGTAAAAATCTTTCAAAAGTTCAAAACCGTACATGTTGCTTAAATTTTTGATGTGTGTATATACCTATGCTAATTATCAGCTTTCTAGTACTAAGAGTCTCCGAGCTAATCCGGGGACAGACAGACAGACAAACAGATAGACTGACGGACATGGCGAAACTATAAGGGTTCCTTGTTGACTACGGTACCCTAAAAGTAAGGCTTATTTTTTTTTGGGTGGGAAAATATCAAATATCTTCTCCCGCTCTGGGCGGAGCGGGAGCTTCAGACTTTTACTGACTTAAAACCCACCCGTGTACCTTCCGTTGCCTGTGTGGCAGGGCCACGATATCCCTTTCAGACAAACTCGCAACCCTGGCAGGCATTGGCTCTAACGGACCCCGTCAGTTGGTGCTGACATCTCTTTAAGGCGCGTGGAACACAAAACACCGTCGACCCGGGCCTGGTCTTAACGGACGGCGAGCTAACCACCGCTCACCGTCCGCAAGCCCGCGCCTATGGCGGCATGTTCTCACGTGTTCCGCCTCCTCCTTCGCGAGCATTACTGCTTCGCAGAAGGAGGTGACGGCCTCCCAAGCACTCTCGCTCCGAACCATGGCCAAAGGCTGAATTTCGGTTTAAAAGTCATTGTCTGTCTGTAAAACTAAAACTTATTTTTTTCGACAGAATGATTATATACCATTACATTAAGGCCGATCATCCACGACGCAATAATCACAAACGAATAATTATTGCTTTAGTTAGTCAAGTCGTGTACGGACCGACATTGAAATATTAGTGCTATTAGGTACTTATGGGTGATTTGAGTTTGTAACCCGTAACTTTCGAGTAGCAGCGTGGACGACGGGCCTAACAAAAAAAAACTGGCCACGCACAATGAAAGGTTCTGTAGTTGGGATGAATTTATCCTAAGAACATAATAACATTTTAATTGAAAAACATCTCCCATACATTCCAACTGCAAATCTAAGTTTATACGCACAATATTGAGAGATTTACCATGTTAATTTAATACCATTGACTTTTTATAAGTATAACAGTAATGTATTGACTAACTTTCTTTTCTTTTTTTTTTTTCAAATTGTTTTGCTTACTTACTTGTTTCGGAGATAGGTAAGTGGTAAATTTTCATCAATTTTCTTTTATGTATAACCTTAAAACTTTTTATTGTAAAAATATTAAAAAAAGATATTTGAGACCCTCGTAATAAGACTTTTCCTTTTGATATGTCACACGGTATTGATACGTAAAGTATGCAATATTTTTTTTCATTTTCCTATTGCCTCCCAAAACGTGTGCGTTACGATTGCTCCGCCAAGTTACACAAACAGAAAAAAACTTCGCCAAAAAAATTGTCGGAATTTGTCAAAATCGAAGGAAACAAACCAAAAATTTGTCAAAGTAAAAATAAAAAAGTTATAATGGTTTTAAGATGGCCGCGCGAACGTTACGTGGAGGATTGCGCGGCCATGGAGATCTCAGCAACTACCTGGATTAGAGATCTAATTCTTTTTGTCAATTGAAGACTGAATTTGTCAAAAATTGTCGAAAAACAATTATAAGCTCTAGATCAATATTTTACGAAATATTCACCTTGGAAGTTATGGCCGCGCAATCGTGCACTTGTCATTTCTGTAATGTTAATTATTTCTTTAAAACTTAAGACTTATACAGTAAAACTGTTACAAGAAGAATGGTCTTAATTTTTCAAAACTAACGAAATCAATAAATACTATAAAAGTTTAGTTAAACAGACGAAATCAGTCCAAAACGAAAAGCACGTGGCCGCGCGGTCGAAACGTTACTTTGTACGCTGATATCTCATTATCTATGATTGCTAGGATTTCGGTGTGAACATCCTTTTTTCGACATATTTCCCTCATTGGAATTACATATCGTTTTACCCTCAGAACAGTTTTCAACGCGTGTAATCTCAAAAATGATGTTATCTCATACAATGTTCGAGCACGGTAACCATAATTTCGATTTGATTCAGGAATACCTCTAACTGGAGACTAGCAATTATATTGGACAACAAATAGCTCAATCTGTAAAATTCATTATTAATATTAAATTAAAAACTTGTTTATTACAATAATTCGATTTATGTTTTTTTTTTGTTTAATTGAAAGTAATCCTTATTGAAAATTCCGATGCAGTAAGGCGGACCTATAATTTAACAGTTGCGTCATGCTTAACTGTGGTACGAAGTTCTGTTTAAAATATAAATCAGAATACAACATTGTAGCTGCACTAAAGGCTGTACCATAATAAATTATAATATAAATATAAACCAGAAATAGTATTAGAAAGTCAGGATCAGAAAATTTACTGGGATCGAACAATAATAACAGATAAAACTATTCATAACAATAGACCTGACATTACCGTTCAGGACAAAACCAATAAAACAGTTTATCTGATAGCTAAAGCAATACCTAACTCACACAATATTCAAACGACAATATCCGAAAAACTCAGTAAGTATCAAGATCTCGCCATAGAAATTAAAACTCAATGGAAAGCACAAACCGTGCACATTGTCCTCATTGTTCTTTCATCTACTGGTGTAATACCAAAATCTCTCTCACAAAGCCTTAACACCATACAGATCCTACTCACACACTTTACATGCTCCAAAAAGCCACCATCCTTAACACTTGTCGCATCACCCGAAAGTTCCTGACTTCTTCAACACTGTCATCCACCTTCTCTATCTAAAGTTTGCCTTACATACTTGGTCCCAACCCATGTGTAAGGTTTCTTACCCTCTCTTAAACGAGAAGAAACATAAAGAACCAATAAAAATATTAATAATACCATTTATTTCAGGCGACACAGGCCCATAGAAAAATACCTTAACCTAAACATACATATTGTATAAACAAAAACGTGTGTTAATAAAAATGCTTAAGACTATGTTAGTAGCACTGCACTTTGCACTAGATTGTGCTGTCCTGTGGAATTTGTCCGCGGAAGCGACGGAACACCACGTCCTGCGGGCAAAAGTCTTCTTCCATGACGAGGGGCAGATAACAGTTCGGAACACTCACGACGAACGCTCTGAAGTTGACGTTCCGGCGCGATACATAATGGAGAGGTGCACATTCATTGCGCAGACGGACTATTTTACCCAGCGCCCGCGCAACTAAACTGTAATAGTATCATAATTTTTTCGTTATTTTTAAATATACTCCACTGGCCTTTTCATTAAATATGTATGTAGCTAGTGAATTAAAATTTATAGCTTACGAAAACTTGAAACTAATATTCACTATCATTCGGCCGATGCGGTGGTCCACTGGCCAGCAGTTGTACGAGTGAGAAAGAGTGAGAGCGCAAAATTTTGTAAGCTGTGATGAATTAACTTAAATCGAAATGTTGAAATATACAAGTTTTTTTATTTTAATATTAATAATACATTTTACAGATAGAGCTATTTGTTTTCCAGTATAATTGCTAGTCTCCAGTTAGAGTTTGTAGTGACAGCTACTTACCACATACCGCTGAACCTGTTACCTTACCACGTTTTAACATTCCGTAAAGAAACATTGAAGCAATCGTCTTGAAAAAGACGGTTTGTAAGAAACGAGAGAGTAAACACCGATGCGGCACGAGCATCATCACAATGCCGCACACACATGGTTCGCTTCGAAAGAAGCGGTTTTGTAAGCGCAAGCAGAAACACCAGCACACTCCGTATCTTCACTTCATGCTCCGGAACCACACAGATGGACACGAGGATACATGACGCTGACGACACACGCGTCCCGCGGATTGGCAGGCAGTCTTCAGATTCTTCGATGTTCACTTGACGATGGCGCCCGGCAGAATAGATCTGTGCTGGTGCTTCTGCTTGGGCTTACAAAACCGCTTCTTTCGAAGCGAACCATGTGTGTGCGGCATTGTGATGATGCTCGTGCCGCATCGGCGTTTACTTTCTTGTTTCTTACAAACCGTTTTTTTCAAGACGATTGCTTCAATGTTTCTTTACGGAATGTTAAAACGGGTAAGGTAACAGGTTCAGTGGTATGTGGTAAGTAGCTGTCACTACAAGGTATTCCCGAATCAAATCGAAATTATGGTTACCGTGCTCGAACATTGTATGAGATAACATCATTTTTGAGATTACACGCGTTGAAAACTGTTCTGAGGGTAAAACGATATGTAATTCTAATGAGCTAAATACGTCGAAAAATTGGATGTTCACACCGAAATCCTAGCAGTTATAGATAATGAGATATCAGCGTACAAAGTAACGTTTCGACCGCGCGGCCACTTGCTTTTCGTTTTGGTCTGATTTCGTATGTTTAAATAAACTTTTATAGTATTTATTGCTTTCGTAGTGACAAATTAAGACCATTCTTCTTGTAACAGTTTTACTGTATAAGTCTTAAATTTTAAAGAAATAATAAACTTTAAAGAAATGTCAAGTGCACGATTGCGCGGCCATAACTTCCAAGGTGAATATTTCGTAAAATATTGATCTAGAACTTATAATTGTTTTTTCGTAATTTTTTGACAAATTCAATCTTCAATTGACAAAAAGAATTTGATCTCTAACCCAAGTAGTTGCTGAGATCTCCATGGCCACGCAATCCTCCACGTTACGATTGCGCGGCCAACTTAAAACCCTTTTACCTTTTTAATTTTAATTTGACAAATTTTTCGTTTGTTCCCTTCGATTTTGACAAATTCCGACAATTTTTGGCGAAGTTTTTTTCTGTTTGGATAACTTGGTGGAGCAATCGTAACGCACACCCCAAAAGTGATCCCCATATTCAAAATACATTTATTTGTGAAACACATCCGTGTTTGGGTCACAAAAATTCATATATGTACCAAATTTTAATTTAATTGTTTCTTTAGATTTTGAGCAAATTGGCTGTGACAGACCGACAGACAGACAGACACGCGAGTGATCCTATAAGGGTTCAGTTTTTTCATTCAGACGTACGGATCCCTAAAAAATTAAATTACAGGGGCTTCATTGTGTAATTTTTTATATTGTGTAGGTGATTGTGACCTGCAAAATACAGCCCATTTGATATGACTACCTAGCAGTTATACGAGTATCTGCGGCAGGTTGAGCGTGATTATTATATGTAGATAGATATAAAGACATACTCATCTGTACTGCATACTAAACAGAGGAAAAACAAAGGATTAAACATAAATAATTTAAAGTTTAAACACACACACAATTACATATAAATCAAAATACGGAATTCCCATAGTATTCTTTTATTTTTATGACTATTTACATTAGATAGATTTGTAAAAAAATGATTTTGTGATCTTAATGTTTTTAGATCAGAAATTATTGTTGCAATCAAGTACCTACCTTTCTCGTTTTCTTACAATTTTATGAGTTTCTAACATATTTATGATATAGAAAAATAACAATATTAATTTAACTTAACACAGTCCATTTCACGAAACAAACACCTTTATGTATCATTATAACTCCTGAACGGCTACAACTGATCAGGGATATACAAGAGTATAATTAGATTATAAATGTAATAAAATACTAATTATTGTTATAATAACACAGAAATTCCAACTTTTCTAAACCAAGACAAAATTAGTTAACTAGTTTTCTTTTGAAACGTGTAAATTATGTTAAAACAGGTACCTACTTCTTAGCACTATAATGTTACAACATAATATACGACACTTTTTCCTCTGTCTGCTATAACAATTTTCACTTATTCTCCAAGTGCTCTCATCTCAATTATGTAAATGTGTCTACCCTCTTTGTGGCCACATTTCTATGCATTAACACTATCATTCTGTACGCCACCGGCCACGCTTTTACACTTAATTTCATCTGCAACTGCACTCTTTACTTTAACACCACGAAGCTTTTCATATAAAGTAAAAACATTTCTACATTTCCATAAATTATCTCTAATTTTAAAAGTTTCAACTCTAATGTTGCCTACTACATTGTTCGTCTGTACAAACTCTTTTAATTACGAACTTTAATCACATTTATATTCTCTGGTAGTCTAATAATGCGGCAAGAGAGGTTTTTTATCATTTTCAATAGGTACTATCATAATAAGACTAGATTCTAATTTTACAAAACATATTATTATTAAAACAGTTAAATGTCAATACATGCGGCTGGATGCTTAACTTAGAAACACTCTTACATTCGTCATCATTGAACATCACTTCTTCTAACTGTTCTTTGCCTTTTTGACAATGCCTTCTAACGGATTTCAAGGCTTTTGAACGAATGATAGCCCCCCAATGATCTCCTTATAATTTATTTTGTTCTATGCAATCCATTAAGATTATCAGTCATCAAGGGAATATAGTACAAGCAGCGGTACGCTGCTAAAATCATATTCATTCAATCTTCCTTGAGATTTTTACTGTTTGTTTGCTTCTAATTCTTTTTCGCTTTTCTTGTCAAATACTGGTGTCATTTCCTCTGTAAAAAAAGTTGATTATTAATTTATTTAAAGTCACTTGTTTTTATTGTGATTCAAAAGCTTTCACTATTTTGGTCCTAGAAATATTAACAACTAATACTAGAATAACATGATGAAATTACCTGGATCAGCTTTCCTCCTATCTTTGTAGTCGGGACTGTCCCAAGGCTGTCTATCCGAGCTACTCAATATGACGTAAATGAAATTAGAGCCAATGCCTACGGAGGCAAACAGCAGGAAAACTATCCGCCAGCGACCGATGTCCGTCTGAAAACAAAAACAAACATATATAGAAGACTCGTTAGATTACTTTCAATGTACAATTCAAAAATTATTGCTGTAAATAAAACTGGTAACCACGAGTGAATTGATCTACAGTTGATATTGAAATGAATGGATTTTAGGTATCCGTAACTCCAAAAGAAAAAAACAGTGTGTCTGTCTGTCCGTCTGCCAATTTTCTTCAAATCTACTAGACCGATTAAGTTGAAATTTAGTCCACATATGGATTTCTGTGACCCAAACACGTGTAACGTAAATAAATGAATTTTGAATAAAGGGGCCACTCTTCGAGGGCAAATTAGATAATTTAAAAAGTATTGCAAACTGTACCGTGTGACATTTTAAGATAACTTTTTTTTTTATAATTTTAAAATATATATTTTCAAAATTAATTAAGAAAATAGAAGAAAGTTGACCACTTATCTCCAAAACTACTAACCCTAAAATTTTGAATAAAATTCAGAAAATACTTAGTTCTTTCCCTCTAGATTACAAGAAAACCTATACCGCCTTATTACAAAACAAGATTTATATTTGACATGGCTTAAACCATGGAGCCAGTTTTGGTAATAAGAACGTAACAGTGATTGAAATACCGTTCTTTTTACAAAACTGAAAACTTAGTTCGGTACTAAGTTGTCAGTTTTGTGTATATGAACTTTACCATAGTCGGAATAAAGTTCGAAATTCAATAATAGCTCCATGTTTTAAACCCGGGTCTGAAGATAAACCTTGTTTTGTAATAAGGGGGATAAGGTCTAAAAATAACATGTTAGATCTCACAATATTGTGCGTCCAAACTTCCATTTGCAGTTAATATATTAGGGAACCTGTTTTTCAATTATAATGTTAAGTTTGTTCTTAGGATGAATTCATCCCAACTACGGAACCCTTCATTATGCGGGGTATGACACGCACTTGGCCGGTTTTTTACAACTACAATTACTTACCGGATCATTCCGTAGAATAAAACTAGTGATTACTGGCGTTATGATGCTGCCAATACCTCCAGCAAAGTTGGTTAATGATAGTAAAACGCCTGCAAACTGTGGTGATAGATCCAAGTGATTTACCTAAACATAATAATTATGATTAGAAATTGTTATTCCTTGAAAATCTAAAAAAGAGAAAACGGAATTACAGTTCTACATAAATTATTATTATACTGCGATCACTAAAATCATCTGCCAAGGCCAAAGTGAGAGGGCCATATTTCAGCCGAAGCTTTTTATGGTTTTAGGTATTAACTTTAAATAGTTTCCTCACCATAAATCCAGCCGAAGTGAACCCAAACAGGAAAAACACCAAAACTAATATGGCAACAACAATGTTCTTATGATCGGGGCCCAGAAATGCTAGTGATATGATGCCAAGACCTCCTCCGAATAAAGCTGAAAAATAGAGCAAAGTCAAAAGTTACTAATTGAGGTGAAAGAAAATCTTTGGTGTAAGATCAAAACAATGGAATCATCATTTATGAGAAGTCATCATCATCATTTCAGCCGAAAGATGTCCACTGCTGGACATAGGCCTCCCCCAAGCACCGCCACTTCGACCGGTTCTGTGCTTCCTGCATCCAGCGGATACCTGCGGCCTTCACAAGGTTATCGGTCCACCTTGTAGGAGGCCTTCCAACGCTACGTCTTCCGGTACGCGGTCACCACTCCAGAACCTTTCGGCCCCATCGGCCTTCAGTTCTGCGAGCAATGTACACTGTACTGTGGTCTTCAATAGTCTCGGCCATGACAACTTTATCGTCAGCAAACCGAAGGTGAGTGATGTACTCGCCACTGATGTTGTTGCTTAGCCTTTTCCAGTCCAGAACCTTGAAGACATCCTCCAGTGCAGCGGTGAATAGTTTCGGAGAGATAACGTCTCCTAGCCTCAAACCTCACTGCACAAGGATAGGATTCGAGGTATGGTCCTGGAGTCGGAGTGACATAGTGGCAGTTTTGTACAGACACTTCAGCACCTCGATATACCGATAGTCGATCTCTGGAATCGAAGGCTTTCTCGTAGTCCACAAACGCTAAGAAGAGAGAAGTAGTTACGAGAAGTACATTTCCAAAATTATAAGGACTGGTAAAAGCTAACATACCAAATGAGTTGAATATTTTCCTACAAGTCCCTAATTGTAGCCAGCCGCTATTGTATATCTTTTGACTTATCATAGCAGATCCAATAGAACCCACCCACATGCCCACAAAGGGTAACGCAGATAATGTGGCACTCTGAAACAAAACAGACAATTTATAAGACAACTATGTAATATAGTTTGGGAATTATGTCACATCAACTCCCCAAATATAAAAACCTCTACTTATCTATCTACTTATATATATTGCGCGGGATTAGGAAATAAGTTTATTATTATGAGTCTGTACTGATCCATTGCAGAGCAAAGACCTCCTTTCTTTCTTTTCACTAACTAAAAACAAAATACATAAAGAGCTCAATCTGTCTCATAGGTATTTTAACCAGAAACATGATTAATTGTACAATTCGAATGACCTAAAAAGCATCACTGCAAAATCTGGACGACATGGAGTGCAAATAAAATAGAAAGTAATAAAGTTGCTTATTGAAATGCTTACATTTCTCAACGAGATATTCATGCCTCTTTCCAAGTAAGTGGGGAGATCCACGAAGAATAAGATAAAGACGGCGGTGGTACCAACGTGTGATGCCACGATGGCCCATAGAGCTGGAGTACGGAATATTTCCCGCCAAGGTGTTGGTTGGTTACGCTGAAATAGGAAACATTTTATTAGACGTCAAGCAAACAACATTCATTTATACTAGAGAACCATAATCGCAAGAGCTGAAACTCAAGGTAAGAATGGTCTTTGCTCAGCAGTGGGACGATACAGGCTAACAGTAACAATAAATGGAGGACTAGATTTTCGCCTCTAAACTATAATTACTTAAATTTTACATATTTCTTACATTTTCTCAGAATTATTAAGAATATCTTTAGATTGTATTATTTTCTTTGTTAACTTTCTGAAATTACCAAAAAAAAAAATCTTACCGTAGTATTAGTACTGGTATCAAGTCCCATTTCAATATAGGTTTTCTCTTCCTCAGTCATCATGGAGTGTTCTCCAGGGGAGCTGGCAGAGAACCAGTACCACAAGGCTGCGGTCAGGAACATGATGGCAGAGGTCACGTAGAATATCATCTTCCAGCCTAAGGCTGTTTCAGCCAGCAAACCCGATAGAGGCATTGCTATTATTGTGCCTACTTGTGCTCCTGTGGAAAGTGTTTTTTTTATGACTCTGAATAAAGATAAAGCTGAAAGATTATGATTGACGTGCTGATGATAAGATGTGATGCTAATAGGGTTTTGAAGTTTAGTAGTAAAAGGTCCTTCGTCTTGAATGCTGTGAGTTATTTATCTTACCCTTGGTGTTGCTATCCTCAGTATGAGGATAGAGTAGAAGTAGTTGTTGTTAAACATGTTGTATTAGATATCATTATTTAAGTAAATACGTGTTACTGTTACACCCTTTATATATTATTAAGTTATGTTATGAGTACTCTTTGCCAACAAACTGTTTTGCAAACACTGATTATTTTTATACAATGTGTAACTGAATTAATAAACATAATGAAATTAGTTTTATTCAGAAACGTTTACTCAATCGATTTCTGTCAATCAAAACAAACTAAAATTGACGCTACGCTAGACCCTTTTACATGTGCGACTGCGTGCGTGCGTAGATTTGTAATGTGACCACAATTTCTTCCCACAATCAGTACAACTAATTTAATAAATAAACAATGTTTTATACATAATAGTAAAAATTCAGTCTATGTATTATGTGTAAAACATAATATTCTAAATGGGATGTTTGGTGGTGTGCGTTAATTCCGGGACATATTGTATAGTATAATTATGTAATTTTGTGGGAAACAATATACAAACACCCCAATTTCTAGAATTTTGTACTCTTGTCATTCAACGTCAGAGAAACTTGCATCAAAGTTTTAAAACCATAAAGTTGTTAAAAGTGTTGTAAGTATTTAATTTATGAATGAAACATTTTGGAAACTTTGATGAGTTTCATCAAAATTTAGCATTTTGGTTTAATTTTGTTTCTTACCTGAATAAACGATACCAGTATAAGTAGTTCTCTCGCTGGTTGGCAACCACCTGCCGAGGAGCGTGTGACTGGCTGGGAACAGACACGCTTGGGTAAGACCCATCATCACTCGAGTCACGCACACCAACGGCCAGCCACCCTGGAACATTCGCATTTTAAATATTAAGTTAAAGTTTAGTTTAACCCTCGGCAGATAAGCGGGGATATTATAATGTCACTCGGTTCCTTTATCTATCTAACGCTAGGTTTTTTGACAATAACTGTCAGTATAAATAACGATTCGATAATAGATAATAAAAACTGAGTTTGTGCTAGTTTACTGAAAGTCAAGTCATTTATGTAGAATACATAACATCCATCCTAAAATCTAGTTACACAAAATCCCTAGTACCCTTAATTCCAAATAGTTACCAAGTTATGGATACGGTCTGGCAAGTTGCTGTAATTGACTGACGAAGGGATTGGAGAACGTTAATCTAAGTTGTGAGAGATGCATCATCCCAGTGACCCAGTCTGTCAAGACGAGGGATACGGTATGTTAGGAATGTGGAACCAATTGTTATATTAGGACAGTGTCTTATTTAGCTTGATTATTGAGAAGATTAGTAGGTAATCATGGGAATCAAAGACCTCACGCCTTTTTCCCATGGGGGTGGGGATAAAATACCTCTTCAATTTCTTGATTAACTGATCTTACTCATCATCTTATTTTAAATGAATCTGTTGTCTATTTTAAATAGATGCTTTCAATTTGAGTTTCAGAAAATCATTGTTAAAATTTTAATAGGCACTTAAAATAAATATTGATGATCTAGACTAGAGAGAGCATAATATTACTAAACAGAATTTCTTGTGAGATCATAACATTTAAGTACAATGAAATGGTAATGGACATAGTCTATAAAATTTTAATAATCGAACTTACCAAACTAGCTAACGTTGGAAAGAGACCAGTTAAACACCCATTTGCCAGCAAAGCTACCAATAAGATGGGTTTTCCTCCGAATCTCTTCGCGAGTACACCGGCGGGAATTTGCATGCACATGTAGCCCCAGAAGAATGAAGACAGTATTAGACCTTGGATCTTTTTGTCCCATTCGTATACCTAAAAGAAAAGTTTCATAGGATTATTATACTATTTAAATATTATATTTATATTAAAGTAACATATCAGTCTAAACTTTTAAGAGGTGTCATACAATTAGTAGCTCTTCATCCTCAAATGCATGCGGTGTTTACTTCAATACGAATTTCGATATTATTTCGAGTTTATTTCAATACGAATTTCGGAGAAACAAAGGTGGAGACGTAAAAATTACGTCAAAACGGGCGAGTGTGCCAGAAGAGCAGACGAGGCAATCTTTTACAATGGTTTATCAAATGATACAACGAACATTATTCGTGTCAGTGTCTACCAGACCAAAAAAGAAAATCTTTTACGTAAAAATCCATGACGCATACCCGCTAACAACATATTTTTCTTCTCACGACAATTCGCGAGTACAGATTTTTCCACAATTTACTTATGATGTCAAGTTTATGGAAAAATTTAGTACGAAAAGATATAATTAATAATAACAACATAATTCAATGGTAAGATAAGCATCCATAAGTAAAGACAACTGTATCGCGCACTGAATTATTGTTACGTATAATTATTTGTTTAGTCTTATTTAATAACAAAGTTATCTTGGCTCTGTTACATACAAGTCACGAACTGTTTGCACTGTTACGCGATGATAATTATGCCTAAAATAACTTGGTACAAGTCTTTTTATGATTTTTGGCGAAGAATAGGACAGGTCATGCTTTTTATTCGTTTTCTTTTCGCGTGCCATTAAAGACAACAAAGAGATATTAAGAATAAGAGAAAACATCGAGCTGTAAGCATAGCTGTATAATATTAATATAATAAGCTCTTAGCTGTAAAACAAGTTTAAAATCAGGCAGTACCATATACAAACAATCCACATGGACGTTTATTGACAGACAAAATGATAATTGATGATATTAAACTATTTATAATTGTTGATAACTGCATGATTTATATTTACTCGTATAATTCAGCAATTCACGAGTAAGAAAACTAGAAACACGATCTGTGTTCAAAACAAATGCTGCAACAGCCAAATACGACGCTGACGAAGAATACGGAGAAGCTTACCTGGGCAGTGGAACCATTGTGGTGTTTGACGTCAGTCATTGCCAGGATCGCGACGCCCATGCTGCTGCGCGCCAAGAGGAGCGCTACCATGCAGAAAGACATGCAGATCATCTGGACGTGACGGACGCCAAAGCCGTGGTCTGGAAGGAAAATGTTGAATGTACTGTTGTAGTATATGAGTTCAATGGGAAAGGAAATGCGGAAGTTCAAAACAGAGCAGGGAAAATGGAAACATTTTTTTGCAGATAATGATTTAATAATATATAAAACATTAATCATTATTGAAAAGTTATTTGAACTTTATTTACCTACGAAGTAGCTACACGCTTTTTGAGAGATTGGACCATAACAGCAAACAATCGTGAAAGGTTGATAGAATGAAGGAAGGCGCTTGCTCAGCAAGCAACACAACAACAAACAACAAACAACAACAATGACAATGACACCAATAACGAACACAACAACGATAACAATGTTTTAATTAATAACATTTAAAAAATATAAATGAATGGCTTACGGTTCTAATTTAAACAACAAATCCAATAAGTGCTACGGAAGAAAATAGCGAACAAAATTACCAAAATCGTTTTTAATTACTCAGTATTGAGCAATAGTCACGTATTGAACTTCATACTGCTAAATAAGCTTTGCTGACTTCTTAAAATAATTATATTATGCTTGTCTCGGTCGTTTGTGTTTCCAGTTACTCCCATTGTCATAAATTTTTCAAGCACTTCCTGGCATCCGATTGAGCTGAAACTTGGCATACTTATAATATAACTCCGATGACAATGGAAAAATATGGAGCTGTTGTGATGATGGAGCCCGAAGATGGCCATAGGAACTCCTCAACTAAATAAGATAGCGTCATTCCCCCTTATTACAAAACAAGATTTATCATCAGACCCGGAACGAACTCGAACTCGAACTTTACTCCGACTAGGAGTAAAGTTCGAGTTCTAAACAGTTCTTTCAAGTTCCTAAACACAAAACTGACAACCTAGTACCGAACTAAGTTATCAGTTTTGTAAAAAGAACGGTATTTCAATCACAGTTACGTTCTTATTACAAAAACTGGCTCCATGGTTTAAGCCATGTCAAATATAAATCTTGTTTTGTAATAAGGCGGATTGAGTTTAAACTCGTTGGTTTTGTCTTGAAAAGTACTATAGCCCAAGAAGGTGGTCACAAGCACCCCTCTACCAAACAAGATAGCCCTGATGTATTTCGTTTTGACAAGTAGGTACGTTAACACAAGGTGTAGTCCAGGATCTGTTGATAAAGTTGGAAGCTCGCCATAGGAACTCCTCAACTAATCAAGATAGCCTCCTCGTGTTTGAGTTCGTTTGTTTTTTCTTGAAAAAAACTATAGCCAAAGGTGCAGCCCAGGGTCTGATGAAAGAGCCGGAAGGTGGCCATAGGAACTCCTCAATTAAACTAGATAGCTCTGATGTGTTTGGGTTCTTTAATTTATGTCTTAAAAAAACTATAGCCTAAGGTGTAGTTCAGGGTCTAGTAAGTCACAGGAACTCCTCAACTTTACAAGATAGCCCTGTTGTGTTAAAAAAATAAATAATAATAATAAAAAGTTTTATTGATTCATAAACAAGTGTTACAATATTTAGGTATGACACTGGATCCCGCACTAGGATACCCTGTGTCGCAGGATCCAGTCTCTTTCGACAGATTACATGAATTACAAAAGATAGGTTCGGGTTCGGAGCGAGAGTGCATGGGAGGCCGTCACCTCCTGCGAAGCAGTAATGCTTGTGAAGGAGGAAGCGGAACGCGTGAGGGAGAGGCAAGGTTTGCGCCCTCGCGCCCCTAGTCGCCGCAGGAGACGCCCCGGGCGTCGGCAGTTGCAAGCCGATTTCCGGCCACCGTAGGCACGGGCTTGCGGACGGTGAGCGATGGGTAGCTCGCCGTCTGATAAGGACCAGGCCCGGGTCGACGGCGCGTTGTGTTCCACGAGCACCTCAAAGAGATGTCAGCACCAACTGACGGGGTTCTTTAGGACCAATGCCTGCCAGGGTTGCGAGTTTGTCCGAAAGGGATATCGTGGCCCTGGCACACAGGCAAATGAAGGAACACGGGTGGGTTTTAGTCAGTAAAAGTCTGACACGCCCTCCCACTCCGCCCAGAGCGGGAGAAGTTATTTGATAATTTCCCACCCAGAAAAAAAAAAGGGCACTCGGAAATAGTATAGCTTTTTAGCAGTGGATGAATGTTTGCAATCGAATCTACTTCCAGAGATTACCTCTTACAAATAAACCATAAATACTTTTAGATAATATTCGTTAAGATGAGCTTGTACATTTTACAGCTTGCCTAGAAATGTACAAAAATACAGCTAAAGTATTTTCTACATTGTATTACCTACCTTAATTTTTTTACATACTTCACAACAAAAAAAAACCCTACAACTTTCCGAAAGGAGAAGATACAACATGCATAACATAACATTCCCGAAGGGTGGCAGAGGGGTACCTACACCACAATACAAGATAGAATAGTACAAAAACACAATTTTGTTGCTCTTGGTCAATACATAAGAAACATGATTAGTTACTACAAAAAGTATATAACAATCCGTAAACAGAAATACAATGGTTTGTAAGCTCATGATATTCTAATCACGTTTCATAGATTACTTTTGTAACCCTTTTTGTATATTTGCCGTGTTTCCTTTATTTGAAGAGGACGATATGTACCTAATCGTTTTCACTGTTTGCTTCGGTACTTGTAATCGATTCTTTAGGCTTACTCCGTCTGGTTGGTTGGATATGGAAATAATATTTTGTACTGAATTGGGTTCGCAAATATATTATAATAGAAGGCTAATGGAGTCGGAGGTTAATTTTTATTGGTTTCTTTGGAAAACATTAAAGGATTGTTTTATTAAAATAGCAGATTGCACCCTGCGGAGGTTTTTTTTTTTGTTGATTTGTTTTTGATTTGGTCGTCTAGGTTTTATTTTTTGTGATAAAAGTAAATATCTTTTTTTTTATTCAATACTTTCTTTTTATTCTGAAGTTTTGGCTCAATTTATATTTTTTTGCATACTAAATGTACAACTTTTGTGGTAAATATTAATGTAACTGATATTTCACTCAATTTTAAAATCATGTAGTTATAGTCCAATGTACCAACACCCACCATTATTTGTTCATTTAGGTGCATTTCCATTGACAATGAACTAAATGAACAGAGTAGTAAAAAGAAAATAAAAATAACATATTTACGTTTAGTGGTGCCGCCCTCTGAGGCTTTCCTTGCACATTTTTCTTTATTTTCCGCCATTTTTCGTTTATTTTCGGTGTTGACTCCTCACATCACTCCCCGGCCCGGAATGAGAACCCAGGAGTACCGCTAACTTATTAATATCAAAATGCAATTTACCGCCTTCAAAGAAATTCCAACTCTATAACTTACAAGATTGGTTACATTTTTGAATCGTAGTTAACTAGTCCGAGTTTTGACTTCTGACTGACAGGCATTAGATGTTTCTATCAGTAAGTATACAATTATGGTATAAATATTTAACATAGTGATATGGAATATTTTGAGGTGCACCGTGTAATGTTTTGTTTTATGGGTATGCTTGATAAATTGCTTAAGAATTTCGGCAAATTACGTTAGTCGCATAAATTTTTGAGGTTTTCATCAGCGTTATCGGTGATTGAATGTCACCTTGTCGAGACAAAGGCCCTCTGACCTACCATACTCCTTACTCCAACGAGAGGCTTTTAAAATTTGGTTTTATTTGCTACAGGTAAACAAAATTATGTACTTAGTTACCAAAGGTAGGAACTGTCAAGTGCTACAATTGAAAGTATCTCCTACTTACATTTTCAAACACAACTTAGAAAAGGATTTTCTCTCATCGGCAAAGAGTGCCAATTTTTTGCGTCATTGCCTTTAGCATCAAAGAAAAGCCAAGTGAAATCCTTGTAAGTGACCAGGAAAAGAGGGTTCAATGAAATCGGACGTCTGATCAAGGATTCTACTTTGATGGCTTTTGGCTCAAACCTCATTTGTTTCTCTTTCTTCCATTTATAAACACAGACATACACACTTTTGTAGTATTAGTAATAGGTAAGTTATTTTTAGTTAGCAGCACATATCTGCAGATTCTATTTGCTTAAATGTTTGCTCTCTACTACCGTCACAGTAACATGTTTTATCAAGTTTTGCTATAGTGGTGTCGCAGGCGTCTTAAAGAAATTGTATTTTTTGCAATATTTATGAAAATGACACTGTTTAAATCGACTAAGATAAAAAATGTTCACTTAATAACACTGATATTTCATTTTTACCTGCTGAAAACGCTTTAGTAGATAGGAAAAAAGAATAAGTGCTTCACACCTTCCTTCAATAATATTGATAATTTTTTAATTGCACTATTTCTTGAAAAGTCAATTACAAGTCTGCAGCCATCATTTTTGCACTTTTCATAAGTTTTATATATATATCGATAACCACTTTTTTCTAAATACGGTGACATTAATAATTATTATACTTAAAAACAACGAGGTTATTTCGAAACTTTCCCGCTTTGTTTACAAAATGATTCGCTATCATCCTATTTACATAATATTTTGATTGTATTTTATTTTATTATACCTGTCACATGTTCTATGAGAATTAGGTTTGCCTGGTAGTGTGTTTATTGTATTTTAGATTAGAAATTTTGCTCCAACCGCTACTATGAATGGCTATTTGATAAAATCACTGTTTATTCAAACGATACATTCGTGAACGCAGATTATTTAATTTTATTCTCTCATATACATAACTTGACCAGCAGCCAATTATATTTATTTATTTAATACTTTAAGCACAGAAATGTACAGAGGCGGACTTAATGCCATAGGCATTTTCTACCAGTCAACCTTTGGGCGATACAAAGACAAACAGTGGTAGGTGCAATAGTGAGAATTATTGAGGAATATAATAATATTATTTAAATATAAAGATATACATATACCTATTAAAACTATAAATATAATATATAAACCTAATTATATCTATGCACAAATAACTATACATAAATATATTAAAATAATTAAGACAAACAATGGGAAAACTTTACCGTTGTGATGATACTGCCAGCTTCTTGCGAATGTGCTCGCGAACTTTAACTTTAAAGGATAATCGATTATATTATATTAGTTAAAGACAATTATATTATTAAACAAAATTCACACACTCATCTCACAGAACACCAGACATAATCGTCATGACATGATCGTCTTACATTCGTCTCCGAATACATGACAGCCAGGTTTAGGGCCTGCGCCCACTGGTGGCAAGGGATTTTTATTTTTACGCGACAAATTGTAATTTCAATAAAATTTAAAAAGGACGTCGCGGCATGCCTAAGAAAACCGCAGCATTGTCGCCGTCAGTTTGCGCTTGTATGTAGTAATGCCAAGGTTTCGGGCCCTTAAGACGTTTGTCCAATGCAGCCATCACCTGGACGAAAGCGAGATTATTTAAACCGAATGTGACGTCCCGGTGACGGCGATCGTTTGTCCACCGCGGCCGAACTCGGCCGGTGATTCAGTATTTGTTATGAATATGATAGACACAACGAAAACCCGGGCAAACGATGCCGGTGCGACAACATAGTGTGGATAAGATAGAACGTGTTTTTTGTTGCCAGCACATCGGCCCGTCACAATCTCGGGCCAAGTTCTAGCGTTCGCGCCGGACTACTCGAAAATTCGGGGGCTGGGATCTCGGCACTCGGGTGACGGACGTGCGGTGGACGCACGGCTATAGTTAATATATGTATCGCTACTTTGGCGCCATCATCTCGTTTTTGGTGACATTCCGTTGACGGTGGCGGTGGACAAACACCCTTAACGTCCAAGAGAGCGTTGAGCACGGGGAGAGTGCGAGAGACTGGGGACTGGGCTTGGACGACGAGGAGACTCGCAGGCACGGTGAACAATGATATCTATGTCTCCTAATGCGGCTTTACAATAAAAAAACAATCTCAAGCCGTGTTCATATAATTTACTGAATACAGCAAGGTCCACAGGAGAACGATAACTCTTCATTCAAATAAATCATTTTGTGACACCCTCATGACATAAGCTTTTCTAGGAATCATAATATGTGCAATATAAATTATATTCTCTTACAACAAAAGCTTTCTTCATTTGATAGTAGATCAACATCAGAATATTCAAGTAGCTGATTCCAATTTCACAAATTGGAAACTTAGCAATGAAAGCATTCCCTGCAAATACCAAAGTAAGTTATCAAGAGCTGAAGTCAAAGCCCTGATTCAACGAACCTAAGCCATTAGTTTAATGAAAATCGAAATAATGCTGATTTCGTGTATACTATGAATTATTTTTCGTTAGTTGGAGATAAAGATTTTGAGGAGGTATCTATTAAAAATTAGAGTTTTAGGATAAACTATTTGTGATGAATTGCAATAATTACAATGTGCGACGTATGTACACACAGCTTCAGTATGTACTAACCCCTTAAGTTTTAAAATGTTACACAGTTACAACATTGAATTAGTTACTAATAATCTAAAGAATACTTCAAAAACAGTACAACAAAAGCGAGCCCTTATGAAGTGCGACGAAATTTTTATCTACTATCGTCCGAGTCATATAACTTTAGTCTCTGTCTAATCGATAGATGTTATAATTTGAGGGTATCCATTAATTGGGCACGCCACAATTGTGGCAATAAGTCCCCTCTTTGAGGAGTGCCTAGAGAGGCACCACGGCGTCCTCACCTTCCGCCTGACGCAGGTCCTCACCGGACATGGTTGTTTCGGGAGGTTCCTGTTCAGGAAAAAGCGGGAGGAAACGCCCGGGTGTCACTACTAAGTGGATCGCCCGGCGGACACGGTGGAGGTCTGCCCGGCTTGGGCGGAGCACCGCTGTGTTCTCACAGAGGCGATCGGCAGCGGCGTTCTCTCGCGTACGGCCCTGGTTCAGGCCATGGTTCGGAGCGAGAGTGCATGGGAGGCCGTCACCTCCATCTGTGAAGCAGTAATGCTCGCGAAGGAGAAGACGGAACGCGTGAGGGAGAGGCAAGGTTCGCGCCCTCGCGCCACGCGGTAGCTCGCCGTCCGATAAGGTCTAGGCCCGGGTCGACGGCGCGTTGTGTTCCACGCGCGCCTCAAAGAGATGTCAGCACCAAAAGGGTATCCATTAATTTTACTTACTTACGTTTTCTTCATAAAAATAATTCATACCCTCAAGTTACAACTTTTCATGTATACGTTCACTTAAAATGACAAAAAGTACGTACAAAAAAAGTACGATTTACGCATTATTATTTAAAATTATTTCTAATTTTATCCTATTTTATCGTTTGCGTTAATAGTATATCACTTTTTCTAGGGACCCGTTTGTGTCAATTGTCAAAATATGTATACTAAACATTATTAACTTTAAATTATCAAATAAAATTGTAAAATATAAATCTTGTAGTAAAATAAGATTAAAGTTTATTAATTAAACAATAGCAATAATAAATATTATTAATTGATTATTAAAATATTATATTTTTCTTGAAGTTGATACATGACTAAAAAGCACACGCCAGGCTAGATTTGAATCTCCAATTAACCTCCAATCTTGTGCACGGCAAGCGGTGTTGAAACGTCCGGTCTTGTGTAGACTTAATAACTCCGCGTAAATGTTAAACCTATTATTGCTCAATATAGGCAATAATAAAAGTATTAACGTTTTATTGAAAAAAATACAATATTAATATTATAAATACTATTTTAAACTTATTTATTCACTAAGCAATATTATATTAAATATTACTATTTTAATAAATCACAGAGATGACTGTAAAAATTGGGCCGAACTAGCCTGGGGAACTGGCACAATAGAACCCATAATGCAAGACGCAAATATCAATCAACCAGCACTTATAGGTGATATGCTACTAAACAGTGTGTGGGAACCTGCAAGGAAAGCGTTCTTCGACGTTCGCATTGTAAATGCCGACGCTTCCTCTTACAGCAACCTCACCTGGCAAAAAACAGCACAGAGACATAGCCGAGAGCAACACTTAAAATACGACCGAGCAGCTGAAGACGTAAGAGCCTCATTCACCCCGTTAATCATTTCATGCGATGGAGCCATAGGAACTGAATATAACAGTTTTCTAAAAAAAACCGCATCAAAGCTTAATGAGAAATGGGGAAACGATCTCAGTTATAAGAGCAGTTTCAATAAGAGTAAGAGGCACGCGAAAACATGTAAGGGCCTTTAAATGTGAAGATGGAGCAGGAATACTTTAGTGACAGCCTGATTGTTGTAGGACAGAAATACCTACTTGTGTTTTTATTTATGTAATTGTGTGTACAATGTATGTAACTCTGTTTTGTTATTTTATACGAATATACTTTCCTGTTTCATATTATATTAATTATAATAAAATGTTTTTGAAAAATACAAAAACCAACTTGGGCCTATTACGGATTTGAACGCACATGTCTTTTGGGGGGGAAACCACTTAATGGAGCTGTGTGTACAAACAGCGGCCTTAGAACGAACGCGCGACGTAAACTTAGCGTAAATATAAACGATTTTTGAATCTAATATACAACTGTTTCATACCAAATTGGTTTAAATTGCAACAAGCATAATTAGTATCACCGCTAGATATGAGTATGAGTAAGTTTTGTGTGCGAAACGAGTATTTTCAATTTTGAAACGGTTCGAATTTACGTTACGTTTTAATTTACTCCGCGTGTTCTTGCTAAGTCCACACAGTAGTTATATTATTGCCTCGCTTTGCAAACTCTTTGCGTACGAGTTTTACAACTCATGAATTGAGGGCGACATTTTTGCGTTACAACGCAATACTTCTTTCGTACGCCCCATCATCTTATCAAAAAAAGGTGGGTGTTGCATGACATGAGCAAACAATTACTGGAAGGGAAAACTACTAGATGACTTGCTATGTAACCCTCCAATATTAAGGGGACGATAACCGACTTTTAATGATTTTATACTGAAGATCACGTCTAAACGAGTAGTGTTAAACATTTGAAAAAAAGATACAATAAATTAGCATTTTTTCAATAACTTGATATGTGAATATTTTAGATTATATTTATATTACATAGTGAAATTAATTTCTAAAGTCTAACGTGGATAAAAAACTGAGATTGGCGCATAATCTACCAAGCGTATTTTTCTGAAACCTTCACCAATTTAAAGATAATTTCATTATTGATCTTTTAGTATACGCGTTTTATTAAACTACCTTTTGTTTTGAGTATAATAAATTAATAATGCGTCAAATTGGGGACAGTGCTCTTTGATGGGCGAGTCCTATTACTGGCTGAACGTACGACGCGTTGTGTGAACTTAGTACAGAACACGCAAGCTAACCACTCAAGGTCACTGGCATATATTTGCGTCTTAAATAATCAACCGAATTTTATTTAGTTTGAGCACCGAATTGTATTGAGTGATTTGAACCTACTTCTGGAGACTAATCTTTTAGGTAGGTATATGTTACGAGCATCATGTTTATCGATCGATAATTTATACCTAACGAGTCTTTGATAAGCCTGTAGCGGCAAACAGGTACCTACAATGCAAGAAGATGAAAAAATATGAATTAAAAACTCAAATAATGTTATTATTCTTAATTTATTTCAATAATGTTAATAATACCTACTTAAAACTATTTAAAGATCGAATAAAGCTCTTAATAGTAATACATTAATACTTAAATCTATCTAATATGAGTTATAATTGACTACAGATTTCTATCTTCATCTAATTGACTGTCAGAATTATCCTTGGCTGTTTTGAAGGTACAGAGAATTCACATTAACCACACACTTTGACTGTTGAGTAATACTCAACACCCACTAGGAACTATGTTCTAAATCATCACAACTATAGACTTCATATCAATACAGTTCTACTACGATATCTCAATATCTTTTTTATATCTTGCCAACCAGAGGCGGCAATTTTTATAAATAATTGAAGTCAGTCAGCCAGTCAGTCTTTTCTCCTTGGCTCTTCTATAATGTAGTCTTGACGAATCTGTCATTTACTGCACTAATTACTTCAGGAGGTTCATCCGCGACCGCAGGCTTCTCTGGTCTCTTCTTGCCACCTGTTAATAAAACATTGTTTTATATCACTGTCATTGTCAGTTTTTATTTACTCAGATAAAAACCTTAACATAAATAAATAAAACTTGTTTAGATAATTATGTTTTACAATATGGAAATATACTCATGTTTATGAATTTAAAAAAGTCTTATTAAAACTAAGAAAAATTACAGAACACAGTAAAACTTTACAATAAGAACATTATTCTTATTGTAAAGTTTTACTGTGTTCTGCAAATATAGTTAAGGAACATCATTTCAAGTAAAAAAAGGTATGGAAGTAAAACTTACTATTCAATAATAACTTCTGTAGTGTTGAGCAAGGGGCGTCGATCGTGATACAGAGAATAAACGCAAATATAAACGCGAGCGAGAGGTCACTCATGAACCTGTATATCTGTGAACAAATAATAATCAAAATTAATATTAAAATAAAATGACCTAAAGAATAAAATTTTATGACAGGAATCTATGGATCTTGTTCTGGTCCGAGTCAAAAAAAAATAACTTAGAGAATAATACAAAAGAATAGTCCCAAAAAGTGACTATTGAATAATATTGATTTCAGATGAGAATTGGAGACTGAAACAAACGTAAATACTCACATTGTTTCCATCAGTGAAGTAATAAGTCTTCACCCAGGTGCCAGTAGAGATGTAGATGATGGGCAAGTGCACCAAGTATACCGCGTACGAGAGGCGAGCAGGCAGCTTCCAGATTTGTAGGGAGAGGAACCAGTTGATTGGACCTGGGAAAAGAAAGATGATTATGAATTAACATATAACACTTTCATTACAAAGACCGTTACAAATCGAAATTGGAGTTCATGAATTATTCTGTCACGCTTGTTTGTTGATATCCTTAAAAGCACAATACTCGTACAAAGAATAAACTTTACTCTGAGTTAGGAATATCAGCCTCATTTAATGAATTCTCGTAATCCGCCTTTCTCATTAAGAAACATAGGATTAATGGTAGAAATAATTTATTTATAGCCTCAGTGTAATTATTTCTTTGTATTAAGCCTTATTTTCTCATGTAATTTACAACTACGACTTGGATTTTCTTGGAAATGTTAAAGAAAACATGAGTTATTAGTTTGTTCATCATTTCCGGAATATTAAAAACTCCTGGATTATCGGTTTGGTGAGCTTAAAATAATAATTAAAACAAACATATTGAACAGAAAATCAATTGATGTTTTATTGATTTCCTACAACTCATTAGGTAGAGAAAACATTAAAAACTTCTTACCTCCATAGCCATGAACACAGGCGAAGATGAGCCATCCCAAGCCAACAGCCCAAATAGCGCGCATGTAGGCATTGAGGAAGTTGTCGAACGCCTGAGCTGTGTGGCTCGTCTGCATCACGGGGTAGATCGAGAAGATGCAGAACGCCATCATGGCTAACGACAGCAGCCACAGAATGGCCACGTTAATCTGAAATGTTTTGATAATGTTAGTTTTGTTGATAAATAAGTACGGCAGGAAATAAAATAATGTAGGTACTACTCATTTTAATCTCACCTAAAATATTAATTATTATTACTAAAACAGCTAATTAATTGTTATTGTATTTCATGATAACCTCATTTAGTCCCAAGTCACCTTGATTTAATACAATAGCTTATTGAAGAGATAACAAAATAATGCTGAATAAAAGGTTGCCATAAATAAATACGAAACTAACCTTGGATATCTTTATCTTCTTGTCCTTGCACAAATACAGCAAGTACCCGTAGATCATGCCCACAAAGAAGGGAGGTGAGCGGGCCAAAACGTTGAAGTAATAATACTGGACATAATTCTGGAACTGAGCTATGCGTCTGTAAAATAATTATTTAATTACTATCAGTTATCAAACAAGTGATTATAATGAGACAATCAAGGGGAGTAACAGCGAATATAATATTATCATAATCCCAATTAGTGTGTACATAGATTACACGATTTGTTTTCCGTAAAATAATAATGACTATACGGAAAAATATTGATGACTAGGCAGAAATAAGTGAGTCTCAATTGAGACCACAGGTAAGAAATATACTAACGAATTCAAAATCAGATATTTAAAACACTTACGCTGGATTAGCAAGCGCAGCTGAATAGTCATTCAGATAGCTGTACAGTGAAGAAGATAAAAGAGAGAGAAGCACGACCGCGGTGAGGATGCACCAAGCGATCCTCTCGCGTCCGAACATGAACACCAGGACTATGGGACAGATGATGTACAGCTGCATGTCCACTGACAAATACCATGTTTGAGGCAGACACTGAAAATAAAATAAAAGTTAGATTAAGAACATGATTATATTGTCAAAGATACCAAACAAACAATCGATGGATGGATTTTGAGAAAGATGATAATATAATTATGTAGAAAGAGGTTGGCTACGGAGATGACCGCTTTATAGAGATGTAGGGAAGAAGAAAATATACTGCGTTGACCAAAAAATCAATCTGCCCGCCTTTTCCCAAGTATGTTGGGTCGGCTTCCAGTCTAACCGGAGGTAGTCAGAATACTAGTATTTTACATAGAGCCATGGCCTATCTGACCTCCACAACCCAAGGTAACACCGTAACCCTTGATAAGATTGTTAGACTTTTGGGCTTTTGACTACCCGTAACGACTTTCAAATATTTACGAATGACAGCCGGGACCAATGGCTTAACGTGTTTTTCGAGGCATGGAGGGGTCTCGATATGTGATGGATGGTCAACCATCCACGAACCGACCATGGCAAGCGTGCCTTTAATCTACCCGTGCGGCTATCATTTAGCCACGAGGCCCTTAAAATATACTGCATCGAACACAAATTGGATCAGGGCAAGAAGATGATGATATTGACATAGGTAAGTAAATTTAGGCAAAAGTATTGCTACTTACAATTTCAAGAGGGTTCACATAGTTTTGAATATGAAGTAGCGCAGCCCACCAGTATGTCCTGCAGTTCTCCGCAGCATGGGCTTGGTTAAGCCAGTATGGGCCATCAGAGACGTGGTTAAATACGGAAGCCTGGAGCAGGACCAGGGCCGCCAGAAGTGGGAACATCCGAAGTAAGCGGTTTAAGTAGAACAGGTGGATGGTCTTAATGAAACGCACTGAAAAGAACAAGTTAATCAGTATCAGTCTTTGATATCTAATCGTCAGGATATAATAAGCACAGAAATATTTGCAAGAATCCTGATAAGTGTAATATTTGTTTACGAGCAACTTATCAGAATGTCTGTCTGCCATGATCCCCATGTCAGGATGAGTTTGCTATTTAATTTGTAATCAGCCAAATTAATACCACCTGCCTATCTATCTAATAGTTCGTTAATTAGATCAAATCTGACACCTTGAAACTATGATTGATTTCTAATCCTATATCCTATTTGATAACATTGTCCATTAGTAAAGTCATAATGTTTTTTAATGTACTCTTTACTAAGATCACACTAATATTGTATTCAAGCGATTCAAAGGATTCATCAAAAAACAAAAGAAAGCACTTACTTCTTGTGATCTTTCCAATAACGGTGTACACTGCGAGTATACCACTAAGCATGAAAAAAGTATCGACTGTGATCGGGGCCGAATTGATCCACGTGGCTTGGAAACTAGATATCCACTGTAAAATAAAGTAATTAGCTATTAATTTTGGATACGACAACAAGTCAAGTAATTTTAATCGGATTAAAAATGGAATGTACTGATGTATCAGTTATAAAATACACAGAAATCGTCCGTGAATCTTTCAGAAACGAAATAAAAAGGAACCTTAAAGGTTTACTGAAAAGTAACACAGTCACTTACTTCCATAGTATCCAGAACATTGTGGAGGAAGCCAAGCATAGTCATGCAGTAGGTGTGTCCTACTACGACCCACATCATGGAGATGGCTCTGATGCCGTCCACGCACTCAAGAGCTCCAGGTGTAGACTTGAAGGATAGGAACCGACGGGTGTTTGTGTAGATCGAGAAGCTGATGAACAGACTGCTGACACGGGATGCATCTGTGAAGTAAATTGTTACATGAAGAATGGTTCTTTGATATGAAGTGTGAACTCATGAGTTTTTTTTTAATGTTTTGGCAGTCATAAATGATACACAATTATAATTATTATTATTATTGTTTTTTAAACTCCAATAATTACTCAAGATAAGCAATACTGCAAATCAAGTCACGTTGATTTGTATTGAATAACACGGGTACCGTTATCATTTAGAATGTTTTGTAACAACTGCGCAGCACGAACGATTGCAATATCAAATGTAAGTTCTATTGCAAATATTATTTTTAAATCTTAGGGTTTCAGCGTTAATAATTAAGTGTTAATAATTGAGCGTTAGTTATATTTGAGTGTAATTATTACTTAGATGCCAATAAACTCACCTCGCTTAAATAAAAAGGTTTGGATGAGGTCGTAACTCGTGCTTACAATAAGCAGCAGGCCGATGAAGGAGAATATTACACTGAAAGAGAAAACAAATGTAAATACAAAATAAAAAAGAGTAATAAAAAATATACAAAAATAATTAAGACAAGTATGAGGAACTTTAAGAGCACACGTTTAAGAGCAACCCAATTTTATAAAATGAAATAAACTACGAAGCTAAGAGAATAATAAAATGTAGTTACATGGCAACATAGTCAGCAGCGGCAAATGGCTTGTCATCAGGCATTCTGCAGTAGTATTCACTAAAAGTAAAGTTGAGGAAAGAAATCCTGGACTGGATGAAGTCCACTGCTTCTGTTGCTGTGCACACATGAGGGACGCATACTGCAACCACAGCCTGCTGGGAAGCAGCAATAAACAATGGAAAAATCCTGTAAAAAAAAATTACTTTGTAAAAAAGTGTAATTACACGGTCGGATTCTTTCAGCGCGAAAATGTTTTTTTTACGACACACCTACTACAAATACATAAATTTTTTTTTTAGTATATTGCCGTGGTTTAGCTTACATGTGGCAAATCATTTAATTTATTGTTTTGTGTTGCGTAATACAAATTATTTTACATTTTATTGTATAGAATCAAGTTTTGTAACTGAACAGACAGCTGTGCTGCTGGGAACTTGTTGCGCCACTTCTTCGTCCCGGCTAAAGCACTAGGAAGTAGTGAAGGGTGGGCGTTTTTGGGGGACTGTCTCATGTAATTTTGACTTTCGAAAAGTGGTGATTTTCAGCCTAGTTTGAATAAACGACTTTTTAGTTCTTTCTTTACAAAATCTTGTAACTTCCAAAATTGGTCCTTGAATAATGTTGGGCATTATGAAGACCTGTTAAACCACTATATAACATTAGATGCTACTTCAGAATAACCTGCTTTGACTTCCCATTTTCGCAAACACAAAATAAAGCCAATAATCCTTATCAAATGTATAATGATTAAATGAAACACAGTAATGAATGCATTCATTTACCTATGTTTTATTCTAATTTATAATAAATTATAATCCATTTAGACTTTTAATTATAATCTTCATAATCTTATCTTTTTGCCAGGATTTGACTTGCGTTAAGGCTTCTACTTACCGGCGCGAGTTGTCGCGCGACGCGACGCGGCACGAAGGCCCCGCGTGTCGCGGGACGAGCGGTGCCTTTGTGTCGCGTCGCGTCGCGCGACAAGTCGCGCCGGTATGTAGAAGCCTTTAAGGACCCATAGTATACTCGAAAGATGAAAACTTAATAAATCTACCTTCCTCTGTTTTCAAATATAATGATTTTACTTGTTAACTTAATGAAAATTTATCTTCGTAATAAGCATCCATACAGTTGCCAGGTCACGGTACTGACTGGGCATTTCTAATACTCAACTATATTTTTCTGTACTAAGCAGAAATGATAACAAATAGTATATTGTGATACAAGGGTGGTCAGTAGGTTATTGCAAACGAGCTGTCATTAACAAGCCCGAGCCGGGTTTTTAATGACACGAGTTTACAATAACCTACACACCCGCGTATCGCACGACGTTTTTCAATACACTTGTGCGAAATAGTAAATAACAAATCAAAGAATTAATTATTTTTAGAAAATGGCGCGTTTTTGCAACTGGACATTTTTTTTTACAACGAAAACAGCTATAAAATACTTTTGAGAATTAAATGCTAAGACGTACGGACCTCATTCGTTTTCCTCGTATAAAATCTATCCCATTTTATGCTATGTATGAAAACTCCTTGCTACTAAACTTTTTAAATTGACTTATAAATTTAAAACTCAACTGCAAAACTAATGTTAGAGCTCGTAAACAAAAGTCACGACCGCGTAACAGAAAGATGCATATGCAAAAGATTTAATTTTCGAATCATAATTATACACAGTATTTGAATGAACCATACCTTGATTCGATTGGCTCTCCCATTCCAGTAATTCCGAAAACGTAAGTCTGCAGGCTACTAAATCTTTCCATGGTCTTGACCGCTTCATTGTCGAACTGATAATTCGGCACCTGGGTCCATTCAACAACTGTCTCTGTAGTGTCCGCAGTCGGCGCCTCAGTCGGGAAAGTCGGAAACTCTGACGGGAAAGTCGGCAGAGTCGATGGCCAAGTCCAGTCTGGTGGAAATGTTGGAATCCCATCTATTTCAATTGGGTTCTGGTTCAAAGGGACCCTGATCGTGCAGTATTTGCCCTGGAACTGCATGTTGTCTGCAACTGTGTTGATCTTGAGGCATTGGTGATAGTCACCTAGGTCATTCCAGTTTCCAGTGAGGATACCACTCGGAGGCTTGCCACTGGCATCGATGACTGAAACAATATTTTAGTCGTTAATAAAATCATTATGCTGATCACCTGGTGTATTAAGTCTACCCACATTTTGCCACGTCCCATGTAATGGGGGCGAGCCTATTCCCATCACATACACAAATCCTGGTTCCGGGGGAGGTACTGGGAAGTTCGTGGGCAAACCTAGTAACACTTTTCCTAATCTAAGAATCAAACTCAGAACCACCTTCTAAGCAGTCGCAAAATTGAAGATTGAGTAGCAATGTAGGTACGTCGGTAAAAGAGACTTTTGAGGTTTCCAGGCTATTCATCCAATCCAAAGCCTCAAAACCAAAACTATAACCACCACTACGTAACAGAACCTTGATGTTTCGGGAAGTTAAATGTTGTGCGTTCCTGATCTAACTACCAAACTAAATTCAAGTAAAGTTAGGCCATTAACGCGACCATCAGCACTTCGCACATGATTGAGAGTACTATGTTACTGTACAACTAAGTAAGTTCAGTAATGTGATTAAGTACCAACAGTTAGTAAAGTGGGCTTTATATTATTATTACTAAGTTTATTAAGTAATTTGTAAGTACTTCAAACAATGGGATAAGTACTGCAAAAAATAGTTGTTTTAATTAATCAACATTACCAAGCAGGTTTTATTTGTACTTTTATTAACATTGTTCTGCTAATAATGATTTGTAAAATAACCTTTTGAACATTTTATTGTATGTTGTTGTGTTTTTATATTGATATCGTTTATTGAAATTTTTGTCTGTGGTGCTATGTTAAGTTTGGTCATTTTTTCAGTTATCAATTACTTACATCCGGGTCGATACACTATCGTGAAAAAAAAACATGTTGGCATTTTCCATATTATCTTTTAATCACACAAATCACCGCACAAAGGTTAAAAAATCATGATTTCCAAAATTTCAACAACTTACGATAATGTCTGCAGATCTTAATCATCGAACTAGATCTTTAAAACAAATGAGTCACTTACGTTAATCGTTGATAAGTACAATTAAACAAAAAAAAAACACATTCAACTAATTTTGGCATACAGTTGACTTTAACGTACTTTTTCATACTCGTTTTAAAAATGTGTTGATGCCCTGGGAATTGCAAAACGTTAGGAAATATAAATATATGATTAGATTGACCATAACGAATTACCTGTTAAAATATTTGTGAGGTGGATTTGTCTATTTCGAGACAATAGTAGAATCCTCTATTGAGATTTAAAAAAAAAACCCTCTGAAATTCTGAAGACTAGTTTTTAATCCGTAAAAAAATGGAAAGTAATAACTTTGTATGTGAACGAAATCATGAGTTGATTGCAATATCTTATCGAAGGAAACAAATACCTAACAAGATACTTTACAACTAATACTGCATTTATTTATGATGAATTATTATGAGACACCTGTTTTATGAGTTTTTTTTTCGTGTTATTATCACTTTTTTCAAAATAAGCTTTTATAATCACCCGATTCTGTTGTTTTTTTCATTATTTAAACACATTGAAACGTAGATAAACAATATTGTCGGATTAATAGTATCACTATGATGCATAATTAATTTGTATTCGCAACAAATCTTAGTTCTGTAAATTAGCATTTTATGCAAGGATCGAAATTGTTTTTTGATTATAATTTCTAGTGCTTCATCTTCCTTTAATTAGTGAAATTCAAAATAACCTAAGTATCAAAAAACAGTGATTGTTGATGGCGTACAAAATAATCTAACTGGACCATTAAAACTAATTATTTTAATCTATAATAATTAATTTTAATTCTTTGCTAGGGCAAAGAATTAAAACTCATTATTAAAGATTATTTCTGAAGATATCTCTGTATAGGTACAGATATATCTTCAGGATACATTTTAGGAATTACGATATACGTACTTACAGATATACGTACTTACAGGTATTTGAGATATGACGTAGCTATTATTTCCACACCTGCATTTTATAATGACATAGCAATAATGTATGTAGTAAGTAATTCTAAAGCCACTATTCTAACTTTGATCAACATTAAAAGAGCGATTATGGCTATCGTAGGGTACATCTGCAGACTTAGAAACGTAATATCGATTTTTATTTTAGCAGATTGTTAACTGGAACCATGTAATAAAAAAACCTTTAACGATTAATAAACGACCGACTTTTCACTTTTTAGTGGATCAGTGTGTAGTTTATATAAGTTACAGTAGCCTAATGTCAATTGCTCATGACCATTTACAAAAAAAATCTTTTCCCGAAGCAGGGAGGTTCATTGTTGAGGCGTCGAGCTGGTGGTGAAGTCAACATCAGCTACACTTCACTTAAATTGTTTAGCAACCGTAATCAAGTACCTAATCGAATCGCAAACCGTGAAATACTTATAATTAAGTACTTCCGGTGGCCATCTGTCGTCTTCATCATCAGTTCCACTTCACCAAATGGGCTTTTCGAGAGCAAATGCACGAGTTACTATAATAAAATACCCAAATCGCTATAGGTGTGCCTATAAAATTTGGAGATTTCTCTCGATTTACATGGGATCCCCTCATCAGATTCTTACTTGGTGACCATAAAACCACCTCGAGAGTATATTTATATATATACCCTTTCAGAAAAATAAAATTATGGGTTTTTATAGCGATGAAAGAATTAATGTTGTGTAACACAACATTAATTAATTCATTAATTAGTTTATTTATTTTCTCCCACAATGGTTTTGTAGCACTTAACAGTTTTGACAGTTTTGAACTATAAAAATTAATTAATTAATATTAAACTAAGAAACATTAGTTCTTTCTTCGCCATAAAATCTACACAGCTGAAGTGGATATTTATGATGTGGCCATTATTTCCACAGATTGGTCCGTGACTAAAACTGTTCGCAAGCTGTGGGATTAACTTAATTTAAATTAAAATCTATTACATTTTGTTATTATCATCATCTGCCCGCCTTTTTCCATCTGTGTTAGGTTCAGCTTCCAGTCTAAGCGGATGCAGCTGAATACCAGTATTTGACATGGAGCGACTGCCTATCTCACCTCCACAACCCAGTTACTGGGTAACACGATACCCCTTGGTAAGACAGATTGTCAAACTTTCGGGCTTCTAACGACCGTAGCAACTGTCAAGATTCTACAAATGGCAACGGAAACCAACAGCTTAACGTCCTTTCCACGCTATTTACAGATACTCATCCACGGACCAGCCACGGCAAGCGTAGATTAAGCTGATCGATCGACCCGTGCGGCTAATATTCCTTTATAATTTTGTTATAATTATCATAATTAATCAATTTCCAATTCCCATTATGAGCAAAATAATTATTTTGTTCTTGCAGAAAGCCTCCTCAAATTATTTTATAGAACTTACTGCCGAGAAAAAGCCTTTAGGTATTTAGAATATAAATAATCCTCCACACAACAATAAAACATTAATAGACTAGCTTTTTATGTTCCAGTCGCTTATAGCATTACTGCCCCGGCCCCGCTCGTATAGTATTACTGGCGCCCCGGCGCTGCTCGCGACGGTTTCCACGACTTGACAAAACATCTAGATATCTTTATTAGAAGTAAGTAATATATGTAAGTTATTATTTTATTAACTTTTTTGTACACGTAAACTTTCCTGAATATGTTTTTAAACTGATGGTGGATACCGCATTAAAATCGTGATTTAGAAGAACAACTCGGTCACAAAGACAGACGCGAGAACACCCCTGATGGTTCGTGATGATCAAACCGAAGGTCGAAGCGAGCTTAACCCGGAATCCTCAACTACAGAGTAACTGTCCATCTAACCTAGTGCCGAAACACAAAACCCTATTAATTAACATTGTTGTTATGGCGACAGACTTAAATAAGATGGTGGTAGCTAGCCAGCCAGACTTAGAACAAGCCCTACCACTAACCAAACCAAACAGAAAATTTGTCGCCCGCTGGGAACCAAACCCAGGACCTCTGGATCTGAGACAGGTGGTCTTAGCCCTAAACCACAGAGGCAGAACATAAAAACATTAAAAATAAACTCACATTGGTTCCTCAAGTTATCGTTCACCAAAAACGTAAGCTGAGCTTGACACTGTTCCGTGTCGAGCACATTCTCGTACAAATCCTGATCAAACGCACTTCTACTGTCCACAGTATGGCCTTCTTTCAGCCTACCATGACCATACACTCCGTTCAAAACAATTCCAATAAAAAAATAATATATTTGAGCACCCATCGCGACTGCTTCTCCTCGATTATCTACGGCTAATGTGGGTGCAATGCTTTACGAATACATTTATATTAAAATCGATAATATTTTAAAGATTACTGGACGATAGATAAGCCAGTAATCTTGCTAATTTATCGTATATTTTTGTGTTAATAACTATTTTAAATTAGTGTGTCTAGTGCCGGATAATATTTGCCACTGTTATCAATTTATGATGAATTCATGGTTTGTTAATTGTTCCTATTTACCATTTGACAAAGATTTTACAAATGAAGGACAAACACCTAGATTTTCCTACAAAAGATATTAAATCCAAACGAACTAAAAGCTTAAACCCCAATAAAAAAATATCTTCAAGCACCTGAACTGAATAATTACACCTAAAACTGCAATCTTCTTCCAATCTGCTTCAATTGCAGTTTTAGGTATATGGAGGTTACATACAAATCCGTCAATCTAACACTGATTACAAAAAATCCATAACTGAAAATGGGTGTCAAGAAAAGGAAATAGTAAATGAACTGCACGACCTGACATTCAACGAAAGCTTATTACTGCGCCCGTTCAGGCAAAAGGAATTAAATTGAAAAGAAATTTACCAGCTGCTCGTTATGTCACAAAGTTAATCACATAAATATTCGATTAAATCAGACTCAGACACCTGCCTGGTTTAAAAAATATAATTACCGCTTTTGGTGATAATGCGCAAATGCCTGACTATTTTTTTATTCACCGAGGTCACTAGCCGCCTAAAAATCGAACAACGAGACATTGTTACTTTTCATTGTTACTTGGTTATTGTTCATGTTCAACTAACCAAGTAGCACAAGCATTTCCATCTGTTTTGACCAAGTGAATAGTTATTCACTTGGTGATAACAGATGGAAATGCATAAATTATGGAATTCCGAAGTTCGTTTGCTTCTGGTTATAGTGAAAGCAGACTACAACATAACTGTAAAAAAAACTGGCCAAGTGCGAGTCGGACTCGCGCACGAAGGGTTCCGTACCATTATCTATAAAAATGGCAAAAAAATCACGTATGGGAGCCCCCCTTAAATATTTGTTTTATTTTAATTGAATTATTTATTTTAAAGTGAATATGCAACTAAATATTCTGTGAATATTTCAAGCGTCTACCTGTTGCTATTATCAATATAGAGCAAAAACGAGCAAAAAAATAACGTTTGTTGTATGGTATTTGTGCCGTTGTTTTTTTAGTATTTGTTTGTTGTTATAGCGGCTACAGAAATGACAGACAGACGGCGGAGCCTTAGTAATAGGGTTCCCGTTTTACCCTTTTGGTACGGAACCCTAAAAACTAGAATACGAGAAAGACCTGAAAATTCAGAAGCACTGAAAAACTTTGCTCTGAAATTATAGTAGTTGTATTAATTTGTCGAAATGTTTTTAGTAGTTTAGGCTGTAAACGAGGTAACGAACTTAGTGACAACATTATGTTCATAGTTAGACAGATTTGTCGGATAACCTATTCTCACTGCCGGTAAAAACACATCGGGTAAAAAGATTGAAGTAGGTAGCTGAAGAACCAGGGGTCTACTCCGAAGATAAATCCAAAGTATCGACCGTTTCCTTACTACGGCTAACTATGGCTGATAAATGCGAAAAAAAAATGACAATCAAAGAGATGAGTCAAAATCAAAAATGGGACTTGAAGTCGGGTAAGGATTTAAATTCAAATAAGGAATCTTTGGAAGTCAAGAAACAGCCGAACATTCGGCCGAAACTTCGAATTATCGCTTCAGAATAGACCCCCTGAATACAAATGCAATCTGTTTCGGTAGCCTAAATAAATTCCAGGTTTTCAGGATTAAAACCAACAAACAAGGTGTGTTTGTTCAAAAGTCCTTTTTTCCTCGTTCAGTAAAACAAAAGTTATTGCAGTGGCAGTTGGCAGTTTTTTACAATTTATTCCTGCTGGTCCACTGGTTAAAATTTTCAAATTTTATTCTATAATAATTACTTTGTTATTTGGGATAAAATACTTTATTAGAACCAATAGTGGTGCATTTTATAAATGCTATGCTATTCTAGCGTTCGATTATGATCCTAACTCATGTACGTTGTAAACGCTAATTTGGCGTTAAATGTAAATTGAATAATTGAGGATGTCGCCAACGCAGAATAATCAAAATACTTGAATCTATTCATCAGAGCAACCACTATGCGTTTCCCAATACAGGACTATGGCCACCTCTCATACAAAGAATGACAAAAGAATATTCAATGCTTGTTTACGATTTCAGACGGTATTGTTAGGTTTATCTCAACACTATGTCAATGATGTCCTAAGTTAACTTTTCATTGGATATTGAAGCCTGTCCAACATTGCTCAGGTATTGATCCGAGCAATATTGGGCAGGCTTTCCTTTTTCTCAGCTTGTACCAAGTAAAGAAGGTAATTGTAATCGGCATTATTATAAGATAATATCTTTTAAGAATTCATATATATATTATTATAATATAAATTCATTTCATATTATGAATTCTTAAAAGATGTACATGAGCTACATACGGTATGCCCTTATCACATTTCGGCCAGTGTAAAACAAATAGAAAGGTGCTCTAAACAACATCGATGATGGTGACGAATTAACTAAGAAATTCGACTTCTTTTTAAATTACCTCTGAATCATCGTCAGCTTAAGAGTTATCAGTGCGATTAGATACCAAGTCCTTACACCAAGATTGATAACGGCTTGAATCAAATTTATTGTTTTATTTATTTTTAGAATTGCAGTAGCCAATTCTAAGTTTTTTAAGTTTAGTTATTGTTTGTTGTAAGTAATATTATGTAATATTAATAATTTAATAATTATGTAATATGAATCAACGTTTTTTCCTCCTTTTCAAAGTATTTTTTAAGGCATAATGGAGAATTTGACTGCCTGGGAAAAAAGAGAATAGCAGGACAAATATATGTTCTTAGGCTAAGGATGACATCAAAGTTAATCCTTTGTTTAGGTATTTATTTAAATATATATTTTTTTTTATTTAGCATGGGTTTGCGCTTGACCTTATATTTTGTTCTCTGCATGAAAGTTAACCGAACATACATTTTTCCTGTCCTCCAAATAAAACAGTGAATATTTAGATAGCATCCAACATAATTGCTGAAAATATTAGTATGTAAGGAAAAATCTACATCTTTTAAATGAGATAGGTGATATACATCATTTTAATACTAGAAATAAAGATAAAGTAGGTCAACAATTTTCAGATTATCTCATACCTACATTATAGAAGGTACTGTGTTAAATGTTACAACAAAATACCTTGTGATAGATTGCAATTAAATGAAAGATTAAAACGCATATTAATATTACACTTTGTAAACAATCATAACAAATTAGAGGATTATATCCAGGTTAAGAATGCTTGGACATGTGCTAGTCCAGCTCCATAGGACAATTTAGAGCCTAGACAAAATCAAACTGGTTGCTAATGCATAATTTATTATTTGTATGAGTTTTATTTAATATTCTGTGATTACCCCACTCACATACAGACATTTTTTTTTTATTAGGAAAACATATATTACACTGTTACGATGTTTGTAAATATGTGAGCACCATGGATTATCTCATAATTAAATTATCTGTCATTGCTTAATTTTTTTTTACCTTTTGTGGTATAGTAATTTTATTCTAGATGCATCGTTTTTATATCTTAAACAAAATATTGCAAAACTTAAAAAAAAGTAACGGTGGAATTTCTTGCCCGTTTTTTTACATACGAAACTATCTTTTGGAAGGGGCAACTAGAATCAATTCTATTTTATTGTAAATTTTGAAGTTCAAAAGTGCCTCATATGTGCCTATTTGAAATAAATAATTTGACTTTGACTTTGAATTACATTATCAGGTGACGGTTTTTTCTTCCCGATAAAAAACACTCATCAACACAACCTGCCGAAATCGATTTATTGTCGATAACATTGTGTTTTCCCTATTAATTCCACAAAATATATATACAAATTGATGATCGTAAATTCGGAGAAAAATGTACCATTATCAACAATATTTTCTTATTTTATTTATATGTACTATTTGTAAATATTAGGTTGATTAAACACACTCATTGATAAGTAAATCACTGTTTAAGGGAACTTATCTCCAGATAGCGTACGATCAATTAATCTAATCAGGTAAAAATTCTAATAAATGATATTCTCAGCGCTATTTTCAAAGCCCAAATTCGGACTTGGGCGTAGTAGTGGTTAAGTACCTACTTACAATAATAGTCGAAAAATTATTATGTCGTAGTTAATTATTCACTAATTAATACCTATGAGCATTGATCACTACGCTTGCTCAAGGCGGATTAGCGATTTCTGACTTATGTACATGCCTTCTGTGTATGAGAAGACTGGTACAAAATAGACTGGTATGGGTATTAAGTATTAACTTGACAGCGCAGCAAGTGGCGCCGCCCTGTTTTATTACGAAGACACTGGAATCACCGAAAAGGTCGGATAAGAGTGACACTGGCTGCTGACAGTCACTCTAGCAGAGCGTCGCATCCATGGTTGCGTGGCGTCTGTCTTTTGATCAGGAGTATATGTGTTCTGTGCTTCTGAACGACGACCACGACCAACCACAATCCTGCTGATATCGAAGCTGCTGAACCACTGATACGATGCTCACTTCTGATAAAGGCTATCCTGTGCCGTTAAACTCATTCAGGGACACTAAACGCCCCCAGACGTAATAACAATAAAACTTATAATTGTGTCTCGTTTAGAATCTTTCAACCCTTCAACCGATTAATACTTGATGTACTTATCTTGTATATTTTTTAATTATTACAGTTTAAATCATGTTTATATTTTTATGAAAGTTCAGGAGTTTCTCAAATAATTAAAAGGAATTGATGTAGGTACCTACCTACTGACGATACTCGTATTACTCAAATTATTGTGCCCCGAATTTGGCGTTGCTTTTTTTGTTATTTCAAGAACTCAACCTGAACTTTGGTTAAGACTGAAACTAAAGTTCTCGCACACAGCTGAAAGTCCTGGGTTCAAACCCCAGCACCTCCAAACCTTTTTTTTTCTATTTATACTATACTAGCTTCTGCCCGCGACTTCATTCGCGTGGTAGTACTAAGATATCACATTATACTAAAAAAACAGCCACATTTTTATAGAAAATGACCTCGTTGGTCTAGTATTTTCGTTTTATTTATTATTCTTTAACGCTTTAACTATTATAAGTAATTGAATGACTATGATTTTGCGAGTTGAAATTAGATTGCTATGTCAATTAGAAATGAACAAAACTTCTTAACGGGTTTGCGAATGTAAAACACCATAAAATATGGCAGCTGCCACACTAGTTCACTGCATAACTGAACTTAGCCAATCTCTCCTGTGGAGGTAATATATTTCCTAACAAAAATAAACACAAGCTAACTAACAAGCTAACGCTAACTTCAAGCGCTCAAGCTAACTTTGTCTGATTACATCTAACCTAGTTGGTTCCAAGAAGGGTTTTGTTCCTTTATACTGACGCAGCTAAGCCACAGTCTCATGTGGTCACATGAGTACATAACAAGCTTAAAGCACCAACAGACGAATTGTCAACTTGCTATGTACTGGCTTAGTTCCAGAACTTGACGCGCAGGTGCTTACCTCGATTATTTCTCTGTTGGTCATAGCAGACTGCTGTAAATTAATTAACCGTTCTGTTCTTCCCAGTAAGGTGGTAGGTTTTAACTCTTGATCAACAGCGGTTATCAAATACGTGATGAAGGAATTAACGGGGAATGCAAACTATTACATAGGAAATTAATTGAGCATTTAATTTAAATACCAACCAATGGAATACCATTTCCAGTCCAGCGATGGATAGGTACAGAATGCAGGACTGGATATATCTTCCCTAATACGTGGTTATTTTTTTTAATTTTTATGGTTCCGTACCTCAAAATGAATAAACGAAACCCGTATTGGATCACTTCATTGTTGGATATTTCAGCAGAAATAAAACAGTTCATAGAGATTATGAGGGGTTTATTAGTGAAACGAAATAAACACAATCGTACAAACATGAACCAAAGACTGATGGGACGTTTGTCAAAATTAAAGACAGATGTCCTGTCACAACACACACTGTATGTTGTGTTTAGAAACTTGAATATAATTCTTACACGTCTGTCTGTCAAGACTCCTTTTCTCAGGAACGCGTAGACATATATCATACGTATTATTTTATCATGATTAGATAATAATATTGATACCCATCGCGTCTGCGGAGTTTAAAATAATCCTGTATAAAAAACATTTTACAAAAAAAAAAAAAAAATAACCGATTACCAAAAATAACACTACAAAGTGAAAAATAACTTTAATTTCGGAAGTCGGTGTCTTTGGATCTGTATTTGAGTTTTTTGCCACCGACTTCCGAAATTAAAGTTATTTTTCACTTTGTAGTGTTATTTTTGGTAGTCGGTTATTATTTTTTTGTAAAAAGTTTTTTATTTTTCACTTTTTAGTGGGTCAGTTCTGAATTAATCAAACTTACAATAGCCTAATGTTAACTGCTCATCACCTTTTACAAAATTTTGCTTTTCCCGATGCTGGGACGTTGATTGTTGAGGTGTTCCTTTAAAAAATACCCAAATCGCTATAGGTTTGCATATGAAATTTGAGTGTTTCCCTCGATTTTCATGGGATCCCCTCATCAGATTCTAATTTGGTGGCAATGGGACCACCTCGGGAGTATACCCTTTCAACCAAAAAAAGAATTATCAAAATCGGTTCATAATTGACGGAGCAATCGCTTAACAAACATAAAAAAAACATACAGCCGAATTGAGAACCTCCTCCTTTTTGGAAGTCGGTTAAAAAAGAAAGGAAATGGTAATACTATAATAAAATTCTAATCGAATCAGCGCAACCACTGTATAAAGTGTTAACATTGCTCCAATATCGATTCAATTTCACTGGATTCTAGCGCAGGATTGAAATTCTGGAATAATTTAACAGGTATGTTCAGATCTAGAATAAAAATTAATTATATGCAATGCGTTGGGGTTTTGTAAGTTTAACTTACTTCCACGTTCCACTTTTTATCAGTAGGTACATAAATGAAAGTGCCTAAGTATTGATAATACTCGTGCTAGAACCCTTTCATAACTTTTCAATAATGGCTTATGATATAGAACAGAACAGCCTTGATAATTAGATGCCTGCAGTTATTTCACTGAAAGTCAAAGGCCTCATCATAACATAAATGACCCATGGCGCAATGGCCATTGACCATTACGCCTAACAACTACGTGGTGGAGATCTCACTGAAAAAAAGTGTTTGCTTTAACAAAAATCTTGTTTAATGTGATCACGCATCATGACTCCATACGAGCCTAACAAGATCTTGACTTCTGAAGCTAGGAGAACTTTGTTAAATTATCATAGTTCCGTATACTAAGTAATTAATTAGTTTAACTACGGGCAGTTATTTAATTTAACTCAAATGTTTGATCAGTTTAAGAATGATTTAATGCTAACAAGTTGCTTGTTACCATCAACTCAAATTATTATTTGATTTAAAAAAGTGAAGAAGTAAAATCAAACAAAACATGTATGATGTAACAAAGACCAGTGATTATCCTGTAGGTACATGTCACATTGTTGATATAAATAAAATGAATTTGTTCTGGCAAATATGCTATCTTGTTTATAGTAAATAAATAAATAATGACTCCAAACATTTTAATGCCAACTAAGAGAAAATGTATCTTAGTTAGCTCGCATTTTTTTCAGTGTTCTTACCGGGTTTCTTGACCAATTCTTTTTGACAGACTTAAGACGACGGGGATGTAGGTAATAACGTTTCCTTGACTTTTTTCTTAAACTAACTTAACTGATTCTTAAATCTGCACGATATCTCAACAAAACAATACAAAAATCCTTCTAAGTACCTAACACACATTCACATCCGTACCACAAATCACTCTGCGGGATTAGTTTTCCTTGTCCGAAGTTCCGAACCCCGGATATTCAAAAGCGATATTTGTCCCAGGAAACGGTTCTTTTTTCCCATTTCTGGCATCCCACACTGTTTGTCCATTTGCTGGAAGAAAAATAAACAAGGGAAAATGAAAAAAGCAAACAGTCAGGACAAACGCCCGCGAAATTACATTTAGAAACGCTTCGGGGAACTATAACGTAATAAAGTATTAAAAATGTATGTGAGTTTAGAAGTGAATGTTTGCTGTTCCATAGTCGTTGCAGATATATTGTAAGACTCGTACAGACTAGTGCGATATCGCGGGCGCGACACGCAGCGACAAAGACATTGTGGTACTAGTGTCGCGTAGCACCCGCGATATCGCGCCAGTGTGCACGAGCCTTTAAGTGCTGCTGAATAAAAATTCCATTATTTTAATAAAAACGTATGTCAGTGAATGTTTTTTTTTATTAAAGCTTTAACAAACTATCAAAGTTGGTGTTTTTACTTTGAATTTTGTGGAATTTTATAAAAGGCCAATTTTAACTTTTCATACCAAAAATTTGGGCGACAGTCTTGCATTTTATTATTTAAAATATTATATAAAAGTTTATAAAAGCGTGTGTAAAGGTACGAAATGGCACTTAAGTTTGTTCACCAACTTAAAAGATAGCGAACATTCTCATGTTGCCATTAAACCTGATGAGCCGTGAGGTAACGTTTACAAACAAATTCTTTATACAAAGGACTGGCATGGCCGGTATTTAGCGAGAGCGTAAAGTTATGCTGACCGCTTAATAAAAATGACTTAGTTGTTTTGTGAACAGGATAAGTGTTAAGAAGAGATTTTAGCGCGCAACGAATATTTACATTAAAAAAAAAACTTTTCTCAAACTACTCCTAAAAACTGTAACTATTAAAATCTGGGAGTATACACATACACACATAAACTCATGCCTTCTTCCCATGGGGGTAGGCAGAAACTATAGAACGCCATCTGCTACGCTCCTTACCAGATGTATGAACGTAGGCGAAGCTTAAGGAATATGTAGGGAGTATACATGTTGGCAACATTGCGCTTGGAGCGCCATCTGACGGATGACGACACCAACGAAGACAGTTTCATGTTGCTGAGGTCCCTTTTTTTTTTGGTTGGGAAATCATCAAATATCTTCTCCCGCTCTGGGCGGAGTGGGGGGGAGTGTCAAACTTTTACTGACTAAAACCCAACGTGTTCCTTCAAATGCCTGTGTGCCAGGGCAACGATATCCCTTTCGGACAGATTCGTAACCCTGGCAGGCATTGGCCCTTTCGGACCCCGTCCATTGGTGCTGACGTCTCTGAGGCGCGCGTGGAACACAACCCGGTCCTTATCGGCCGGCGAGCTACCCATCGCTCACCGTCTGCAAGCCCGCGCCTACGGTGGCCGGGAATCGGTCTGCGATTCCCGACGCCCGGGGCATCTCCTGCGGCGACTAAGGGCGGAAGGGCGGGAACCCTGCCTCACCCTCACGCGTTCCGCCTCCTCCTTCGCGAGCATTACTGTTTCGCAGAAGGAGGTGACGGCCTCCCATGCACTCTCGCTCCGAACCATGGCCTGAACCAGGGCCGGACGCGCCATATCGCCGCCGCCGATCGCCTCCGTGAGGACACGGCGGTGCTCCGCCCAAGCAAGGCAGACCTCCACCGTATGCTCCACCGTGTCCTCCGGGCGATCCACACAGTGGTGACACCCGGGCGTTTCCTCCCGCTTTATCCTGAACAGGAACCTCCCGAAACAACCGTGTCCGGTGAGGACCTGCGTCAGGTGGAAGGTGAGGACGTGGCGCCTCTCTAGCCACTCCTCAAAGAGGGGACTTATCTCCGCAATTGTGGCGTGCCCAGCACTGGGTTGCGACAATCGCACTCTCCATGTCGCCATGAGATCCCGCCGGAGCTCCGTCCGCTCCGTACGCCCCGGCGTTTCGCCTCTTCGCGCCACACCCAAATATGCGCGAGGACTTTCGCCTTCAGATCCCATGGCGGCAGTCCGGCAAGGTGGCTCGCCGCCTCACGGGAGACCGTGCTGTAACCCCGTACCAGCCTGATGGCCATGACCCTTTGGCACGCGTTCAACCGCTGGGCTGGTCGCAGCCTCAGAGAACGCGCTCACACCTTTTAAGCCTATTTCTATTTTACCTCCATTTAGCAAAATATTTGAAAAGTTAATACTCAAGCAGTTGCTAAGACATTTTAATTTAAACAGCCTCCTTCATAATGAACAATATGGTTTTACAAAAGGTCGTTCGACTACAGATGCGGAAACATATATTTAACGCTTGGGAGAACTCGCAAAATGCTATTGGAGTTTTCTGTGATCTCTACAAAGCCTTTGATTGCGTGCACCATGACACACTTTTGCGTAAACTACGTCATTACGGCGTCCAAAACAAAGCTCTTAAAGTAATAAATTCATATTTAAATAATAGGTTCCAATGTGTAGATGTTGATGGTGTGAAATCTTCCGAGCTACCAGTTCAGTTAGGTGTACCTCAAGGCTCAATACTGGGTCCATTCTTATTCTTGGTATATATCAATGACTTACCATTCTATATAAAGGGTATCTGTGAAGTTGTACTGTTTGCAGATGATACCTCTCTTATTTTTAAAGTAGAAAGGAATAGACAAGATTTTGACGACGTAAACATTGCACTCTCAATGGTTACGGATTGGTTTACGACCAATAACTTAGTACTCAATGCCAAGAAAACGAAATGCATAAAGTTCGCCTTACCGAATGTTAGAAATTTAAGTCCCAACATCGTCTTAGATAAAGAGGTGCTTGAAACTGTAGACTCGGTAGTGTTTCTGGGTTTAACAGTAGATGCCAAACTTCAGTGGGGACCACATATATCAAGCCTAGCAGGAAGGCTCAGTTCGGCCGCGTATGCCGTCAGAAAAGTAAGACAATACACTGACGTGGATACAGCCCGCTTAGTCTATTTTAGTTATTTTCATAGCGTTATGTCCTACTGTATTCTGGTTTGGGGTAAAGCCGCTGACATTCAAAATATATTTGTACTTTAAAAACGAGCTGTTCGAGCAATTTACCAGCTGGGTGCCAGAGTTTCTCTTAGAGATTTTTTTAAAGATATTGGTATTCTCACGGTAGCATCACAATTCATCTTCGCCAACATCTTATATGTTAGGCAAAATTTACACTTATACACTAAAATCAGTGATCTCCACAATATTAATACCAGAAATAAGGACAAATTACGTGCTCCATTTCACCGGCTTCATAAGGTTCATAACTCATTTGTTGGACTTGGTATAACTTTTTATAACAAGCTACCCTCTTCCTTGCTAGATTTGCCTTTTAATGCGTTTAAAGTTAAAGTTAAATCCAATCTTTGTTCAAAGGCATACTATTCTATCAACGACTACTTAAACGATAAGAACAGTTGGTCGCTGTGATTAACTCAAGACAATGTTCATGTTCTTTCTCCAGATAGATTCCCTACTGACAGGTTTTATAAGTTCCTATATTTGTTTATTTTATTTGACTGTCTAAGTCAATTTATTTTAATTTATTAATGACAAAATCTACTCATTACAATGTTCTTTTATGAGTTGTATTGCAATAAAAGGTTAGCTAGCGACCTTAATAAATTGATCACTTTATTCTTGCCTGAGCAACCGGCAGCAAGTTCGTCATGCTCCCTTAGATGTCACTGCTTGCGGTAGCGTCGGGGGTCGGGTTGCCTCCTTCCCTCAAATATGGCGAGGGGGGTGATGGCTGATCTTTGCGTTATGCTCGTGAACGGGTGCTGCTTGTGGTGACTGGTCGTCTTGCTGACCATGGTTTTGTTATTGTTATTAATAATTAACTGTTTTTATTTTACTTCGATGGTGCTAGTTTATCATTTGTGACTTCGAGTTATAGCTGTAGCTTTATTTAAGCGGGCACGCCCATTATGCCTGGAGGCTTTTATTTAGATACCTTTTGTTTACGTCATTTCTGCTTGAGTATAGTTTTCGACGATTATTATATATATATATATTTGTATAATGGTGTGTGCTAGCTAACATAAGGCAAATAATTTAATTTAACGTTTTGTGTTGAGTAATGCAAATTATTTTATATTGTATTGTATAGCTTCAAGTTTTTTATGCGAACAGACAGCTGTGCTGCTGGGGAGTTTGTTGCGCCACTTCTTCTTCCCAGCGAAAGCACTAGGAAGTGGTGAAGGGTGGGCGTTTTTGGGGGACTGTCTCATGTAATTTTTGACGTTCGAAAAGTGCTGATTCTCAGCCTAGTTTGAATAAATGACTTTTGATTATTTTTTTTTTTGACACCGGTGCTCCGTAAAGGGCCATGGACCATCCCGGCGTCCCTTGGAGTGGGCCACTAGAGGATTTATAACGGCGAAGCACAAGCGGAGCGGTCTATTGGGCTTTAAAATTTTGGATAGTTTACTACCATTGCATACTCGCTATCATTGATTATGGTTCTGTATTGTGTTCCCTAACTTTTATATCCATAATTTAAATGATAACTTGCCCGAACTTAATATCACATGCCATAAAATTGAAATCCCTAAATAAAATATGCCCTAAATTTGTTTGTCATAAATATTACAATCAATATTATACAAAAGACATAAAACCGTTTTCAATAAAAGTTATAAAGTTGTAAATTCAAATTATTAATGTTTATTTATCATAATAATATTTTTGAACATGGGATTTTTATTTCCCTGTAAGCATGCAAACAAGCATACACCATGCATGCAGCACACATGCAATGAGCAAGCAAGCAAGCATGCAGCATGCAAGCGAACATGCAAGCAAGCATGCAGCATGCAAGCGAACATGCAAGCGAGCATGCAACATGCAGCAAGCATGGTTTCTGTCACGGCTCCAGTGCTGCGGGGCTCTGGCGGTCCCACGCGAGCTTATCGTCGCAGATGGTTAAACGCTTACCACCGCAGCTTCGTCTTGTCTAAGCCGCGGCGGCAAGCGTTAGAACCACCTGCTCCTTAACTCGCAGGCCGCCTCGCCCGTCCGCGCCTACGCGATTCTAAATTACACTCTAGGGGTAGGGCATACAAGACTACGTGGAGTCGGATTTACGGCGATTCGTTTCTGTTACTAAAACCTAATTTTTAGCAAATGCAGCAAACAGTTTTAATAAATGAACATTCGGAATAATACACATTATATAATACAATACTTAGGACATATGACTTTATGTCATGCAAAATTAGGAGATTCAGTTAGTATAGTACTCGATATTATGACATAATAGTTTTAGAAGTAAAGATAATTATGTAAAACAAAATTTCGAATTTTGGATCATTATGGTTACTGAAGTATATAGGAAACATGTTATGGATAATGATTTTCGGACAAAGAATTTTAGGAGAAGAAAGGGAGTACCATTGATTATAAATTAGTTTCTTGTACGGCTACCTATATTGTAAAATAAATAATAAATCAGTTGGTTTTTTTTTTTAACGTTGCCCCACACTAGGAATTTCTCCTGGATCGTGGGTGCGTTAACAAACATTTAAACTCACATACACAAACAGCCATGATTAGTAGCTGTCTCCAATTTAATTAAGTAAAAGTAAAACATAAACTTTACATACATATATTAAGATTTTATCATACCTTTAGATGCCATGAATTTCAGAAGAAACAAGTAGGTCACCAGATCCCCTTCCTCCCTCCCTAATTTATTTTGACTTATTTGATATTTACAAAAATCACATTATTATGATCATAAACCTGCGTCGTATGTTGAAACTTTTTACCTAATCACGATGACAGTGAAAATATTCAACAAATTATCAGCTCCGGTACCAAGTAATCAAGTTAATGGATTAATCGATTATCCTGACAATACAATAATACATAACTTCGTTTTAGATTATCGTAATATATTTTTTAAGTGACAAATCTATATTAGTCATATTCTTGATAAATTATGTATTCGGAGTACCTACGAATTTTTATTTGGACTCTAAATTTCGTGGATGAGGATAATAAATTAGTTTATAGCATCACAAAAGTGATAAGTATGAGTGACAGGACCTAAATATAGCATTGTGTATCAGGTCATAAAGCTTCATGTGTGGCTATGGGCTTGCTTATATCGGTACAATATCGATACGTTGATAGTAGGTATAGTTATAAGTACAAGAAAATGCCTGACAATCTGCTTTATCTTTCTATTTGTTATTGTAATCTCATTTGTTATTATACAGGGTGTCCCGTAAATAATGGATCAAACGTAACGGGTAGGTAGCTTACCTCATTTCCAATAACTAATTTGAAAAGTAAAAAAAAAAACCGATAAGGTAACCAAGAATTTTTTTTTTTCGATTTTTACTGTTTTCTGTACCAGCATTCAGTGTTTTTAATGCTGTTGCTGCAAATGGTATCATATTTAGGTGTGATTTTTGTCAAACATTTCTGAATAGTTTACTAATGTTATAAGATACCATTTTTTAAAATAACATTTTATTTGCCTTAGAAAAAAAATCTTGAATTGAAAAGTTTTGTTTTTACGATGAAAAGACCAGAATTGGAAAAATTCTCCTGTAAAAAAAATGTATGACACCAAAGTGTACCATTATTTTAAAAACTTGTAAAATTACTAAGGTTTGCAAATTGGTATAAAACTTACGCCTAGTCTTTGTCGTTACAAAGATATTGCTATGAATCTGACAGAGGTGCCAAATTACGAAATAAAATAAAATTTGAAAAAGTGTGCACAATTCAACTATTTTCTTAAAAATGTTTAGGTATCTCAGCGTATGAAAAAAATTAGGAGGTTAAATTAAAAAAAAAAATACAAATAAATCGTTTATTTTGTTTTTACAGTAAATGTTCAAACTGACGTCCCCCTACGAGAATGCAAAGTCTGCACCTCCTTATAAAGGAAGCTCTTATCCGACGGACAAAATGGCTGTTGTTTATTTCTGATACAGCAGATTGGATGCGCTGACGTAATTCTTCTTCCGACGTTATTCGTTGTTTGTAAACTTTGTCTTTTAAACATCCCCAATAAAAAAAATCTAAGGGATTTAAATCCGGAGATCGCGGAGGCCACAAAATTGGTCCTAATCGGCCGATCCATCTGTCAGGGTAAGTTTCATTGAGTTGCGCCCTTACTGCCGTCGCATAGTGAGCGGGGCAACCATCATTTTGTAACCACATTGCTTGCACGTCTTCTGGAATATTTTCTAATAACGTTGGCAACTCATTCCTTAAAAAATGCAGATAGTATTCGGCGTTTAGAGTTGCTGGTAGTTCAAAGGGCCCTATTATTTGCCCATTTATTATTCCTGCCCATAAATTTATTTTAAATTTTGTTGGCTCCTGTCCTCTCGCATCAAATGTGGGTTTACAAGCTGCCAACTGTGCAAATTATGCAAATTGAGATATCCATCTCGCCGGCATGAAGACTCGTCACTCCATAAAATTTTATTAAAAAACTGTGGGTCCGCCCGTATCATTCTAAGCATCCTTTGGCAAAATGCTACTCTTTGCGGGTAATCACGTGACGTCAGCGTTTAAACACGTTGCACGTGATATGGGTGCAACCGGTGCCTTTTTAGAAATCGATGTACCGTCGATCTTGGAATACCTGTGCGTTGCGCTATGACGCGAATTGAGACCGACGAATCTTCCTCGATTTCTCGAATAATAATTTCGTCATTGACTTGTGACGGTCGCCCTTCACTGGCACCCCCAACTCCGGTGCCAAGAATTCTTCCCTCAAGAAGCGCGTTATGCACTCTAATGAATACGCGATAGTCGGGATGTCGATCCCGGTTCGGGTATCTTTCACGATACAATCTTGCGGCCGCCCTGGCATTACCTCTTGCTTCTCCGTAGATAAAATGCATTTCGGCATACTCCCGTAGCGTGTACTCGTAACGAGGCATCGTACTACTGCACACACGTACAACCTCACACAAACGATTGTTTTCGAAGTCCGTAGGATTGCCAAGTCATTCGTCCAAAACACAAACAGTTCCAAATCGTTAGGCAAAGCAAAGTCCAAATACACAGCACAAGTTTAATTTTAAGGAACACAACAGTTAGGCACAGCGGGAGCGAAAGTAGTCTGACGTACGTATCAACTCGAAGAGAGATTCGTGTCAACTAAACAAATAAAATCATGCAACAATGAAGCCCTGTATGAGTGAAGGGTGAAGGAAAAAAAATACCTGCACAAAGACACTGATTTACCAAAACTACAAAAGCGGCGCTATCTATCCCTTTCACACTGAGTGAGGTGCAACTCCGCAGGTAGCGGTCCCAAATTCCGAACAGATGACGTCATCGGCTCGGAATTACGCTACACGCTTAACCACATGCTTAGATTACAAGCATAAGCCATTACGAGAAAGAAAAGTTAGATTGTACCATTTTAATTTCTGTTCTGTCTTCTTCATCACATTCATAGCAATATCTTTGTAACCGCAAGGACTAGACGTAAGTTTTATACCAATTTGCAAACCTTAGTAATTTTACAAGTTTTTAAAATAATGGTACACTTTGGTGACATACATTTTTTTTACAGGAGAATTTTTCCAATTCTGGTCTTTTCATCGTAAAAACAAAACTTTTCAATTCAAGATTTTTTTTCTAAGGCAAATAAAATGTTATTTAAAAAAATGGTATCTTATAACATTAGTAAACTATTCAGAAATGTTTGACAAAAATCACACCTAAATATGATACCATTTGCAGCAACAGCATTAAAAACACTGAATGCTGGTACAGAAAATAGTAAAAATCGAAAAAAAAAATATCTTGGTTACCTTATCGGTTTTTTTTTTTACTGTTCAAATTAGTTGTTGGAAATGAGGTAAGCTACCTACCCGTTACGTTTGATCCATTATTTACGGGACACCCTGTATACTCTTTGGAAACATGATTCATCTTTGTGTCATGTCTAAACCAGTTACAAAATGTATTTGAACGCCTGAAAATTAATCTTTCATTTAATCTTTAAATGGGTAAATGAAAGTGATTAGCATCAAGAAACAAGGATCACAATTTCAAAATCTATAGGCTGTTTTGATACTTTACAAAAGTTGGTCTTTTGATGTGAAACATCTATAGGCGCACGTAAAACCGATTGCTAGCGGGGCTACGCATGCCGCGTGGCGATTCCCCGCTCACTCCGTGCGCGCGGTCCCTCAACTACGCGACCCTGACCTTTTTTTTCGATGTTTGTTTGTTTGATTTAGATTTTTCTCATCTGCCAAGCGTCCCGTGACGGCTCACAATTTTTTTTTTGGTAGTAAAATACATACCATATCAAACCTAAACAAACTAAACAATGACAACACTAATGATGTCTAAATTATTATTTAAACTAAGTGCAACGGTGTTACCAGTTTATATCAAATTCTACGAATGAAAGAAAAATTATTCAGCGTTTTTAATCCACGTGTTTAAAAAAAGTTATCACAATCTTTTCAGAACTTGTAAAATTCTGAAATGTTGGGGGTCCTAGGGTCTTTTAAATCAGACAACCAACTCGAACGAACGTACTTTAATCAATGTAATAAAGGAATATATTTTATAATGCGCATTAAAGTGAAGTGCTAACTTAGCTTAATATTATACGTATGTTCTAAAGGAGCGTACTTACTACGTTATGCACTATTAGGGAGCATGCTTACTTAATTTGATACATAGCGCTGATACAAAATCTAATACGGATGTATAATGTGTAGTCACACAATATTGATCAAATACTTACATTATTTTGTAATCAGAACTCCATTTTTAGGGTTTCGTAGTCGACAAGAAACCCTTATAGTTTCGCCATGTCCGTCTGCCTATCTGTCTGTCTGTCCCCGGCTTAGCTCAGAGACTGATAATACTAGAAAGCTATAATTTGGTATGGGTATGGTAAAGCTGTAATTTGGTATACTTATATTATTATATTATTCACGCTGACAAAGTGGTAAAATAAAATCGTGTTTTTTTTTTGTAGTGTACGTTCATGTTCGTAATGTGGGGATGAGATTTTTCTTGTCTATTCTATAGTGTATACATCGTTGGATAGGCCGTTCAAAAATGTTGCAGGATTGAAAAAAACATTTTTCAATTCAGGGATCCGTTTGCGTAATATTAAGGTGTAAAGTAATAATTTTTGTAAGAGTCAAGTGTGCCCCCCCCCTTGCCAGCTAAATGGTTATTTTTGGATGTGTGAAAAATTAATGGCAGTAGTATATAATTATAACGTATTAAAAGGAAAACTATCATATCTAAGTAGGCTTACATTTGCAGTTGGAGAATTGGCCGTGACGTCTTTATCGATGTGTGATGTGTTTATCAACTACAATGCAATGTTAAGTTTGTTTTAGGGATAAATTCACCCCAACTACGCAGCACTTGGCTTGTTTTTTTTCCTTATAAAAATCGGTAATCAAATTTCATATTTCATACAGATTACGTGCTAATCCGGGGAACATTCCTCAGTCTCTTTGTCATCGAGTTTCAAGTAATAATAAAAGACGAGCCTATCACTAATGTGTTGTATTTCCTCAAACGTACATGTTTTTGATATAAGTCACTGATTCATTACAATGTTTTGTACTATCGGTTGGACTTTAGACCCTTACACAACATTTTTACATGTTAATGGTATTTTATATAATGATTTTGATTAATGATTTGGAAAGATTAGCAAATAAATCACTACAAAAACAAGTAACGTAGGTACTGGATATTTATTGATAAGGACAAAGAAGACAAAATAAGAAAACCTTACACCAAAGAATAAACAACAAGAAATATTAATACATCAACATTTTAATCCAGCGAAACAGTAGGTACGCTACCTACAATTCTTATTGGTTCCGAAGGGGAAGTACACCACGACATTTATATAGTGACCTCGTACTGACAGACTCAAATTGACTGTAAACACACAGAAATATAAAAAAAACCAGAAAATATTAAAAGAACTTTCTTTGTTTCAAAAGACCATAAAGGTATACTTGTACAATTTTTTTCCGCGGCATTAATAAAAGGGAGCTGTACGTGTCTGTGTCCTAATAGCGTTTTAATGAAAAACGATGAAAACATGTTCGGTATGCCGAGTAAGGGATCATATTTCGGAGTGTATCTAGAAAATGTAAATAAATACGTAGATAAAACGTACGAGCCGTTGCAAGACGTAAGAATCACAATGTCTTGCAAAAACCTTATGACACTGTGCAAATTATTTTATGAAATTAAATATTTGACTTTGTATGGAATCTCTGACCTACACTCGACCTTAGAAAGCAGAAGCCTCTGTGACATTATAAAGACGCCACTGTTTTTATGAATACGTTCTGATATTTTCGTTATATTTTCAATACTAAATGTGACATCAATAAAATGTAAAGTCTTCACTGCTTTGAACAATTTAATTAATTTCAGGCTACAGGGAAACAACGTAAAGAAATTGATACAACAGAGCATTGCTACATCAAAGGTTTCACAAACATTAAAATATTTTCCTTTGAAACAAACTCAAATCAAATAATAAAACAAAAATGTTGAGTAAAAACAAAAATTAAAACTACTTAAAACAATTTAGAGTGTAATAAATTATTGCTAAAATCAGAATAGAAAATTACTGCGATACTTAACTCGCTCAAAGTTGAGTATGATTCAGACTCAATAATGTTGACTTAGCGCTCATAAATATGAGCTGTTCGAAGTTGGAATGCTAACTACTCTGCCTTAATGCATCCTTAATGGCGTCGACCGTCTAGGAAATCGTTCGATGCTTAATTTATAGGAGAGTTCGACTTTGAATTTGCACATTTTGTGCATTTTGTTAGATTTTGAGACATGTGCTACGTCTGTGTTGGCTTGTAAACGTTCTCTGCCTAATGGTTTGAGCTTCCTAATGGCACTTACACACGTGATTGTACAGATAACTGAAAGCTCGTTCAGGACATCGCACCATTTAGAAATACAGTATACTCTTCTCCTGTTTTGGTTCATTGTGATGTTTTCAAGTGTTAATAAATATTGGAGTGGGTGTAAAATGTACTCTATGCTCAAAAGCTAGTATAGGTATAAATTATTTTTATTCAACAATGCGTACACAACACACGCTCAACATTTTAGTAACATCCTAACTAATCAATATTATAAATGCGAAACGAATGCGAGCAGCAGTGATAGCCCAGTGGTGTAACCGTCGGACTGCCAGGTCATCTCTGACTTTTCGGATTTATGTCATTCATCATCATTTCAGCCGAAAGACGTCCACTGCTGGACATAGGCCTCCCCCAAAGGGGGGGTTTGCCATAATCACCACGCTTGGCAGGCGGGTTGGCGATCGCAGTATGGTGTTAAAATGCATAGAGAACGCTGCTGCCCTTTCTCTTGTAAGTCCCTTAGTCGCCTTTTACGACACCCACGGGAAAAAATAGGGTGGTGTACGTCCGGCACCACACGGAACTGGTCATCTCTGACTTTTCGGATTCATTTGCGTTATCGTTATTATCACTTCCTTAATAAACGATGAAGACAAACATCGTGAGGAAACCGGCATGCCTAAGAGATATTTCTCGACGGCATGTGAACTCAAGTCAGAGGCCCATGGGCGGCGTACTAAACGGGTGTGCTTTAGACCACACGACTGAAGTAAAACAGAAATCACCGTTCGCTAGTAAAAGAAGTTTTAGCTGCGGTCTTGTGAGTGTATAAACAGCCAGTGTGAATTTAAAAAAATACCTATTAAGCGGGACGGCCCGCGGCGGTGACGCGGTGTGTTCCATGACTAAAATTTAAACAACTTCCGTTCACCTCTTTCCCTAACGCTCTCGTCACGCATTCACCAGCTTACTCCCCAAGTCAAGCGTGCGTAAACAAGTTTTACTTCAAAAACTCTGACAGCAGGTAGGTCACTAACCACACGAAAAAGAACGAAGAACGCGAAAGTGAGTTTGTTTGTTTGTTACGCTTTCACGCCAAAACGACGGAATGGATTTGGATTAAATTTAGCAATTGAGGTGCTACTATGGGTCTTGTCAGATTCGTCGGGAGTCTTACAAAAATTTTTGAATATGAAATTCTAGTTCAAGTGTGAACTTTGATCAATAATAATTTGTGTTTTATTAATCTAATAGTAAAGCCTACTAACGTCATTCAATTATATGAATTATGGTCAATGTGTAAATAAATTAAAACAAAAACAATTGTTACATACTAGTATCTAGTTGTGCCGGGTCTGGCTGTTTGTGTATGTGAGTTTAAATGTTTGTAAACGCACCCACAATACAGGAAAAAATCCTAGTTTGGGGCAACGTTTTTAAAGAAAAAAAAAAAAGATCAAATCGTTAGCAAACATTTTAATTTAAATAATAGTTGATTTGGAAGCTCTTAAGCTACATTGTTATACTACGTTATTGAAATAAGTTTTTTATATACGACAAAACCGATTGATTTATCCTGAACATTTCAACAATGTAAATATCAAGCATTTTTATATCGTTATAAATACAATAGAGAATATCTGTAACTTTATTGACATCGATTTTGAAACAAAACTTCTCAACAGAATGTAAACTATTCAGGATGCTTGCTCCGATACTTTATTTGTTTGACAGGCAATGTCAATCTCTACGTGAAAGTTAATACTTAGCTCGTGTGGAAATTTTAATGTTTTTTTTTGTTCTTTCTCAACGGCCCCTCCTTTTCATAGATAGGAGACAGAGTTCCATTTGTGGGAATATTATGGATGGCGATGTATTCCCTGGACATATTGGACATGAAACTAAAAAATAAAGTAAAATATGTTGGAAACCGACGAAATACAATTGAAAGTTCGTACGAAAAATCCTTATCTTGAGATAAAGAATTATACAACAAAAGACAGTGACATTATGTAGTCACTGAATAATAATATTACAACTTACAATAAACGGATATAAAATGACTCAAGTTTCAAAGGTTGCAAGCATGTTCATGTAGGTAGTGTTGTGGCAATTGACTGAAATAGGATTATGTACGTTTATTATTAAACGTGAATAATCATTTTATAACACTCATTCATAATCGTCACACATAAAGAAGCTAAATAAATCATGCTAATGTTCATGTGCAGACCAACAATCTTGGAGGGATTCAACTTAATCAACACATCGGCAGACGGATTTCAGATTACGGTATGATGAATTGGTTATAAAGTTGAATAGCGTTCGTCACACCTGCTCGTTTACGTCACAAATGGATATATGTACACTGTCGATACAAGCTGTTCACATAACAACTTAGAATTCCCTTCTTGTGTTAACAGTATTAGTAATAGAAGTCCCTGTTGATGTTTGTGTTTTGAGTGGTTAACACTACCAGGACGTCCTTTAGTTATTGAGCTAAATAAATTACTTCTAGAAAATCAGATGAATTTAGGTGTGAGGTGTGAAGTAATATTTGATATAATTACAAAATCTCTAATATTTACAAGATATCTGTCAACTGAATATTATCAACTGAATCTATCATTTTATTTGATATAATGATCAGTTAATATAATAAATGATTGATATAATTTTAAAGCAACTATTTTTTATAAGCATATCATACATTGAATATAAAATCGTTTGATATACCACTCAAAAGACATAAAACCTATTTAGTCTAATAAGATAAAACGTGCACGCAAGCATGCAGCAAGCAAGCATGCAGCAAGCATGCAACATGCAGCAGGCATGTTTTCTGTCACGGCTCCGGCGCTGGAGGGCTCCAGCGGTCCCATGCGAGCTTATCGTCACAGATGTGTTGCACGATCACCACCGAGGCTTCGGCTTGCTGAACCGCGGCGGCAAGCGTTGAAACCACCTGCTGCACAGCTCGCGGGCCGCCTCGCCCCTACACGCCTACGCGATTTTAAATAACACTCTAGGGGTAGGGCAGACAAGACTACGTGGAGTCGGTTTTGCTGCGATTCGTTTCTGTCACGCCGCTTTCGCAGCACGCTCAATCAAATTAATCGCAATATTATATATTTTAAACGATAGGCCTAATGATTTTCTATTAAATAAACAATATACATATTAAACGTTAGACCAAATGATTTTCGATTACATAAACGTTATATCAAACAACGTTATATTAATTAAGTTTTAGAATAAATAAATGTTATATGTAAAGAAATTATATCAACAGTTGGTATATCTCGTTGATTATATCTTATGAACGATAATATAATGAAATTAGACCAAATGAGTTTATACGTTATGAGACGCACCCGTGATAGTGGTTAATCTAGGAAGGCCTCCCCATGGTATACCGATGACATTATGCAAGCCGCAGGAAATCGCTGGATGCGAGAAGCACAGAATCGATCAATGTGGCGATCTTCGGGGCAGGCCTATATCCAGCAGTGGACGTCTTTCGGCTGAAATGATGATGATTGCTTTAATTTTTGTTTGATTGATTTAATTGATAAGCTCATAGGTCAATCAAGAGCTTATCAATTACAAAAAATCTCTTAAACCTTTAAAATCTTCCATTTCATTCGATCAGCTAGTCCCGGTAGTATTTAATGATTACCTACCTAGTAGATCATAGGTAGGCATTTCAAATAGATTTCAAGTCTCCGAGACCAACATCAGCTGCATAGAATTTGTGTAATCTATGTCAGATTTTGTAACACGATCTACGTCAATGATTGTAATCCCTTTATCGTTCACGTCAGTATAATTAAAATAATCAACTGTTAAGCATCTATTACTACAGAACTTTGGTCTTCTAGTCGAAATGTCCTGTTCACGTGCTGGCATCCACTTTTGTGCAATAGCGCTAAAGGTAAGTTGAACGTTGAACGTTGGGCCAAAACCACAGTTTGCTGATTAAAATCCGGATTCATCATCATCATTTTAGCCGAAAGACGTCCAATGCTGGACGCAGGCCTCCCTTCCCCAATAGGGGGGGAGGGAGTTGCCATACTTTACCCCGGCACCACACGGAACAAAACCCGGATTGGAGATCAAAGAATCTTTATAAATGTTAACTTGTTTCTTTGCTAACATAACATTAATACAGTGCTATATAGGTCATATCTGGCAACACGCACTGGTCTAAGAACTTCGTCAGACACTGCAGTATCTAGGAAGAGAAGATATTACGTATCTTCCCGAACGCTTCCCAGCTGAGTCGAATTTGACGATTGACCTGTTTCTCAAAGTTGGACCTAGTTAACTGGACAGTTTGTCCTAGGTTGAAATACCCGTCCACAATCTCGAGTGCAGCGTCTCCGATCTTTATGAGAGTGGGAGTTACATGGGCATTTGACATGGCCTTTGTCTTGTCCACGTTCATTTTAAGACCCAGTCTTTCAGCATTGTACCGAGGTCTTCCACAGTCTCAGCCATGACAGTTACATAACATCACGCCTTGTTTCCACTAAGGGTTGGGCAGAGGTGTATCTATAGTACACCCACATTTCGCAAATTATGTTTAAGTCCCATGTAATTGATCAATCGGGCACAAATCCAGACTCCTGGCTGCTACTGAGAAATTCCTAATGGAAAAACCCAATAACACTTCGTCCGACCTGGGAATCGAACCCAGGACATCATGCTCAGCATTAGCGCTTGCGACCACTAGACCAACGAGGTAGTCCTGATGTTGCAGTGAAACGTGGTCACTCGCGTGGGCCTTATTAAAAGTCACTCAAAGGGCAATGGACATATTGTAATCATATTTCATATTGTTTTTTTTTGTCAATGTGAGGACGTTGTAGGCTTAATAGACTGTAGATCTGTAGACCATTTTCTATTTTGTTAAGTACCTGGTACTTTTGACGGGCCTACGCTGTCCTCTCATACCTATTAACACTGTAATTTTAAAACATTGTAAAAGCCAATTTTTTTTTTTTAAAGATTGACCGTGGAGTTTCTTGCCGGCTCTTCTCCATAGGAAACGACCAATTGGAACCGTGCACCTAGCTTCTGTCGTTTCATAAGTGCTCATGTAGGCTTATGTGAAATAAAAATATTTTTGATTTTGATTTTGATCGAATCAGAAATAAAGAGATCCGCGGGTGAACCAAGGTACCCGTCATAGCACAAAGAATCAGAGAGAGAGAAGAATAAGCAATATTTTGTAACCATAATGTTAATTTAAAAGAGTGTCCGTGGAGTTTCTTGCCCGTTCTTCTCCATAAGTACCTACTAAGCTTTGGAATGGGCAACTAGCTTCATCTTTATGATTGACTGACCCCTTGACTAATCAAAAGTGCCTGTAATTGGTTTATTAGAAATAAATGCTTTGAGTTTGAGTTTACATTGCCTAACTTAAATGGAAATGGCAGTGGGCACATTGCTCGCAGAGCGACTTCGTACTGGAAGATGTAACGTTGGAAGGCCTCCTACAAGGTAGACCGATGCCCGTGTGAATGTCGCAGGAGTCTACTGGATGCGGGAAGCACAGAACTGGTCGAAGAGGCGGTGCTTGGGGAGGCCTATGTCAAGCAGTGCACGTCTTTCGGCTGAAATTATGATGATAACATTAACATGATTCCAATTCAAGTCCTCATCGTCTACCAGCCTATTCCCAACTATACTGGGGTCAGCTTCCAGTCTTACCAGATGCAGCTGAATACCAGTATTTTACACGGAACGACAGCCTATCTGACCTCCACAACCCGTGTTACTAGGTAACACGATACTCCTTGGTAAGACGGGTAAGATTCCAGTTCAATTGACATATAAAACAAAAACCGGCCAAGTGCATTGTGGACCAAGCACAATAAAGGGTTCCGTAATTTATCCCAAGAACAAACTTAAAATTGTAGTTGAAAAATATGTTTCCCCATAAATTTTACCTGCAAATGTTAGTTTTTTAGCACAATACTGAGTAATTTATTATGTTATTTTAAGACTATAGACTTTTTATAGGTTTTTCTGTAATCAACAAGTAGTAAGAATATTCTCTGTATTTTTTTCAATATTTTAATCAGTTGTTTTGCGAATGGTAAGTTTTCATCTATTTTATTCAATAACGAATTATTTTAAAATTATAAAAATATTTATTAGGAATCCGCTTATCAAGTCCATTTATTTGATAATTGTCACACAGTACAGTACAGTACAAATTTTTCTCCAGCACTGAACCCCTTATTCAAAATTCATTTATTTACGTTACAAGTCCATAATTGGATCACAGAAATTGAGATGTGTACCAAATGAGATGTGTTTCAACTTAATCGGTCCAGTAGATTTGGAGCAAATCGGCTGTGACAGACGGACAGACAGACACATGAGTGATCCTATACGGGTACCCATTTTCCTTTTTGAGGTACGAAAACCTAAAAAAAGAAAGTTCTTGTCAAGACTTTGACAGTCGAAAACTTCTAACGAGGCCAAGTTGTACCAAGAAACAAAAGAAGACCAATTGGTTTAAAGGTTTCTCTGCAACCACAAAGCCCCTACTGAAACTTTTAGGCAATGTTCTATGTTAATTGATTGAGTATTCTATTAAAAGACAAAGACTTTCAAATTGAAAGATAAAAGTGACTTCTTATTTTATTTTACTCCTTTTTGTTCCGTTTACATTGGCGTTGAGTTTTGATTTCTCAAAGGAATAGCTCCAGTCTTCAGGTATTTAAAAGGAAACCAATTGAAATGCTTTGTCCCCTTCTAGTGGACTAGATTCAATCTAAAGTCTGCTTTGTTTTCTTTGACAAATCTATTCTATAGACCTAACTACATCTAGAAATTCCATTTAGTTTTCAGGTTTTTTTTTAGCTAGGTAGTAAAAACGTATAATTATATCTGGAAAGAGAGATGGATTATATTTTTTAGTTTCGACATAAAGTTTTTCGTTAATCAAGCTACCTTTGTAATCCTTTCCAGTTCTTGGAAAAAATCATTAATCATGGACTTGGGTTTAGTAACAAGCGGCCAAAAGTAACGGCTAATAAACCTGGAACTTGACTTTAATAAATAATCTTACTTAGCTGAAACATTTCACTTAAGATAAAAGAGCTTTATAAATAAGCTAAGATTCTTTTACAAAACAGTATTAGGCTATCATAAACTAGAAGATTAAGATTTGTGACAAACCAAACATTACTCAAAGCAGAACGTAGCATTGAAATTCATAGATATATTATAATAAACGCATAAATTTCTATTTAAATTACAAGATTTGTTCGATTTCGAAGATTCTTCTCTGAATCTGAATCTGACTCTATTACTGATAGCAGAGAACTAACCCCAAAAAAACAAACAGAAGTTCTACTTAATTCCAGGTCAAGAAACACAATGAGACCATTGAAACAATGTGTGTAGCAGTACATTTTCCAAAGTTCTGTTGTCAAGGCTTTCATCGTTCTCAATACAGAATTAATGACATGTAAAGGTCATTCGTAAATTATTTTATCTCATAGAGATTCTTCCTAAAGTTTCGTCTATTTAATGATCCATGTTTAATGGCCCAGCTTTCGAGACAAATATTCGGGTTTAGATCAGACAAAAGTCAAATATAGGTTAGGTTAGGCTTAAGTCTTATGTTAGGTAAGACTTTCCTGTCAAGACAGTCTTAGTGTTCTAACCTTTAGGCTCCAACTGATTGATACGGGCAGATAAATGGATTTGTAATGGTGAAATGTGGCACGAAGGTAGTGTGCAACGCTATCCCACCCTCAACTTTAACACGTGCGTAATGTGTCCCAGTTGTCCTTCGTTTCCTTCCTTATTTCGTGAAGAAACCTCCTTATCACGATCACTTTATAATGCTAATATCCAGATTATTATAATAGCTTAATTTACATAATAAGGACGGCTAGAACTTGTCTCGAGAATGCTTATTGGCTCTCGAACTTTTTCGACTTTTCCCGAGGCTTGCTACCTAGTGGGTATGCACTAAGAATTTACAATGAGCTCACTGCGTGCCTCATTTTGTCATTTATGAAGATTTTGTTTTTAAAATGAAGGAACAATGGTCAGTTTTTATGTCGATATTAGAACGCTTCTATATTACGTTAATTGAATTATTCAAATTAATTAATTTACTTTACACGTCCATGTTGAGGTCCCAGAAATTCATAATTATGTGTACCAAATTTCAACTTAATCGGTTCAGTATATTTGGAGCAAATCGGCTGTGATAAACGGACAGACACACGAGTGATACTATATGGGTTCCGTTTTTTGTAGTAGGCCGTTTGTAGAAAGGTTCATAACAAGAAAAATATTAGAAAATTCAGGAAAACTGAAAGTGCTTTTCGATCAATCAATCAATATCTTTATTGTGTATCATAGGTAGGTACATAATACAGGTCTTAAAAATAAATAAATTGTGATCAGCTATGTCCCGCCCTTAGGGCAAACAATAGTTACATACAAATTAAATTTACATTATTATCACTAATTATTAAGATTTCACTTATAATAAAAAAAAGATAATTGTAAAACAGAACGAATTAAGGTAGGTACACATCAGTGGGACACTGAACGCGTCATGACTGAGGGGGACTGTAATGTAGAAGTGATTTGTCTGATTGGAATTCTTTTATAGAATAGTAGCACTTGTTTACTAATAGCTCGTGGAGATTTTTTTTAAATCTTTTTATTTCCGTAATTATTCTAATGGGCCCCGGAATATTATTAAAGATACGTGAAGCTGTACAAAAGATACTTTCATGCATTAGGTGAGTCTTGCTAGCTACTGTGCGCAATTTATTGTTACGCCGTACACGCGTGTAGTCATTATACATGTCAATATTATTTTTGACAAATACTGCGGCCTCATAAATATAGACACATGGCAGTGTTAAAACGTTCATCTTTTTATAAAATGGTTTCAGAATTAAAGAACATCTTAGTCATTGTACTCATCATTATGAACAACTTTTACGATGAAATCGCGAAAAAAAAAAACTGTTGTTCCATACATTTTGACAAGTTATTCGAACATAAATGTAGGGAACTGCTGATTTTATTTCGCGATTTCAGGTTTGGGCCCATAGTAAAATTTGTTCATAATGATGAGTACAATGAGTACCCTTCGGAGTTTGTTCGTTAATTCTAGGACATGTTGTATAGACGGATAGCAAAATTCTATTTTCGAAAATAAAAATAAATTTTACAAAGAAAAAACATCCTACTTCCAAAAAAAAAGACTACGCACTGAAAAATTGCTTTAATTTCGGAAGTCAAAAAACTAAAATACAGATCCAAAGACACCAACTTCTGAAATTAGAGTAATTAATTAAAGTTAAAAGGTGTTATTATGTTATTATTAAGTCGGTTGTTTTTTTTTTTTGTAAAATGTTTTATATTCATCAGTGTATCTTTAAGGCCTCTACATACCGGCGCGACGCGGCACAAAGGCCCCGCGTGTCGCAGGACGAGCGGTGCCTTTGGCTTCTACAGGCTTCTACATACCGGGGCGACTTGTCGCGTCGCGTCGCGCGACAAGTCGCCCCGGTATGTAGAAGCCTTTAAGTGAATCAATTGCAATCTAAATTCAGTAAAATATTATCAGAGCAATAACAAAATGGCTGTGTAGTGCACAACATTAATATTATCTGTTTTCAAAACTACATAAACTCGGTCAATGTACCAATGACACATAATACAAATATTGTGTGATGATAACGGAGTAATTGATGTCCTATTTGCCCATGTTTGATGTCAAATTATACACTGAATATTAAATCTTTTCTACACCATCAGCCGTATTATAGCAGTCCAATATACTTCTCCAAGTATGTTTCGACAAATTCGATGCTCGGTCACTCTCATTCATCCTTTATCAGTCAGTCTTATCCTCGTCTTGAATCCAACCCCAAAAATCAGTAGACATGCAAACTTTTTATAGAAATCCGTAAAAACAGACGTTACTGAAATACTATCCAATTCGGATCTAAGACGGAATCCCGTGAGTTTCTTTCTGTGGTGACTGCTTTGAAGCCAAAAACCAAAGTCTAAGTAAAGCCATTTCTATCGATCTCTAATGCTATCGATCTCTAATGCTATCGATCTCTAATGCTATCGATCTCTAATGCTATCGATCTCTAATGCCCGTTTTCACTCACCCTGGGTAAATTTAAGTGACAGTAGTTGGACAGTTCGTGCTGGCACGGAAAGAAAAGAAAATAAAGACAGAAAGAAAAATATTTTTGACTTTATGTATCCCATTAAGTTTAATATAAAATATATGAATTAGATCAAAAAGATACTGGCTGAAAATAAAAATCGGCTGAATAAAACCGACTTGGTGAAAAAAAAAAAACAAATGGCGCGCATTTTGTACAATTGTAAAACTTTGATACTTCATATTTGGATTGAAAGAAAAGTAGATGACGCACCTTGCTAAAGTGAATACCTATTAATCACGCCGACAAAGTAGGTAGTAAACTAAAATCTTGAAAAGCTTCATTGCACGTAAAGTGGGGGTGATATTTTTTATTTCTCGTCTATTCCATCAGGTGGGGCATCGTTGGATAGGCCGTTAAAAAATATTGTGGGTAATTTTTCAATTGATCCCTGAATCGAAAAATGACTCTCGATATTTTTGACAACAAACTTGGCCGGTTTTTTTAAGGACCCATTTGATTTTGTAATCGCCATGCTAAAGACAGTAGAAAACTTTCAACTTAAATGACGTTTCCGTGTAGACAGTAGAACACTTTCTACTGCCTACACGGAAACGTCATTTGTGTCTACTCTTCCGTCGACAAAACGCTTCTCTACGGTTCTCGTGCTAAGCCTGATGCTGTCATTTAAAAAACTTGCTTCTATACAATATAAATGCAAAATTATTTACATTACGCAACACAAAATATTAAATTAAATTATTCGCCATATATGTCTGCTAGCACACGCCACTATACCAGCAACAAAACCAGCCAAGTGCGTGTCGGACCACGCACAATGAAGGGTTCCGTAGTTAAGATTAATTTATCCCAAGAAAAAACATAACATTGTAGTAGAAAAACACGTTCCCTCATACATTCTAACTATGATTGATACGATTTACCATGTTATTTTAAGACCAAAGACTAGACTATAGGTTATTAATAGGTGTTCTTGTAATCTTTAAGTAAATAACTATTTTTTGTATGTTTTTCAAAAATTTTGGCTCAGTAGTTTTGGAGATAAGGGGGGGTAATGTTCAATTATCATCAATTTTCTTAAATAACTTTACATGTATATGTTTTATAAATTATTTAAAAATGGCTCTGAAATCCTAACAACAAGCCCTTTCATTTGCCACACGGTAGGTACAGTGAGCAAAACTTTTTTTTAATTTTCTAACTTGCCCCCCAAAAGTGACCCATATATTCAAAACTAATTTATTTACGTAATACTTCCGTGTTAGGGTCATAGTAATACATTATGTGTACCAAATTTCAACTTAATCGGTATAGTAGATTCGGAGCAAATTGGCTGTGACAGACGGACAGACAGACAGACTGTTGGACAGACAAACAGACAGACAGACGGACACACGAGTTATCGTATAAAGGTTCCGTTTTTTTTTGAGATACTGAAGCCTAAAAACATCAAAAACTATACTCAGAAGAAATAAAGAAACTAAAAACATAAACAGAAATTATTACCAAAATAATAACCTCCAGGCATAAAGGGCGCGCCCGATTATATACATATATAGCAGGCACAGCTTTAGTTAACAGAATTTTTTTTTATGGCAGTAAATAATTTAACACAAGTAAGGATTATCTTGTGGTCGGAAAAATAACAATGCTTGTATGATTTCATTATTTTGTGGCGGCATCTACACCGCCACATGCGAACTACGCACCAAACTGACGTGACGTAAAAATTCTGCATCGCGCAAGCAAAGTTTACCGCGCAATATGCACCAGACATAACACCCGTGCGGTCGGAGGATTCTCCCTTTTCCATAGAGGATAAGTGAACTTGATAGGGGGAACCACTATCAAGTTCACAAGTTTCAAACCTCTATAATTTAATAATCGTGAAATACTGACGATCCTACCCACACACTAACACAGGACCACGATTTTATAATTACCAGACATAGAGCAAACTTGCTGAAAGAAGAATACAAAGCTGATGAATACTCTGTGAATGAATTGTAGATAGGTAATTACAGCTCATCATGGACATAATATTATGTCAGCATAGTTTTGTATTGGTCACAAAATATCAATCTGAAATAAAAATTTGATGTAGAAACTTCAATAACATTAGATTACTTTTCGCTAACAAAAAAGTGCGAAAAAGGAGAATTTATAATGGCATAATGATGGTCCTTTGTAGATATGAGGAACAGGGTGTAAAGTTTACTCATCCTCCATAGAAAAGGGAGGATCCTCCGACCAGACGGGTGTTGTGTCTGGTGGGCAACTGGTTGATGTCGGGACATTGTATATAATATAATGGTAAACTGTGCTTGCGTGATGCAGGATTTTGCGTGACGTCAGTGTGACGCGTAGTTCGCATGTGGTGATGTTGATGCCACTACAGTCTCATACTGCATTGTGCAACTAAGTCCGTCCCAAATAATAGTAGATTGTTGTATCGAGCGCAAAGTGAGATATTAATGCACGAGAGTTATGTTGATGCGAGGGCACTAAATGAACACGAGTGCATTAATCATTCACTTTAGCAAGGTACGTAATCTACTTTTCTTTCAACTACCAATCCAAATATGAAGTATCAAAGTTTTACAATGGTACAAAATGCGCGCCATTTGTTTTTTTTTGGTCGGTTTTATTGAGCCGATTTTTATTTTCAGCCTGAATCTTTTTGATTTAATGTATACATTTTATATTAAAGTTAATAGAAAAAAAAAATTGTTTAATTCAAGTAACAAGACTCATATACAATTTGATACATAAAAAGGATACAGACAGGATAACAAGCACATACAAGATAATAAGCACAGACAAAATAACAAGCACAGACAAAAACGCTCACAATATAACAATATGTCTGCTACAGCATTGCCGGATATAAAGGCAATCCAGTCTGTTGGCGATCATCACAGGACGGTATTGGCGCTGCCTCGCACTTTGCGCACCAGAGACGCGCACCGCTTGCGCATCGTCGCGTGAAAGCAGTCGGTGCGCGCCTCCGCGAATATGCCCGAGGCGCTGCAGTGGGCAGCCCCAACACCGCCCTGTACGCAAAACAAAAACACAATGGGAGACTTTAAACCTCCGTGGTCAAAGACAAAAATATTTTTCTTTCTGTCTTTATTTTCTTTTCTTTCCGTGTCAGCACGAACTGTCCAACTACTGTCACTTAAATTTACCCAGGGTGAGTGAAAACGGGCATTAGAGATCGATAGAAATGGCTTTACTTAGACTTTTAAAAGAAACTCACGGGTTTCCGTCTTAGATCCTATATAACTGGATAAGATTTTAGTAACAGAGATTTGGGAACCACAAATCTCCACAATCTGTTTTTACGGATTTGTATTAAAAGTTTGTATGTCTACTGATTTTTGGGGTTGGATTCAAGACGAGGATAAAACATATTTGGAGAAGTATATTGGACTGCTATAATACGGCTGATGGTGTAGAAAAGATTTTAATATTCAGTGTATAATTTGACATCAAACATGGGCAACTAGGACATCAATTACTCCGTTATCATCACACAATATTTGTATTATGTGTCATTGGTACATTGACCGAGTTCATGTAGTTTTGAAAACAGATAATATTAATGTTGTCCACTACACAGCCATTTTGTTATTGCTCTGATTAGATTTTACTGAATTTAGATTGCAATTGATTCACTTAAAGATACACTGATGAACATAAAACATTTTCCAAAAAAAATAAACAACCGACTTAATAATAACAACTTATTAACTTTAATTTAATACTCTAATTTCAGAAAATGGTGTATTTGGATCTGTATTTTAGTTTTTTGCCACCGACTTCTGAAATTAAAGCTATTTTTCAGTGCGTAGTCTTTTTTTTTGGAAGTAGGTTGTTTTTTCTTTGTAAAAAGTTTTTTATGTTGGAAAATAGAATTTTGCTATCTGCCTTAATACAACATTTCCTAGAATTAACGAACAACCTCCCTCCTAAGGGGTCATTGTACTCATCATTATGAACAAATTTTACTTTGGGGCCAAACCTGAAATCGCGAAATAAAATCAGCAGTTCCCTACATTTATATTTGAATAACTTGTCAAAATGTATGGAACAACAGATTTTTTTTCGCGATTTCATAGTAAAAGTTGATCATAATGATGAATACATTTTTTTTTTTGGGTGGAAATTATCAAATAACTTCTCCCGCTCTGGGCGGAGCGGGAGGGGGTGTCAGACTTTTACTGACTAAAACCCACCCGTGTTCCTTCAGTTGCCTGTGTGCCAGGGCCACGATATCCCTTTCGGACAAACTCGCAACCCTGGCAGGCATTGGCCCTAACGGACCCCGTCAGTTGGTGCTGACAACTCTTTGATTGTTTATGAGGTTGTTTAATTCTGGGACTTGTTATATAATTATGCAATCAACAAATCTATGCAGTCTATTTGTCCCAGAAAATTACTGTCGTGGCACACTCCAAGTCACTTATTCCTCGGACATTAGCCACAAGCACGGATCTTGATAATTATTATGTTTGCGAATGAATGGAAGATGATACTCGTACTGTCAGAATTTTTAAACATTTGTGAAAAGAATGCATGGCTGGGTTAAATAAATTATAATTATGTTTAAATAGTGTAATTGGCTTCAGCCGTTCTATTTAAAATAAAATAAATAAATCAATATGACGGAGTTAAGCCTGAACATACATAAAAAAAAACATCCAAATTGAGAACCTCCTCCTTTTTTGAAGTCGGTTAATAATGAATACTAAAAACATAATTATTTTCTTTTATACTAGCAATTTATATAGCAGACCTTTGGAAGGCGTACGAGGGGCCAAAGCCAACTCGCAGAGGCCTGTTAGACGTTTTTAATGAAAAGAGGCACCAACCAACGATTATCGCTATTCGCACTATGCAAGTGCACCCAAGGACAACCCCCGGTTGGTGAAAGACTATTGCAGGATATGAAAACAAAGCATATTGGGCTATGGGTTTGGAAGGCTATAGTGGATTGGTTACCTAGAACTATGGAAGGACTATATTCTCTGCCTAATCAATGTTATGTAATACAAGGATGAAATGGCAGAGGGTGACATGCACACTCAATAATGGGCCCCGAAAACGGTCGCTAGCACATAGTGTCCTAGCAACAAGGGGGTCAACATTTTCTGCGGTGCTTGAGGAGTGAGAGGTATTCCACAGCTATCAGAACAATCCCAGAGCCAGGAATATGGTCAAGATCCCTACCAGCACTTACTGTAATACTTCCTTCCTCCAAGCACGTTTGCACCTTTGCACTTGCAAATCTCCACTCAAGCCGGCCAATAAAGGCAAGAATGAGGTGGGAACTCTGTTTTTCGGCAGTATTCACTCCAGCCGGCCAATAAAGGCAAGCCAGAGATGAAAAACTATACATCTCCCGGGAGATAGGGTCCGTGGGGTCGCTACTGCCCAACAGTTCGCCACATGCTGCCCTACGCGTTTTTGTATCTCTGTTGGTCTGGCTCCATATCAAATCAACCAAGTTTAGGAAAGTATACTCTACCGGCACAGACCTAGAGTTCGGAGCGCGCAAGCCCCACCACGACGTTAACGTAGAGATATGGCGGTGGGGTTATTATTATTATTGTATTTGATATATTTCGGGACCCTGGCGTCCCGGACCTTTGGAAAGTATATGAGGAGCCGAATACAAATCGCAGAGGCCCGTTAGACGCTTTCAATGAAATGAGGCACCAATCGACGATTATCACTGTACGCACGTAATGCAAATTCCCCCAAGGACAACCCCCGGTTGGTGTAGGACTATTGCAGGATATGGAACAAGGATATTGGACTATGGATTTGGGTCGCTGAAGTGGACTGGCTACTACTACTGGCTACTGGCTACTAGACAGCTGTAATTTAGACTAAGTAGTCTCTGAGCTAAGCTGGGCACAGACAGATAGACAGACGGACATGGTGAAACTATAAGGGTTCTTTGTTGATTACGGAACCCTAAAAAAGAGTTTCCGATGAACCGAGGACCTCCTCCTTTTTTCTAACATGTAGGGTATGAGTATTGCTTATTCAATTATTTGGCTTAGTCTGGAATTAGGTCCATTTTAATACGACAGATAAGTTGATCGTAACACCTGCCATTCTTTCAGACTTAACAGCACGCGAAGTTGTCATGACAATGCTTGCAGCGCATTTGATAAGGATGTCAGATTAATTGGCACAATTGTTGATGTACCCGTTTATAACAATTGATTGTATTAATTGAATTCACTAAGATTATGATAAACTAGAATATTTGGACTCGATTTGCATATCTATGCAGGTTGGGATTTTCTGTGTTTTGATTACTAGCCAGACATGCAGCCCCAATTTATGTTGTAAACAGCACGCGTAGCATAACCACCCCAGAAACGGAAGAAACGAAACACAGCATGCGATTGTAGAAATATTTTGTACACGTGATGTCAAAAAGAAACAAAAGGAAGCTCAGTTTCTATGGAACGACATACCTATGTCTTTCTTTGTAGAAAAAAGATAGAAGTGGTCAGCAAACTGGCAACTCTATCACCATATGGGGCAGTTTACAAGTTCCCAATTACATAAGTTGTAGATGTGTAAATAATACAAGAAAAATCCTACTATCGACAATACAATGTACCTAAGATATCTGCACGCCATGAGAAATGGCTGACATGTCTTGAGCCACTCTTATTTAAGATCTTACATGCATGTATTATTTAATTCTGTATGTATACACAATATGTTCGAGCACATAAAATTTATTTCTTTCTTACACAAATATACAGCCATGTTCTCTCTACAATGTCTTCAATTTCGGGCTGCGTTGCACGTCCTTTGTGGCACGACGTTCATTTGTTTCAGACCCAACCGGCTGGTCACCACATGGAGGGATGAACCTGTGTCAGATCGGTCGCATATTCTATCTCTCTGTTGGTCTGACCAGATGCGTGCACATACACAAAACAATCTTATCAGTGACGTATGGTAGCTATAAAAGACCGCAGCTTATACAAAGACCAACAGTTTTTTTTTTATTCCCATGTAAACATATTTTCTCCTTCCGCTTGATGTTCATAAATAATGAAGTAGATATTAACCTCGTAAAAAGTTTTATGAAAACGTCTGTACTTTCAGATTTTTGTTGTTTTTGTTTCACAACATTTTGGAGCGCATAGGAAGCACCCACTTACTTCCCTAGACGACGACGCCCAAAACACGCCGGTTTTATAATATCTATTATTTTCTGCTGAAACAGAAAAAACACACAGCAACTGAATGAATCCAATTATCTTACAACTTTACAACACGACCGTCTTACAACAAGTTGTTTCTACGTCTGTTCCCTGAGATCTCCATCACTATGCAAATTGGACGCGAAGGATTTACATACAGATTAGTTTCGAGTGTAAGATTCGTGATCGTAATAATAAAACTATCGGTGCAATTGCTACTGCGACTGCTGTTGGTAATTGTTACATTAGTTGCCTGTATAGAGCAATGCAACTAACAGAGTCAATGTGGATATAATTAGGTATACCGATCATACTCGGTAAACTGGCTACCTATGTGCGTCGCACTCTTACAGTTTTAATCAATTGCTTGGCTATCATGTTTGCTATGCTATCATGTTTTTAACCGACTTCCAAAAAGGAGGAGTTTGTTATGTTCGGCAGGTATGTTGTTTTTTTTTATGTATGTACACCGATTTCCCGTCAATTATGTACCGATTTAAAAATATATTTTTTTGTTTGGAAGGGTATACTCCTGAGGTGATCCCATTGCCACCAAATTAGAATCTTATGAGGGGATCCCATAGAAATCAAGGGAAATCCTCATATTTTATAGGCCCACCAATAGCGATTGGGGTATTTTTTATAGTTACTCATGCATTTGTACTCGGAAAGCACCATTTGGTGAAGTGGAACTGATGATGAAGACCACCGATGGCCATCGGAACTATTTAATAATAAGTATTATATGGGTTGCGATTCGATTAGGCAGTTTAGTATGCTTGCTAAGCAATTTATGCTCGACGTTTTTGGTTTAAGTGTTTAGCTGTTAGCGTTGACTATGATCAACGATCTTTGCAATGACTACTTCATGAAAAGATTGGCATTATTATTTTACTTCATGTGTGTTTTTTAAAGGGGCTTGCAGCTAAATAATAACATCCGCCCGGGGAGATCTCCAAGGTTAAGCAAAGCTTGCCGAGGTCGGCCCGTGGAGAGGTGACCATCCGTTACATACTACGACCCCTCCGTGCCTCGGAAAGTCCCAGCTGTCATTTGAATATCTTTGACAGTCCTTACGGGTCGTCAGAAGTCTGAAAGTCTGACAACCAGTCTTACCGAGGGGTATCGTGTTACCCAGTAACTGCGCTGTAGAAGTTCGATAGGCGGTCGCTCCATGTAAAATACTGGTAATCAACTGCATCCAGTTAGGCTGGAAGGCGACCCCGACATAGTTGCGAGAAGACTAGGCAGATGATGATGATGTTTATGAGTTTCCCCGCTTCATATTTTGGTCCCTGATTAGGTTAAAAAAAAACACGTGCATGAACATGGGTCGGTATCAATATCATTAATACCTTTATACAACCTGTCCCAGAATTAACGCACAACCTATTAAGGGGTCATTGTACTCATCATTATGAACAAATATAATATTAGAACACATAATATCAGACGTGCCTTTGACTTTGACTGATAACAGTGATAACATCTTAATGACACTACCAGTGCTAAAAAAATAATAACCTTAATGATCTAATCTACAATCAGTTTCAAATCTCAGTGTGTTCGTGAATTACATTGATCTATTCTACATTGAGATGCTAGTGTTTATTTATGATTAGAAACCAGCCCTCGTTTCACACGGGCAATGGCAACATGTCAAAACATCGAGAATAATTCTGTGTTAAATATAAAGTTAAATGCAAATGAATTGTACACATAAACTTTCTGGAAGTAATGCCCTAATGATTTAAAAAAACTGCATCATAATCCATTGTGTAGTTTAGAAGAACAACGTGGTCGCACAGACAGACACGAATGACGCGAAGTGAATTTGTTTTATACTATGTGTGGATAAACAGACATAGAAAGCAAGGTAATATTCGTATTCGGAAAGAAATATTACTTTATTCAGTAAGGCAGCTAAACTTTATTCAGTAAGGCAGCTAAACTTTATTCAGTAAGGCAGCTAAACTTTATTCAGTAAGGCAGCTAAACTTTATTCAGTAAGGCAGCTAAACTTTATTCAGTAAGGCAGCTAAACTTTATTCAGTAAGGCAGCTAAACTTTATTCAGTAAGGCAGCTAAACTTTATTCAGTAAGGCAGCTAAACTTTATTCAGTAAGGCAGCTAAACTTTATTCAGTAAGGCAGCTAAACCGTTTTTTTACAAGCTTTTATTGTTTTATTTCTACAACTGCCACGTGTAGAATGAGATTACATTTTTCTCCAAATTATAAAGCTTATTTTTTATCAACGTTTTACGTTTAGTTAAAATATAAATCACTTAAAAGAACCTCACTGGCCTGCCTTACCTATTAACTACTACAACAATCGCTCACAAAGTCCATCGCACCTAAAAGTTTCCATTCAATTAGTTCAAATTACATTCATTTTCTCGTGCGACCAGTTGCATTTGTCATGTAGAACATAGCAAATCTGCGGCGGGGAAAAAACATAGAGCGCAATACATCACTGGGTTCTGTGGAAGACATAGTAATTAACTGCGATCACGGCCAGCGATGGATGTGGAATGAATCACTGCAGGACTATTGAGGGTTTTGGTACAAATTACCGTGTGATAGTGACATTAGCAAAGGAACATTTGTTTGAAAGTTTGAAACGATTGTTGCTTGAAGTGCATTTCAATTATGTTATTTTAGGTCGGTATTTTATGCTATTTTATATTACGTAGAACAGTCATTAGTTGCTTGGAGGAGATCCGCAGGCGAACCAAGGTAACCGACATAGCCCGAAGAATTGCCAAGCTTAAGTGGCAGTGGGCAGGGCACATTGCTCGCAAAACTGATGGCCGATGTGGCCGAAAGGTTCTGGAGTGGCGACCGCGTACCGGAAGACGTAGCGTTGGAAGGCCTCCTACAAGGTGGACCGATGACCTTGTGAAGGCCGCAGGTATCCGCTGGATGCGGGAAGCACAGAACCGGTCGAAGTGGCGGTGCTTGGGGGAGGCCTATGTCCAGCAGTGGACGTCTTTCGGCTGAAATGATGAGAACAGTCATTGTGCATAGATTTGTTTTCTGTTTAGCGATGTAAGAATATTTATTTTCTTACACTATTGTACATCCTAGACACCAGCTTATACCAGTCGTCGAGGTACTTTTTTTATTTTGGCCAACATTATTTGGTAACCACCTGCAGCAATTACAATCACTACATAGTATGAAACAAAGTCGCTTCCCGCTGTCTGTCTGTCTGTCCCTATGTATGCTTAGATCTTTAAAACTAAGCAACGGATTTTGATGCGGTTTTTTAATAGATAGGTGATTAAGGAGGTAGGTTAATATGTATAATACATGCATAATATAGTAGAGAAACACTGCACATCAGCATTGTACCCGTGCGAAGCCGGGGCGAGTCGCTAGTATATAATATTTTATTTTCTATAATCATAATCAGATAAGTCTGTAAAAATATGCACACAAAAATACTTTTGTCATTATTATGCACACACTGAAGTTGGTTGACACGAATCTTTTATCGGGTCTGATAAGGGTTCCATAATTTTTTTTCGTGGAAACTTTTACCTACTTGTTTGTCTAGAGCAGATAAATTGAAATACACAAAGTTTACATATTTTTTGAGTAAATTATGCACAAACCACCAATTAAATTGATTCATAACTAAATATTATTAAAATACCTAATACTTAAACATAATGATATTTAGAATAACGTTTAATAGCACGAAATGAGTAAGTTTAAATTCCAAATAACTTATGAAGAAAGACTAGCAAAATTAATAATTATTATTTTTATTAGACAGGCATAAGGGGCCGGCGTAGCATGAGTAGTTCATACAAACGTAATACCAGAATAATTTGTGAATCAAACATATTCTTAAGGTAGTGTGTATTTACTTCGATTGGGTTACAGAATATCTATGTTCCAAAATATATATTTTTAAAGGATAATGATATAAAGACGAGATATGAGGAATTTAAAATTTCTATAGAATGCTTATTTTTCTCATATCTCTTGTTTAAAATCAGTTTCAATTCAAAATATATATTTAAGAACCTAGACTATTTAAGAACCTAGATATTTTGTATTACAATCGGAATAAAGACACACTACCTTAAGAATATGTTTGATTTACAAATTATTTTGGTATTACGTTTGTATGAACTACGCATCCATCGCGGGTCTGTTAAGAGCAGTCAGTCAGACGACGTGTAAAACTTAGTAGAAATGTGACAAGATACTAGTTTGCTGTCTATGACACAATTCACGAGTTTAAATTATGCTTGAAAACAAACTAGAGATGAAAAATTTATCTTCAAACTTGACATGGGGAAAGTAGGCAGATAACTAGACGGTATTATTATTTTTTCTCATTTAATTAAATTTTTCTTTTATAAGTATGTAATGTGTGTATCATAACATAACAACACGCCTGTTTTCCCCGAAGGGATAGGCAGAGGTGTACCTAGTAATAGTACATCCTTATTTCGCCAGTTTAGAGATAAACTACGATAACATGGCGCGCCCCTCCAAAAGTCTAAACGTTTGAAAGTATTTATGACAGTATTTACAAAGCGCTACCAAGACTCACAACTCATTGTGTGCGTACTGAGACAAACGTCAAATACAAATAAATCCAATTATTTATTTATTCGTAAGGATTTGACTACATATATTACATTGAAACAGTAAGTAGGAGGGGCGCGCCATGTTAGCGTTGTTTATCTCTAATAAATAGGGGGTGAGCCTATTGCCATTAATCGGCCACAAGTCCAGTCTCCGGGCTGCTACTGAAAAATTCCTGGTGAAAAACACTGTACCCTGGGAATCGAACCCCGGACCGGAATTTATTTATGTACCTTTTTATTTCATTTTAATTGTACTTAAGTGAGGTTATTGGTCTGTGTACTTCACAAAGGTCAGGTGCGTAGTACTCGCAACCGGCGAGCGGGTATGATCAGATTTATGAACGTAAACGAAGCAAAACGATCGTAGCTGGTGGCGTTTTGTAGTTTCTGCCTACCCCTGAATATGGGAAGAAGAGGTCAGTTTATGTATTAAAGTACATAATTGTAATTTATTGTGATTTTTGAAATAATTGCATTAATCATAATTAAGTGAAATTAAAATAGAAATCGCTTTCAATGAATTTTTCTACATATAGTTTGAACTTAATATTATGTTATTCAACATATAAGTAAGTGCTTAAATAAAAGCCATTTATTTGAATTAAGAAATTTCGGTTTTATTATTAAACATTTAAGCCAAACGTGACTTTTATACTAATATAATTAATGCTTATACTTATCTCCCTGCTGATATTTAATCAATGCTTAATCTTCTACACGTGGTTGAGTGCGTTCTGTTACCTTTTTTATCACTGTTATGTTCGCATGTAGTCTATAAATATTGGAACAGTAGCAATAACGATAATGAAAGATATTGTTAGTAAATATTTGTATGAATCATAGAAAAATTAGGATTAACGAACTTTACTTATGACTATAATTTGAAGTGGGTGTAGATATTCTTGTGGCTGAATGATGTGAGTGAGGGGTGTCATTCAATGGCTTTGTCTTTGTATGTATTACGACTTCGACGCGTGGATTTCATATCTTTGCTTACAAAATTCAACACTCTCTCCGTCCCGTGTAAAAGATAGTTTCCGAAAACGAATGGTGGCGATCTTTTTATTGACTATTTAAGACAAACTTTATTATTTATTACAAACTACTATTCAATTCGTAAGGCAATATATGGCGCTCGAGAACCACCGTGAAGTTGACAACTGCGAAGATTGCAACGCGCGAGCGGCGCGCCTAGCATAATTGCATCGAAGCGTTCGCTCTCTTTACTGGCGGACACAGACGGCTTAACATCTAAGTACTTATAATTTTTTGAACTACCTATGTGTATTTTTAAATAAATACCCATTTTATCAATATTTTACCTTGTTTTTCTGAGCTATACAAATTGTTTCTAGTTTAAAAAAAAAAAAATGTGCAAGTAACGAATAGACTAAGCGTAGGGCTGTTCGCTATACGTATCGACGACGAACTACCAATAACTTATATCTAAAAAATTGCAACATTACTACTTAAAGTAAGAAGGTATTCGCAGCAAAGTTAGCGTCACATAATTTAGAAGTTATTTCTATTAGTGTTTAATGGAATAAATAGTTATATTATCGTGTTAGGATGTTTTTCTAGTACACGCGAATTTTACGTCGATTGCTATTAAAAACAAAACAAAACGTTAGTTAGGAGGTATTGGTATTTTATCGTCGATATAATATCATCAATAGATTTCGCAGCGCACGCCAAATAATTTTTGATACCTTGGGTTACATATTTGTAAGGATCTCTAATACAAAAAAAATACAGCCCTATGTTATTCGCTAATAATGTAGCTAGCTTTATATAGGTGTTTTTTTATCAGTTAAGTTTTTGAGTTTAACCGTTACAAATAAACAAACAAACAAAAAATCTAATCTTCTTTAAAATATTAGTTTAAATAGATATAGATAATACAAAGCCACGATTACTAAAGGTTCGCGCACATTAGGGTGGGCCGCGCCGCAACGCTAAACACTAACCACAAAAATACGCCTGGCGAGCGATCCACAAGTGAGATCCATTGCGCTGCGGGGCAGCCCGCACAATGTGCGCAAGCCTCATTGCACTGGAGTCGGAACTGTTTGTAATTTTAATCGGTCTGAAACAATAACTGCGTTGCCCTGCAGCCCGGCGCGGCTCCTTATAATGTGCGGTTAGCTTTATACACCTTCTATATTAGAATTATAACAGTGGCAAAAACTCGCCACGTTTTTTTTTTCAAAAAAAATACACATAAGTATAGAGAGAGAGTTTCATGATTTAAGATCAATAGAGTTGTATTGTATATCTTAAATTATTCATGCCGGTTTCCTCACGATGTTTTCCTTCACCGTTTCGCGGCCGTTACCATTGGGGATGCACTCACTGCTCTCACTTAGTTTGCAAACAAATCTTTTACTTTTACTTTGACTTATTTATTCCTCAAGTCTCACTATTGCACCTACCACTGTTTGTCTCTGCATCGCCCAAAGGTTGACTGGTAGAAAATGCCTATGGCATTAAGTCCGCCTCTGTACATTTGTGTGCTTAAAGTATTAAATAAATAAATAAAATAAATTTTATTTATTTATTTAATATGGGGCAGGTCCAGGGAGCCAGTTACAGGTCTCGTTAGTGGTGGAAATTTGAACTACTTTTGTCCATTGTCTTCGCAGTATAGTTAAGGCTAAAACCGCGTATAAAACATTACAGCCATACTAATATACTAATATACATGCAGGGTTCTTTAATTAATACCGTGTGTGTTCACTGCAGTGAGTAATAAACCGGTAAATTTTCGAGTCTCATACATTTTGTATGAAGACTGCGGTCTAGTTGTACAAGCGCGGATTTTCAGCAGAAAATTATGTTAAGAATTTTGTATTATTATAAAGAGCTTTTGTTTGAACATGCAGTTGCTCTTTTGTGGTGATTCGCTTTCGTTGTAACCAGGTTGGTTTTGTTCTTGATATAGGTAATTGTAGATTTTCTCTTTGACATTGTGCAAGTACAAACAGCAGTTTTATGGGAGAATAAATATTTTAGTATTTGTAACAATAAATCATTTATTTGCAAATGAGGTATTGCTTTTATACATTGTAGGTACTTTGAACTTCCTGCCAGGGTTGCGAAGTTTGTCCGAAAGGGATATCGTGGCCCTGGCACACAGGCAACTGAAGGAACACGGATGGGTTTTAGTCAGTAAAAGTCTGACACGCCAGAGCTCCGCCAGAGCGGGAAAAGTTATTAGATAATTTCACAACCAGAAAAAAAAGGTAACTTGAACTTAGTATACCTTTTTAGATACAGTTTTAATAGTTTGAATTGACATAGGAACGAAGTGATATCCAAAGATAATATGAAATATTATTTTACTGTCTTTATCAGATAACAGATACAACGTTCCTACTAAGTAACTGTTACATAGGTGGACATGCACTATTTATAAGTCATTGCTTATTGAATTCAAATTGAAACTATAAACTTCAAAGAAATTGTAAAAGACTTTAGTCCATTTAAAATAAGATGAGACATTTAATTAACCTTTTTTACAGTCCATTCAACCGATTTTGACTTCTATTGCGTTGGTGGCATGACAGATGGCAACTGTAATAAACAAGTGGTATTGTAACCACGTTTTTACTTTTAATGCCATCCTATCGGCCTATGAAATAGAGGTCAAAATCGGTTGAACGAACTGTAAACAAGTTTATTTAAATTTCAAGAAACATAACCCTCCTTGTGGGGCAGTCGGGCAAATCAAATCAAATCAAATCATTTATTGGTTTGCAAATATGGGTAATTAGTACATAGATGTTTTATTATAATAGTCCCCCATATTCTACCGTCACATGGGCATGCAAATCATATTTATTATTAATTAATTTACACAAATTTAAAGGTATTATAATTATAAGAATTATGAAAATAAAATAATAGAAAATACAAATTAATGTCAAATCATTTGAATACCAGTAAAAATGACATAATAATACAAAAATGTCAAATGTCAACCATAATACAGTAATAAATAAAAAATAATAAAAATCAAATGTAATAATAGCATGTTAATCAGTCAGTACAATACAATACAATATTATTAAATACAATAAGAACCTACAGAAAAAAATGCTGATGTTTTATAATTAGAGATCCTTAGACATTTTTCCTTAAATTTATGCATGCAAACATTTAGTACTAGATTAGTGCTAATAGTCTAAAATACTGTCAATACGAGTATAACAATTCTTAGTACAATTATGGTGATTAAATAAAATAAAGAATTAAAAATGTCAGGATTAATTAGGTACCTAACTATAAAGTTTTATCATTTAGAAATTCACAAATGGTGTAATAACATTTATCAATAAAGAAGACTGACAATCTCTTATTAAACAATGGAATGGACTCGTTTTTTATTCCATCGGGTATTTTGTTATATATAATCGGGCACATACATAATATAACACTTTTCCTTAATAATGCAGTGTTATGACCACTAACACGTAGCATGTTTGTATACTGGCTTCTAACTGGTCGTGTTCTATTGTCAGATGTTTTATTGAAAGATGCATATTTGATTTTACAAAAACAGCTATTTCGAAAATGTAAAGTGATGGGAATGTTAGCAAATTTAGGGACTTGAATTACAGGTATGCAACTATCTGTTACTTTCATGTTACACATTGCCCTTATGCATCGTTTTTGAGCCTTAAATACCTGTTCTCTCAGACTACAATTCCCCCAAAATATTATGCCGAATCTCAGAATTGACGCTACCAAACTATGGTAAGCAACTAATCTGGTGGGCATATTCACTTTCCTGGATAGATTAAAAAACACGCATGCTGTTGTACTTAATTTTTTGCATACTTCTTCTGCGTGTGGCTTCCAGGATAGTTGGCTATCAATCATTACACCTAAAAATTTTGCAACTTGCCCTTGGTCTATTTTTTGTCCATTATAATTTAAGTTAAAAGTTTGTGAAGGTATTCGTTGATAAAATGCATAACCTTAGTCTTAGGTATATTAATCGTTAAATTATTTTGATCAAGCCAGTGTATAATGTCCGTTAAAGTATTATTGATGTCATATTCATACGTTTTTAGGTCTGTACATTTAATCAAGGCAGTGCTATCGTCAACGAATAAGACCATAGGATGTTGAATGTGTCGTGGCAAGTCATTAATATAAATTAAAAGTAATAAAGGGCCCAACACTGTGCCCTGTGGTACGCCATATCTAATAAGCCTTGGTTCCGATAAGTATTTTTCTCACGCTTAGTTTTTAATTTGTTTGGAATACTCCGGAACTAATACACAGATTTATTATGTGACTAATATGCAAAGCAATGTCACTCGATACAAATTTTACGACCTTAGTTGAAATGCCATCGTAGCCAGTACTGAGTTTAATTTTTAGAGAATGTATCGCTCTCATAACATCTTGAGGCAATACTGGATGCATAAACATCGAGTGAGGGTTACTTTTAAAACGTGTGCAGTTACATACACTAATAATTCACAAAGCTAGTCAGTGAAAACATAAACTATATAAATAGATTGAATCTGCTTTGATTGGACTAAAGACTAATCGCACAGATCATCACTATGTCAAGGAATTTACAGTTTTTCGGAAGTCATTTGTAAACGATTGGTAGTTAATTTTCAGTGTGAATGTGTTATGTTTACAGGCTCCCACGTTTAGAAAACTCTCCATTAACTAACTTATCTCAAAGAGGTATCTTTGACGGATTTTTATGCAAAATTTTACTAAAGACTCGACGAGTCAAGAACTTTGAGTTTTTTAATCAAATTTTAATTTCGGTTCCCTTTGGGTAAACTTTTACCTCTCGTAATTGGGATCCATCATCGGGCTTAAGAGGCTTGTAAAGGTAAAGACTCCACGACTTCCAACTTTTTTTCTGGGAGCGAAGCTATTTTGGGTGTTAAGCAAAGTCGTGGTCTCGTAAATAGGTAAAATAATTATTGCCTAACTTAATAAAAATTACTAGAATCTTCCGTTATTAAAATTGAGTTATCCACAGTGTGTTACATGTTTTTGCATAATTAAACCAGCGATGCTGTATATTATTAAACAAGCGATATATTTTATTTATTTTTTATTTATTTATTTGATTCGAACACAAATGATTCATATTGTTGTTAGTAAAACTTATAAAACTATGTTAGTAATATAGATAGCTAAAATAATATAAAAACGTAGTCTATCCATTCCAAAAAAAATAAGTTACGGCATTACAAGGGCGAGGGCGTACAAGTTTAAATAAGTTACGGCATTACAAGGGCGAGGGCGTACAAGTTTAAATAAGTTACGGCATTACAAGGGCGAGGGCGTACAAGTTTAAATATCTTGGCCACATACTTACCCCTGATCTCAGGGACGATGACGACGTTGAGCGGGCGCAGAGGGCCTTGTCGGTTAGAGCGAACATGCTGGCTCGCAGGTTTGCTCGTTGTTCAGTAAGCGTCAAAATTACTCTTTTTAGAGCATACTGCACTACGTTTTACATGAGTAGCGTGTGGGCTAGATATACTCAAAAGTCGTACAATGCCCTCCGCGTGCAATACAACAACGCGTTCAGGGTGCTGTTGAGGCTGCCCCGCTACTGCAGCGCATCAGGGATGTTCGCGGACGCACATGTGGATTGTTTCTTCGCCACGATGCGTAAGCGCTGTGCGTCCCTGGTGCGTGGGGTGGGGGGCAGCAACAACAGCATCCTGTCTCTAATTTCGAGTAGGCTGGACTGTCCGTACGTGAATCGCTGCTGCGCCATTTCCCATGGAATGGTGTGGCCGCGGTGAAGCGTTGGACAGTGCTGCCGTTGTCAATAGTAGGTATACTTTACTTTTATATGTGAATAGAATTATCATAATTACTAACGTAGGATAAGTTTTTACTAACAAATGAGTCTTGGTTACTTGGAAATAAATAAATTGAATTGAATTATTGCGGCCCGTATACCGAAGCTTCGGTCAGCTGGACCCGCTCGTTACTGGACCCGCTCACTCCTGGACCCGCGGGTCCACTTCACCACATAATTTATTTTCTATATTTTTATTGGTTAACTGGACCCACGTTCAAACTTAAAACAAAACATCTATTATTTAAAGCTACCAGTGAATACAGTCGAGCGCAAAATTGGTTAGTCAAATTCAATTAGGTTTAAATATCCTTTTTTTGGTATTGATCGTTGAATCATTGAGCTCCATACGTTCTGAGTTGAGCTGCATGACTACTGACAAAAATGAGTGCACTAATTGGACAGGTCCACTCAATCTGTGTGGTTCCTTCATCAAAAGACCATTTCAGACACCAATCTACATGGTCTTCACATGATCTGACCTAGATAAAGTCTGGATTTTAAAATAAAAGAGACTGTGACCTTCGATTTTGTTCCGGCCTTTCTTCTCAGAAGTGTAAATACCCCTACCTAATAATTGGTAATTAATAATATTGGTATATTTTAAGTCATAAAAATAAAACTAAAAGATTTGGCTTTACTCCGTGACTGTACTAATAATGAAATTGGGCAGTGGGTCCAGTCGACCTATTTAAAATGTGATTGGGTTGAGTAATCCCTTGGGTCCTTTTCGATTAGGTCCAGTTGACCAAAGACTCCACCAATGTAGTATAGCATTGATTGTCTTACATTTAGCAGTCAATATAAACGGAAATTCATAAAAAAATTGCAAAAGTCACAAGCCACATACAGAGTCGCTATTATAACGTTGGTTACATTTATTACAAATATTTTGGATTTTCTGATGTAGATCTTTCAGTCGTTGTTGCAATTCCGATCTGAATCTTCCTAGCAAATGTGAAACTTCCACCCAAACATCGCTATCCTGCTCAACTTCCGACGTCTCTGCTCACCTCAAATCCTGATCAACTCCATTTATTTCAGATTATCAACAACAAATTATGGTGAACTTGTAGCAAACTAACTTGGGTATCAGTAGAAACGTGCTAACTTAACAAGACATCACAATGCATCCGTCCTATGTGAAAGAGTCGCTGCGATGTTTTTCCAAACACCTACTTCTAGAGGCATGAATGGAAGAAAATACAATACTACTACAGCGTACTTTAAACACAAGATCACCAGTCAAATAAATGACTCCAGAGCGCTTTGGAAAAACCTAAAGTCTATACCTGCTCCCATCTAAACATAAAGAATTACCTCTGCACTTTAACGATCCCGACAAAATTTGTGACCATTTTCTGAATGTGTGGTGCGGACTGCGGATACGGTTAGTAATTCATTGCTTGCATATTTTGAATCCGCGCGAAATAATAGTTCTACGTTTACTTTGAGACCTACAACACGCAAGGAAATTGGGAACATAATGACTACTATTAAATCGAATGCTGAAGGTTGCGATGGATTTAACATAAATATGACATTACTGACTCTACCTGTGACTTTGGACGCCGTGACTACTTTAGTACATGCATCTCTCACATCCTCATCTTTCCCTGAGTTATGGAAAATGGTCAAAGTGCACCCATTGCCGAAGACTCTTAATGCATTGGACATGAATGATCTTAGACTTATTCGTATACTGCCAGTATTTCCTAAAGTTTTAGAGAAAGTAGTATGTGCGCAATTGGTTGTAATTTTTAGAGACAAACAAAATCCTCCCAAATACCCTGGTACAACTGGTACGGTAAGTGTGATTAAATGAATAGTGATAATTAATATAATAACATTTTGATACAAGTGGAGAATGTTTGTTATTGCGTTCGAGGCGGAATTAACACCCGAGCCATAGGCGAGGTTGTTTTTGAGCCGAGAACTGCAATAACAAATGTCCACGCAATTATATTATATTAAACAGATATGTTATACACTCACAAAACAACCGAAAAAAGTGTTACGCGCAGCAGCGGCAGCACACATACCCACTTTTCATAAATTTTACATTTCATGACAAGTAAAATACGTCCCAATTAGGACATTTTCGAGTCTTCACAATTGAGCGCTCACAAAATATCTGATTAATATAATATCATTATGTCCACGTGTATCAAACGATGTTTTTCAATACAGTTTTGAAGAAATAAAATAAAATAAGGAAAAATATTTTTGTCATGAATTATTAGGAAACTACGATTAGTTTTTTTTTCTGCGCTTTACTTTCGCCAGGTTGAAGGGAAGCAAAGGTATAAAGCCGATAAACAGCCGAATATGAAAAATAGAAAATTAAAATATTTTTAAGTTATGAACACAAATAAATGTTAATTTGTTCATGAACGTTTTTTTATTGTAATAATCATGATATTCTATTTAAAAACATTATTTAAATATTCCAAAAATATTAACGCCGTAAAGAGGCATCTTTGAAAGATTAAAAAAAAAAATCACCTCCGAATAGAGAGGACCGTCTCTGGCGCGCGACGGTGTGAATAGAGGCATTGAACCAATTTGGACTAAGTATTATTAATAATAACTACCAAAAGTGATGGATTTCAATTTTTTATTCACATTAACAGAATCATGAGGTAATTATTAATAATGATGGAGAATTATTAATAATTTTCAATTAATCACACTTACCGTCGGAGTTGTGGCTTTTTCGGATGTGACAGATAATGTCTTGTCAGCTCAGGATGATGGGATGTGCACTCTTTTGGTGTTGCTTGATTTTTCACGCACGTGACTGTATTGACGTTTCTCTATTATTGTCAAAGGTGGCTTTTTATGAATTTGACGAGGACACAGTAAAATAGTTTAATAGCTATCTTGGCGATCGTAAGCAATTCGTTGAAATACGTCAGGCGGACGGCTCATCAGATGTCTCTGGACATCGCTCAATAGGAAGGAGGAGCCATTTACAATCTAGGTCCAAGAGATTCACTTCGTGAAATATTCAAAGAAATAGATATTCTGACTGTAGCCTCTCAATATATATTTGAAAATCTATTGTATGTACACAAAAATAAATCAAATTTTAAGAAAATGTTCGATATTCATAGTTTAAATACCAGGAATAAACACAATCTTGCTGTACATCGCACTCGCCTCCACAGAGTAGGCAAATCGTTCATGGGTCAATGTATACGCTTTCACAACAAACTTCCTACTGACATTCGGAACTTACCCATTAAACGATTTAAAATAAAAAATCTAAATTTAAAATTAGTTATACGAGTAGTACCCTTTCTTACAAAGTAAGGTACTATAAAATTTCTGATTATTTAGAAGACAAAAAAGCTTGGGATTGAGCTGCTCTGCTAGCCTTGTGATGAAACTGGAAAACTTGACATTTTAATTATTATGCATGATTTTATATACAAATTGACATTGCAGAATATTATATACAATATTACATGACTGTTTACTTTTAAAAGTATTATATTTACTGCTTTAATATAATGTAAATGTGAGCACTATGTGAGTCATTTTTTTTTCATTTCTTTAAATATTTTTCTTTTTAATTCTTTTTCTCAGTTAGTTTTAATGATGGTCTGGCATTTTGAGCGCTTTATGCGGCCTACCCAAATGTCCTTTATTTGGTATTGTTCGTCGAGTCGTTGAGCTCCTTGTCTTGAGTTGTGCTGCACGATTACTGACAAATGCTTGCACTGATTGGACAGGTCCACTCTAATTTGTGTGGTTCTTTCCTCAAAAGACCATTTCAGACACGGATCTACATGATCCTCACATGATCTGACCAAGATTATGTCTGGACTTTAAAATAGACTTTGAGACCCCTGAGTTTTTTTCGCCATTTCTTCTCAGTTATGAAATGTCGGCTACATCTAGATTTTTTTTTATATTACGTGTAAAAGTGATTCTAATATCTTATTTACAGAATAAGCGATTTTATTTCATTTCATTTCGTTCTGCAGGGCTCGATTCTTGGGCTCGAGTATTGTTTATTTTGTCAATATGATTCAAAATATTAATACATGTAAAAACCATAAATCTCACTCTATACAGAAAAATACGTACAAAGGTGATGCTTATTTTTAAAGCAATCTCTTCCAGCATACCGGCGATAGGAACGTAGATAAAAAGTAAATTATTTAAAACAAACCCTCGTTTCCGTTTTTCTGTTCCTTTCTTCTTGTCCGTCTAAATGTGTGTGCATAAATGATTTAAAAAAATAAGATTGGTTGTAGGTATGTCCCATTAGACGATAACGACGACGGTGACGAAAATGGCGGGATGAGCTTTACTACTAAAGAGCGATGACCTACTAATGAGTGTCAGTCAAAATGGGCTTTATATAAACCTAGATATGATATTTTGGCGCCTTAATGACATTGATATGGACATGACCAGTTGTTCGTGAACATTTGTGAAATTGACCCAGTAATTGTATTGACAAAACAAGATAGCCACGTTTAGTTCCGTTTTTCGCCATGCGTCAAAAGAACCATTATAGCGATGAACATACATAAGGATGTTTGTCTTTTATTTTTACAGAGAAGACATATTTAAAAAACCGGCCAAGTGCGAGTCGGACTCGCGCACGAAGGGTTCCGTACCATAATCTATAAAAATGGCAAAAAACACGTTTGTTGTATGGGAGCCCCTTTAAATATTTATTTTATTCAATTTTTTTGTATTTGTTGTTATAGCGGCAACAGAAATACATCATCTGTGAAAAATTTCAACTGTCTAGCTATCACGGTTCATGAGATACAGCCTGGTGACAGACGAACAGACAGACAGACGGCGGAGCCTTAGTTATGGGTTCCCGTTTTACCCTTTGGGTACGGAACCCTAAAAAACTGGCCACCTGCGTGTCGGACCATGCACAATGAAGGAATCCGTAGTGGGGATTAATTTATCCTAAGAACAAACTTAAAATTATGCCTAGTTGAAAAACATGTCAAACATTCCAACTGCAAATGTTAGTGTGTACGCATAATATTGAGAGATTTACCATGTTATTTTAAGATCATACATAGACTTCGTATAGATTTTTTTGTAATTTTTAAGTACTTACTTAAAGAACTATTTTCTGGTTTTATTTTAAGCACAGTAGTTTCGGAGATAAGGCGTCAATGGTCAATTTTCATCTATTTTCTTACACAAATTGTAAAGGTATTTATTTTACAATTATAAAGTATATATCTGAAATCTTTACCTTACGCCCTTTCATTTGATGTTTCACACGGTACAGTTAGCAAAACTATTTTTTAAATTTTCTAATTTGCGCCTCAAAAGTGACCCCCATATTTAAAATTAATTTATTTACGTTACACGTCCGTGTTTGGGTCACAAAAGTTAATTTATGTGTACTAAATTTCAATTGAATTGGTCTAGTAGATTCGGAGCGAATCGACAGACGGCCCGACAGACACACGAGTGATCCTACAATGGTTCCGTTTTTTCATTTTGAGGTACGGAATCCTCAAAACACTATCGCATTATGGAACTTTATCGCTCACACCGCCCACATAGGACACTACGAAACATTAACATTACACCACTCGAGAGAATAACAGGAACTCGCGCAAGTAGCTAGTTAGTTACTAGTTCAACAGTACACTCGTGTTTGAGTAGAGTGCTTTACTTACACTTGAAGATGGGAATTTGAGCAGTCAATGGTGGAGTTTGAGCAGTCAATAGTACTTACCTATCTAGCTGAGTTAAATTACGAAGTGCTTGAATGTAATTTGTCATTATTATTCCTTATATGATTCTGGAAGGCAATCAATTAATCTGCCCACCTGTTCCCATCTATGTTGGGGTCGGCGCCCAGTCTCACTAGATGTAGATGCAGCTGAATACCAGTATTTTACATGGAGCGACTAACTATTTGACCTCCACAATCCAGTAACTGTGTAATACGATACCCCTTGGTAAGACTAATTGTCGGACTTTCGGGCTTCTGCCGACCAGTAATGACTGTCAAACATCCACGAATAACAGCCGGGACCACAGCTTAACTTTGTATAGATTCAAGTTTTATATGTGAACAGACAACTATGCTGCTGGGGAGTTTGTTGCGCCACTTCTTCTTCCCAGCTAAAGCACTAGGAAGTGGTGAAGGGTGGGATTTTTGAGGGACTGTCTCATGTAATTTTTGACGTTCGAAAAGTGCTGATTCTCAGCCTTGTTTGAATACATGACTTTTGATTTTGATTTTGCGTGGAGTGAGCTTTCAGTGCCATATCTCACTGATGCTAGGGATTAACCAAGCTTTACATTTACAATCATAATCGAGATTTTAATAATATTTTATGTTACATCTATTGATCATTTTATATTATATCAAAGATAGTATTTAGGTGTCTTAACATTACTAATTAAGAGGTTTTTAAATAAAATAGGAGAACAGAAATTCAGTCAGAAACTCAATTTTGTTTTTTTTTCAATTTTTTTCTTAGACTAGTCCTTACACTACTATGTTTAGACACTTAAATACTAGCTTTGAAATAATATAAAATGATCAACGGAATTTGCATAAAAAATATTATTAATATCTCGATTGTGTAAGAATAAGAATAAGAATCATTTATTTGCAGAAAATGTAGGTGTAAATGTAATACTTGGGTAATCCCTAGCATCAGGTGGGGTGACACTAACAGCTCACTCCACACTCACTTCACATAAGTTTTCACAGTGAGATGGTTACAGAATCGACATGCTGATGGATCGACGCGTGCGGCTGTTATTCTTAGCCACGAACTCCTCCTATTTCTTGAAGGCCTTGGAGCTATTTTCTCTCACAACAATTGCTACTTAGGTACAGGTCTCCAGGCTGGGGATTATTATTATGGTAGTGCCTACTAGCTAAGGGCAAGGTTCACAGAACATACTTTGACTTTGTTTTGCTTTACTAAGTAAAGTAAGTGTTCCATATGAATATTATATACCTTATGTTCATAATTATTCGTATTAGCAAATGTGACGAAGCTATTCATTCAAATATTATGAAAATTCTAATGCTTTATATTTAATGGCGTATACGACGCTTACTTTACATAACAAAGTAAAGTCAAAGTGTGGACTGTGAATTTTGCTCAAAGTGAGAGAGTCGTGTCGTTAGCGCCTTTTGTCAGCTGTAGGGGAATTGTCAAATATGGGTTTAGTACTCTCATTTCTACGTATAAATAATTTATAGTTTTAAATAAGTACCTACCACCGCAATTATACTTTGGCTGGATATGGGCTTCCCATTGGCCACTAATATTATCTACTACTTACATCACAAGGAACACTTTTAACTTCTTTGTAGTTGATGTAACCTGTAAATCTCTGGCCACACTAAGGCGAATCCCACGCGGGATTGTTTTAATGACTAAGAATTATAAGACGTCCCGCGACTACTCACGCCAGTTTAAACACTTCATAATGGAATTCTGTCTGACATCGAGGTTCAGATAAATCAGTAATAGGGTTACAGTAGGAAGTTGTTCATGTTTGTTTGTTTGAGATTTTGATAGAAGAGTATGAAGAGTTACTGTTATTGATAATAGTAATATTTATTTTGCTAAAAACAGTGCTTTACATTTCCCTGTAGTCTACATTAATAACTAGGTCTACATTTTTTTTATGAGACGCAAAGTTAGTAACTACTTTTGAACTCCTTTACTTATAAATTCCACACTTGGTCGAGCTTGTCTCGTGGAGTCAAATCAAATCAAAATCAAATCAGTTTATTGCAAACATGTTGTACCGAGGTTGGAATAAGAAATAAAAGTTTCAAACATGCACCCTGTAAACAAAACGAAAACAAAATTAAAAAATAATAAATTACATTACAATACAATACATTTTATAACATTTGTGTCAATATACAATTTCAAATCAATAGAATAGATTAATAAAATTATTGTTTATTGTTACTGTAGCTTTCAAATTATATTATTTAGGTAATAAAAAAATTAAAGAATACAAAATAAGTTAAATCAAAATAAAATGAATCAATTGAAATAAATTAAGTATGTAGTAGGTATGTAGGTATAGGTTAGGGTGGGTTAGGTGTAGTAAGTAGGTAATGGTGAGCAATTTATTCCATTACTTTTTATTTATTTATTTTTCCTTTCTTCAAAAGACTCTTTCAATGTGTAGAAATGTGCAATTTTCTTTTAAATATATTGTTACTTTGTATTTCTTTTAAAGACTTTGGAATGTTATTATAAATCTTGATACACATTACATACGGGCCTGAATCGTGGCTGGCAGTAATGATCTTTATTAAAGGGGAAAAGTGACATATTTTTCTTGACAAACAAACATATTTCAAAAATGTACAGAGATGCGAGTGTAAGGATATTGTGTTCTGTAAAATGTGGTCTACAGCTGTCCATACCTCCTCTATTCGTCAAGATTCGTATGCACTTTTTTTGTAGTGTGAACAGCTTATCTGCGTTCGTACTATTACCCCAAAGCATTATACCATAAAGGCTTCTACATACTGGCGCGACTCGCGACGCGACACAAAGGCCCTGAGTGTCGCGCGACGAGCGGTGCCTTTGTGTCGCGTCGCGAGTTGCGCTGGTCTGTAGAAACCTTAACGGAGCCATGCGTGCGCGTATGCGGCGGCTTTAGCAGATTTGAAATCCGTAGATCTTTTCAATTCCGATAAAGCATAAGAGAATCTAGAGATTTTTTTACATATTATATGAGATTTCCAATTTAAGTTAGTGTCAATATTAAGGCCCAACAATTTAAAAGGTCGTTTTTGATAATGTCTAAATTGCGTTATTTTAGTTTTAGTGAAATTTAGTTCAAGGTTATGTCCGTTTAACCAAGTAGATATTATGTCAGATAGAATTCGATGGATGTCATTCTTAAGGGTCAGGTTATTTGTGCATGGAAATGAAATGTCATATGCGAATAAGACGCTTACAGCATCTATTATTTTGGGGAGGTCGTTGATGTAGATAAGACACAATATGCATCCGATTACGCTACCTTGTGGTATAGATATATTTATATTAGTTTTTATTTTATTTTACATTAGTGATTTCTCCAGTACTATGGTTGTAGTGTTCAATTTCTACATATTGTGAACGGTTTTCGAGGTACGACGTGAACCATTTATGCGCTATGCCACGTACATCACTATGCCGTCCAATTTATTTAAGAAGGTGTTATATTGAACTCTATCTTATGCTTTGCTCATGTCTAAGAGAATGCCTATAGCGTATTTCTTCTCATTTATGATATTTAAAACTTGTTGAATATATCTATAAACTGCATTGGTTGTTGATCTATTCTTTCTGAACCCATTTTGACTGTCGTTAAATATTAATATATGAGCTATGAAAAATAATTATGTTTAAATAACACTAATATCGGAATAATAAATTAAGTAAGTACCGGGTAAAACGGGGTGAATAGAGATGCAGGGGTGAATAGAGACGCAACTTTAAAATGGATTTTAACGTTGAAATAATATCTTTTGTTGCCAAAAAGGACTATAATGTGTTACCTGTACTATAATTAACGATTAAGTGTCCTCGTTGGCAACAAACTATATAATTTCAAGGTTAAAATCCATTTTAAAGTTGCATCTCGATTCACCCCTGCATGTCTATTCACCCCGTTTTACGGTATGCATTTACTTGTCAGCAATAATGTCCTCATTTTCAATAAGTGGAGAGATTCAGATTCACTGTAGGGTTGAGCTAGCAGCCAGTTGCGAACAAGCTGTTTGACTAGGCTAGTTCTAGAGTTACTGCGATGTCACACATTTCTACACTTTGCACCACGCGCGCCTCAAAGAGATGTCAGCATGAACTGACGGGGTCCGTTAACCAATTACAGGCACTTTAGAATTGTCAAGGGGACGTCCAGTCATAAAGATGAAGCTACTTTAGAGAAGAATGGGCAGAAATTCCACGGATACTCTTAAATGCTCTACAACTTTTTTTAAACTGAATCATAATATCTCTCATCGTTAAGGCAGCGTGCGTAAGAAACGTTTTCGTTCGATCGTTTTTTCTCTGACTTACTTTGCAAATACGACTACCACGAAAAATTATTTCCATTTTTCTGATTAATATATAGCCAATGACACTCACAAATAACGTGGCTTTCTATGGGTAAAAGAATTTTCAAAATCGGGTCAGTGTATACAGAAATTACCCCTTCAACCTCACAAACTTAACCTCTTTATAATATTAAAATATAGATGAAAAAAACTAGAGCACTGATCAGTCGTATTTTGGTATTCCGCGGGATGTAACAATTCATCCAAATTTTTCCCAGACTGGTCATTGCTCTTTTAGCCATATTAGTACGACGGCGGATTTCCTCAAGGCAGCTGCCCTTATTCGTGATCAAAGACCCAATATACGAACTTGCTGAATTTCTTATAGCCGTCGAGTAGATTTGAGCACGAAATACGATGAGCATGACTCAAACTCAAAGCATTTATTTCAATTAAACCAATTACAGGCACTTTTGAATTGTCAAAGAGTCGGTCAGTTAGTCAGAAAGTTGAAGCTATTTGCCCATTCCAAAACGTAGATCTCTATGGAGAAGAATAGGCAAGAAACTCCAAGGACACTCTTTTAAATCAAGATATTACAAAATCCTGGGTACATTATTCTTGTCGCTTCTTTATGTGAGAACAATGTAAAAATATAAATTATTTAAAAAACAATATAAAATATTACAAATAAGCCCTGGCAGATAGGAGAAGACCAGTCACAACTGACGGCGCCCGTTCACGAGCATGACGCGTGGATCAGCACCATCCAGCTCAACCATTTTGTAGGGAACCGAATGATCCAACACACGCGCCACCATCAGCGAGACATTTAGGTGAGCATGACATACTCTTAACTGCCAAACTTTTTTAAGTCAACATACATCATAACATAATAAACGGCTCCATGGTACTCACATTTACAAAAATTGAAAAAATGCTTTTAAATTATACAAAACTATAGCTTGCAACGCATTTCAAAGATCAATAAAATTTTACTAGCAAAAGGATAAACATAATTACCTATTGAAGTATTCAACAACTACAACTTGATTAAGTACATTTTATATAATAAATATGATTGTAATGTCAGAACATAAAAAAGGGGGAAGCATCTCTTCCAAATATTATAATTTTAACAAGTGAGCCCAAGTGGTTGTGGAGCAGGACCAGCATTAAGCCAAGCATTTTTATTTACGATATAATCATCCAACCTATAATATGCTTGTCTACATAGTGTAACATGCATTAAATGTTTTAAATATTATCTCATTTAGTTGAAGAATATCGAGTGGTATTTTATTATAACATTTTACACAGTACCCCATAAAAGAAGTGTGTACTTTTGACAATCTGAAACGTGGTTGATCTAATTTGTTCCTATTTCTAGTATTAAAATTATGCCTGTCACTTATCTTACTGAAAAGATGTAGGTTTTTTCTAACATACATAATATTTTCATAAATATATTGGCAAGGTACCGTCATGATGTTAATTTCTTTAAACAGTTCCCTTAGAGAGTCGCGTCTGCAGAGGTTGTAGATGGCTCTGATAGCCCTCTTTTGCAGAACAAAGATAGAAACAATATCTGCAGCCCGTCCCCACAGCAAAATACCGTAAGGCCGTACCGAATTTTCCAAACAGCGTAGGCGGCTGAACTTAGCCGCCCTGCAAGTGATGTTAAGTGAGGACTCCACGGCAGCTTAGAGTCAAGCGTGATTCCCAGAAAAACAGTTTTTTCGACGAATTCTAGTATCTCTTTGTTCAATACAACGTGACATTCACTACTTCTAACATTCAGTAACGCGAATCTTATGCATTTAGTTTTCTTCTCATTTGCCAAAACCTAAGTAATGGTCTACCACCATTACTTAGGTTTTGGCATGGTTGATCTTGAGTCCTAGTTTGTTATTTTCTGGATATGACGTTACTTGTTTGGTCAGACGGCTCACTGCATCTTCAATAGATTTTTCACTCCTGAACCAATTTTTTATTGGAGATCAGCTTGTTCGACTCACAGAATAAAACTAAGCATTTGTTCGCTACTTTTCCAGAATTTTGGAGAAGACTCCTAATACCGATATAGGCCTATAGTTCGTAGGGTGTTGCTTTGATCCATCTTGAATATAAGGGTGACTCTAGCTTCTTTCCATTTATCGGGGGATATACCAGTACTAAAACTTAGATTGATCATTTATGTTAGTGGAGTTAAAATGTTACTTTAACAATTTTGTTGTAAGACCATCAACGCACTGTCACTATTAAGGTTAACGATCAGTTTTTTAAACTCAAAAAGATCAGCATGTTGCATGACGAACCTAACCTCTATTGGTTCTCCTATTTTTTGTTTAGAAACCACGGACTCCTGAGTTTAATTTATGTCAGTCAGAATTTAACTTGCCAAATGTGTTCCAAAGGAGAAGAAATACACGTTGCAGTCTGTAGTCAACTAGTTCTTGTGCCGTGGGTCTACACTTTAGTAAGTCGCTAGGACTGCTTTCTGATTAGCTTAGCAAATTCTATTGGTGGCCTGTGTTCGAAAAGATATTGTAATAAGTTTATTTATGAAGAAGCATTAAAAATGTTTTTCCGATACTTGTCACCAAAGAGTTTTCTACCATAATAAACGACAAAGGCCCGCCCGTCGTTTCTAAGATATTCTTGACGGAAATTTATCCATTTAATTGCGCTATAGTTCGGTATTTATATACATTGTGTTTCTGAACTTTGTTCAATCAATAACTATTGAGAATGTATTCGAGGACTTCGGAAGCCTATTCTAGAACTATGTTCAAGTGGGTTTAATATCGGTCTCGCCCAAGTACCTACTTATTAACATCCTAGTAGCCTCGTCCTTTTGATTGTATCACTTTCTGCCACATCAAAACAGTTCCATAGCCTGGTTATCAGCGCCCACTCAAGTTATAAAGTGAAGGAAATTAATAGATTTTGCGGAAAATTTTGATTTAGGCGTAGACTTGTGAGCCGCCTGACCTATAATAAATAGCCTATGTACCTTACACACAACATAGAATCGCTAATATTAAACATATCAACAGTTTATTGATTAGTTTGCATATTTAGAGACTGATATTTTACGATTCAACATCTTATATGGCACAGGGATTCGTAATAAATGTCAAGAATGGTTCACATCGTATTTACAGCATAGAGAGCAATTAGTGGAACAAACTCGCTAGAGAATGGGCAGCAGCATTATCTATGCATTTTAACACCATCACCCGCCAACCCGCCTGCCAAGCATGGCGATTATGGCGACCCCCCCCTCTTTAGGGGAGGCCTATGTCCAGCAGTGGACGTCTTTCGGCTGAAAATTATGAATGATGAATGAACCAAAAAACTAACGAAATAGAATTGTTACGATCCGAAAACATACCAATAAATGCTTCAATCCAACAGGGTAGTGTAATAGGCTGCTTCCTATTCTTAGTTTACATTAACGACCTCCCGAAGCATATCAGTGAATCTTATGTTTTGTTTGCGGATGATATTTCCATTCTTGCCTCATGCGAAACTAATCTCAATCTTAATGATAAAATAAAATAAAATTACATACATGACGCTACAACTCATTGGATGATGGAACATAACCTAGAAATTAACTTTAATAAGACAAAATCAATGAAATTTCACCCGCGACGAAAAAACCTATACCTTTACTTAGAAATAGTAAATAAATTCCCCTTTTTCTTTTTCCTTTTTTTTCTATTAGGACTAGACATAGACACACATAAATAAATTGGAAGTCACTTATCCAAACATTAAAAGCAAAATTATCAAAATTTTCATACGCCTTTAGGGAAATAAAAAAAACGACAGACATATTATATACTGCGTTGGTAACATATTACACAAATATGCCTATGCATGGCTTAAATACGGTGTCATATTATGGGGTAATAGTACAGACTCACCCACACTATTCTCCCTACAAAAATAACTTATTAGAATTCTAGTCAATATTGAACAAACGGACAGCTGTAAGCCTCACTTCCAGGAACAAAAATGTTTTTGATGCTATTTTTACGTCCGGCACCAGACGGACAATTTGTACGTAGTTACCCGAAATTCTACACAAAGAGAAAACACATACAAACTAAAATTACTTTAAGACATAAAAATAGACTAAACTTATCTACATCCCGATTAAAAATGCACTCCTCGAGTCATGTCATTGCCATGTCGATAAAAATATAATATATTTTTGCTGTGCCCTGACAGGGTCTACAACGGCTCTTAGCTCTAAGCCTGTTAACAACTTGTTTTACCTTGTGGAACGCAAATAAATGAATATGAATATGATTCATACGTTGTCAAGAAGGCAATCAATGAATAGCTTCAAAGTTGATCTACTGATGTAGGTACTGTCAGACGCGCTAAAATTGATCGTTCTTTAGTTACTTTGATCCCATTACTTACATATATTTGTATTTTCATATAATCGCCTTTAGTAGATAAACACTGAGACCTAACCCAGATTTAAAGAAAATAATCTAAGAAGACGTGGCGTCGCTGTACTATTTGAAAATCTTTCAATTCATGCAAGCTTACACTTCCACTTTATACCGTCCTAGAAAACATCTTCAAAATAAATAAACCAACATTTCCAATAAGATAGATATATGACTCAATATTGTCGCAATACAGCCAAACTGTACCAAACACATTAGGTCCCATCTGGCTTGCAGTTCGTTCGCTGTGCATCACTGGCCGGCATCGCACAGCATCTGCAATAGTACGTGCTCTGCAATCAATGAACGCAGAACAGATGCCACTGGCGTAGTGCTAGGGGATAAATCTTCGTTTAGTGGAGAATTATACTGGATTTTTGGCGTGGTTTGTAACGAAATTTAGGATTTAATTCTAGTAAGAGATGTTAGGTATTTGGGTAGGTTATAACTTGATTCTGTTAGACAAAAGGTAAATCATATCGGAGGTTTTCTGTTCAATCCCTACAGATAACTTTCGCATGAATTCTACTTTGCTGCCGTAGTCGTCATTTGGGGTTTATTTTTAGCAGTGATTGATAAAGGCTGATATGAAAATAGAAAATTGTGCTGTCCATTCATCAAATTTTAAATACGACTTCCAAAGGTAATAAATTATCCTTCCCGTTACTAAACAGACAACTGTGCTGCTGGGGAATTTGTTGCGCCACTTCTTCCCAGCTAAAGCACAGAAAGTGGTGAAGGGTGGGCGTTTTTGGGGGACTGTCTTATGTAATTTTTGACGTTTGAAAAGTGCTGATTGTCGGCCCAGCCTAGTTTGAATAAATGACTTTTGATTTTGATTAAAAAAAAGAAAAAACAATCAAATAAAAAAAAAACAAATATTATAGGAACGTCCTTATTTTTGTGTCACACAAGACCCCCTGATTGAATTAAAATTAATGTTTCTTGATAACGTTTCGGAGATGATATGTCTCAAGGTGACATCGCATCGTCAGGTCGGACTGATAAAAAAATTGTTTGTCATTCTTCCTTGTACGGACAATTCAGGAGTCGCCCTAATTTTAATACTGCTGGTTGTTCCAAAATCTGCCAGGGTTACGAGCCTGTCCGAAAAGGATATCGTAGCCCTGGCACACAGGCATTTGAAGGAACACGGTGGGTTTTAGTCAGTAAAAGTCTGACACCCTCCCGCCCCGCCCAGAGCGGGAGAAGTTATTTGATAATTTCCCACCCAAAAGAAAAAAAAGGTTATTCCAAAATAGAGCAAAAGGACTTTCCACGATTTTAGTAACCATTTTATGTTTTCCATTGTGAAGAAAAGAAACTTGGGGCCACAGCACAGCGACAGCACTCCTGGATGTAGTCGGTAACATTCTTGAAGCCAGAGACCAGGGCATGGGATCCCTACTTGTCCTACTTGATTTTTCGCACGCTTTCGACTCTATTAATACTTCGGTTCTTCTCTCCAAGCTGTCTTACTATGGATGTGATGTTGAAGCGGTTAAATGGTTTGAGAGTTACCTCAGTAATCGATCACAGTTTGTCCAGGTGTCATGCGACAGTAACGGAGACACCATGTCTTCTGGTCCGATGCGCATGGACAGGGGCGTACCGCAAGGATCGATCCTTGGCCCGCTACTCTTCATCTTGTACAATGCATACATCGCCAACTGTCTGATTAATACTAAGTTCCATCTTTACGCCGATGATCTGCAGTTATACCTCTCGTTCCGCTCCCAAGATACTGCTGAAACTGTTAATAGAGTAAATGAGGATTTGTAGGGGATCTCTGCTTGGTCCAGAATAAACTCTTTGGTCCTGAACCCTAGCAAGTCCAAGTATATTCTAATGGGATCTAGGGATTTCCTGAACAAAATGCTTGCTTGCAACCTGGACCTCAGGATTGATGGTTGTGGAGTGGAAAGAGTTCTGGAGGCTCGTAATCTTGGGGTGGTATTTGACGGGCAGCTGCATTTCGAAACTCACATATTGGAGGCTGTGCGCAACTGCTTCTATCGACTCAAGCTCTTGTATCGTGTCCGTCCCTACATAAGTGTGGCTATGCGTGTCATGCTGTGTGAGTCACTTGTTTTATCCAAGCTGAACTACGTTGACACTATGTATGGGGCGTGCATTCTCGGTAGAAGCGAAAAACTAATCCAGCGTGTGCAAAATGCTTGCGCAAGATTCTGCTATAATGTCCCACCACAATCCCACATCACTCCATTTTTAAATAAGGGTAATTTGATGAGAATGTCAGCGCGCAGAAAGCTTCACCTGGCGACCCTACTCTTTGGCACGATTCTCACAAAGAAACCAGACTATTTATTTAGAAACTGTCTTGGTCACGCGATGTTAACCAGATTAAAACTAGAGCATCTTCGTACCTCATGTTAGCCTCATCACACAGAACTGCTGCATTCCGTGGTAGTTTCAAATTTGCTGCCTCTCGTTGCTGGAACGACTTGTCGCCTCCATTTCGTGCTATAAAGACAGTTGGTACTTTCAGAATCAAATTTAAACAGCACTTACTACAGCTTCAAAAAGATACCACACTTTAAACTTACCCTTGATCTGCACGTAGCTAGCAATGGTGGCGGACGAGCGTTTGGCAGCGAGTGTTCACAAAACAGGCACAGTTGTTGTTTCGCATTATGTTTTTGTTATTCATTGGTGTAATTTCAAATTCTTCTAACGCTCCTATCATTACTTATTTTTGTTTCTCCAATTGCCGTTAAGGCTTCTACATACCAGCGCGACTTGTCGCACGACGCGACGCGACACAAAAGCACCGCTCGTCCCGCGACTCGCGGGGCCTTTGTTCCGTGTCGCGTCGCGCGACAAGTCGCCCCGGTATGTAGAAGCCTTTAACCGTCTATCACAGAGCACTTTTTATTGCATTATTCAATATACTGTAGCAATAAACAGCCGTAATTATGATTATATTTATTTATGATTGCCGGCGCCTGCGCCTCTTTAATTGTCACAGCCACAGAATATTAATAAGTAGGCTGACCAGAGCACAGAATACCACAGACACAAAACGCACTGACCGTCCGACCATTAGTAACTGGGGTCTACTCCCTAAGCACGAAGTCCGTTGTGTCGGCCTTCGTTACGGGCGTTTCCAACTCCCTATCGCCCTCGGACGGATGATTCGTTCCGGGCCCGAACGAAGAATGAATGACACCACGATTTGACAGTTGTCCCACTCCCTAAGTGTTTTGGCCCGTCCGAAAAGTTTAATTTGACACTTGTTTCGACGGATCGTTATGTCAGTTGATACGACATCAAAATAGTTGTCGTGTTGTCGACGGAAGTTACAAGTTTATGAAAAATTTGAACCTATGACTGCTTTTTTAATGCTTGAAGAAGCTCTACAGGAAGAGCGGAGGCGACGCCGACGATATTTACGCCAAAACATTCAGTTGGCGAGTATTCCCGACTTTGAGTTCATAGGAAACTATAGGCTCACCCGGGAATTATTAGAGGACTTGTGTGAGGATATACCTAATACCCTACAAAGTGGTGCTGATCCAAGAATAAAGGTAAGGATATATTGAAGATTCTGCAACCTATTGAGCTGTATTACCAATCCATCCCACCCATTTACTGTTGTTTTTGTTTACTTTTAGATCCTCGCTGTTCTTAATGTTTATACCCAGAGGAGCTACCAACGTGCAGTGGGCCTTAGCAGTGATGTTCCAACGGCACAACAGAAAGTGTCACGCTGTCTGCGGGTTGTCACAAATGCACTCAACAGCTCCTCAATTTTATAGAAATACAGGGTCAAATTAAATTAGCTAGCGAAACTCCGCCGACGTGACGGGTATTGATATCTAAACCAGGGACCGTACAACCTCGGTTAAGGGTTAAGCCTTTCGAAGGGGTAACCCTTATCATGATGGGATTGAAAAGGAAAATGAAACCTGATAACCCATTTAATGGGTTTTATACTTGAAACCCAGTGAAAGGATTAATGATAACCCATTCAATGGGTTCTATACCTATTTCAAACCCAGAAACCTGAAAAAATCATAATATTTATTTCGATATCCGCTCAGCACGCGTAGCATGACCAATTCTATCTCTATTGACCATTTTGGTTACCATTTTAGGTTTTTCTAAGCAGTTAATCAAAAACCTCCTCTCGGCCAAATTCTGTAGAAACTTTATATACAGGGTCAAATTAAATCAGCTAGCGAAACTCCGCAGACGTGATGGGTATTGATATCTAAACACGACAAAATAAAATAACAAAAGATTTGATTAAAAAAAATTGGGGTCAACGTACCGCTGTTAGTGTTGTTACTTTAAGTATATGTCGAGAAAATCTGTTTTCTTTTGTTTCATCATGTTGAAATATCGGTACCCATCACGTCAGTGAAGTATACACAAAAAAAACAAAATTTCCATGTGACTACACTAACTGTGGTTAAAGAACCCAACAAAAAAAACTTATCAAAATAATTTCGTTTTTGTGTGATCATGTCCAGATCAGGGACCACTTTGGTTACCCATTGAAAGAGTTTTTCTAAGCGGTTAAACAAAAACCCATACGATATGGGTAACCCTTATGAACGGCTTAAATTAAATTTTGGTACCCATTTAAAGGGTTATCGATAAAAACCCATACGGTGTGGGTAACCTGTTTGAACGGCTTAATTTAAGCCATTCTAAATTACCCATACTGTATGGGTTTTTCTAAAATGGTAACCAAAATGGTCCCTGGGTAGAGTAGAGATAGAATTGGAAATAACATAATATTATGATTTTTTCATGTTTCTGGGTTTCAAGTAGGTATAGAACCCATTGAATGGGTTATCATGTAACCCTTTCATTGGGTTTCAAGTATAAAACCCCTTAAATGGGTTATCAGGTAACCCTTTCAATGGGTTTCTAGCATAAAACCCTTTCAATGGGTTACATCATGATAAAGGTAACCCATTTATTATTTGGTAACCAAAGTGGTCCCTGATCTAAACATGATCATACAAAAACGAAATTATTTTGATAAGTTTTTTTTGTTGAGGACTTTAACCACAGTTAGTGTAGTCACTTGGATTTTTTTTTTTTTTGTGTATACTTCACTGACGTGATGGGTACCGATATCTCAACATGATGAAACAAAAGAAAACAAATTTTCTCAACACATACTTATAGTAACAACACTAACAGCGGTACGTTGACCCCAAAAAATATTTATCAAATCTTTTGTTATTTTATTTTGTCGTGTTAATTATCAATACCCATCACGTCTGCGGAGTACAGTAAGTTTAAAAGCTTGTACTATTTTTCTCTAATCTAGGTATTTTATACATATGACGGTAACATTTCGTTTGGACAATGACTACCTACATAAGCTTTGAAGTGTGTTTATACACATATAGTGGGCACTTAAATGGATTGTATAATTTTAAATTTAACTAAGCTGTATGTTTACAATTTTATGAAAAATATGGTCTGTAAGGCGTAGTCGGCTGCACGCATGTGGCATTGGTGAAACCCAGTGAATATGAAGAGCGTTTGCAATTGCTGGAAAGAAATAGGTACCCAAGCAGTCTCACAAAAAACTTTTCTAATAAAACATGTCAATAAATGCATAAGGTTTATATTATTGATTAGGGTATTTATAAACTTTTTATTTTACTTACTTACAGGACATTGGGTGTTGGGACTGGTGATAAAAGAAGATAGTGATATAAAAAAAAGATGTACACAATAAAATCATTGTTTTTATTATCAAAACGGATTTTCTTTTATTTATCTAATGTAGGTAGTCTTAAATTATTGCTAGGAACTTAGTTTCTCTTACCTACAGTACTTCAGTCTCAAATAATTTATAATCTGAATAAAATTAACAATCAACAATGCACTATAACAATCAAAACATAGATTTTCTTTTATTTATCTAATGTATTCAGTCTCAAATACCTTTTAATCTGAATAAAATTAACAATCAAGAATGCACTTTATCAATCAAAACATAGATTTTCTTTTATTTATCTAATGTAGTCTAAAGTTATTGCTAGGAACTTAGTTTCTCTTATTTGTCTACTTTGCTTTCAAATACTTAATAATCTGAATAAAATTAACGATCAACAATGCACTTTATCATAGATTTTCTTTTATTCTAGACACTAATCTCAAAGTGTTCGCGACGAAGCGTCACATATATATAGTTGTATATAGGGAATTTGCATATTAACTTAAATTCACATAGAAATAGTTAGATAGTTTGGGTTTGCGACGAAACGTCACATATGTATTTATATAGATGTATCTAATTTCATATTAACTTAGATTCACATAGAAATAGTTATATTGTTTGGGTTTGCGACGAAACGTCACATATGTAGCTATATAGGGAAACTTGAATATTAACTTAAATTCAAATAGAAAATAGCCATAGTGTTATGTAAGGAACATAGCTTAGCGAGTTTAGTATGTGAAACCGTAAGTACGACCATTTCAACCTCAATTAGCTGGGCTATATAGTTATATGTAATAGTTTTTTTGGTGTATCCAGGTAGCCTAGGTCAAGACCTAGCCCTGGACCTAACTTTCAGGTATCTAATCAAATAAATAGACCCAGTTAATTGAGCTTGAATGTCGTAACTCATTAATCTTGTAATGTGTAATTTTTTGAGTTTAACAGGTGACTTTTCAGGGCGCATCACGCCCTGAAAAATACACATGTATCGTTTTAAATATTAGATTGTTGTAGGTCTATGTACTGGCCAGAGGTATCTGTAATCAAAATAGAAATCGGTTTAATAGTTTCCGAGAAAAACGATTAGAAAACCAATTTAAATTAATAATACTAATATTTTTTCATGTTCTCACTGAAAAATTAATTCAGTGTGAATAGATATAGTAGATACAAATACCTCAGGTCATGGGGAATTTTACAGGGATTCCAACGATGTATAACATGCCTTATATATGTGTTTATATCAGGTGATATTATGTAATCAAGTAACATGTACATAATGAAAATATGAATAAATTAACGTTGAGTCAGGAAGTAATTAGCGGCCCTCGTTACGGTAAAGTAGGCTCGTACTTAATCAAACGTGATAAAAATTTAATTCGTAGTCATCGGCAAGGAATATTTTACATTTTTAAATAACTTCAGTGTGTCCCTAATTCGCTTCCTGAGGGTGCAACCAAACTATGGTGTTTTAATCAGGTAATATACCCCAAGGGTTCCAGGACCCTTCTCCTTTAGCAATGGTATAGTTGAAAACACAGCAGGTGTACAGTTAAAGACAGTATCAGGTGTTGAGAAATAAACGTTTTGAAGATAGCAGGCTGCTCGAAGATATCTGGAACTATAGGTGCAGGACGTCAGCGCCGTCTGGACTGGGAGGCCTACACACACACCGGGATAACACCCTGGACAGGCATTACACCCTCCCTACACCTACACCGCGTCCGACGATCACGCCCGTCCGGCACACAAAGAATCAACTTTATACAATCAACAGATATTTTTTTACAAAGCACATTCACTTTTCTATAATCTTAATTTCTAATAGACAAATTCAGTAAATCAAGTTGGACTACCAGAAACTCCAAGCTACAAAAGAAATGAGGAGTTCGGGAAATAAATGTAGCCTGCATCATTCCACTGCTGGGCAAAGGCCTCTCCCCAAGGACTTCCACGGGGACACGTTTCTAGAAATAGTTAAATTGCCAGATATTTAACTATTTCTTGACATGTGTTCCCGTACCGAGTTACATAGGTCCACAATGGCAACTTTTATTTTACAGAGCACCACATTTCTTCTGGTTTTGAGTAGCAGCCTTTTTTCTTCCACCTCAATAACTCGGCTTCTTGCTGAGTCGGCAGCGAGGTGTCGCCGAACACGTGGACGTGCATAACGAGGGTTTAATGCTATAAACAAAAGAAACAATTTTTTGTTGGTTTAAGTAGGTCATTTTCTGAAACATCATTTACTTAATCTCTTTTCTATTAAACAATCATACTTACTTTGCTGATTTTGCATTGGCAACTCCAGCTCCAGTGCCTCCTGTGAGCGCCTCTGTGGACATTTAGGGTTCCTCATCGGAGAGTGGGTTTGAAGGGGTAGCAGCAGTTGTATGGGTGAGATGGCTGCTGACTCTTGCCTTACAGGTGGACCCTGTACAACAAAAACAAAATCATTTGCGGTTACAACAGATATGTAATTATTTATCTGTAATTTATTCTTATTTAATAAAAATAAGTCACGGCAAATACTTTAAGCAACATTATTATAAATACATTATTGCTGTTTTTGTTTTTTTACCATTGAGCCAAACATACAAATATAAATGTAATTACCTATTACTGATGGAAAAGCTGGCAAGAGTGCCACTCTTGTCTCAGTTTGTGGCTCTCCAAAACCCTCTCTCCCATAATTGAAAGTATCCATCAATTCCAGTTGGGAGAGGCTTGGTGCTACCGATGGGCCTCTACCTGTAGCACATGCTGACCGTTGGCAGCTCCAGCAGCTTATTTGGCCGAATTTTTTATTCAGTCCACACCTAAAATTTGGTTATTTTTGGTTAATTTTAATTGCATATAAAACTATATATAAACCAGTACACTCGTAAGTCCTGCTACAGATAAGTATTTGGAGGATTACTGATTACCGTTGTACCTATGCACTTTACTGATAACAAGACCTTAAAATTATATTAATATTGGCGAGTAATGTATTTAACTCACCATTTGCCACTGCTCCACGGACTTAGTGCAAATTCCCATTGCATTAAGGGCGTTGCACAGGTTTTCCACTGCCGCGGCCGTTTCGATCTTATTCTCCCGTCGTCACCCTCAATAGTCTGCGAGCCAACTCTTCATTCTCACTCATAAAATTGAGGAGAGCCTCTATTTGCGCGTGAGTTGCTGCTGGAGCGATTGGGGCTATTTTACAAAATTAATTTTAGCTAATAAAACGAAAACTTGATGTGAACTTCGGTTAGATAAATAAACAACATTGACATTTCATTTTATAATTTTCGACATAAAGAAAAAAGGCAAAGGTATCCGGCCGCTATCCGGCCAAAAGTGGCAAAAATAATTCAATTCTATATAAAACACATAATAAAAAGTATATTGTTAAAAATGTGGTCATTTCTAATGACTATAATATTCATTTTTGTATATAAAGCTATAAAACCACAAAATAAGGAAACCGGTAATCGACCGGTAAAATAGCGCAACTCTATCTTCATGCGCCATTCGTTCACGAATATTGTCTACTATTGTCTATGATTCCGTTGGAAACTGATGAATCCAAAATCATTAGGGAGTAGGGTTCACTGCGACGTATCGGGCTACTGTCTCGTAGCGGGACGGGCTCGTAGCTTCGTTAACGGACTTAGGGGGTAGACCCCCAGATGTTACGTCAGGTTCTCACACGCGGTGTACGTTTTCTATTACAGTAATTTTATTTATAATTATCATTTATGTTTATTTTTATTATGTTATTTCATTCATCTATTTTATTTCATTTAATTTATTTCCTAATCTATCCGTGACATCACGTCGGGCCCTATCAGAATACCAGCGCTGCGACACTTATTTTTAAGTGCCGCAGCATCATGCTGAGATACGGGCCTTTTGGCCTCGTACATGTCTTTGTTTTTATTTTCTTTTTGTTTACTTTGTTTTATTTTTGGTTTTGTTCTTTTTTTTGTTTCTATGAGTGTGTTTTATTTAATTTGTGATCTGTGCGAGTCCCAATAAATGTTTTTTCTTTCTTTCTTTCTCTCAAACTTAATAATAAAGATAATAACAATAATTTATTATTCATCAGACAATTATATCCAATTTCAAAAATACTTAGGTACAATTCTAGATGTTAGTAAACAATTTATTAACTTATTTGCTATGTAGGTAAGTACTTAAATTCTACTACAGGGACGCTTTTATAAGACGCCTCATTATAGGGCTTTGGTCAGGCCCATCAGCAATAGTCTTTCAGGAGGCTGTTGCTACTGTCCCGCAATCTTGTGAGAAGAGATGCATTCTTTTTCCGCACTACACTTGAGAAGTTATCTACTCTGGCTCGAGCTAACATTGCAGATGAACTTCAATAAGGTGGCAGTCGCAACAGCGGCCTAAAAGCGTTGTTTTATTGAATACGCAACGCATTGGTGGCACGTTTAATATATCTGATCCATAGCGCGCTCGAGTACCTACAGGGATGTGCAGTATACTTTAAAAATATTGATTTTGACCGCATCTGTACATCGCGTGAATCTGCGGACCAACATCTTCGTCCGCACCGCCAATGCCCTGCGTTCCCGCTCAACATCGGCATCGTCTTTATGGTCGTCAACAACGACATTTCCAAGGTATTTGAACTGGTGTACCAGACGAATCGAGACGTCGTCGTTCATTTTAATAGGTGGTCTTTTTTCTGGACACTTCTTGCCTTAAAGACCATGGGTTCCGACATAAATACATTAAGTAAAGTAACCCATGACTAGCAGCGTAATCCTCACATATCTTAACCAATTTTCTGAGTGCCCTGACCGAGGGAGCTAGTAGGACCATATCATCGGCGTAGCTTACGTTGTTAAAACACAACCCGGCAACATAGGAGCCCACATGCGCACTACTGAGTTCCTCGATCAGTGCATTCATATACTGATTAAAAAGGTTAGGAGAGGTTAAGCCCCCCTGACTGCAGAGAGGACACGGTGTGGCATACGCTGGCAGAGTGTGCCTCTTGGGAGTAGCTGCACCGTGCCCTCATCTCAGGAGTAGGCAGTGACCTGTCGCTGCCAGCCGAGGTCGACTCGATGCCCAGCAGCGGGGAGGCCTAGGATGAGGTGGTATTCTTCTGCTATACAGTCATGTCGTAGAAGGAGGCTGGGGAAAGGGAGCCGGAGATCTCTCCCCCTCACTCACCGGCCCGCAGCAGGTGCACCGGGCGACGGCAGAGGGTAGATAATGCCCGCTTCCGGCCCCCCTAAATGGGCTTAGGGACGGCGGACTCGGGGGCGTCCGTCACCCCCTATCATACAAGACCCAAGGTGGTGGCACTTAAAGTTCCACGCGCGCCCTTTTTAGACGTCTCTGAGGGGTCAAACGCCTCACCTCCCCAGACTTGAGGTGGTCAGGTGCAAGTATGGGAAGGGAACATCAGTATGGTTTTTAGTCAGTAAGAGTCTGACAGACCCTTCCGCTCGCCACAGGGTCCTCCCTCCGTCAATAAGGATTGTCCATATTAGAAAGAAAAAAAAATCTTAAGCTAAAAGAACTTACTCTCTCACTTTAAAATGTTTGTTTGGTTGCCGTACCAGTATCTAAAAACATTGAGCAATTCTTTGTTTACACTTGCCGCTTTTAGCTTACCACAAAGAATGTCGTATGAGACCCGTTCGAAAGCCTTGGAAAGATTCAGAAATGCCCCATCAACTGGTGTACTCCTGCCAGTGTAGTACCTGACAGTGTGCTTAAGGCAAGCGATTGCATTTTTGGTGGATAATCCAGGTCGAAACCCGAACTGTGCATCGTGCAACTGCAAATATTTCTCCAATTGTACGTTCAGCACACTGTCAAATACTTTAGTCGTAGCTACAGTTTCCAAAGATAATCTATAATTCGACCCATCTGATGCGTCTCCAGTTTTGTTTTATATTACTGTTTCGATTTTCATTAAACGGTCTGGCCGGTGAGAGTGCTCGATACACGAGTACCTACTGTTTAAGTAGGTAATGCCAGAACCCAAGGTAAGTGGGAGGTGGCAGGTAGGGTCATAGGTAAAAGCTCGATACTGCATGAGACCATCGTGATAAGGTGATTTCCCTCTTTTCCTATATTAATCTTAAGAGCTAATCTAATATCTTTAGCTATGACAAGTATTGAGACTGGTTGCATTTGGTCCTCAGCATCGATCAGCGACTGCGCGAGCCCCAATAGCCACTGCACATAAACTGTTCTAAATGTTGATTAATTGGCTCTGACAAATACTACATAGGTAGAAAGACTAAAGTTGAATATACAAAAATAGGTGAACTCCTGATTTCTGTTGTAATTTTAGTCAACCAATATTTTATGCTGTATTTATTTAGATTATAAAATATAATAAAAATGTTATAAAAAATCCAAAAGAATACAGTTTACGTAAGATTTAACATTAGATTATAAGCATAGACTTCAACATACAAAAGGCTATATTAAAGCAGCCAGTGGTAAGAAACAAACTATGGAATACTCTTTAACCAAAACAATCTAAAATCATAAAGTTAAAAACAATCTGATAATACGAGTATATTGTTCTAAACATCAAAATGTTCAACATTACCTATATCCACTTTATAAAGTTGTAAGTTGCATACTCTAAAGTTTAGCACTTCGCAGACGTGGTCATAACGACACTTGCGATGTTGTTGCACACTGCATCTGCGACCCAAACTTGTACTAGCTATCAACTATGTATGACATGAACAAACTCATCTGCGACGTATTTTTACTAGAATATCGATGTTACGATATTGATAGAAAGGTTAACAGAGAACTAGAGTTTCATAAAAAAAAATGTTATACGGAAATAATCGACATGAGGATAGATAGGTAGGTAACTTAAGCAACATCACACTTTAAAATTGTAATTGCAATACTAACAATGTCTTGTAAATAACCAATTATAAAGATAATCTTCTTTCAATCTTCTTCTTTCTATTTTCTATTTTGTTAAGTACCTGGTACTTTTGACGGGCCTACGCTGCCCTCTCATACCTATTAACACTAATTTGAAAACATTGTAAAATCCAATTTTATTTAAAAGAGTAGGTAACCGTGGAGTTTCTTGATTGCTCTTCTCCATAGGAAGCGACCAATTGGAACCGTGCACCTAGCTTCTGACGTTTCATAAGTGCCCATGGGCCAAGCCTACATGTAGGCTTATGTGAAATAAAAATGTTTTTGATTGGATAAAAATATAAAATATGATATCATAAAAAAATACTCGGTTATACCTGCATTTAACAGGAATGCCAAAATAAAAAAGTGTGTAACATTCTTACAAATTCAGTGCTACGGAATTACAGTATCCTAAATAGGTACCGAAAAGAAATTAAATGGAAGGAACGAAAATCATGGAAAGTATCGCGAAACCTGAAGTTCATTCCTAAGAGAATAAGCTTTTACCTTGGGAAAATAACAAGTTGTGGATATTAAGATAAATAAAATGTATAAGAGTATGTGGGCCCTATCGTTGAAGGCAACTAAGGGACTTCCTCAAGATAATGCACACACATTGTCACATGTTACTCATGACCTTTTATATTTCCCTTCCGTAAGAAGCATTATCCTCCAATGGGTCGAAAAAAGCAGTCAGTGTAAGTAAAATAATAAATGGTAATGTATGTAATGTAGGCAATAGCAACATGAGAAAAAGCATTAGAATTTTAAATCAACCTTGGTCCAGCAGCTTTATAATCTCCCTCGGAAATTAAATGCGTAATTACAAACTGTCTCACATAGAATGTTATTTTGCTGGGACTGAATAGATTCGGTGCACATTAACAGGATTGGGCTGGCCTGCCCAACGCGGCAGGGCAATTATGCTGCGTTCCGAATGGCCTCTCATTGCATCGCGTAATGAATCCTCTTTGAGTGTTTACGGGACGTATGATGGGTGGACAAGCTCGGGGGAATTCGTTTATTTTTGGGATTTTTTGGACTTAAATTCGTTTTGTGGTGTATCTTATTTCTTTTGCACGATGTGGGAGTAAACAAAAACCTTTGATACGGATATCACTTTATCAACATGACGTGTGTATTCCCCAAAGAGGCAGGAAGAAGTGTATCGTCCATTTACATGTTACCAGTCAAGATATGCAAAGGTCGCAAGGAATTGGGAGCCAGATCTAAACTTCAGGTTGTTACTGAAAATTTCCTGATAGAGAAACCAAATATAATTTTGTGCGATCAAACCTAGGACTGCAGGAAATTCATCTACCTTTAAGTTGTGTTTACCACCAGGCATAGGCACTAGCAATTTTGCCGCTGATTTTTCATTGCAGCGCGGATCGGAGGCCTATGACCTATTACGTGACGTCTATGGCGGTCACCATTAGGCACTTCATAGGCAGTAAACATTTACGTGAGAAATCTATTATAAACAAACACCTACTATTTATTTTACAATCATTAATGATTTCATGATTAAAACACGTTTATATCAATCATGAAATCATTCATTCGTAGGTTTGGCCTTCGTTCTTCTTCTTCTCCCTCCCCTGTTCCATGTTACTTGGGGTCGGCGCAACACGTTTTTTTCACCTTTATTAAACACATAATATACCCTGTAATGACCTACTTAACTAAATCCCAAAACAACACCCAACATTATTTCTCATATTATAATGTCTATGGCTAAAAATACAGTGTTGGCAGAAAACGAGCAATGACATAATTCACCCCCGGCCTTTTTCACACCCCGAGGTTTTGTATATTTTAGATAAAATTATAACAACTGGTAGGCCTCGTTGAGGGTTTCACTTAATTCAGATAGCCGTGTAATAAATTAAGTTAATAAAGGTTTGTAAAAAGGCACAGTTCCTCTAATATAAGTAATTTGCGATACTGGCTCATCTATGTTGATTTTTTTTTAACTTTGATAGTAGAAAATATTTAACGTATTTCAACAATCAAGTTCCGTGACTGTATATTCATTAACTGAAAATTGTAAATTTGGAAAAAACCCACGATTGACATAACTATCGAAAAAGGATTAAATAACATTTTCGGAAAATCCCCAACTAAAAGTAAGTACCAAAAGATAAAATACAAATCCGTGGGGGCTGTCACTGCCATCTCTAAATCTAATATAACATTATAGAAAAGCTATTAGCAACCTAAGAGATGACATAGATATAGAGAGAGAGCGCAGGGCGTGGTCTGTGAGGAGCAATATGCTTGCCCGCAGGTTCGCTCGTTGTACTACAGACGCCAAAGTTAACCTTTTTAAGGCGTTCTGTGTCATACACGCGCCGAGCCTACAACGTCCTGCGTGTACAGTTTAATAATGCTTTTAGGATGCCGTTGGGACTGCCGTGGCGTTGTAGCGCGTCTGGAATGTTCGCGGAGGCTCGCACAGATGGTTTTCATGCTATAATGCGAAAGAAAGCGGCTTCCTTGGTACAGCTCCTGCATGGTAGTGACAACAGCATTCTGAAAATGATCGCTGCCAGAGCGGACTGTCCCTTTCAGGGACTCTGGGTGGGGACAGTCATAGGTCTGATAAATAAGTAGTTTGTAAAACTAGCAATACTAACCTATATACCTAAGCATAAGCACTATTGTTAAACACCAAAATACAAAAAAAAATATGGAGCTTCTTAATCTGAAATAAAGTATTATTTTTATTTTTTTATTATGTGTCTCGTAGAGATGCAGTAATTTATATCAATTAGAGACTACATTTATTTACATACCCAACGCAATTTCAATTAGTCTCAAACTCTCATAATTTTTTTTTTGTGATTTCGGTGAAGGCATTCCCTTCTCCGAAATCACAAAAAAAATGCCCCCGACGACAGAAAAATATTATAGAAAATATAAATACAAACGATGTTAAATTATTTTTTATTATTATTTGGAAATCTTATAGCATCTTTAGAAAAGTATTAAAAGTGTTCTCTTATCGCGGGTGTGCCCCAGGGTGGCGTTCTCTCTCCTCTTATCTTTTCTATTTTCATTAACTTCGTCACCAGAGTCATCTCTTCTCACTTCCATCTCTATGCCGACGATCTGCAGCTTTACAATCAATTCTTGAGGCAGGATGCGGAAGCAGCCGTGTCTGCCATGAACAGTGACCTGGATTTGATTAGCGAGTGGTCGCGGTGCTTTGGACTGCAGATCAACCCTAAGAAATCCCAGGCCATAATTATTGGCGGAAGGTATATGCGGAATAGGCTCGATTTTGCGTCGCTGTCTCCACTCTGTCTGAATGGAATTCAGATTGAATACGCAAATACGGTTAAAAACCTGGGGGTGACCATGGACTCTTACCTATCGTGGACTGCCCATGTTGCTCAAGTCAGTCGCAAGGTACACTGCACGTTCCATTCGTTAAAATGCCTCCAGAGCTTCTGACCCTTGAATACCAAAATCTCCCTTGCTCAAACTCTCATACAGCCCATCATAGACTACGCTGATGCCTGTTATTTGGATGCCACCTTAGGAGCTTTTAAATAAACTTGAGCGTTTGCAAAATATCTGTATTCGTTTTGTTTTTAACCTTAAAAAGTATGATCATGTTTCTAACTTCCGCAAGATACTCAAGTGGCTCCCTATTCTACTTCGCAGGGACTCTCGGATATTGTGTTTGCTATTTAACATCCTTCACAACCCTAGAACGCCATCCTATCTGCGGGAACGCTTTTCCTACGCTCGTCCTTCTGATGCGCCTTGCAGGTCCCATCTTAGAAATCTCCTTAAATCACCTCCCCACTCTACCGACTTTTACTCCTACTCCTTCTCTGTGCACGCGGTTCGGTTGTGGAATTCACTTCCGCCTGAAATTAGGGACTGCCAAACCGTTGCAGTTTTTAAAAGAAGAGTCAAAGAACACTATCTTTCCACTTCGTCATAGTTGCATATTATGTATTTATTATTTTATACTTATATATATTTTAGTGATATTTATTTTAGAAGTATTTAAGTAAGTATATTCTCTTATTGTGTGTTTATTTTTAAATTAGTGATTAGTATAGTAATAATATTAGTTAGTTTTTTATTTTGATTTTATGAATTATGTTTTCTCTTTTAATCTTACACACGTTGTCTACATCTCTTCGTCTACTTTCCTTGTCGCAGGTATGCTGGAAGAGATGTCTTTAGAAATAAGCATCACCTTTGTACGTATTTTTCTGTTCTTTTTTTTTCTTGTCTGTATATATGTGTGTACATAAACTGTTAAATAAATAAATAAAAACCAGCGAAGTGCGTGTTGGAGCACGCACAATGAAGGGTTCCAGACAGCCCGCTTAGTGTACTTTAGCTATTTTCATAGTGTAATGCTCGCGAACGAGGAAACAGAACGCGTGAGGGAGAGGCAAGGTTCGCGCCCTCATGCCCCTAGTCGCCGCAGGAGACGCCCCGGGCGTTGGGTGTCGCAGGCCGATTTCCGGCCACCGTGGGCGAGGGCTTGCGAATGGTGAGCGATGGGTAGCTCCCCGTCCGATAAGGACCAGACCCGGGTCGACGGTGGGTTGTGTCCCACGCGCGTCTCAAAGAGATGTCAGCACCAACAGATGGGTCCGATATGGCCAATGCCTGCCAGGGTTGCGAGTTTGTCCGAAAGGGATATTGCATTAATATTATTATGTGTTCTTTAATAGCGATACCACAGTTAGCACATGATTCTAAAACGTCCATTTTCCTTAAGGTTATTACACCGTTTATTATAATTTAGTGGAGCATTCGCGTGGGGCACTACGACACGCTAAAATAAAATAGAAATAAAATAATAAGTAACACAAATACGAAGCAAACGTAAAACGGCGCGAGCAACGAGCGTTTGTAATGACAGTTTTGACATTTGATGGATTGTTTTTTTTTTTTGTTGTTTTTTTAAAACGTTGCCCCACACTAGGAATTTCTCCTGTATTGTGGGTGCGTTTACAAACATTTAAATTCACATACACAAACAGCCAGACCCGGAACAACTATTGTAGGTCATACAAATATTTGTTCCGTGCGGGAATCGAACCCACGACAAGCAGCGCAGCAGCCAATCGCTTAACTAACTGCGCCAACCGTGCCGTCAGAGGATTCATTGAGTGTTGCTATTAATTAAATCAAGTAATACTTTATGTCAATTTTGTAATGCTACGACGACGCGACGTTACAGTATAAAATATCCTATCCTTAAGTGTACTTGACCTTTGATCAATAAAATCATTAGGAAATGGTGGGTTTGATGGATTACTTACCGTCAAAAATATATCTACATAAATATTTCGTTACAAATATTTCAATTTCTACGTGCGTTTAGTTATTTTATTTCCACTAATTATTGATATTATTAAAAGGCAACATTGAAGATACTTTAAAGTCAAATTGAACGGATAAAATCGCTTAAAATTCTTTTATTTTAGTATTTTTTCCAGCGACTGCTATGAAATGTTCTTCATTTATTACAATAAAATTAACTGTTATACTTTTATTTATGTACAGCTTGAGGTAATTTTTGTCCATCTCTTTTAAGGAGATTAATGTAATGACTGTGCCTTCTCAGTATATTTTTGAAAATCTATTATATGCCCATAAAAATATAAAATTATTTAAAAAATACAGTGATATCCATAATATAAATACTAGGAACAAACACTAGGCTCAAGAAAATAGGTGGCTCATTCCAATGTCAATGTATACGGTTTTATAATAAACTTCCAAGCCACGATCAAGATCTAAGCCTTAAAAAATTCAAATCATTTATAAGTTGTGCCAGAAAGCCTTTTATACCGTTAAAGATGATATTGAGGACAAAAAGGCTTGGGATTGAGCTGCTCCAATTTTTTTTTACATATTGAGGGGGTTACTTTTATTGTTTGATGTTTTTTTTTTGCTAACTTTTATTATTTTATATAAAATGACATTTAATTATTATTTTATACACAATGACATGAATATTTACTTGTAAAGTATTATATTATTTTAATTATTGTGAATGTGAAGACTATGTGGGTTATAGCTTTTTTTTTATCCATTTCTTTTATTCTCAGTTAGTGTTAGTCATGGTCTGGCAGTTTGAGTCATATAAGCGGCCTACCCAAATGTCCTTTCTTTGGTATTGATCGTCGCATCGTTGAGCTCCTTAAGTTCTGAGTAGAGCTGCACGATTACTGACAAATGCGTGCACTGACTGGTCAGGTCCACTCAATCTGTGTCGTTCTTTCTTCAAAAGACCATTTCAGACACCAATCTACATGGCCTTCACATGATCTGACCAAGATTATGTCTGGACTTTAAAAGAGACTGTGACCTCTGAGTTTGTTTCGGCCTTTCTTCTCAGAGTAGTCAGATACGAAATGTCGACCTCATCTAGTTTTTAAAATATGATTGACGTATAAAAGTGTTTGTACAAACCTACTTACAGAAATAAAAATCATTTATCATCATTTATCATTTATCCATAGTTGGGTTAATTTATTCCAAGAACAAACTTAATTAACATTGTAGTTGAAAAACATGTTCCCCCCTATACCAACTACAAATTAATGTAAGTTTGTACGCACACTATTGAGTATGACATGGTAAATCATTACCATGTTATTGGTTTTCTTGTAATCTATTAGTATACTATCCTCTGTATTTTTTTCAAAATTGTAGGCATTGTAGGCCAGTTTCGGAAATAAGGGGGAATGGTCAATCATACATTTTCTTTAAAACTAAATATTATAATATTATTAAAAACAAAATAATCCTCATAACAATTCCTGTTATTTGATAGGTCACAAGGAATAGTTTGCAAAACTTTTTACTTTTATTTTCAAAATTATCCCCCAAATTTCAGGTGTGTACCAAAGGATGTGACCATCTTCCGTACATCAGGGATCCCACAATTTGATGAACTGTTACAAGTTTCAAATTAGTGCCATTTGTTAGATTAAAATATCAGCTTTGAACTGCCTTAGTTACAGTTTTATTGACAATTGCATAGTCAAGATACATATATAATTATTTTGACTACGTGATAATATAACCTAACCTCTGCTCTCTCTCTTCTTTTATTTGTGTTAAGCATAATATTGTTTTAACTCTTACTTAGTTTTTATTTTTGTTATGAATATTCTTTAACTTCGACTTTTGCACGGTATCTCTATAAAAGCCAATTCTGGCCGTAGAGGGGATGACCTGGTTTTTCCCAGAAACCTATAATTATCAGGCACGAGTCTCTCACAAAGGTGGAATACCTACAGCTGAGACACTTTTTGTATAAATTAATTTTATGTCAGCTTTGTGACGGCGGCGATCTTTCACGTCCGGCCCTGGTTCAGGCCATGGTTCGGAGCGAGAGTGCATGGGAGTCCGTCACCTCCTTCTGCAAACCAGTAATGCTCGCGAAGGAGGAGGCGGAACGCGTGAGGGAGAGGCAAGGTTTTCGCCCTCACGCCCCTAGTCACCGCAGGAGACACCCCGGGCGTCGCGAGCCGCAGGCCGATTCCCGGCCACCTTAGGCGCGGGCTGCCAGACGTTGAGCGATGGGTAGCTCGCCGTCCGATAAAGACGAAAAAGGCCGGGTCGACGGCGCGTTGTGTTCCACGCGCGCCTCAAAGAAATGTCAGCACCAACAGACGGGGTCCGTTAGGGCCAATTCCTGCTAGGGTTGCGAGTTTATCCGAAAGGGATATCGTGGCCCTGGCACACAGGCAACGGAAGGAAGCACCCGGAGGCAACGGGTGGGTTTTAGTCAGTAAAAGTCTGACACGCCCGACCACGCACGTCGAAATAACTTTCCCGCTCTGGGCAGAGCAAAAGTTTTATAGTCAGCCTTGTAAAGAGTGATTGTTGTTGTTGTTGTTGAATCCTATAAAGATTCCGGTTTTTCCTTTTGGGGTAAGGAACCTTAAAAACAATTACAAAAAGTGAACATCTATTGGGATCGAACTCACAAACTGTGGCTAACACGGCGAACGCGAAAGCATTAGACTGTTTACTTCGATGACAATGTAACCAAAATAACCTTTCTTACACATGTTAAAATTGACTGCTTAGCTTCTTGTAGGTATAGCGTGATGATATTCATTTCAGAGGTTAAATTTGTATCTATCTGCAGTATTATAACATTTTTTTCTCGTTTACATATGGACATAATGCAATAAGGCTAATCCGATAAGGATCGAGGCATGTATAGATCTTGCATGCCTTCACCTAGTTTCCAACGATGTTCTTCTGCTCTATCATCAGATCCTCAGCAGTTCATATACAAAAGCAAGAAGAAAAATCTTTATTACAGCGTCCTCTGGCAAGTTAACACCATAATACTTATCTAAGAACTATCGCCGATGAATCACAAACCTTTTACAGAAAACCGTATCTAAGTCGGCCATACCGTTTTGGAGATAAATGGGAACATTCGTTTTTTGCACACAACTTCTCACCCTAAACATACGCCGCCGCGCCGGGAACGGGGAAGGTGTGTACCTTCGTGGTTAAAAGGCAAGATAATCCACTTCTTATTCCGTAAATACTGCCTAATGGTATTTGTTATAGTTATAGTGATATTCCACGTGGAGGGGTGGCTGTCCGAACTTGTCGCCATTACAAGCCGGAAGTTTGGCCAATATCCGGTCATTACCGACTCGGGTTAAGGGGCAGTTCGTGGCGAATGAAAATCGAATAATGTTACTGAAATTGTGGTCAACATTTTGTTAGTAAGGAGTTGATTTGTGCTGAAACAAAAAAAAAATAATGTGAAGTAAGAGCGATTGGCTCGGATTTTCCTGCATTTAAATAGATATAGCACCAAAAATATAATCCTTAAGCAGGTTTTTCTGGTGCTTTTTAGGACTGGTTTCAGTCCCTTTATATTGAAACAGTTCATTTTGTTTGTGATGATATTCTTAACAGGTAATTTATTCTGCTAATCTTAGTGGAAAAGGCAAGCAAAACAAAGGGCTATATTATTTAAAATTAAACACACTTGAAAATACTTAGCTATGGTTTGGGCAATGAAGCTTAATACACTCGTAGGCAGTAAAAGGTAAACCTAGCAACTAAGAAATACAGACATAAAACGTTATACGCCTATAATCATAACACTACCATCTCGACCCGAGTGAATGTCTTTGCCTTAATTACAGCGAAGCATTAATTTCCGCGACTTTAGCGCACTGCTGATAAGGTGGAGTAGGAATGTTGGTGTTTATTTAGGTTGTGGCTGGCTATATATATATCAACTTAACAACATTGGCCGCGCGAGGAAACTGAGATCTTACTAAACGGTCCGTTAACGAACTTGCTTTGATTAGCATCATCAGATCCCTTGCACAACTACATTGGGTTATCTTAAAGTTTTGCATTAATTAATAATTTAGGTTATTTCGTTTGGAACATATTTATATAATCCTCTAAAATCTAGTAATTGACCTTCTTCCTTCTTCTGCTTTTAGCGATAAGACCGCCCATTGTGTCACCCTATGTAAAATTTAAACATTTATATCTGTAACTTTTATGGTGTACATAATAAAGAGTATTCTATTCTATTCTATTGTTCTAATGATGAACACTTTTTTCTTTATTAATAAGGAAATTGTTGATTTTATTCTTGTGATGTTCCATTGTGGTGCCAGACGTAAAGAATAACACCATCCTATTTCTTCCCGTGGTTGTCGTAGGTAAGGCGACTACGACTAAGGGACTTACTACAGAAAGGGCAGCAGCGTTCTCTATGCATTTTAACACCATACTGCAATCGCCAACTCGCTTGCCAAGCGTGGTGATTATGGCAACCCCTCCCTATGGGCTATGTTCAGCAGTGAGATGATGATGATGATTCTTGTGATAAGCATCTGGACTGTACATTGCATTGTCACATTGTCTGCAATAAACATTGATATATTTATTTATATGAATGAACTTCTAAAAACTTTTTGCGCTACTAATGAAGCACATTTTTTTAAATTATTGAAACTCTTTTGAACTAGTAGGTTTCAAAGCTAGGGCACATCGACGAAATGGGTATTTTGATTTCAAAGAATTTGGAGTTTCTTGCCCGTTGTTGTCCATAGGAATCTACTACGCTTTGAAATGAGCAACTAGCTTCATCTTTCTGACTAATCGAACCCTTGTTAATTCAATTGTTAATACAACCATTGTAAATAAAAAAAGTGCCTGTAATTGGTTTATTTGAAATAAATGCTTTGAGTTTGAGTTGAGTTTGAGTTAGGTTGGGTTAAAACTGTGACTAACTGCTACATCGAAGTCGATCGCGGTTACTTGGCTATTCATAAAAATAGGCGCTATCATGCTCATTGCTCCGTTTGGTGCCGGACGTAAAGAATAGCACCATCCCATTTCTTCCCGTGGGTGTCGTAAAAGGCGACTAAGGGACTTACTAGAGAATGGGCAGCAGCGTTCTCTATGCATTTTAACACCATACTGCGATCGCCAACCCGCCTGCCAAGCGTGGCGATTATGGCAACCCCTCCTTCCTTTGGAGGAGGCCTATGTCCAGCAGTGGACGTCTTTCGACTGAAATGATGATGATGATGATGAGGCGCAATCATTATTAGTGTTAATAATATTGTTAGGAGCGCAAAACGTGCATTATTATAGGTTCAATGAAATACAAGCATTTAGTCAATGTCAACTTTAATTTAAGCAGTGGTGGCCGTGACTTACGAGTTATAGGCCGTAGGTTCGAACTTCGACAAGCGCTTTACTTTGTGTAAATTATTTAATCACAACTGCTCTGAAAACGGTGAAGGAAGACATCGTGAGGAAACCGGCATGAAAACCAAACATTCGACGACATGTGACATCTAGCAACCCGCACTGGGCCCGCGTCGTGGATTACGGCCCACTCCCTCTCACCGGGAGGAGGCCTGAGTCCTAGCAGTGGGAACATTTTAGGCTGATTATATGCGAACAATAAAAATTAAAAAAAAACGAGTGCGCTTTAGACCACACGACTGAAGTAAAACAGAAACCACCGTTCGCTAGCTAAAGAAGTTTTACTTCAAAAAAGCTGCGGTCTTGTGAGTGCATAAACTGCTAGTGTGAATTTAAAAAAATACCTATAAAGCGGGTGTGTTCCATGTTTAAAATTTAAACAACTTCCGTTCGCCTCTTTCCGTAATGCTCTCGTCACGCATTCACCAACTTATTCCCCAAGTCAAACGTGCGTAAAGAAGTTTTACTTCAAAAACCTTGTAATTTTTCTTCGTAATAATAATATGGGTTACCCTTGGTGCTACGTGACTGTGCTAGCGACCGTTTCCGGGGCCCATTATTGAGTGCGGGAGTCTCCCGCTGCCATTTCATCCGCGTATTGTATATACAGGGTCAAATGAAATTAGCTAGCAAAACTTCACAGACGTGATGGGTATCGATAACTAAACATGATAATATAAACACATATTTTCTCAACTCCAGTAACCATACTAAAGTTGTCAAAGAGTAATAGGCCCGTTTTGTCGTATGTTGCTAAAAGTCGTATGGTTACTTCACTATTATAGATACGACTCAGTCTCGATACTCACTATAAATCGATTCAAGATAAATCTCAAAACGGGCATATTATTTTTTGACAAGTATAACAGCGGTCCGTTGACCCCAAAAAAATCATTAAATCTTCTTTATTTTATTTTTTCGTGTTTAGATATCGATACTCATCATGTCTACTAGCTTATATATTTAATTTGCCCCTGTATAACACATTGGTCAGACAGGCACCATAGTCCTTCCATAGGTTTAGCTAGCACTTTAGCCACCCAAATCTATAGTCTAATATCTTTGTTTCCATATCCTGTTCTACACCAACCGGCGGGGGTTGTCGGGTGCACTTGCATAGTGCGAACAGGAATAATCGTAGGTTGATGCTTCATTTCATTTAATGCGTCTAACAGGCCTCTGTAAGTTGGCATCGGCCCCTCGTACTCTTTCCGGGACCCCAAGGTCCCGAGATATGTAAAAGAAAAATAAAAATGGGTTATACCTACTAATCTTTATTAAATTTATTCTATTAAGGTTAAGGTGAGGGCATTACATCCTTCACTCAGCTTTAAAATTACGCTTTTGAAGTTCTTTCCTTCCCAAGGGTTGTTCAGTCTTAATAATTTGTTCTGAATATTGCTAAGTACTTGTACTGGCTACTCCCATCCCCTTTCTAAATTTCGGAGTCCTGAAAGATTAAGCAAGCATGAAGTTACGAAATAATAATATAACCTTTCCGTGAAATCAACAGAATATTCAAAATTACAAGAAAAGTCGAAAGTTACTTAGCAGCAACAGTACAAACTTTTAAAGAATATACATATATTATTAAACAGAAAGTTACAATAGTTTTAGTATTTCCGTGTACCTAAAAATTACTCACAAAAAACTTTAGTTCTTGGCCTAAACAAGAACAGTGAAAAAAAAAAATTTGGGATGGAAAGTTCTAGCACCGATCGATTCAGGTAGACCTATAAAAGAAACTGTGCCTTCTAATAAATTGTGAAGTAAATCTGATACATCTTGAAGTAGGCCCTTACTGGAATTTATATTAGCTATCTTTTATGTACACCATTTAGCTTTTTGGGTCGATCTTAATGTATCGCGGAAGATATACGGCACGTTATAACAGATACAATCTGAATTAGATTACATTTTAACAGTTTTTATGTCTTATTTTGATTTCTATAGATACCGTATAAGTAAACGAGGTTGGGATCTAAATTAAAGTTGTTAAGCCGGCCTTATACAGTGAAGTAATTGGTGGGATGAAAACCCTTTTTTTCCAAAATTAAGTACGTGACCCAATCACATTAAAAGCCTTGTCTATGCATTTTAAGTGTTTTTAGCCGTAATACTTTAAAGTAAAATTTACAAAATCCTTTCGAGTCGGGCGAAAAAAACATGGGAACAATCATAATCTTTTCTTTCAAGGAACTACTCTTACCTCAACCCTACTTTGAAAAAGGCTGATGGAACTTCGTATACATGGTTGGTTCTTTAAAACCGTGTGAATAATATTATAAACGTGAAATTTCACCCACTATATATTCCAATTTTGAGTGTACAACCTCAGGGTTCAACTATTTACATATTTTTCAATATTTGGCTGAAACTTGTAAGGAGTAGTACGGTGAACCAACACTGGTGTTGCAGTTTGGTTAACATTTTATTAACATTAGTATTAACATTTGATTATATTAAAACAAAATTGTATTATATTAAGTCCGTGTGGTGCCGGACGTAAAGAATAGCACCATCCCATTTCTTCCCGTGTGTGTCGTAAAAGGCGACTAAGGGAGTTACTAGAGAATGGGCAGCAGCGTTCTCTATGCATTTTAACACCATACTGCGATCGCCAACCCACCTGCCAAGCGTGGCGATTATGGCAAACCCTCCCGCTCCCCTTGGGGAAGGCCTATGTCCAGCAGTGGACGTCTTTCGGCTGAAATGATGATGATATAAAAACAAAGCTGCTACTAGCTTTTTATTATTCCAAGAAATCACCTTAACTCTAGATTTCCTGTTTTATGGGGAACAGAATTTTGTCACGTTTCCATAGCAGCCGTATACTGTCCTCCAAGGCACATGATAAGAAAAGAGCGACATTTACAATTCTTTGAACTTCTAGGCCAGAGATTCATCCTAGGCGATGATCAAGACTTACTACTACAAAGGGAAGGCAGCTCATAAATGCAGTTAAGGATACACATTGTGAAGTTTTGGGCACAGACAAATGAAGGAATACGGGTGGGTTTTAGTCAGTAAAAGTCTGACACACCCTCCTGCTCCGCCCAGAGCGGGAGAAGTTATTTGATAATTTCCCACCGTAATAAAAAAAAGGCAATTCAACATACTGGCCAACTACCGGCTACTAGAAAATACCGGATCTTATAGACTTTTCCATATTCAAAAAAATATTCACTATTTATGTTAATTTGGAGGAAGATTTTCACATAAATTCGGAACACTCCCCGATTATCTTGACATAGTCACACAATTCGACTAACAGAAAGCCATTTAACTCTAGTTCATAATTCTACAGATTGGGACAGTTTTTCCCTTAATCTAGATAATATTATCGACCTAAAAATTCCGTTACAAAATCAGGATCAGCTGGACTTATAAATAAGTAAACAAATATGTTGTTAATATATAACAATGTGCGTGGAAAAACACGCTACAGTTAAAACGTAAATATAATATAAAGGACACATCTATCTCAAGGAAATTGTGAATTTACTATCTGAGAAAAGAAAGCAAAGAAAGCGGTGGCAGTAAAAAAGATGCCCGCAGAATAAGAATAAAATTTTATTAAATAACCTAACTAAACGTTTAAGAGGAAAATTCCACAACTTGAGGATGAATGTCTGAATACAACACTTGTGCAGCTCACCAACGACCAATCAATGGATTTATTTCTTTGGAAAGCAACAAGAAATCTAAAAAGACCGACAATGCAAATACCGCCCATTAGAAATAGCGACGGAAAATGGGCCATAAGCAATGAACAAAAAGCGTTTAGATTTGCCCAATACTTAGAAGACACTTTTCAACCCAATGAGAGGTCCATAGAAATACTTGAGAGTGAAAACACATAGTCAAAGAATTCGGCTTGTGACTTCTAAAGAAGTACAGACAAAACTTCAAAACAACATTTGCTTGAAACAATACCCGGGTTACGACCTCATAACACACCTCCCGCACAAAGCCATAATAAACCTGACCAGACATCAATGCTGCACTTATGCTAAAACATGTACACGAGCCATGGAAGGTTGCTGAAGTCATTATGATAGCGGAACCACCACATGAAGCATCATCATATAGACCCATTTCCCTGTTGCCCGTATTATCAAAACTATTTGAAAAACTGTTATTAAAACGGTTAAAACCAATAATAGAAGAAAAATTCCTAATACCAAACCATCAATTTGGGTTCAGGGAAAAACACTACAATAGACCTAGAGAATAACTAACATTATTGAAAAAACACTCGAAAACAAACAAGTCTGCGCCACCGTATTCCTAGATGTCGCGCAAGTTTTTGATAAAGTTTGGCATGAGGGTCTGGTATTTAAACTCAGACGCATGCGTAACATCATAGTAACAGAATGTTTAGAGTAAGGCAAGAGGGTGTATATTCCGAGCTAAAAACTAAGAACTACTAACTATAAAAGCTGGGGTACCACAAGAAAGTGTGTTAGGCCTTGGATATCACATGTGTATAGCATGTACAGGATTGTTCCTGTACTTGCTATACACATGTGACATCCAAGAGCTGGAAAACAACACGATTGCGACCTTTGCAGATGACACTGCTATATGGCAACCGGATCAAGCCACAACGAAGCAGTAGAAAAGTTCAACTAGCTGTGAACAAAGTTTATGACTGGACACAAAAATGGAAGATCAAACTGAATGAGTCAAAATCAATTCACATTGACTTCACTAACAAACATTTCGATTACCACCCAATTCATATAAACGGCATGCAAGTGCCTTATGCTAATCCATCCAAATAATTATCTTAATATAATTCTTGACGTCAAACTGCGTTAGAAATCTCACGTCAAAAGAAAAGACAGGAACTTGACATACGTTATAAAAGATTGGTTACACGGAAAGAAATTCTGCCTATAAATACACAATAAAATTGTAAAATCCTACAAGCATATTCTTATGCCAATTTGGATGAATGACATCCAACTTTGGGGCTGTACTCAACGCAGCAACGTTAAAATAATCCAACAATTCCAAAATATAGTACTCAGGGATGCTGTAAATGCACCGTGGACATTAGATATGACGACCTCCACCCTGACTTTAAAATAGAAATTGTCACCGCCTTCACCCAAAAATGCCTAAGAACACAGACATCACCTACATGTGAATGTCGAGGCAATTCAGCTGCTAGACAACACGAACTTAGTGCGTAGGCGAAAGAAAACTAAACTATTTGAGTTAGTGTTGTGTATAAATAGTAAATTAATAATAGTAACAATGTTACAAAGTGTTTTTATTAATTATCAGACCCTAAGAAAGTGTTACGGAATTGTATAAAAATGCAAAATTACTATTCTTAGATATAATAACAGATATTCTTACCGAAACGATTTTGTGTACATTGATTATTATTTTAAAATATAAACGCCCATGCAATAAACCCAAATATTGAATTCTATTATGACTAATAATTTTATTTGCGGACAAAATGAAAATTGAAAGTTAAAAACAGATCCCCAGGTCGGGCAAAGTGTTATTATGTTTTTTATACCATGTTTTACGCAAATAAATAAATATGTTTTTCCACCAGGCATTTCTCAGTAGCAGCCCGAAGTCTGAATTTGTGCCAGGGCGATGGCAATAGATTCACCCCTTATTACATGGGACTTAAAACATAACTGCCGAAACGTGAGTGTACTATAGGTATACCTCTGCCTAACCCTTCGGGGATTACAGGCGTTATGTTATGTATGTTATGTAATAAAACAAATTGTAAAACATTCATTAAATGGTGCATCCATCCATTTTGAATTTAAAAAAATTTTGAGTTTTGTTAAAAGTATGAAAAATGAATGTTGTTAAAATGTTGTTTTGGTTGTAGCTTGAAAAAGAAAATCTAGTTTATATCCATAAAAAACCCGGCCGAGTGCGTGTCGGACCACATACAAAGAAATAAAAAAAATCATCCCAACTACGGAACCCTAGTTGGGATGAATTTATCCCAAAAACAAACTTATCATTGTAGTTTTAAAATCATCGATATACGCCACGGTCAATTTTCCAACTGCACATGTAAGTTTGTAATCGCAAACAATTATTTTTTTTGTGATGAAACTACAAATGAACGATTTTCAGACTTTTTTGTGATACCTTTGCTTCTTGCCTTTTCTAGGTCAACGGGAAGTACCTTAACGGGTTTTTTTTGCGAGTATCAAAATGTATCGTTTAGATCGTTGTATGTTGTTATTGCGTTGACATAAAAGCTTGATTTTTTTAGAGCTCCAAGGGACCATAAACCTACGTATTTCATATTAATTTAAACTTGATACCTCCATGCGTTCCTGAGAAACAGGGTCTTGACAGATAGACAGACAGGCGAACAGACAGACAGACAGACGGATGGACAACGAAGTGATCTTATAAGGATTCCTTTTTTTCCTTTTAAGGTACGGAACCCTAAAAATCACTATCTACCAAATAAATTGTAAAACAGAACAACAGAATTTGTATGAAGTTATTTGTCACATAAATTACTGCACATCCGTAGAACGGGCCACAAGTTTTATTCAAAGCACTGCATTTTAATTTATTCACATGTACAACATAGAGTAAGGTTTTAACTATTTATTATGAACAAACTAAACTGTAAATCTTCTTTACAGATACATGGACCATTTACCAACTCGTAAAAGTTTCATCGAGTGATGTACCCATTACTATTTATGTGCATTGTGCAAGCTGCAGTAAAACTCTGCAGTCGCTGCACAAAGGTAATATTTTCTTTGAATCGGGGTGAGCAGAATATGGAAGTGGGTTTACAACAAATTAAACTTTAACTTTTGTAGTAGGTATTGAAAGTTTTGCAACATGGCTCGAGAGGAACGATGTGAAAAACTGCAATAAGAGTTCCAAATTCTTTTACAAGACTACAGTAAAGTATGTACGTCTCTGTTCTGCATCAAGCTATTGACCCAGCTGTCTTACGAAGACCTCTGCAGGAACAAGCCGAGGCTCTCGGCTAAAGCAGGTATAATTTACTCTCCCGAAAAAAGACTCCATCGTTATATTATACTTGCCCAACATCTCCATTTTTATAGCTTGCCTATTTATTGTAATAGCATTTCCGTATTTCCCTGTAAAAGCTTTGTAAAGTAAAGTTCACAGGCATGGTAATGGGCCAGTTGAGCCGATGCACATAAAACCTAGCCTTGCGTTTATCTGCGAAATTATTCTTTCGCTTAAACCTTACACAAAACGTTTAATTTCCGTTTACATCCTTTTGATCTAGCTCAAGACTTAAGTGAGTAGCGATATTGTACTATATATCTATTTCTATTTATTTAACTAATAACATAAGTACCTTAGTCAACTCATAGATGTCTAAGATCTTCTGTGGACTGGCTACTGGTGGTTTTGGTTTTTTTGGTGGTGGTTTTTTATTTTTATCAATTTTTTTTTTATTAATACTTATAAGTTTATGTTATAGTTTACTTAAACTAGGTTCTTAATCTTATTTTTTTTATTATTTAAAAAGTATCCTTAAACAGGAAAGCTCCTTAATTTTGTTATTATTGACATGTATCGCATAGTCGTCGTCTAATTGACGGGGTAGGGTTTGCACCATGTTATTTACGTCAACAGGAATATAAACTAATTGTCCCACAATGCTGTATTGTCCTGCATGCTGCAGCCGTCGTATCTGCATGTACGACAACCTTGGGGAGACGAGCCTCTCCTCGATCGGCCCTAGTTTTGGTAGATGGGTAAGGAGGATCATCATCATCATCATCATTTCAGCTGAAAGAAGTCCACTGCTGGACATAGGCCTCCCCCAAGCACCGCCACTTCGACCGGTTCTGTGCTTCCCGCATCCAGCGGATACCTGCGGCCTTCACAAGGTCATCGGTCCACCTTGTAGGAGGCCTTCCAACGCTACGTCTTCCGGTACGCGGTCGCCACTCCAGAAACTTTGGGACCCATCGGTCATCAGTTCTGTGAGCAATGTGCCCTGCCCACTGCCACTTAAGCTTGGCAATTCTTCGGGCTATATCGGTTACCTTGGTTCGCGGTAAGAAGGAAATCTATATCCATTGCTCCTGCTCATGGCTGTAATCCGTTGACATTTACATGCGTCAAAACAGTTGCGGCAGAGATTAAAGTTCGCTGTATTTACTCCTGGAAAAGTTTCCTCTAGAAATCGCAACATGGCTGAAGTTGGTGATTTAAAATCTTTCTTGAACCACAACCGATGTCCCGAGTTCGTTCTCGATAAACATGGACTTGAACCGTGCTGTAGTCAAATTCCAGTGCCTACAATAATCAGGCGCACGGGTAATCTGCTCTAACTGTGACCTATGTACTGTTACTGTCGGGTGTAGCTAGATTAGCTCCTTCTGGTAGATGTCGATGAGCTGGTCTCGTTCGCAGCCATAGTTATATTAAATAGCAGTGCTCGAGACTGCCTTACGCCACTTGAACCCACCGCACTCCTAGATGGCTATCGTTTCTGCGCTTGGCGCAATCGAACGTGTTCCCTGTGGTGTGGAGACGAACACGTTCCGCCGAGGTCAAAGCGGGTCGTCGAGAGCCGAAATCTCTCTCTTTTGCAACCCGAGCTCTTGCACGCCAGTTTTTAACCGACTTCCAAAAAGGAGGAGGTTGTGTTCGGGTAGTAGGATGGAAGGGTATGTTCGGTTGTATGTTTGTGTTTGTTCACTGATATCTCCGTCAATTATGGACCGATTTTGAAAATTATAATTTTTTTTGAAAGGGTATGCTTCCGAGGTAGTCCCATTGCCACCAAATCAGAATCTGACGAAGGGATCTCATGGAAATCGAGGGAAACCCTCGAATTTTATAGGCAAACCTATAGCGATTTGGGTATTTTTTATAGTAACTTGTGCATTTGCTCCCGAAAATCACCATTTGGTGAAGTGGAACTGATGATGGAGACCACAGATGGCCACCGGAACAACATATAATAAGTATTTAACGGGTTGCGATTCGATTAGGTACTTTAATATGGTTGCTAAGCAATTTATGCTCGTCACAATGCATATGGTGAGTGGCAGTTCTCCTGGTTCTTACCACGAGAACTCCTCAACAATGAACGTCCCAGCATCGGGAAATGCAATATTTTGTAAAAGGTGATGAGCAGTTGACTTTAGGCTATTGTATTTATTTATTCATTTATTTAACACTTTAAGCACACAAAATGTACAGAGGCGGACTTAATGCCATAGGCATTTTCTACCAGGCAACCTTTGGGTGATGCAGAGACAAGCAGTGGTAGGTGCAATAACGAAATATGTGGAATAAATATTTATTTAAATTTATGGATATACATACATATACCTATTAAAAACTTTAAATATAATATATATACCTAATCATAAATAAATATAAGACCTTATAAATACACATAAATACACGAATATACCAACAAACCAAACAATCAATGGGAAAACATTACCGTTGTGATGATACTGCCAGCTTCTTACGTATGTGCTCGCGAACTTTAACTTTGAAGGATAATCGGTTGGTTGCCATCCTGATTTCCTGGGGGAGCGCATTCCACAGAGAGATAGACTGAACGAAGAAGGAAGAGTGAATGAAGTCAGTGCGGTGAGTGGGACATTGAAGAAGACGATTGTGTGATGATCGTAGATTTTTATTGTGTTTTTTTTTTGTTGTGTTGTAACTTAGATAAATTAAAAACGGACCCACTAAATGGTGAAAAATAAAAAACTTTTCGTCGGTTATTTTTTTTTACAAAAAGTTTTCTACGTTACGTATAGCACGCGGCTTCGCCATAGTAGAGCAATCGTCAAATTTCTGCAATAAATACACCTGTTTTAAGCTCTACAACTTCTTATGATCACAAGTACTCCTGCGACCTCTAAACCTCTCCCGCTCGAATCGATCAATGTGCCGCTGAGTAATCACAAAATAAACACAGCGCGTGATGGTAAATTTAGTTTCGAATCCGTGGTGCTGCGCGCGTTTACGGTTCCACTTACGCCAATGACATAAATGCACTACCGAGAAATGGTTTCTATCCTCTAAATCATGGTAATAAAATAATGCCGGTAGGTGCTATACTGCCAAAGTAATAAAATATTTGCCATAACATAATATTTCGTTACACACTGAACGAAATGAAAGACGTTTCACGTCAAAATATTTATCAATTAAATTATACTAAGAAAAAAGTAAAACTTATTGTCTGACAAAATAGTTACTAATATGATCGAAGCACTAACAAAGCTGGGCTAGATTCAACTAAATATAAAATTAAGTTTAGTTCAGATTTCAATTTTTGCCGAAAAATGAACAAAAGCTGGAAGAGAATCTGAGGGAACTGAAATCAACAAATGAATTGGAGTTTATTTGTCTCCATAATTGAGGAGCTTTGTAGCCAATCCCATTATTTCTCCCAATTCATTGTAACAGAAAATAGGACAAGCTTAATTTTTGGGTGAGCTTATTCTGGTTTTACTGAAACGTTTTCTGGGTATTTACAAATCATATATCCTGTTTACACTTCGGAGAATACAGGCATGATGTTATGTTATGATATTTAATTTTGTCGTTTTTTCTGGCACCCGCTTTCTTCTTAAGCCTTGTGGTACACACTTACAACGCTGATAAGTATCGCGTAGACATCGTTAGGTAAAAACGGTCTGAATTCGTAAACAAATAGTTTTACTCTGAACCGGGTCATATTAAAATTGTACAAGTTATTGTTCTGCTTTTTATTATGTCATTTCTTTCTTTTTGATGGCTGGGTTTGTGATAAAATTGTAGTAATGATAATAAAAAGTAAAAAAGCTGCGCAGTTATTTTAGAGAAAAATGTTCACATTTCTAATTAATTGCCAACCGTTGTTTGCAATGTTTCTCAATTTCAACGATAACATTAATTTGTTTCATCGGCTACAGAAAACAAATGTGGGTAAGTGCAGCTACTAGCGTTGGCTAAGGGTGTAATTAATTCAGCAAAAAAAGTCTAAAGTTTTCTAAATCTTAAGCATTTAATTTATCTCTGAAATGCTGAAAAGCAGATAATCGAATAGTTAGTCAATTTACCTACACGAAACGAACGGTTTCAGTTTTACGTAAACGAAGCAAATGGAGTATGTAAGGATCGTAGCAGATGGCGTTCTATAGTTTCTGCCTACCCCCATGGGAACAAGGCGTAAGTTTATGCATGTGTGTATGTTTACCTAGATAATGTTAAAAGTAGCCGTGTAAATAGACTTTTGTAGCTGACCGTATTTCTGACTCCCAACGATCAGACTGATATATCTGAACGATCCCTCATTGGATCGCGGACCGTTATCGCGGCCACTATTTATCAAGGGTATGAAACAGTGTAGCAAGCACTAAAACCATGACGTGATTGACACTCTATTAGGTTCTAGTGAACCAAACAATACTGAGATTGATGATGTTTTGAGATTTAGAGTGAAAAGTGGATAGAAGGAAGTATTATTCAATTATATTGAGGACAAAAAGGCTTGGGATTGAGCTGCTCCAATTTTTGTACATATTGAGGTAGTTTATTTTTATTGTTTTTTTTTTTTTTGTTTTTGCTAACTTTATTATTTTATAAACAGTGACATTTAATTATTATTTTATACACAATGACAGGAATATTTACTTGTAAAGTATTATATTATTTTAATTATTGTGAATGTGAAGACTATGTGGGTTATTGCATAATATTTTTTTTTCCCTTTCTTTTATTCTCAGTTAGTGTTAATCATGGTCTGGCAGTTTGAGTCATATAAGTGGCCTACCCAAATGGCCTTTCTTTGGTATTGATAGTCGCATCGTTGAGCTCCTTATATTCTGAGTAGAGCTGCACGATTACTGACAAATGCGTGCACTGACTGGTCAGGTCCACTCAACCTGTGTGGTTCTTTCCTCAAAAGACCATTTCAGACACCAATCTACATGGTCTTCACATGATCTGACCAAGATTATGTCTGGACTTTAAAAGAGACTATGACCTCTGAGTTTGTTTCGGCCTTTCTTCTCAGAGTAGTCAGATAGGAAACGCCGACCTCATCTAGTTTTTAAAATATGATTGACGTGTAAAAGTGTTTGTACAAACCTACTTACAGAAATAAAATCATTTATCATTTATCATTTATCATTTATCATTTATCATTTATCATTATCAAGTAGGTTTAACAACGGCTATTCCGTAACCCAGAATTATTAAATGTTTTGACGAGCAATTTAATGTTTGGCAACCGATGATATTAATTATGTTGGAAGAATTCAAACCTAGCACTATATTTACTGGAGGAATAAAATTAACAATTATTTTGCACTGAATAGAAAGATAAAAGACCATGAATTCTAAATTAATTTAAGAGTAAGACCTTTGTCACGCTAAGGGTATAATTAAAAAGGCAATTATGTAGTCAGGAAATTCTTACAGAAAATGTTCAACATTGTATTTAAACTTTTCTTACAGCTCCAAGTAACCGTAAAATCAACGTTACAAACACTAATTCCCATCATCCACTATTCGTTAATCCGAATCCTAATTTAAATTCCGTCTCACTAATGGCCAATAGATTTAATCAAAGATAAACTTAGTAGGAATGTTATTAGATTAATCTCTGGGCGGAGCCATTTGTCTGTGCAAGTTTACAGTCGCTCCCTGGACGCGGCTATAAAGTCACAGTTCCATTGCTGCCCTTAGACACACTACACGGTACATCCGTGTAGTTAGTATGCACCCACCTCCACGTTACGTTCATAAAAGTGGCTTGATAGCTTCACCAACACACGTATTACCTACTCGGCGTAGCTTTGCGGAGGGTGCAGTCTTCGTTTTAAGGGTTCCGTACCAAAATGGTAAAAAGGAAAAAATATATCTTATTTGCAAGCGGGACTGAAGGAGGGTCTTAAAAATATGAAGTGGGACTACTAGGGCATGTATCGGTAGGGCGTGTACTAGGGTATCGTATGAAAGAACGCTGTCAGCACAATGACTTACGGACTTTTGATGAAAAATGTAAAAAAAAATACAGTTCGTCCCCCGTTTATCTCCGAAGTTTGCATAGATAAAAATCTGAAATTATTCTATGTGATAAAAGTTTATGTAAAGATTACAGGAAAAATAAAACGATGTCTCTAAATAGCACAGTTTTTCAGAAATCATATATACGTACGGAACCATCGGTGCGCGAGTCCGACTCGCTCTTTACCGGTTTATTTTTTATTCTACAAAGCGTATGAACTAAAAACTATTTTCAAAATAAAACAACCGACTTCCAATAAAAAAACACTACAAAGTGAAAAATAACTTTAAGTCAGTGGCAAATAACTAAAATACAGATCCAAAGATTTTTTATTTTTCATTTTTAGTGGGTCAGGCTTGTAATTAAAAACTGAGGTAGCCATGGACGCGTGTCAATATTTGTGCGCCGCAAGTTCTGCAATGGAAAGCTAACCTACATGCAGCAAGACAAATGCACCCACGCAGCTAACGTGCACAACATTTGCAGCAATGGAAATACGCCTTAACACGGCAAGTTGGGATGATCGTGGCAATAACGCGGCAAGTTGGGATCAAACGATAGTTGCTCGCTGAGGACAATCTTTAATCTTTCTGGTGACTGGGTCGCTGTAACGACCGGCGGGAATTCGAAACGAACTGATATATTGTATGGTATTGGTGGTTTGTATTGGTGGTTGTGTGGTGGTGGTATGGTATCGTGTTTTAGTTTTTAATTGTTAGTTTTTTCAGGGTAGGATTTTTTTATACATTGGATCCTAAGAGGCGTTTTAATTTAGCTAGTTTGTAGTAAAATATTCTTTTCCAAGCGTAGTCTTGAGGATTTAGACTTAGTAGGATGATTGTGTTCCTAGAATTCAGATCTACAATTCTCAATGTAAATGTCTCAAGTAGGTGTCAAATAAAAACATTATTTTTTGTAATTATTTTATCAAGTCAGTGTTCAAAAGATGTTTATTTTCTTCTGAATCATAATTATCTAACATCAGCAATTTACAACATCTAAGCCTTTCCAAATTCATCGAAACTCTGGTCAAAGATACCATTAACGAACCAACTTGTATATTTCCGTCGGAAGTGCAAAAGCGCGCAGAAGTGAAGGAACGGTTCAAGTTAAACAGCAAACTTGAAATAGTGTTAACAATTAAACTCTCAGTTAACAAGCGTCGTTCGCTGACGACGCTAGGGACGGGACTACATTTTGTAACTTTTACTACAGTTTAATTTTAATTGTTTTTGTATCTTCGTAAGTTGTTGGCTTCTGTCATCTTGTAGATTAGGGTCACGACCGGAAACTTTAACTGAAGTGGCAATCAATAAACTCAAGATGTCACAGTTCACTGAAGTAGCGATCAGATCCAGTCTTCCCCGATTTTCTTGGTCACGTTTTGGGTGACCTTCGCTTATTAGAAGCTATTATTCCTGAAGATAGCACAGTATTCTTGGGCTTGACTTTGAATGCTAAGCTTCAGTGGGGCCCACATGTAGATAAACTGTCAAAAAAGCTAAGCTCCGCAGCAAATGCTGTTAGAAAAATTCGTAATTTAACTGACATAGAGACAGCCCGTTTAGTGTACTTTAGCTATTTTCATAGTGTAATGTCGTACGGTATTCTGGTATGGGGAAATGCCGCCGACATTGAGACTATCTTTGTTTTGCAGAAAAGAGCTGTTCGATCAATTTATAAATTAAGTCCAAGACACTCTCTCAGAGAGAAATTTAAGGAGATCAATGTAATGACAGTATATTTTTGAAAATCTATTATATGCCCATAAAAATATAAAATTATTTTAAAAATACAGTGATATCCATAATATAAATACTAGGAACAAACACCAATTTGTTGTACCTACAACAAGGCTCATGAAAATAGGTGGCTCGTTTCGATGTCAATGTATACGCTTTTATAATAAACTTCTAAGCCACGTTCAAGATCTAAGCCTTAATAAATTCAAATCATTCAATTAACGTAAGTTGGTTGTGCCAGAAAGCCTTTTATACCGTTAAAGATTATATTGCGCACAAAAAGGCTTGGGATTGAGCTGCTCCAATTTTTTACATATTGAGGTGGTTTATTTTTATTGTTTGATGTTTTTTTTGCTAACTTTTATTATTTTATATACAGTGACATTTAATTATTATTTTATACACAATGACATGAATATTTACTTGTAAAGTATTATATTATTTTATTTATTGTGAATGTGAAGACTATGTGGGTTATTGCATTTTTTTTTTCCTTTTATTTTATTCTCAGTTAGTGTTAATCATGGTCTGGCATTTTGAGTCATATAAGTGGCCTACCCAAATGTCCTTTCTTTGGTATTGATCGTCGCATCGTTGAGCTCCTTAAATTCTGAGTAGAGCTGCACGATTACTGACAAATGCGTGCACTAACTGGTCAGGTCCACTCAACCTGTGTGGTTCTTTCCTCAAAAGACCATTTCAGACACCAATCTACATGGTCTTTATATGATTTGACCAAGATTATGTCTGAGCTTTAAAAGAGACTGTGCCCTCTGAGTTTGTTTCGGCCTTTCTTCTCAGAGTAGTCAGATAGGAAACGCTGACCTCATCTAGTTTTTAAAATATGATTGACGTGTAAAGTGTTTGTACAAACCTACTTACAGAAATAAAATCATTTATCATTTATTATGCCCATTTGTGGATTTCTGAAGGACCAGACGTCTGATCTAAAGAGTCTTTTACAAAGACCTTTGGCAGAATTTTTACACAAGAGAAACATTATGTCTCATTGAGTAGAACTAACCCGCCAGTTGTTTGGGTGACAAACGAAACCCAACTAAGAAACCACAAAGAAGCAGCTTTTGAATAATAATAAGCGTACATTTACACGTGTAAGCAATATAGCAGACAGATAAAATATCGTTCATCTTAAATTAATTGCTATTATTGCTTTGTTACAATATAAAATATTATGCCAACCGCCTTAGTTTTATTTCTATGCCAGATTTCCAAACCTAATACTTTTTTATTCTAACGTCATAATAACGAAGCTATTAAAAAGACTAAAGGCTATATTTAAGCATAATTTGAATAACTTTAACAAGTTAAGTTAAACTAAGTTAATAACAGCCGGCGTTTGTTGACGAGGTGTGCTACTGACAGGCAACTCGATTTGTTTATCTTTTTATGTTAATAAGTATTTGATCTTTTACGTTTACAAGATCTGAGAACTGTTTTTGAATAGGTTTAGTTGATGCTCTCGCAGACAAGTGCGACGCGACGGTGCATCGCCATTCTGGTAGAACAATTTTATTTTAAGTTTTCATAAATTGTTCTACTAGAGTCGCATCGCGTCAGTACGCAGGAGTCTGTAATAAAGCGTTTTTTAATTAAATAGACAGGAGAATCTGATATAACTAACTAAATAAACAAATAAATACAAAAATAAACAAAAGGACACTTAGGCGTCGATATCTGCAAAAGCTGGTTTAATTTTAACTCACTCTTTCACTTTCATAATACCTATACCTATTATAAGTCCTCATTGAAAACCACTTTTCTACAAATGAAAGGAAGGAACATGACAAGAATGAAAGTATATTATTACCAACAAAAAGTAATAACGTTAAGTACCATCGCAACCGCAAACCAAAGAAAATAAACGAAATACAAATAGATATTATGTTTACCCAACACGACTCATCAAATCAAAGAATATAAACACACAAAAGGCAGAATATAACATATAAATCGGCCAAGTGCATGCCGAACCACGCACAATGAAGGGATCCGTGGTTGGGATGAATTTATCCCAAAAAATTATCATTGTAGTTGAAAAACATGTTCTCCCATACATCGACGTCACGGTCGATTCTCCAACTGCAAATGTATGCTGGTTGACTATTTCTCGTTAGCTTGTAAAGTCTACTTAGCTGTGATAGTTTTTCTTTTAATTTGGTTATATACATTACTGCCATGACTGTTTTTTTTACTTATCCAAAAACAACCATTTAGCTGGCAGGGGGGACACTTGGCTCTAACAAAAAATAGCACTTTAAAGCTTAATATTACGCAAACGGATACCTGAAGAGAAAAATTACTCGCAATATTTTTGAACGGTTTATCCAACGATACCCACCTTGGGATAGACGAGAAAAAAAAACGATCATCCGCACTTTACGTGCAAGCAAGGACACAAAAAAAAATATTTTTCAAGATTTTATTTTTCCACTTTGTCGGCGTGATTAATTTATTATATACCCATGCCAAATTACAGCTTTCTAGTACTAAGGCACTCTGAGCCAAGCCGGGGACAGACAGACAGACATGGCAAAACTATAAGGGTTACTTGTTGACTACGGAACCCTAAAATGGTAAAAAAGAAAGGGCGCCACATCACTAGCGAGCAATTTGCGCAACAATGAGTTCGCACCTCTAGCGCGGAAGTAATTCATAAAATAGTTCGTTGCGAGTGTTAGAGCTTAAGTTAAAAATTAAACCTTTGTATGGGAGTTTATTACCACGGATTTGATTATAAAAAAAACCTTTTTCCAGTAGAAATAGAAAGGTGAAATAACCGGGAACAAAGTCGGTATCAGTAACAAAAACGTTCAGAAATAAATACGGTTATTTTTGTAAAATCACCATAAATGTACGTTTCTGTACACTTCTGCTGCTGCAGGGATTGGTGGAGAGTTAAACACGTGTTCTTTTTTATGTTTATTGTTCCGAGTACTGCTGCCAACTGTCTTGTACCTACTAGATCTGAATCAGAACTGGTCTGATTTTTTAACAAACGGACTTTATACGAAATTTTTTACAAATAAATCCAGTAATTAATATCACCAGCAAATCCACCGTAATAATACACACATAAACACACTTCATCATCACACTTTAAACTTTGCACTTAATTAATTCTACCGCAACACACTTTTATCCTTGGTATATCTTTCATTAAAATAATGCAATCCGTGCCCGTATTACAACCAAAATTAATTACGAAAATGAATGAAGAATGACCGGCTAACCCCTTCTTAGATGGTATCGTTGCCTCAAGGAAATTAAGAAAATTAATCAGTTTATCAAACAATGCTACACTGTTTTTGAACCAAGTAAGTGTAATTAAGTGCCACATCACACGAACCAAAACGACTTTTTAAACAACTTTCATAAAAGTAATAATAATGCAACAAAATAATTTCAGAAATTTAAAAGAGCTTGCTAAGTTATACTATTCTCATTACTGTAAGTGACAGTTGCATATTTCTTACTTACAAAACACGCAACTGCATAAATACTTCTCGAAATAATTGTAGGTTTTTATACCGGATTGTATGAAATGTTGTTATAATTTATTTATTCCGTGATTAAAAATAGTATAATATGAGATTTTACGAAATTATTTACAACGCTATTCCGCAGAAAAACGTTTAAATAACTGTTTTAGAATTATAAGGGTGTTTAAAATAATAAATCTAACAATAAAAAACTCACAACATACCCATTTATGAGATCGTAACAATTATGAATTTAGCAAATATGTAGAACTATGAAAATCTTGAGGTCTCCTTTACGTTGACTTTTTTCAAAGTCAATTAAACCGTGGACCGCAGCACTAACGCCTACTTGAACAATAGCAAACATTATTGCGTGGCGCACGCGACAAAGACAGTGAAATAGCACAGATATGTCATTATTTCTTGACACGACCCCTTTTGATAGCACGTAAATGACAGTTCATTTATTAGTTTATAGAGGTGCTATAAAAATTGGCTGGATTCGGCAACGGATATGAAAAGATTTATAGGTCATAAAAGTATGCTTGAAGCACGCGATTCTATTTTGTTTGCGGTTACAAGACCTACATTTTGACTTCATGTTGAGTGGCACATGATAGACATTTCCAAGATTGAAATTTTGATATATATTTTTTGTATTAATTGCTGTAGGCTGATTTACTGAAAAAATTGTTAAGTGTTAGTGTTTATTTCTAGGTATTAGCCGATATTAATAGCAGTGACATGGCAAGGTTCTATTAATTAATCTTAGTGTTACATTAAACTAACGTAACCTAACGTATTTAACGAAGTTATATACTAGAAGTTATATTCTTATCTAACAACTTAAACAACTTAGTTCCTCAATGCCGGTCCTAAGTAACATAAGACTTGGAACTTGGAAGCTATAATACCTGGTAGTTATAACGACAATATAATAACGGTGATGATACTTCCGAGGTAATTTCACGAGTACTACATACTTAGATGCTTGTTTCTCATATCAACTTATATCACAATGTATTGTCCAAACTTTGGGATGGAGCTTATTAGGAATGTGGACGAGCACCCTAATGATGAATACAAAAACAAAAAACCTTTTAACATTAAGTACCTAATAGATTTTTACTACTGTGTGTACTATAGGTACACTTCACCTGACCCTTTCGGGATTATAGGCGTGATGTATAGTTGTTTAATAGAAAAAATAAAAACAAAAGCTTGATACAAGTCTCGTTTAAAAAAACTAATAGGTACCAGACATACCTATACAATAATTGTTAGTGCAAACTTTGTTAAATTAGCTTTTAAAAAGACTCTGACGGAATATTAATTAGGCTATGCTTTGCAATTAATGAAAATCCTGTGTTTTACCACAAGCAATTTACCATACCTCTATGTTTTACAATTCCGAAACAAACTTGTTTTTTTTACATAATTTAATTATACCGTTTTTTTTACATATTTAATTATACCTTTTTTACATATTTAATTATACCTTTTTTACATATTTAATTATACCATTTTCAGTATTTCTTGAACACTAACCTGTACCTACCAGTTTCAATATTTCTTTCTTCACAGTTTTTCAGAACAATTTGGTGAGATATCCGCTCGCCGTCAGTGAGTGGCAACGCCTCGTGGACGCTATCCTCATCTGTACTCGGTTCCTTCGTGATATTTCCGATAAATTTGCTTACTAATTTATTTGATTTCCTTCAGTCAATCACTTTGCTTATATTGACATGTAATTTCATCTATTAACATACATTATTGTGAAGATTTTTCTTGTGATTAATTTATTTATTTGGTATAATGGTTCGGTAAGAATAAATAAAGCATTTTGTAAAATATTTGAACCCATGTTAACATACTCTATAGCTCTGATTTATTCGACAGATTTTTATTATGTTTTAGCTATTAAGGCTTCTACATACCGGGGCGACTTGTCGCGCGACGCGACGTGACACAAAGGCACCGCTCTTCCCGCGACACGCGGGGCCTTTGTGCCGTGTCGCGTCGCGCGACAAGTCGCGCTGGTATGTAGAAGCCTTTACATTTATAAAAATGTAACATGAATTAAAAAGTTAATAACTCCAACTAGATACCCCTAAACTAATTCAGCCCACATTCCAACCATATTATACTAGTGGCACATAACGCTATTAAACCATAACAGGATGAGCACGACAGTTTTGCACTACGAACACGGATGGTTGTATCCCCTCACTAATTAGCGAAACTTGCCTCTTAGCAGTTCCACACTAGTTGCACACTCGCGTGCACGTCATACGTAGGTAATGTTTGAAGATCTGATAGACACGGGTATTGATAATCAAGGTGCAATCACACTGTTCCTGATATTATTTCAAATGGATAATCTATTTCTTTATCATTAATTTTATTTATCGTTCTCACATGTACCTATAATGTCAACATGAATGATGTAACCAATGTTTTGTAACAATATATTGATTCAATAGAGTGTCCGTGGAGTTTCTTGCCCGTTCTTCTCCATAGGAACCAACTACGCTTTGGAATGGACAACTTGTTCATCTTTCTGACTGACCGCTGCGACCCCTTTTTTTTTGCTGTGGGAAATTATCTAATACTTCTCCCGCTCTGGGCGGAGCGGGAGGGCCAGACTTTTACTGAATTTAACCCACCCGTGGTTCTTCAGGTGCCTGTATGCCAGGGCCACGATATCCGTTTCGAACAAACTCGCAACCATAGCAGGCATTGGCCCTAATGGACTCCGTCAGTTGGTGCTGACATCTCTTTGAGGCGCGTGTGGAATACAACGCGCCGTCGACCCGGGCCTGGTCCTTATCGGACGGCAAGTTACCCATCGTTCACCATCCGCAAGCCCGCGCCTACGGTGGCCGGGAATGAGCCTGCGACTCCCAACGCCCGAGGCGTCTACCCACGGTGACTAGAGGTGCGACGGCGCAAACCTTGCCTCGCCCTCACGCGTTCTTCCTCCTCCTTGGCGAGCATTACTGCTTCGCAAAAGGAGGTGACGGCCCCCCATGTACTCTCGCTCCAAACCATGGCCTGAACCAGAGCCGAACGCGAGAGATCGCTGCCGCCAATCGCCTCCGTGAGGACACGGTGCTCCGCCCAAGCCGTGCAGACCTCCACCGTATGCTCCACCGTATCCTCCGGGCGATCCACACCGTGGTGACACCCGGGCGTTTCCTCCCGCTTTATCCTGAACAGGAACCTCCCGAAATAGCTTCCGTATCCGGAGGGCGGATACGGAGCCTGCTGTGCCTGTATTACTGGTGCCGCGCAGCAACGCACGCCTTGCGTAAAGCGGTCAGCTCGCGCGACCACCAGCACACCTGGCGCAGAGCACGTCCGGGCTGGACTCGGGGCATTTCCACGTCACATATTTTGGACATGGCCTCCCGGAACCACTCCGCCTCGTCATTGATGTCAGCAGGCCTGTCTGGTGATGACACCCAGGCCTGCACGATCGAGGCTTCCAGAAGGAACTCCCGGTCCAGCTGCTTCAGCGCCCACCGCGGACCACTCGAGGCCTGGCGGACCGGCGTGCCTGAGGTCTGGGCGGAGACGTCAAACCGGAAGTACCGGTGATCGGAATATGTCTCTACCCCCTCCATGATGCGTCAGTCAATGACACGCGGTGACAGAGCGGGGTTGGCGAACGAATCGTCACTGACCGACCCCTGACAAATCAAAATTGCCAATAATTGGTTCATTTCAAATAAATGCTTTGAGTTTGAGTTCACTTTTTTGAGGGGAAACAGACCTTCACATATCCAATATGTCAGGTTTACACTAGAATTACTTTTATAAAAAATTACTATGCCTACATTAGTTCTCAAGCGTTAAACACCTAAATATTCCTTCAGCAATGGCACAGCACGCAGCCGTAATAAAACAATATTGTCCCCTGGCTTCGCGCCAGCTGCCGACTAACAATGATCTCGCACTAAACGGCAAAATTCACACAATTTTTTCACAGACAATTTTTACAAAGGCTGCAGTTTACCCAGCCTTTGTTATTGAACATTCAGATATTTCGTAGAAGGCTTTATTTTAGAACTAGCTTTTACCCGCGGCTTTGTGGATGTCGGAAAATATCCCAAGAGAATGTACATTCTCTTTACCTCAGTACCTACTACCGGGATCAATAGTAGGTATGTAGGTATCAATCCAAATTAGAAACTGCTACCTATGTGCCAAATTGTATCTACATCCATTTCAAATTGTATCTCCATCCATTTCAAATTGTATCTCCATCCATTTCAAATTGTATCTCCATCCATTTCAAATTGTATCTCCATCCATTTCAAATTGTATCTCCATCCATTTCAAATTGTATCTCCATCCATTTCAAATTGTATCTCCATCCATTTCAAATTGTATCTCCATCCATTTCAAATTGTATCTCCATCCATTTCAAATTGTATCTCCATCCATTTCAAATTGTATCTACATCCATTTCAAATTGTATCTCCATCCATTTCAAATTGTATCTACATCCATTTCAAATTGTATCTACATCCATTTCAAATTGTATCTCCATCCATTTCAAATTGTATCTCCATCCATTTCAAATTGTATCTCCATCCATTTCAAATTGTATCTACATCCATTTCAAATTGTATCTCCATCCATTTCAAATTGTATCTACATCCATTTCAAATTGTATCTCCATCCATTTCAAATTGTATCTACATCCATTTCAAATTGTATCTCCATCCATTTCAAATTGTATCTACATCCATTTCAAATTGTATCTCCATCCATTTCAAATTGTATCTCCATCCATTTCAAATTGTATCTCCATCCATTTCAAATTGTATCTCCATCCATTTCAAATTGTATCTACATCCATTTCAAATTGTATCTCCATCCATTTCAAATTGTATCTACATCCATTTCAAATTGTATCTCCATCCATTTCAAATTGTATCTCCATCCATTTCAAATTGTATCTCCATCCATTTCAAATTGTATCTACATCCATTTCAAATTGTATCTACATCCATTTCAAATTGTATCTCCATCCATTTCAAATTGTATCTCCATCCATTTCAAATTGTATCTCCATCCATTTCAAATTGTATCTACATCCATTTCAAATTGTATCTCCATCCATTTCAAATTGTATCTACATCCATTTCAAATTGTATCTCCATCCATTTCAAATTGTATCTACATCCATTTCAAATTGTATCTCCATCCATTTCAAATTGTATCTACATCCATTTCAAATTGTATCTCCATCCATTTCAAATTGTATCTCCATCCATTTCAAATTGTATCTCCATCCATTTCAAATTGTATCTCCATCCATTTCAAATTGTATCTACATCCATTTCAAATTGTATCTCCATCCATTTCAAATTGTATCTACATCCATTTCAAATTGTATCTCCATCCATTTCAAATTGTATCTCCATCCATTTCAAATTGTATCTCCATCCATTTCAAATTGTATCTCCATCCATTTCAAATTGTATCTACATCCATTTCAAATTGTATCTCCATCCATTTCAAATTGTATCTACATCCATTTCAAATTGTATCTCCATCCATTTCAAATTGTATCTACATCCATTTCAAATTGTATCTACATCCATTTCAAATTGTATCTACATCCATTTCAAATTGTATCTCCATCCATTTCAAATTGTATCTCCATCCATTTCAAATTGTATCTACATCCATTTCAAATTGTATCTCCATCCATTTCGCCGTTTTCGCACCAATCCGAAACATACATGTAAACAAACAGACAAACATCTGAAACCTATCTTCGGCATCCCTCGTCCCCTCACCATCACCACTCGTCCCCTCACCATCACCACTCGTCCCCTCACCATCACCACGTAACAATTACTTTTTTATTTTAGTTTTTATTATAGCTTATTATATAATAGTTTAAATACCGCTTTCGCCATGAATAATGAATTTACCTAAGGTAAGCACTAACCATTATTGAAGTTCACGACATGAATGTTACAAGGTATTACATAAATTATACGAAGACTGTTTTGGTTTTTTATTAAAACCAAAATAGTCTAATATGTAAACCTAAACACTTATTGCGGTACCGCTAGTTTTGGACAACAATTTTTAGGGTTCCGTACCTCAAAAGGAAAAAATGGAACCCTTATAGGATCACTTCGTTTTTTTTTTTAACTTTGTTCCACACTAGTACGCTCCACGCTACTTCGTTGTCCGTCTGTCTGTCAAGACCATTTTTCTCAGGAACACGTGAAGGTAGCTTGTTGAAATGAATATCAATTATATAGATATATCAATGGTCCCTTAAAACTCTAAAAAAATCAAGCTTCCAAGTTAACGCAATAAAAAAAAACTACACTCCGCACAACGAAGGGTTCCGTAGTTAGGATGAATTTATCCTAAAAACATACTTAACATTGTAGTTGAAAAACATGTTCCCCCATACATCGATATACGTCACAGTAAAATCTTCAACTGCAAATATAAGTTTGTAATCGCAAAAAACAATTTTTTTATGTGATAAAACTACAAATTTACAATTTTTGGACTTTTTCCTATACTTGTGTTGTATGACCTTGCTTCTTGCCAAATTTCATGATTCTAGGTCAACGGAAAGTACCCTATAGGTTTTGATTTATTTGCGAGTATCGAAATATGTCGCAATAATGTCGCTTAAATCACCGTATTTTTTTATTGCGTTGACTTAGAAACTTGATTTTTTTTAGAGCTCTAAGGGACCATGGACTTACGTATTTGATATTAATTTCAACTTGATACCTACACGCGTTCATGAGAAAAAGGGTCTTGACAGACTGACTGGCTGACAGACAGACAGACGGATAACGAAGTTATCCTATAAGGGTTCCGTTTTTTCCTCTTAAGGTACGGAACCCTAAAAATGCCGATTTATGCGACATATTTTGATATTCGCAAACATCGAAACCTATAGGTTACTTCCCGTTGACCTCGTAGTCTCACAGCACAAGTAAAGGGAAGTCTGAAAATCTAAAGTTTGTGGTTATAGGTATCACTTAAAAAATATTTTTTTGCAATTACAAACTTACATTTCCAGTTGGAAAGTTGACCCTGGCGTATATCGATGTATGGGAGAACATGTTTTACAATTACAATGTTAAGTTTGTTTTTGGGATAAATTTAACCCAACTACGGAACCCTTTATTGTGCGTGGTCCGACACGCACTTGGCCGATTTTTAATTAAACTCTTAGTTCGCTTTTAAAACCAGGAAATCTAACTACGTTTCGCTCAACTCTTACATAATTATAATTCCCGAACTAATTCTAATCAGTTAACCAGTAATAAGTTAGGTATGATTTTAGTTGCATTAAGCATAATTATTATAATCGTAGGCCTCGTTGGTCTAGCGGGTGAAACCGCTACTGCTGTGCATGGCGGGCGACTACAATATTTTTTTTTTTAATAAATATGACGTTCAAAAGTGCCTTTTATGTGCGTATTTAAAATAAATAATTTGACTTTACTTTGCATGAGGTCCTGGGTTTGAACTCCGGGTCGGGTAAAGTATTATTGGGTTTTTCCATCTGGAATTTCTCGGTAGCTGCCCGGAGTCTGGATTTGTGCCCGGTTGATGGCAATAGGCTCGCCCCCTGTTACATGAGACTTAAACATAACTGGCGAAATGTTGGCGTACTACAGATACACTTCTGCCTAACTCTTCGGGAATACGGCTTAGTCCCATCTCTTCCCCTTCCCATGTCTTCCCCTAGGCGTTTATGCTAACAAAAAATTCCCATCTCTTCCCGCTGACATAAATCATAAAAATACAGGCGTGCTGTTATGATAATTATGTGTAATCGTAAGAATATAATCATTTGTGAGCTTTTGTAATACATATTTGCTATTCAGTTTGACACCACGACCGTAAAAAGTTGTAATATTTCCTGTACATACACCCGCAGTCGACAAAAAAGCCAATAATTCGAAAATGCCAATCCAATAAAACCGTAAATCTAACACAAATCCAGACACGAAACTGAAATGTCTACACGATCTGAAGATAATCCTCGTTTGTAAAACTTTTTGTTTACAAGCCCCACTGAACAGGCACCAACAAAACGCCTGAAATTGGGCTCCGGAAATATTGGCCGAAGGTCGTGTTTGCCTTAGGTAAGGGATAAAAAGGAATTTCACCAAATTTACCCTTCGCATGAAAAATGGTCGCTAAAAGTTTTGCTCGACAAATTCAGGAACAGCTTTGTAAGCAGACCTGGAATTCTAGAACTAAGGATAAAAATATTAGGAAAATAAAACAAACCTTTTTGCTATAACATGCAAGGGTATGAATGATATAGTGATGTTCATGTTATCTTATCTGTCATTGCTTCTTAATTAATTCTTTTTACCTATTGTGGTATAGTAATTTTATTCTAGGTGCATCGTCTTCACATATAATTATTATAATATAATATATAATGTTAATTCAAATCGTTGTCACTAGCACATTATTCTTTGCTGGGAATAATAAAAACAACATACTATCACAATGTTAATGCCTTCACTGACTTTATTACTTATAGTACTATTGCTTACTTAGTCGACATTGGCTTGCTTGCCATTTATTAAAAAGTAGAATAGAATAGTTTGTTACGAGTCAGGGGTGCTAACAAAGTCTTTCTTTCTCACACACTTTTTTTTGGCGTATCGTGGGCCCAACCTGCTTCCACCTAGAAAAAAAGAATTAGTGTCAAAGTGTAGTTTTTTCCACTAAGAAAAAACCACCCTTTCCATTTGGCCATTCGCACTATAAACACATCTTCATAATGCCGGTCGGCTACTTCCTGTATTTCAATATTGTGTGCCGTATAAGTGATAACATTATACTGCTCGACATTTTCGAGCTTTTCCCTAAATAAATAAATAAAGTATAATTTAAAATGCGTTGGAATTTTATCTGAGTATCTGTCTATAATCAAGCTATACGTAGAATTATGTAGGTAGTGTTGCCGTAACGTATCTATTGATGAGTTAATTTGACAATATTACTAAATGAAAATATGAAATATCGCTCTATAATGGACTAAATTATTGATTATGAATTGTAATCGTTAAATAACATATTGCTTAATAAAATCGTGTAACAGAGTATAAATCTTTCCAGATTTTGAACGATGACTAAATTCAAGGAGCCTAGGGCAGAAATACAAAGCCTTTGTTAAAAATATAAGGTCACGTACCAACTGTTTGACATAAATCTTGTAAGTTACTATCACTTTCATCAATTTTAACTCACGCCATTTAATATGAACAAAAGACTTATTCATCTTTGAGTTGATAATTCATTCGACATTATTCTTGAAGAGATTATTTCTTCAAGCGAGGTAGTTTCACGTAGTGTCGCAAGTTGTGAATTGTAGGAGTACACAAAAGCAAAAGTAGTTTGAACACAATTTTATCATAATTATGACTACTTTTAAATTTTTGTCACAATATCGAAGTACAGTGATTAGGTTACTAAGTATTTAAATATTGTTCTCCTATATGTTAATTAATTAATTCTGTTTGACTAGAAATATGTCATGTGTTATACAATAAATATCTAAACTCAAAATATATTTTATAAAGCAATGAAATCTCTTTGTTAACCTTACTTTATACAATTCTGCATAAAAGAATCTTACACTTCAAGAAAGACAAGTTTTTATTTTAACCGCAAGATATTCTGTGAGCGACATTGTTACAACTTACAAGTAAAATGAATAAAAACGATTTGAAAAGGAACTGTTGCAACTGCTATTGACGGAATAGTTCAAAGATCAACGTTATTTGCAGCGGCAAAACTTGCATAGTATGTTTTATTAGTCCTTAGAGTCACTGCTACGATTAAACCTTCGTATTTAAACCACACAAATTATAGATAATCTATCAAGTTTACGGAAATCCCCAAATCAAGTGGAAATTCTCAAAATGAGCCTACAGCTCGTGCGAAGCTGCTCAATATTCCGCCTAGATTATTGGCGGCAGAACAGTGTCGATTAAGGATGATAGCCGCTCGTCGCTTTCAGCGCTTAACAGCGCAATATTCTGTTTGTTACTGTATCGGTTACGCACTAGGATGATGAAGAGCTGTGTAGTTATATATTTTTTTTTATTCTGTATACCTCGTAATAACTTAACCACTTTTGACATCAATCCTCACTAAATTAAAACTTTCTAATGTACAAACTATCTGATCCGTCCCATAGACCTGGTCGTTCTATGACGTGCAAGTGACATTTAACCTGAGGGTGATAATGTGATAAAGCAATTACGATGTCAATAAAGTAATGTTATACAGCTGCTAATGCATCTTCCGATTGAGACGCATGCTCCATTGAGCACCCTTATTAGGGTGTAATGGGCATTCATACCTGATATCAGAATTTAAAAATGCTAACGGATGAAAATTATACTATATAATATATTAGACTGATATAAATATCAGCCTACATATGCGTCTCTACTGCAGTGGAGTGCACATCATAAGGGACTGCCTCACTTGAGCTGACGGCAAACAGCCAACCTGCATAAGCTGCAAGATAGCAGATGGGACGGGCAGTGGCCTGGCACACACAGCGTTCAGCGAAGACTGAGAGGAACGCCAAAAATGGGATGGAATAGTGAGGTTGCGCGTTTTGCTATTGCTAAGGGCGACCAGAACAACAAACCAACCAGTCACTCCGAAATCGCATCAAGACCGACAGTAAGATTGCGATTCATACACGTCAATCTTCAGCGCTACAAGCTGGCCACAGGAGAACTCCATTTGGCGGTTCAGTTAAGGGAAATTTCAGTAACACTTGTTCAAGAGCCCTATGTAGGAAGAACAGGTGTGATAAAACAAAGCCCTGGCACGCAAGTCATCCAGTGCAGCTTCAACCACCAAAAACCATTTAAAGCAGCGATCGTTGTTTTCGGGAACAACCTAGAGGTAATATCCATGAACCCAGCTTGTGACCGAGAACATTTCCGCTGTTTTGCTGAAGGTGGGTCAGCTCAGCTTTGAGGTGCTATCGGTCTATTTCAAGGGTGATCAGGATATCAAACCATACCTTTCACTCACAACATAACACACAAACTGCACACAAATAACATCCTAGTGGGAGGAGACGTAAACGCCTGGAGCCAGTGGTGGGGAAGTGTGAAAAAGCCAATCTTACAAATTTTGTATCATTGACTTTTTGTGTTTTCAGTGTGTCGGTTCAAACAATCGGTACGTTTTAGTTGAAGGAAAATAGAGACCTGCAAAATCATGAATGAATGGATGAATGAAAAGCTGCTGCGCAGAAAACGCTCAGTGCGTGCACTCCCCCCTAAAAGCCAGGCCGTCGCACAATGATTGCAGAATCACCCGGCATCCATTAAGGCGCGCCACACGTGAGCAAATATTAGACGCGCGTAATGGCCGTTCATATAGGAGGCCAGAATCTTCTGGTGGACTCTAATAGAGAAGGGAGGGCCTTTTGAAGAGTGTATGGCGTTCTTTTGTTTCTGATAATGTGGAGTGTCGTGGTAATTGCATACGCGAGCGTCAGGTGTTGGGAATAAAGTTTAATTCTAAAAGAAATGCAAGCAAAACGTGACGTTTATGTTTATAATAGTGTTTTGCAGTGAAAAAGGATAGTTTACGCTTGAACGAGGAACATCAGGTAAAAAAACACTTCCTCTCTCCTTAAACATCATCATTACATAATACAGTTCCCTGCTCTTGTTTCATGTGTATTATTGTATATATTTATTAGATAAGTGTATGCTTTGTGTATTTATTGTATATGTTAATGGTACACCACTAACTACCTGCAGTATTGTCTCTCCTGCTCCCTTTAATCCATCCAAAGGGTGTCTGTAAAAGATCGCTTTTAGCGATAATACCGCCCATTGTGTCACCCTATGTAAAATTTAAACAATTATATCTGTAAGTTTTATGGTGCACATAATAAAGAGTATTCTATTCTATTCTATCTCGTGCAGTTGATTGTGCAGCCCTAAACTAAACCACAGTCGTATTGGCCTGAAATGTTGAGAGCTTACTTTTTCCGGTTGTGCTCGACAACCTAGAATTCATTAAATTGACATTTTTTAACCATAAATTATGTATGCATTTAATTCTAGAAATGTTGTAATGTATCCCACAGTTCACTTTGTTTCAGATTTCTAAAACACTTTGCACCGGAACCCAAGCAGGCTATATGAAATCCATCTCTGCATCTACCATTGCTATGTATACTAAATATTTGGTAACTTTCCATGGTAAAGGCATGTAAAAGTGACATCATATTGGTCAGGAACGCGACGCAGCACGGAGGTTGAATGACGGCGGGTTGGCGGCGTGCCTCTCTGTACAGTCTGGTCCTCATTTAATGGATGCTGTTGAAGTAGTCGCTGTACCGAATGAGATACATGCTGTAGTGGAATTGAGTGCACTGATTTGATAAATTCGGGTAAGGTTATGCTATTCAACACTTTAGCAGGCATTTTACAACAATGCATCCATCTAATCTTTTCTAATATTTTATCTTTCCTACTTTTTAGGGGAGCCGAATGTCCAAAAAAATAAAAAAAAAGGGTTTAAAAGTTTGGTTGTTCGGGAACAGAGCGGACAGAGCGGTCGCCCGCAGATCGTGCTGTGGTCGTATTACACATGGCTCGTCAACTAGTGACCGCCAACGAAAACTTATCGTAAACGTATTTTTTTGTTATTTTATTAAGCTTCGTTGGTCTGGTGGTACAAGCGTTACTGCTGTGCATGAGAGCCCGGGTTCGATTCTCAAGTCGAAAAAAGTTGTATTGGATTTTTCGTGTAGAAATTTTTCAGTAGCGGCTCGGAGTCTGGTTTTGGGCCCGGTTGAAGGCATTAGGCTCGCCTTTTATTACATGGCACGTAAACACATCTGGTGAAATATGGGTGTACTCTAAGTGCACCTCAGCCTAACCTGTTGAGGAAGCAGACGTGATGTTATGGCACGTAATATGTACATAATTCAATTAGCAGACGTCTGTGCAGTTTTCTACCGACTGTAATTTCACTGACGAATTGAATAAAACTGACTAATCAACGAAACTGGCGAACACTGGAAACTGTCGAGTTGACGCAACTGTCTAATTCGAAAAACTGACCAATCTGCGAAACTGACTAATCACGGAACTGATGAATTAAATAAACTGACGAGTGAAAGAAACTGACCAGTGATACGCAGACTCACGCCAGCGACATATGCACTACGGAGTAATGGCTACAGATTCTATCCACAAAATTATGGTAATAAAATAATGCCGTTAGGTGCTATACTTTCAAAGTAATAAGCGATCTTGCCATAACATATTTCGTTACATATTATGTACTATCGCGCGCTGTGTTTATTTATTGATTACTAGCTGCTGCCCGCGGCTTCGCCCGCGAGGCGTTTTCTAAACATATAAACCTTCCTCTTGAATCACTCTATCTATTAAAAAAATCCGCATCATAATCCGTTGCGTGGTTTTAAAGATCTAAGCATACATAGAGACAGACAGAAAGCGGGAAGCGACTTTGTTTTATACTATGTAGTGACTCAGCAGTTCATTGATAGATTCGAGCGTCGCGGTCGGTCGCGTTGACAATTCTCACAACTTTATAGTAGGTGTGATACATAAGACTCATACTTAAGACCATTAGAAGATGCAGAGTTTAAAAAGGTGTGTTGATTTGCAGAAATACGACTGCTATATACCATGGCGCATGCGATACGTAACGTACAAAACTGGCGTGCAAGAGCTCGGGTAGCAAAAGAGAGAGAGAGAGAGATTCCGGGCCTCGTCGACTCACTTTGATCTTGGCGGAACGTGTCCGTCACCACAGAGAACGCGTTAGATTAATCCAAGCGCAGGAGCCAAACGCAGGGGTTCAAGCAGCACAAGGCAATCTCTAGCACCACTATTTGATATAACTGTGGCTACAATGGTGGCAGAGAACGAGACCATCTCATTGACCTCCATCAGAAGGAGCCAGGCTCAGCTTACAGTAGCAGTACAAGGCCACAGTTAGAGCAAATTACTCGTGCGCCTATTACCGTAGGCGCTGGAATTTGGCGACAGCCCGGCTCAAGTTCGTTTTTATTGAGAAGAGATAGATTGGACATAAGTGGGATGTATGTGACCGGTTATGGTTCAATAATGATTTGAAATCTGCAATTGCAGCCGTGTCACGATTTCTAGAGGAAGCGTTTCCAGGAGAGCATACAGCGAACTTTAAACTCTGCTGAAACTGCTTGGACTCAAGTAAACTTCGACAGCAGCTGTGAGCAGGAGCAACAGATATAGATATCCTCCTTACCCTACCTATCTATCAAAGCTAGGGCCGATCGAAGAGAGGCTCGTTTCGTCAAGGTTGTCGTACATGCAGATGATCAAAAGATCATTTCAGGCACCAATCTACATGGTCTTCACATGATCTGACCAAGATTATATCTGGACTTTAAGACTGTGACCTCTGAGTTTGTTTCGGCCTTTCTTCTCAGAGTAGTCAGATACGAAACGCCGACCTCATCTAGTCTTTTTTTAATATGATTGACGTGTAAAAGTGTTTGTACAAACCAACTTACAGAAAATAAATCATTTATCATTTATGATAAATGATTGATGATGCAACCGTCGTATCTGCATGTACGACAATGCACATGCAGGACAATAGTTACGGAATTGTGGGACAAGTAATTAATATTCCGGTTGACCTAAACAACATGGTGCAAACCCTACCCCGTCAGTTAGACGATGACTATGCGATATATGCCAATATTAAACGGCCACTTATTCACAAGGCTGCGTACTTGAGTGGGTCTGTACACAAAGGAAAGGTGGAAGCGTGGCTGCAATATCTCACCAATAAACAAGCATTTGTATCAACATTACAACATTCGCATCGACTGGGAAAGACTGAATGTAGAGTGTAGAGCAGTAATGTAGAGGTCCAGTGTCAGGCCCCAACTCATCATCCTCAAATCATAATACTCACACACAGTCCGGTTTCATCAGATAAAGTGTGTAGTGTCCTTCTTGCTGTATACATAAATTTGGCACATTGAGTGAACACATGATAATCATTAATACCATTTGTATAATTATTTGTAACGAAGTATGTACAATTCTTTCAATGGGTACATGTATTTGTCATATATTATGCCCACTTTTACGCAGCGCAATAATATTAGCTTTCCGTTGAATATTTACATTAATTTGTATTTCAAAATGAACTACCACACCTCTAAATAGATGAAGCACACGTCATAAACTCACACAACAATCAACGGTCTATATTTAGTCGTGGTGAATGAGTCGTAAGTTAACTGCATCTGTCTACCTTATGAATCTTATGATTTAGGTATTTATTAAGGTTTCTGTGGGTATAATCATAATTTTTTACGAGTTAAGTGAACAAGACGAACATATTTAGGAACTATAGTCAATAGCGTGATTATATGAGTAATTATTAAAACGTTAAAAAATATCACCACGTGTGAGATTTGAACCCACGGCTCGTTACGCATGGACGCGATGATTCAAATACGATAACCGATAAGTTATCATACCATACACGATAGTGGTTGAATTTATGAAATACAATCAGTTGCAGAAATGACTAACTAAAATAAGGTCGTAAGTTAAATAGAAGTGTATAATCGATTGCTTTGATAGATTGCTACTCCACTTTTATCCGCTACTGTCCCCTGTCCTGGCAAACAAATTACAAAATTTTATCGTTGTCATTTACAGTAGTCGCCTCGTCTAGTTTAGCTTGTTACTTTTTATTAACTTAATTCTAAAATTAAATTCATTCCTAAAAACAAATCCACTTAGCTCTGAAATACCCGCTTCGTTTGTAGAGCGAACTTTATATTTATCTTTAAAAAATAATAGCTACTAGAATCAAACCATTTTTGTTCAGTTACGCAGACGACATGGTGCTGCTGAGTCCATCGATCAGTGCCCTTCGAAAATTGATTTCGATCTGCGAGCGGTATGTGGGGGCCCACGGGCTCAGATATAACGGCCATTAAAAGCGAGCTCATGGTATTTAAGGCGGGATCTAAAACTTATGACACTGTCCCACAGGTTATGCTAAATGGCAATGTCCTTAAAAGAGTCTCGCAGTTCAAGTATCTGGGCCACTGGATCACCGAGACGCTTGCAGATGATATTGATATAGATAGGGAGCGCAGGGCTTTGTCTGTTAGAGCCAATATGCTGGCTCGTAGGTTCGCGCGCTGTACTGTGGAAGTGAAAGCAACGTTGTTTAGGGCATATTGCCAAGCGTTTTACACGTGCAGCCTATGGGTCCAGCATACGAAAAAATCGTACGACACCCTGTGTGTTCTCTACAATAATGCCTTCAGGGCGCTGATGAAGCTGCCTCGCTACTGTAGCACGTCGGGTATGTTTGCGGACGCAAATATAGATGGATTTGCGGCGATTATACGCAAGAGAGTTGTGTCCCTGATGCGTCGCTTACGAGTCAGTTCCAACAGCTACCTTCAGTTGTTCGCATGGAGAATGGATCTGGATTTGGATTGCCCAATAATGCGGTACTGGACCAGGCTGCATATTGAGCACTCCGGATCCAAACCTAAATTTAGACTAAGATGAACTATATACTTAATTGTAATTTATATTGTTTTTTATTAATGACTTTTTAGATAATTATGTTTTTATTTCTCTCAGATATAGACAAAAATGATGTGACATTTGTGTGTATTTTAAATTTGGTTTGAATGATAAGTGTAGATAATGTATTTTAATTTTATTTGATTTGAATGTTTTAGTATAATATTATTGTGTATGTGTGATTTTTATATCAATTTTGTGATCTTATTTAATGTAATTTTATGGACTATGTCTGAAAAATAAATAAATTTAATTTTTAATTTTGAAGTAATTTCTTCCGCTCCTGCTCCAGATCTAGGCTTTTTCAATTCTATACTACACACACACACACTACTGCACTACCACTACACTGCGCTACTACTACACTTTTTTCTGTATTTAACATATTAGCCAAATCCTTTCACGCATCATGTTTCTTGTTGTGGTATTTAAAATTTACACTTATCGAATCTCATAATTCTCTTTTTTCGTTAAACACTCTATCAGTAAAGTAGTGTTCTCTTTCTTCCACTTCATTTTAAAAACAACAATTAAATGGCGCAACCGTCACCCAATATAGGCACTGTGCTAGGTGACACCACCTTTCGGCTCGCTACTTGTCTGCGTCTGGGCGCTCCTTGCATGGCTTTGCATTTTTGCCAATGCGGTGAAGGTGTCGACTGCCTTGGAAACCACGGCCAATCCCGCAGTAGGAGCGCAGGCTGGATAGCACGGCACGCCAGCATTAATTACATCATCCATGAGACTCTTGTCACCGCCGGGGTGCCTGCTGTTTTAGAACCCAATGGCTTGGCACGCGACGATGGGAAAAGACCAGACGGAATAACCGACCGAATGCCTTGGAAGTTAGGTCAGCTTTTGGTGTGGAATGCAACATATATCAACACCCTTGCACCATCCCATCGTCCTAGCACGGCGGGCTGTGCTGGGGCGGCTGCTGCAAGTGCGTCAAACCTCAAACGGCGGAAATACTCCAATCTTATTGGGACTTATATGTTCGAGCCGTTTGGGGTTAAAACACAAGGGTACATGGATCCGATTGCCCACTTAGTTTATTGAGAGATTGCCAAGCTCTTCACATGACTAGAGGGCTGGCCTATTACTTGGCACATAAAGTGGCAATATACTTTTCACTTTTCGTATTGATAGCGATGTGGGCAATTTTTTGATGCCCAATGTTGCTTTCCCCTCCCTTTTTTATACACTTGTACATAATTATTATATTTTTTTTAGACTATTAGTGTAGAAAGTAGTGCTCGGCGCTATGGTGACCAAACACACCTTTCTCGTATTGATAGGATATGGTATATATGGTAAAAGTTTCTCGCACTTTCTTTAGGTTCACTGCCACATATTCGGAGACTGGTATTATTGTGGTCATGATGGTGTCTGTTTGGTGCGGTACAGGTATTATATTGTACAGATTGAAACTTTCTCTGGATATAAGTGGAAAAGTAACTTCGATTATAACATATTTTTGTGTCGCTCTGGCTTTGACTTTCAGTAGTTTGTAAAGATACTGAAGTTCAGTGTCTAAATTAGTGATTGGTAGTGTGAGTTCGTTTGGCATCTGGCCATATATGGTTTGGAGCTCACGTTTTAGTTGCGTTGGTGGCAGTAAATGTATACTAATTTGACCGTGGTAGATGTCTGTTAATGCATCGAGCAACGTGTCTTGAAGTCGCCTTAATCCTTGCAGCAAGCTGTTTCCAGACATCGCTGACAATGTGAAGTCATTGACGTATGAAATATTTTGTATTTCTCTTTGGAGAGTGCTTGCGTTGTCTTGCAATTCCATAAGCTTCCTGTTTATTAACTTGTGCTGTTTGTTTACAGTGATCTCCATTCTCTTCATAATGTTGAACTCTGCTTCAATTATGGAAGTTTGATTTTTCCATAAATTTGAAAGGTGTTTCTCATTGCGATGTATGGTTTCAATGTCCTTTTCATACTGGTCTGCGAAACGTGAGTCCAAATAAGTTATTCGCTAGATAGCCGATACCGTTGATAAGGCCTCGTCGGCGTCGACCCGTCTTCCATGTGGCGCGTCGCCGTCTAGCGTGGACATCAAAATGCTGTGTTAGCAAAAGTTCATTGTAGTATTCGAGTTCCTGGTAATCGTGTCGGGCTTGTTGCACGATCGTATTACAATGGCTTTGTGTTTCAATGGTTGCACATTTTTTTTCTTGATAATTTGCAATTTTATTGTAGGTGTTTATGCCTGTCCAATAGGGTCCCATGTCGTAGTACATAACTAACGTCCATTTATCTCTGATTAATTGTACTTTTGAAATAGGGTCAAAATAAAGCGTCTGGTTGCTTGGAAATGTTTTGACGTTGTCTAAACCGTAAGATGGATAAATCAACATGAAAAAACTCAGTAAAACTGCTGCTACAGTTGCGGTTTTTGATCTCGGTTTTCTTTTCCTTTCGGTTAATTTGGTTGTTGGTTTTATATCTGGTTTTGATATCGTTGTGTTATTCTGGTTTACGGGCAAAACGGAGAGTTTCACAATAGGGCGTTTCATGACCCCATTTTTTGTTTTTAGTGAAACCGCTCTGGTTAAACCATCGTTTCCTGGATGTGTGTCAACCACACGTCCAAGAGCCCATTTTCCTGGAGGTAGATTCTCATCATGAATCACCACTAGATCTCCAATTCTGATGTTTTTCTGTGGTTCCATCCATTTACTTCTTGATGAGAGTTGTACCAAGTACTCAGTCTTCCATCGTTTCCAAAGATCTTGGAATAATTTGTTGGTTAGATGCCATCTGGTTCTAGCATCTTGCTCTGTTTCTATTATAGTTGTTCCTGGTCTTCCTGATAAGAAATGAGCTGGTGTAAGGAAGTTTACATCATCAGGATCCTCGGATATCGCGCAAAGAGGTCGAGAGTTGAGGCACGCTTCTAGTCTAGCTAACAATGTGGTGTACTCCTCGAAGGTTAGTCTTTGTTGACCGATGACCCTCTTGAGATGATGTTTTAGACTGCGTACTGCTCGCTCCCACAGACCGCCGGCATTAGGCCAGCTAGGTACGTTAAAGTGCCATTCTATACCCATCTCCGTTATCTCGGTCCTAAAACTTTCACTGAATACTTCTTGAAGCTGGTTAAATTCTTCCTGTATCATCCTGTTTGCTCCCACAAAGTTAGTGCCATTGTCACTGTACATATGTCGTGGTGTCCCTTTTCTGGCTGCCATTCTGGTTAAAGCTGCCAAAAAGGCGGAGCTGCTCAAGTCTGACACAAGTTCTAGGTGAACTGCTTTCGTGACCATGCATACAAAAACTGCTATGTACCCCTTAGTGGCCTTGATTCCTCGTCCTTTGTTAGCTTTGACCTCTACGAAACCTGTGTAATCTATGCCGCAGTGATAAAATGTATGTTCTTGATTCACTCTTGGTTCTGGTAAATCTCCCATGAGCTGGTACTGCCGTACGGGATTCTGTTTTCTGCATATGACACATTGTCTTATAAACTTTTTAGTTGCCATATATCCGCCGATAATCCAAAACTGTTGTCTAAGGTTTGCTAACGTTAGACGTGCTCCGCCGTGGAAAGTCAATTTATGCGCTTGATTGATGAGTAATGTGGTTAGCATATGGTCGTGAGGTAAGATGATGGGATGTTTCATCTCAAGACTCATGTGGGCGTTTTTCAATCTCCCGCCCACACGTAAAATCCCATGTTCATCTTTGGTTGGATTCAAACTCAAAATCTTGCTTTTAGAGTGCACTCTTCCGTGTTTCTTTATATAATCTAGGTCGCTTGCAAATTCTACCTGCTGAATGTTTTTGATTATCAGCAGTTTAGCGCGACGAAGCTCGTGTAATTCGAGATAGGGTCGGCGGACTTGTTTATTCAAGGTAGCTAATCGTAGTATCCACGCAAACATACGTATGATTTTTGTAATGGAGCTGTATTTGTATAATAAATGGTTAATAATATCGGTAGTCAGCGATTCTCTTGGTTGTCCAATGACTACCGCATTGGTTTGTTTTAAAATAGACGGCTTTAGTTCTAAACTCGTCTCATAAATGGTTTGGTGGTTTTCTTGGTTTGTGTATGACGGCAGCCATGACGGCCCTTGCCACCATAACTTGTGGTCTTTGAGTTGCTTGACATTCAAACCACGACTTGCACAGTCAGCTGGATTATCTGTCGTCTTCACATATTGCCAATGTTTTGATGGTATGGTTTTGGTGATGGTTGTTACCCGATTTGCTACGAATGGTTTCCATCGGGCTGGATCTCCTTGTATCCATCCTAGTACTGCAGTTGAATCGGTCCAACAGTAGACATCTGTAGGGTAATCTGATAAGCAACTTTGAACTTTTTGCATTAGCTGAGCTAACAGGTGAGCGCCCATTAACTCTAGTCTCGGTATAGATAAGACTTTGCTTATGGGTGCCAACCTAGCCTTCCCCGCAACTAATGTAATGGTGGTCCCTTCTTTCTTTACTACCTTGCAGTAAATCACACACGCGTATGCCTTGTTTGAGGCGTCGCAGAATCCGTACAATTCTATGTTTTGGTTTTCTCCCATTCCTAGCCATCTGTTGACTTCCATACTGTTTATGTCTCTAAATTCTTGTTTTAATTTCGTCCATTCGGAGTTCATTGCCTCTGGTAGACGGTCATCCCATTTTAAGTTAGACAACCAGACATTTTGGAACAGTAGTTTCATGGTAGTGCTCAGGGGGGTTAACCACCCTAATGGGTCGAACAACTTGGAAATGTCCGACAGTAGAGCTCTTTTGGTAATTATTGCTGGTAATTCGGGTTCTATTTTTGAGTTGAAAGTAAAATTATCTTTCTGTTGGTTCCAACAGAGACCCAATGTTTTGATAGAATCGTTTTGCTTGAACTCGTATGTTGACTGGTCACATTGCCCTCTCTCTAAATCAGTTAATAGCTCTGGTTTGTTCGAGGTCCATTTTCTAAGATTAAATCCTCCCAACCGGCATAATTTTATGAGATCGGATTTCAGCTTGTTTGCTGCTTCAATTGAATGACGCCCTCCGCAAAAGTCATCCATATAGAAGCTGCCTTCCAATTCTTTTGCTGCATCAGGAAATTTCTGCCTTTCATCAGACGCCAATTGTTTCAAGCACATCATCGCTAGGAATCCTGCTGGTTTGGTTCCGTATGTAAGCGTGACGAGTTGAAATGATTGTATAGGTTGGTTATTTGATTCTCGCCATATTACCTTTTGGTAAGCTTGATCTTCTTGGTGTACTCGAATCATTCTGTACATCTTCTCGATGTCGGAAGTATATACAAATTGAAATTGTCTCCATTTTAGGATAAGCTCTTGAAGATCCTTTTGTATATTTGGGCCCCTGTACATGACGTCATTGAGACTGTACCCTGATGATGACTTTGCTGAGGCGTTAAAAACTACCCTCAGTTTGGTTGTGGTAGATTCAGCCCGAATGACTGCATGGTGTGGTAAGTAGCATTCGGTCGCTTGGTTAATGTTGCATGGTATCATGTGGTGTAATGTGAAATATTCGTCCATGAATTTTTTGTAATCTGCTTTCAATTCGCTGTTTCTCTCAAATTTCTTCTCTAAGTTTCTAAATTGAGCTAATGCTTGTGGTTTAGTTGCACCCAACTTATCTTTATGTTCCGGCTTAAGTGGTAGTCGAACTTCGTACTTTCCGTCCTCAAGCCTCTTAGTGGTTTTGAGAAAAAATTGTAAGCACTCATGGTCATCGTTGGACATCTCTATTTTCTGGTTTATGTCTTCATTCTCCCAATATTTCAGTAGATCTTCTGTGTTGTTGAGAACTACGTTGCATTGGTAGAGTGGTCTCATAGATCCACAGAGTAGCCATCCTAGTTGCGTCTGTTGAGCGATTGGTTGTTTGTCCTTATCTCCTCTCAAGATTCCTCCTAACATTATCTTGCTGTAAACTTCTGCACCTAGAAGCATGTCTACGGGTCTGCTTATATGAAACTCTGGATCGGCCAATTGTAGCCCTTGGATATGGTTCCACGTTGTTGGTTTGGTAAACGTGTTATTTGGCAGTCGTTTGATCAAATTATTCATAACAATAACGTTCGTGTTACAAGTAAATTCACTATTTGCAGACTGTAGTGTCACCTGTAACATTCCCTTCGCATTATTTTCTCTTTCACCGACACCGAAAATTTGACCTTTGAAATGAGCCCTCTTCAATCCTAAGACCTGGGCTGCGTTTTCATTGATTAACGACAGTTGAGAACCCTGGTCAACTAAAGCTCTCATCTTGTGCTGAGTTCCATCAGCTCCCTTTACTTTTATGATAGCGGTGGCTAAAAGTATTTCAGACATGTCATCCCATGACACGTGAGATGACCTTGATGCGCTCTTTTTGGTTGCAACAGAATTGGTAGTTTCTCCCGCTGACGCAGTTGGACTTTGTCTTGTCAATGTATCGTGAAGTAACGTGTTATGTGTGGCTTAGCATTTACGACATCGTTTGTTCGATTGACATGGTTTTTTATTATGACTGCATAGACAGTTTTGGCAGTAATTTAATTGCTCAATTTTGTTTACCTTTTGCTCGTGCGTCATTTGTAAAAAATCAGGACAACGCCACAATCCGTGTTCGGAATTGCACAATGCACAGGTTATCGACCGTGACACATGTAACGCATTCATATTAGACTTCGAATTATTTTTGTTGTCTGATTGATGATTATTTCGGTGAAAACTTTTCTTCTGGTTTTGGTAGTAGTTGCCGTTTCTCGATGGTTGTTGCGGCGTAGTCTTTTGGTTAGCTGGTTCTTGCTTGCGACGAGATGCTTCTAGCGCTGTAAATTTCGTCTCTAAGAATTCCAGGAATTCCTGTAGATCGGGTAGCTCTCGAGGATTCTTGACCGATTCTATGTATTCGGTGAAGGTATCGTTATCAAGCTTTTGCGCTAGTAGGTGCACTAAAAGTGGATCCCAAGTTGCTATATCCACTCCCAGATTCTGAATAGCATGTAACGTCTCCTTGGTTAAGTCATGCAGTTTCTTGATCATGGCCAGCGATTGCTGTTGTATGTTGGGAAGTCCCAGTAGAATGTTAATATGGGACGTGAAAATCAATTTCTTGTTACCATACCTGTGGCTTAAAATCTCCCAACATACCTGATAATTGTCAGAGCTAATCTGTAAATGGTGAATCAGACGCTCGGCTTCTCCAGCCACCTTACTCTTCAAAAACTGCATTTTTTGCGCATTAGACATGGACGGGCTTTTATCGATCGCTTCGCTAAACAAGTCTTTGAACGGAATCCACTGGTTGTAAGTCCCGTTGAACACGGGGATGTCCATCTTTGGAGCTGACTTTTCACGGTGCTTCACTGCCCACATCTTTTTGTTGATTTCGTTTGTCAACTCACTGTACTTTTCCTCGTGCTTGCAGAATTCTATTTGGTAAGTAATATCGTCGCCTCCATCCTCACCTTCAATTTCCCAATGAAGTTTGTCAATCTGACCCCATCGGCTATCTAGTGATTTTAGAGCGTTCTCGAATTGCCATTGATTCTCGAACTTATCAACTTGTATATTACTCACAGTTCTCATAAACGCTTTGAAATTAATGTGCTGCTTCTTCACTAACCCGTTCAGCTTGCTGGACTCTCTCTCTGTACGTAATAGAGAAAATTCTCTCGCTGGGAGGGCTCCACATAGCGAGACGACGTACCTGGTTGTGGCTGCGTCGCGTCATCTTCCGGCTGTCGATTGTCAGCGCTTAGTGGTTGTCTAGCCCGGATACCTGGTAATGGTTGTAGTACCTCTTCCTCTTTTGTTCTACGGGGGCTTTCTTGCTGCAGCTGCGTTGTGCCTAACTGCTCCATGGTTTTAACTATAATTTCCTTAATTTTAAAATAAACTTCCTGGACTGTATCGAAACAACCCTTTTTGAAGTAAATGTGGTCAAAATTCGCATACTGACACATTTTCTTATGGTTTTCTTGGTAATCGCGCCAGTATGCTTCCAACATATTAGCCTTGCGTTTGTAATTATCGATGGTCTTCCTCTCGGATCCATCCTTCTTTACGTTGGTTAAAAATTTGTTCAGGATTTCATAGAGCTCCGTTTGGCTGATGAACAGAGAATCTGAATCCATATTTGGTTGATTTGTAAATTTTTGGTAATGGTTATTATAAATAAATGGTTCGATCTGACCTTATTGCTCCAACCGCCTCTGCGATCTTCTGGTTCGCGGGGCGCTGTTTCACTTGGTAGGTACTGGTAATTAAATGCTCGAAGGACCATGTAGAAAGTAGTGCTCGGCGCTATGGTGACCAAACACACCTTTCTCGTATTGATAGGATATGGTATATATGGTAAAAGTTAAAGTCTCGTATTATAAGGGAAATAACTATATTAAATCACTAACACTTAGTTACAAGAACTGGTATAAAAAGGTAAACTATATAACTAACTTATTGGTGAAATGTATGGTAAAATGGTAATGGTAATGGTTTTGAGTCGTGGTGTCTCTAATGAGATCTGAACGCGAACTGGCCCACATTTAGGTGAACGAGCGAATGTGCATATTTGCGTTCGATGCAATTATGCATTTTCGCTGAGTGTTCGATTAACTCGAACAATTAGCTTTCTAATAATATGTAAATATTATCCCGAAACAAATGAATGAACACGACTATTATCATCAAATCCTTACCAAATACTGTCGCATCGCGACCTCATCTCGAGGACACGCGACTCGCGCGCAAATATTGTATAGGTAATGTTGTTGCACATATTGCTACAACATGCTAAATATCTGTTTTATAACATGTTTTGTTATAAATATAATCTGGACTTGCCTTTACAAAAAATCACTATATAACTTAGAGTTACTCACTTTTAAACAGTGTTTTTTTATTAGGTACTGTAATAATATTCAGTTTTCTAGTTTCTGTTAAAATATCGTTGAAAGATACTTTATTTTCATAGAGTAGTTAAGTACCTAAGCTATGCCATTGACGCAACAAAACACGCTAAACGGTGTAGAGCTACTGTAATAGGACTCTCACAATAAGCTTTGTTCTAACTGCCTAAGTCTGAAGTGCTTTCAAGTGACTCCTACGAGTAGTTGGAGCAGTTATTAACATGAATATAGGTAACTGGAATGTTTCTATGTAGTACTATGTATAATGTAGCGCAGATAGTCTTTGTTAATAGAATAGCATCTAACTCCACAAGTCTCAACTTTAGGCTTTTATAGTAAACCAGGTAGTTTGATCTTTTAAATTTAATTTAACTCTAACCTTTATAAGATCACTTTTTCCGTCCGTCACAGATTTTTTTTTATATTCGCTATGTCATATAAGATAATTTTCTATCCAATATTTTGTCAATAAATTACTCTTACTTTATAAAGCTATATATATTTTTATCCTGTAAGTACTCCTTGACACTATAATAACATTTAGTCACCATGAATTTGTGCAGCTTCGACTTGAATTGATGAACAGGTAAATTTTTGACATCATCAGGCAACTTGTTGTAAATCAATGATGCCATACAAAGAATACTTTTATTGATTAGTGCTGTTTTCCCGTATGGTATATCAGTTTCTATTCTTTTTTTGTCACGTAGTTGTCTATACGAGCTTTTAAAATCAGTCTTATGATAATTAGGATTCAATTGTCTTATCTGACATTAGTCACAATAATTCTCTAACAGAGAATTATTGTGACTAGTCCATTTTCCAAGCTTCCGAGAGAAAATTCCACCTGACACTTTTCGAAGACGTTAACAAAAATGTTAGTCGTTGCACATTTTCATTAGCACCGCTATTATCCTCATGCAACAAAGGCATTAGAAGACAAAAGACAACAGTTTAATGCCACCTTAACAAAGAACGCTTTGTGCCCAGATGAGTGTGTTTAGCCCAGCATTGTGTGTAGGGATACAATGTAACCAATCACTGAATCGGGACTTAAGTACTATTCCGAATTCGATTACTTTTCTTTGCGTCGATTTATTTCCCATTTTCTGGGCAGTTGAATTATATTTTGGGGTTTTAGGTGGCCAATATATATTTTTTTCTATTTAGGGTGAAAAAAAAAATCGGTTATTTGTTGCTAAATCTAGATTTACTACTTGTTACTACTAGAAAACTCACAGATAAATTAATAAGAATAATGAATAATACATACTTACATTCACTTGGGTTTCCTGAAAGGATAAGTGAAATATGTAGACTGATTATTGCAGCGTTGGGGTTGTTAGCTAGTGGCGGGTGGGTGATTATATTTCAGATCGCCGTTCATAAAATAAGAATCAAGACTTCGCATACGAGGTAAGCTCGTTTGATTCCCAATTTTATTTCACGGCGATCTGAAATATAATTAATTAAACAGAGTAGATGTTTAGAGTTGTCTGTAATAATTCAGGTTTACTTAATAAATAAGTTATCTGGTCATAAATATTCTGGTTTGTTAGGTAGGTACACACGGCTACACATCAACCTATACTTTTCCAGTATACGCTGACCTCTCATTGTACGGAAATTCTATACAATGCAAGATCAGCTTATACTGGAAATGTATAGCTTGATGTGTAGCCGTGTGTACTTAACGGTTATAAAACCGCTACATTCAAAATGACTAAGGAAACAGATGGCGCAAACTTAAGATTAAACACGGCAAACTGTCATTCTACAAATAATTACTGAAGATTTACAGAAACGCCTATCCTACAAGAGCTAAGACAGTGCTTAAAGGAAACTTGGATACAAAACTGCTATACATTTACAAACGATCGCAAATCCCGAGAAAGCCGAAGATCGAGCGAGCATATAATCCTGAAAGGGCAGGCAGTAAATAAAAATAATAGCTCCAGCGATTAAGGATGGGCACCAACCTTGGGCTATTATTGAGCAATTAATACCACTTACTCACAAAACTGCTCATAATTAATTCAATTTGTTTTGATCATGTAATCTTTGTGTATGTTTCAGGTACAAGGAATTGTTTAACATTTTTTTTTGTGGACACTGTTTTATAAAAAGAAAAATAGTTTTAAAAAAACCCTAAAAAACACGCTTTTATAGAAAATCTAACTAAAAAATAGAAAATAAATTTGAATAAATTGGAATTAAGAATAATGTAAAAACATTTAATAAATATAAATTAAGATTAGTGTAAATAAGAAAGAAAAAAAAATATTGTAAAAAAGCGTGGGGTGCGTGGTGTCAATAGTTATAAATATTTTATTGACAGATATGAGTAGAAGGATTATCATTTTGATAATATCTTAAATAGCATCCCACGCATTTTTATTATATTTTTTTTTCTTACACTATTCTTAATTCAAATTTATTAAAATTTATTTTCTATTTTTAGTTGTATTTTTTTTGAAAGCGTGTTTTATAGTGTTTTTTAAACTATTAGTTATTTAAAATTTTTTAGACAAAAAAATCGCTTATCCTGATTATCCTAGTAAGGATAACGGGTCCAACTGTTCAAAATATTGAATTGTAATCGGTCCTTGATAAGTGTGCCAAATTTCGAGATAATCCGACGTTTTGAAACGTCGGATTATCTTTTTAACTATTAGTTATTTTAAATATTTTGCCTAAAAAATTTAAAATAACGAATAGTTTAAAATCATGTTCAAAGTTTCCCTTACATAATACATACTAACATACGTATGAAGCCAATAAAAGCGTGTTAAAAAACTGGGCAAGTGCGTGTTGGACCACGCACAATGAAGGGTTCCGTAGTTGGGATGAATTTATTCCAAAAATAAACTTAACATCGTAGTTGAAAAACATGTTCTCGGGAATACATCGTAATGCAAGTTGGTCGACTATTACTCGTTAATTTGTAAAGCCAGTTTACTTAGCTGTGATAGTTTTTCTTTTAACTTTGTTATTTATTTACTACTCTCATGAATTTTTTCACATATCCAAAAAGAATAATTTAGCTGCCAGGGTACACTCGGCTATATATTACGCAAACAGATCCTTGAATCGAAAAACGGTTTGCACAGACCCGTTATATTTTTGAACGGCCTTTCCAGCAATACTCCACACAATGGGATGGACGAGAATAAAAAGATCATCACCACTTTACGTAGAGAGGCACCCTAAAAAAATATATTTTATGAATTTATTTTACCACTTTGCCCGCGTCATATGCCAAATTACGGCTTTTTAGTACTAAGGGCCTTATCATACTAGCGGTTTGCGAACGGCCGCGGGGCGGGGCGAGTTCGCAGCGAATGCGTCGCGAACACGCCGCGGCTGCACAGCGAGGTTGTCGCGAATGTGAGGAAGAAGAAGTGAGGCGGGGCGGACGGGCTGGCGTTTGTACGAGACAGTACAATTGGCGTCCACGCTGCTATTTGCGGAAATCTTGTTGCGCGTCCGCAACGAATTCGCTGCGCATGCGCGGCGTGTTCGTTGCGCGCCGGTAACTTATTCGTTCCACGCCCGCTCCGCTTTGAGGACTCTAGTATGATAAGGCCCTAAGAGTCTGTGAGTGACAGACGGGCATCATCATCATCATTTCAGCCGAAAGACGTCCACTGCTGGACATAACCCTCCCCCGAAGGGGGGGTTTGCCATAATCGCCACGTTTTGCGGGCGGGTTGGCTATCGCAGTATGATGTTAAAATTCATAGAGAACGCTGCTGCCCATTCTCTAGTAAGACGGGCATGGAGAATCTATAAAGGTTGCTTGTGACTACGGAACCCTAAAAAGGAGAGTTGTGAAGTCTGCAATAATCAGCTAAATGAAAACGATATGTTCACCAAAGTCTTCATAACTGTTAGCATGCCTACTTAATTTGGTCGGGTGTTAAATTCAGGGCTTCCTGGATTTTCCGACGGTAGTAGCAGGAACAATGGGGCTCGGAGCCGTTGTGTAGAACTTTCACGTTTATGGCATTAACTGTAACGTCTGTTAGTAGGAGCGGAACATTTATGCTGACTTAGTTTGTTACAGCTAACATGCCTGAAAATGAGTTCACTTTATTCACACTTCAGTTCAAAAATCTTATACGTAAAAAAATCAATAATGACCTACAAGTAGTTGTTCCGGGTCTGGCTTGTATAAGTGAATTTTAAATGTTTGTAAACGCACACACAATACAGGAGAAACTCCTAGAGTGGGACAACGTTAAAAAAAAAATGTGTGTTAACTTAACTTAAACTTTCAGATTACAAGGAGCACTATCGGCTAGCAATGTTTTTATTTGGCTACTTAGACTAGTTAATCGTGAGTGCGAAGCATGTGAGTGGTCTGTTATACACCAGTATAATTATGTGAATCACGCACACCCTTTTCTTGGTAAAAAGAGGCACATCGTAACGTTTATATAGAGATGAGTTCGAGATAAAAATACGAGAACATTCCCACGCTACAAAAAAGCACAAACTACCACTTACTAATTACGACAAGTAGCTATTTTCTAGCAACACCTTTGTTAGTTTACTTTACTGAGTAATGTAACAGCTTCACTTACCGCTATACTAACACATTAGTACGTACTCAGAGTACGCACCAGTGTCCTTTCGAGTCTCTAGGGTAGTTCTCGTCTGGCCACGCTACAATTGTGGCAATAAGTCCCCTCTTTGAGGAGTGGCTAGAAAGGCGCCACGGCGTGCTCACCTTCCGCCTGACGCAGGTCCTCACCGGACACAGTTGTTTCGGGAGGTTCCTGTTCAGGATAAAGCGGGAGGAAACGCCCGGGTGTCACCACTGTGTGGATAGCCCGGAGGACACGCTGGAGCATACGGTGGAGGTCTGCCCGGCTTGGGTGGAGCACCGCCGTATCCTCACGGAGGCGATCGGCGGCGGCGATCTCTCGCATCCGGCCCTGGTTCAGGCCATGGTTCGGAGCGAGAGTGCATGGGAGGCCGTCACCTCGTTCTTCGAGGCAGTAATGCTCGTGAAGGAGGAGGTGGAACTCGTGAGGGAGAGGCAGGGTTTGCACTCTCGCGCCCCTAGTCGCCGCAGGAGATGACCCGGGCGTCGGGAGTCGCAAGCCGGTTTCCGGCCACCGTAGGCGCTGTCCTGCGGACGGTGAGCGATAAGTAGCTCGCCGTCCGATAAGGACCAGACCCAGGTCGACGGCGCGTTGTATTCCAGCCGCGCCTCAAAGAGATGTCAGCACGAATTGACGGGGTCCATTAGGGCCAATGCCTGCCAGGGTTGCGAGTTTGTCCGAAAGGGATATCGTGGCCCTAGCACACAGGCAAATTAAGGAACATGGGTAGGTTTTAGTCAGTAAAAGTCTGACACGCCCTCCCGCTTTGCCTAGAGCGGGAGAAATAATTTAATAATTTCCCTCCCAAAAAAAAAAGGGTAGTTCTCGTCAGGTCATGTGTAAGAATTTGTGCACGTGGAAGATTAAGTTTTGCGGTCGCAATTGCAATAAGCAATTGTAATATCTGCTTTTTCTGCCTCTCGCTAAAGGTAAAAGTAGTGTAATGCCAAAGTTATGTTCAATGTGAGTCGCTGATATTACGTTGCTTCCAGTTTCATACAATATTGCAGCTCGCACAACACTTGACACTAAATGAGCTCTCGCCTATTATGCAAATCAAGTTCCTCGACTCATTTCAACCGACGCACGTTCCACAAAAGAAGACAACTTTAAATGAACAGTTTAATTTGTACTGCCCTGATAGCCAATACGCTTCAGCGAAAAGCCAATCACAAAACTAATCCCCAGTAACATTCAGCAGCTGCAGCGCTTTCATCGCTGTTTCGAAATGTGGGTCGCTTTGTTGCAGCGGATGCATTACATTGGACGAATGACTTAGGTTTGCGGGCTGCTGCTACAAAATACTGGGTGTTTGCTGCAATTTGGACATTTCCAATATGTAAGCATTTAGGTGGTTTTGGCTCAAAGACACGTTGCTTTTCCAATGTATTGTAATATGATTACAATTCTTATTGCAATGTTCTGGGGGCCTACCATCATCTCTTATAGCAGTTTAATTTTAATATTACATACTACACAGTGGGAAAGAGATGGAGCTGTAATGTGCAGGGCTTTCATTCTACCTATCTACTTTGCTTTCACGTATTATTATTATGACCTACTTACTTCAATGTCAGGCAAAGACCAAATTACTAAACATTTTTAGGGTTCCGTAGTAAACAAGAAACCCTTATAGTTTCGCCATGTCCGTCTGTCTGTCTGTCCGTCCGTCCGTCTGTCCCCGGCTTAGCTCAGAGACGCTTAGTCCTAGAAAGCTGTGATTTGGCATGGGTGTACATATTAATCACGCAGAAAAGTCGTAAAATAAAACCATGAAAAACATTTTTTTTTAGGGAACCTCCCTTGCACGTAAAACGGGGATGATATTTTTTTTTCTCATTTAATTCATGGTGTGGGGTATCGTTGGATAGGCCGTTTAAATATTGTGGGTTTGTGAAAGCCATTTTTCAATTCTGAGATCCGTTTGCGTAATATTAAGCTCAAAGTCAAGGGTCCCCCTCCCCCTTGTCAGCTAAATGGTTGGTTTCGGATATGTGAAAAAATTCATATCATAACGAAATTAAAAGGAAAACTATCCCAATTAAGTAGGGTTTACAACTTAACGAGTAATAGTCGACCAACTTAAATTTGCAGTTGAAGAATTGACCGTAACGTATATCTATGTATGGGAGAGCATGTTTTTCAACTACAATGTTAAGTTTGTTTTTGGAATAAATTCATCCTAACTGCGGAACCCTTCATTGTGCGTGGGCCAACACGCACTTGGCCGGTTTTTCTTATTCTGCCTCCAGCAGCAACTTCAAACAATTCTGAACTTTCAAAACCGCACAACAAATGCCACGTCTAAGTCCCACATGAAGTCTAGACGCTTCTGACTGCGGCCGAGCGAAAGTTTTTTCATTTCCCGGTAACTTGTGGCTAACTTGAAGCCATATTAGCGGTCAGTGCCAGCTTTGAAGTTGTCATTTATTTATAGGGTAACTTTGGATTTTACTCTGACTTACGTTAGTTTTAAGATATTGTTGTAGAGATACTAATTGTAGATGATTGTTTTTGTGATGGGATTCCTCAGTTAGTCTTAACGATGGTCTGGCATTTTGAGCACTCTACGCGGCCTATACAAATGTCCTTTTTTTGATATTGTTCGTCGAGTCTTTGAGTTCCTTGACTCCTGAGTTGAGCTACACGATTACTGACAAATGCTTGCAGAAACTGGAAAGTCCTCTCAAATTTGTGTGGTTTTTCCTCAAAATACCATTTCAGACATGGATCTACGTGTTCCTCACATGGTCTGACAAAGATTATCACTGGTCTTTGGAAAATAGACTTTGACCCCTGAGCGTGCTTTATCATTTCATCTCAGGGGTAGTCACATAGGAAATGTCGACTTCATCTAGCTTATTTTCTAATACTGTTTTAATACGACGTGCAAAATTGATTCCGATATGATATCCTATTTACAGTATAAACAATCTCATTTAATTTAATGGCAAATTGACCTTTGAGGTCAATTTGCTTAACAATTACTTTCCCCGACCACCCGTACGTACTAGCCTTTTTTTCCAATGCTTTTATGAAAGTCCAATTTCCGTGACTTTAAACAGTTAAGCCCTAGGTACGTCTCAAAACAATCAACACAAGTCAGCCTTAACACATCACAAACCAAACATAATTCGACGCAATAAATCCATTACCATTTGACCGCCCACTTTGCTGACAAAGCAATCGCTTCGAACAAACACAGCAATGAACTGCAAACGATGAACAAACACGTTTCCCGGCAGGATGGCACGATAGGAGGGTAGGAGGATGGGATACAGATCGCTGAATCACAGTTGTTAAGTAGTTTGCTCGCGGCGAAGGTAAAAGCATTTCCCAGTTTTTGTCGACACTCAACACACAACTTTGTTTTTATTGTGTGGTCTTTGAAACAGAAGGGCAATGACTTTGTGTAATAGTATACGGCCGTAAAAATATGGCACAATGATTTCTAGAAATAGCTCAGCTTTTCTTGTCCTTAATTTTTACTCAGCAGTCAGTCGTTTGATTTTCTCTAAACAAGACGTTTAAAATTTATTATTAAGTCTATGACGTAGAAATCTTCTAAAAATGATTCAAGAGTAAAAACCACCTGAACAGTTATCTATACGTTTAACCCAATGACCTAAAAAGTATGCTATAAATATAGAGCATTACTTACATTTTTTACGCATCTCTGGTGCAGTTTTTTTTGTAGGGCATCACGTCTGTCATTAACTGTTGACACCTCAAATCAAATCATTTGTTTATTTGCAACCTCTGTGAGATATTTTCTAAAACTCAATCATATTAAAATCATTAGATATCGACACCCATCACGTTTGTGAAGGTTTGCTAGTTAATTTAATTTGACCTTTTGAAAGACTGAGTTAAGTATTTTGCTTTGATGATCCTGACACAACCAGTCCTGGCGATTGATGATCCTGACACAACCAGTCCTGGCAATTGATGATCCTGACACAACCAGTCCTGACGAAATGTCGCAAAGGTCGGGGTTTGACATCAAATTGATCCATCTCACTGTGGTAAACCTTCCAAGAACCAATATTAACCCTGACTCCAATTTGATCTACTGTAACCGATTTACTGTGATCAAACAACGGGTCGCGGGAGGTGATCCGTTGATTACTTTTCCTGTGTTTACAGCTGTAGTTTGCAAGGAATGTTACGGTCGTCGGTTTCTTGAGTTTACAGCCAGCTAGTCGATCGTGGTTACCATCTAGTACTAGTAGCCACTTAGCATACCACTTAGCAACACTCAAGTAGCCATTAAGCATGTTACACGATTTAGAGGAGTTTTTGTATCCTCTTTTGTTAGTTTTTTGAGCAGAGGGGATTATGTTCTTAAGTTCATGGCCCCTCGTCCAAAACATTAGTAAGCGAGTTCAACAACTGCATACCAAAGTAAATTAAAAAAAATCTAAAACCGACCGATTCTATAAGCAATCTCATGCAGTCGGAGCCATCTTCTTAACAATAACGACCTATTGCCTCCGGCCTATTGCCTATTGCAGTCGGGTTCTATATTGTTTATTTTATTTTTTTATTTTACACTTTTTATTTAGGATTAAAAGAAAAAAATAAAAACGATCTGCCATTTTTATGTTTATAATTTTGTTAAGCCGTTTAGTAGTTACGAGGGAACATAGGGACGGACATCATCATCATCATCATTTCAGCCGAAAGACGTCCACTGCTGGACATACGCCTCCCCCAAGGGGACGGACATACATACATACATATATACCAAACACATACCCCTCCTTTTTTTGGCTTCGCCGCGGTCGGGTAATGAGAACCCTGTAGATATTCTCAGCATGTTCTCAAACAGATAGATAGCCTGTGTGGCAGCCTCGAGTTCTCTGTAAACCTCAAACTTTAATAGAATCGAAGTTGTTGCCAAGTTGCTTTATTTCCTGAGGAGACGTGACTGAGTCACCAGGTGGAACAGACTGTATTCTACAAATGTTTCAAATTTTCAAGAAACTTCTAGATATCGTAGGAAGGTTGGGTATTGAATTTCATGAGCCTAATGTATTACCTATTTTATTTTAGAATAATTTGTAAGAAGGAATACTATATTATTATAATAAGTATAATGTTATAAGTTTATTTTAGAATCTGCTGCTCAAAATAGACTTATTATTGATGGTAAGTTCAAATAGCACATTTTTCGCTAAATTAAATAAAATACTGCTGGAACACACTTTAAACATTGAAAACAAATTTTATTTTAAGTTGAACGCCTTTCTATTAATATTGGTGTTACCATTTCTCCCTCCTACGACACAACCAAATTGTCAAGTCGTCGACACATTCAATATTCCTTTTCCATTTCAGAAAAAAATATTTGTGAAATCTCGTCAAAAATTCAATAATAATAAAACGGATATTAATATTTTGATATCTCCAAACAGACGGTGACTAAATAAAATCGATGGCGACATTTCCTATGTCAATTTTAAATGTTTAATGTTATTCTCCCTTCTGCTTTCCTTCATAATGAATTATAAAAAACAGAAGTTATTGGTAAAGGAATTTTGACTTTATGTATTTGGAGGTAGAGTTTCAATTGATTTAGTCGAATCTAAGTCTTGGGATGTGGTGTAAGTGACAAGAAATTCTGGTCATGTTTGCTGAAATGAAATGAAATTTGTTATTCTGTAAATAGGATATCCGAATCACTTTTACACGTCATATTAAAAATAAGCTAGATGTAGAGAGAGTGAGAAGAAATGGCGAAACAAACTCAGGGGTCAAAGTTTCTTTTAAAGTCATCTTGGTCAGATCATGTGAGGACCATGTGGATCCGTGTCTGAAATGGTATTTTGAGGAAAGAACCACGCAAATTTGAGCGGACCTGTTCAACTGCTCAACTCAAAACTTAAGGAGCTCAATGACTCGACGAACAATACCAAAGAAAGGACATTTGGGTAGGCCGCATAAAGCGCTCAAAATGTCAGACCATCATTAAAACTAACTGAGAAAAAGAAAACAAATGAAATAATTTAAAGAAAAAAAAATTACCCACATAGTGCTCACATTCACAATAAATAAAAATAATACTTTTCAAATTCAATTACCACACGCAGTTAGACATAATAATGCAATTCTGCAACCAGGACCATCAGTTTTATTTTTAGGTGTGTTAATTGACAGTAAATTGAACTGGAAGGAACACGTAGAAAGAGTATGCGGTAGGCTTGATAAGTTTATATATGCTCTTCGCAAGTTAAGACTAGTGACCAGTAAAAAAACAGTCCTTAGTGCTTATCATGGGTATGTTTCATCGGTATTGCGTTACGGTTTAGTCATATAGGGTAACTCAGTAGATGTGGAAAGGGCATTCATAGTGCAAAAAAAATGTATCAGAGCCATGAGTGGAGCAGAATATCTTGACCATTGCAGGCCATTATTTAAGGAATTAAAAATTCTCCCACTCCCATGTCTGTATATTTTTGAAGTTTGTCTGTTTGTAAAAAAATACCCTCATTTATTTCCATTAAATGAACAAGTCTCTGAAAGACTGAACAAAAGAAATGCCGGGAAATTATTAGTACCCGCTCAGAGATTGCAACTGTACTGTAGAAATGCCAGTTGCATGACAGTTAAAATCTATAATAAATTACCACCTGCCCTGAGAATGTTACCAATTAATAAGTTTAAATGTAAAATGTTTGACTGGCTCTTAGACATGTGTTTTTATTCCGTCTTTTTGATACTGTAATTAAAATTAGTAAATGACATTAGTATTTTAACATTATTATGAATTCATGGACATTTCTAATTTTTATTTTGACGTTGTGATTTATATTTTCGACGTAGTAATGATTTTTATTTTTGATTTTACTATTCATATTTTGACATTATAAATAGGTAATGCATTTTAGATTAATCTTATATTAATTTGTCATTAAAATGATTTTAAAAACAATACAAAATTTCATAACTTTATATAATATTATTATAATGTGTAGTTCTGACTTGCTTGTCTGTAGCTTATTATTAAATATTTCTACACCAGCAATGGTAGTATGTGTGAAACAATGTTTAATGTAAGATCTAAATGTACCACTGAGAAATAAATAAATCTAATCTAATCTAATCTAATAAAAGTAAATATTCATTTAATTTTGGATATAATATTAAATGTCAATACTTATGTACCTATATAAAATTATATTTATTGATGATTTTGCATAATAATTAAAAATGTCAAGTTTTCCAGTTTAATCACAAGGCTAGCAGAGCGAGCAGCTCAATCCCATGCTTTTTTGTCTTCTAAATAATCATACATTTTATAGTACCCTTTTTTTACAAAGTTTAATACAGCTTATAAATCGTCTGATGGGTAAGTTTCGAATGTCAGTAGGAAGTTCGTTGTAAAAGCGTATACATTGACCCATGAACGAGTTGCCTACTCTGTGGAGGCGAGTGCGATGTACAGCAAGATTGTGTTTATTCCTGGTATTTAAACTATGAATATCAGATATTTTCTTAAAATTTGAAAGGTATATGTTTGTGTACATACAATAGATTTTCAAATATATATTGAGAGGCTACAGTCAGAATATCTATTTCTTTGAATTTTTCAGGATGTGGAAATATGGATATAAATATAAATCTCTTGGACCTAGATTGTAAATGGCTCAAACAGCCCTTTTCTGTAAAACAAAGATGGTATCAATGCCGGCACAGGTTCCCCAGAGAAGAATCCCATATGACATAAGACTATGAAAATAACTAAAATAAATCATTCTGGCAGTATCTATATCAGTTATCTGTTGAATATTTTTAACAGCATAGGCGGCCGATAAGCCTTTCTGACAATTTTTCTATGTGTGGGCCCCATTTTAATTTACCGTCAATAGTTATTCCAAGAAAAACTGTCGACACAACAGGGTCCAACTCTATTCCATTAAGTTGAACATTGGTAGTTAGCTGCCTGATATCTCTTTCTGGTTTATATAGTCACATAATTAAGGACTTAGGTACATAAGGATGGTCAGCAATGTGTTTCTGTTTGGGGAGAATGATTGTTTTAATTTCCACTTTGGTATTATTATTACGATCACAGAAAGGCTAAAACATATTTTTAAATTGCAGTCGCAGGTCGTAAGAACCCCACTTTGTGTTATTTGATGGCAATAATTATTAGACATGATGTAAAATTTAATTATTTTCTTCCTTAGATTCTCTCGTAAACTAATGAAAGCATTCTTTTTAGGTTAGGGGCGAGGCCTTTAACAGCTACAAAGCTATGTACTTTCTTCATTTTTGCACTTGTACCACACAATTAGCTAAAATCAACAAAGTGAGCAGACTCCGCTATAGTCAAGTTGCTCCGCGATTCCGTTTGAAGCACTCAATACACTTCTATTATAATTTTATAATAGAACTTCCGAGTTGACTCGCTTGCCGATCATAATTGATGAGATCAAATAACTCGATCGCAATCGAGACTTAAATTGTATCATTTTATTCGAATCAACTTCAATCGGATTGTTTATTATTCTTTTTAGGATTTAATAGAATTTTATGGAATTGATTATTATTTTATTGGTTATAACCATGAAAGAGTGGGTTTTATTGCGGCATTTATTTATTGATTGTATTCAAAGCCTGTCTATAACTATGTCGTGTATAAACGCAATTTTATTTTTTACCGGATTTATTCTAAGTTCATGGTCATGAATACTTCTACGTATATGAATTTTAATATTATTTAATCCACAGCGGTTGTGGTTAACCCTTGACACACTAATGTAAGCTATTTAATAACCACATCGTTAGACCTCGCATTGAAATATTTAGTACTAAATGTCTAGAAGCCTAAGTATGAAATTTACAATTCAGGATGTTTTACTAAAGTAGTTTATCAAAATACGTTCGCGTTTTAAACGAATAAAGAAGAGATCTTTAGAAACAAATTATACAATCATATTCCTGTAAAATAATCTCGTCATCAAAACTGCAGACTAAACTGGGCATTGAATACATCTCGGCTTGTGAAATGTTACATTTCATCAATGAGACGTATAAATCTGAAACGCGTGGCAAAAGATCAAGAAGGAGGAGAGAACGCGTGATACTCGTAATTGTGAACTAAATTATTGTTAGAATAGTAAAAAGTTTGACAAGAAAAGTTTGAAGTAGTATGTAGATACTATCATAAGCCCTACAGACTGTTCATACAAAACTCAAAACAGTTCTACGCAAATACCTCACGCAGTACAAAATATCGCACAGCGTAACTTTATCTAGTTTACCCATGTTACGCCGGTAAATCACATCTACAGCGACAGGTGACTCAGTGGGTAGCTCAGTGTACATTTTGTCAGCCTGGATTTTCTCACCGAGCTCAACGTTGTTTGAAGTCGGTTTCCGACTCGTGATATATCAAGTCTGTACGTTGTAATCGAGTAGATTACGGGTCAGCGAATTGCAATGATGATTTAGGTGTTTTGAAATATGATTTTACTTTCTATGTCAGTTTTATATAAAGAGTGTTTTTTTTTAGAGGCGGATGGATAGCTTTAAATTGAAATATAACAGAAAAGTCTTCTTGAAATTCATAAAATGGGCTTTATTTTACAGATAATTTTATGGCATTAATATTTGAATATGATTTCGGGTATGTGGCCGCCGTGGCTGGCGCGTACATGGCGTAATCTGGAGGTCAAATTTGCTCACACTTTTTGTAGTAAATCAGGCAGTCAGGCTGTATTTCGGGCAATAATGCGCCGAATGTTGGCATCCAAGTGCCAAATTGTGGTTTATCGGCGTAGACATGCGACTTTACATAACCCCAGAGAAAATAATGTAATGGCGCCAAATTGCACGAACGAGGAGGTCAGATTTCGTGAAATTAGTCGTTCGTCAAATTATTCCTTCAGTAAGTTAAGCCAATAAAAAATTTGCCTTCGCGTCACCTGCGGCGACCACACATGCTAGAAATCAAATTCAAACATTAATGCCCTCAAATTGTCTGTCAAATAAAGCCAATATTAAGGATATTAAAAAAAACTGTTTTATTTCGTAATTAAGTTTCTCCGTCTTTAAAAAAAACAGCCCGCTATAAGTAAACTGGGTATTTTTTTAGAAAGTTGTTTAGTTTGATGATCTGTACCCTAGACCTAGACCCTAGACCTTTCTGATAAACGCTATATAAATGTAGGTATAGCTGTCAAGTAGTTTAAACATTTTCAGGTTTGGAGTTTTAAAGCACACCAACGCTAGAGTGCTACAAGGATCTTTTGGCTCCTGAATGATATTGACAAGAGCCAGGGCATTGTTGGTAAAAATCTGTAAAATTGTCACTGGCACTGTGTATTGACCATAGATTTAGTAGTATTACTCTAAATCAATGGTGTAGACCAAACAAGATGGCAGGGTTAGTTCCGATTTTGGACACGCGCCGAAATAACCTTCTAGCGTTGTATGTATATTAAATTTTCCCTTAAATGACACCAACAAAACATTTCTCCTCTATTTATTTTAATATCCCCAATGAAGCACTGTTACATTTCCTTCTTTAACCATAAAACAGTTTAAAAAAAGGTTTTACTACATAATTTCTGTTCACATTGCAATTGCTTAAACATTATACGCAGTTCATTTGCTGTGGCACTGTCTGTGGTACAAAGGGTATATTTTATGGTCACAATAAAAAGGTAAAATAACGCAAATTAGGACAATTAAACTGCTCTGTTGGGACTCTTACACTTTGTTTATTTTTATGTATTTTTTATAACCTAATTTCGGCTACGTTGTTGGATAATAATATTTAGTCTCAAAATTAATGGTTTGTGATTATTTTTGTTCGAAGCCATTATTAGCCTATTCATTTATAACTAAACGAACTCAATTACTGAATCTCCGCTTATATTAAAATAAATTAATACAAACTTCTTATTCACTATTTCCCATCTTCGAGTAAAATGGTGTGCGATTGGTGAGGCCTACACATATTATATAATATTTTTTCAAACATGTTTGGAAATTCGGGCATTATTTTGACAACCTTCTTCGACTTAAATCGAAATTACTGTACTGGCCAAACACATGCGAGCAGCCGGCCACCAAAAGTTGTATGAAAATCCATAGGACAATGTGTAGTAGTGTTGGTTTAGCGGCCAAATAAATTACGTAGTAAACTCATAGATCTATTCTGTAATTTAATAATGAAACGATCAAAGGTTTTATTTACAGGAGACGGAAACGATTACTTAAAATGTTGGGCCTAGGTGTAAAAAAATTTAAGTGGTGTCAATTAATAGCTTATTTATCAAGCATTCACTGAAAATTCTGCAGATTTTGTCAATCTGAGAACAGAGTTATAAGAGATTAAGTAAAAGTGCGATTATCTTACAATATTTAACTAACAGCTGATTCCTCAAGTGCAAAAGATGTTCTTTTACACTAATGTTTATTATATTTAGTAGAAAATGTGTGAAAAATCTTATGAATAAACGTCAATGACTTGAACTCCACAGGGTAACAGGTAGAGCTGCAGGTATTGAAAGGATGTCTAAAATAAAATAAAAACTCATTTATTAAAATAAGTTTAAACACGTAATACGTTTATGAGTTGAATAAAACAGTGTTAAATAAATTATTAATTAATCAATTAAGTATTGTTTAATTAAATAGTATTTTATTCATCTTCTATAATAATTAAAATGTCATGTAGGAACTGTGCAGGTAGTACTATATGATCTTGGTACCTAGCCCAGCGAATGTACCATATATTGCACATTTTAAGAGCGCAGCAGCCTACAGTTTTTCTCCCTACAATACAATTACAGTAACGCATTACTATATTCTCCCTTCCTCGAAGAGAGCCGTCGACTAAAATGTCAGCATCATCATCATTCATCATCATTTCAGACGAAAGACGTCTACTGCTGGACATAGGCCTCCCCTAAATGGGGGGGTTTGCCATAATCGCCACGCTTGGCAAGCGGGTTGGCGATCGCAGTATGGTGTTAAAATGCATAGAGAACGCTGCTACCCATTCTTTAGTAAGTCCCTTAGTCGGGTTTTACGACACCCACGGCAAGAAATGGGATTGTGCTATTCTTTACGTCCGGCACCAAACGGACAAACGACTAAAATATAAGTAAATAAAATAAGTTCTTCGACTTATATGTCGGGGTGTGTGCCCTAAGTAACCAGAAGTATTGGCAGGTAACAGCTCTCGAAGAAGGTTACTGCTGACCTCCCTGCACACTTCTGTATTAATACTATAATTTCCTCTTACATGTTCACCGTATATTAAAGCGCAGGCCACACCGCCAGCTAGCGGGCGGGCGGGCTAGGCGGGCGAACATCGTTTCACCTCTTTACATACTTCGGTTCACACCGCGAGCTACCGACTAACCATGTAAAGAGGTGAAACGATGGTCGCCCGCCTAGCCCGCCCGCCCGCTAGCTGGCGGTGTGGCCTGCGCTTTACGAACGAGCGAGCGAGTAAGAACGTGCCTGCTTGATTTGCTATTATATGTTCCTAAATAAATCAATATTAGTTCACGGGCTCGCAATGCAAGAGAGCGTCCGCAGCGGAGACAAACATTATGGTGGTGTAGAAGTCTTCTTTGGTCATTAACATGTGGGCTTTGAACCAAGTCCTAGCACGCTTGAAAAACATAGTCAATACTGTTTACATAAGAATGGAACATTTTAATCTTCAGCCACATCAACTACATCTAATTAACTACGAGTATTGTGTATTATAAATAAAATATGTAAACTATCTCCACATGCCTTCTAATTATATCATCATCATCATCATCATTTCAGCTGAAAGACGTCCACTGCTGGACATAGGCCTCCCCCAAGCACCGCCACTTCAACCGGTTCTGTGCATCCCGCATCCAGCAGATACCTGCGGCCTTCACAAGGTCATCGGTCCATTTTGTAGGAGACCTTTCGGCCCCATCGACAAAGTTGTTAGCGCGATGAATGTTGTTGAACTGTCGAAATGAAGGCCATTGTTCTGAGTTGGTGCATAACAAACAATTGGGGCATGCAAACTCACACTTTAACACAAATACACATACACACACACTCACAAATACAATTATACACACACGCACACACATACACTAAAAACATACTTTCGCGCAAATGAAGCACCATAATTATTGTTTAGGTATTTCTAAATTTTTTTTTTTGTTTTTAGTTTAGATGTAAGTACATATAAAGTGAAGTCTCTTTTGTTTCCTTTCTTTATATTTGTTTTTCTTTGTCTTGTCATAAAACAACAAAATTGTGTCTTTTATTACGGGAGGACGCTGGCTCCTGCAACACAGTTTTAACTAGCGCAGGAGTCAGAGAATTCTATTTTATTGTAAAATATGTTTTATGTCAATAAATAATTTTTGGATTTTTTTTTTTTGTATTTTTTGTATCAGTCCTGCGAGCAATGTGCCCTGCCCACTGCCACTTAAGCTTGGCAATTCTTCGGGCTATGTCGGTTACCTTGGTTCGCCTGCGGATCTCTTCATTTCTGATTCGATCACGTAAGGAAACTCCAAGCATAGCCCTTTCCATTGCCCTTTGGGTGACTTTTAGCCTTCTGATAAGGCCCATTGTGCGACCACGTTTCAGTACCATAGGTCATCACTGGCAACACACACTGGTCAAAGACTTTCGTCTTGAGACACTGCGGTATGTGGGACGAGAAGATATTGCGTAGCTTCCCGAACGCTGCCCAGCCGAGTTGGATTCGACGATTGAACTCTTTCTCGAAGTTGGACCTACCTATCTGGACAGTTTGTCCGAGGTAAACATACTCGTCCACAACTTCGAGTGTAGCGCCTCCGATCTTCATGAGAGTGGGTGTTACATGGGCAGTTGACATGACCTTTGTCGTCGTGTTGTTCATTTAAGACCCACTCTTTCGGAAGCTCTACTGAGGTCGTTGAGCATTGCACTGAGGTCCTCCATAGTCTCAGCCTTGACAACTATATCGTCGGCAAACCGAAGGTGAGTGATGTACTCGCCATTGATGTTGATGCCTAGCCCTTTCCAGTCCAGAACCTTGAAGACATTCTCCAGTGCAGCGGTAAACAGTTTCGGAGAGATAACGTCTCCTTGCCTCACACCTCGCTGCAGAAGGATAGGTTTCGAGGTCTGGTCCTGGAGTCGGACCGACATGGCGTTTCTGTACAGACACTTCAGCACCACGATGTACCGATAGTCGATCTGGCACCGTTGAAGAGACACATCAGCCCATGTCTCGATCGAATCGAAGGCTTTCTCGTAGTCCACACACGCTAAACAGAGAGGCAGGTTATACTCTTCGGTCTTCTGTATAACCTGCCGCAGCGTATGTATGTGGTCTACTGTGCTAAAGCCTTCACGGAATCCGGCTTGTTCGAGAGGCTGGAAGTCATCAAACCTGCGCGCAAGACGGTTCGTAATGACTCTTGAAGACAGCTTGTAGACGTCGCTCAGAAATGAGATGGGCCTATAATTCTTAAGGAGGGTATTGTCACCCTTCTTAAAGAAAAAGATCACCACACCTCTGTTCCTTGCCTGTGGCGTTTTGCCCTTGAGTATGACAGAATCAAACAGCTTCTGGAGGACCTTGAGAACGGGTTTTCCGCCGGCCTTCAGGAGCTCGGCCGTAATTCCGTCATCACCCGGCGCCTTGTTGTTTTTAAGCTGCTTCAGAGCCATCCTAATTTCGTACAAGCTGACGTCCGGGATGTCTTCAGTATAATGTCGGGTCAATCTAGCTCTTGGGTCATTTGCCAGATTCGCACGGGGGTTATTTGTTGATGTGTATAACAGTGTCCATAGAGCCTCTCGATCTCTCCCAACAGCTCAGGTTTGGCGGATACGATCCTGCCAACATCGGTTTTCAGTTTTTCAAGCTGGCTCTGCCCAATAGACATATCTCTTGAAAAGACTTTGGAGCCCTTATTTAGCTCTATCGTGGCGTCAATTAACATCCCTGCATCGGGAAAAGCAATATTTTGTAAAAGGTTATGAACAGTTGACATTAGGCTATTGTAACTTAGACAAATTATAAACCAACCCTACTCCACTATAAACGTATTTTTCCCCACTTAGTTTATAATAACTTCCTGTTATACTATTATTTACATAGCAGTTAGTGGCATTCGAATGTATGTGGGGTAGTTTGCTAAAACTAAACAGTGAAAAATTACTTTAATTTCGGAAGTCAGTGTCTTTGGTTTTGTATTTTCGTTTTTTGCCATCAACTTCCGAAATCATAGTATGTTTTATTTTTTTGGAAGTGTGTTGTTTTTTTTAGTATAAAAGTATTTTTTTAATTATCACTCAAAATAAATAATTAATGTTACAGATAAAACACGACAACAGTGGAGGTCCTTCTGCAGATAATACTTCAGTGGTGAATAATGCTTCGTGAGAGTTATTTGGTAACTACACTATTTACTAGGTTATTCTTATGTCAACACCTACCTAATGCCATTTTAGTCTAGCAAATTAAAAATCAGAGTATAATGAGAATTTAGTATGCAAGAACGAGCGGTGCAAGCTCGGGACTCGTGGCCCCCCGACTCGGACAGGTTAGGTTTGGGAATGACTGGAACTCAAGTGAGCGAGCATAGGGAGCGAACGAACCCCCCTCGTTCCTTACTGTTAGGTTCCTTTAAACCCTGCAGACAGAAATAGGAACCCCCGTCAATTACACCTTATTATTATTCCTTGGAAACAAGTTTAGACCCGCCACGTGATCTTCCTCACCCTTAATACTCCCACTATCCCACCAAACCTGAAAGAAGCTTTGGCGATTTTTTCTCGGGCTTTTCAAATATACACTAAAAGGGGTCTAGTCTACCCACAAAAAAATCTCTACTATATAAAGCGCTGGTGTTAAGGTACATTGGTTCCCATTCTGCAGTTGGGCAGTAAGGACTGTCTAGACTAAAAGTTAAAGTTAATTAATCAAATTTACCGACTCATACTCAATCAACTTCTCAATTTATCATAAAACAAACAAGGAGAACAATAATGTGTTCGTTAGAAAGAGTATCTCAATAACATTCCGGTCGGGTATGAGACGTAATTAAACGTCGTTTGATTGGGCATCCCCGCAGCATCCCCACGGATCGTTGATTGAAGCGCCTTTGTGTAAAGCTTCCTCTTTTCACGTAAAGCTTTTAGGTGTGGTTGCAGTTGTAGCTGAGAAGGAACATTGATATCTTTCTTCCAATATTAGCTTCATATAGTCCGAAACAGGGGTGAGCGTTGTGGGATGAAAGGTAGTGACGTAACAGGACATGATGAAGCGAAACGAAACTGACAACTAAGAAGGTGTCATGTGGCTTAAAAAGGACAACATCTTGGAAACTTACCAACAGGTTTGAAGGATGGAACGAGGGAAAATTTTAGGAAGGCTTTCACAAGAAAGCCTTCATTTATGATCTTAAAAAACTACAAACGCATTTAATATTTGTAACTTAACGGCTGTATGACAAAGCCTCTTCACATACATTTATGTATTTTGTTTTCTCTTCTACTCTTACACACGTTGTCTACATCTCTTGGTCTACTTTCCGGAACTTGGTCTACTATGCTGGAAGAAATTTCTTTAGAAATAAGCATCAACTTTGTACGTATTTTTCTGTCCCTTTCCGTCTTGTTATATGCGTGTACTTGTCTGTTTATATGCGTGTACATAAACTGTTAAATAAATACAGGAAAAGGACTAACTAAATTTAATTTCATGCTTTGGAAAGGCCATTCAGTCAAAATTTAGGCCCATGCAATAGAACTCGGAGAGGAGCGATAACAATTTAAACCGATGTTACTGCACCACAATTTGTCACCGGGACACTAATCTGTCGCTAATTAACGACTGACAGTGATTGCTGTATCAGTTGTTCATCAGCTCATTCAGATAAACTTAATGGAATGGTGGACTGGAGTGGATTATGGCTGGATAGTGGAAGCGTCATTTTGGGGCTCGATCAACGCAATAAATATTGAGGAGAAAACTTGGGTACTTTTGGGATGGAGAAAAACCACTAAGCTCGCGTGACCGTCACGGTCATGCATCACGCGTCATACATATGGACAGACAGATGTTTACAAGTTTGTGAAGTTATGAAGTCCCACGACTGACAGTTTTATGATATTTCGCCCTTATTTTGAAAAATCATAAAATTCATGTCACATACCCCTTTTATGTGGCAAGTTGTGTGAAGTTTTGTATTTTAAGCAATTTGAGTACAAAAAATGTGGAATTACAAAGTCGTTTTTATCGTTCATTCGTTAATTTTTATTTTTTCAGTAACTTTATTTTTCATTATTAGTAAATTAACGATTCCTACAATCGTTAATTTTCCACTCTTATTAGATTTTTTTTGTTGTTAAGGCTAATGAAAAAACTAGCTAGCTAGCTAGCTAGTAATAAACAAATTGACGGCTATGCAACTTCTTATTAACAAGAAGTTAACTATTTAGTGAAGAAAACTTACCGGTTGGAAATTAAAGATTTTAAAGATAAACTTTTTTATCAAAACATCCATATTACACAGGCTTATAATATATTTCAAATGTAACTACGACTTACTTTGACGACTGATCAATTTAATTGCAGTTATCTTTAGAAGATATCAAAGTCAAAAATAGTATCACAACGCCAAAGTCAATGACAAAGTTCACATACAATTACGAAAATTACTCACAACCTCTATGCACCTTGCGAAATCCTTATTGCAAAGAAACAAGGTTTAAAACCCGTGGTCTGTAACGCATCAATATTGTAACAAAATTACAAATTGTTGATGTATAATTCTCGCGCCCTTACGCGATAACCTCACTGTGATATACATACAAGTTGTCAGCATCATAAAACTTAACTAATTTTGTAACAGAGAAATCTGTGGATGTCAGTTCTGCTATAAGTTTTAGGGGTGTGTTCCTTGACTTAAAATCTTTCCACATATTTATGCTTATCTGACCTACACAACCCAGTTACTAGGTAACATAACACCGTCTCGCTGGTGTCTGTGTCATGCCGGACGTTAAGAATAGCACTTCCCTACTTCTACCCGTGGGTGTCGTAAAAGGCTACTAAGGGACCCCCCCCCCCTTTGGGGGAAGCCTATGTCCAGCAGTGGACGTCTTTCGGCTGCAATGATGATGATGATGATGGCACCCCTTAGTAAAACTGGTTGTCAGAATTTCGGGCAGCTGTTATTACTGCGCCTGATGTAATGAGACCTTTTGTCTATGTAATATTAGTTACATTTTAAAATCATCAGTATTTAGTTGTCTATCGTAACAACGTTACAATGTCGTCTAATTTTGGTATAGGTTAGTGGCCACATACAGTGAAGATTTTTAAGTTACATTCCCAGGTTAGGATAAGTGCAATACTTCTGTCTACTAGTGTAATATATTTTAACCGACTTCCAAAAAGGAGGAGGTTATATGTTAAGCGGGTATATTTTTTTTTTATGTATGTCCATCGATTTCTCCATCAATCGTGGACCGATTTTGGAAATAATTTTTTTGTTTGAAAGGGTATGCTTCCGAGGTGGTTCCATTGCCACCAAATCAGAATCTGATGAGGGAATCTCATAAAAATCGAGGGAAATTCTTAAATTTTATAGGCACACCCATAGCGATTTGGGTATTTTTTATAGTAACTCGTGCATTGGCTCTTGAGAAGCACCATTTGGTGAAGGGTAACTGATGATGAAGACCATAGATGGCCACTGGAAAAACATAATAAAAAGTATTAAAAAAAAAAATCGTTTAATTCAAGTATTAAAACCCATAGTAAAATTACAAAAATAAAACAAAATTACAATCCATTACAAATTTAAATTAAATTACATGCACAAAAATACATTAAATTACAATAGATATTGAAAATTAAATGAATTACATTAAAATACAGCGTCTTAGCATGTACACACAGCGAAGTGTTGCAGACACTATTTGGTTCGTACATGCACATAGTCGAGTCAGGAAGGATGCCTTGAGTTTCCTCAAGAGCCCGTAAAAATCGGTAACTCAACGAACATGCCAGACGCACTACACCGCCAAGGCAGCTTTAATATAGCTCTAAAGGCAAGGGTAAGGGTTTAACTAGTTACGATTCGATTACATACTTTAATATGGTTGCCAAGAGGTGGTTCTCCTGGTTCTTACCAGGAGACCTGCTCAACAATTAACGTCCCAGCATCAGGAAAAACAATATTTTTTAAAAGGTGATGAGCAGTTGACATTAGGCAATACATTTTAAACTAACCCACTAAAAAGTGAAAAGTAAAAAATGTTTTAAAAAAAAAAACAATAACATCCAAAAAAAATACTACATAGTGAAAAATAACTTTCATTTCGGAAGTCGGTGGAGAAAAACTAGATACTAAAGATAATAGAAATTAAAGTTATTTTTCACTTTGTAGTGTTTTTTTTGGAAGTGGGTTGTTTTTTTTTGGTTAAAAGATATTAATTAAAAGATAGTTGGAAACGGCCAACAGAATTTACGGCGTGCCCCATAATATTAAACTACAAATATTCAAGTAAGTTCCAGTAGGTGTTTAATACGAGTAAAACAATAGAAAATTAAAAGTGGTTTGTTTCCGCGATTCCTATTCGATAATATTTCTCGTAAACTTAATGTTACGCTGGTGGTACACGCTGGTGATTTAGTTTTATAGGTATTTAGCTAATCGCAGTTGCTGGGGCCAATGGGTGGTGTTGTGGTACTTAGTGAAAAGTGAAGATGATTGACCTTTTAATTACGAAACCAGATTAAATAAAACCAGTGCCTCCATGATTATTGCTGCTAAGTAAATCCTTGACTTGTATCCGTAGCCGATACTCAAATTGATTTTACTCTTGGGGCTGTTCGAGCCTTTTAATTTAAAACATTCTTTAAAAAACACGCGAACAATAATTTTATCCCCAATATCGACTCCGTAGTTTTACAATATCCGCGCTAATGTCTCAGAGTGCACGATTAGTGTCATCTTGACACTAAGCGCCGTCCAGCGCGTATGTTCGGTAGTGCCAAGTGAACATAAAGTGACGCAACGGTACTAATCCAACATGGGAGTTGCTGATGACAAGGAAATTGAAATCCTTAGGCCTAGTAAGTATTGATTGATGTTTTTATCTTTATTAAATACTGGAAATTCATGAACAATGCATTGTCGTGCCTAAGCACGACGAAAAATGGATAGTAAATAGAAATATGTTAATGCAAAGCGATAAGTCGTTTAAATTATTAAAAGTTAAATATTTTCTGATCCATCTTTCGACAGATCTCGTTATTTCAGAGCTATAGTTAGTTTTTTTTTAATCCTAGAGACTAATTTGAAATTTAAATGATTGTCGTTTATTTTTTCAATTTGGAGTTTGACATTTGCATCTGTCAAATTAGTATCTGGGATTAAAAAACGAACTATAGAAAATTAACTACCATCCCAAATTGTCCTTATATTCAAATCACAACTGTAATTATTATTCTTTGACGGATGACAAATGCCAGATGTGTGAAATGGTTTAAACACGGAAAATTGACGTTGGGTGTCAATATGCTAAACAATTAATTACCCTGACTGTACCTAAGTCCTAATAGCAAAAGTTGTCCCTATTCATAAGACCAACCATCTCTTAAAAAAAAATATTTTATTCATCTGTCACTGTTAGAAGTTAAATTCGTTTGTTAACTCTGAAACATTTTCAACTTGAAATAAGATAAAGGCCGAAATTATAGCTCGTGCTTTGACGTAGGCATGTTCCCGTTTCTATCTTGTACTTTTAGCTTGACAGTTGTGAAACAGGAACAGGAATAAGGCTTTGCCAAAGTACGTGCTAAGTAGAAACGTTTATAGACCCGACTTTAGTGTATGGAAAGCACAGTCTCTTCAAGTTACGTCTCAAATGAAGCACTTTGATGGCTTTTTTTTTTTTTTTGGTGGGAAATCATCAAATAACTTCTCCCGCTCTGGGCGGAGCGAGAGGGAGTGTCAGACATTTACTGACTAAAACCCACCGTGTTCCTTCAGATGCCTGTGTGTGCCAGAGCCACGATATCCCTTTCGGACAGGCTCGTAACCCTGGCAGGCATTGGCCCTTTCGGACCCCGTCAATTGGTGCTGACGTCTCTTTGAGGCGCGCGTGGAACACAACGCGCCGTCGACCCGGGCCTGGTCCTTATCGGACGGCGAGCTACCCATCGCTCACCGTCCGCAAGCCCGCGCCTACGGTGGCCGGGAATCGGCCTACTTTGATGGCTGCGACAAGATCATGTGTCACAGTTGTGATGCTACTACTATAGTATCATGAACTTTGCTGTTTCTATCTTAGCTTAAATTGTTGTTGTTACTTTCTAAGTTCGACTTAAATGATATTGCAAAAGCTCCCAAATTACGGTTGCACCAACGACTAGTGCTATCAAAGCTTACGTACAAGATCTTTCTCTTTCATCATCATCTTTATTGATACTTATCATTTATTATCCACCGATGAGCATTAATTGTCTCAAGGTTTTGTTATGCTTTTCTGGACTTTATCTGGCATTCAATCCAGATTAGTTAATTTTGTAAATTTTATTTAAAACTCTACAAAAAGATTTCATTTCAGACATGTTTAAAATACCCGTCTTCTTCCTATAGTGTTTCATTTCTTCAAGCCGACCCTCCTTGCCAGTATCCAATGTCATGTTGTTCAAATAAAGAGCTGACATACGTTGGGACTTCAACGAATTCCCTTATGCTATTACTTTTCCATATCTTTAAATTCCATCAGTTCACAAAACTTGACCAGATTCTACACAGTTTTTATTTCATTTCACAGAGGGCTTAGGAATCCGCCACGCGCAGACGGCGCTGCTGTTCTTCGGGATGCTGTTTGCCTTCACCATGAGAGTCAACATGAGTATGGCTATAGTGGACATGACTGACGAGAGGAAAGAAACAGTAAGTCTAAATTACATACTTCTTCATACTTTCTTCAAAACCAGCGTCAGGTAGGTACTAGTAATTGTCTGGCATTTTGCTGAACTGAACCTATTTGGCGCAACCGTGAGGCACACAATATTAATATAAGTACCTATTTTTTTTAATATAAGATTTCTTTGTTTTTTTTATATTGTGTTATTGTGTCCACAATAAACATATACAATGTGTAAGAGAATAAGGTCATGAAATTATAAAAACGTCGCCCGACTTGTACGATGGTTGTACCCACAGCTCCATTAAGTGCTGCAGCTCCATTAATTATTTATTATAAATAATATTTAATAAATAATTAATTTTAATTGTAATGTATTGTATTTATGGTTTGAGAGTCTTCTTGGGATTTAAAGTCAGCTTTGTTATGGTGTTCACTATCAACAACATACATATTTTCGCTACTCGTAAACCTAGTTATAAGTTAGCTATCAGTCGCTTATTAAAGGTTATCTTTAAACTACTTGAATTAGTAAGAAAGTTCACTGTATGTACAGACCCCAGTACAGTTGTATCAACAAGTTGGTCAAAGCTTGCTGATGCAATTTTTAGTTGAAGCCAAAGTCATCTTCAGTGTGACGTTAGTTTCTTTCGTATTTCCTGTTGCATTGTTTTATTTTTGTGGATTCAATCTCCGGCTATCAATAACATTTTTGGTTTATTTTTATAAACTTTTGACAAACATTTATTAAATAAAAAAAACGTTTAATTCAGGTATTAATTCATAAAAGTTGCAAAATTATATCCTTTCTCAACTAAAACTATTCACAAACTAAAATATGGCGTCAAAAAATGCCACTGGTGAAATATGTGAAAATAAAATAATCTGTCAGCAGGAACTTATCTAGAGATGGTGAAACCAACTTAAAGTCTAAGTAACGCAAAAATTTCTTCTGAACGGATTCAATACGAGATTTGTAAATCTCGTATTGAGGGTTCCAGACTTGAGAAACGTACTCGAGGTTGCTGCGCACGAGGGAACAGTAGAGGACTTTTACTGGCTTTAGAGACCGAAAGCTAGAGCAAGCTCTAATAATAAAGCCCAGGGCCTTGAAAGCTTTCCTGACAATGGTTTCTATGTGATCGTCAAAAAGTAATTTCCTGTCGTGTACTACACCAAGATCCCTGATACTGCTTGTCTTACTTATATACGTACCATCCAGTGTATATCCTGAACCGATAGTCGTTGTCTGGCGCGTGTATACTACGTGAAAACATTTGGATACGTTAAGTTGTAACTTATTGGTTTTGCAGTATGAAAAGAATCTATCAAGGTCTGACTGAAGTAGCTCGGTATCAGATAATGTACGTATAGACTTAAGAACCTTCATATCATCTGCGTATAGTAAAATATGTGAATTAGTAAAGCAGTTCTTTATGTCCGAGATAAATATTGTAAACAATAACGGTCCTAAGATCGAGCCTTGGGGCACTCCAGATGGGACAGTTTTCCAACCACGTAAGACCACAGCCTGCGTTCGGTTATCTATGTATGAAGAAAACCAACGAAATAGGTCACCGTGTATTCCTGCAGATAAAAGCTTCTGAAGAAGCACACGGTGATCTATTCGGTCAAAACACTTGCTGTAGTCCGTGTAGATAACATCGACCTGGCACCGTTTATCCATCCCAGTGGTTATTAATTCATTGGACAATACCAAGTTGGAAGCAGTCGATCGTTTTCGGAGGAAACCATGTTGTTCATCACCAAAACAGCGCTGCAAAGCCGAATAAACTTCCGTGTGCACCACTCGCTCCAGAATTTTAGAGAAAAGACATAGTTTAGATATGGGGCGGTAATTGTCTATCTTCGATGTATCCCCCTTTTTAAAAATAGGTGTGATGAACGCGGATTTCCATATCCTCGGGACGACACCCTCTCTCAACGACCGTTCAAACAACAAGCAGACTGGCTCCACAAGGCTCTCTGCGCAATTACATATGAAAATAGGGGGTATCAAATCTGGCCCACCAGACTTAGTTAGGTCCAGACCTTTGAGTAGCTTGAGTATCATGTCAGGACACACACTAACGGTACTCAGGTTCACTGAGCTAGAAGAATGAGTGTCTACATTAGTATCTAGATCATCATAGTTTAAGTCTGGTTCTTGGAAAGTTGAATTAAAGTAAGATGAGAATAGCTCAGTGATACCCTCGCCGGTATCTGCAGACAGTTCCCTATAATGAAATACGTTAGGTAATGAGTTACCACTTCTTTTACTTTTAATATAAGACCAGAACGACTTAGGGTTTTTGGAGATTGAAGATTCTATTTTTTCCATATAAGCATCAAAACAAACCGCCTCTATTTGCTTAACTCGGTTTCGCAAGATAGAAAAAGAGTGATAATCAGATAAATTGCCGTAATTTTTATATGTATTATGATATTTGTGTTTTTCTTTTAATATTTTAATTAAAGCACTGGTATACCAGGGCGGGTGTTTCGATTTCTTTAAGGGTTTAACGGGAATGTGCAAGTCCCGTAGCTCGTAAAGTTTTTGATAGAAAAGGCAGAGAGCTTGGTCTAAGGATCCAGCAGACAACAATGTATTCCAGTCAATAAGATCTAGTGCAGAAGTAATTGCAGGGTAATCACCTTGATAAAATATATATTTTACACTAGGTTTTTCAATATATTTATGGACTTCGATGAAATCAGCGGTAATAATTAGTGGTTTGTGGTGTACATCGACAGGTACCGCCAAGGGGTCAGCACACTCATTCACTTTTACTTCACCATTTGAGAAAACAAGATCTAATAACCTTCCGTTGACATTACGCTCACCATTAAACTGGGACAGGTTACTCGTATTTATTGTGTCAAAGAAATCCAAAACACATCGAATAGTTACTTTCTCAGGGTATAATTCCGGGCTGACGTCAGAATGTTTCAATTCCACATCGCCACCAAAGTTAAAATCACCAGTTACTATAAACGTATCTAACGGGTGGGCGGTTACTAAATGGTTAAGTTTATGGTGGAAGTTTTCTAATTGAGCTAAGTATGAGTTACCAACATTTTCTTTGCACAAATACAGGCCGCAGATATTAATGTTATAACTTACCGCTGGTCTAGACCTTTTCAGGACGATGGATAACCATATATCCTCAGCGGAGGTACGCCAGTCACATCTTTCCACAACGGTCAGATCATTTCTCACCGCAATCAAAACTCCACCACCCCGTGTTTGTGCCGTTCGACAGTAATCCCGGTCCCGTCTCCACACAAGATATCGTCCGTCAAACAACTCACTGTTACTAATATTGTCCACTAACCATGTTTCCGTAAATATAATAACATCGTATGAATTCATGCAAACATTACGAAATAACGCGTTTGTTTTCGAGCGCAGCCCTCGTACGTTCTGATAATATATATTAAGCATTATTAAGCTTAACAGTAACACTATTGGCACCAAGACACGGATAATTATTTAGTAGTAAATTAAAAAGATTACTAGTTTTAATCGATAACAGAGAGCACCAACAATAATAAAGTATGATGGAGGTAGAACACAAAAAATAGTAGGAATAATTTAAGCACAGCAATGCACGGTGTCCAAAAACACCAAACTTCGAAACAGTAGCAAAAAATCGAACATGAGAAACGATACGGGTTCGATTAGTCATAACCGAGTAGGCAAAGTAATTAAGATTGCACTTTAGTATGACGGAACTAAGGACTACATTGGCATAACGGCGACAAGCAACATGACAGTGATATTTAGAGATAAACTTACACCACTCTAATGTGCGACACAGTAACTGATGGAATATGCTGGTGGCACTCAACTGCGCATGGTTCTCAATCTTACTTTCACCGTTTGATTTTACACAACTAGATTCGGAAATTTTGTATGAAAAGGGCCTATTATATTTATAATGACGTGAGTTTAACTTATTTTTACGAGATCTTTCTCTGATTTTAACACTATTGTAGGAGACGTGTCGTCCTTCTTTGCATGTATTTTGGAATGCTTGATCCAGACGTAGCGAAAATCTGCTTCTGCGGCTGCTTTTTTAGTTTTGGACAGCAAAGCCTTATTCTGTAATGACAGGTGGTCATTTACATAAATCCGTTGGTTTCCTGCAAGGCCAAATTGCCCTGCAGTTAGAGGAGCAGTCTTGACAAGTAACCTCGCTGCGGCAATAAAATCCTCCTTCACGTAACGGTTGCAGAAACTCACTATGATAGGTTTCGTATTATCTTTCTCACGGGTTGGTACTCTCGTTATAAAGTTGATCTGGGCCTTAGACACGGGATAAACAATTTTAGTACCAATTTTGCCAATGATTTCAAACAGGTTCTCGTTATTATTCTGATTTCTTCTTTCTTCTTCTTTTATTTTATTGACTAAATTCACATGGGTTAATTGTACTACGCGTAGGTTACATTTATTTTCTGTTCTTAGTTGCACATAATGTTTCTCTATGTTTTCCTGCTTTATTAGTACATGCTTTGTCTTGCTTTATCATTATTATAGTATTTTACACAAACAATTGTTTTATTTCCTGCGCTCTGAAAGATGTTTCTCTTAATTCGTTTTCTGACACATAATAATAACATTTATTTTTTTCTCTAATCATCATCATGAACAGTACAGAGTCATTTTCTTACTACATAGAGACTGGGGTCTGTTTTTGGTAAAACCTGTATAGCAGATCCCCAGGCTAACCCTCCGTCGGCCATTTATCTTATGACATGATTAATTGCATTCGATTTACTTACACGATGAATTTTACATTATTAATCACATTAATATTAGCGATTAATTTATCAATTTTAGAAAATCAATAAGAACATTATTATGGTTGAAAAATTTAAAAGTATAGTAAAAGTATACATTTGAGTTGTCAATAATGGGTTATTTTTGACTTGGTGGTGCATATGTTTAACAATTTTATAAATGAGCTTAATTATTTTTAATATTACGATGGGCATTCATTATCTTGATCTTATAAGCCTAACTAGCTACCTATGTCTCTTATGACATAATCAAAGAACACAGAAACACACAAAAAAAATAATAATAATAACAAATACATAATGATGGTCTTACTATATAGTAGTTCTAAATACTAATACAGGTTACTTACAAATGCTTTTATCTTAGGACGTCATCATAGTATTATGGCTGCTGTAAAATGCTGTTGGAGTAATTCATTATCTATACACTGATCTATGGTCTGTCGGTGATTGTGTTCTTCCGTTCCTGTTTAATTATTCGATGACCACTTGCGGTGTACCTATTCGCCGTTGCTCCTGCATGTTACGATCAACGTTAAGCGATACTTGCTTGTCTAACCAATCCTTCATGCCTGTTTTGCACTTGGTCAATACTATGAGGAGTATGAATATCATTAATACTCCCAAAATTCCCAGCACTATAAGTCCGAATTTATCTAACTTGTCAGTCACTTCTGATTGGTTCGTGATTATCTTTGCCTGTGTCATGACGATTTGCTCATGAGGGCTGCTTGGGTTCTGATTGTTACCCATTGTGGTTTTATTTCACTTAAAACTTCTTTAATGCGTACTGAATGAATATCGAATAGTACCTTACTGTTAATGCCTGTATGTCTACATAAATCGTATGGGTTTTTTGCTGACCCGGCCTGTGCGAGTAATGTTTGGTACTGGTGACACGCTACGAGCGATTTCGTTATTTTTACTATTCGCGTTTTCATTTACCTCTTGATTCATTAAATACGCCGGTTTTAGTCTATCTATTGAAATGTTTGTTTGTCTATTTGGCAACTGTACCGTTTATACTTTCTCTTTTTTTTTTATTACTCGAAACGGACCGTCATAATTTGGTTGGAGTGGTTTCCTCACTGTGTCATTTCTGATAAATACGAACTCCGCTGTCACTAGGTCTGGGTGCACAAACAAACTTTTCGTATTTTTATACCCTATCGGAACTGGCTTTATATTGTTAATCGCCTGACGTATCTTATTAACGCATTCATAATCGGTCGTATAACTCCCTTTATTATTCTCTACATAGAAATCCGCTGGCATCCTTATCGTTTGACCATACACCATTTCCGCCGCGCTTATACCGGTGTCCGAACGTATTGCTGACCTAAGACCTAGCATCACCGTTGGTAACTCGGTCACCCATGATGATGCAATCGCATTTAATCTTGCCGTTAATGCTACTTTTAGCGATCTATGCCACCTTTCTACTGCCCCATTGGACTGTGGATGATACGGGGTGGTTCTGTTTTTGTGTATACCTAATATTTTTAATAGTGACATGAACAATGCGGTCTCAAACTGCCACCGAATCGTGCAATCCACCCCTCGTAAACTATTTTGGCTACCGTTTCTGCCGTGATATCCTTGATCGGAAACGCCTCTGGCCATCGAGTGCGCCTGTCTACTATGGTTACTAAGTAACTAAACCCTTCTTCTGTAGTAGTCAGTGGTCCTACAATATCTACATGAATGTGCTCAAATCGATCGCACTTGGTAAATGTCTCTAATTCTGAATTTGTATGCCGAATGACTTTACTTCGTTGGCAATGTACACACGCTTTTGCCCATTGCCCTATATCCCGGTTCATGTTTGGCCAAAAGAATTTGCCCTGCATTAACTTGCGAGTGGTTCGGATGCCCGGATGACTTATGTTGTGTGTCGCATCGAACGCCTTTCTTCTTAAATTTTCTGGTAGGTACGGGCTCGCGTTCTGGGCTGATATTTCACAGGAAATCGTTTTCCCACCTGTTTGCGGTACCTCGATTTCCCTAATAACGGCATTACTATTGTTTGGTTGGCTTAATAAGTAACTATCCTTTGTTTGGGCTTCAGCTAATTCTGAGTAATCGATTGCCTGCGGGCAATACACTGTTTCTACTCGCGATAAGGCGTCTGCTACTGGGTTCTCGGATCCGGTGACGTGTCTAATATCTGTTGTAAATTCACTCACGTATGCTAATTGCCGTGTTCGCCTAGGTATTTCTTTACCGGTGTTGTTTTTTGTAAACGCGAAGGTGATTGGTTTATGGTCTGTGTAAACTATCAGTTGTCTGCCTTCCACTTGGTTCTGGAAATATTGGATCGCTAAGTATATCGCTAATAGTTCCCTATCATAGGTTGAGTATTTTTGTTCCGTCTGACTCATTGCTTTAGAGAAGTAACCTATAGGTGTCCAATTACCGTTGCTACTTTGTTGTAAAACTGCACCCACACATGTGTCCGACGCGTCCGTCATAAGTGCTAGCGTTGTATTTGCCAATGAGTGCGATAAAGTGACCGCATTCTGCAAGCATGTTTAACATTGCAAGAATGCCTCGTCAGCTTCCAGTGACCATTGTATGAGTGATTTGTCCCTTTTCTTTGCACCTTTTAAATATTGTTTTAATATTATTTGTGATTTAACTGCCCCTGGAATATGTGTCCTATAAAAATTTACCATCCCTAGAAATCTCCTTAATTGTTCTATCGTTTTTGGCTTGGGGTATTTTGAAATTGCCTCTACTTTCTGTTTTAGTGGCCTGATGCCCTGCGTGGATACCTCGAAACTGAAAAATTCTACGCTCTCTTGTCCAAAACTACTTTTAGCTTGGTTAATAGTCACCCCATAGTCATTGAAACGCTTGAATACTTTTTCCAAATCAGCTTCGTGTTCCGCCCTCGTGGCGCTGGATATTATGACATCATCAATGTACCCAAAAACGTTACCTAAATCTTTTAATACCGTCTGATCCATAAACCTTTGAAATGATTGCGCGGCGTTACACAGGCCAAAGTTCATGCGGGGGAATTCAAATAGTCCGAATGGTGTAATTATCGCGGTTTTTTCTAGTCTTCCGGATTGATTGCTATACAATGATACGCCATATTTACGTCTATTTTTGAAAATATCTTTTTGTTGGCTAGTAAATATGTAAAATCATGAAGACTGGGTATTGGGTACCGGTCCGGTTTTCTAACCGCGTTTAACCTCCTATATCCCCACAAGGACGTAACTCTCCATTTTTCTTTGGGACAACATGAAGTGGACTAGCCCACGGACTTTTGGACGGCCTACATATCCCCATTTCTTACATAATAAGAAATTCTTCTTTAATTTTCCTATATTTATCTGGCGGTAACGGGCGTGCCCTGGCATGCAGTGGTGGGCCCGTTGTTTCTATGTGTAACACAGAGTGGCGGGGCGTTTCTTTAAAGGACAATGGTTTTGTTATTTCTGGATATTTTGCTAACAATTCCGCATATTCGTGACCGCACTCGACGGTTGTAACTGACTGTTCCTTACAATAAACAACAGAGGCTATTACCTTCAAATTAGTTTCTTTGTCTATTAATCTCCTAGCTTTTACGTCAACCAAAAGCCCATGATGACTTAAAAAATCTGCCCCTATTATTGGTTGCCTTACATTCGCAACCACAAAAGTCCACATAAATGCCCTCCTTAATCCTAAACTTAAGGTCAAAGTCTTGGTGCCATATGTTTGTATGACGGTACCGTTGGCTGCGTACAGCTTATAATCACTTGATTTTGAATACGAGCGCAATCTACTATTATTTGGGATCACTGACACATTCGCTCCCGTATCTATTAGGTACCTGAATCCGCTGGTCTCGTCCTGTATACACAGGCGGTGAGCGGGTGAAACAGTGCAGGTGTCCGCCGCTGGCTGCACCACTGCTAGTTTCCCGACGTTTCTTGCATCTTCTTCCACGCGCACGGTTCCTGACAGCTGTTGGCCCGGTGTCCGTATCTAAAATGATAATTCCATAACCAATCTGGATCATTACTGGAACGCCTTTTTGGAGTCGCCCCTTGCCTGCTCCGCGAACTCGATCGTGGGCGGAATCGTCCTTGCCCTGTCCTACGCCATGGCTGTCTTCCCCGCAGCTGCACTACCTCCAGTCGAAGTTCCTCCAGTTCTGCAGCTAGATCTCGTTCCTGTGGCTTGGCTTTTTGACAGGCTACTTCCGCTACTTCTATGGGTCGTGTCGTTTCCATAATCTTGTCGGCTAATTCTGCTAGTTTCTCTAGGTCCTGTATCTCCGTAACTGATAGCACCGCTCTAACGGATGCTGGTAGATGTCCCGTCCACATCATTCGAAGTGTCTCGTCTGGCAATTTCTTCCGCGCTAAGTCCTTCATCTTCCTGAGTAGTTTCGACGGCTTTTGATCTCCTAGTTCCATTTCTGACAGCAGTCTCTGGAATTGCTTGTTCTCTGATTCTTCATATACTGTCATGAGTCGATTCTTCAATAATTCGTACTTTTTTGTTTCCGGGGGTCCCAGTAACACGTCACTTGCCTGTTCCACGTTGTCTTTGACGAGTTTGGTAACCAGCAGGTTATATTTGTTCTCGTCTGACATCTTTTGGTTCGCGACGACAGCCTCGTACTGAACGAACCACAACCTGGGTTGATCACTCCAGAAGGTAGGTATCTTCGACGCTAGAGAGACTGCCGCTACCTCCGTGATGTCCTGTTTTCCGCTTTTCACCTGCCCGGATCCCGCGGCTTGAGCCATTTTGTTGAATTTAATTGTCACTATTTAATACCTTCACCACCAATGTTCTTACACAGGGGTCACCAGTGTGAGTTTAGCCTACGCCCCTTTACTGGTGGTGGAGATAAATGACAACTCGGATTAACTTTACAAACACGTTAAGACTTTTATTAGATAATTCGCTACAGCGACCTACTTAGTCCGAGGCGTGAGGCTAACTCACTCAGTCGCCAAGCCTCGCGTCGAACTATTACAATAATGCGTGCGTCAGCCCCTTACACTGTTATTGATTATTTAATAATTATTACTTGACAAAGATTAAAAGTTTCCTTAAATGCATTAGGTATTTAATTTTATCAGATTTATTACAAATTAAGATAATAACTTTAAAATATAACTTTAATAATAGCTTTAAAAAATAACCTTAGATTATCAGGGAAAAATATTTTCCACGAATGTTTGACCTCTTAGCAAAAAGTTTATGTGTTTATCTTATCTATGGAGTCAATTAATTGGATCGTAAAAATTAAAACTACAAAAATAAGAAAAAACATAACTTTGTTATCAATTTAATGTAGTTACTAACATATGATATTCTGAAAACACAACAAAAAGCATTTGTGATCACTTGAAAACTACACGATATTTACAATAGACATTACATGTTAAATACAGACAATCACATGTTGCGCTGACCTCAAATAAATTGGGAAAAGGGCAAGAAAATGATGAGTAAAGCATAAGCATAATCAGCCCCCAGCACACCATGCCACCTGCCTGCCACGCTTCCACTGCACACCATACTCGGGCCACCTGCCTGCCTCACTGAGAGAGGGATTGATAATCCACCACATGGGCACAGTGCATGTCAATTTTATTATTTTTTATTAATTTGAACATGTCTGTTTTTTCCCTGTAATTTGTCTATCTAGAGTTTAAAAGTTTACCATAGCCAGGTGATCCGTCACACAGGGTATCCTAGTATTCCTAGTATAGACGTCAGTATTTTTTGTCAAAACGCTATAATTCTTGTCTCTATGGTTATAACTATGTGAACATTTGTGAACAAAGAAAAATAAAGATCATGGTTAAAGATATTTTATTTCTCAAAAGAATTACAAATTCACTTATGGAGAAAACATATAGGTTTAAACAATATTATGTAGCGTAGCTTAAAATAAATTTTTGCTACACATAATATTATCTTAAAACTAACAGCATAACACTTTTTGTCATATCAAACAAAATAAATCAATAAATTATAAGTAGGTAGGTAGGTCTATGCAAGGAACATCAGAATTTTAAGCGATGCGGGCAGGGTGCATGTCAATGCTTGTAGCGTGTTTACTAAGGCCTACACCACAGTGCAGAACTACAACATGAAACGAATAAATAAAGTCATATTTTGTTTTATTTACTTTTGTAAAGTAACGTGCAAACCGAGATTTATTTATTTATTTAAACTTCTCGCACACAATAAGGTACAAAGGCGGACTTAATGCCTTAGGCATTCTCTACCAGTCAACCAAAGGTGGTGAAGAGATAAGATGGCGGGTGATCTGATTGAGAGGAAATATATTATTATTATAATAAAATATTAAAATATAACATAATTAATTACAAATAAAATAGGTCCACAAGTACATAAATAGGTTATAAACTTAGATATAATCATCATTTTAGTTATCTACATATAATATACATATTTAATGTTTTATTTAGTTATTTATTTACTTATTCGGTAGGTTCGGAAAGATATTTTCGTATATAGTTTTTTGAACATTTTCTGAAAATGTTAAACATTTTGATTTATTTTATGTCGTTGGGCAGTTTATTATAAAAGTTGGCCTCTTTTATAATACGGTTTTCCTTCGCCGTTTTGAAAATAATGTATTTTACTTCGATGGTGCTAGTTTATCATTTGTGACTTCGGGTAACAGCTACAGCTTTATGTAAGCGGGAACGCCCATTATGCCTGGAGGCTTTTATTAGGCTACGTTCTGTTTACGTTTTTAGTTTTAACTTTTTACTTCTGCTTGAGTATGAGGAGCTCGTGGCAAAGTAATAACTCAGCCGCACGGGTCGATTCATCAGGTTAAGCTACGCTTACCAGGGTTGGTCCGTAGATGGTTGACCATCTTCATACCGAGACTCCGCCGTGCCTCGGAAAGCACGTTAAACCGTTGGTCCCGGCTGTCATTAGTGGATCTTTGACAGTCGTTAGGGGTGTTAGTTACCAAGGGTTAAATTACAGTGGGTATTAACTAGTTACTGGGTTGAGGAGGTCAGATAGGCAGTCGCTTCATGTAAAATACTGGTATCCAGCAGCATCCGGTTAGGCAGGCAGGTTGACTTCTGCTTGAGTATTTTAAGTTTTCGACGATTTCTTTGTTGGTGTAGTGGCGTGTGCTAGCTAACATTATGGCAAAATTATAATTTAATTTAATGTTTTGTGTTGCTTAATGTAAATTATTTTACATACTATTGTATAGAATTAAGTTTTTATAACTGAGCAGTCAGCTATGCTGCTGGGAGTTTGTTGCGCCACTTCTTCCTCCCAGCTAAAGCACTAGGAAGTGGTGAAGGGTGGGTTTTGTGGGGACTGTTTCATGTAATTTTTGACTTTTGAAAATAATGGATTCTTAGCCTAGTTTGAATAAATTACTTTGAAATAAATAAAATAAAATAACCTTTATTTCGGATAAGCAACATCCGTATGGGTTAGTAAATAAAATTTTGATTTTGATTTCAGTGGTGATGAAATGAATTACACAAAGTAAAGTGCCTGCCTGGTTTCGAACCCATGACCTACGACACGTAAGTCCGGGCCCCCCTATTCATATCACTGAGTAAAGGTTCGTTCGCAATGGGGCACATTTGTATCGCAAAAATACTAGCGCACAACTCGATAGTCAGTGGCGAAATAATTTTTGGCACTAATTTGCAAATTCGCAACTTGTGTCACGCACCGAATTTAGATTAAGGTTAAAATTATACATGAATAGTTTTTATGCATTAAATACGTACTCCTATTATTTACTTAGTTTAAAAAAAGCCTAAAATTCTGATATTATCTTAAGAACAGGTAAACCCTCTGGAAGGCAATTCTCCCGTTTACCAGACGACATGACGTGTACACATGTTGTAGCATGACGCATTAGTCATTGTCACTCTTTCGTCTCTAATGTTGCTTATAAAATGGTCACATTATCCAAAATCATGTATTTCCAGTAGGTACTAGTCGTTCGTAAATCACGAGTAGGACAAAAATGTTGCCAATATAGGTCCCATAAAGTAATCCATTCCACTTGTCGATGCTATTACTTTGACGTAATCGTTAATGTACTTCTGACTGTTCTATCGAAATGGTTCGCAGCTAATAATCTCTTACTTAATTATTTATTTATTTGTTAGATTTCCAACAGAGGCTACACAATTGCATGCAAGTATACATAGATAGGGACGAATACAAGTGTGTGCTTCCAATTATAGGAGACCACAACAACGCAACAAACCAAAACGCGTAATGCGAACAAAACAAAATGTCTTAAGTAGGTTTAGACGCATAATGACCAATATGTTCTCATTACCAAAGGTACCCCAAGTAGGTCTAAATTTAAAACTTGATGGCTAGAAGCTAGATGCGATTACGGAAACTGTATTTCTAGGAATTACTCTAGATTCCAAATTGCAGTGGGGTGCCCACCTGGGTGTCTACCTGAAAGAGCTCTACTCTTTCAGGTAGATTAAGTTCAGCTGCATTTGCAGTCAGAAAAATAAGGCAGTTGACAGATATAGCCACGGCTAGGTTAGTATACTATGCTTATTTCCACAGTATTGTCTTATGGCTTCTGCTGTGGGGATCGGCAGCCGACGTAGATTCAATTTTCATTGTACAAAAAAGGGCAATCCGCGTTCTATGAAATGGGTCCTCGTGAGTCCCTTAGAAACAAATTCAAAAAGAAATTGATGTACTAACTCTGCCTCCTCTTTATATCTTAGAAAGTATTTTATTTTATTTACATAATATAAATACACGTAGTAAACATGAAACTGTGATACCCAAATTTAGATTAACTAAAACAAGCAAGTCATTTCTTATAAACAGTATCCGCTTTTATAACAAGTTGCCAAAATCGATTACAGAACTTAGTGATCGGCGGCGTAAAAAAGGCGTATGTAAAATAAAATATTTTGATTTTGATTTTCTGACCATCTATAAAAAATGATGTTTAACCCAATTACATGTTAGCAGCATTTTATACGTATTTCATAAACATTTATTAATATTATCATCATCATTATTGATTTCGTAACTTATTTTATTACATTAAAATAAGTTATCCTTAGTATTTGATAGAACGAAATGCATGGCTGATGCTGCTTTGTCAATGTCAACAATATTTGTCACGTCCAATTAAAGGCATAAATTATATAAAAATTGTTTGTTTACATTGACTATCTACATACATCATTAAGTAATTCAATAAAAACAAAATGACTGCCAATTGTATTAAAAGTAAACTAATGACTACCACAATAACATTAAGTCTTATCAAGATGGAGAAAAAGAAGTGAGATTGTCGTAAAGAGTGCGGTACTGCACCAACCGGACCGACCTGCTGTTCCAACGACGCTGCTGTACGTGTCCCGGCTACATTATTTTACAAAGGCCCAAAAGGTTGCTGGTTTTCGCAAGGATTTCCTTGCGAAAACTTTCGCCCGGCGGGTTAAGCGTTCGAAGTCTCGCTACACGCCATGAATTCAAAGAAGAATGGCTGGACTCCATGTAATCTGGGTGTCGTCGACAACCAGATATAATAGAATAATACTCTCAACAGACAGATCTACAATAATGGGTTTCGCCAGAAAACGTTGTCTAAAGAGCAGGTGGCTCCGTTTATACAGACCCCGTGATAGTAAATCAAAGAGTGGAGGCGGACATGAATAGTTCCAATAATGGCTACTGAAGGGAAAAGTGGCACTTGTAGCTGACTTTGTATATGAAGCCCTCTACACATCTAGAAGATATAATGTCCTATCATGCTCCATGCACTTCTATGCAAAGCAAGCAGTCATAATAACGTGATGATTGACAAAATGTATTTTGTTATTACTACTAATGATAAAGGCAATCCCCCCCCCCTTTTGGGGGAGGCCTATGTCCAGCAGTGGATGTCTTTCGGCTGAAATGATGACTAATGATAACGTCATCTATAAAGGCAAATGAAAGAAAACAACGCTTTTAGATTAATAAAACCTCCAACATGAACTATGCACGATAATGTGTTGCTCTGCAACTGCAAACCATCGCGCTATCGCTTTGCGTCGTGCATCATAGACGGCCGGACTTACCACGACACGTGTCAGTCTTCATGTCAATCGAGCGACGTCGCACGACATAATATATGGCAACATCGAAAACGAAGAAAAAGGTCGCGAGGCAAGATATCTGGAGACGTTGTTCGACATCGCCCAATGTCTCGAACGACTGGCGTCGCAAGCCATTTGTCCAGTGAATACGAGGCTTTATCACTGACAATACTTGTTAGTGGGCTTATTGGGACAGGTGTCAGTCGTGATGTCGTTTATTATTATTCTGTATACTTAAACGTCTTGGCCTATGCCTATACATATCTAATATCTTAGTATAATAATATTATTCTGTATACTTAAACGTCTTGGCCTATGCCTATACATATCTAATATCTTAGTATAATAATATATAGTCCAGGTTCAAAGGCGAATGTAGAATTTAAGACCTGGGAAGGCTGGGGAGGCCGCGAATCCCATGATGTTGTCTTATTCCTACCTATCTTGGTCGGCTTATTCCTAGCTATTATGAATTCCTACCAAAAATAAATTATTTATTTAGTAGGTAGTTGAATAAAGCATTTATATTACATTCTAATCTTAGAAGAACTTCATCGAATAACTGAGTAGACGTCGTGGGCGTCATGCTTGTCGTCAGCATCTCTACGCGATACTCATCATCATCACCTATGGCATTGCTTTAGATTCGATCATCTCTGCACACCTGGATTACGTACAGTCCTCGTGTTCTTTACTTCACCACAAAACAAATAAAACGAAGTAGTCGGTAAACAAATAATTTTACAACTATTTACAACGACACATCAAGACAAGACAGAGTAGTGACAATAAAATGTGACGAATAAGACATTCCTGATTTGATGCTGACATCAATAGATTTAAATGTTGGCATGAAAGGTAAATTCTCCAAAAACCGTATACATAGGGGATTTATTAAAATCCTGGACATAGGCCTCCCCCAAAAAGGGGGGGGTTTGCCATAATCGCCACGCTCGGCAAGCAGGTTGGCGATCGCAGTATGGTTTTCAAAATGCATAGAGAACGCTGCTGCCCATTCTCTAGTAATTCCCTTAGTCACCTTTTACGACACCCTCGGGAAGAAATGGGATGGTGCTATTCTTTACGTCCGGCACCAAACGAAACTATATAAATAGAAATACTATATTCTGGTGAGTATGGTGAGTCCATAGCTATCGTCCTAGGTTCTGCGTTTAGATATTGCAAATAATTGCGTTTTGATAGTCAGATTTAATAAAACATTTGTTTTATCTTTTTTTTCTTTGTGCAGTTTAATTAAAAAAGCATATGCATACAAAATAAAGCCTTGTAAATGTTTAATATAAATGATAAATGATTTTATTTCTATATCTAGGTTTGTACAAACACTATTACATGATAATCTTAGTTTTTTAAACTAGATGAGGTCAGCGTTCCCTATCTGACTACTCTGATAAGAATGGCCGAAACAAACTCAGAGGTCACAGTGTCTTTTATAGTCCAGACATAATCTTGGTCAGATCATGTGAAAACCATGTAGATTGGTGTCTGAAATGGTCTTTTGATGAAAGAACCACACAGATTGAGTGGACCTGTCCAGTCAGTGCACGCATTTGTCAGTAGTCGTGCAGCTCAATATAGAACTCAAGGAGCTCAACGATTCAACGAACAATACCAAAGAAAGGACATTTGGGTAGGCCTCAAATAACACTCAAATTGCCAGACCATGATAAAAACTAAGTACTCAAACTGCCAGAACATCGTTAAAACGAACTAAAAGAAAAATAAAAAATAAACAATGACTGACATAATCTCCACAATAATAATTAAAATAACATACATACATAAACTCACGACTATTTCCCATGGGGGTAGGCAGAAACTATTGAATGCCAACTGCTACGCTCCTTACATACTTCTTTTGCTTCGTTTACCCAATTTTTTCGAGCCTGGCTGTAGGAACAACATATTTGTGTTTGTTTCTAGTATTTGTATTATGGATATCACTGTATGTTTTAAAAATAGATTAATATTTTTATGTGCATACAAAAGATTTTCATAAATATACTAAGAAGATACAGTCATTATGGTATTATTAATCTCTTGAAATTTGTATCTGAGGGAGTATCTGGGACTTAATTTATAAATTGACCGAATTGCCCTTTTTTGTGAAAACATAAATTGTCTGAATGTCGGTGGCATTTTCCCACAAAAGATAACCGTATGACATTACACTATGAAAATAACTAAATTATACTAAACGGGCTGTGTATATTTTACATACTTAAAATTCATTAACGCTTCTGAAATTAAGTGACACCAAAACTGCCATTGTTCTTTACAAACGAGATAATCCAATAATACATATTATTAACCGTATCGACTGAGATAAAATAAATATTATCATAATGTTAAATAATAACACGTTATAAACTTTTTGAACATAAAAATTATTCTCATTTATTATTCAGAACATGATTTTATAGCATCAGATAATTATGTAGCGATAGACCAAAAACCGTGCACACAGTATAGGTTTGTATACTAATAGTAATAATCAATTAATAACAACCTACTAACCGGTCTAAGTGGCGGTGCTTGGGGGAGGCCTATGTCCAGCAGTCGTCTTTTGGCTGAAATCATGATGAATAGGTTAGTATTTCCGCAACTACTAATGAGATTGTAAGATCACCTTAGTGTGCCGTCAACATTACTGTTATTGAGATTATATGGATTTATTAGTAGACACGTAACCACATCATTAGTAGGCACGTAACCACATTATTAGCGATTGCTGGCCATTGTAATTATCAGTAAACCTTAAAACTCAAAGCATTTATTTCAAATGAACCAATTACAGGCACTTTTGAATTGTCAAGGGGTCGGTCGGTCAGAGAGCTAGTTGCCCATTCCAAAGCGTAGTAGGTTCCTATGGAGAAGAACGGACAAGAAACTTCACGGACACTCTTTTAAATTAAAAATATTGTTACAAAGTATTGTTTACATCATTCGTGTTGAAATTATACATGTGAAAACAATACAGAAAGACGTGCACGTTAAAAGCGTCCGTAATAAAAATATAAAAACAAAAAAAAAAACAATTCAAATAAGCCGTAGCAGCTATGAAATGACCAGTCGCTACTGACTGCACCCTTACCGTACCTTACCTTACCTGTACCTTAAGGTATCGACCACCCTCAACACTATTCTTAATGTTTTTATTGTCACAATCCAAAGCCACCTCCACCAGCCGAGCCTGGTTTGAGGTGGCGCGGGGAAAGAGTTCTTAGAAGGACTTGGGGAGGCCTTTGCCGAGCAATGATACAGTATAGTCTTTTATACCGTTAAAGATTATGGTGAGGGCAAAAATGCTTGGGTTTGTGAACTGCTCCAATTTTTACTTATGATGTGGTTTATTTTTATTGCTTGATGTTTTTTTTGTTGCTAACTTTTATTATTTAATAGTGACATTTAATTATTATTTTATACACAATGACATGAATATTTACTTGTAAAGTATAATATTTTTTTAATTATTGTGAAGGTAGGGAAGCGACAATCCATACAATTCGGGTTCTGTAGGTTCAACGTTGTGGCAATTCTTGGAGGAGGTGTTTGGCTGAAATGATGATAAGGATGTCACCAGAAAATGCCTTTTCCAGCCTTCTGCTTCCTGAATCGGCTATTGATGTTGAATTTTCTATAAATAATACTGCCTTGTTGGTCTAGTGCAAACGCTACTGCTGAACATGAGGTGCTGGGTTCGAGTCCCTCTAGGGCAGGCAAACTGTTATTGGGTGTTTCCTTCAGGAATTTCTCAATAGCAGCCCGGGCTCTAGATTTGTGCAGGATTGATGGTAATAGGCTCAGCCCCTATTACATGGGACTTAAACATAACTGTCAAAATGTGGGTATACTATTATTATAGGTAAATCTTTGCCTAACCCTTCCGGGAAAACAGGCGTGATGTTATACCTACAGTTAACGTACATATTTTTGCCACTTTCACTCAATAAAGCAGGACTTTAATGGAAAATGTATTATATCAATCGGTCGCCTGCGCATGCGCATCTGTGACGCTCTTACCCCGCCCAGTTAGATACGACGGCCCTGATCTCCCGTGACGACACGTGTTGTGCAAGCATGTTTCGCTCGTTCGTATAATGATACATTCTTCATATATCAACCAAACAGCTAGATGTAAACATCACATATTAATTATTAATTATTACTGTTGATTTATGAACGGAAGAAATTGTCTTCTAGCTGCTTGTTTGTTCGTCAGTATTTGATTGATGCACAAAGCCACAGGAATGGTGAAAGTCCTTGGTTTTATCTCATAAAGAGATCTTCTTAGCGTGTCCACGGACATCTAAACTGTGTCTGCCCAGAACTCAGTTTGGCGTTGTCACTTGCGTTCTAGTTTGAATAAATGACTTTTGATTTTGTTCATAATTTCCTCCAGCGTGCACCGCGCAGGTTTTGAGGCACGTGGGACATGAAAAATGGGACGTTTATCAAAAGTTGTTTAAAATTATTGTTTGTTACTTCCTATTCAATATTTTTTTTTTGTATTTAAAGCTTTTGAGATAAAATTATTAATATTCGTATGCAGTAATTGTGGATACAAAACTGTGTAATATATGATTAGTGTATTTAACAGCATACTTGTTGCAGTGACAGTAATTACGTAGCTTGTTACAAAAAGCGGGCAAGGTCCACTTTGCACACGCTGTAGACTTTACCTACGCGGATCATACCTAACAATTTTAAATGTTAATTAAAATGTTTGACATTTAATTTAATGCATTTTAAAACAATACAAACAATTACTAATAGGTATGTAATTATTTAGATAACTTACTACAATAATTAATTATTGTTAGCTCGTTAGTGAAATACATAGTTCAAATAGCTAATTAGAAAACTGGTAATTATACTAACTATGTATTGGTTTAGAGATTATGCGTAACATATAAAGTCAATGAAGTAACTATTCTATGTAATTGCATTAATTATTGTATTGTTAAATATTCAAAATGTTAAAAATAAGTTCGACCATTACTTATACAAAATACAAAAAAAAACAAAAATTATTTATTGACATAAAACATATTTTACAATAAAATAGAATTCTCTGACTCCTGCGCTAGTTAAAACTGTGTTGCAGGAGCCAGCGTCCTCCCGTAATAAATGACACAATTTTGTTGTTTTATGACAAGACAAAGAAAAACAAATATAAAGAAAGGAAACAAAAGAGACTTCACTTTATATGTACTTACATCTAAACTAAAAACAAAAAAAAAACAAAATAAGAAATACCTAAACAATAATTATGGTGCTTCATTTGCGCGAAAGTATGTTTTTAGTGTATGTGTGTGTGTGTGTGTAATTGTATTTGTGTGTGTGTGTATGTGTATTGGTGTTAAAGTGTGAGTTTGCATGCCCCAATTGTTTGTTATGAAGAGGCACTAATACCATATAATACCATACAATTAGAAACGCTCAGAATTTTTTATCTTAAAAAAAAACAAACGACAGGTGTCGTGTCGTGGGAAACCCGTTTGAACGAAGTTCCTTTCGCTTTTGCACACTCTTGTTACGTAACAAAAGTGTCGTGACGGTCAAAATGTTACCCTTTTAGCCAAATGGCAAAAAACAGAACCCTTATGGATACGTCATGTCTGTCTGTCTGTCTGTCCGTCCGTATATCACAGCCACTTTTTTCCGAAACTTTAAGAATTATACTGTTGAAACTTGGTAAGTAGATGTATTCTGTAAACCGCATTAAGATTTACACACAAAAATATAAAAAAAACAATAAATTTTGGGGGTTCCCCATACTTAGAACTTAAACTCAAAAAAAATTTTTCATTAAACCCATACGTGTGGGGTATCTATGGATAGGTCTTTAAAAATGATATCGAGGTTTCTAATATCATTTTTTTCTATACTGAATAGTTTGCGCAAGAGACACTTCCAGAGTGGTAAAATGTGTGTCCCCTCCTGTAACTTCTAAAATAAGAGAATGATAAAACTAAAAAAAATATATGATGTACATTACCATGTAAACTTCCACCGAAAATTAGTTTGAACGAGATCTGGTAAGTAGTCTTTTTTTTAATACGTCATAAATCGTAAACCACAATTTACCTTTTCATAGATAATGGTACGGAACCCTTCGTACGCGAGTCCGACTCGCACTTGGCCGGTTTTTATGGTCTAGCTTTCATTCGCTAAATGTGCAGACTATAACGTGCTTTATGGAACTTCATTCCAAAAAAACTAAATTAAGGGAATGGATGATAATTATGCAACTCGGTACTTCGTAGGAAAGTTTAGCAAACAATTACCTTATGCCTAAGGTAATTGTTTGCTAAACTTTATTTTAAGTTGTGAGGAGAACTTTAACTGCTCCCAACACAGCACGTTCATAAGAATGAACAATTTTTTTCCGTCTCGCAAACTAGGTTCTAAGCTGGTATACTTACGCGCAGCCTAGGCCATCTGCCGATGCTGTGCTGGGCTGTGGCCAACCTCACCGACCAGTAAAGTTTTCCCCACAACTTCAGATAAAGGCTTCTACATACCGGGGCGACTTGTCGCGCGACGCGACGCGACACAAAGGCACCGCTCGTCCCGTAACACGCGGGGCCTTTGTGCCGTATCGCGTCGCGCGACAAGTCGCGCTGGTATGTAGAAGCCTTAAAGATTAGGACTTTAAGATATTTGATAATAAAATCTGATGCAAAATGACATAAAATTCCAGCCAGCTCTGAACATAGTTCTTAAAATATTCATGTCTCAAATTACAACTCATTGATAACATTTGCACGATAAAAAGTGATAGCTATGCTTAAAATTGTATTACACGAAGAGTCATGAATAGCAGGTGCGAGTATATTAATTTCACTGACAAAATTGATAGGAGCTATCTGTCGTTTGAGACTTCGAAATTATCTCTCGACTCTTGACCTTTCTTTATAAGAAGAAAACTATTTTTAGATATACTTTTTATTTTAATTTGAGATAAAAGATCAATAAAAGTAAGGATGTTTCAGCTATTAAAATATGAATCACGGATTCGGATTTCAAATGAATGTAACAAAAATTTGGAAAATCCAAAAGTGCACGCCTCAAAACGTTCACGTCGTTTTTTTCTTATTACTGCTAACAATAAGATAATTAATCAAATGAAATAATAATAAAAAAAATACAAAAACAATTATAAGACAAGAGCGAGTCGGACTCGCGCACCGAGTGTTCCGTACGTATATATGATGTTGATGATTTCTGAAAAACTGTGCTATTAAGAGACATCGTTTTATTTTTCCTGTAATCTTTACATACACTTCTATCACATAGAATAATTTCAGATTTTTATCTATGCAAACTTCGGAGATAAAGGGGGGAGGGGGTATTTTTTTTTACATTTTTCATCAAAACTCGGAAACTATGCCTAAAAAAAAAATTTTTGAGAATGTCCAAACCTGCGTTCTTTCATATGATACCCTACATTAACCACCCCCTAGTAGCCCCACTTCAAATTTTTAAGATCCTATTTCAGTCCTTTTTGCAAAAAAGATATATTTTTTTAAATTTCTTTCTTGTTTGCAAAATAGTTGGGCAAACGTCATCTAAAACTGTTCTAAATTTCAAGTTGATAGCATTAGTAGTTCTTGAGATATCCAGGTGTGACAGACAGACAGACAGACAGACTTAGTCTCACCATAAGGGTTCCTTTTTACCATTTTGGTACGGAACCCTAAAAAAACAGAAAACTCTGCTATGGTTTAGTGGCGCCATAATTATAAGGTGAGGAAAAAAATTCGACATTTAAAAAAAAGCAGTTTTCTCGAAACTGATATCGTTTTTAGGGTTCCGTAATAAACAAGGAACCCTTATAGTTTCGCCATGTGCGTCTGTCTGTCTGTCTGTCTATCTGTCTGTCTGTCTATCTGTCTGTCTGTCTGTCTATCTGTCTGTCCGTCCATCCGTCTGTCCCCGGCTTAGCTCAGAGACGCTTAGTCCTAGAAAGCTGTAATTTGGCATGGGTATACATATTAATCATGCCAAAAAATTCGTCAAATAAAACCATGAAAAACTATTTTTCTCGTCTATTCCATGGTGTGGGGTATCGTTAGATAGGCCGTTTAAAAATATTGCGGGTTTGTCCATTTTTCAATTAAGGCATCCGTTTGCGTAATATTAAGCTTTAAAGTGATATTTTTTGTTAGAGTCAAGTGTCCTCCCCCCTGCCAGCTAAATGGTTGGTTTTGGATATGTGAAAAAATTCATGGCAATAGTATATATAACGAAATTAAAAGGAAAACTCTTCACAAGTTAACGAGTAATAGTCGACAAACTTAAATTTGCAGTTGAAGAATTGACCGTAACGTATATCGATTTATGGGAGAACATGTTTTTCAACTACAATGTTAAGTTGGTTTTTGGATAAATTAATCCTAACTACGGAAGCCTTTATTGTGCATGGTCCGACACGCACTTGGCCGGTTTTTTTTTATTTGTATCGCATTTGCGCAAATTGGTCGATTTTTTTGTAATTTTGTCGACCAATTTCCCTGCCACCAATCTATAAACACAGACACACGGACGTTCAAGAAAGATCATTTTTAATGTTATTATTTACTATGTTAAACAAAATAATTGTTATTGAATTATATTTTATGTGTCTGACAAATTATTTGTAACCTGTAAGTGCGATATGAATAAAAAAAAATGATTTCAGTTTCGAGAAAACTGTTTTTTTTTTTAAATGTCGAGTGTAGAGCACAACCTCAACGCTTCGCTTATGAGGCGTGCAATAGTGCATAACCAACATAAAGAAAATAAAATGTAATTCCGTCACGTTAAATTGTAAATTCTTTTTTAAGTAGGTTGTTATTATTCCGTGAGGTCCTGTTTGAACTTATTATTTTCTTTGTTAATTAGTGACAAAGTTTTGGGATCCATTTCAAGCGTGCGAGCGGGAAGGTTGTAATCTTGGACTTATTACTGGTTTGGTAAACTTGCTGGGTAGCGCTTTATAAACGAGGTTATTAATCTTTATTTTTTTAGACTACAATGTGGTCTATAGTGTTAGTAACCATTTTTTTTTTCATTTGTTAGTAACCATTTTTTTTTTCATTTGTTAGTACTTAATAACTAAAACAGATCGAGCTAGTTATGCTAGGCTTATTTCAGCAAAGCATTTATTAATTTTAAGGCTGTTAAGGGACGACAAAACAGTAACTGGGCTATGGAGGTCAGATAGGCAGTCGCTTCATGTAAAATACTGGTATTGAGCTGCATCCGGTTGGACTGGAAGCCGACCCAAACATAGTCTAGAAATGACTAGGCAGATGATGTTAAGGGGACGACGAAAGATTGCAATTTATCAGAACAGAATTACCTACCTATTGCAAAGTTTGGCTAAGCATTTTAGTGAGCATGAACTCTCTGACTCTCCGCAAAATAACACACCTTTGAACGTTTTTAATTCATTAATAAATTAAATTTTTATTTATTTTTAAACAACAAAATAATAATGATCTACTGTGGCTACTGTGCAAACTGTCAATCCCTTGGTAGTTACAAATGCGAATACAGGCGTCACTTGAAGTTTTAATGATCCATAGTTTTGGTCCTTATTTTCATTTGCATATTTTTCTTCGTCCAGTTCTTCGCGTGGCCCCACAGCGTGCAGGCGGTCATCCTGTCCTCTTTCTTCTGGGGGTACGTGATCCTGCAGGTGCCAGCCGGAATGCTGGCTAGAAGGTTCGGCGGCAAGGTGCTGTTCACCATATCAGTGACCGTCAATTCGCTGCTGTCTTTGTTGCTGCCTGTTGGGGCTGCTTGGGTGAGTTCAATTGTTTTTATTTGTAAGATTGTGTATTATGCTAGTTAACAATTACTCTATAGGCACTATTGGATTATTATTCTGCTTTTATGTACTCGTTCAACAGTGGTCGTGTTGCATAAAACTCTTCAAAGTAAGCTTAAACCTTTCGCGAACATCTGATCGTAAAAACAGCAATAAATATTATTGTTTGTGACTCATTAGTATCGGTAGGTTGATACTTTATAGCAAAATTGAGCCGTAATTGAATATCTCTTATTTATTGCTATTTAAAACACAAAGGCGCACTAGTCGTTAGCGATGACGTTAACATTTAATTTTATTTCGTCATAATATGAGGACCCTCCGTCTCTCGACTGAGAATCTTGGGGAATTAAAACACATCATATTTCAACAAATCATGCCTATTCCAGGGTGGTTGGCGACTAGTCTGCACGTGTCGAGTGCTACAGGGTCTAACACAAGCCTTAATCTACCCGAGCACGCACCACCTCGTCAGCCAGTGGATGCCGCTGCAGGAGAAAGGATTCCTCACCACCTTTGTATATGCTGGTAAGACAAGAACGAGAATAAATTACAAATAATATAAACCCAGTACATACGGCCCACCCCTAAGTGTCTGCTGTTCGCTTGTAAGACTGATTATTAAAAGAAACATTAAATTAAATTAAAAGTTTTTTTTTTTTAATGAAATCGTTTATTCTGTAAATAGGACGAGAAAAGGATAGTACGGCCTGCTGCTTGTTGTTGCTCGACTTGGTGGGGGCTGCCGTGCCCCCAGGTATCAAACCATCCACCATCGAATCATCGTTTTTCATTATCCAGTTACTTCTCAATGGATGGAATTTAATCCTCTTTTGGTGTTTCGTAATATTGGGGTACTTTTTCCTTTAATTGTCGTGTCTGTTTGTCTTTATAAAGACTTCTACATACCAGCGCGACTTGTCGCGCGACGCGACATGGCACAAAGGCCCGCGTGTCGCGGGACGAGCGGTGCCTTTGTGTCGCGTCGCGTCGCGCGACATGTCGCCCCGGTATGTAGAAGTGATATGTATGGATATCGGGAAGAGAATAGAAACAACCGTCTTGCTTGCACACTAGTTTATTACTGAGTCATGACAGGTGCGGCGCGCGCGTCGCGCGCTGGCTTCATACGTATCACTCCTCCACACTTAGATTTTGAAACCTGGTGACAATTCATAATACTCTTAAATATAATTATACCTAGACATAACCGTAGACACAACAAAACAGTTAAAAGTATTTCTTATAATCTATCACCTTCCTATTACGCTTTTGGCGCGAGAGTGTGGGTGATGGTGCGCGTGGTTCGGCAACAATGCCCTCCCCCGTACTTCGAGACTGATTGCCCTCGGACACAAGTACGTCGGTTTGCGCTGCCGCTGACGGCGGCTCAGCCGAATTATCAGCGACCCCTCTCTCACTCTCGACTGCCTGACAGTCACCCCATTCCTCCTCATTACCATCATCTGCGACACATTCCGCATTTGATGCTACAGTGGCGACATTCGTTCCAGTCGCCACTGGTGAACCCATAGTCAAATGCTCGCTAAATACTGTTGGTGATGCTATATTTTGACTTGAACTAGTAGTACCGGAAATGTCAGGCGATTGTTGCTGATGACTGACCTTAGTATCTCTTATGTGTGTGGGCTGATTACTACCTGTATACTTTAGTAACTGATCTACATGCATTATACAGAGATGGTCTAAGTTTTTAATATATATTGTATACATTTTATTACCTATTCTATGTTTTATTATGCCTAACTGCCAAGTTTCTTTCCGTGCGCTGTACCATCGGGTCCAAACCACATCGCCTGTCATAAATTGTCTTTTCCCGGGCTCCGCCGATGTATTAACATGCGTAGCTACGCTTATAGGTACTACTAAATCAAGGCGAGATCGTAGATTTCTACCAAACATTAACTTTGCTGGCGTTTCCCCAGTAGTACAATGCACGGTATTTCTATAATTAAACAAATAGCCTAATAACAATTCATTGATTTGATACAGCGGTAAATTGTCTTTTAAAATACATTTTAGCATTTTTTTACAAGTCCTCACCGAATTTTCGGCTTGACCGTTGCTGGGCGGATGATAAATGGGCGTCGTCATGTATTTGATACCATTAGCAGAGCAAAACGTCTTGAACTCATCTGATTTTATCTTGACGTCATTATCTGATACCAACAAATTCGGTATACCAAAAGTTGAAAACATCCCCTTGAGTTTAGTTATCAGAGCCTTAGTTGAAGTGCTATTATGCATGTGCAGACATTCTACCCATTTACTGAAAGAATCTACAACCACGAGATATATCCTTTGCCCTACTGTCATATAATCTATGTGCACGCGCTGCCATGCGGCGGCCGCGGCAGGCCAGGGCGCCGGAGGGTCGCGCGGGGGCGCGGGCCGCACGCTCGCGCACGTGCCACAGGACCCTATCCAACGCTCGAGGTCGCCGTCGATGCCGGGCCACCACATCCTACTTCGTGCATTACTTTTCGTTTTAATTATACCTAAATGAGTATCGTGCAATTCACGTAGCATTTTATCTCTTTGTATAAACGGAATAACTATTCTATGACCCCTAAAAAGGCAACCTTGTTCATATTGTAAATCGGACTTGCACTGAGAATAAGGGTAAACTGACTTGCACATTATTTTTCGCGGCCATCCTTTTTGCATGTACCTAATGACAGTTTGTATCACCGTATCGCTCTCCGTTGCCTGCTTTATGTCGCGTGTCGTAGTAGCGGGCGTCGCTTCATCCAAAAACTTGAGCGCGTAATGGGTATCCACATCTACGTTATTATCGGTCTCTTCCGATTTGTTTGGGCGTTTTAATGGCGCGCGGGAAAAATAATCCGCTACTAAATTATTATCACCGGATACAAAATGTACTACATAATTATAAGCCGATAATGTCATTGCATATCTCTGCAGTCTTAGAGCTGTCGTTACCGGTATACCCGTCTTGTTATTAAAAATGGATACCAAAGGCCTATGATCGGTTTTCAAAATGAATGGTTCACTACGACCGTACAGATACTGATGGAACCTTTTCACACCAAATATAATAGCGGTCGCCTCCTTCTGTATCTGACTATAGTTTCGTTCGCTAGCGGTAAGCGACCGAGATGCATACGCGAGCGGTCGCTCGTGAGCGTCGTCGTGCCCGCGCTGCGAGAGCACAGCACCGAGCCCGCTCGGGCCCGCGTCCACCGTGAGCACGAGCTGCGCCGTCGGTTCGAAGTGCGCCAGTACGCGCTCCGAGGCTAGTTCACGGCACACTGCCACCATAGCTTGCCGCTGCTTATCTCCCCACTTCCATGGCACCTCGCTCCGTAGTAGTTCGTGGAGAGGACTGAGTACTGACGAAGCGTTCGGTATAAAATTCCTATAATAATTAACCACGCCTAAAAATCTTTTTACTTCGGTGACGTTGGCCGGTTCGGGGGCGTTTAATATTGCCTTAACTTTTTCAGGATTACTCATTAGTCCCGCTTTGCTAATCACGTAGCCTAAGTAAAGTACACTTTGTTTGAAAAATTGACACTTGTCTTTTTGAAGACGTAGACCGGCATCGCTTAATCTACTTAAAACTTCCGTTAGCCGTTTAATATGTGAGTTTTTATCGGGACCGGTTATACATATGTCATCGAGCCAGACACTAACTCCATCTATTCCAGCTAATAGTGTCTCCATGGACTTTTGAAAAATAGCGGGTGCGTTGGCGAGGCCGTAAACTAGACGTGTATATTTGTATAGACCTTTATGAGTATTTATTGCCGTTAGTTCCTGTGATGACTCTTCGAATATAAATTGATTGTATGCATTTTTTAGATCAATTTTACTGTACTGCTCACCCCCTCCAATCTTAGCGAAAACCTCTTCAATCCTGGGTAAGGGGTATTTCTCAATAACAAGGTCTTTATTTAGTGTTACCGAAAAATCTCCCGCGATTCTGACTTGACCGTTTTCCTTTAACACCGGCACTATCGGAGTAGCGTATTGCGCGTGATTTATCGACACCAAAATACCTAAATCTACTAACCGCTCTAATTCTTGTTCGACCTTATCTCTTAGGGCAAAGGGTACAGTTCGTGGCTTAAAAAACTTCGGAACAGAGTTTTCTTTTAGTTGTAGGGTAACTTTAAATTTATTAAATGAACCCAGCTCATCTCGCCATAGATCTGGATATTTCTCTAGTAATTCGAGTATATCATTATCGCTACTTACTAAAGAGTTAATGGTAGTTGTTATTATTAAATTAAATGCGGACATGAAATCCCTACCTAACAATGGTGGTCCTCCATTCTTAACTACGAAAACTTTAATATTTCTTTGTAAATTATTAAATTTTGCCTTAGTAGTGAAATATCCTAGTGGAGAGATTTTATGTCCATTGTACAAACACATTTTTACATTGCAACTTTGTAGCTGGTATTGCGAGAACATTTTTAAATAAAATTTATCAGAAATAACAGTACTGCCCGATCCTGAATCTAGTTCCATTTTAATGAATTGATCATCTAAAATTAGTTCGATTTCAATAGGCTTATCAGCCGCGTACCTTATGTTAAAATTCTGGCACTCCTCACAACCCTTGTCCTGGGGCTGGTTACTACTGCATCCTTCTTTAGAGTCAACATGATAAACACGCGTGTTTTTTTTAGTACCGCACACTTTTTTTAAATGTCCTTTTACGCCGCACTTTTGACACGAATAGTCCTTATACCGACACTTTTCACCACTGTGATTTTTCATGCCGCAAACCTCGCAACGATCCGTATCGCGGCGGGTTGCTGCATTTGCACCACTTGCGCCACGTCCACGGCTAGCTTGACCCTGGAACTTCGCGCGGTATACTGGTTCCTCCTTGATACAAATGGCCTCCGAACTGCTGCCTAACAAGGCCTTTGCCTCCTTGGCACACGCTGCCTGTTCCGCCATTTCAATAGCCCTTGACAACGTGAGCGTCGACGGGTTCTGCTCGAACAGCTTGTCGCGTTCTGGACCTGCACTCAGGCCGAGGACGAAACGATCTCTCAAGTTCGTTTCTAGAGCGGTGCCGAAGTCGCAATAAGTTGCCAAACCCCTTAGTCGCGCCGCCCATTCTCCAACGGTTTCGCCTGTTGATCTGCTGGCACCAAAAAATTTCGCCTTGTCCACAAATGAGCATTTTTTTGGTTTGAAATGGCTGTCGAGTAATCCTACTAGGTCCTCGTAACTCAGCGTTTCCAACTCCTTTGGAAATGCTAGGTTGAGAACTAGACGATACGTTTCCTCCGTAAGATGGCACAGTTCACATCGTTTCCAACACTGTTGATTTTCAAGAACTGCGTTAATTTTCCTTTATATATTTGCCATTCGTTGGTTTTATGGTCAAATGACGTGAGATTTCCGAGGAACGCTTTCATTTTCACTATGCGTGGGTAATCGTTCTTACACCTCGTCGCCAATGATATGTATGGATATCGGGAAGAGAATAGAAACAACCGTCTTGCTTGCACACTAGTTTATTACTGAGTCATGACAGGTGCGGCGCGCGCGTCGCGCGCTGGCTTCATACGTATCAAGAAGCCTTATAACGTTGCCCCACACTAGGAATTTCTCCTGTATCGTGGGTGCGTTTACAAACATTTAAAGCACATATACAAACAGCCAGACCCGGAACTACTTGTAGGTCATACAAATATTTGTTCCGTGCGGAATCGAACCCGAGACATGCAGCGCAGCAGTCAATCGCTTAACCACTGCGCCAACCGTGCCGTCAATCGTAATTGGGCAAAGCTTATTTGGCAGACCTCAAGTAACGACTCTTAGTTACTTTTACTTTGAGTGAACCTCTAATTAAACTAATACAAAACTTAGTTTAAACCGTGTCAAAGGTTTGACAACAGCACCTACATGTTGCTACTCCTAATTTGTAACAGTCAACAACTCGCAATAAAGTCATCATGCAGCAGGTACAGTTGCATCGCATTCCGCTCTCACTTCACATTATTCTGTATCTATAAAGGGAAGCGTAGACGACAGACTGTCGAAGACACGACGACCATAAATCTGCAAAATTTTGCGCGGTGGGTGTCAGAAAATTCGCGACGAATGTACTGTTTGGCCGTTGACAGGCCTTTTGGCGCGATCAAGTCTTCAGTGCATGAAGCCTATCATTTTCATTCTTTTTTTTTTAAGTTCATACATGTGCGCCGCTCTTAATTTACAATTTCAAAACATTAATAAAGTACTGATTGCACCAATTTCACAATTTTCACAATGTTCATAATCTGGGAACAACGAGGGTGTCACGTGTCTTTTGTAGCTATACAATTTTCACATAATTATTATGTTTGTAGAATGTAATGTAGGGGCCGGGCGGCCGACTTTAGCTTAAATACTAACAGACTTCGTGCATCGCAGACTTGATCGCATTTAAAATCTATCATCTGTGTTGACCCTTAGCAAGTTGAACAACAGAACGCATTAAAGTTGGCTCCCGAGCGGAAGCTCGCGTAAGTGGACGGTTGTGATTCAAAGTGCTGCGTTTCATAAAAACTGGGTTTGTTTCCGAAATATGAATAGTCTTTATTATGCGTTGTTGTATTTTTCTGTTGCTGATTTTAATAATTTTCTAGGAAAATTTAATGACTGCAATCTGCAAAGCTATTTGATGTTTTATACAGGTTGTTTTGTAATAAAGTAAGGACTATAAATATTATTTATTTACCTTCGGTCCCCAATGAAAGATGAATGACTGATTAATCCTTCTTTTTAAAAGACGTCCAAAAATGAGGAGGTTATATTATGTTCGTCTGTATGTTTTTTTTCAAAGCACCATTTGGTGAAGTAGAACTCATAATGACCACAGATGGCGTATGGAACTACTTAATAATAATTATGTAACGGGTTGCGATTCGATTAGGTACTTTAATATGGTTGCTAAGCAATTTATGCTCGTCGCAACGCATATGGTGAGTGGCAGTTCTCCTGGTTCTTACCAAGAGAACTTCTCAACAATGAATGTCCCTGCTTCGACAAAAGCAATATTTTTTAAAAGGTGATGAGCAGTTGACATTCAGGCTATTGTAATTTAGATAAATTAAACACTGACCCACTAAAAAGTAAAAAATAAAAATATTTTTACAAAAAAAGATACAACCGACTTCCAATAAACACTACTCGTACAAAGTGAAAAATAACTATGAAGTCGGTGCCAAAAAACTAAAACACAGATCCAAAGACACCAACTATTTTTACTGACTCTTTTTAGAAGTCGGTTGTATTTTTTTTTGTATTTATTTTTTATTTTAAATTGATTTTATGTAGGTACCTTCCAAAACTATTTTAAAAGCAATATCAACTCTGAACGACTGTTTTGTATAGCTACTCTAATTATTTACTTGTTCATTCAATTAGCCACTCGTTTTCCAGTCAACTTAATTGTCACAAATAAATAATAACGAATGAACACGAGACACAAAACAAATTGGAATGCATTCAATTAAAAGGTCAGTAATTAAAAGGATTTCAATGACTTATGTTTACCTTCCAGGTGGGCAACTGGGCATAGCTCTTCAGCTAATGGCATCAGGCTTTCTGGCCACGTCATGGGGTTGGCAGGCTATATTCTACGCGAACGGAACCTTGGGAGCAATATGGGCACTTATTTACATGATCTTTGGAGCTGACTCTCCTGAAACGTCGAGATTCATTTCAAAAGAAGAAGTTTTGTATATTCAGACTTCTTTGGGCAGAGTTGGCGAGCAGAAGGTACAACGTTACACGGACACGTTTATATATTGTTTCAACTTTACTCGAAAATCTAAACATAATAATACAGATTATTTGTTGGTTACAAACAGCTGTTAGGCAATCAAATGTATTTTTTTTTTACGTTTCTCTTTCCAGAGCTACCCTACTCCCTGGCTGAAGATAATGAAGTCACTGCCATTCTGGGCGGTAATAGTGGCCCATTGTGGACAGAACTGGGGTTTCTTCACGCTTATGACTGAAATGCCCACCTACATGTCGAAAGTGCTCAATGTTAATCTCAATAATGTAAGTAATTACTGATTTTATTTTAATTCATGCACCATTATCAGCCTATTTCAGTCCACTGTTGGACAAAGGCCTCTTCATTGCACACCATTTATTCCAATCTTCGGCCACTCTCATCCAGCTAGTACCAGCCACCTTACATCACTGTTGCTAGTCTGATGGCGTTCTCGTACCTTTCGATTTAATTTATAATGATTTTATGTTGACTTTGGTATGTTTGTTTCAGAATGGTATTCTCTCATCTCTGCCCTACCTCTCTATGTATTTGCTCAGTTTCGTCATGGGTACCATGACAGATGTTATTGTCAAGAAAAAGTGGCTCAGTGTTTCCAATACCAGGAAATTATTTAATACCATAGGTGAGTTCTTCTTAACCATTTTACTGGTCCTGTTCTCTGTTGCAATTGGTCCAAGTTTTATTGACCCCTTCTCAAATGTAATGACTACATATTTTGACATTGAATAGTTACTTAAATATTTACGTCTCGTACTATAAAACTGTACTCTCGCATTGAACTTTCCAGGTCTATGGGGTCCAGCAATAGCGTTAATAGGCTTATCGTATTGTCCTGAAGGCAACATGGTGTATGCCGTTGTCATGCTCACCATAGCTGTGGGAATCAATGCTGGACAATACACTGGATATATGGTAAGACATTTATATACATATAGAAATGGTTGATGGTATATAAGAAATTGATAAACTCCAACACCGTTTGACTGATTGAAAGTTGGGATGTATGCCGTGGGCACAAGCTAGAACTGTGGTGGCGCAGTAGTATCGAACGCGACTTATGAATTGTAGGTTGTAGGTTGAAGTAGGTTCGAACCCTGACAGGCGCTTTACTTTGTGAAAATAATTTCATCACCACTGCTCTCAAAACGGTGAAGGAAAAACATCATGAGGAAACCGGCATGAATCCTAGAACCAAAAAATCGAAGACATGTGACATCTACCAACCCGTACTGGGCCCACGTGGCAGATTACGGCCTACTCCCTCTCACAGAGAGAAGGCCTGTGTCCAAGCAGTGGGAACGTTATAGGCTGATTATGATGAAAAGATAGAAAAATATAAAAGTCATTGATACTATTGCAAAAATATAACTTAAGTAAAATGTAACTTATAAAAATATAAATATTTACAAAATAGCCAACAACATGAATAGAACCGAATAACCCACGGAATATTTTGAATCCCATTGAAAAACATAATGGGACAAAAATGTTTTCATTATACGTATACGTATAACTAATTAGCTCATCCACTTTATTTGATGTGTCATTACCACATTAAAAACGCCATAGAAACAGATTTGCTTCGTAAACACAAAGTTGCATCTTTGCAACAACCTGAAGCTATGATTAATGAAATGCATCAAGTTTCAGCGCTCAAGTCATATATCATCCGGAAATGCTGTAAAGTGGAAAGCAGAGTGGGGATAACATGGAAAGATAAACGACCCATCTTTGTATAAATATACACTAGTCAACGTAAATGTTCGCGAAGCTTGATGGCGGATATACTTTGTTCGTGCTTGTGTTTTAGACGTTCAACTGCATTTTTTTAAAATTAATGTTTTGAATTAATAACTTTGTTATTTGTAAATATTTGTTGTAATATTATTTTTGCCTTTTTAGGGTTCCGTAGTCAACAAGGAACCTATATAGTTTCGCAATGTCCGTCTGTCTGTCTGTCCTCGGCTTAGCTCCTCCGAGCTGAATATGTATACCCAGCTGTCTAGTACTAAGGGTCTCTACCCTTAGTACCCAGCAGTAGTATACCCAGCTGTCTAGTACTAAGGGTCTCTACCCTTAGTACTAGACAGCTGGGTATACATATTAATCACACCGAAAAAAAATGTTAAACTAAAATCTAGAAAAAAAAAAGTTACCAACCTCTCTTGTACGTAAACTCGGGATGATATTTTTTTTCGTTTTTACATGGAAGGTAGTATCCGTGAGAAGATTTTATTCCGTGCGGTTCGTATTTTTAACACGTTTTTATTAGCTTCGCCTGTATCTACCTATCTATCTATGTACCTATAAAAAACTTCGGATTAATTTAAAATTTTGCACACCTATCAGGGACCGATGACAATACAATAATTTAATAAGTTTGTCTCATTATCCTTACCAGGATCTTCAGGAATATTGATTTTCTATATTCAGAGACACGGTAGTGATTTGTGCCAAGTACTAAGGCATACATGACTTAAACTTTGACACAAGCATAATATGAATATTGGCAGAATCAACTGGAGAGTTATGTAAACTCAACAAAATATTGTGCGTACAAACTTAGATTTGCAGTTGGAATGTATGAGACAATCATACATGATTGAATGTATGTTGTGAGGGAACATGTTTTTCTTAGGATAAATTCATCCCAACTACGGAACCCTTTATTGCGCCTGGTCCGACACGCACTAGATTTTTTTAATTACCATTAGTTTTACCTTAAAAAGAAATTACCTGAACTATGGAACCTTCTTAGAGCCTTCTTACTGCCGCCGTCCTGTCTCGCTTGCTCGCGTAACCGTGAAATGTAATGTGCGAGCGAGATATAGAGTGAGGTGGCGCGGAGGTATTGGGACTCTTAATTACAGCTTCATTCCATGGAAGATAATTATTTTTGTAGTCAAAATGATTTAGAATCCTATTGATTGGCCGAGCGAGCGAAGCGGCGGCGGCGCTGCTTCAAGTCTAGCAACATTTCCTGTCAGTTTGTTGGTACTCCCCTACAGATCGTATTTTACAACCGATCTGGACGAAACTTGGTATACAGGTTTTACGACTTTATAGTTTTTTTTTTTGTCATTAGGGATTTTTGATTGGAGGTACTTCCCTCAAAAAGGGGTAAAAAAGGCGCAACTGGATATCTCCGTCTTATGGGGTCCGATTTCGATGACTCTTTTTTTATTTGAAAGGTAGTACTCATTCACTTACAAAAAAAATTGTGCCTGCGAGGTCTACTGTTCGCAGAACTACTAGTTAAAGACACAAACTTCATACCTCTAATACTTCAAGAATCTAAATAATGATCTTATCTTTGTATGTTTTATCTTCCAGTTGGTCCACATCGACCTGGCTCCAAACTTCAGCGCGTGTCTGATGGGCATCACCAACTTCTTGGCCAACATCATCTCAATCATCGCCCCTCTCGTTTGCGGGTTTATCGTTCACGATGAGGTAACTGTTTTGTTTTCTTAGTGCCTGTTCCCGTGTGTTCTGGTTCTTTGATTCGGGTGTAATATATATTATCTATTCATAAATTGTTAACGTGACTTTACGAAAGCAGTTAGAAAGGAAAATGCGTTTATTTGGCATTACAGCAAAAAAAAAAATACACCATAGAACTATAAAAAACAGAAAAAAAATTATTATACCAAATATTAGATGAAAAAACCACCTGACGCTGATTTTCAGCTGCAACCCACGAGGTCGGCTTGAACATTTTCAAAATATTTTTGTTGGTTTAATAAAAATACTTTTAATTGCAATTTGAAAGTCGAACAACTTTTACTATATTTTATAGGAGGGGATATTGTCCAGTATTGTTGTGTTGTATTGTTTGTGTCCAGTACAACAACGCACACAGGGCGCTGTTGGGGTTGCCACGACACTGTAGCGCACCGGGGATGTTCGCAGAGGCACGTATAGACGACTTCTATGCAGTCATGCGTGCGCGTGTCGCTTCCCTGATGCGGCGCGTGCGGGGCAGCGCCCACAGCCTCTGACTTGGCCACGTGGCCGATAAGGCGGAAGGTCTAACTAATGCTTGGGCACTGGTCCAGGACACAAGTATTTCCTTCAAATCGTGCCTTGAAATAATGTGGTTGCTTGTACTATTACTTTTTTGATCAAATTTGATTTCTGACTATTTTTATTTGACTATTGCATTATTAATGATGTTGACCCTAGTAATAGTAGTTTTGACATTATGATAAATGATTTTGACATTATTATTGATTGTTTTAACGTTATTAATAATTATTACCAAAGGACAATGTCATAAATCGCCCTGTGCACTTTAAGTATCGGACATACACGATAATTAACTGTCTATTTTCTTAAATTAGTTGCAAATACTTTTATAACATGGACTAGCTGCATGCCAAAATTAACATTAAAAGTATTTTATGCGACTACTATCATTAATCGCCGCCATCTTTGCCAAAAGATAAGACATGTGTCATTGACGTATCGAAGATGATTAGGGATGCCCAATTGACTGTAATCAACATTTTTTTTTTTTACTGTTACATTTTTTTAAATCTTATCACATTTTGAATTTATTTCAATTACAGTGCAAATAAAAGCTTCAATAAAAACATTCAATCACTATCCCATTATAATTATTCAGTATAATTTAAAAACCTACTAGAGTCTGGCAAATGAAAGCGTGACCTGAGAAAACGCGGCAAATTCAAAACTTCTTTAGGTGGTATTACATAATATACCTCTAATTGAGGTAACGTATGGCCATAGTAAATCTTAGGAAATATCGTTTTGGCACTCCTATTTTTAACGTCACTAAGTGGTCAGTTGCCACTAGGGATGTGACTTGGAGGGGAAAAATCGATGACTAAAATATAATCGATTATTCTCTCTTTAAAATAAATCGATTTGTGAAAATGGATCATAAGACAAAAATATCGATTAATATAAAAATCGATTATTTTTTACATCCCTGGTTGTCACTTGCATGTCAAGTTGTCAGTCTCTGTCTCTCACTGTCAATTACATTGGCGTCGCTCGCTCTTCGTAATTGTATCGGTGTATTTTGGTGACTTTCGGGACTATAAATATTTATTAAAATACGACTTGGCTATTTTAACGGACTGATTGCTTTTACGAACGACTTACCTGGCTGTGATTTTCGGAACTGTGTACCGCTCAAACGATAACCTGGCACTCACAAACGGACTTACGCATTCGCAATGGACAGTGTATTTTGTATAAATTGCGGCTCTGCTAGTGGTTCCATGTTGTTGGAAAATGAACAGATTCGTCACTGTGTACAACAATGGACTGCACCTCTCTTGGTAATTATATTTCTACTTTGTCTGCATATCTCGGGACCCGTGATGTAAATGATTCTGTTTGCGTTCTCTCAGACTTGTATTACCTACATATTATAAATAAGTTTCTTTATGATGTTTGCAATTATCTTCTTCTCGAAAAAAAAAAGAAAAATGTATTTGAGTATTTTCATAAATAATATAAATAATAATAGGAAACAATCTGCTAGGTCGCCTTATCAAATCAAGTGAACTATGTTTGTTTTTTAGGTTCAAGCTCATGATCTCATATGCACAACATGTTGGACAAGAGCTCAAGAGGCGACAAACACTTCAGTAACAAATGTTGGTAGAAATTGTCCACTCTGCAATAGAATGATGGCACCTCGTACACGTTCACATCAACTGATTGCTCTGAGAACTGACACTCAACATAATGTGAATATCAGAAATATCATCACAGAAAGACTTATGCCATTGGAGGTACAATATTTAAAAAAAAATATTACTAAACAATGCATTTGCAGTGGGTGCCATTGATATCTGATTTGCAATTTTTTTTAGATACGTGCATCACATTATATTTGTCATCCTTGTTGGCAAAAATGTGATCGTGCTGCGAGGCATTATTCAACACCATCTTCATCAAGGGATACTCCAACAACAAGCAATCAATCGAGATGTGCCAATTGTGGTATTCATTTCAATAGACAGAGACGACATATTCTTCATAATGATGCCATTCTTGTGCAAATACAGCAACAACCCACTCGTGTTGTAAGCTTTTTCTACCATTGGAAACTATTTACATTTATAATAACTCTGTATAGAAGGGAAGGTATAAAATAACAAATTATAACATGTTTTTTATTACAGGTGACTGCAAATGACTACATATGTGATGCCTGTCACACATTATTTGTTAATAGAGATACCACAACATCACAAGATTTGCAGGATGTACCAATGGTTGGTCATGAACATATTTGTGTGGTATGTGGTTGTTCAGTGGCACGAATCCAAAGTCACTCTGTGCAAGCAGAAAGTAACAGCCATATTTTAGATGTTGTGCGAAATTGGGTTCAACCGAGAGAGGTGAATGATTTTTTTTATTGGTTAACTATTGCAAGAAATTCATAACACCACCGGTAGCTTGGACTCTGTTCCCGATACCGGTGGGCTACAATCTTTTTATATTTTTACATGTTTTTTTTAAATGGAACATTTTTAATTTATTGTACTATACATTTATGCCATGTGTAACCAACATTTTTTTTTCTAGGTTCTTCCATCAGATTTACTTTGTAATAGATGCTTTCAAAGAGCAAACACCACAGCTGTCAATGATATCTTACCTGTGTCAGGAGTCAATGCAGTTTCACAGCATACTGAAAGAATAGTCTTGCCAAATTACTCTAGAGCATCTGATACACATAACAGATGTGTATTTCTGCTATGTAATAGTACCTCACAGCGAGTAGTTCCTTTTGCATTAAGGGCGAGGCTCTTTAGTGATCATAACTACTATATACCACGAGATTGTCGTATATGTGAATTGCATTTGGCAAGGCAGTCATGGTCAGAACTTCGATGTTGAAAATGTTAACCGAAGTTTCACGGCAGCTCACATAGAAGACTTTTGTGAGTTATTGAAAAATGATAACAATACTTTAGATTTTGATAATATTGAGCAAATGGATGATCATCTAGTGTGGTATTGGCTGGGACGCACGAAAGAGCAATTCAGAGAACTCGAAGCAGAACTCCCTGATTTTTATAAACGTGCTACATCACTTGGCGCTTATTTAATGAAGCTCAGAACAGGAGATTCAGATGAAAGAATCTCTTCATTATTAAAAATTGGAAGAAGTACTCTATCAAGACTTGTTGCTAAAGCACGAGAGGTTATGGTGGAATGCTTTGTGCCAGCACATTTAGGGTTACAACATATAAGTAGAGAAGAAGTTGCAGCAAGAAACCTTTATATTCCCGAGTCTTTGTTTGGAAACCCTGGGACTAATGTGGAGGATAGAAAGGCAATTATTATAATGGATGGAACATATATTTATGTTCAGAAGAGTAGCAATTATGCATATCAAAAGAAAACATATTCCCTTCATAAATATAGGAACCTTGTCAAACCGTTCATAGTAGTATGTTGTGATGGCTACATAATTGATGTACTGGGCCCTTATGCAGCCACAAAATCAGATGCTGACATTTTAAAAGATGAATTTTGTGATTCTTCAAAACCTATGCGACAATATTTTAGAGGAGGAGATGTAATGATTTTAGACAGAGGTTTTCGTGACAGTATTTCCCTCTTACAGAGTTTGAACTATTCGGTTCATTATCCTCTCTCAATAGAACCAGGTGAACATCAATTGAGCACAGAAAATGCAAACGAATCCCGTAAAGTGACTCTTTGTCGATGGGTAGTAGAAGTGGTAAATGGACGCTATAAGCGAGATTTTAAGCTGCTGCGCCAAGAATATTTTAATAGAGCATCTAATCATTTGATGCAAGATTTTAAGGTGGCAGCAGCATTAATAAACAAGTTTCACCCGGTTCTAGAAGACAGAGAGGATGCGAGGGTAATTATCTCCATAATACAGGAAAGAATGTTTATGACTAATTCATTGGCTGATTTTGTAGAACGAAATAATTTAAATAGAAGACGGGCCCAGTTTGAAAGTATTACTGTCAATAATGAAAATGTTTTAGATTTTCCACAAATGGATTTTAATGACATGATTTTAATACCATTAGGTGTTTATCAAATTAAACAAGCCCGTTCATACTACGGTGAACATATCAGACACGATGGTTCGTATATTATTGAAGTGTGCAGAGAGGTCGATCAGGATTTGATTGATGAATTAGAACCAATTAATTCAGAAACCATATGGTTATTACGAGGCAAAATTCACAGCCGTCATATCAGCAATAAAACATATTTTGTTTATATTTTAATAGATGCATCACAAATAGGTCGACAAGCAATCGTGCAATATTGTTGTAATTGCATCGTTGGGCGCAGAACCATCGGTTGCTGCGCCCATGTTATGACCATTATTTGGTATTTGAGCTTTGCGAGACATCAAAATAATATCGACCCCCCTGCACAGTTTCTAGACAATATTTTAATTGCCAATTTAGAAGAAGAACAATAAACATGAATTTAAAATCTGTGTTTTATTTCTTATTCAAACATAATAAGTTAATCTAGGTTTAAAAATAACTACCATACCATAGAGTACCATAGTGGTAAGGCTAGATTCATAGTCACGCGTTTGAACAGCGCCGTACAAATGTAGTAGTAGTCGCGTTTTATAGTCACACCGTTCAAGCGAGCGCTGTTTTTTGATTGTTGTTCGATGGCGCGTTTATCAAAGTGACTGAAACCAGCCTAAATCCTGATACATTTAGGTACTAGCTACGTTACCGTACTGTACCTATTTACATGCTAAAAATATCTGCTATCTTGCCATTATAATTATAAGTACGTATAAGTACATTTCAATTTTTACATTAATACACAAACATTTTATCTCATTCTTAAACCAATGCATGGTAAGAAAGTAGGTATGTTAATTAGATTCTATGCATTTTTATGTTGCACTTACATACGCTTTTTTTTTAACGCAATTAGGCTTTAGATTAGTCTAATTATCTAGATAAGTATAAATAGCTAAAAATAGCTAAATGCATTAGCTTATTGTTTTTCTGTTTCCTAAAAATTCACGGAGTTATGAAAAACCATAATATTCGTGGTTCAATTATAACCTCAAAATCTGGTACTTTTTTTGAGATATATCTATTCTGAAGCTAGTCCGCTATAAAAAAAACATCATACAGGAATTTACTAACGATCGATAATACAACACATCATTTTGTGATGCTCTTGGTTCCAGGGCGAACAATGTATGGGCGTCGGGCAATGTCCTTTGCTAAATGTATGTTACTAACACTAGTGTTTAAATTCAAATTCTTTAATTCAGACAGATGAGATGTGACAGATGGTGTGTGTGTGTTTAAGATGTGTATGTACAAATTGAAAGAAAGAAAGAAAAGAAAGAAAAATTGTTTATTCTGCACAAACAACTCACATTACTAAAATAAAATACAAATTGACGAAAAAAAAAACACACTCTAATACAAGTAGCCAAATTGCAATCATATTTTAAGACTGTGTGAATAACCAGAAATAAAAATAAGAAAAATAATAAATAATAATTGCTAAAAGCCTATTATTCAAAACCTTAAAAGTTAAAAGTGGAAGTGGAAGTGGAATTGGATTTCATTATCTACTAATAAATGATTTGAATTGTTCCAGCATTTAGCTGCGTAGCGAAATCCACTCATAATACCGTCCACAGTAGAGTCAAAGTCAAAGTCAAATTGTTTATTCAAATAGGCACATAAAAGGCACTTTTGAACGTCAATATTTACAAAAAAATAGAATTGATTCTAGTCGCCCCTTCCAAAAGGCAGTTTCGTATGGAGAAGAATGGGCAAGAAACTCCACCGGTACTCTTTTAAAATCTAGTACAATATTTTTATAGGTACATTAATTATATAATTATATGTGAAGACGATGCACCTAGAATAAAATTACTATACCACAATAGGTAATAAAAAGAGTTAAGAATGAAGCAATGACAGATAAATTAATTATGTGATAGATACATGGTGCTCACATATTTACAAAAATTGTAAAAAAAATATAGGTACGATTTCCTAAAAAGTGTGAGTTAAGGTAATCACAGAATTTAAAATAAATGTCATTAAAATAATAAATTATACAATAAAAATAGAAACCTGTTTGATTTTGTCTAGACTCTAGATTGTCCTATGAAGCAGGACCAGCATGTTTCCAAGCATTCTTATCTTGTATATAATCCTCTAATTTGTTTTTTTGCTTGTTTACAAAGTGTTCTTTTAATATGAGTTTTAAATTTTCTTTCATTTAGTTGCAATATATCACAAGGTATTTTGTTGTAACATTTAACACAGTACCCCATAAAAGATGTATGTACTGTAGATAACCTGAAAAATGGTTGATCTATTTTGTCTTTATTTCTAGTATTAAAATTATGTCTATCACTTATTTTATTAAGTGTAGTATCTACTGTGGACTACCTATTTATTTTAGTACCCCACAATTTGATTCCGAACAGTTCCAATGATCAAATATAATGTAATATAACAATAATTAAATTAACGTAGCGTTAAAAGTTGTTCAACATTTCTCACATCCGTTGAATAGTTATCTAAATTAAGTAATATGAAGATAATTTCTTACAAACTAATATTAATATTTCTTACAGACGGAGCCTTCGGAGTGGCGCAAAGTATTCTTCGTTGCCTCAGGAGTGTACTTCTTCACAAACTTGTTCTTTGTGCTGTTCAGTACATCTGTGAGGCAGCCCTGGAATGAACCTAAAGAGACTGATGTTGGTAAGCGAAATAAAAGTTTATCCCGCTTGTTATAAGGTTGAGATTTCCTTGAATGTGGAAATTAATTAGATTTTTAATATTCACAGAAATGAAAACTGCCGAAATGAAAGAAACTGAGAAGTCGAGGTTGGAAGCGAAATGGAGTCGTCGTTGAGTTATGTTTTATTTATTTATTTGTGTACCTGAATTAAGTTTGATGTAATGTTAAATAAAAAGTCATGTTTAGTTTTATTTTCATCAGTTTGAATGATCTTTTACTATTTGTAGGTATAGCTTCTTTTGTTTAATTTTATACTTCCATTCATTGCCAATTATTTTCTTCTTTGTGCTCCAATCTGCAATGGGAGTCAGGGTCCGGACATATCAAACAGTCCTTTATTATTCAAAAATCCCAAAATTCTTGAAACCAAGACACGTTTCCTAGACACCGGATCTCATATGAGCTCATCACTCATTCATCCTATGATGATCATTTCCGCACCTCTGGAATTGGTATTTGTCTTTCCTCAGTACGTTATGTTGGTTTCCATAATATATAGTTTATGTGTACTACATGATGCGATGGGCTACCTGAACTACATGATGCGATGGGCTACCTGACCTACATGATGCGATGGGCTACCTGACCTACATGATGCGATGGGCTACCTGACCTACATGATGCGATGGGCTACCTGACCTACATGATGCGATGGGCTACCTGACCTACATGATGCGATGGGCTACCTGACCTACATGATGCGATGGGCTACCTGACCTACATGATGCGATGGGCTACCTGACCTACATGATGCGATGGGCAACCTGACCTACATGATGCGATGGGCTACCTGACCTACATGATGCGATGGGCTACCTGACCTACATGATGCGATGGGCTACCTGACCTACATGATGTGATGGGCTACCTGACCTACATCGTAAGCATAAGAATATCAAGCTGTGGATAGGAGGCCAAGCTATCACGAACAGCGGATAGGGTTTGGGTACTTTAAAAAAAACATAGCTTTTATTTTCATCTATGTTAGTTAGTTAAGTTAGTTTATTTTTATATTATATATTTTTATTAGCTTATTTAATTCTTATAAGTTACAAAAATAAAAGCTGTGTTTTTTCATTCTGTCGAAAATTGGGTCAGTAAATAAATAAGAGGCTATAATTAAGTTTTTTATTTCCCAAAAAAAACCTGTTCAGACAAAAATAATCCACAGTCCACCAATACAAAAAGAAAACCTACTCTTGAAGCCAAAAGTGAAAAGAATCATTTTAAACTTCAATTAAGTATTGTATTTCTGGTATTACGAGTACTAAGCCATCCGAGTACATCAATTCGGAAGTTCCATTCAACGGCTCAGAGAAAACATTGAAAAGCTATTTGAAAGATTTTGACTCGACCTTGAACCCCATTCGATTTGCACATAAAAGGTCGATCTTCAAGTTCATTTGCATTTCAATTGGAAATCATTCACGTGTCGCTACAGACGGCTAAGAGTGATCCTTCATTAGTTCGTTCTATTAAAACGAGAAAAGCTGCAATCTTATCATATTCACGGTTAGGTTGGATGACATTCAAACCCACAAAAGTAACTAACGTATTTTGGTCTACCTGAACCTATCGCAGTGGTAAATAAAGGATAAACAATGTTCAGTATTTAACCTCAATAGTCCGTAACGTAGCCGTACCTTTCCTCAGCTTAACCAACCTATTAAATATAAATAAACGAACGACACCATTCCTTAACCAATACTTCTTTTCATATTTTATTCCCGTATCACAAACGTGTGGACTACATGATTATCTCTAAGGTTTCCGTCACACGTTTATCGCCCAACACTAGAACAGACCATCGCTTCGAACTTCACATGGCTATCACTACTGGTCTCAAGTCTACGTGTCGAGACTTCGTGTGATACTTAATAAATTAAAATAAATTGACTGTCTAAGTCAATTTATTTTAATTTATTAGTGACAAAATCTACTCATTACAATGTTCTGTTATGAGTTGTATTGCAATAAGTGGTTAGCTAGCGACCTTAACAAATTGATCACTTTATTCTTGCCTGAGCAACCGGCAGCACGTTCGTCATGCTCCCTTAGATGTCACTGCTTGCGGTAGTGTCGGGGGTCGGGTTGCCTCCTTCCCTCAAATATGGCGAGGGCGGTGATGGCTGATCTTTGCGTTATGCTCGTGAATGGGTGCTGCTTGTGGTGACTGGTCGTCTTGCTGACCATGGTTTTGTTAATGTTATTAATAATTAACTGTTTTTATTTTACTTCGATGGTGCTAGATTATCATTTGTGACTTCGAGTTATAGCTGTAGCTTTATTTAAGCGGGCACGCCCATTATGCCTGGAGGCTTTTATTTAGATACCTTTTGTTTACGTTATTTCTGCTTGAGTATAGTTTTCGACGATTATTATATATATATATATATATATTTGTATAATGGTGTGTGCTAGCTAACATAAGGCAAATAATTTAATTTAACGTTTTGTGTTGCGTAATGCAAATTATTTTATATTGTATTGTATAACTTCAAGTTTTTTATGCGAACAGACAGCTGTGCTGCTGGGGAGTTTGTTGCGCCACTTCTTCTTCCCAGCGAAAGCACTAGGAAGTGGTGAAGGGTGGGCGTTTTTGGGGGACTGTCTCATGTAATTTTTGACGTTCGAAAAGTGCTGATTCTCAGCCTAGTTTGAATAAATGACTTTTGATTTGATTTGATTTGATTTGACTGGCCTAATATTTTACGTGGGAAGAGTGCGAGATCGAGGTGAGTCATAGCGTTATGGTAACCTTCCCCAGTGCCGCTCGTGAGTATTGAACCCAGAGTACGTGGCACGTCGTCGTTATGGTAACCTTTCCCAGTGCCGCTCGTGAGTATTGAACCCAGAGTACGTGGCACGTCGTCGTTATGGTAACCTTTCCCAGTGCCGCTCGTGAGTATTGAACCCAGAGTACGTGGCACGTCGTCGTTCTGCTTGCTAAAGAGCTCTTTGGATGCAAGGATGAGACCTAGAGAATTATTTAGTGCTGTTCGGTTAGGGATGTGTGTGGTTACGTGTGTTACTATTATTTCTTTAGCTTCGTCAATGGAGCTGAATTTCTGATACAAAAATGTATGTTATTGTTGCATACTTAATATTGCTTAACATTTTCATGACAGTTTTTAAAGAAAATACCTATGATGTCTAGCAGCAAAATACTCAAGTCTCTTGAAACAAACATTTTTATTCAAGACACTCCGTGGCTCAGTTTGCTTACCACTTGACTGAGATCACTTCACAAACAGCTTACTGTGCTCTTTAAGGCTCCCGCACAAAGACGCGGCGCGACGGTGCGATGTGATTCTGGTAGAACAATTTCCATGAGGTTTTCATAGAAATTGTTCTACTAGAGTCGCACCTGTTTGCTGGGAGCCTTAATAAGAGGTTTCAAGATCAAAGAGCGAACGGAAACTATAGTGTACATAACAAAATCTCGTTCAAAATTATAGATAAATAGGCACGTAAATTATTGAAAGCCATACTTACAAAGCACGGACATCTAAGTGCTGTCGCAATGATTATTAACATAATTAAAGATTGACTTCAAAGAAGAAAGAATAATTACTTAATTAGTAATTAGTTTCGACAACAGGGCTTTATTTCAACATTGAGCTTGAATACTTCAAAGCAGAGGCATCAAACAGAGATTATTCAATATTCTCAAAGTTGTTATTAGAAATCCGAAACAAAATTCAAACTACAATTTCTAAAAGTTTGTGACTGACCAAAAACCTAAAAGGAGATAAACTTAGTCAGCATGAGTTTTTCTTAGATTTAAAAGCGGACGACGAGTTTAATTGGAAATATAGTACATTACTGCAGCTTCCAGCAAAAGAGGCATTGATGGACGAACGTGTAAATGTGGGCCGAGGTGAAGCCGAGGGACACATACGTGAGTTCATCAATGCCTGGTTGCGGCCAAGGCTTGTATAGTGCTTTTCTCAAATAATGCGCGGAAATTCAAACTAAGTAAATTATTAATAAATTCCAGATCAAGGACGAACAACGATAATTTTTTACGCGCCAATAAGTTCATTTGTTTTTTTTTTCAATAAACAGCTTTCTATTTGCAAGCCAGTTTGAAATTTAAATAAACCCTTTGATAAGTTACCTCCTTGGTTGCCATGTTTCGGATCAAATGATCTTCCATTTTTAAATTACACGATAGTTATGAGTTTACTATGTAATTTATTTGGCCGCTAAACCACGATACATATAGATTTTCATACAACTTTTGGTGGCCGCTGCTCGCATGTATTTAGCCAGTACAGCAATTTTGATTCATCTCGAAGAAGGTTGTCAAAATAATGCTCAAATTTCCAAGCATGTTTGAGAAAATATATTTTAATGTAGAGTTCAGTGGCTTTTCTCTTAATATTAACGACGGGTGTTGGATACTCCAAAGAATGAACAAAGCCCATTCAGGCAGGCACTGATTGTTTATTTAATTAATTTTATCTTTGAGTCGGGAAGTGTTGGTTTACTTTCTTTTGTCTGAAAATAGTAATTATTATGTTCGTTCACTATTGAATTCATCGTCAATTTGAAATTGGGAACTTTTATTAGCTGACAGTTTATCAATCACTCACACAAACTCAAAGCATTTATTTTAATTAAACCATTTATAAGCACTGTTGAATTATGAAGAAGTCTGTCAGTTCGTCAGAAAGTTGAAGCTTGTAGAAGTTGCCCATTCCAAAAGGTAGACCTCGATCAATCAAGATGAGAATATCCAAGCGGAACATTGAATTCAGACAGTGATGAGCTCCGATAAACACATAAATATCCCACTGCAGATGCATATTTATAAAAGAACGCAAAACCATAGCTTTTAATATTCCAGCCACAATGGACCCAATAAAACATTGTTCAAATTCAATTTTGGTATAATTTATTACACGATTCTGCAGACCTGGTAGTCTGCAGTGTCAAAGACAAAGACATAGACATTTATTCGTCTAATATGGTAGGCAAAAAGTTGGTTAGTAGAGTTATGTTCAGGACACATCCGCCGCTAAAAGCGTAAATCAACCAAGTTGGGTGCAATTCTGGGGTAAATTGAATATCTCCGGAGCTGGTGCGCAAATTGGCAGGCTAGTTTATATCAGACACGTAATATGCAATGTCCCGAGAGGTGCAATCACAATGCATCGGAGACGATATGAATGGCAGCCATTGTACCGCTTTCTAACATGACGATATTGGGTTTCCAGTTGGCACGTCGGTTTTCAGTGAAACTGTTTTATGTTATAGCAGATTATAGAACAGGTAATGACATCAAAATTAAACAAGTCTTAGGTAAACGAACCATAAAAAAAATAAGATAAACGCCAATCTGAGCTCCACCTGTAAAAATTCAATATAATAAATTCGTAATGAATTTAATATTTCCATTGTCCAAGGCGTCCTCCTATTTGCAGTAATGGGATTGTGCAAACAGATGTATAGCCTTTTACAATATTATTTAGTTTAACAAATTGATTTTAATAATAATTAGGTATCATAATTATGAAAATCAGTTTATATTTAGTGGGTCTATTATTTTATTTTGGCCATTAGATAGGTACGCTAATACTCTTTTTTGGCAGATAGTTCAAATACAAATAGTTACAAGGCAGTTGACATATACTGAACTTATTGGTGACGTTGTTCAGAAAGGTCCGGTGCGTAGTACTCGCAACCGACGCGCATGTACTGATGACTGTACATATGACCAGATGTATTAACGTAAACGAAGCAAAATGAGTAGGTATGTACGGATCGTATCAGGTGACGTTCTGTATTTCCTGCCTACCCCCATGGGAAAAAGGCGTGAGTTTGAGTTTACACATTAACAGTTCTTTAGTATATACTTTAACAAGAATGAAATTTTCTACATCGTGACTTTGGAACATACCATTTTATTGTAACACAAAGAGCGTGTACTCTTTATGGCAATCCTTTCAAAAGCAATCGAAAATATGAAATTGAAATTGGAAAGTAAATCCCGATAGAAATTGCGAAAATGGAACCTTCTATGATATTACACGGGTCATTTTATTGAAATTATAATTTAAAAGGATTTCAATCAACAAAACAGAGGTTTCATAAAACAAAAGCTTTTATTAAATTATGCAGTTTTCATAAAAACTGTTCACAGAATTTTGGGTTTCATGAACCCATTATTTCCCAAGGCCCTTTTTACTATGCACCGAAGTCACACTGGACGTCCCCTTCACACCTTATTAGCAGTGACCGTAACTCCGAAGGGTCTTTGTAAAGGATGCATGATTTATAAAATATTACTAATAACTTAAGGGGCCGTGCACGAAATCGACTGATTTTGATCAATTTTGTTCATTGTTTGTGAGAAAGGGAAAAATAATTTAAACAAAATTATTTGTGATTTCTTCGTGTCGAGTTCTTTGTTTTTCATGTAGCGGAAAGGATGTTTTCAAATAAATTAAGACATCCTGGAAAATTACAAAAATTCGCAACAGGTTTTCCAAAAAATGACGCGAGAGTGACGTTTGAACATCTATTTACAAGAAACTACATTTGAGTTTGATTATTAAAAAATATCATAAATCATTGTAAGGTCTACTTGCTCGTGGCGGGACCACTTTTTTCAACTTCCATACAAAATATAGCAATATTTTTTTTTTTTAAAACCATTTTTTTTTAAACCCAGCTTGTGATGTGTGTTTTCCTATTATTTAGCAAACCTAATGAAGAAATAAGCGCGCGCGTGCGTGTATGACTAGATGTATGAACGTAGGCGAAGCAAAAGGAGTATGTAAGGAGCGTAGCAAGTGGCGTTCTATAGTTTCTGCCTACCCCCATGGGAAGAAGGCGTGAGTTTATGTATGTGTGTATGTGTTATCAAGAAATTTAAAAATCACACACTGGGCTTAAGCTATCCTTTAGATATTTTTTTTTTTTTTTAATGAATTTGTAATATCTTCATTAAGTAAATGAAAGGCAAAATAAACTATATTTTCAAGAACGCAAACGTGATAAACTCAAACTCAAAGCATTTATTTATTTACAGGCACTTTTGAATTGACAAGAAGTCGTTCAGTTAGAAATATGAAGCTAGTTGCTCATTCCAAAAAGTAGTAGGTTCCTGTGGAGCTATGGAGTAGGACGGGCCACAAACTATGGAGTAGGACGGGCCACAAACTCCGCGGACACTCTTTTAAATATTGATACAAAGTATTGGTTACATCATTCATATTGAAATTATACAAATGTGAGAACGATACAAAACGTCAGAAACGTCCGTGATCAAAAGATTTGAAAAAAAAAACAATTCGTAACTAAAATAATTAAAAATAAGCCGTGGCAGCTAAGAGATGACTGACAGCGCCCGTTCACGAACATGAGGCATGGATCAGCACCATTTAACTCAACCATTTTGAAGGGAGCTAAATGATCCAACACACACGTCACCATCAGCGAGAGATCTGAGTTAGCATGACATACTCTCAGCCGCCAGGGCACATTCAAGTCAATGAGACATAAAATATAATATTAACCGGTAAATGGTAGCTCTATTGTACATAGTACTCATTGATAAAACTATTAATAGGTGCTATGACTGACACGAATGGTTTAGCACCACAAATTTGTACTTTTTTAATTACACAGAATTAATGTTTAAATTACTTCAAGCTTTCTTACAATTAATTAATAAGAAAATGACGAAAAATGGTTTTTTTTCGTGCACGGAGCCCTAGAGACTATGTCGTTAAACTATATTAGATGAAGAAACGACCCCATGGAAAATTTGTTGAGATCGCATTGGTTTTAATTCATTGACTTCTGATTTTTTTTTAAACTGCTCTTGTGCTTGTCGGACCACGCACACGCCGGGTCCATAAGGTACATAAAGGGTTCCGTAGTTGGAATTAATTTATTCTAAGAACAAACTTAACATTGTAGTAAAAAAACATGTTTCTCCCGTACATTCCAACCGCAAATGTAAGTTTGTACGCACAATATTATGATATTTTAACATCATAGACTTCTTATAGGTTTTCGTGTAATCTTTATGTGAAAAACTATTTTCTGTATTTTATTTAATTTTATGCTCAGCAGTTTCGGAGATGAGGGGTCAATTAGAATTATAGATGAGGGGATGGTAAATTTTCATCTAAGTTCGAAGTACGGAACCCTAAAAAGTAAAGTAATTGTCTGTATATTCATTGCGATTATATTCTCAGGTACGTTGTCACCCTGCCAGGGTTGCGAGTTTGTCTGAAAGGGATATCGTGGCCCTGGCACACAGGCAACGGAAGGAACACGGGTGGGTTTTAGTAAGTAAAAGTCTAACACTCATCAAAAATCTTCTCCCGCTCCGCCCAGAGCGGGAGAAGATTTTTGATAATTTCTCATAAAAAAAAGGTACGTTGTCACATGAATGTAACCTGTAATAGTTATCAATCAGACTAATTTGCTTTAGTAGGTTGACCTTTATAGACTAAGCATGATGGAAATTGCCATAACATTGGAAAATGCCGCGATTACATCAACAAATCATAGCATAGAATAATTGAAATGCCGCAACGTTTAGCAATTATTCTATCTACCTAAAGTCATAATACGTGACAAACGTGCTATCATGGTTAGGTAGGTTAGGATAGACCGCCGGGGATTGCGGAAGTAATAACAGATCCCAAGATCCCCGGTGCAAGTGTGGGAGGGGAACACTGGGGTGGTTTTTAGTCAGTAAGAGTCTGACAGACCCCTTCGCCCGCCCCAGGGCGGAGGACATCCATGAGGATTTTCCACCCCGGAAACAAAGAAAAAAAGTTTAGGATAGACACAAGATCAAGTTTAGTATTGTGACTCTATCGATGTATTTCTAGCTAGAAGAGTGAATAGAAATGAAGTAGGTTTCAGTTTAAGTTACGGCTTCCTAAACAAACAGTGGCCGGCTCAAAGCGTCCGCAATTTACAGGCGCAATGTCGTCACTTTTACGTTATTTTCAATACACTTCCTCGAAAACTGGTCCATATCGCACTACGATTAGTTTCACAATGTAATGTAATTCACACGCGTGCGATTTTTTATTTTCCAACACGTGTGCGGGAACAAAAATTACCACAGATAACTTATACCTATACTTAGTCCAAATTGGTTCAATGCCTCTATTCACACCGTCTCGCGCCAGAGACGGTCCTCTCTATTCGGAGGTGATTTTTTTTTTAATCTCGGCAAAGATGCGTCTTTACGGCGTTAATATTTTTGGTTTATTTAAATAATGTTTTTAAATAGAATACCATGATTATTACAATAAAAAAAAACGTTTATGAACAAATTAACATTTATTTGTGTTCTAAACTCAAAAATATTTGAATTTTCTATTTTTCATATACCTTTGCTTCTCCACCAACCTGGCGAAAGCAAAGCGCGGAAAAAAAAAAAAAAAATTAAATCATAGTTTCTTAGTAATTTATGACAAAAATATCTTTCGTTATTTTATTTTATTTCTTCAAAAGTGTATTGAAAAACGTCGTTTGATACACATGGGCATTTGTTATCAGTGTACGACTAAACGCCGACAGACACTACGCCGACAGACTGAACACCGACAAGACTTTACTTCGACGGGACTCTTCGCCGACAGGACACTTCACCGACAGGACTCTTCGCCGACAGGGCTCATCAGCGACGCAATTTATCTCCGATAATCAGATACTTACTTTGGAAATCGATTACTTATGCTTTTCTTGTATCAATTCAAAAAAAAAAAAATATTTTGCATTGGTTATTAGTGTAGGTACATCTCTTCTTATACATATATATGTTACCGGCCAAACCCAATTTCAGGACAAACTAGTTTAGCCTAGGCCAAACCAGTTCTCCCTACACGCGATAGGATTAACTAGTATAGCCTAGGCTAAACTAGTTTGTCCTAAGCCCGATAGGATAAACCAGTTTAGCCTAGGTCGAATCGGTTTATCCTAGTTAGAATTAACATGCTTTAGGATAAAATGGTACGTCCTAATCTGAAATCTGATTGAGCGTACTGCGGGAGCGGCGTGACAGAAACGAATCGCAGCAAAACCGACTCCACGTAGTCTTGTCTGCCCTACCCCTAGAGTGTTATTTAAATTCGCGTAGGCGCGTAGGGGCGAGGCGGCCCGCGAGCTGAGGAGCAGGTGGTTTCAACGCTAGCTTCGGCTTGCTGGCCGGCTCCGCCGGCCAGCCTCAGCCGCGGCGGTGAGCGTGAAACACATCTGTGACGATAAGCTCGCATGGGACCGCTGGAGCCCTGCAGCACCGGAGCCGTGACAGAAAACATGCCTGCTGCTAAGATACAAACTAAGTGAAATTCGACCTAGGCTAAACTGGTTTATCCTATCGGGCTTAAATAAAAATAAATAAATGGCGATGGGGCTTTAATAAATTGCATCGCTGATGAGCCCTGTCGGCGAAGAGTCCTGTCGGCGAAGTGTCCTGTCGGCGAAGAGTCCCGTCGAAGTAAAGTCTTGTCGGTGTTCAGTCTGTCGGCGTAGTGTCTGTCGGCGTTTAGTCGTACACTCATTTGTTATTGCAGTTCTCAGCTCAAAAACAACCTCACCTGCGGCTCGGATGTTAACTCCGCCTCGAAAGCAATAACAAACATTCTCCACTTGTACAAAAAATACTACACAAAAAAACACACAAACACAAAAAAAATTAAAATGTACTACGTATTATGAAAGTAAGTTCCTCAGTTTTCTTAGAGAGCGTTTTTTAACACCGTAAAGTCCAACCCCGCTGCCATCATGTTCATGGTAGCCGTCATGTGGTCGACATGTGGCCACCGCTCTCCTAGGAAACTGTAGCTTTAGAGGAGAATGAAACAGGTCAAAGGGTTTCCAAATTAACCACATTGACTTATTGGTTCGTTGATCGTAGATCCAAGTGTTATCGTTGCATATCACAGATATCACCGACGCAATTAATTTGACAGATTAGATCGTCTAGATAGTGATCGTGATCGTCTAGGTAGTGTCGCGTTGCAAAAGAACTAAAACAAACAGGCCAGTTTTGATGCGATTTTTGTGCGTGATAGTTTGTCATCGTTATATTCTTTTGTTTGTGCATTTTGCGGCCAACAGATGGACACAATTTGTTTCGTCGAGTTCACAGCGTTGGCTGTCTATGTAGAATCATATATTTGGATTAAATAATGATCGTGATTTCGTTCTAACAATAACAAAATTACTAACAGACTCGCAATTAGATTACTTTAAGAAAACTAAAACTTGTTAGTCTTCTACTCGGATCTATTCTTAAAATACAAGTACTTAAACAAATAAAATTGTAACACAATAATAAAGGCGCTTCCATAAATCACGTGACTCGGAGAGCGCTCAGCAGAAATCTGTTCGCTCACTAAATATATGGCCGCAGCCGAACATGGGAACCCACTTATTGTATTTAATGATAGAAGTAATTTAAGCTCTGAAGCAATTGTTTCTATATTCAATGTTAGTAATCAAATAAAAAGCTGAAATGAACCATATTTTTAAGGAAGGAAGAACCCGGTCTGGTCCTTAGACAACCTAAAAAAAAATCCAGCAATACGAAATGGATTATGAATCATGTTTATTTATTTAACCATTTATATAATATAAACAAATTAATTATGTTTTTTTTTTCTTTCATCCTAATTATTTCATATTAATTAATAGGTCTGGTTTATGTGTCGATGACATCGATACATAAACCAGACCTTTTTTTACCTTCCTCAATTTTTTAATAGGAAAGTTCACCAATTTTGTCATTCCTTTTGGTTCCTACGTTGAGGGCAGGAGTTCCCACGTCCACCCTGTTTGTGGTTCAGCTGTGCATTTCAACACCTGACAGCGCAAAGCCGCGTCGGGATGTCGACCAGATAACAAATTTTGCATATCCCTAATTTTTAAATCGATTCTGTAGATGCGAACGCGTATTTTTCTTTGAACATCATTACGATCTGTATTCAGCTCGGTTGCAACTGAACTTTTAGGCTTAGAGCGTAAACCGAAATTAAAATCCCAACTGAATTTACTCAACCATTTGCTTGATTTTTTTTATCGTCTTTTTTACCTTTTTTTCCAACAATTTTTCTACAGTTTATTAATTTTGCTTTAAATTAAATGAATACTTCTAAGTGACGTGATCGATTTTTATTTAATTACGCTACAATATGTAAAATGTATGCCAATTATTATAGTTTTTGGCATGTGGGTATCAAGGCCTTCAATTTGATATTATATTGTAATAATTGTTTTTTTTTTATTTCTTTCATACAGGGTGGAATCGACGCGCATCCGTTTACCATGGATTCAGTACATCATTCTTGACCCCCCTGCGTTAAAACTTCGCGTCGGTAATTTAAAAAAAAAACTGCTGTTTCCTACAGAAGTGCAATACCTACTCGGTCAAAATGTATGGAACAGCGAATTTTTATTTTAATAACCGACGAAAAATTTTAACGCAGAGGGGTCAATAATGATGTACTGAATCCTGTATTTGAAAATGGAGCCACACCATATTTTACACATTAAACACATTATAGGTACTTCTTTTGTGTAAAAACAGAAAAATACATATATATAATTTCTAAAGAAATCACTTCCAGCATACCTGCGATCGGAAAGTAGATAAATAGACACCGTGTAGAAGAAAATTAAGCCCAAAATTTTGAAACAATTAGATACTAGTTTTAATTATTTTTTTTATATCTTGGGCAGGTTATAGGTTCAGTTTAGGGAGTGCAAATACCTAGTTACACTCCAGTCAGTGAGAAAAGCTGATAACACACATGCTAGACTATCTATGTTAGGACAACTAGGTTTACTGAAGATCATGTCTTAGGACCCCACAAATTCAATGAATTGACAAACCACAGAGAGGTTCTGGATAATATTAGGCAATCAATCAACAGACAAACACACTAATTAGAATAACGCAGTGATTGCTCCGGGCTATTACACGCAGACAGTGGGTGATAGCTTGATCGATGATGTGATGCTGTATAAAGATGCATATTGTAAGCCCGATAGATGCTTTATTTTAGGTATAAGGAAACAGTAACAAGCTTTCACACGTATGGAGTTTCTTGCCCAGTCATGTCAAGAGCAACGCTTTAGAACAGATAAAAAGTTTCCAACTTTCTGGCCAATTCACAGACTTCTTGACGGTAAATTCATAAATGCTTAAATATACATGGCTTAATTTATAAAATGCTTTGATTAAGAAACTGAAAACTAGATCATAAAGCTCTAATTTTGTTAATAATATTGAAATCCTCATAACAAACGCTTAATATAATAATTATGTCACACGGTACATTTTTTTTATTTCTCTAATTTGTCCCCCAAAAGTGAACCCAATCGTTTGTGTTTGGGTCACAGAATTTCATATACCAAATTTCAACTTAATCGGTCTAATATATTAGTTAGGAACTATCATCTCTCAGAGCGTTCAATATAAAAGAAAAGCTTTTATCCGAAGATGCGGCTGAGGTAAAAAAAACTGTCAGTCGTAGGACTGCACGTCAGAAGTGAAAACTAAGTAACTTGTGAGTTGTATTGAAGCGTTCGGTGACGATATTACTCGTATGACGCGAGTTTCATAATTTTAGTTCACCCAAAAAGTGCTCAACGTGCCTAAAGAAGGTTTTACTTCAAAAATTGTGTGCAATAATATAAAAAAACTTTGATGCGAGCACATCATCGTTCCATACAGCCTTATAGAACTGTACTAGACATTTCATAAATATCACGCTACGAAGCCACACGCTGGTTCTAGCACGAAATGTATGCAACAGGTAACTTAGAGGTGGTCAACTCGTAAAATAAACTGATCAATATGTATTCCGCTGTTTGTAAAATAGTATAGAACATATAAAATAAATGAGTAAGGTTTTTAGAGAATAATACATAGTAATACTATAAATTGTATACGGCAAAACCATTAAAGTTCTTTTCTAGACCTTATTATTGAATCAGCTACAAGCTACTACTTTTTTTTCTCTTTATTTAATTTGGGGACTTTTGTATATAATTCATGGCAGTCGATGGGACTTATTACAGCTACAATACAGGAATTTCTATACTTAGCCTATTAGACCAAACTTCAACTCATTAGGTAGACTTAAAACGAAGACTTACAAATCTAAACATACTTTTGGCAGCATCAGACAGTGGCATAGACAAAATCTCGTGAAAAATCCTATGTAATTTTTATTTAATTGTAGATCTATTATCAATGTTTCCCTTTCAGTTTGAAAGCGGACACATTCCGTCAACAAATGTTCAACGTCTTCTACCTTACCACAATGTCTCACAGTTTCGAGAGTTGCATTTTTTCATGAGAAAACCAAAATTGTTGAGAGGCATGTGTCCAAATCTCAATCTGAGAGCAATTACCAATAGCCGCCTACTTAACTTATCATTACTAAACCAAGGTATACGAGGAGGTTCAGCAGCTATCGTGTTATACCAAATACCTTTAGTTTTCGACCTCAAATTAAAATATTCCACCCAAAGTTTATTACATTTCCCCTTATATATGACCAAATTGTAAAATTGTACCTTCAATTTTACACATTTCTGTTTTATCATTATATTATTTTGGCAACACTTCTGAAAAATTCGTTTTAATATCCAGATCGGTTCCTTGAAATATTCCTTTCTTTGCCGGCTTATCAACCTCCTCGTTTCCTTTCAAACCTATATGTGAGGGAATCCATTGCATCCTCAGATCCACGCCATTACTGGATAACAAATCGATCTTTGAGATAATATTATAAGCTATCGATACACCTCTGTGTCCAGAGGCGCATTGAGCTATAAGCTGAAGAGCACTTTTGCTATCTACGCAAATGAGTACTTTTCTGTTACCAATATGGTTCCAGCATATGACAAGGCCTCCGAAATCGCAATGAGTTCCAACGACATAATGCACAAAGGGGCAAGCTACTACTTAAAGACATAACAACACTTCAATAAAACGTTCCTACTATTGCGATTTATCTTAAGAAAAATAAATATGGCACGATAATAATTGTGCACGTGACAGCCCTGGGGGATGGAAGGCGACGTGTCACGCTGCTGACCGATATCTCCGTGACAGAACTATTTTATGTTTTCTCTCGCGCTTCGCGTCTTTTTAACTGACTTCCAAAAAGGAGGAGGCTATAATATGTTCGGCTATATGTTTGTTTTTTTTTTATGTTTTTCCCTGATTTCTTCGTCAACTATAGACCGATTTTGAAAATTCTTTTTTATTTTGAAGGGGATGATCCCCAAGTAGTCCCATTGCCACCAAATCATAATCTGATGAGAGAATCCCATGGAAATCGAGAGAAACCCTCGAATTTTATAGGCAAACCAATAGCGATTTGGGTATTTTTTATAGTAACTCGTGCATTTGCTCTTGGAAAGCACCATTTGGTGAATGAATTTTGGAAGTCGGTGGCAAAAAACTAAAATACAGATCCAAAGACATCGACTTCCGAAATAAAAGTTATTTTTCACTTTGTAGTGCTTTTTTGGAAGTCGGTTATTTTTTTTTTAGAATTCCCAGTTGAAAGTGGGATATCTTTATCTTGCAGCAGATATCGAAAACGGGAAAAGGTAAAATGCATTTCATAATAATTGTAAAAGCTAAGAAAGACCGACAGATATTCACGTAATGTAAAGGTCACTTAAATGCTTAAAGCAGTTCCAGAGTTAACATGGTAGGTGCAATATTTGTGTGGAAAATAGAAAATATTACACAGTTATAACGTTTTTATTTCAAAACATTCTTTATCTTGACTATAATTTTATCACAATTCAATCTGAATTACATAACAGTGGATGTAAATCACGGTCTACCTCAATAATAATGCATCATTTCGTCATTGTTATAATTATAAGGTTGTATTGTTTTAGTTATAAGTAATTTGGTGTTAATGTATTGTGTAGTTATTTGTAATTGTTAGTAATAGTGTTATTTAAAATAGTTAATATTATAAGTAGGCTTAGCTATCGCATTAGGTTTCTAAACCTGTAATGATAGTTTAAGAGTTTTAAATAAATAAATAAATCCTGTAGACATTTTCAAGAGGAGTCGACATCATGATTGTGCTATCAGTACGCACCACCTACCACGTTTCATCATCATGACTGACAAAAACTAGACCACGGGCATCTTAAGTAGGTAGGTATCTTAGGTAAACTGGTATTCAGGTAGACTATCTTAGATTGAGTGTCAAAATTGAGAAATATCTATTGTCCAAGATCATTGATCTAAAAGATAATCATGATAATAAAATGGAAAATCCGCGTGATTTGAGTAGGTACAGGTTGTAATCGGAAATATGCCAAGGTCAGAAAAATATTTGACCTTGATCTACGTCTTCCGTGTACACCAGACATTCCGAAAACTGCGCATTCCAAGGTATAAGAATTCGTCAGTTAGTAACGTAATGCTACCATACTAATTTCTGAACAGCTAACAATTTAAAAAATATAAAGATATTGATTGGCGGAAGATAGTATGAAAGCAGAAACATTTTTTTTTATCCTTCAATTAAGACGCACGTTATAAAATAAACAATAAATAAAGGCTTCTACATACTGGCGCGACACCGGTAGACCTATTTCTATGAAAAATTCAAGGAAATTGTTCTACCGGTGTCGCGTCACGCGACAAGTCGCGCCAGTATGTAGAAGCCTTCATGCTCGTGCTGTTTCAGTAAGCCAATCAATGTTTAGATGATAAAATTATTTAAAAATCAAATTACCTACAAATACTCGTTAAAGCTCTTTCTAATACGACTTTATTGTGTAACCAAGATTACATGCAGCCATCACAACACAACTTCCAACCTTAAAAGTTAGAATACTTAGAATCGTATTTGCAATATAACTACTATCAGCAACAAAACCTGTGTCGACGAGGATGGGATTCGAACCCACGCGTGCAGAGCACATTGGATTAGCAGTCCAACGCCTTAACCTCTCGGCCACCTCGTCTTGTGACGACCATGTCTACATTCAGACCCCTATATATCTGACAATGCAACTTAATATTTGACAAAATTGGCACATTTTGGCGGCAGATGCTTGTATTATAAAGTAGAAAATGTGTGAAAGAAACGTGTTAAATTGTCGGGTTGTCGTTTATCGCCTGTCGGTTTTATTTATATACGTACCATCTGTTGTACCGCATTTACTGCAATTAATTAATGACTTTGACTTTTAAATACAGTACCTGCACCCTGTTCTGTGTGCGCGTTTAGTAATTCTAAACTACACAATGGATTTTGATGCAGTTTTCACCACCATTTTGATCGCATCCGTGCAAAGGAGGGGCGGATCGCTAGTTAGTAACAAAACTATATCAGTTAATTTACATTGACCTTCAAACGATGTTCACCATCAACAGGGGATGTTTTACTATCCTCAGACTTAGCGCTCTAGATCAGTAAACATCATGTGCTTACGGCTGTCGTAAAGTGGCTCCCACAATGATTTAGTAATTTGATCGGACAACTTCGATGAGATTCAAGCCCTGGTGGTTCTGCCAAGATAATATAAACCGTCTTTTATTGAGAATCACCAGGGCTTGACCCCTTAATAGTTTATACTTGAGAGCAATGTTAGTGGTACCTACAGTAAAATCTGTGTAAAGTAGACCCTGATGCAACTGTAGTTACTTACTGCTGGTTTAATACATTAGTTTAGTAGTAGTGGAGTTTTTTGAGAAAGATATAGTTAATAAACCATTATCTGAAGTGAAGTAGTCAGATTTGAGTTTGATAACAAATCTGACTACTACACTTCAAAACCACCTACATATGTGATTTTCCATTAGATACGCTATCATACAATAATATTATCGAAATATACCTTCAAATATCTAAGCAGCCAACTGCACAAATATTAGCGTAGCAGCATTATTATTTATTTATTTAAATCACAATTATAACACCTTTACAGACTCATTCAAGGCGATGTTATAAGTCACAATGTCTACTAACATTGATTTTCAAAAAATAAATGCAATAAACCTGTAAGGAAAATTACAAACAATTCAATCTATCTATATATATAAAATTCAAAGTCCTGACTGACTGACTGACTGACTGACTGACTGACTGATATATCAACGCACAGCCTAAACCGCTGGTCCTAGAGACATGAAATTTGGAATGTGTGTTCTTTGTGAAGAGTAGGTATCCACTAAGAAAGGGTTTTTCGAAATTCTACCCCTAAGAGGGTGAAATAGGGGATGGAAGTTTATATGAAAGTCCGTCAGTTTTGAAGTTAGAATATTAAAATTTTGTGTTTAGGCTGACGATTGAAAATTAATTTATACATGTCTCAGCGTTTTTGATAATTCAACCCCCGAAGGGTTAAAAAGGGGAATGATGTTGTGTATGGAAAGTCCTTAATTTTCGAAGTAAAATCACTAAATTTATTATCTAGGCTTATGGTTGGAAGCTAACGCATGACTTTTTAGATCCCCCACACTCGTGGGAATAAGTATGGAAAATGAAACACAAAAAAACCTAAAACAAAAAGACGTAGAAGAGGAGTGGAGTGATGCGAAGTCGGAGTCCGACGCCGCATCTGGCGCGAAGGGCGCGAAGGGCTCTTTTAAGAGCCTGGCGCGCGTTAATGAGGGGGCTGCAGGGAAGAATAAATTCTTCAAGCGCTCCAAACCAGGGGACGGCCAGGGGTCGTCCTCTGAAGATGGACCAAACACGGCTCGCAAGAAAATCAGCAGCCGTGGCGGAGCTCGGAAACGCGGGGGGTAGGCAGACGGCTCACCACCCAAGAACCGATGGAACAGGAGGTTCAACTCGGAGAGACCAGCCGCAAGGCGGCCCTCTCCGAGTCCTCGGGCGGTGAGCCGGAAGCCGCTGGCAGCTCCAAGGTGAAGGGAGCGGCCAGTAGCTTTGAGGAGGTCGTGGTAGCCGCGATCAGGGGTGTAGCCTTGAAGAGGATACAGTCCTCCAAAGACAAGATCGTACCCACTGCCACGGCCTCCATTTTGACGGCAGCGAAAGCCCTTCAAGCCGGGCCTTCGTCAGACGAGATTAGCCGCTTGACAGCCGCCATGGAGCTTCTCCGAAAGGAGAATGAGGAGCTCCGAGCGGACCTGGCCCAGCTTCGAGGAGCTGGACCCCGGGAGGTGCCCCAGGGGGGAGCGCAGCATGGGCAAGGCCTGCCCTTGCCGGCGGAGGACCAGGTTCTGACCCTGGTGCGGCAGGAGCTGGCTGCACTCAGCAGCCGGTTCTCTGTACTGGAGAGAATTGTCCTTCGCCCACCGCTAGCGGCGAGCAGGCCAGCCAGTTTTGCCGCCACAGTGGCTGCCTCGGTCACGCCCACGGCTAAGCCTGCAGCTAAGCCTGCGGCTAAGCCTGCGGCCAAGGCCGCGGCCAAACCCGCGCCTCCGGCGAAAGAGGCGCCGCCCAAGCCCAAGAAGGGTGGGACGGCTGCGCAGAAGGCGAAGGTCCCCGCCGTCGCGGCAGGACGGTCGCCCCCGCCTCCGCCCCCAAATTCCTCTACGGCCGATGCCGAATGGCAGGTAGCTGGGGAGAGCAGGAAGGCGGGAAACGCAGCTAGGGCGGCCAAAAAGAAGGAGAGGCGGCAGCAACGCAAGAAGCGTAGCGCCGCAGGTAGGCTCCGCGCCCCGAAGTCCGCAGCCGTAGTGATAACACTACAGCCGGAAGCGGAAAAGAGGGGCGTGTCGTACCGCAAAGTGCTCACCAAGGCGTGGAAGGCGGTCAACCTCGAGGAGATCGGCGTCACCGAGGGCTTCAGAATGAAGGTGACGGCAACGGGGGCCCGGATGCTCGAGATCCCCGGTGCGACCAGTGGCCCGACCGCTGACGCCCTGGTCAAAAGACTTAGGGCGTCCCTCGATGCGGAGGAGGTCCGAGTGTCCAGACCAACTAAGTCCGCTGAAATGCGCATCCTGGGCCTGGACGACTGCGTGACGGCGGATGACGTTGTGGCCACCGTGGCTAGGACTGGGGGGTGCTCTGCCGAGCAGGTGCAGGCAGGCACCATCCGTCCTGACACCACGGGCATGCAAACCATAACGGTGAGCTGCCCCGTGTCGGTGGCCCAAAAAATAGCCGGGGAGAGCCGAAGGCTCCGGGTGGGCTGGGTATCCGCGCAGGTGAAACTGCTGGAACCCAGACCTCTGAGGTGTTTCCGCTGCCAGGTGGGTCACCACGTGGGAGTTTGCTGCACCTCAGAGGTCCGGCTGCCGCAACAAATCGCGGCACAGCGGACGGAGCTCCGGCAGGATCTCATGGCGACATGGAAAGTGCGATTGTCGCAACCCAGTGCTGGGCACGCCACAATTGCAGCGGTAAGTCCCCTCTTTGAGGAGTGGCTAGAGAGGCGCCACGGCGTCCTCACCTTCCACCTGACGCAGGTCCTCACCGGACACGGTTGTTTCGGGAGGTTCCTGTTCAGGATAAAGCGGGAGGAAACGCCCGGGTGTCACCACTGTGTGGATCGCCCGGAGGACACGGTGGAGCATACGGTGGAGGTCTGCCCTGCTTGGGCGGAGCACCGCCGTGTCCTCACGGAGGCGATCGGCGGCGACGATCTCTCGCGTCCGGCCCTGGTTCAGGCCATGGTTCGGAGCGAGAGTGCATGGGAGGCCGTCACCTCCTTCTGCGAAACAGTAATGCTCACGAAGGAGGAGGCGGAGCGCATGAGGGTGAGGCAGGCTGCCCGCTCTTCCGCCTTAAGTCGCCGCAGGAGACGCCCTGGGCGTCGGGAATCGCAGGCCGATTCCCGGCCACCATAGGCGCGGGCTTGCGGATGGTGAGCGATGGGTAGCTCGCCGTCCGATAAGGACCAGGCCCGGGTCGACGGCGCGTTGTGTTCCACGCGCGCCTCAAAGAGACGTCAGCACCAATTGACGGGGTCCGAAAGGGCCAATGCCTGCCAGGGTTACGAGCCTGTCCGAAAGGGATATCGTGGCTCTGGCACACAGGCATTTGAAGGAACACGGTGGGTTTTAGTCAGTATTCAGTCAGATTTCCCACCACAAAAAAAGGGGTGAAAAAGGGGATAAAATTTAATTTTTAATTAAATTTTTTTGCAAGTTAAAATCACTAATATTTCGGCTTATTGTTGGAAACTATAGGCATCCGCTAAGAAGGGATTTTTTTAAATTCAACCTTTACCTGGGGTGAACAAGGGGGATAAATCTTATTCCTTGAGTTAATAAACCTGAAATTTGGCACGAATACTAACCTAAGTAAATTATAAAGTGTGACATTTTTGTTTTTTATTAAACTACTCCATATTGGGGGATTTGCGGATGACAAAGTTTGTATGGAAGAATTTTAACGAGCGGTCCGATTAACTCGAAACTCAGTATTTCTACTGTAAACCAAAATAAATAAAATAAGTTATCAGTTTTTCAAAAATTGACCCCTTTTTTTTTGCGTGGGAAATTATCAAATAACTTCTCCCGCTCTGGGCGGAGCGAGAGGGCGTGTCAGACTTTTACTGACTAAACCCACCCATGTTCCTTCCGTTGCCTGTGTGCTGGGGCCATGATATCCCTTTCGGACAAACATGGCAGGCCCTAACGGACCCCGTCAGTTGGTGCTGACATCTCTTTGAGGCGCGCGTGGAACAAAACGCGCTGTCGAACCGGGCCTGGTCCTTATCGGATGGTGCGCAACCCATCGCTCACCATCCGCAGGCCCGCGCCTACGGTGGCCGGAAATCGGCTTGCGACTCCCGACGCCCGGGGCATCTCCTGCGGCGACTAGGGGCGCGAGGGCGCGAACCTTGCCTCTCCCTCACGCGTTCTGCCTCCTCCTTCGCGAGCAGTACTGCTTCACAGAAGGAAGTGAAGGCCTCCCATGCACTCTCGCTCCGAACCATAGCCTGAACCAGGGCTAGACGCGAGAGATTGCCGCCGCTGATAGCCTCCGTGAGGACACAGCGGTGCTCCGCCCAAGCCGGGCAGACCTCCACCGTATGCTCCACTGTGTCTTCCGGGCGATCCACACAGTGGTGACACCCGGGCGTTTCCTCCCGCTTTATGCTGAACAGGAACCTCCCGAAACAACCGTGTCCGGTGAGGACGCCGTGGCGCCACTCTAGCCACTCCTCAAAGAGGGGACTTATCGCCACAATTGTGGCGTGCCCAGCGCTGGATTGCGACAATCGCACTCTCCATGCCACCATGAGATCCCGCCGGAGCTCCGTCTGCTGTGCCGTGATTTCTCGCGGCAGCGGAGTTTCGACCCTGCGTTTCGCCTCCTGGCGCCACTCCCAGATGTGCGCGAGAACTTTTGCCTCCAGATCCCACGGCGGCAATCCAGCAAGGAGGCTCGCTGCCTCACGGGAGACCGTGCGGTAATGACCCTTAACAGGGTGAAAAGGGGCAGTAAATTTTACAAGAGAGGATTCTACTGTGTGGCTTGATTAACCCCAAATTATGACGTGGTCATCAGGGGTTTTTGGAAATTCAACCTTTAAGGGGTTGAAAAGGGGGATTTTGTTTGTATGAAAAATCTTATTCCTTGAGTTAATAAACCTGAAACTTGGCACGAATACTAACCTAAGTAAAATATAAAGTCTGTCATTTTTTGTTTTTTTAAAGTACCCCCTAAAGGGGGATTGGGGGATATCAAATTTTTTATGGAATAATTTTAACGCGCGGTCCGATTAACTTGAAACTCAGGATTTATACTGAAAATAAAAAATAAAGAATAACTTTTATCCGGTTTTTATTAAATCTGCCCCTAATAATGGGGTGAAAAGGGATAGTCAATTTACAAGGGAGGATTCTACTGTGTGGCTTGATTAAATTGAAAATTGGTATATAAATATATATATAATCTATAAATCCAATAATAGAAACGGCAAAAACGATGTTTCAACAATTTACCCCCTTGAGTGCGTAAAAAGGGGCAATATAGTTTGTATGAACAGAATCTTATTTCTTTTGATATATAAACTTGAAATTTGGCCCGAGTACTTATTTACATAACATCACGCCTGCAATCCCCAAAGGGCTAGGTAGAGGTGTATCTTTAGTACACCCAAATTTCGACAGTTTTGTTTAAGTCCCATGTAGTAGGGGGCGAGCCTATTGCCATCAACTGGGCATAAATCCAGACTTCGGGCTGCTACTAAGTAATTACTAATGGAAAATCCAATAACACTTTGCCCGACCTGGGAATCAAACCCACCCCTCATGCTCAGCAGCCGCGCCTGGACCACTAGACTAACGAGGCAGTCATTACCTAAATAACAAAGTTTGTCATAACTTTTGCGTTTTTCAATACTACCCCTCCAAAGGATTTTAGGGAGTGTTATGGTTTGTATTTAAAGAATCTTAACGCGCGGTCCGATTAACTCGAAACTCAAACTTCATATTGAGTTTGTGACAATCGGAAAAAGGGGTACATAGTTTTCGGGAGAATTTTACTGCTTACCTTGAATTACTCAAAAGTTGGTACATCAATTATTATTTAAGAACAAAAAGGTAGACAAAATAAACAATCCTGCCAGGGTTGCGAGTTTGTCCGAAAGGATATCGTGGTCCTGGCACACAGGCAAATGAAGGAATACGGGTGGGTTTTAGTTAGTAAAAGTCTGACACGCCCTCCCGCTCAGCCCAGAGCGGGAGAAGCTATTTGATAATTTCCCACCCAAAAAAAATATGGAGGAGGACACGTAGGTATATTGAACAAGTATGTACAAAACGAAGTTTGTATTTATATGATATATATATCCTTCGTAAAGTTGTAAATCAAACTGCACTCCTATCTGCTTACCACGCTTACGTTGGTTCCAACTAAGATATGGTATAATGTTTTGGGGGAATGCTGCTGATAGAGAAGCTGCTTTTTTTTCGACATCCACGCGGGCGAAGCCGCGGGCGAAAGTTAGTACTAGTATAGTATTATAACTAGCACTTCGCCCGCGACTTCGTATCTTCGCCTACAAAGTTCAATACTCTCTCCGTCCCGTTAGTTTCCGAAAACTAGATCTTTTTATTTATTACAAACTACTATGAAATTGTTTCCAATTTACAAAAAATCAAATGTGTCTGTAACGAATAGACTAAGCGTAAGGCTGTTCGCGCACACCGCGGGATTTTTCTTATTTTTAGCATTTTTATACCCGTCGTGTCATAACTTCTAAACGAAAGGTCCGATTCGATTAATTTAAATAGGAATTTACATACATACATACATAATCAACCTTGACTATGAAACTATTCAGTTGGATAAGGAATATCATGATACGAATGTCATCATCTTCCAATTCTACCCGTATTTTGATTGACTAATTTGAACAAAAAACGGTTATTGTGACTTTACTATAATAGTTAGACAATAGTCTTGCGGCTTTTATGGGTAATTATGAGTACTGTTACTGTAATATAAACACGAAATGCAATATTTTATGTTTCATTAATAGTTTTTGCAGCGCACGCCAAATTATGATTTTTACAGGCATATTATTGTAATAAAAAAAAATAGAAAATAAAATACAGCCCATGTTACTCGCTGATAAGAGATGAAATAATTTTTAAAATCAGTTAAGCAGTTTTTGAGTTTATCCATTACAAACAAACAAAAGAATCAATTTTTTTCTCTTTATAACATCATTCTCCTGCCCTTATCCCAATTAATTTGCGGTCGGCGCAACATGTCCCTTTCTTCCACACTTCTGTATCGGTCATCATCTCGGTAGTCACTCCCTTTTTAGTCATATCATCCTTCACACAGTCCATCCATCGTTTCTTCGGTCTTCCCCTACTCTTATAGCCATCGAAATCCACACTCATAACTTTCCTCACGACATTTCCTCATTCCTCCGCATCACATGCCACACCACGACAACCGATGTCCGCACAACTGTTCAGTCCCCGGCGCCACTGTCAGACTTCCTCTTATGTACTCATTTCTTATTCTATCCATTCGTGTCACATCACACATCCCTCTTAGCATTCTCATCTCAGCCACATGCAATTGCTTTTCATTCATCCCTTTCGTGGCCCAACATTCTGATCCATACAAGACAGCAGGTCTAAACATTGTTTTATATATTATTTTCCCAGGGGAATGCGGGAGTCGCAGATTGTTCCCGTGACCTTTTCTCTTTATAATAATAATATTATAAAGAGAAAAGATATGATGTTTTGTTTGTTTGTAATAATAATAATAACTATTATAGTATAGACAATTTTATTATAAACATGTATCAGACCTCTTTCAATTATTATTTGTGCCATTTGAATGAATCTCGGCAGGTTTTGCCCAAATATATCCTCCGATACTGTAATAGAGTTAACAATACGTGCAGCTCGTGTCTTTAGATCCCTATCCCTAGTATTACACAAATCATGAGCCTAACTCGCGTATGTGGATTACTTTATTTGCAAATAGATTAATTAATTTGACACAAATTATTTACTGTATCGTAATTTATTTACAGCTGATCTCATTTCAATGACCACACATAAATATCAAATAGGCTTAAAATATCAGTTAGGGTAATAATAATAATTACTTAATGGATTTCAAAACGCAGAATTAATCATTAATTTATAATTGAATGTGAACAATTTAATAATTGTATTTCGGACGAACAGCATTTAATTTAAATTATAATACATCAGATATAGTCCTATCCATTTAATGTGATTATGTGATTATTTTATTTGTTGTGCATTTTATTTATGGTATTTATTGCAACCTCTGTAACTCGTTTTTAGTGTCATTTTGTATTTCTGTTCATAAAGTTTGTTACCACTTAATTTTTAATTTGTATACATTTCGTTCTTACCTTAGGTTATCAACTTATCATTGTATTAGAGAATGTTGGTTCACGTGTTATTGGCAACTGTATAAACCCATGACTGTTATGTACTGTTGTTTGATATTTCGTATACAGAAGCTGTTGGTGTACCATTATAAATAAATAAATTATCAGTTTTATTTGATTCGCTGATTTTCAGTTCAAATGTAAAAATACTTTTCAGTTATTTGTAACAGCTTTACTACCGCCATACCAGTGACGCTAACGGATAATATGTAAATAAACAGTCTGGCCACTCGCCCGCTTGCATCACAAATCACTAAATGCATTAAAAGCTAAACGTATTTAAAACATCATTATGTTTCTGTGTTTAAAAATGACACAGACAAAATGATGTTTAAATATTCTTAGCACTAAACACATTGATTGACTTGTGGCGCAAGAGGGGATTACATGTTTAACTGCGCAGGATATCCTTTACTGGAAGTGGTCATCGTGTTAGTGGTTTAGACAGAAGCTTCAATGTCATCAGGATTTTGCCAGAATATTCGTTCGTTCGATCGTTGGTCTTTTTCGGTGGTTCTTGTTACTTCGTAACAAAACTAGATGGCGCCAATTACTGCGCATCGAATTTATAGCTTTTACGACACAGAGTGTGTTTTAAAACCTTTGAATGCGCTGTTTACCAATAAAGCCGATTATGAAACGACTGAAAAACTCTAGACTGAATATTTTATGTGCTTATAATTTCAGCATCCTTGAAACCGAAACATTGAAATATGAGTGTGGAGTATCATTATGGCTGTAGAACTTTTTTGTTTTTTGTTTTAGTCTTTTACTTAAGCGAACATAGTGTTTCAGGGTGTCTTACCATCTTGATAATTGAGCTGATATTGATCTGCCAAAGTTAAGTTCAGAAAGTTATTTTAAACTATAATTTCTACTACATTATGTCAACCTTGACATCTGACTAGCTCAAACTATTTGAGTATCAGGGTATTTGCTATTAAACTTTTACCTGAGAATGTTATCCTCTTTCTGAACGGTAATCTGGGTTAAGAACAGAAAGGTAAACAACAATGTTAAATCACACTTAGGCACTAAAAGTTTGTGAGTGTGTGTGTGTATGTTTGTTACTTCTTCACGCTCAAACTGCTGAACCAATGTTTATAAAAATTTGTATGGAGATAGCTGACACCTTGGATTAACTTATAGGCTATTTTTTATCGATACCGATATTCCCACGGGATCGAGACTTACGCGGGTGAAACCGCGGGGCGCAGCTAGTTATTACTAAATTAAATTATAGTCATTATTAAGATGTTATCTCCATTGCACTTGCGCGTATAGTAACTTCAGTACATCTCTGAAGGCGACGATTATCATTCCCCAGTCCCCGTACGCCGTGATCATCATCTCCCTGCCCTTGTCCTGTTACTTGGAGCCGCGCAACACGTTTTCTCCTTCTTTTCCCTGTCAACCGCCACGCTTTCATTCACTCCCTTCTCTTTCATATGAAAGACAACTGATCAATCACAATTCAATCATTGAATCACAAAGTGTTCAAATTAATGATTGTAAAGTTGTCTTTGTAGTTAGGAATTTTAGTACCTAGTTTAAAACATTTTTGTACATTAAGATTTTTTTTTATATTCATTCTTCTCGTGGCGTCACGAGTGCTATACCTATTTCAAAGGGTAATTACTACCTTGGCACTCATTAAAGCACCTAGTTTTGAGATCTTGTATTATCCTTATTTACAAGCACAAGCCCAACCAAAAGTGAAAGGATTTTGGGTCAATAATTTTCGATTTTCCTCAATTAGACAAGTTAACTCTAGGAGGATATATTGTAAGTTTAATGCAGACGTAGGTAAGTTGAAATTCTTACAATTCAACTTAAACATTGATTAACCGCAAGCGTTGCTTCTATCCTATGAATCAATCTGACTGAGCATCTGATTTCCCTTCAGACGTCAGGCACACCCGGTCCGTCAGGATTACAATCACGTTAAGAACTTGTTAATTACATTGTCACGTTAAGGACCTAGGGCAATGATGTTCAGTCGCGTCGCGCGACTTGTCGCGCGACGCGACACGGCACAAAGACCCTGCGTGTCGCGGGACGAGCGGTGCCTTTGTGTCGCGTCGCGTCGCGCGACAAGTCGCCCCGGTATGTAGAAGCCTTTAGGCCAAGCTTCGTGGGTAGGTTAGACCGCATGAATTGGTGAAATCTGTCAAAAATGTTAAAAATTTGATGACTTTTTTAAGGTCAGGTTGGTATATGGAAGAGACCATATAATATCATTTCGGCAAAATTTATAAGTTTAGAAAGGAAAACTTTTTACAAAAAAAAAAAAAGACTAAAAAAAAAACCACAAAGTGAAAAATAACCTTAATTTCGGAAGTTGGTGTCTTTGGATCTGTTTTAGTGTTTTGCCACCGACTTCCGAAATTAAGGTAATTTTTCACTTTGTAGTGTTTTTTTTGGAAGTTGGTTATGTTTTTTTTTTATTTTTTTTTTATTTTTCACTGTTTAGTGGGTCAGCAATTTATCTAAGTTACAATAGCCTAATGTCAATGCTTTTCCCGATGCAGGGGCGTTAATAGTCGAGGAGTTCTCCTGGTAAGAATACGGTACGGTATACGGCACGGTTGGCGCAGTGGTTAAGCGATTGACTGCTGCGCTGCGTGTCGCGGGTTAGATTCCCGCACGGAACAAATATTTGTATGACCTTCAAGTAGTTGGTCCGGGTCTGGCTGATTGTGTGTGTGAGTTAAATGTTTGTAAACGCACCCACAATACAGGAGAAATTCCTAGTGTCGTATAACCTCCTCCTTTTTGAAGTCGGTTAAAAGGATACCTACATAACTTGGTTAGCTAACGGTCATACGGATAAGGTAAACCCTAACTCCTAAACTAGGTGATACTGTGACTTAGGAGTCAGTGTTCTGCTGTCACTGTGATACCAAAAGCCTTTTATGTTGTGTTCTAAAATTACAAAAAATAGCCATTGACATTGAAGGTTACAATTTATAGTAATAATTTATATTTATCCTTTAGGACGTTGTTAACCGGTTTTAATATAGATATATATTAAAACCGGTTAACAACGTCCTAAAGGATACTGGAAACGACTTTTAATGTGTATAATGTGTGTGTATGTTAGAGTGAGAGTGTGTATGTTAGAATGAGAGTTTGGAGGCAATGAGTACATTATGGATCTCATCTTAATTCAACATCCAACATAAACAAAATCCCCAGAAACTATAAATTGTGTTGGCAGCAGACGAGTCAATCCTCACCGTCAACCGTCTCGCGCAGCGCTTTACAAAACTACTCTCAAAGAGACTGCACTACAGAGAACTGCATTCAAAGGACGAGGGAAATTAATATTCCTAACACATAAGGCTATATCCTTGTGATAGCATAAATATGTGGCCATTCATAGGATGTAGGTATAAAGGACGAAACTCAAGAGCTTCGAGACAATTTTCCTCTGAATTTTCGAACATTTTCCTTAAGAATTAGATGGAAGATTGATTAAGGAAAATACGTTTAATGGTGACAAATATCTTGAGATAAGCAAATAAGTTTGGTTCGTACGTGACCGGGGTTTGGAAATGTCGCTCATTTGTTTTTTTTGAGTGACGCTGTTACGAGTATACGTAATCATTGCGTGAAGAGATTGTGTGTGAATAGAATTAAAATGTTATTATGATAGGTTAGGAAAGCTCTTCTTGGCTAATCTTGCAGATGGTTTATTACCGCAACCCGCTCTATACAGCGTGTTACGGAAAGGGTATATACATATCAAAGGCACGGATTCTTTTGGTGATAACAAACTACATGGCAACATATTTTTAATAATACCTACTTAATTATAAAGTTAAGAAACATTTAAATAATAAAAATCAAAGGTTTCCAATTCAATTCTACACATCACTAGACCAAGTCAGCTGATCGGTACACGTTTTAATCCATTCATTTGATCCCGCCGCCAATTGTACCGCCGGCGCCGCCGTGTGTCGGCGCGGCGTGACAAGCCTTTTTAACTGAAGCCGAGATCTATAAACGTTACTTTTCACGTGCTTTTACTCAGACATGTTCCCATCTCTATCTTGCACTTGTAAACTGTCTAATTACAAGTGCAAGATAGAGATGGGAACATGTCTGAGTAAAATCACGTGAAAAGTAACGTTTATAGATCTCGGCTTCAGTTAAAAAGGCTTGTCTTGAGATCACATTCAATAGTTAAACGAAGTTTATCGGTCAATGAGAAGATCATGACATAAAATGAATAATCCTAGTGTAGTTAAGGTTTTCTTATTCAATTATTATGTGGACCGTACTTACAAATTTCAGTAGATACCACGTCCATTTATAGAGATAAATATAAAACTAGATTGCAGTAAACAAGTAAGATAAGGGAAACCCATAAAATAGCCACTTGCACTATAAAACTAAACTAAACAAAAAAAAAATTCATGAGTCGGTTCACGTGCCAACACTTCAAGTGATTGTTTTTACAAAGTAAGTTATTAAAGTTATTTGGATATACAGCACCTACACCACACAGTTACACGCACACGCACACACACACACTTGAAATATTAATAATTACCTATGTCACTCTTTGTATTTCTTATTTTTTTGTGTACTTCGTAATTGGCGTAATGTTTGAACAATCTAAATGTTGTATTTACTGTCAGCTGTGAAGCTACCTTTTATTAAATAAACAAATATATTAATGAAATCACTATCAAACCGTGTTTGAAGACTAAGGTCTTCAACCAGTGCGTCCTGAGCGTTATGACATACGGTGCCGAAACGTGGACACTGACAGTCGGGCTGGTCCACAAATTCAAGGTAACTCAGCGTGCTATGGAGCGGGCTATGCTCGGAGTTTCTCTGAAGGATAAGATCAGAAATGAAGTTATCCGGAAGAGAACCGGAGTTGCCGACATAGCCTGCAGACTAAGCAAGCTGAAGTGGCAGTGGGCTGGCCATGTTTGTCGAAGGACCGATGGCCGGTGGAGCAGACGAGTCCTGGAGTGGAGACCGCATAGACGCCCCCCAGCTAGATGGACCGACGACCTTAAAAAAGTGGCTGGGACAGACTGGATGCGGAAGGCGGAGGACAGGGTGTTGTGGCGCAGCCTGGGAGAGGCCTATGTCCAGCAGTGGACTGCTATAGGTTGAGTTGATTGACTATCAAACCCATTATTATTTTAAAATATATAATACGTGTGATAAATAAAGATAAATGCGATTTCCAATCAATTCTAACGTTACTATTACGGGTATAGAAAGATTTAATCACGTTATGAAACATATTATGATATTAGTGCATTAACACAAAATATAACATGTCCTGTTTTTGATATCGAATGTAATCAATAATGATAATCGGATCCGATTTTAAGTCCGGTAATTTTTCCCAATTTTTTTTTTTTATTAAGTATTTAAAACTGAAAGGGATGTTAAAAACCGGCCAAATGCATGTTGGACCACGCACAATGAAGGGTTCCGTAGTTGGGATGAATTTATCCGAAGAACAAACTTAAATTGGGTAGTTGACAAACATGTTCTCCCATACATCGATTTACGTCACGGTCAATTCTCCAACTGTAAAATGTAAGTTGGTCGACTATTACTCGTTAACTTGTAAAGCCTAGTAGCCTAAGTAGACTTTATGTCCGCCATTTTGTTTTTTTTTCTTGAATAGCGGCCAATTATAAAACTTTCGGAAATCGATTGCTTTCGTCATATTACAAACAATTTTCTTTGACAATATATTATATCCTAAACTGACACATTTCTAATATACAAGCCAACAAAGTTGTTCAAGTAGCGCCTTAAATTACATTAATGAAATGATAATCCTCCTAGTTTTGCTAATGTTGGGTAAAAACTATTGAATATCTGTCAATTGATCGTGTTTCTCATCACACTCATAACTCATTTTGTAATAAACAATAACAGTCAAAAATTTACAACACCAAGGGAACAATAACAAATTAATAAACAATAACAGATTCACTTTAAAGAGAACAGGATAAACGCTAGCGTCAATGATGTATTACACCTTTAGATGCGTTACCCGCGCTCAATAATGGCAAAGTAAATGCAAGGCAATTGCCCAGAGAGGAATTAGTCGCGCGCCATCCAGTGACGCGACTACAAGTCACAGTCACTCGCAATAGTCGCAATTCTCAGCAATTATTTGTGAAGAAAATGCCTTCCCGTATCTATACACGATGTAGGTACATATAATATTACACTGCTACTGTGGGAGTACAGAAAAACCGTCTCATTTCATGCATATGTACTAATTGTATTTTTTTATTATAAGAAAACGTTGTTTTGTTTTGTACTTGTACAGCCAGTCAGCCATTTTTCAATTTTTCCTGACTACTGCAACCAACGCGTACGCGCCAATGAACATGCAGCAGCTAGTGACGTAACTAAATATGTATGTTTATCTCTTTCTAACAACAGTTATCAATATAGGAAGGGTATAGGTCTTTCCTTTTCTTCGCGCACTGCATGATTGTACGCAAGTATGTAGCTACATTCATGGCTTACGCTGATTTTGAGTGCACTAATGTTCGTGTATGACGCGTCTATTTATAATACGTCATTGGCTAGCGTACAGTGAAGGTCAAAGTAGCCAACTGATTGATCGAGATCCGATCGATGCGGCATGCATACTAGAAAAAGAAATATCGCAACGTACTCTAGCTATCTCGCTCCCTCTCGATCCCCTAAATAGGGAGGCCTTTCATATATGTCATTCGGCTCGATACGCAACTTTATTTTCGATTCAATGTGTAAATTTTTTTTTTTTTTTTTGTTTGTATTATGTATATATACTCGGAAGCTTATAACTCGAAAACATAATATTTTACTAGCTTTAACTAAAGTATATTTTCGATTTATATTAAAACACCTTCTCGATTTTTAAAGGTTTCAGTTATGGCCTTCATTTCGGAAAAAATCAAAATGGCGATAGGGATAGCCAGGCTCCATAAAAAAAAATCCAAACCTCTTTCGTTATAATAAATATGTACTACTGCCATTAATGTTTTCATATAACCAAAAGTATCCATTAAGCTGGCAGAAAAAATTGTTACAGTCAAGTGCGCCCCCCCCGGGCGCACTTGACTGTAACAATTTTTTTTTTATTTGTTTTACAACGGTGCCCCACACTGTACTACTACACTTTAAATCTTCATCATCATCATCATCATTCATCATTTCAGCCGAATGACGTCCACTGCTGGACATAGGCCTCCCCAAACAGTGGGGGGATTTACCATAATCGCCACGCTTGTCAGGCGGGTTGGCGATCGCAGTATGGTTTTAAAAATGCATAGAGAACGCTGCTGCCCATTCTCTAGTAAGTCCCTTAGTCGCCTTTTACGACACCCATGGGAAGAAATGGGATGGTGCTATTCTTTACGTCCGGCACCACACGGAACTACTTTCAATCTTAGTATTACGCAAACGCATTCCTAAATCGAAAAATCATACCCCACATCATGTGATAGACGAGAAAAAAAAGCATCATCCCCACTTTATGTGTAAGGGGGGGGGGGGGGTGTCCCTAAAAAAAATATTTTCAAGATTTTATTTTACGACTTTGTCGGCCTGATTAACAATTACATTTTCCTCTTGTTGTTATTGCAAGCAATTGGTGTCAAACGTAAGTATTTAGAATATTGGCATTTTAAAGGGGCAGTCCCGATGTTATGTAGGCCGTACGGTAGGTAATCTACATTACACAATACCCAAAAGCGCCAGCCTGGGTCAATGAATTGGTTAATTCAGGCAAGTCTACAAAAATCCGGGCGCCTAGGCATACCGAAGAACCATTGTTACAAGTAATTGAAACAGTAATAATTACTCTGTCCATTCCTTGTTATCCAAATCTCACCTTTAATTTAAAAGGAAAACTATAATCACAGTAATTGTTGAGTCTAGCATAATAAATTGCCTTCAGTTCTGAGGGCAGTTCTAACTGAGAGGGAATTAACTTCCCGCTCGTTTGTGAGCGTCACTGCTGCCCGAATTAACGAGATGAACATTTAATTAGTAACAAAGTTTCCATTCGAAAAATACGGGTTTGAGACGCAAGACGATTTACGCGAGCATTCGAAGAACCAACGAATGTTCTCCCTAGCGAACATTTTATTCGGCGAGAATGTCAGAAATATTTTTAATTAGAAGTATGGCAACACCATGGCGTATAACGTAACATCTAGTCACTAACGGAAAAATAAAATTAGACAGAGTTGGATCTGTAGTTTGTTCTCTAGAAGTTTATTGTGCAATCATTGTATAACTAGAACGGTTATTTGTGTCACAAATTACAACGTTACTGTAGTTATTTCGGGTTCAAATATTTATCTGAAAAACTCTTCAACTATAGGTACTTATATTTTTTGCTCGCGTTTTATTTTATCAACCAAAGACATGTTGAGCCAACAGCAAAATTATTGCGATAAGGGCAGGATAATAATGATTTAATTATATCAACCAAGTTTTTTTAATTCAATCTGAAAGCATTTTGTGAAAAATCAAATCCGGTTTTTAGGATGTATTTTTAAAGGCTCTCAGCGCGACGCGCAACGCGACACTTTTCATGAAGTTTTCATAGAAATTGTGCTAATAGTGTCGCGTCGCGCCTGTCTGCGGGAACTTTAATTCACTCTTGCTCAATTTAGGCATATTACAAAATTGTAACCGCCTAAATCAACCTCAATCCTTATAATAAAGAAGTATGAAAGCGGGTTCAAAGAAAGTCCGTCGTTTTGTTGTTAATTACGGCAGTAGGGCTTTCAACTAAATGTTTTTGGACTCGAACTCCCCAATTCCCCACTCATTTGGGGGACTTAGAGATTTTATTTATTTCTTCTACGTCTTATAGGAGACGAATTGTAAATTGTTACAGCTTGGGGTCAATGGGGCCATTTGGGTATTGCGTCACAAGAAAGTTATCCTTACTTCAGTCTTATCCTTTAACATTTGTGGTAAGTTAATGTGTTAGTCTCGTACATACCAATCAGTAGCATTAAATCCGACGGATATTTTAATAATAAGCAGACACACTGTTGCTGCCCAGTCACACTTTTGAGTTCACAGTCACCATCGAGTTGCTTGCCGGTTCTTCTCCTCAGGAAACGATGAATTGGAACTGTGCACCTCCCTACTGACGTTCTATAAGTGCCCATGTAGTTATGTGTGAACTAAAATATTTTTGACTTTGTCTTTTTCTGCTTTTGGTTTTTGTTTTTTTTTAAAGCTAAAAACATGCTTAGATTTTTTTTTTAAGATTTTGTTGAGGACTCCTTGCTTTCACTATTAGTAGACACAAGCCATTATAGCGCGCACTTTCAGCTGTATGTCTACGCTTTCCATCGTTTTTATTCGTTTTCTCTGGTATTACTAAGTATTACTCACGATAAATCGATTCAAGTTAAATGTCAAAACGGGCCTATTATTTTTTGACAACTATAATGTTCTACCGATAATCAGTAGTTTATGAGTTTTTTTTTATAAAGTAATGACAACAATTACGAAAAGTTGTGAAAAATATAATGTTTAATTAGTAATCTCTGCCAAAGTTTTAGACATTTTGGAACTTTTCATTATTAATAAAAATCTGCTACGGCATCAGCTCTGATAATAACTTAAATTCCAGTATAGTCACGCCGTCAATCATTATTAAATTATATTTTTCACACCTAATCAACTCGAAATCTGGTAGAACTGAATTTTGGTAGAACATTTGGTTGGTGGTTAATTTGATGCACTTTAACCCTACTATGACGTCCTGCAAGGAATACGTCGAGTTACCAGTAACCCTGTATATGTATATTATGTTGATTAAACCCTGATGGTTTGTTTTTATCCCATTTTACATTCCTTCTTATACTCTTCTTGAATATTTTATGTAGAATAGCTTTCGACTTACTGGCACGCGAGACGCGAGACTTTCGATGGATAGGACTACCGTTGCAACGGCTTTTAGGCGAAACTGACGCTCGATCTAATGGCTATTCGAAATTGTGGTTCATCGATGCTATGGATTTTCGGCAATTCAGACGTTCGATCTAATGACTTCGGGGAATTATTATAGCCATCGGGCATATGACATTCGAAATCAAGCAGTAAACTCATTCAAAATACCTCCCAATATCTGCAAGGGAATAACTTTGAATAAAATAAGTACTTACATAAATTTATTTCACAAGACTCAAACTCAAAGCATTTATTTCAATTAAAACTATTACAGGCACTTTTGAATTGTCAAAGAGTTGGTCAGTTAGTCAGAAAGTTGAAGCTATTTGCCCATTCAAAAACGTAGATCTCTATGGAGAAGAACAGGCAAGAAACTCCAAGGACACTCTTTTAAATCAAGATATTACAAAATCCTGGGTACATTATTTTTGTTGCTTCTATAATTATGTGAGAACAATGTAAAAAATTTAATTACTTATTTAAAAAACAATACAAAATATAAGATTAAAAGATTACAAATAAGCCCTGGCAGTTAAGAGAAGACCAGTCTCATGGCCAGTCTCGACAAGAACTGACTCCCCACTATTTGATTGATACATTATCAATACATATCAAATCAATACTGCATTATCATCATAATATTGTTATGTAGTTGAACATTGACAGTGTCGAACATCTCAATCAGATTCTCGCTCTCGTGTGGATGTTACGTCACACGCGTCAAGCGCACTACTTACTAATAAGAGTTATGATTCTACAGTAATCTCTAGTATATGCTGTTTGTTTGATAAACATAAAAATGTTTCTGCTACTTTTCTTGACAATCAGTCACCAAGGTTGATTTTCTTGTCATTATTTCTGCCGAAAGATGCCCACTGCTGGACCCCAAGCACCATCACTTCGACCAGATCTGTGCTTCCCGCATTCAGCGGATACCTGCGGCCTTCACAAGGTCATCGGTCCACCTTGTAGAAGGTCTTCCAACGCTAAGTCTTCCAGTACGCGGTCGCCACTCCAGAACCTTTTTGGCTCCATCGGCCATCAGTTCTGCGAGCAATGTGCGCTTCAAGTCAAGAAGTCCGCGTGAGGTCTCAGTAAAGTGCCACATCTTTACTGAAACTCAAGGGGAGCGGGCGGGCATATCATCATCATGCATTCATTTCATCAATAATAACAAGTTTTGTAACTAAATAAAGACTTGGCCAAAAGGTCCCAGCAACCAGGCCATTAAAACATTATAAAAAAAAAAAGAAAAGAAAAGTGTTCCACACGCGCCCCTATCAGACGTCGCGGGGGGGTCAGACCCCCCCCCCCCAGACTTGAGGTGGCCCGCAGAGGCGGGCCGGCAGTAGCCGGGGATCGCGGAAGTAATAATAGATCCCAAGATCCCCGGTGCAAGTGTGGGAGGGGAACACTGGGGTGGTTTTTAGTCAGTAAGAGTCTGACAGACCCCTCCGCCCGCCCCAGGGCGGAGGACATCCATGAGGATTTTGTGAACAAAAAAAAAAAAGGTATTAGATTCATACCCGTGATCAGTGTTGTGGTTAATTAAAGACTGACTTGCGTGTTTGGCCAATTCACTTGCGCGCTAACAATGATAGTAGGACCATGACCGATGATAAGCAAGTTTCTGATTTCAATTGATCTTAATATTGTAGTGTTAAGGCTCTTACAGACTCACACGATATCACGGGCGCGACATGCACCGATAAAGAAATTGTGCTACTAGTGTCGCGTCGCGCCCGTTATATCGCACCAGTCTGTACGAGCCTTTATACAAGGTTTAGGTGGCTCGAAGATGTTATTGATATTTATGTATACCTAAGTAGGTATGTTTCTACTTTGATATTAATAATTTGTATCCAGTTTCAGTCCAATATTTTCAAAACCTAGCACTAAAGTCGCGGCACATTCAAGTCTATCTAAGTGAGCGATATAAAGGCATGAGCGCCGCGTCGCAGGCGCATAGGCGAGGCGCGCGCGCAACGCTCACTTCCTACCCGCGTTGCCTTGGCGACCACACACGGACACGACAATACACGATACTAACACGATAATAAACGATTCAATAACGATATTTTTTTAAAACAGTGCTGTGTGTGAAGTGAAAATGGTTGATAGTGAAACACAAGATGTGGCGGCGCTGAAGCCCGGTAAGTGAAAAATCTACAGTTTTTTTAGTTTTCTGTTTACTAATTTTTGAAAAGGGAAAGAACAGAAAATGCAATTTATATACAATGTGGAGACGATGATACGAAAATAATTTTAACTTATATCTTATATAGAAAATTCTCGTGTCACAATGTTAGTTACCATACTCCTCCGAAACGGCTTGACCGTTTTTTATAAAATTTTATATGTATATTCAGTAGGTCTGAGAATCGGCTACTATCTATTTTTAAGGGTGGCTTTCCCACGGGATCGAGACATACGCGGGTGAAACCGCGGGGCGCAGTTGGTAGATGTATAACATAAACGTATATCTAAACACGTTCCCAGTATGCACACTAAACACGTTCCCAGTATGCACACTAAACACGTTCCCAGTATGCACACTAAACACGTTCCCAGTATGCACACTAAACACGTTCCCAGTATGCACACTAAACACGTTCCCAGTATGCACACTAAAATTCAATCAAATACAAGCAATAGTTTAGTTACTAAAGCTATTTAGTTACTGAAAGTATGCTTTAACGAGCTGCACAACACTACTTTAAAAAAAAGAACGATTTTAAGATTTATTTGTTAATTTCAAATTTTCAATAGATCCTATGATCATCAATGAAACGCAAGAAAATGAACTACAAAAAGCATTTTATCATTGCTATTAATTCCATTCTTAAGTACTATCTCTCAATTTGTCCGTTACATCATGACACGGATCTCCGATACAATCTGATGTTTGAAAAGATTCGATAGATAGATAGATTCAAATTGAATAGACACAATAATAGATAACTCTTATGGGAAATTGAATACAACTCTTTAGAACTTGCCCTGGAATAACTGCACTAAGCAAGGATTATCGGATATTTACACATACATATACTCTTCTTTCCATAAGGGTAGGCAGAAACTATAGAACGCAAAAAGGAGTATGTGGGGACTTTTTCATCGCTTACGTTAAGCATCTGGTGACAGACGCACGCCGCGGCCGGTTGCTATAAACGCAGATTTATTGCATTTATTTAAACTAGGAGCCAACCTTATCTAACAATGCAGGATTGTGCCCTCGAAGAAATAATTATTATACTTTAAAAACATAATAAACATCAGTTTTATCGAACAGCTATTAAGGCGCTGACAAGAGGCAAATAATAAATGTAGGCTTGTCTTAAACAAAAAAAATGCCAAATCTATACAGTTTGTTTAGCGGAAAAATATATTATTATGTCATTCTTGAACATATTTCTCAGAACTTGGTTGTTACCAAAACACGTTTAGAAAAAAACTCGATACAAATTGATGGTAAACTAACCCTTTACTTTGAGTTTCAATCCAAAATATCTGTATTAAATATCAACGTACGGTTGGTATTTAATTAATAACAAGAACGTCTTATTTGTATGCAGAACTTGGTTGTTTTTTATTTTCGTTTTTTTAACTAATTTTTGAGTAAATAGATTGCTTCATACTTTGCAATAAATTACAAGCGTTGTGACATCGCGCTGTTCTTTCTTTTGTATGCAGTCTGACAGTGACCGCGGTTTACCTATTGTCAGCGTCTTAATGCTTCCATTTACGTAGTTTATTACAGTTAATCAGTTGTTTCATTACACTGTGTTTATTAGGATTAGTGAAAACAAATTATCTTCTCTATGCGCATGGTCGATTAGAGATAATGTTTATTTACGAATATTTTTTGCACAATGTTCTTCTAGACTAGAGTTTGAGTTAAATTTAACTATTACTATTCCTATTCAGACCTAGTCCAAAATAATTTTTCTATTATAATGATATCCATGAAGTCGCTATTGTTTTACAATTTCTTCCTTTACAGAGACCACATTAGTCATCAAATTATTGTAAAAACGCAAATGAAGTCGGAGTTACTACTTCCTATAAATAAAATAATACATTGCTAAATTAAAATGAATCACCTGAATAAAGAAAAAAGTGATTTATGATGATTACACAAGTTAAATAACCCAAAATGTTCAAAAGGTTTTCATAGACATAAACGTAGTTATTACTAACAGTTTATGTACTCTGCACATACTGGACCTAAATATCCACACATTTATTGAGAGTTACGTCATATTTTTACGTTTACTTGCTATTTAAACAAACTGACAGGAACTTACATACACATCATGAACATACGCTAAGTAGAATACCTATGATTAAAACTAACATAATAAACATTATTAAATAGTCAAAAAAACATAACAACCTAACAATATCATAAAAAACAAACAAGACGACTGCCCTACCAAAAAACGAATTAAACAGTAAAAAACAATTTTTTCATCTGTTTATTTATATAAAGCGAAAGGTCGAACTCATTTACCCGCTGACTGAATCTATACTTACTTAATATTAAAAAGAGAAAAGATTTGATTTTTTGTTTGTTTGTTTGTAATGGATAAACTCAAAACTACTTATCTGATTTAAAACATTCTTTCACTTAAAGCTACAGTATCAGCGAGTAACATGGGCTGTATTTTATTTTTTTTTAAAGTAGAGATAATAGTAGTAAGAGAAATGTAGAAAGAAAATTACAATAATGTAACTCAAGGTACCAAAAATTTGCTACAATAACCGTTTTTTGTTCAAACTAAATATTTTTATAGTCAAGGTCGATTATGTACATGTAAATTCCTATTTAAATTATTCGAATCGGACCTTTCGTTTAGAAGTTACGACGCGACGGATATAAAAATGCTAAAAGTACGAAAAATGCCGCGGTGTGAGCGAACAGCCTTACGCTTAGTCTATTCGTTACCTACACATGTTATTTTTTGTAAACTAGAAATAATTGAATTTATTATTATTACAAACTATTACTTAGTTTGTAATAATAATAAAGTTTGTCATAATATAATAAATATAAAAAGATCGCAACCATTCGTTTTCGGAAACTATATTTTAAAAGGGACGGAGAGTGTTGAACTTTGTAGGCGATTATAAATGAAATTTACGCGGACAAAGTCGCTAGTAGATACATAAAATTATCATTGCAGTCGCCTCTTAGATTAAAAAGTGTTCCTCAGAACATTCTATTATTCAATGGCAATGACAATTTTATTTATTACTCGTAGGTTATTCAGCGAGTTAATTAGTGACCTTTCTCGTTATAACTACAGATTAACTAATACAACTTGGTTTTTACTTTTTAATTCGTTTTTAGTCGAGTTTTTGTTACATTTTAGTGACAAGTTTTAGTGAGATGATGATGATGACATTTTAGTGACGAGTTTTATTTTAAAGTGATGATGTTTTTATTTTAAACAGTAAAGGTGGGTTTGTAATCTCGCGGCGAGGCGAGGCGTGGATGGCGTTGGGATGAAATGTATGCCAATAAATTGTATTGTTTTGGCATGTGCTCATCAAGGCCTTCCATTTGATACCCATATCACAGATTACCAGATAAATCACTCCGAGTCGCACGCGACCCATTTCTCAGTGGGTTGTCGACAGCTGCGAGGCACGTACATACGTATATATATTACGCAGCTACAAAGCAAAACTAACTTTACGCTTGTAAGGCCTAACCTTACAAGCGTAAAGTGAGTTTGGCATTACGAACATTTTCGTTCGAAGCGTCTAGCGACTCGATGGTGTAGGCTATTATAGCAGTAGGTATTTAAAATTTTGTATGGAGTGATTTATCGGGTAATCTGTGCTTATATTGTAATAAATTAAGTTTTCTTTTTCACATTTTCGAAATGTGGCCATATTGATTTAATTCAAAAATATTTAGCCTTATCACTTGGGATGATGCAATGATGTAAGGATTTTAACGATGCTCCATAAATCTAAATCTGTTCAGGCATTTAAAAGTTATGGTGGCACAAAGAATTTCACATAGATACATACATACATGAAACTTAAACACATTATACTCCTTTTTGGGCAGTCGTGTAAAAATCAAGGAAAATTTGATTACTAAAAATAATTATACTTTTAGGAACAACCTGTATCAATCTTAGTCACATTCCTCTACCACTTTTTGTTTTAAGAACGGTCAGATCGGTCACCGCAGTTCACTCGTTTGTTTAGTAATACATAAATATTTCGCTAAATACACTCGTTCTTATTTTTGTTGTTGTTTAATTTTAATTAAGAACTTATTGGTTAAACTTGGTTTGTTATCAACAATATGTGGTCGATGTTAATGGTGCATATGTGGTCGATGTTAATGGTGCATATGTGGTCGATGTTAATGGTGCATATGTGGTCGATGTTAATGGTGCATATGTGGTCGATGTTAATGGTGCATATGTGGTCGATGTTAATGGTGCATATGTGGTCGATGTTAATGGTGCATATGTGGTCGATGTTAATGGTGCATATGTGGTCGATGTTAATGGTGCGCGGTAACACTGTAATGAGTTTATGTTTGCACCAACTTATATGTATAAAAATGTAAGTGTACTACTGAATGAATAAATTAATAATAATAATGCAGTACAGAGCAATTTACTTTCTCAGAATAAAAACTAGAATCTCACCATGGTTCACACCCGTGAGATTCTGAAAATACCAGGTAATAACCTCAGAAAAGCAAATAATAATAATAACCCCACCCACTCAAGCATTACTTAAAACTAGTTTCAACCAATCATATGCCTTGAATCTAGTTTTAAGTAATGCTTGAGTATTAAGTGACGTTCTGTAATAGGGGCCTAAGTCTGTGCCGGTAGAGATTACTTTAGTTATACTACTGTAATGCGTTAAATTGTAAATGGTTTGTTGCAGTTCACAATTTTTCGACAGTTTATAATCTAAAGGAAATAATACCAATAGATTTTAAACGAATGAAGTACATAATTGTACGCTGACATTTTTTCACTTTAAAGTTTAATATTACGCAAATAGATCCTCAGAATCTGAAAATGGTTTTCACAGTCCCGCAATACTTTTGAACTTCAACGATACCCCACACCATGAGATAGACAAGAAATAGTACATTACTACAGCGCGGCAGCGGCCTGTAATAGGGGCATTGATGGACGAACGTGAAAATGTGGGCCGAGGCGAAGCCGAGGCACTCATACGTGAGTCCATCAATGCCTGGTTGTGGCTAAGGCTTGCATAGTGCTTTTCAATTTCCAAGCATGTTTGAGAAATACAAATATCATCCCCACTTTACGTGCAAGGGAGGTATTTACAATTTTTTTTTTCATGATTTTATTTTTCCACTTTGCCGGCGTGATTTATATGTAGTATGTAGAATCTCTGAGATAAGCTGCAGACAGACATACCGGTTGACATGGCGAAACTATAAGGGTTCGGTTTGTTGAGTACGGAAACCTAAAAAAAACGCCGAATGCAGATTCTTCTTCTTTTTGTGAAGTCGTTTAAAAACAGAACACATTCACTAGTTGTTTTCGCAATCATTCAAAGTTCAGGAACATAAATACACTGGATCGCAAAAATTCCGGGTCGCTAATAAATGGCGTGATAGTTTCTTAAATACATAAGACTAATTTGAGAAACTATAGTATATTGTAGATGACTGACTAATATATATATAAAAATGTGTAACACGTTTTGTACACTATATAACTTTAATTAAATACAAAAAAATAAGATAATTTCGCTTCTAACTTATGCCAACAAAAATACACTTCGCAGTTAATCTTAAAAAATAAAAGATTTTTTGTCAATTTAATATTCTTTTTTCTTCGACGAGCCCGTATCACTTCATTAAGACGATGTGGCATGCTGTAAACCAAATTTTTAATACGATTTTGGTCTATGTTTGCCCATTCTTCCACTAGCGCATTCCCTAACTCGTAGAAAAAAAGCAGAAAAATTATTTGCCTAATAATTTTAAAATGCAGAATATTTTTCAAAATGCAGATTTTTTTTTTATATCTGTAACTTGTACAAATGAAACCTCTTTAGAGATTTAGAACAAGCATTAGTAATCTGCTTACTACATATTATTTATTCTAGCGATCTAGGTATATAATTTATGGAGATATCATGGTTTTTATTAGCGACCCGGAATTTTTGCAATCCAGTGTATATCTGGGCAATTTGAACGGAGTGATTACCGAGATGTATGGAAGCAAAAAAACATATTGCGCCGACCCCAAATTAATTGGGATTAAGGTAGGTGAATGAATAAAATTTGAACGACCAGGCAACAACCAAGAACACTAACAACATCTGCACTTGTAAGCAAACAGAAAACAGACCTTCAAACTAATAGTAATTTAAAAAATTCTTATTGTTGACCTGAATTCATAACTGTTACTCTACTCCTCCATATCTCCACAAAAGATAACACTTAGTGCGATGAGCTCGTTGAATAACTTGCACATGTACTGGAAAACATTGTGAAAGCCAAGCTTCAGTTTGTTATACGAGTATAACCAAATAATACAGTATTGTTAAAACGTGGGGATTGCTCAAGGGCACTAGTGACCACTTCCTTTTAAATGTACATCATTATTAGTTACTGTCGGGTCCAATATGGCAATTTTGTAACGATTTTCAATAGCGTAAAAATATATAGCGCGTGCAAATATATTTTAATCTTCAGTGGGCCAAATCCAACCATTATTAAAATACCTATACGAGTACATACTCGTATAGGTATTTTAATAATGGTTGGATTTTTATGCTGGAAAAGATCATGACGGCGAAAATATACCTATTTGGTTTATATTATATTATCGGGAATGAAGGCGAAGTTTTCTTTATTTTTCCGCATACCATAACGAAATTATTTTTGGTAATAAAGATTCAGTTTGTCATAATAAATAAATAAAGTAATGTCTTACGAGATGAGATTAAAGACATTGTACCTTCAAAATTCAAAAGCATTATGATTTAAATTATCCATCCATTTAAACCTTGGAGTATCAGCAAAAGACTACAACAATGAATTAGTTCACCGTGGTTTTTACTGAACAGCGGTTGTCTTGTAAACAATCCATAATGGTCGCTCGTTAGTACTGCATTTATTTTTATTTCTTGTTTTGAAAGCAATTCGTCCATTGTGGAAGTCATAGCAATTTCACGATCCATTACAGCCCTCTAAAGAATTCCTTCAACCAATCTTTATGAAAAGTTTGTTTTGATTTTCAATTTTCCAATCCTTACAAATCAACATCGGTTGCCATGAATGGAATTCTATAAAATCCAATTAACAATTTTATTCATCGTTTTCTGTTATTTGTTTTCCAACTAGATGCGGTTTATTAGTAAATTAATTTCCAATTTTACTCTGAGGGAGATAAACTACAGTTAACTATAATTATTGTAATTAAAAGTATTGTTATGACACATATTATTATTGTTACTATTACATTAGTATTATGATATATTAATTATTATTAGTATAATAAAAGGTGTAATTTTCTTTACAGAGTCAGTCAATAACAATGATTGAAAGTAAAATTCAAGGTTACCACTATCAAGGTTCGAATCAACATGTACCTTTCAATGTCCACACGTCTGATTGCGAAAACATTAAAAACCGTTTACGATGCAAGTCGATGACGATAGAAATTACAAAAAAAAACTTGGCATTTGCGTTACTATCGACATACGAGCATTAGGTATTCAGTCCCATTTTGATGGACAACACTATTTTGAAGAGAATAATGTGCGCCTGTGTCTGAATGTTTTGGTAATATTGCGTGTTCAGAATGAGTAATCATAGTTGTATTGACCAAAATATTGCCGTGAATGTCATAATTATTGGACCCGTTGTACCTACTTAGTGGCGTTTTGTCATCTAATTAGGCATGGTATACATTGCTTCTATGGTCTGTCATTCATCATTTGGTTCTAGTTAGATACGGACGAATGAATGAAACTAAAGCTACTGGAATTAGCAGTAGATTTTATGTTTTTTTATAGCTTAGTCGTGGAAATTGTGATTCATGCTGTAATCATCTGCTTTATGTAAATGTTGGCATGTGAAGCGGAATGATTGACTGTAAATAATAAAAACAGCAATTTGCTCGATAAAGCTATAAAAAACATTGCGAGCATAAAAACTACTTACACAGTATTCATTTTGTTAAGAGCAATTTGAAGTATTTTACCAAACATGCTATTTGGAAAATGCTAACTAAAACAGGCTTACGAAATGTGTGCATAAGCTTAATCAGCCTAGAATGTTCCCACTGTTGGGCACAGGACACAGGCCTCCTATCGGTGAGAGGGAGTGGGCCGTAATCCACCACGCGGGCCCAGTGCGGGTTGGTAGATGTCACGTCTACGAAATTTTGGTACTAGGATATGCCGGTTTCGTTTTGAGAGCAGTGGTGATGAAATAATTTATACAAAGTAAAGCGCCTGTCTGGGTTCGTTTGTGGTGACTTACAACTCGTAAGTCGCGGTCGACTATTGCGCGGTCAAATATTGGATAAAACAAATAATGAACCCTATAAGGTAGTTATAATGATCAATGCCTTGATAATTATTATCCTTATTGTACAAGATCTATAAGATAATACAACACCTGCCTTATAAAATCCTAAGCTTGTAAGTAATCACCATAGTAATATAACAAGCAAACTCTATAATTAAAGTGGCAATAATAATTATTAAATATTGCACTTTAGGAAGTAAGTACCTGTTTGCCTTTGGAGTAACATCGTAAAAAGTATGTATCCTTGCGGTACTCCCGGAAGCAATATTTGCATAATTAATTTCTTGGACGTTAGTAAAGCATTTGACACGCTGTTTATCACATAGGTAACATGTGATAAACAGTGTCAAATGCTTTACTCAAAGGCTTCTTTTACCGCAAAGTGAAATTAAAATTAATTACATTGAAATAAATTTTCTTTACACTTGGTTGATCTGGTTGTAGCAAGATTAAGGGCAGTTTGTTCTAGGATAATAAAATACTAGCTTTTGCCTGCGGCGTCACCTGCATGATAGGCGTTGTCCCACGAGAACGTACCTACTACCGGGGTAAAAAGTATACTATGTCTGTTCTACCTATGTGTTCAGGCGTTAAGGCATAGAAATGTAACATACAGACAGAGTTACTTTCGCATTCTTTTATAATATTAGTATGGATTACTATTGGTATTATTTGTGTCTTAGGTCCAGGTATTTATAACGACCAACTCGTATGACGATATCAGACGATAATCACTCATTATTATATAACACTATTAATAAAATAGTTACATAACATCATCAATTTTATAGTATCCTGTAACGTGTGTTTTATAGTATTCTTGACCGAAATTTTGCCTTCAAACCCGTAAATTCTCATTACGCTTTAGAACGCAAATAGGGAAAAATAAAATACACGCAACGTGTATCAGTTGAACGTTGTACCATATTTTATGATTCAAATGTCGAAAACGAATGGCTAATGAGTATCTAACGGGAGCTAGCCTCTACCCGTCACTACACTCATTATTAACGTATTTTATTTTAGCTGTACATACAGCATCTTCCTGCTTACTAATGTGTTCCTAGCCCATTCTGTAGCAGTTATCCTAGAAATATGGTAAGGTAGGTATATACGGCTATATTTATTTATTAAATAAATGTCACTATCAGTATATATTATATTCAACATCGGTTTACAAAAGTATATGAGGTTAACTCAATATCTGTAAAACGATTTCCCCAAAAATAATTTCGACCTTTAAATCTTCATAACCGTAACAACAATATTCAAAAAAGTTGGTATCGTTTACCACGTATGGGACGCAAATGTGGCGATAAACAACCCTTTTATATAAAGCGAGGTAAAATGTCTGCCTAAAAACTAGCCCGATCTTCTTTACCAACCTCATCTATGTGGAATATTAACAGGACCTACAGATATTGCTTTTATAGAGGTTGGGTCACCTAGAATTGCTTTTACTAAGTACATAATTATGTATGATCTTTACATTTTTAGATCCGTATTTTCGTTCAAATATCATAATTTTAGAGTCAGGTTTTCTTGAATTCTAGTCTGGCAAAAATCTTTTAAGCTGTTTGACGTAAAAACAATATGAAAAGAACATCAAATAGTTTACAAACACCATAACAAATCAATATCTTATCTTACGTAATCAATCAGAAACTAGCATCTTCGGGATAAACTGAGCCAATTTCTGGGGCTCGACTAAATCATGTAGAAACTCTGAAGGGCCCTTGCCCAAATCCCGTTACATGTTCCGTAATTCCGGCAATTTGAAAAATCTTGTTACCGATGATTTTGGAACCTGTTGGTTACACGTGCGGTGGACCCTTCTGCGTCAATGCCTTGATATGTAGCCGTGTTTATACGTGTGCTTGAATGTCATTTGTTTAAATCATCGTCAACTGTTTTTTTTAGCTTCTAGAATACCATAGTGCCTGTATCATTTTGTCCGTCATTGTTTGTATCCATACTCAAACGTTATTTTAATATTTGTGAAATAAAAAACCTGCTCTCTAAAAACCAAACATTGTGTGGTTCTTTTTCTCGTTTAATTTTTCTTTTCTATTAACCTCGAATTGCTGTCCACGCGATAGTTTACTGTTTTGATTGCTACGTGTTTTCTGACTTCAAAGGGCACTATTCCTGTATATTAAATGCGTGAGCTGATTGTTGAATAAATAGCTCTTGGAGTTTCCGGAACATCTTTATGCAGGCAACCTTTGCAGTTCACATTCGCCGGTCAATCACGACTGTTGTTGCATTATCCTCCATATCGTTCATTGTATCGTTGAAGGTCAAGGATATCTATGTTATGTGTTGTCTGATCACGCGTATGACTCATAAACATCGGAACCAATGACTTCCGATGTCCTCACGATGTGCCACATTTACCGGTTGTCGAAGTGTACCCGTGTCATCATGCATGCATTGCATACCTTGGTTGTATTAGACTTGAATACAAATGTGGATTAGGTAAAATATTCTACGTAAATTTTGTAGAATTTCTTTACATTATTCAGAAATCGCTCTATATTTTATTTCAATGGGGTAGTTTAAATACGTAATATTTATAAAATACACATGTAAAGGTTAGATTAGTAATGGTAAACTATTATATTTTCATACGTTCTCCAAATATTACTAATGGTTATATCAGATCCAAAATAAAACAAAACGTTTATTATTGCCGATAATTATAGCGATAAGATCGAACCACACTAATCAGCGTATTACAAATGTGTGCGATTATCGACGCAACTGTCGGCAACGGTCTTGTGTAGTGTGTGGACGGCCTAATATTTCTGAATGCAGTGTCAGTGTCGCACATTAACGCGCGATGGATCTCAGCGATTCGCTGTGTATTGTGGAAGATCTGCAGTAAGGACCTTGAAAGTTGGGATGAACTTGAAGCTATGGTTGAACCCGTGAAGTCACGAGCAAAAATGAAGGAGGACTATAAAATATCAGGTGAATGAGAAGTAGTGAAAACTTTTTCCATCGAGCTTCAACATCTTCTGCTGTTTTCAGTCATCTAATGTCTATCAGCAATGGGACAGTGCCAGTTCAGTTTAACTAAAGTATGGTCTATAGTTAATATAATATGCTGCCTACCACTGACTGTGGTGGCTACATTACGTCCGGCGCCGGCTGCATCGGTCACATTCACTAAATACCGTCATTTTATTACGAATGTCCAACTTATTGGACCGAATAGCGATATACCCATGCTGTATTAATTTACCATAGAGAATTCTACATACTGTAATATACATAATATAACGAATTTGTTAGCAATATGCTGATGTGGAATTACTAGTCTCTAGAAACTGCAGTTTACTCCGTTCCACGTATCGTTTCCAGCTTATGACATTCCAACCTCTATAGCACTTAATCAACTCAGCCAATCAAAGTCCTCTGCTGGACATAAGCTTTTCTCAGGATGTGTCAGTCAGTTCTCCACAACCCGCATCTTTTCTGATATCACAGCTGTTTTTTTAAGGTCGTCAGTCCATTTAGCTTTGGATGTCGAATAACCAAACACTGGTACCGCCGACCCGTCGCGGTCGCTCGTGCATGGTGATGTTATGCTCTCTTTGCATATCCGCATTATGACTATTACACACACGTAAAACCGGCTGCCATTCACGCAATCCTTTGATTGTAATCTCATGTCACTTCTCACGATAAAATCACGACATGAAATCTCCTGATTGTAATCAATAAACAATATTATCTTTTTTCTGCATTTCAAAGATAGCAGAAAATTGAGTTAAGTATACTTACTATCAGTGTCAATACACGGGACCTCAATTACAGAGCCCCATTGTACTACTAATAAGAAATGTCTACGAACAATAGTAGTAATGTCAACATTTTCTCATAATATTTGATATTTGCGTCATTACTTGTCTTCATTGGTAATTAATAGAGTGATTACAATTAAATCTGTGTGATCGGTATCACGTGTTGAAACACGATTACACTTAATACAGTAAATAAATTAATTGTATTTTTTTCTATATATTAATAATAATAATGTTTATTTATCCAAAATAATACTCTATGTATTCACAGGTTGAGCACAGTGGTAGATATACTAAAAATATACATAATTGTTTGTACAAAATTTAAAAGGCTACAAAAAATATCTATATAAACAAAACATAAAGTCTGTCTCTTAAACTAGGAGACCTGTATCTTAAACTAGGAGACCTGTATCTGAAGAGACAGTGTATTTAATGTGGTTTTATATGTGTTTTATAATATGTAGTTTATTCTAGGCTTGACGTGACTACAAGTGACTTTAATGTAGAATTTTGTACGCATATCCGCAACGGATTTTTTAAACGTTTTCCCTCGTACGTAGACTTTTCCGTTATTGAAAATCCCATTTCGACAAAAATGCCCAAAACTATACCTAACTAATGTATTGTATGAAGATAAACTCATATCGTTTGATTACAGAAAACACAAGGAAAAAAACGTATAGATTTTTTTTTTTTTTTTTTTTCTTTAAAAAACGTTAAAACGCACCCACAATACAGCAGAAATTCCTAGTGTGGGGCACTAGGAATTTCTGCTGTATTGTGGGTGCGTTTACAAACATTTAAATTCACATACACAAACAGCCAGACCCGGAACAACTACTTGTAGGTCATACAAATATTTGTTCCGTGCGGGAATCGCGACACGCAGCGCAGCAGTCAATGGCTTAACTAACTGCGCCAACCGTGCCGTCAGTTTTCATGGCATTGTACGCTATATCCCTACTTCTGTTTTACAATCTAAAAGTAAAACCAACCAAGTGAGTGTCGGACCACGCACAATAAAGGATTTTCTGTAGTTGGGATGAATTTATCCGAAGAACAAACTTAACATTGTAGTTGAAAGACATGTTCTCCCATACATTCCAATTGCAAATGTAAGGTGGTCGACTATTATTCGTTAACTTGTAGAGCCTACTTAGCTGTGATAGTTTTCCTTTTGTTTTTTGTATTATGTACTAATGCCTTTTTTAACATCGTTACATAATATTATTGTCGTGAATTTATTTCACGTATCCAAAAACAACCACTTGACTCTAACAAAAGTTATCACTTTAAAGCTTAATATTACGCAAACGGATCCCTGAATCGAAAAATGGTTTACAACAGACCCGCAATATTTTTGAATTGCCTATCCAACGATACCCCACACCATTGATTAAACGAGAAAAAAATATTATCCTCACTTTACGTGCTAGGCATTTTATTTTACTACTTTTTCGTCGTGATTAATATGTCTACCCCCGTCAAATTACAGCTTTCTAATACTAACAGTCTCCGAGCTAAGCCGCGGACAGACAGACAGTCAGACAGACATGGCGAAACTATAAGGGCTCTTTGTTGACTACGGAACCTTAAAAATGGGTTTTAGATTATGCGATTTTTTGTAAGTAGGCCGAGTTTATGTAAGTAGGCCGAGTTTATGTAAGTAGGCCGAGTTTATGTAAGTAGGCCGAGTTAATGTAAGTAGGCCGAGTTTACTTTCAATGCTTTGCGTAAATATCTTTGTATGATCATTGAGTTAGTTCCCAAATTATACCCATTCATAACATAATTCCAAATTCCGGACATTAACTGATATTTTCTTTAACAAACTCAGGAGCAAAATTTAATTATGAACGGTCTGCGACTGAAAGTATCAAAGCATCAAGCTCGGCACTGTGCTAGCGAACTCTGATACCAATGTGGCTGGTAAAACAGATTAGCATACAAAAATATTACTCTGTACCCTTCCAAAGAAAATAAACATCATCAATCTTCGCCCATTGTAACAAAAATACGAAAAAAAACGCGTCTATTGTGACGTGAGGCCTACATTTCCGGCTTAATGGACACGTATTCGGATCTAACCGGTTAGAAGAAGATCTATCTGGTGTAACAAATAATTTTGTTGCTGTTTTTTACCCAGCAACATAGTAATGTGTTATTTATAATTAGGTGTCAATGACTTTATCATAGCATATAATTCAGGGTCAAGTTAATACATATGTACCCACACATACTGGCTATTTCGACGTCGAATGTGCAATTCTATGACCTTTCCTTTTCTTTTGTTATTGAATGATACACATCATTTTTAGGGTTCCGTAATTAACAATGGAACCCTTATAGTTTCGACATGTTTGACTGTCTGTCCGCAGTTTTGCTCAGCAGAGTCTCCTAGTACAAAAAGCTGTAATTTGGCATGGGTATACATATATTATAAACCATGCCGACAAAATGGTAAAATAAAATCTTGGTAACGGTAATCTTGGGGGGGGGTAACGTTGAATAGGTCGAGAATTCAAAAATATTGCGGGTCTGTAAAAACCATTTTCGATTCAGGAATCCGTTTGCGTAATATTAGGCTTCAATGTGCAATATTTTGTTAGAGTAAAGCCCCCTCCCTAAATGGTTGTTTTTGTATAATTATGTAAACAAAATCATGGCAATAGTTTAGGTAACGAAATTAAAAGGAAAACTATCAGAGCTAAATAAAGGCTTTATAAGTTATCGAGTAATAGTCGGCCAACTTACATTTACACTTGGAGAATTGACTGTGACGTATAATATATCAAATTTATCGATGTATGGGAGAACAAGTATTTCAAATACAATGTTAAGTTTGTTTTTGGGATAAATTCATCACAACTACGGAACCCTTCATTGTGCGGGGTCCGATACGCACTTGGCAGATTTTCTTTTTATTTGTGTCCTCCTTTACCTACTTTAGCCAAGTAGGATGATGAAATGATAATGGCATTGAAAATATAGGACAAAGTCATTACTTGAACATCAAGTAGGTGCTTAGAAGGTACGTGACATAAATCACTTTCAGTAATTAAAATAGGTAAACAAATTAGTAACAACACATCAAGAGCGAAAGTAGCGCGCTTAGAGCAAATGTGAAACGAAACTTTTGCTGAGAGAGATAGATAAAGAGAGTTCTATTGTAAAGTTACGCCTAACTTGAAGCAACAAAAATATTATGGTTAAATTGATTTTACTTTTAATGATATTTGGAAAATAATAAAGAACGTTTATTTTGCTTTGGAAAAAATAAGCTGATTATGAAAAGGTAAACTTGCTTTATGTTTTTATTCTTTATTAAGAGCTTCTGCCCGCAACTTCGTCCGCGTGGTAGTAACTTATACCATTTACATATCATAAAGCACTCGGAAATAATGTAGCTTTCAGAGATTACCCCGGACAAACAAACAACATGACATCTTTATTCATTTTATAAAATGACTTGGAAAAATCTTGTTTTTCGCTTTCCCTCTTCAGCCGTTAAAAATCATCCTGCCCCACCGCTAGTTGCACATAAGTCCATTAAATTTAATTCCCTATTAAAAGTAATGCTGTCACTTTGTGATACGTTCCGTTAGAGACAGAACCTTAATAAAGGCTTTATACAAAAACATGTGAATGGACACATCTGAGTTTATACAAAAACATGTGAATGCACACATGTTACTTTATACAAAAACATGTGAATGCACACATCTGAGTTTATACAAAAACATGTGAATGCACACATGTGAGTTTATACAAAAAAATGTGAATGCACACATGTTACTTTATACAAAAACATGTGAATGCACACATCTGAGTTTATACAAAAACATGTGAATGCACACATGTGAGTTTATACGAAAAAATGTGAATGCACACATGTGAGTTTATACAAAAAAATGTGAATGCACACATGTGAGTTTATACAAAAACATGTGAATGCACACATGTGAGTTTATACAAAAAAATGTGAATGCACAGATGTGAGTTTATACAAAAAAATGTGAATGCACAAATGTGAGTTTATACAAAAAAATGTGAATGCACACATGTGAGTTTATACAAAAAAATGTGAATGCACACATGTGAGTTTATACAAAAACATGTGAATGCACACATGTGAGTTTATACAAAAAAATGTGAATGCACACATGTGAGTTTATACAAGAAAATGTGAATGCTCACATGTGACTTTATACAAAAACATGTGAATGCACACAAGTAACTTGTTTCGTCCATTCGTAGTGTTCGTTCAATGTTGAGGCTGCGCGCGCGCTGTCACCGCGGCACGCGACGGAAGGCCGACGGGTACCGGTTACTAAATCGGATCGTAACTGTACCCATAGTAAGTGCTACCGTTTGTTTGTATAATGCAGTGTTATGTCATGAGAATTAGTTTTATTATTTGCAAAATGACTGATATAATTGGGCGTAGTTAATTTAACCATTTTATTTTATTATTTAAAGATAAGACTTCATTGTCATACTGACTATAATCAAATGAGTATTTAAACGGAATGTAATAATGAAAGTGACGAAAAACTCAAAATTCTCAGTCAGAACATGTCCATATTTTCACTCAGAATTTGAGTTTTCCGTCGTTTGTAAATCTAATATTCAAATTTTAGTCACTCTTATGACAATAGAGACAAGTCGCTAATATAGAATCTAATAAAATAAAAAATTGAATCTAATAAAAAAAATCATTTGTTAAGCAGTAGCTCATGACGAGGTAAAAATATTATCCTGTCAGTAAGTTGCAGAAAGGCTGATTAACCAGGGTGTGACGGCTATTCATTTAATTATTGCCATTCATGGCGGCTATTTGAGTCCACATAATACCCGTGAAACGTTATATTATTCGATTGAATCAAGCAAAGCAGCAGAACATCGTCTGTTACAAACGGCTGCAGTATGTTCATTGCGAATCATTGAGATCTAGATTACCTTCCGGTGTTTGTCTAGTCTCGGCTGATTTGGGATAATGTTGCTGGGATACTGTAACTATGATGATTGTGTACCGTAAGCACATTCTTGAAGTAAATCGGAAGTGCAAGTGATTTGTGTTTTGAGGAGATCATTAAGTGCCAAATCTACAGCAACACTGACATAATACGTCATGTTGTGACCTTATCTCGAGGTTCCCGAGAAAGAAAACTAGTGATTTTACGTTTTTGTGTGATTATGTCAGAAAGTGATCGACAGTTTTTGTTTAATAAACACCTCTTCAAAACGTGTTCATTATGTTTATAACTTACGACTATTGGTTGTAACGATTATTGTAATGAAACATCTTCAGGTTGTCTAAAAAAACTTTAAATTTAATGAAAAACATCAAACTAAATCCTTTGGTGCCCTAGAAATCATTTAACCATTAAGTGCATAAATTTCGCGCTTTCATTGTAAAAACTTGCTAAAATGTAATGGTTGCTGAAGTTCCTACTATACACACAAACACTCTCCTGTAAGATTAGATAGTCATTCAATCTCGCCACTTGCCCACTCCTCTAGCCCAGTTTATCAGTCGAGTAGAATTTGTTGGAGCACTCATATTTGTTTATTTACTTGCAACACTTGTTTGTAATCGTGTTAATGTAAGATGCCCTATTTTTTTATGAATTTCAATGTCACCTGAAGTTGCCACTGGCGTGTAATAGTGTGACGAGTCGGGGAAGAACTCTCGATTATGTCCAATTATTAGTAAACTGTCGGACTCTGGTTAAATTGAACGTATGTGGGAGGCTTCATTTCACGTGGTCACAACTAAAAGAGCTAATTAATAAAAACGAATTAAAACGAATGACTAATTAAATTAAAGATTAATTATCATAATTTATATTATCAATCATAAATAACAGAAGCCAGAAGAGAGTCCGTCAGCTGACCTCACCTTCTGGTATGAATGCATCCTAGTGATTGTTGAGGTACGTAGCGCTGGGCGCGCGTACAGTTACGGGTATCTATATAGGGTTGGCGCTACATAGTTTTCTTAAATTATTTTGAACACTAAAACTTTTTACAAAAAAAAATCAATTGACTTCCGAAAAAAACACTACAACGTGAAAAATAATGTTAATTTAAGTAAATAAAATGTCGGTGTCATTAGATTTGTATTTATTTGTTGTTATAGATTTTAATTGTTTACTTTTAGTGGGTCAGTTTGTAATTTATCTAAGTTACAATAGCCTTAAGTCAACAGCTGCTCTTCACCTTTTACAAAACGTTGCTTTTCCCGATGCAGGGGCGTTAAGTGTTGAGGAGTTCTCCTGGTTTGGTGAATTCACCACATGCATTAATTGCTTAGCAAAAATATTAAAGTGCCAAATCGAATCGCAACCCGTGAATTATTAATAAGTAGTTTTGGTAGCCATCTGTGGTCTCAGTTCCACTTCACCAAATGGTACTTTCCGAGTGCAATTGCATGAGTTACTGTAAAAAATACTCAAATCATTATAGGCGTGCCTATAAAATTTGAGGATTTCTCTCGATTTACATGGGATCCTCTCATCAGATTCTGATTTGGTGACAAAGGGACCACTTCGAGAGCAACCCTTTCAAACAAAAAAATATTTTCAAGATCGGTCTACAACTCGAAGAAATCGTCGAACATGTAAGCTGTTTTGGAAGTCAGGTCAAAATAAAAAGCAATATTGAATTTACTCATTTATTTCAAGAGATTTATTTCGTGCCAACTTATTTGCGTCTATCACTTTTAACTGTTGTTATGAAAACAATCGCCGCATATTGATTTGTGAAACTAATTCTTAATTCGCTTGAGTGATAGAATGCAACCAGTCATTTTTCTACTAGTCTGCATGATGTAAGGTTCCCTTTTGCAGACGACATTTACAGACCTACCTACATGGCTGCTTCTAAAGGCTTCTACATACCGGGGCGACTTGTCGCGCGACGCGACGCGACACAAAAGCACCGCTCGTCCCGGGGCCTTTGTGCCGTGTCGCGTCGCGCGACAAGTCGCGCTGGTATGTAGAAGCCTTAAGTAAGCTGGAAACTACCTCTATAAACGCGAATTATTACTACATGAACTAAACAGTGTAAAAATTAGCTGCTGATTGCTTTTATGATGATTATTTCACTATGGCAGGCACTCATAAACTTCACACACGGTGACGTATTTAATGATTTTTTAACTAGACTTAAGTCATTGTGCGTCATTTGCACTATTTTGCGCATGGCTGTTACAGAGACACAATACAATAAAGAGCTATATTTACTATGAAATAATTTATGTGATCTGTTGCGGAACCAATTAATGTATTGTGTTCATTGTGTACCTACAGTTAGGGTCTCACTTGTTTATATCATTTTAATTTTCTGTGAAATAATGTCTCCTGTTGAACTTATTAAGTGCAGCTCCATTCTTGTTTAGATGAGATAAATTCGTAAATTCTGTCATTATTATTTGAATATGTTAAGCCTGAAAAGCCCAAATAATTATAATAATTATGACGATGAAACTTAAAACTATTTAATTTGAAAAGCACTTTAGCGTTTTGTACTCCAGTGCACTGGCGCCAGTTACTCGCTCAATCTGCTATCAACTATCACGAACAAGGTCGAGTGGTAACAGTATGCAAAGGTTATTGACAATTTTAGTTTTAAATTCCATTATAATTTTATTCCTACCGCCTTTCAATTGCAATTGGAATGGTATTATAATTACAAATGTAAAGTTGTATTTATATGTACTTTGGTTCCTATTGTAATGCTCAGGGACACTAAACGCCCACAGGCGTCATAACAATAAAACTGTTTTTGTGTCTCGTTAGTGTCCTTGAAAGCATTAAGGCTTGTTTTGGTATAACTTTTTCTACAGTAAAGCTGTCATTTAAATGAAGCTGATATAAAAAAAAAACTAGAAAGCTCCTATATTATGACGGTACCTTGCCAATTCATTTATGAAAATATTATGTATGTCTATGTCTATGGAAAAATCTACATCTTTTTAATAAAATAAGTGATAGACATCATTTTAATACTATAAATAAAGATAAAATAGATAACCATTTTTCAGATTATCTAAAGTACATAAGTACATCTTTTATGGGATACTATGTTAAATGTTACACAAAATACCTTGTGATATATTGCAACTAAATGAAAGAAAATTTAAAACTCATATTAAAAGTACACTTTGTATATTACAAATTAAAGGATTATATCCAAGATAAGAAGGCGTGGGAACATGCTGGTCCAGCTCCATAGGACAATCTAGGGTCTATACAAAATCAAACAGGTTGCTATTTTAATTGTATAATTTATTATTTTTATGACATTTATTTTAAATTTTGTGATTAACTTAACTCACACTGATATTATTTTTTTTTAGGAAAACGTTTTTTTTTTACTACTTTTGTAAATATGTGAGCACCCATCTGTCACATACTTATTTATCTGTCATAGCTTCATTCTTAACTCTTTTTACCTATTGTGGTATAGTAATTTTATTCTAGGTGCATTGTTTTCACATAAAATTGTATAATTAATGTACCTATAAAAAATATTGTACAACATTTTAAAAGTGTAACGGTGGAGTTTCTTTTCCATTCTTCTCCATACGAAACTACTTTTTGGAAGGGGTGACTAGAATCAATTCAATTTTTTTGTAAATATTGACGTTAAAAAGTGCCTTAAATATATGTGCCTATTTGAAATAAATAATTTGACTTTGACTTTGATTATAAGTTTTTGAAATTATTTTGCCGTTTTGTAACTTTTTTGTGAATGACTAACTGTAAACTGGTAACTGTAATATATAAACTTATAAAAACCAAGGCAGCAAAGAAAGGCACCAAGAGTTATAATAATTAAGAGCAACAACGGAACACAACTTTAACAATCTAACTTGAAACTCTAAGAAATAGGCAAGAATAAAACGTTTGAAAGTGAACGGAAGCGCAGACAAGTCTGCGCTTCCGTTCACTTTCAAACGTTTGCGAATGCGGTCACATAGAACATAATCCTGTATGCTTGAGTATTAAGGCTGCATAAACGTGGGGATGGTGGCAAGAGCTAAAGTTGGAACGGCTCCCAAAGGCCAAGGAACTGAGATAGTCAGCACGATAATCTTGGGACCAACTACTGAGTTAAAAATGCACTTAGAACTTACATAATTATCTGCACTGTTTCGAGGGAATATTCAAGCATGCTTTGCTGTCTAAACTACCTTGTGTATAATATAATAAGGATTATACTATAACTTCGGGAAATGAGTTTGCCTAGTATCTCCTACATGTATCAAACGTATTAATAATAATTGTAAATCAATATTAATCATAGAACAAAAAGCTTTGGTTGCTAATGTTGTAGTGTAGTCACATTAACATAAAAAAGGGGTCAACCTTAGAATGAGAGATAATAAGCTGAATTTTCATACATACGTTCATTTTGGCGTTTAAAAATAGTTGTATCAAAAATCTCATAAAATCTCGTGTCTGCATCGTAAGTTATTCAAGGTCAAAGGTAAAAAAACAGTTTTTTTTTTAGTTTTTTTATTTAATGGTTCACAAATCGGGCAATACAATATTACTTAGATATACAAGGCAAACTTAAAGAGACACATCACAATGCATGCCCTAAAATAGTGAACACAGTGTGACTGTTCTAAAAAAGACCCCAGGCTGATAAAAATTTCGTTTTTCCTGATTCTGTTAATATTAGTGTTTAGGTCAGTTTCCCCCTTTGGGGAAAAGTCGCACCCCTCCACCATACGACCTTGTAGCGCTCGGTTCCAGACTGGACATACTCCCACTGACGTGAATTCCAAATATAAAGAAGCCTAGCGCCTTATCTCATTAATAGAGTAAGGAAAGTATTAAAAGAAATCATAAATAATATTTAGGAATTCATACTTATGAAATTGAGTGTGGTTTTAGAAAGCTAATAAACAATAGAGGGATGCTAAGTATATTATTATAATTAAGCTTGTGAGTAACCGTTACGCTAAAGTAACAGGTATTTAGTCAGCCATTACTCACACGATACTTTACATCTACACTCGGAGTACTCAGAGCAACACTTCCATAAAGTGACACAAGCGGCTTTTCAGGGGCATTGCGTCGGCCATCATGCTCTTTTGGAGGCATTGTCCCTAGCAGTTCTTTCGAACTGATAAACGTGACGAAGCGGCTACCCCGCAGCATTCGAGCGAACCGTCCTTGTTTGGCAACGAACCGGCATTGTGTCGGCATCATGCTCATAGGGAGACATGGTCCCTATCAGTCCGACAAGTCACTTCCTAGTGCTTAGGCTGGGGAGAAGAAGTAGGCTCAACAAACTCCCCAGCACACGACTCTGTCTGTTAGTGACAAGAACTTCAATCAAACATTCAATAGTGTTTATTTATAACCATAGGTAACAATGGTGTGCACAATGATACAATTAACACACGTGGTATTTAATCATACTATCAGCCTAGGGTAATTATTGTAATGTAAGACTCACCCAGTCGCACCAACAACTCACACACACGGGCAGCATTATATACTTAATTATCATAATTATTTTAATCTGGGCTTTAACCCAACTATATTTAACTTAATAATTAATACTCGCTATCTTGCGACAGCTCCTAACTTAACTCCCTCTCGCCTAAAACTCTCACGTGCTTAGAATCTGATCGTACAAAATCAACTCCCCATTTTCACGTCTTAATGCTAACGAATAAAACCCAGTCTAAACTGCACTTATTATTTAACGTATTAAATAACACTCTCGCTTACAGATGATCTCTCTACCGAGACATAGCCTCATTCCTATCCACTAAACTACTCTCTAACACTCTGACGTCTTTCAAAACGATCTGTCTTCCTTCAGCTCTCAAAACTAACTGTCCATAGCCTCTCCCCGGGCGCCTCCTTTCGCCCTTGCAAACGTGGTGCGTCCGTATACTCCCACTATCCCACGAATCCTTACCCTAGTTTTTATTGCCGAATTCCTTCTAAAATCTATCAAGGGCTCGCAACTTCGCTTCAACCACCCGAACGCATCTTAATCGCAAACAGATGGTGTACTGCTATTATTCGACCCCATTTAGTTCTCAGAATTTGTAAAATATATTGCATCTTAAGTGTAGTAAAATCGTTTCCCATAGAATATTAACTCAATAGGCTTTGCTAAAAGGTTTTTAAGTATTGTTTTTGCGATTCTAAAGAAATAAGATATTTCGTTGTTAATTACGGTTCCAAACTGTCAACCATAAAATAGAGATTTTATGTGTTTGTAAGTGGCCCGCAAACATATGTGTATTTGAAAATAAGAAGTTACATTTAAGATATTTTGTTATTAATTAGGAGTAAGTGACAGACAGTCACAACAGCATGCACAATGTATGAGCTAGTTCAAAGTAAATAACTATAAATAATATGCAGCCAATGCCATTGGACTAATTATTTTTAGTCGAATGGTTGCACAGACTCATCCTAATTTTAATTTTAGCTGATGCTAACTAAGGTCCCGGAGAAAATATCAAATTGCTGTCTCACACCGTTGTAGCTGGAAAACATTCTATAAAATGGAGTATGTTGTTTTATATTTGTTCTGCAATGAGGCAGCACAAATGTGCGCCTATTGCATAAAGGACTGCTCTGGCATGGAACAGCAAGTTGAATTCTCTCCAGCAAACCTTCACAATCTACGTGGGCATTGATCAACTTAAAAAGTATGCAATATCCGCAGCTTTTCTTCTAGAGCATAAAGCGGTCATATTGAAGTATTCTAACTTTGATCCATACGATTGGAGGTTTCTACATTGATTATTAACATAAGATAGTTGGTATAGAAAGCGTTTTTGAACTCGCTCCAATTTACGAGAGTAGACATCATAAGTAGGATTCCATACTTGACTTCCATACTCCAACGAACGATGCAGTTAAAAACTGGTATTGTGACTTTTGGATCCCTAAATTCTTTGAGTTGTCGACCGAACAAAACCCGACAGACGCGAGGCTTTCTGAGCTATATTATCTATATGCATTCTAAACTTAAGTTGGCAATCCATAATTACGCCTAAGTCGCGAATGCAAGATACCTCTTCACACTACACTGTTAATTGAGTAAATTGCGTTAGTGGGGTGTCTCTTTCTAGTAAATTCAATATGTTTACATTTAAAATCATGTGGTTATTGATACAACATCTGGATACTTTATCGATTTCAGTTTGCAGTTTTTTTGAGTCTTCAGCACAGTTTACTGTTTGGTACAATTTTAGATCATCGGCGTACATAATAAAATTACATTCTATTTTACTTGCCAAATCATTTATAAAGATTAGGAAGAACAAAGGCCTTATGTGCGAGCCCTGTGGCACTCCTGATGGTATAACGTTTGTCTGAGATTTAAAACCTTGAACGATTACCATTTGTGTTCGATTTTTCAAATAAGACTCACACCATCGCTGTAATGACCCATGAATACCCATGGCTGTTATCTTATTTAGGAGAATATTGTGATCAATAAGATCAAACGCTTTACTGAAATCTGTGTACACAGCGTGTACCTCTTTCCCTTCGTCAAGTGCATCCGCTATGTCAGTAGTAAAACACATAAGATTTGATGTAGTGGATCTCTTTGGAAGGAAACCGTGCTGTGCAGGATGCAGCTGCTGCTTTACATGCCAGTACATTTTTTTCACAACGAGCGATTCAAAAACTTGCCAAAGGATAAAAGAATGGAGACGGGTCGATAATTTGACACATCAGAAACATCACCACTTTTGTGGATCGGGGTAATACGAGCTAACTTCCAGGTTAGGTTAGGTTTTTCGTGATTATTCAGTTTCTATTGCTCTAATGATGATGATAGCGGGCCGAGCGCTGCGTGCTCACAGCCCTCTATCGCAAAAACGGTTAAGCGTTAAAATAAAATTTCTCGCCAATTTTATTCTCTAAAATTTTTATACTAACTGTTTACATCATTGGAGCAATAGAAACCGAGATAATCACAAAAATTGTTTTTTTCCCCTTTGACCTTGAATAAGTTACGATGCAGACACGAGATTTTATGAGACTTTTGAGACAACTATTTTAGAACGCCAAAATAAAGGTATGTACGAAAATTCAGCGTACTATCCCTCATTCCGAGGTTGATCGCTAATTAGACTGAACTATTGGTTTAACGTGAAATGTCTATGTCCGCGAGTCGCTTTTTAACCGACTTCCAAAAAGAAGGAGGTTATAAATTTGTCCTTCTGTATGTTTATTTTTATGATCATCGTTTTCTCCGTCAATTGTGGACTGATTATGAAAATTCATTTTTTGTTTGATAGTGTATGTTCTTGAAGTAGGCCCATTGTCACCAAATCAGAATCTGATCAGGGGTCCCATGGAAATTGAGAGAAATCCTCAAATTTTATGGCTACCGGAGCTGCTTTATAATATTTCACGGGGTTCGATTAGATTAGGTACTTTAACATGGTTGCTAAGCAATTTATGATCGACACTGCATATGGTGAAGTAGAGCTGATGGTGTAGTTCTCCTGGTAAGAACCAGGAAGACTGAGGAGTCTTCCTGGTTCATTGCTGAGGAGCAATGAACGTCCCTGGAAAACCAATATTTTGTTAATGATTATGAGCAGTTGACATAAGGCTATTGTAACTTAGATAAATGACAAACTAACCCACAAAAATATTTAAAATTTAAATCTTTTTACAAAAAAAACCGACTTCCGAAAAAAAAACTACAAAGTAAATATTATTTTAAATATATTAGTATATTATATTCAAAAGCTAAAGAAACAGTTGCTTTAGACATGTCGCAAAATTGTCAAAAAACATTGTTACCTTTTAGTACTGTAATCGGCTGTTGTAGTCAAATGAGTACACGACTCTGTCCCCTACAGACTGAGTGGTCTACTCATTTGAGTACAACAGGCGATTATTACTCCCCTTTTTTTCTTACTTTAAAAAAAATATAGTTGGATAGTTTATGATAGGAAAAAATGCATTTTATAAATAAAACACATTTATTTTATGTGTGGCGGTTAATGGGGTAATAGTTTTTCACTCTTCTACAAAAATATTAATTGAAATGAAAATACATAGTAAAGTTGTCCTAGACCCTAAAATACGTTTGCAGTGCATCAGATCATAATAGTCCCTCATAATTAAAAGTGTGTGCTTGACTGAGGCCCTTTCATGTTTCGAGAGGCAGATAACGTTAGTCCCTGTTTCAATGTTCCCTCCGTTCAAAAGGTATATCTTTCCAACTTTATCTTTCTCTTTCATGTGGGAGCACTTATTCTAGGATTATTTTCAGTATTTTTTTTAATTGAACTTATGAATCTGGATCAAAGGTTACCTTTTTAAAATCAAAATATTTTATTTCACACTCGTAAGTCGGTTGCACGGTTCCAATTGGTCGTTTCTGGAGAAGAGCCGGCAAGAAACTCCATGGTTTCTCTTTTAAAAATAATTGGCTTTTACAATGTTTTCAAATTACAGAGTTATTAGGTGTGGGAGGACAGTGCAGGCCCGTCATAAGTACTAGGTACTTAACAAAAGAGAAAATGGTCTACAAATCTACAGTCTATTAAGCCTAAAACTTTCTCACATTCAGAAAATATAGAAAAAAAAAGTTAATTTGTAGGTATATATAATGTAAATTAAAAGAAATATTATGTCAAGGAACAAACTTCCTTGTCTTCCACGTAGTCTTTAAACTAGTCTAGAATATGCTTTTCTGATAAGGACACGTTTGATGTGGGTTTTGAATTTTCCTTCGCTAAGTAGTTTGTCCACGAATTCCGTAGTGGTGTAGTTACAGATCAGTGTATTGTGGTCAATGCAATCAAACGCTTTTGAGAGTCACAGAAAATGCAATTGCATCCTGTGATTTCTCCCAGGATGCCAAAATGTGAATAATGAGTTTTACTCCTGCGTCAGTCGTCGACGTACCTTTCGTGAAACCAAACTGGCGACTATGTAAAATCCCATTTGAATTAAAATGTGACAACATCTGGTCTAGCATGATTTATTTATATATTTTACTCAATGCTGGTAGCACTAATAGTACAATCCACTGTACTACAGTCTATAATTAGAGGGATCACTCTTACTTCCCGATTTGAAAATTGGTACCTACTACTTTACTATGTTTCATTAAATCAGGAAACGTACCGCTGTCTAAACATTGATTAAATATTATGTCTGTTATGACAGGGGCTATTGTGATAATGATATCTCCAAGAATGTTAACGGAAATTCTCCATAAGTCTGAAGACTTTTCGATGCTTTTTCAGTTGTGACAATGGAAATGAATTGAATTGCTTGAATTCAATACGTGGAATGTCCTTAGAGACGTTTTCTTTGAGAAGAGATTCAGCTAATAAAGATGATGAGGGAAGAGATTTCGTAACCGCTATTGGGATGTTAGTAAATAATGTTTCTAGTATCTCAGCAACTTTTAACTTATCTGAAATAGTTTAATTATGATTTTTTAAACACAATTCATTCTGATCTCTCTGTTTTGTGATTCCAGTTTATTTGTTAATTGCCTGCCACACAGCTTTTATTTTCGGCGAAGCAAAAAGAAGGGTTATGATTTTGAGGTATGGATGTATGTATGTTCATCTGTTCCCTCATTCCTTCTAAACTGCTTGTCATAATTTGACAAATGAGGTTTTGTTAGAAGCGTCTTGATCTTCCGCTGGTTATAGGCTATGTGAGGTTACATGAAATTCAATATGGCGCCCTCTAGCGGACATAAAGTCAAATCCTAAAAATAAAAAAAATGTTTATTCATGCCGTGTTGAGTATCAAATGAAAGACCTTAATTAGCACATTTCAAAAATATATATATTGTCAGCCTTTGCTTGCAAGCACCCAATAATTAGGTATAATTTCTATAAAATCACAAGCAACAGCAAATATATTTTCTCTCCAAATCTACACTAAATACATAATTATATTATAATAAATACGTATTTCAATGTGGCCTATTTATAAAAAAAAACAAAACGTGTGTAATAATAATGACATAAGCTGGGAGTGCCTCCACGCGGTGAAGGCGGTAACAGTAAAGGCTTCTACATACCGGGGCGACTAGTCGCGCGACGCGACGCGACACAAAGGCACCGCTCGTGCCGCGACACGCGGGGCCTTTGTGCCGTGTCGCGTCGCGCGACAAGACGCGCTGGTATGTAGAAGCCTTAATATTACTGGCTAATCTAATCCAAAATATACACATCTGTATGAGGAATATATGAGGCACGTCTTCTTACTGGCACAGGGCTTTTACAGACCTGATGGATGTTACCATTAATCCTTACTTGGGCAGTTACTGTGCACAAGTTGCAGGGTTGCACTCTAGATAAAGCGGTAATTGATTTAGGGAAGTCACTATTCGCTAAGGTACAGGCCTATGTTGCCCTCAGCAGATTCAGATCCTTAGATAGATTATTTATTTGTTCCTTGATCATAAAAAATTGCTGAAAAATCCTCATGACTCACGATCTCTTCAGGAATTAGAAAGGTTAAGAAATCTTTCAAATTTGGAAACATAAACCTATGGTATATGTTTGGTATATTACACAGTTACCTAAAAAACATTAAACTTATTTTTTATATTATCAGAAATACTAATTTTGTTACTAATTAATTTTTAAGCTTAAGCGGATACTTTTGAATATCTTAGAATATAGTTTCTGACATGATTATGAAGGGCTTGATCAGAAGTTAATGATTCCTCGTAGTAAAAATTACATAAAATATATCTGCTTTTTCTAATGCCAGCCCATTTATACAATTTTGATTGTACCTTTTTTTAAAGGACACTCTTTATTAAATTCTTGGCATGTTGTAATAAAGATTGTGTGAAACTAGCTGTTGAAAGATTGCTAAGAAGAGATTTCTCAATTCAATGGTTTTATCTATGTGTAACTTTTTATGTAAGTCAAATGATACAAGTTGACCAGTATGGTCAGACCTGACGCCACTAATAAAGGACGGTCTTTTATTTTACAATTTGTAACCCTGATCTTAGGTCTAAATGTAGAAAACTGTACCTATCTAATTCATAGGTCCAAGAATATTTCCAAGATACTTTTAGATTTAGCTTTACGATCAAAAATTTTATCAGACGCTTTATTTTCCAAGCAAGAACCGGCACGGCAAACCTATTTATTAATTTTGAAGCTTCTTTTATATGATATTATGTCGTCAGAAAATCGTTACATTGGAAACGATATTGCCGGATGCCAATCAAGACCAAGGGGATAGTAGTTACATAGTCTATCTCGGAACAAAATATACAGAAGCTTCACTTCTTATAAACAGTGAACTATTTTGAAATATTATTATTTAGCTGAAACCAACCATAATCATTTTCCTTTTTGTTTAACCTGTTGTTGGTTAAACAAAAAGGGAAATAAGTATAGCTGTCTTGATTGATTTTCAGTTCACAACTGTACGCAATCATCAACCAGGGAATCATTGTTAGGCTGCGGTCCCACGGCCCGCTTTCTATTTCTCTTTTTTTTTCTGTACGGGCGCGTTTCTTCTGCTTTCTTTTTGCTTTGTTAATCAAATGTTGACCACTGAATAAAACTACAGCGGCTGCGTACGCAGCGACTTGACATGTTGGAATAGCGGCCTACAGGCCACACCAGGCCGACACACGCCACGAGAATGCTCAAGCACGGCCGGTGACAGGCCTTGAAGGCGCGGCAACGTCTGGCGCGGCCTGTCAGTTAATGGGCCGTGGGCAATTCCAGCGCGCGACATGTTAACAACAACCTGCAACCTGTATTTCGCTCACTACTCGGACTTATACTTCTGTAACCATCTGTCTATTTTGTCTATTTTATGCTACCGTGAAGTGTTCTTCACCATAGCTTCTAGCCCCTCTGGCTAGGCTATTCACGGCTCCTAATTGCCTAACCACATTCATTTGTAGGCAACTGCGTATTGGACCCTCGAGCCCTCTTCGGTTTGTTGGTTCAGTTTTCAACATTGGATATCTCTAGTGCTGTAGATGGAAAATGTGCAGCTTTTAAAAGTATAACTACCCAATAACACACTGGTAACTAGTTAAAAAAAAACCGGCCAGGTGCGTGTCGGACCACTCTTATTGAAGAGTTCCTTAGTTGGGATGAGTTTATTCCAAAAACAAACTTAACATTGTAGTTGAAAAACATGTTCTCCCATACATTGGTATACGTCACGGTCAATTCTCCAACTGCCAAAATGTAAGTTGGTCGAATATAAATCGTTAACTTGTATAGTCTACTTAGCTGTGATAGTTTTCCTTTTAATTTCGTTATATTTACTACTGCCATGATTTTTTTCACACATCCATAAACTACCATTTAGCTGCTAGGGGGAGGGATACTTGACTCTATCAAAAATTTGCATTTTAAAGCTTAATATTACGCAAACGGACCCCTGAATCGAAGAATGGTCTTCACAAACCCGCAATATTTTTTAACGACCTATTCAACGATACCCCATATCATCGTATAGACGATAATAAAAAATATTATCCCCACTTTACGTGGGAGGTAAGTAGGTACCCTAAAACATTTTTTTTTGTGTTTATTTTATTAATTTGTCGGCGTGATTAATATGTAAGCCCTTGCTAAATAAAAGCTTTCTAGTACTATAGGTCTCTTAGTTAAGCCGGGGACAGACAGACAGACAGATGGCTATGACTATAAGAGTTCCTTGTTGACTACGGGACCCGAAAAATTACCAAATACCAAAATGGTTTCCTCATTGGGGAGTTGGTTGCGCCACTTCTTCTTCCAAGCTAAAGCACTAGGAAGTGGTGAAGGGTGGGCGTTTTTGGGGGACTGTCTCATGTAATTTTGACGTTCGAAAAGTGCTGATTCTCAGCCTAGTTTGAATAAATGACTTTTGATTTTGATTTTTTTGATTTTGATTCATGAGCATAAAGGCTCTTACACACTCACGTGGTATCGCGGGCGCGACAGGCATCGACCAAGAAATTGTCTTTGTCGGTGCCTGTCGCGCCCGCGATATCGCGTGATTGTGTAAGAGCCTTAAGGAGGTTGGCTCGTCTTACTTACACGTAACAAAAAAGTTTCTGTAGAGTTATTTTATGTTCCGTTATTTTTCCGTGCCCAAAGGTTTTGTATTTAGTTAAACAACAACGAAAAATAAAAAAAATATTCGGAACGCATTTGCCTCTAACGAAGTCGGAGACAAATGGAAACCAATCTTTATGTCCATCAACAACAAATTTGGGATTTTTACTCTTCGGTTTTTCAGTAAAAAATGTAAATACATACTAAAAAAAAAGAAACAGGAAATAATAAAAAACCGGTCAAGAGCGAGTCGGCCTCGCGCACCGAGGGTTCCGTACGTATATATGTTGATGATTTCTGAAAAACTGTGCTATTTAGAGACATCGTTTTATTTTTTCTGTAATTCTTACATAAATATGCTTCTATCTTAAAGAATAATTTCAGATTTTTATCTCTGCAAACTTTGGAGATAGGGGGGGGGGCGGTCAAAAGTCGGAATCTATGCTGACTAAAAATAAGAAAAAAAATGTTTGAAAATGCGCAAACAGCGTTCTTTCATATGATACCCCACATGCCCTAGCAGCCCCACTTCAAAATTTTAAGACCCCCTTTCAGTCCCTTTTGCACAAAAGATATATTTTTTTAAATTTCTTTCTTGATTGCAAAATAGCTGGGCAAATGTCATTTAAAACTATTCTAAATTTCAAGTTGATGGCATCAGTAGTTCTTGAGATATCCAGGTGTGACAGACAGACAGACAGACAGACTTAGTCTCACCATAAGGGTTCCTTTTTACCATTTTGGTATGGAACCCTAAAAAACATCCAATTTCTCTCACAAATTATATTTCTCTGTTGCTTAAAAAAAGAAGGATCATCAAGGAGGATCTATTTTAGTCTGAATACATTGCTGAAGTTTATTTTTCGATCTTGATACACATTGACACAAATACTTCAGACTCGGAGTTCGAACTGAATCATTTTCTTGTGTTATGTGACTTCTTTTATTTGTGAGCTCTTGATAAAGTATTTGTTTTCGGTCAATAGAAGTATCCTTACGTTTATACCTATTATCTAGTTGTTTGACAATATTACATTTTAAGCATACATGACCCCATAACAAGTGAACATTATTTATTATCTAGTTGTTTGACAATATTACATTTTAAGCATACATGACCCCATAACAAGTGAACATTATTTATTATCTAGTTGTTTGACAATATTACATTTTAAGCATACATGACCCCATAACAAGTGAACATTATTTATTATCTAGTTGTTTGACAATATTACATTTTAAGCATACATGACCCCATAACAAGTGAACATTATTTATTATCTAGTTGTTTGACAATATTACATTTTAAGCATACATGACCCCATAACAAGTGAACATTATTTATTATCTAGTTGTTTGACAATATTACATTTTAAGCATACATGACCCCATAACAAGTGAACATTATTTATTATCTAGTTGTTTGACAATATTACATTTTAAGCATACATGACCCCATAACAAGTGAACATTATTTATTATCTAGTTGTTTGACAATATTACATTTTAAGCATACATGACCCCATAACAAGTGAACATTATTTATTATCTAGTTGTTTGACAATATTACATTTTAAGCATACATGACCCCATAACAAGTGAACATTATTTATTATCTAGTTGTTTGACAATATTACATTTTAAGCATACATGACCCCATAACAAGTGAACATTATTTATTATCTAGTTGTTTGACAATATTACATTTTAAGCATACATGACCCCATAACAAGTGAACATTATTTATTATCTAGTTGTTTGACAATATTACATTTTAAGCATACATGACCCCATAACAAGTGAACATTATTTATTATCTAGTTGTTTGACAATATTACATTTTAAGCATACATGACCCCATAACAAGTGAACATTATTTATTATCTAGTTGTTTGACAATATTATATTTTAGGCATACATGACCCCATAACAAGTGAACATTATTTATCAGTGCCATCACATTAAAGCTACTACACACTGGCGCAACGCGACACCGGTAGAACAATTTCCTTGAATTTTTCATAGTAATAATTTACCGCGGTGATGTAGAAGCCTTTATGCTTTAGGAGTTATCGTAAACTGCTTTAGTAATGGCGACTCGTCACACAAAATACGATATCGGTACATCGTATTTTGTGTGTCTTGCCAGTGCACGATAATAATAATGATGGAGCGCACATTTTTGAGGTGACAACCCCAAAATGCGCAATATGCTGTGGTGAACCAATTTTTGGTCAATTTCAGAAGCATTTTTGCGGTAAGACCTCATTGGTTTCATTTTATAAATGGACAATTTTGAGAGCAAAGAATTTGAATCCACAAACTGATGATGTAGGTACATCGATGTGGTGTATCACACAAGTGCAATTTTTGAAAGGCAAGAATGTCATACTTTTAAACGAATGCGATAATTATGTCTGGTATAAAATTGTCAATTTTAATAATAATTACGCACATATATTTAAAACTAGTGGATTCAAAATCACTAGAATGTTATATCCTGCAAAGCAATGTAGAAGGATACTTGAAAGAAAACTAAATACTTAAATAATCCTAAAGCAGCGAAATTATCCACAACATACAGTATTCAAACAGTTTCGTTTGATAAAACTATCCAAGGTTAAGTAATTTACGCACAGTCCCACCTGGCAACTTGCAACGCAGCTCGCAGACTCATGAAGACAAATGCGACCATACGTTGAACTTCCAGACACACTACCCGGGAAAGAGATGTGATGCCATATTTTTTAGCTATCCTGACTAAGGAACCCGGATAAAGGATTGCGTGCACTTAAGGAACTCTAAAGAAATACGTTTTCTCTGTTAGTTTTAAAATTCAACCGTCTGTGGCTCAGGTTAAATAAATGATAACGTATAAATCACAGACTACAATATAAGTTTAAATCGTTTATGTCAGTTCCAATGTGTAGTTGTTTTGTGTTACATTTATCGTCGATCTTCGTTTATTTATTGTATCTTTGTTATTTGTAATTTAAACTTAATGAGGATGAAAACAATCGTATTTAACATTTTTTTTATTTGAAAATCATTGTATAAACAAATTATATTTATAGAAATCAAATTTTCCTGAAGAAGGCGTGAGTTTATGTAAATCTAATTTATAGTGGAAATAGATGTAACTGGTTATTATTGGATTGATTGATTGCAAACAAGTTAAATTGTTAATATTATTAATATTATTTTTAAATATTTTTGTAGGCACTCCTAAATGAAACATAACTCTTGCGTAACGTAACTAGTTATGAAACGAATCTTAAACAAAATATCTTTAACAATTTTCTGTATAAGAACTAACTACGAATTTCTGTAGAATCTGATGTGGTTCGTGTACCATAATTTATCTTTTGTTTAACAATATTGTGTCATAAGTACGCACGACATTATCATTATCAAGCTATATAATTATTATTTCCAGTAAATGCTGACCTCTCATTGGTCGAGAATCCTAAACTGGAACAGGTAAAGCTTGATTACGTCATCCTCTGGAGGTGCTAGATTAAGTACTTGATAAAACATGTCAATATTCCACCAGGGTGTGACTAACAAAACAAATACAATTCAACATTATTAATTGAACCATTGATATCTTTGAACGGCTATACATGCTCATAATTAGCTATTGTCCCAACACCTGGGTGATGTAGGGTGTACATAATCAATTAATATCACTATAGAAAGGCTGGTCACGTTGATTCGAGCGTCATTACTTGTACTTATCAAAAAGGATCTATAGCACTGTATTAGAATTTGGCAATGGTTCACATAGTTTCATGTCCATTGAAAGGCTATCATGAACTGTTATGACAATGTTATACACAAGGACAGCAATGGATTTCAAAATACGCCTACGTGAGCTCTGTGCGTGGAGCTAATTATTCCAGTTATACATTTTATTTACACCGATTTGTCTTGTCTCGTTTAAAATTGCTACGATACTGTTGATGACGGTGTCGCGGTCCGCCCGTCTTTTTAAATATTAGATACACTGTTTAAGTAATGTACCTTCCTTATAAGTATGTTTTTATATGCGTTTGTATTATTATTTCAAAAATTAAATGGATGGCCATCAAGAACGGACAGCACACGGGCGCTCTCATTGGTCAATCCGCGACTCCCTCACCCCGCCTACCGCTGCGGCCGCCATTGCAATGGCTAAGGACATCAGTGCCAAAAAACCTCGCGAACACTCAGCGCGTTAAAAAGCGCGCCCGCGCATTCCATCCTTGGTGGTCTAATTTTCCAAAAAGTTGTCGTTTCCTTTCATTCTCACCACCAACAACTATCTAGCGACCACAAAGTTGGACCTTCGAGCCGGATAGTTGTTGGTATTTTAGTATTTGATGCCAATTCTTTAAAATACTATTAGGACTTCATCTCATATTAAATCTATTGAAAAATATGTTTTTTTTTTTTCAGACAAATCTTAATTATTAGAAATGCTATACTTACATATAATTATACTACGGTATATACTATTTTAAACAAGCTTGAGCTTATTAAATTATGTGGTCCTTGCCTGTAAATAAACATCTTAACCTACTTCAAACCATAAAACTTAACATGCGACTGCAAAAATACTTCACAATATTAAAACTGCAAAGAGACGTAATGTCGACATTGCAGTTTGCACGACTTTTCTCTTTAATGTGAAATGTATAAAACAAGAACAAAAAGAAAAAAATGGATTTGCAGCTGTTGAAGTATTTTCTCAAGTCGCTTTATACATTATTTAAGAATGCTTCACACAATACCGGCCACTGAAGTTTCTTAGACCCAGCATACAAATGAGCTGAGTTACCTTCCATAAGATTGTAATAAGAGAAAATACGATTTTACGCTCCGTTCACCTTTGGCTGAGGGAGGCTGAAAATATTATTTAAGTCTATTTCTTAGAAAGACGTGTGGAAAGAACTGTTATTTTTCTTATCTTTTGATACAATTGGTTGATAAAGCTTCTTTGTATTATTCTGATCTCTACAGTATGATAATCAAGAAAAATGGATAGTTGCAAATATTGTAGTCGTACTAACAGTAATAAATACGTATATTTGTATAAACACACATGAACATGTTCTCAATAAAAAACAATGCAATTAGCAGGCAAAAACAATACTTAATTTTGAACTACTCAAATATATAAAACCAAACAGACATAATTTTACTTCACCAGAAAATGGACGTCCACAACAATACCAAATATTTTGTGTAAAATAAAGTCATTCATCAAACCTATGCTGCGTTCAATCGCACGTAACAAAAACATATTATGAGCGAGTACATGTGGTTCTATTGCGACTCGTGTATTAAACCGCTGGCGACCAGCGCTCGCTCGTGCCATTGTGATTGGATTAGGATAAGGGTTTCTATGGGCTGCAGTGTAACATGGAATTTTGGGACGTCATTGATGTAACACAGTTAACTTAATATCTGTTATTGCAGTAAATCAGCTAGGCTAACGGCCGAACCCAATAACTTATTTTCAGTGAAAGACAGATCGCTATTGATGATAGACAGTATAATTATATCCATCCTCGGATTGCGTCTCACAATCATTGATAAAGGCTATCTATTTAACGAAAACAATAAGTAGGTTTCTCTACTTCGCCCTCCCGTGCGTTCCATTACAACCAACATCACTTAAAAAACAACATGTGTAACTAGGGTTATATTAAAGTTTCTTTGTTTCTTACTTATAAATAAGTTACTGGATTAAAATATAATTCTGTAGAGCCATATTTTTTATGGCCGCGAATCAAAATACAACCTGTTACTGACCTGCAAATTGCAAAAACGTTATAAAATTTGAATTTCGCGGGCTACCTTAGCGCATTAGTGTTGGTTTTTTTTTTACTCATGTTGTATGGTGTTATATTATATGTTATATACTAATTCATGTTGGCATGGTGCTTGCACGGGGGTGTGTCACTAAGGAGGGGGGGGGGGGGGGGTAAATTTCTGTTATTTTTTGCCTAGGGCGCACCGTTTTCGAGATATTTGAATTTAATTTTTTTTATTACTTTAAATAAAAAAAACATCTATGATCATTATTGCAAGTACTAAAGAGTTCATTTTAGGTTGGCTACTTTACGTTTATCCCTGCAAGATCTGCCATCTGTAGTACTGTCCTGTCAAACAAATCGTATATTGGGACGCATACTTTGGCATTTTCATACAAATAGATATATGTTGTAGGCGATACACCCTCCCGTCAGTAGATAGCGTGGGCCGGTAAGATTCATAATATCTCATAGATTATTGGGACGTTAAAACCATCGATAGATATATTTTTATATCTCCAGTAGGCCGAAACTGGTGATATATAGGTTATTGGGTTCGGCCGTAAGACATGCTGTGGGCCTCAGAATTATGAGATATCCACTAAGATAACATTGTCAGCAAAATCATAAAACAACACAAATATACGGACGGCACGGTTGGCGCAGTGGTTAAGCAATTGACTGCAGCGCTGCGTGTCGCGGGTTCGCACGGAACAAATATTTTTATGACCTACAAGTAGTTGTTCCGGGTCTGGCTGTTTGTGTATGTGAGTTTAAATGTTTGTAAACGCACCCACAATACAGGAGATATTCCTAGTGTGGGGCAACGTATAAAAAAAAAATAAACAAAATATACATATTCACAGGGTTTATATAAAATGCGTGAACAGAATTTAGTTATAATATTATAATAATTGATATTCACATAAAAAAAAACTGTTCTACAAATTACAGAATGTTACTGCTCAGTAGCAAGCAACCCTTAATCCGTGTATTGAAAACTAAAACAAAGCAGTTGTGGACAGGTGCTGTGGACGTAATGCTGGGTTTGTACGGGACAGCCAATTCATTGCAGGTACTCAGGCAACAGTGAGAGTAAAACAACGTTGTACAGCGACAGTGCTTCGTAAATGTTGACGAAGAAGAGCTTTTTGAGGACTTTAGTAATACAGCGCTAGCGTACAGCGATAGTATTTTGGCCCTTGAAGTCCAAATCTTATATTATTTTCTCTTTGGTGTTACCGCTTTGTTCTGATTTTGGATTTTAAAATGTTCATTTTGTTAAATATTCATAATTTGATTTTGACAACAGGACGCCATAAACTATTCCATTTTGTGACAGGGAACCTAAAGCCCTTAAGAATTATTAATTTTCATAATTTCTCTGCCACTCAATTCTCGAATTTATTTTCTTACCGTCTTAATCAATTCTAATTAATGAACAACGTCTAATTGTTCAAATCCATCAACAACCAGTCATGGAATAATCAATTAAGTTATTTGTAAGCTAAGTTATTTATCAAGAGAAACTCCTTTTATTTGAACAATTAATTGTGAGCTTCTCCGTTTATTTCTTAGCGCTATCTCTGCGGAATACTCCGTCGCGTCGTCGTCGCGTTCCCCTTTAAGGCGACAGTTGTAAAATGAGTTTTTAGATATAAACACATTCTGTCAGCGCTGGAATACTTTATGTGAGATCTTTGTTAATGTTCTGTATGTCGTGTTTTTAGGGTTCCGTACCAAAATGGTAAAAAGGAACCCTTATGGTGAGACTAAGTCTGTCTGTCTGTCTACTTGGATATCTCAAGAACTACTTATGCTATCAACTTGAAATTTAGAATAGTTTTAAATGACATTTGCCCAACTATTTTGCAAACAATAAAAATCTAAAAAAAATATATCTTTTTTGCAAAAAGGACTGAAAAAGTCTTAAAAATTTGAAGTAGGACTACTAGGGCATGTGGGGTATCATATGAAAGAACGCTCTTTGCACATTCTCAAACATTTATTTTTCATTTTTTAGGTCACAAAGTTTCCGACTTTTGATCAAAAATGTAAAAAAAATACCGTCCCCCCTCTTATCTCCGAAGTTTGTATAGTTAAAAATCTGAAATTATTCTATGTGATAGAAGTGTATGTAAAAATTACAGGAAAAATAAAACTGTGTCTCTAAATAGCACAGTTTTTCAGAAATCATCAACATCATGTATACGTACGGAACCCTCGGTGCGCGAGTCCGACTCGCTCTTGACCGGTTTTTTTTTTCATGCAGTATCTCATTTTGGTTTTATTGTGCAAAGGACGTTTTGTTGAATGGTGATGACAAGGAACTCGTAACTTGAGAATTAATATTAAATAAAAAAAAACCAGCCAAGTGCGTGTCGGACCACGTACAATGAAGGGTTCTGTAGTTAGGATGAATTTATCCAAAAACAAACTTAACATTGTAGTTGAAAAACATGTTCTCCCATTAATCGATATACGTCACAGTCAATTCTCCAACTGTTCGAGCCTACGCCTGCTCGTTTAGAACAAGCAAATCAACGTTGCGTAGTAATTAGATGTAAGGATTTCTGTACATGCTTGTGTCATTTTGCCTTTCCATTTTTGTTCGTCATCGACGCAATAGAAGTTTGACTAAATATCAGCATATTTGGAGTTTCACCGCCAAGAACCCTGCAGACCTAATATCTCGTGGCGTGGATATTAGTGTTCTGCAATCGTTGGACTAGTGGTCCCAGTTTTTTGAAGCAAGTCCAGTCTCATTGGCCGTCTCAACATAAATCGTTAGAGTCAGACAAGCTGCCTGAAACTCGATCTCATGTTTCATTAAGCGCCAGTGTTAGTAATAATAGTCAATCATACATTCATCGATTTTAATAGTTTTTCTAGTTATATAAGACTGATCCGTAGTGTAGCAACAGTTTTAAGGTTTGTAAAATTGTGTAGGAAAATTCCTTCTATTGGTATATTTCTGTCACAAGTCGAGTTGCAGGATGCATTCAATATTATTATAATTAGAAGCCAAATTGACTCTTTTCCAGAGTATGAATTACTCATTAATAATCAGAAGTTGCCTTGTAAAAGCGCCCTTATAAAATTTAACGTATTCTTAGATAATAATAAAATCATACGTGTCGGAGGACGCTTAGCAAATTCAACTTTTTCTTTTAATAAAAAACACCCTATTCTTTTACAGTCCACTCACAAATTTACGAAGTTATTATTTAAATTTGAACATGTTAAGTTGATGCATGCAGGCCCTCAGTTATTGCTGGCTTCGATTAGGGATTCATACTGGCCTATTGGTGGACGAAGCCTAGCAAAGAGTTGTTATCGTAATTGCGTACGATGTTGTCGCATGTCGGGTAGAACAATTACTCCTGTGATGGGTAATTTGCCACGGCAGCGTCTCCTTCCAGGGGGTTATCCTTTTGAAAGCACTGGTGTGGATTATGCTGGTCCCATCATGGCTGCTAGTAGGCAAGGTCGGGGATGTAGGCTGGTAAAAGTGTACATAGCCATCTTTGTGTGCTTCACCACCAAGGCTATTCACTTAGAGCTGGTGAGTGACTTAACCAGTAATAAATATATACTAGCTTTATCTAGATTTATCTCGCGACGGGGAAAACTCAGTGACATCTACTCCGACAACGGTACCTCTTTCGTCGGTGCCTGCAACGAGCTTTCGAAATTCCTTAAATCTAATTGCAATTCCTTAGGCGAGCAATTGGCTAATGACGGAATTCAATTCCATTTTATACCCGCGTATACTCCTCATTTTGGCGGACTCTGGGAAGCGGGTGTTAAGTCAACAAAATATCATCTCAGGCGAGTGTTGGGATTTTGTAACTTAACCTTTGAAGAGCTTAACACCACATTAGTCCAGATTGAGGCAATATTGAATTCACGTCCACTGACGCCGCTGTCATCCGATCCAGCTGACTGCACCCCACTGACTCTGGGTCATTTTCTTGTTGGCCGGCCGCTGACGTCACTTCCGCATCAAGATCTACAGAACCACTCCACTGCTTCATTATCTCGTTTCCAACGAATCGAGCAGCTACGCCAGCATTTTTGGGCTCGTTGGAGTAAGGAGTTCGTGTCCAAGCTGCAGCAAAGGACTAAGTGCCATACCTGCAAAGACACGCTAAAGTTGGGTTCCTTGGTCATCATAAAGGAGGACCACCTTCCTCCTCTTAAATGGAGATTGGGAAGAGTCGTAGCCGTCCATCCAGGGTCAGATGGAATTGTTCGTGTGGCAGACGTCAAAACATCCGCTGGAGTTGTCAGAAGAGCCTTCAATAGGATTTGCCCACTGCCCGTTGATTCTGCGTCTGGTTGAAAGCGCCTCTGCTGCTTCCAACGTCCGGGGGCATGTTCGAGCCTACGCCTGCTTGTTTAGAATAAGCCAATCAACGTTGCGTAGTAATTAGATGTAAGGATTTCTGTACATGCTTGTGTCATTTTGCCTTTCCATTTTTGTTCGTCATCGACGCAATAGAAGTTTGACTAAATATCAGCATATTTGGAGTTTCTTTGAAAGGTCACCCAAAATTCCCCAACATCAACAGCAAATATAAGTTTGTAATCGCAAAAAACATTTATTTTATGTGATAAAACTATAAATTTACAATTTTAGGACTTTTTCCGATACTTGTGCTGTAATACCTTGCTTCTTGCCAAGTTTCATGATTCTAGGTCAACGGGAAGTACCCTGTAGGTTTTGATTTATTTGCGAGTATCGAAATGTATCGCATACATAGCCGTATTTTTTTATTGCGTTGACTTAGAAGCTTGATTTTTTTAGAGCTCTAAGGGATCATAGACTTACGTATTTGATAATTAATTTCAAGTTGATACCTATACGCGTTCCTGAAAAAAAGAGTCTTGACAGACTGACAGACAGACAGACAGACAGACAGACAAAGTTACAATTACCGGACTTTTCCCTATACTTGTGCTGTATGACCTTGCTTCTTGTCAAATTTCATGATTCTAGGTCAACGGGAAGTACCCTGTAGGTTTTGATTTATTTGCGAGTATCAAAATATCTCGCAATAATGGCGCTTAAATCGCCGTATTTTTTTATTGCGTTGACTTAGAAACTTGATTTTTTTAGAGCTCCAAGGGACCATGGATATACGTATTTGATATTAATTTCAACTTGATACCTACACGCGTTCTTGAGAAAAATGGTCTTGACAGACAGACAGACGGACAACGAAGTGATCCTATAAGGGTTCCGTTTATTCCTCTTGAGGTACGGAACCCTAAAAACTGCAATTAAATCATTACCGTAAAGCTGTATCATATTGGTTATGTAAAGGATTTAATTACTACAATTTGAGATTGAATCATTTTCAAATCATAAAAATACCTTCATCCAACTAATAATATTAAATATTCCGCAATATATTTCCCCAGACATTTATCCGTAAAATCAGGAAACGGCAGTCATATGCTGTGTTGAGAGAGTCTCACGAGATTAAGGAGGTACGGATGCATCCATTATGAATGCTTACAAAAATCTCCAGTTGTTCGCTGTACATTGACGAGCCTGCTACGTCGCACAATGGTGGTGTTGTTAGCCAGCGAACCGTGAAATACAAAGTAAAGGGATGCTCGTGATGTATTTTATAGGTACACGGTAAAATTCCTAGCTGCTCTGTCTGCCAGTTAGTGTATCTTGATAACAGTAATCTAGTAGACATTTTATAATATTTACTTATGTACTTTCAATTGCTTAGTTTTCTAGATCATATTGATCATTTTAATCGACATCTTTATAACGTTGAGATTCAATTGTAAAATATGTTACCTCCTTTTTTGGGGAGGTATGTCAATCAGGTATATTTATTAGATAACTAATTAATTTATAAAATAACAAAATTTTATACTAACTGAACTAATATAAGCTCTGGAGAGCAAACACCCTGCCCCAGCGGATGGTCTTTCTTTCCCTTACGTATCCTGATCTGGATAATCACTCCCTGATCATTACAGGTCGAGAGTTGGTCACAACCGTTTGCTCCTTCCGGAGTGGTTCCACTGGTGGCCTCAACGGCTTGAGTCCTCAGCACCTTAAGGACCTTATCAGTTCAGGCGCCGGCAGCTGGTGAGTTGCTCTCGAAGGAACTTACGGCTCTGATTAACTTCATCGACGTTCTGTACGGGGCTAATCTATGCGCCCTGCGTAAGAGGGATGGCGGCATTCATTCTATTGCCATGGGAACCGTCGTATGGCAGCCAAGATTTGCTGTAAATTTTTCGGTGAGGTTGTTTTGGAAAAATTTCAGGCCCTGCAGCTAGGTTACGGCTCGAAAGGGGGCTGTAAGGCTGCCGTACACGCCTTCTCAACCTACCTAAATTCTGGCAAAGGAGAGGTCATCCTGAAGGTTGACATAAAGAATGCCTTTAATTCTGTTAATAGCGACACTTTGCTGGCAGAAACTAAAATATAAATACCTCAAATTTATAGTTTCCTTTGGCACCCTTCTAAATTACTTTATCGGGACAACTTTTTAGAATCTGCTGTTGGCTGTCAAAAAGCTGACCGCTCGGGCCAGTGATTTTTAGTTTAGCAATTCACCCAATCATTCGACAGCTAAATTCCAAATTTAACGTTTGGTATCTTGATGATGGAACTTTGGGAGGCGATGTGGAAACTGTTTTAAAAGACCTTTCATTCTTAAAAAATAAACTTCTTTCCATTGGTATTAATCTCAACCTTTCTAAATGTGAACTTTATTTAGCGGACAGTACTGACAGACATCTGACACTTCCTAAAAACGCAATAGCCCCAGAAATCAAAATTATTGAAAAAAGCTCTCTTCGTCTTCTTGGGGCTCTAATCTTTGAGAATTCCTTTCCCATTTTTAATGAGGTAAAAAAATAAGTTGAAAAACTAAAACCCGATTAATGAAAAATCACGCTCTAAAAAGTATGAAACAAGAAAATATTCTCATCTGAAATTATTATGTACAAACTATTCAATATTTATCATAATATATTATAATTATATATTATATCGTAATATATTATATTTTAATGTATTTAATACGTATTCATAGTGATGTTCAGAAGACAGCCGTGGTCCCCACACTGATTGATTTTGATGTGCCGTGGTTCACCGAGGCTATATATGCCTGGAGACTCGCTTGCCCGAATTCAGATCCACCCGACAATCCATCTTCCCAGAGACGGTGGGATGAGCAGCTCTGCAGAGGAGTACAGAACAATTTACTTGACACGTCTGCTACTAGTCCGGAGCGTACGCACTTGCGGGCTGTGGGTAAATGGGAGTCGGGTCTGTGGCTTCATGCACTACCGTCGTCGAACATAGGCACTTTGTTCCACGACACTACTTTCCGCCTCGCTGCTTCCCTTCAACTAGGAGCTTCTTGTTGTTCTCCTCATCACTGTCACTGTGGCGAAGTTGTCAACAGCCTCAGACCCCACGGCCTACCTTGTAGGCGTAGTGCAGGTCGCTTAGCATGGCACGCGAATATTAGTGACATCATCCGACGAGCTCTTGTCACTGTCGGCGTTCAAGCTGTATTAGAATCCAATGGCTTGGCACGTGACGATGGCAAGAGACCGGACGGCATGTCTTTATTTCCATGGAAGGTTGGTAGGCCTTTAGTGTGGGACGCAACGTGTATCGATACTCTTGCTCCATCCCATCTTCTTGACTCCGCGTGCTGTGCTGGTGCTGCTGCTACTTCTGCGGAAAATCTCAAGCGGCGAAAGTATAATATCCTTATCGGTAATATATTTTCGAGCCGTTTGGGGTTGAATCCCTCGGGCCGTGGGGTCCGAGTGCTCATGTTTTGTTCAAAGAAATCTCCAAACGGCTGGTTGACACTTCCCGTGACCCCTTGCTTTTTACTTCTTACAATTTCTTGCCAAAGGCAGCCCTTGCCTTTTACCTTGGCCAGAGGTTAAGCATTGCCATACGACGTGGCAATGCCGCCAGTCTCTTCGGTACATTACCAGTCGACAGCGATGCGGAGGATTTTTTACGACGCCATATTTTAGTTTGTTAATAAATAGTTTTAGTTTAGTTAGTATATAATTTTGTTATTTTTATAAATTAATTATTTATAAGTTTTCACAATCATAGGCAGAATAAAATGGAATACCACCAGGTATCTTTCATTGAAATTCGATTGGTCACAAGTCTTTGATGTCATACTTGGGCAAAAGCAACTTTGATGGCATAGTTTTGTAAGAAAGATTTACGTGCACCCAAGCACACAGCTTAGAAGTTACACTGTTTGTCCAGGAATTACTGCCGTGCCCCGGTTGAAATTTATAACGAGCAGAACCACAGGTTACACTTAGTTAATAACGTAAATCCCATTCCAGGATGTCAGGAGTTTTAATTTATGTAATGGAGCGCAGTGCTGCCGTGGTAATGCGTAGACTTTATTAATGCAAAAATACATAATCCCGCAATTTGGTTTTATCTAACAAAACTCAATGTGTATGTGTTTTATATTTTGCTAGAGACGAGCCCGTGTCGCACAGTATGAACAACTTGACAAAACCTCGAGATTTCTTTAATATGTAAGTTAAATAATTAATGCTTAATGTTTTAATGAACACGCATAAACCTTACGGAAAAAACATATCAAAATCCATTGCGTAGTTTCTAAAGAAGAACACGAAAAGCAACTTTGATTTATAATAATTATATATTATAGATATCGATTTATATATTACTTATATTCTTATCTATTTATTCGTATGTAAAAGGAAAGCGTGACTGACTGATCTATCAATCCATAGCTCAAACCCTGAACGGATTTGGTTGAAATTTGGCACACAGATAGCTATTTTGACTTAAGCACCCGCTAAGAAGGGGTTTTTGAAAATTCAACCTTTAAGGGCGTAGAAAGAGGGAATTTTGTTTGTATGAAATATCGTATTCCATGAGTTAATAGACTTGAAACTTGGCACAAATACTTACCTAAGTAAATTATGAAGTTTGTCATTTTTGTTTTTTTTAAACAACCCTCTAAAGGGGGATTGGGGGATGTCAACGTTTGTATATAAGAATTTTCACGCGCGGTCCAACTAACTGAAAACTCAGTAAGTAGTTGTACTTAAAACCAAAAATAAAGAACAACATGTATCAGGGTTTTTGAAAAATCTACCCCTAGTGAAGGGTGAAAAGAGGTAGTCAATTATACAAGGGATGATTTTACTGCGTGGCTTGATTAACTCAAAAATTGGTATAAATAACCTACAAGTTAAAAATGGAAAATCCGCAAAGCACATTTCAAAAATGAACCCCTTTGGGGGTGAAAATGGGAATACAGGTTGTATGAAAAAAACTTGGCCCCGAATACTTTATCATCATTCTCCTGCTCTAATCCCAATTTATTTGGGGTCGGCGTAACATGTCTACTTATCACATCTGTATGTATATGTCGGCGCATCATCGCCGTCGTTGCCGGAGTCAGACATTGTTTTGCCCCACACAAATACACAGCAATAGCAAATGGCAGTCAAATATTATGACAGTATAAAGAAAATACCTTACTTCAGCTCAGGGTGTTTAATTCACGATCAGTCCAACAAGAATGTCCTTCCATTCGTATTACAATAGTTTTTATACACAAAATAACCGCCAAAAAGAATTTACATAAATCAAGCGGATGTGTCAAAATAAATCCTTAATACCAACATAGAAACTTAAACCGGAAACGCACAATATTTTAAATAAATCAAAAGGAAGTCTAAAAATAGAAACAATATATAAATTCAACCGGAAACTACAATATTTTGAATTAATCAAAAGGAAGTAACAAAATAGAAACTTTCATAAATACAACCGGAAACCACAATATTTTAAATTAATCAAAAGGAAGTAACAAAATAGAAACTTTCATAAATACAACCGGAAACCACAATATTTTAAATTAATCAAAAGGAAGTAACAAAATAGAAACTTTTATAAATTCAACCGGAAAAACAAGTATTAATTCAATAAATAACATAGACGTCAGATTAAGTACTAAATAACCAAAACAAGCTTAAATTTAAATCTACATAATGGTTTGGCGCCCATATATATTATATCTTCTTCTTCTATATCTTCTATCTTCTTCTTCTCTTCTATATATTATATAAAAGGAAACCGTGACTGACTGGTCAATCAAGACATAGCTCATACCGCTGAACGGATTGGGCTAAAATTCGGCACACAGATAGTTATCATGAACTAGACATCTGCTTAGGACGTATTTATGAAAATTCAACCCTTAAAGGGGTGCAACGGGGGTTCAAAATTTGTATGGAGAAATAATATTAGATAGAATGAATTCGAAAATTCGTAGGATTAGATAGGTTATACGAGTAAATAAATAAGACGGCACGGTTGGCGCAGTGGTTAAGCGATTGACTGCTGCACTGCGTGTCGCGGGTTCGATTCCCGCCCGGAGCAAATATTTGTATGACCTACAAGTAGTTGTTTCAGGTCTGGCTGCTTGTGTATGTGAGTTTAAATGTTTGTAAACGCACCCAAGATACAGGAGAAATTCCTAGTGTGGGGCAACGTTTTTTTAAAAAAAATGGTGTTTTTGGTTTTGTAATTTCGTTTATGGCCACCGACTTCCGAAATTAAATTAAATATAATATTAAATGTGGGTGTACTACAGGTACACCTCTGCCCAACCCTTCGAGGAAACAAGGCGTGATGTTATGGTATATGCTTCCGAAATTAAAGTTATTTTTCACTTTTTAGTGTTTTTGTTGGAAGTCGGTTGTTTTTTTTGTAAAAAAGTTTTTTATTTTTCACTTTTTAGTGGTACCTACCCCACACCAATTCGTATACCACTACTTGCTATGAAAACAACAGTGACAGGAAGTTTTATAACATCATCAACATACACCGAGTGGACTAAATACGTATTATTGAAGAGTTAGCTGTAGATCTGTAATGTATGATATGAGACCGCGCAAGCTTCCTCTACCAAATAAAATAATTATAAAAATTTGTTCATAAACAAATAAGTTATGCCTGAACATATACAGTACGTAACAAAACCCCTGTTGTTCCTTTTAGGGACGTACCTATACATTTGCCTACAAGCACAACATTGGTGGAATTATAATTTAAAAAAATTAAGCATTGGCTAGTTGAAAAGTCAAAATCAAAGAATTAAAAAGGTAAGAAATCTGTTAAACATTAAAAAATTTTTTTTACAGTTTTTATAAGTGAACTGCTTTATAACGTATGTATACCGATTCTTAAAACGTAGGTAGAAGGAACAACAGGGTTTTTGTTACATATTGTATAATACTAGCTTTTGCCCGCGGCTTCAGCCGCGTGGATGCCAGAAAAAATCTCACGGGAACCGGGATTAAAAGTACCTACCCTACATAAAAGGAACCCTAGTGCAAAATTTCACGTAACTCCCAGTAGTTTGGGTTGTGCGTTGATACGTCAGTCAAACAGTCGGTCAGTTTCTCCATTTATTTATATAGATAGATTCGTTATTTAGATCAATACAAAATAATAATAAATTAAGACTTATTAGTTTCTTTTTGTTGTTCAGGTAATCAATTTCAAAATTGTTGACCTTTACGTGATCAACGTCCTGACAAACCTTGAAAATGACACCATATTGATTTGTAGACTATTTACCTCTTTACACCCCCAGAAGGGGTTGTTTAAAAAAAACATGAACACGTTTTACCTATTTATTTGTTGACAGGAGTAACCCTGCGAATTGTCGAATTGATATATTTCATATGATTTCTCCATACAAGTTGTGAAACCCCGTTACACCCCTTTAGGGGTTGAACTTTCAAAAATCTGTTTTTAGCGGTTACCTACGTCATAATAACTATCTGTGTGCCAAATTTTAGCCCAATCCATACAGTGATTTGAGCTTTGTGTTGATAGATCAGTCAGTAAGTCACTGTTTCCTTTTGTATGTATTAAATCTATAGTGAAATTCGACATGTTACGATGACCCCAAATAAATTGGGTTTAGGGCAGGAGACTTCTAGAGGTTCAAGTTAATAGATCAACGATAGAAGATTTTTTTCATACAAACTGTATCCATTCCCCCTTTACACCCCCAAAGAGGTTAATTTTTTTAGTGGTTTGCAACTTTTCCATTATTTGACTTATAGGTTATACCAATTTTCAAGTTAATCAAGCCACGTAGTGAAATCTTCTCTTGTAAAATTGACTACCCCTTTTCACCCCGTTATGGGTAGATTTTCAAAAAATCCTGATACAAGTTATTCTTCATTTTTGTTTTTAAGTATAAATACTGAGTTTCGAGTTGATCGGACCGTGCGTTAAAATTCTTCTATACAAGCTTTGACATCCCATGCATTGAAGTTAAGATAACAAAAAAAAACAAACTTTATAATTTACTTACGTAAGTATTCGTCCAAGTTTCAAGTTTATTAACTCTAGGAATAAGATTTTTCATGCAAACAAAACCCCCCCGTTTTCCCCACCTTAAAGGTCAAATTTCCAAAAACCCCTTCTTAGCGATCCGCCTACGTGCCAAATTTCAGCCCAATCTGTTCAGTGGTTTAAGCTGTATTGATAGACCAATTAGTCACAGTTTCCTTTTATGTGTATATATGGCTAGATATACATATATTGAGAACCTCTTCCTTTTTTGAAGTCGGTTAAAATCATTTATAGCCAGGGTGCATCTCATGTCAATTCCAATAAGACCAAACACGGGTTGGATACATTGTTTTATTACGGAGTTCCAGTGCCTACCTTCCGGCTTCATCATCAGATCAGTTTGGAAGTCAGATCAGTTAAGCGAAGCAAATTTAAATAAATAGTTCTGATCAAAATGGTACCACATTTTGATCAGAACTATTTATTTAAATTTGCTTCGCTTAACTATCTTAATCCAGATATATCATCGCCACCCGTGAAATACGTATCATTGAGAAGTTCCGGTGGCCATCTGTAGCCTTCTTCATGAGTTCCACTTCACCAAATTATACTTTCTGAATGCAAATGATTGACTTGTTGATTAAAATATAAAAATCGCTATATGTGTGCCTATAATATTTGAGGAGTTCCCTCAATTACTCATGGATCCCAAGATCAAAACTAGATTTTGATAAAAATGGGACCAATCTGGATGTATATCCTTTCAAATAAAAAAATAATTTTCCAAATCGGTTCGTAAATGACGGAGATCTGAGGTAACAAACATTAAAAAAAAAAAAAATAAAAAAAAAAAAAACAGACGACTTGAGAACCTCCTCCTTTTTGTGAAGTCGGTTAAAAAATAACATTTGTTGCTTTAATAATTATTATTTCCTCTTCCACAGATCGTCTCCTGGGAATGCGCCACTTGATGGCCCTCATCATGTTGCTGGCGACGACGGTGTCCTACGCCACGCGCGTGTCCATGAGCGTCGGCATCGTCGCCATGACTTCCAACAACAACTACGGGTACCCGGTGAGTGGACACTGAATCTGATGGCTCCAAAATACCAGCTCGTCATCCTCCTAACCAAGGCGTCGGCTCTGCTATAAATCTCGACAATAACGATACTGAAATAAGTTGCTCAGCTACTATAAAATAAATATTTTCTAAATATTCACCATACACAATAATAGGTTAGGTAGGGCTCCTACAAGGTGGACCGATGACCTTGTGAAGGCCGCAGGTATCCGCTGGATGCGGGAAGCACAGAACCAGTCGAAGTGGCGGTGCTTGGGGGAGGCCTATGTCCAGCAGTGGACGTCTTTCGGCTGAAATGATGATGAATGAATAGTAGGTAGAAAAAAATAATTTACTTTCTACAAAACAAAATTGAGGCAATTTAGCTCAACCTTAGTTACCAAGAAAAAGTATAATCTCTCTAGAAAAACTACTTCTTCTACTTCAGCTTTATCCGGAAAATAAAAACTAATAAGACGTTCTCAAAGCGCTGAACTCAACACCTAATCCCAAATGTCGTCTATTAGCGCCATCTGTACGACGTGAAACAAAACACTTCAGGGAATTATCTCCGAGCAGTCTGCTTGAATCCCTTTTATCTGTAACGGCGTTTTTTAGAACTCTTTATTTTTAACGTTGATCGGGAATCTTAGGGCTGTTAAATGAAAACAAACTAAAATTACAGTTTTTTGGAAGTTTTGGTTCTTGATTTATAAGATAAGATACGGCTACTGTGAATTAGGCAAATTAAAACAGAAAACCTATGACCCGCAGGTTGCACTGCGATAGAATGAGCTTCAAAAAGTTGAATGCATTACAATTCCTATTTGTATTTTAAACGAATGAAACTTATTAAAACATTTAGACTATACAGACTTTTTTCAGTATTCATAATAAGTTATGAGTTAATTCTTTCAAGTGTTAATTCAAGTGCATCCCACGATAAATGCTAGAATTCAGTTATATTTCCCTTTGTATTCCCAGACAAAAGTTTAACTTCTCAAAATAAAAGAAAAACGAGAATGTCCACTAAAACTTAAAACTGGCTGAAGAGCCATCCCTACGAGTAGCTATCATTAAACAGCAAAAAATCCCGCAGACTTTAGTGGTATTGTCGCAAAAAGTGTCGTTTGAACGCTCTGAGTCGTTTGAGACACGTCCCAACTAACGACGCACGTACGACTTGTCGCAAAAACGTCATGTCGGCCGTTTGTAATGGGTTAATTGTTTGTGATAGCTATGAGGTCTCGGAGGTATGATCGGGATTAGAAAAATTAAAGGTTTTTTTTTAATAAGTTTTGTCTGGAATCGTTTGGAAAGGTGTACCCTGAAATTCTTTGCACATATCGCTTATTGCACTGGATCGCAAAAATTCCGGGTCGCTAATAAAAACCGTGATATCTTCATAAATTATATACCTAGATCGCTAGAATAAATAATATGTAGTAAGCAGATTACTAATAAACAGTTCTAAATCTCTAAAGAGGTTTCATTTGTACAAGTTACAAATAAAAAAAAAATAGTCTGCATTTTGAAAAATTTCAATATTTATAATTAGAAAAATAATATTTTTTCTGCTTTTGTTTCAAACCAAGCTGTCATTATAAATGGTTCCTTGGATTGATCAGAGTATTCAGTGCAATATCATGTCGAACACCTGAAGAATGTACACGAATTATTACCATGGTACAAGAAGGAAGAAGTCAGCTTAGCACTGCAAGAACAGTGGGAGTATCTTTATTAACGGTCCTAAGAGTACTCCAGCGATTTCAAGAGACCAACATGAATATCAGGAGACTAGGAAGTGGCAGGCCAAGGTGCACAACTACACGAGAAGACCGATTCATCGTGAGCACTATGTTAAGAAATCAAAATCTCACGGCTTTTCAAGTCCGAAGCAGTCTTCATGAAATTCACCACAACAATATGAGCTCTGATACGATTCTGCGACGTCTTTGTGAAGCTGATATAAAATCTTATAGACCCGCAAACGACCCCAAACTGTTACGGTTTGCTCGAGAACACATCCGATGGACAGATGAAGATTGTTCCAAGGTTATGTTTTCCGATGAGTTCAGATTTTGTTTATTTACGCATGACGGGAGACGAAGAGTATTTAGACGATCAGGAGAACGGTATCATCAAGCGTGTTTTTAAGAAAAGGTGCCATTCGGTAGAGGATCAATAATGATTTGGGCTGGGATATCTTCAGAGGATCGCACGGAGTTATTGATCATAGAAAACAGTTCTCTAACTGCTGTATACATAGAAGAGGTTTTAAATGAGCATGCTGGTCCTTTCTTAGTGAATATGGGTGCAAATTCAGTTTTTATGCACGATAATGCGCGACCACATACTGCTCAATTGGTCAATATGTATATTCAAGACGTCGGTATTATCTGTATGGAGTGGCCAGCTCGCAGCCCAGACTTAAATCCCATAGAACATGCATGGGACGAGCTCGGGAGATGCGTAAGACACCGATCTCCTGCTCCAGTTACCTTACACGAGTTAAGGAATGCGCTAGTGGAAGAATGGGCAAACATAGACCAAAATAGTATTAAAAATTTGGTTTACAGCATGCCACATCGTCTTAATGAAGTGATAAGGGCTCGTGGAGGAAATACAAAATATTAAATTGACAAAAAATCGTTTTATTATTAAAATATACTGCGAAGTGTGTTTTTTTTTGTCGTAAGTAAGAAGCGAAGTTTTCTTATTTTTAACCGACTTCTAAAAAAAGAGGTTATTCAATTTGACCGTATATATGTATATAAGCTTTTTTATGTTTGTTCGCGCCTAACTTCGTCGTTTATGAACCGATTTTGATGATTCTTTTTTTGCCACCAAATCAGAATCTGACGAGGGAATCCCAGGGAAATCGAGGGGAACCCTCATATTTCATAGGCAAATTTATAGCGATTTGGATATTTTTTATAGGAACACGTGCATTTGCTCTCGAAAAGCACCATTTGGTGAAGTGGAACTGATGATGGAGACCACAGATGGCCACCGGAACAATATAATAATAAGTATTTAACGGGTTGCGATTCGATTAGGTACGTTAATGTGGTTGCTAAGCAATTTATATCACTATGCATATGATGAGTGGCAGTTCTCTTGGTTCTTACCAGGAGAACTCTTCAACAATCAACGTCCCAGCATCGGGAAAAGCAATATTTTGTAAAAGGTGATGAGTAGTTAACAATAGGCTATTGTAACTTAGACAAATTAAAAACTAAACCCACTAAAAAGTAAAAAATAAAAAACTTTTAACAAAAAAAAACAACCGACTCCCAAAAATAACACTACATAGTGAAAAATAACTTTAATTTCGGAAAAGTTTTTTATTTTTTACTTTTTAGTGGGTTCAGTTTTTAATTTGTCTAAGTTACAATATTTTTTTTGTATTTAATTAAAGTTATATATAGTGTACAAAACGTGTTAATTTTTTTTTAATATAAATTAATCAGTCATCTACAATATACTATAGTTTCGCATTTTAGTCTTATGTATTTAAGAAACTATCACGCCATTTATTAGCGACCCGGAATTTTTGCGATCCAGTGCATTATAATCGTACATGAAGAAGATTTTTTGATGAACTCAATTGGCAGAAAGTGAAGGTCAATTCTAAGGATGTCAAGGGCGTGGACCTCAAGAGATAAAGAGATTGTTAGGCGTTGCACTGCTAAGATATCTTTTGTAAAAAGAAGCGTTGAAGTAAAATATCGTGTGAACCAAAGTAACCAAAAGTTTGGAGACAATGTGACATTCACCAACGCGTACTAGGCCCCTCCACTAAAGGGAAGCGAGTCTTCCAGCAGTGGAAACCAGACCAATAATAATAATGCTTATTTGAAAACTTCTTTAGGCGCGTTGAGCACTTTTTGGGTGAACGAAAATCATGGAACTCGCGTCTTCGTCACCGAATGCTTTCCATGAGCTATATGTATATTGTTTTTACTTCTATCGGCAGATTGCCCCGCATGTTTTTTGAAGATTTTCATCATTCTAACGCTAGATTTTTATCATCCAGACATAACTCCAGTGATAATGTACCAGCTGTTTACGATGATACGTACATAGCATAAATCCATGTTATGGGTGCTTTCAATCGTATAATATTTCAATAATATTCGTCTATAGCAGCAATTATTTAAATATTTACTACCCTTTATCGCCTCAGTACTGCTGTTGAATGGTTGTCACGAACCTATACCTATTTTTTCTACTGTGAAAACCTAGACAATAAAACGACAAAAATATACCTATCTTATTATTATAATTATTATATTACCTATATTACTATAGTTTTCGATTCATTATGAATCTTCCGAGCCAACATCTATTTAATATTTTAGACCTTAGAGCCACACTTTAGAGTTTTGGTTTATAATCATCTTTCATGTTAGTGTTTGTTATTCCTACTCACCGTTTCATATATTATTATCCTTTCTTATAATCCACATATAGCGCAGAAACCCTATTAATTATTTACAAGGTCTGCTAATATTAACAAAGTATATTCACAAAGTCTATTAATTTGATAACAATTCTTTGTGCGGAAGTCGTTCCTATCTTATCTATTTTTTATATTTTTCTAGGTCTTCGAGTGGTCCCGAAGTGAACAGGATACGATTCTGTCATCCTTCTTCTGGGGCTACATCATACTGCAGATCCCGGCTGGGTACATCGCCGGTCGCTTCGGCGGCAAGTACCTGATTCTGACCTCTATGGGTACCACAGGTGTCGTCAACTTGCTACTGCCCATGGCTGCTGTCAAGGTAAGGGCTTTATTATTATTATTGTTTGGCAAGCATAACAATATGTATATTGTTGCGGAAAGATACATGAACAAATTTTATTGATCAGCACACACCAAAATTCCAAAAACTTTTCAATTACTATTCCATACAATATTTTGGATGAAGCAAAAGCCAAAAAAAGTAACTTTCAACAGTCATCCTAAGCTTTAAATTTTGGACACTTTATAAATTGTAGATAATTGAAGCTACATCAAAACGTTGATATGAATAAATAGGAATACAAACAATAGTTTCAAAGCGACTCAATTTCCACCCAAAACAAAATCGTAAGAAATTAAAACTAAGTCCCAAATATACGAAAATTCTTTAGGTGAGAACAGTCGTGGAACATTTGGCTCGGGTCCAGCTCATAGCGATATTGTTAGCCACTACAAGCATAACCAGTTGACAAACCTCATACCGTTTTCACTATGCAACTTCACTTGGTACCAGCTCTATTCTTTAAGGAACCCTAGTTTATGTTATTGTGCATTCTTGAATTTAATTCGGTTGTTTATTAAAGGTGGTATTGTTCGTTGCGCTGTTTTGGATAAAGAAGTACGGGATTATGCCACTAAAGGGGACTCATGCCAAGAAAATGAACAGTAGTAACTCAAGCTTTGTAGCGAAGTGTACCTAAATCTGAATGGGGTGGAAACTTGTATAGAGAAAGCAACTTTTGTCTACGATATTTTACGAAACACGGTTTTTAAAATTTTAAAACATTGTTCGCAAATTCAGTGGTACACGGAAACATTACACACAATGCATTTAAAATAATAAATGAGAATACGAGACTGTTATGGAGGTAATATACACAGGCTAGTACTCTAAAACGGACACTCAACTACATTACTACAACAGAAGTCATTTAGCTGGACATTATTAAAAGCCACACGCGTTTGTAACACTAGGAAAATTCCAGAAAATCCGAATTAAATGTTTGTAGAAAATGTCGGTGCGAGACTGTGACTCCTGCATAATTAATTCTACCATCCACTGCATTGTCCTGCACCTAGGAAACACTGGACTTCGTGAGAGAACTGTCCGCGTTATAATTAATTGCGAACCATTTATAATTCGGTCCATATATCTCAGTGTACAGGTTTATATAAAGCCATACACAACGGCATGAAAAGGCGTGCAACATAAGAACATTGCAAGATAAGTTAGTTGACTGCCAGTCGGCGGCTGTAAGAAATATTTTTGTGTAGTTATGTATGGAGTGGTCACTCACTCGCTTGCAAAGTGATTGCCTTTATTTTATTAAAGGGACTGTGACTCAACTGGCAGCGGGCGGAAATGGATAAAAAATCAGTAGTACGAGAGCCCATGACCAAACTGTTTAATTTTCGTAAAATATTCGTGTAACGTAGGTATTCATGATTGGTTGATTCAAACAAAGATCAATTAAATCAGTGCTCGCTATGTTTACATTTTTGTAAACGCATGTGTTTGTAGTTCTCGCGCGGAAACGTTTCTTAAACATCGAACTACTCAACCAAAGGCACAATGGCCGAATGATTATTTGGACGCCGATCATTTCTGAAGCAAGTACCTGTAGTAGAACTAACATAATAACAGCCTTGTGCTGCCTTTTTAAGAAGGTTAGTTATGTAATTACTTTTTGCATCGATATTTTGTTTCCAGACTTTTCTATTATTGCCATTACTTAGTTCCATTATATGCAATAGGACTAAAGGGAAAAATGTATGACAGTAAAATATTATAATACACATACAATGATATCAACATCCATATTTACTAACCCTACTCCAATTAAAATATATCAATCACACGAACCAATATGTGTAAATCATTTAATAAAATTGATTACCAACCGATTCCGAGTCCATCAATCCAAGTACATACATACTGCTACAATATTTTTCTCATGCCAATTAATTTCCGAGAGCACACACGCTTCCCTTCAATCAAATAACGAGGGTAGTTATACATTAGGAAGGTCGTATATCAGCAGCCGATTTGTCTGTGTGTCCTGCGGCTGATCTGAACGAAATGTTTGCATTTGTTACCGAAGGAGTTAAGGCGGAGGCCAGAGAACTAAGAAAAAAAGCCATTTTATTATAAAAAGTCAAAGCCAAAGTCAAGTTATTTATTACTGTGTTTTTTGGTGATACAGAAGGTCTTAATGTTAGGATAAGGTAACTCAAAAAACTACCCATTAGGGCGTACACTATTTAACAATACAAGAATTTAAAATCGAAATTACTTACAATTAACAAAAATTGAATTTATTTGAATACAATAAATTTTTAGAATAAACATTCAGAACACAATTATTATTATTAACATTAATTTCAAGAAGATCATGAAGATGTCATAATATTGATTCAAATGGCTACAATAATAAGTATGTCGATAGATACATTACAAGCATGTCACTTTAAATACGTAAAAATAAGAAAAATAAATAATTTATTTTATCAAAAAGTCAAATAACCAATTATATTTTAATTTTAAATATTATTGCAAAAGAGCATGTCAGGAATATTAAAACTTAAAACAAAATGAGTACCAATTAAAATTGCAACAGCATCGACACTTAGGTCCCACAGATTTTTCCGATAGGAACTCCGAGATTTAGGTATAAGTATCCCATTACAAAATTGTGGCTGATAGAGATAATAGTAGCTACTTGCAAGAAGTCAGTGTATAAGTTACCTCAGAAAATCAAATATTCATGTTCTTGGAAAATCAATTTAATAAGTTAACTATGCGTTAATTGTAATCGTTGGGATCAACAAAGGCTCTCTCAGTTTTATTACTACACCTAACGAAGTTGTTTTATTATTTTAACTAAGTAACAGTTAGTCTGTGAAATGAGAAACTTGTTTGTGACCATAGTGAAAAGAAACACCTTTTCATTACGAACATTTCTGTATATAACCTCTTGAACGCATACAAACTTGGTACACAGCAATATTTAACGAACTATTTAATTTGGTACTCAATATAATAATAGATAAGTATAGGCTTTAGACATCTTGAAGACAACCTTTAGGTTCCAAGATCCATGAGAATTAACCTAGCAACTACGCGACACCCCAAACGTCATGTTTCTATTCCGTTCCATTAAAAAACCCGTACTTTTTAAAATAACTGTCAAATGAGATACTTTTAGACTTCATGACTACACTGATACAAAAATCATTTGCAAAGTTGTTCATCTTTACTATTGTATAGATACTTAGTACCGACCTAATAGACTTCACTTAGAGTTACTAAAATCTTTCGTAACTAATTTCTCGTGCATGTCGGAAAACAATGATGTGTCGCTCAGAGAAGATGTAGGACCCACCCCTGTATTAAAAAAGTAGAAATTTCTGACGTTGCTTGGTGGGAAGCATCACCTGGGGTTCTCTACCAATGCCCTTTCGAATGCAGTCACTGCGTCTTCAGGGTCCATATTGGCAATGCGACGAAGTGCCACTAACATAATCTTATGCTTTTTTATAATGTATATTGGTTATTTAAAGATGCCTCAAAGAATCTTCAGTTTTTCTTCTCTCGTCGTCTAACTTATAACAACCCTCTTTTTTCGTTGGGGGTTAAAAAAAACGTGAAAATATCTTGTAGTTTGAAAGTAATATCGTATTTTATGCTTTGGGTAGACATTACTTCCTGAATTTATTTCATAAAGTATTTTACTACAATACTTATCTTTATATTCACAAATAGAATTGATGGTGTATTCGTTCTACTGTAACATACAGTTTTTGCATAATCTTACTCGCATTATACATAATGAAGGCGTAATATGTTAATAACAGATAAGTCATTACAATATTATATCTGCGCCTTCAATAAATCCTTTACATACATCATAACAACTGCACTGGACACTGTTCCCCACCTCAAGTTTTTGCTCTCCCTTAACAAACAAACGTCTTGACGGATAGCGAGGATCTCGCATTAGGATGGTTTATTAGGGTGCCATTTGTCTGAAGAGCCATCCCTCACGCGATACTATCAGACAACATTATTCTACCAAATGGAATGAGCAACGTTTTGCTGTCCTGGTAACCTAACCTAACCTGGTACTTCTCGTTTATATATAAAAAAATGTAAATATAAATATTTTTTATTTTATGGAGGTGGTTTAAAAGTCGAGCCTTTTTAGGTTCCGTAGTAAACAAGGAACCCTTATAGTTTCGCCATGTCCGTCTGTCTGTCTGTCTGTCTGTCTGTCTGTCTGTCTGTCCGTCCGTCCGTCCATCTGTCCCCAGCTTAGCTCAGAGACGCTCAGTCCTAGAAAGCTGTAATTTGGCATGGGTATACATATTAATCATGCCGAAAAAATGGTAAAATAAAATTATGAAAAAATTTTTTTTTAGGGTACCTCCCTTACACGTGAAATGGGGATGATATTTTTTTTTCTCGTCTATTCCATGGTGTGGGGTATCGTTGGATAGGCCGTAAATATTGTGGGTTTGGTAAAACCATTTTTCAATTAAGGGATCCGTTTGCGTAATATTAAGCTTTAAAGTGCTAGTTTTTGTTAGAGTCAAGTGTCCCCCCCCCCTGCCAGCTAAATGGTTGGTTTTGGATATGTGAAAAAATTCATGGCAATAGTATATATAACGAAATTAAAAGGAAAACTATCACAGCTAAGTAGGCTTCACAAGTTATCGAGTAATAGTCAACCAACTTAAATTTGCAGTTGGAGAATTGACCGTAACGTATTTCGATGTATGGGAGAGCATGTTTTTCAACTACAATGTTAAGTTTGTTTTTGGGATAAATTCATCCCAACTACGGAACCCTTCATTGTGCGTGGTCTGACATGCACTTGGCCGGTTTTTTGAGGTTTATTTTACGCAAAGAGCGAAAGGGTTAGAAAATGTATTGATCTTGATTTGTTTCCACTTACTTTTTTTTTTCTTTCGGTACGAATGGTCTTGTTATGATTATGTTACGTTATGACTAGCTATTAAATTGTTTATAACGAAGAGTTTGATCTTGACAAATATATCGCTATTTCTGGAACGTGTAGGTAGGTCTTTTCACAAGATATTCTACTTTTAATTACCTAAGAATAGTCTTCAAACTCATCATCATCTGCCCGCCTTTTCCTTAATTTATTGGTTTGGCTTCCAGTCGGACTGGATGCGGTTGAAGACCAGTATTTTACATGGAGCAACTGCCTAATTGAACTCCGCAACCCAGTTACTGGGTAACACGATACCCCTTGGTAAGACTGGTTGTCAGACTTTCAGGCTTCCGACGACCCGTAACGACTATCGAAGATCCACGAATGACAGCAGGGACCAACGGCTTAATCGTGCTTTCCGAGGTACGGAGAGGGTAAAATGATGACGTAATGGTCTTTAGACTATGACGTCAATTTATGAGTATTTAAACAGAAATGGGTTTGTGAGTTTTAGAAGTAAAAACAGTTAATTACCCGCTAGCCCTTTACTTTCAAATGAGGTACTAATTGTTGTTTTAAGCTCTGTTATTAATTACATAATTAAAGACCGTAGGTTTTTTACGATCTGAGATACATTATTTTAATACCCATAAATTATGCGTCTAAGACTCCTACCGTAACTAACAAAAGAGTGAATAACCTTGAAACGGCTGAACTTATTTTGATAAAACATATCTTAGAACCACCGCTAAAAAACCTGCTTTCTAATAAAAAAAACCACATCCAAATCGGTTCATCCGTTAAAGTGCTACGGTGCCACAGACAGATACACAGATACAGACACACACACACATAGCGGTCAAACTTATAACACCCCTCTTTTATCGTTGGAGGTTACAAAATATATTACCTTGAGATTAACACTAGAATGTCACAATGCACTGGAACGTGTTGCTGTAGGTATACCGTTACACTGCAATAGATAAAAGGACACAGCGGATTACTGGGTAACGACGCAGCTGATGAACTAGCTAGTAGAGCATCGAGTACCTCAGTCTGTGGACGCGAACCTATCGTACCCATCACCTTCAACCAGCTACTCAGATGGCTACAGGAGTTTAACTGTGCAGGTAAAATCCAGTAGCCATCTGAGTAGCTCCATTGCTCGCTAAACAAACACTTCCACACAATAGGCATTACGAACAGTTTTCTGTGCAGGGCGTACATGTAGGCTGAGGAAACAATTGCGCATGTGCTCTTTGAATGCACAGGTGCCACCCAGACTAGTACAGAAACCCTCGGGGCAACCAGATCTTTTGCAGACGTTCTAAACAGACCAGGAGAGTTAATAAACTTGTGGAGGAGGTGGGCTGATTGGGATAACTACCGACTGCCGCCATGGCTCATGGTCATGGCCAATGGTCCACTTGAAGAAGTTAGTGCGCAAACCAAAGCCTCTAACATTGAACATAGAATTAATGTCCTCTCATACTTATTAACACTGTAATTTGAAAACATTGTAAAAGCCAATTTTTTTTTTCAAGAGTAACCGTGGAGTTTCTTGCCGGCTCTTCTCCATAGGAAACGACCAATTGGAACCGTGCACCTAGCTTCTGACGTTTCATAACGGTTCATACGGTTGGCGCAATGGTTAAGTGATTGACTGCTGCGCTGCGTGTCGCGGGTTCGATTCCCGCACGGAACAAATATTTGTATGACCTACAAGTAGTTGTTCCGGGTCTGGCTGTTTGTGTATGTAAGTTTAAATTTTTGTAAACGCACCCAAAATACAGGAGAAATTCCTAGTGTGGGGCAAAGTTTAAAAAAAAAAAACAAAAGAAAGAAAGAATAAGTGCCCATGTAGGCATAAGTGAAATAAAAATATTTTTGATTTTGAATTAAAATTTTATCAATTTACATTTTAATTATAATTGCGGTTACCCAAATAATGCACACTACTATCATCATCATCACTCTCCCCCCCTTATCCCAATATATTTGGGGTCACGCAATATGCCCCTTTCTTCCACACTTCTGTATTAGTCGTCATCTCGGTAGTCACTCCCTATCCAGCCATATCATCTTTCACACAGTCCATCCATCCTCTCTTTAGTCTTCCCCTACTCGTATAACCAGACACATGCATACTTAAAACATTCCTGGCGACCCACATTCCTTCGCATCACATGCCTATACCATGAAAACCTTTTCCCACACTACTAGCTTTTTAATATTTTCCAACATACTTTGACCTCGGTATCCCAAAAACTTAGGATAATATTATGTAGACCGTTCTTGAAAAAAGTAAATCTAACGATTTGATTAAGACAATTTAATCATTAAGCATTTTTACATTTGTACAAAACAATAAAATTAAAACAATCCCCAAAACTTTCCAACAAGGAAGAAAAAAGTTTCATAACACAAACATACACAAAAAAGAGAGACAATAAATCCTGCAAATAACTTACGCACTTATTCGTGCACCTTCATTGATGATCGTCATTACCGCCGCGTCAGTAGGAATGACCCCCATCTCATACGCCATGGGCGACGAACAACGTTGAATGGCTTCCCGTCACGGGAAGAAAAAGGAAACAACGTTCTATTTATCTTCGTTAGTGACGCTTAGATGTCACGTTACGTGCTAAATTAACTGTATTAAATAAAAGTGGTGTTTCCTATGTAAACTGAAAAAAAAAATGATAGTTGATAATTATTAAAGTTAAGTAATCGCCAGGTTAATATAATATGAAAATCTATCACATCAATGGTTAGCAGCATAATTATTAATCTCAACGCTAAATTAGTTGATACAACCCATACTTTATATTATAAATGCAAAAGTTACTCTCGTGTCTTCTTCACGCCGTAACGGCTGATCGGATTCCGATGTTTTGTGGCGCACAGGTAGACCATGGCCTAGGTGAGGACTTAGGATACTTGTCTTCCCCGTAATACGTGCCCGTGTGATAATTACTGACCTCAACGTCGGCAAAGCCGCGGGCAAAAGCTAATAATACTATAAGCGTTTGTGTTTTCTAGACAATACAATGTCCTCTTATCTTCCAGGGTGGCACCGTGGCTGTATGCGCGTGTCGCGTCGTGATGGGCCTGGCTCAAGGTCTGCTATACCCCAGTCTACACGGAGTGATTGGTCACTGGGTGCCGGTCAACGAGCGCAGTCGACTCGGGACCTTCGTCTATGCTGGTTAGTTCCTCTCTTATATCTTATACAGTGTCGAAGTAGCCCGTGTTGGGCGTAGCTCAAGGTATCCTGTTCGCCTGCCTGAGTTCAATTAAAACTCCGGGTTTTTCGGCTAAATATTATATATTTGATTTCTCAAAACAATAAAGTAACAAGTTCGCTTCCAGAGAAAACAGTACGTCTGATAATATAAGAATTATTTATAGAAAAATACTGCTGCATTATGCATTTTGTTTAAAGATACATAAAACCGTATCTTAAAATAAATATTAGACAAGATCAATTAATTTATCTGTTATGTACTTAATATTTGTAAAAAGCCAAAGAAATACCTTCGTATTTCAAGAAACAACTTAATGTTCCGACTCGAGTTTGCAAGTTACCTTGACTTCCCTTGATCTGCTCGCTCAGAGCTGGCCAGCAACAATAGTGCAACTTATTCCCGCAAGTTGTGCCATGAAACTCGTGCAAATCAATTTGTTGATCTTCCTATCTAAATTGATTCATTTGCAAACTCAATATTGGTCCAAAAAAACTAAATTAGAAGTAGATTAGATAAGAACTAAATTAGTCTATTGAACTTATAAGCGAAAGACCGGCCAAGTGCGTGTCGGACCACGCACAATGAAAGGTTCCGTAGTTGGGCTGAACTTACCCCAAAAACAAATTTAACATTGTAGTTAAAAACTGTTCTCCCATACATCGATATAAGTCACGGTCGATTCTCCAACTGAAAATGTAAGTTGGTCAACTATTACTCGTTAACTTGTAAAGCCTACTTAGCTGTGATAGGTGTCCTTTTAATTTCGTTATAAATATTATATACAACTGCCATGAATTTTTTCACACATCCAAAAACAGCCATTTAGCTGGCAGGGGGGCGGGATACTTGACTATAACAAAAAATAGCACTTTAAAGCTTATTTTTTAGCTCCAGGGTAGTGTAGTATAAATTTCACGATCCCGCAATATTTTTGAACGGCCTATCCAACGATACACCACACCATGGGATAGACGAGAAAAATAAATATCATCCCCACTTTACGTGCAATGGAGGTATCCTAAAAAATTAAAATATAAACTTTGACAG